>CM056995.1:157057072-158464778 GCA_029891345.1 Dryococelus australis
TGTTGGAGAAAAAAAAATCGTAAAAATGCTCAAATATAGCATTTTTAAAACTTACCTTTGCAGTTTCCTTAAGCGGCGCGAGTAAATTACAAATATATGGACGTAGTGTAAACTGTGGGCTTTCATCGAGTGTAATAAAACCCTTGTGTTTCAGATCTAATTTGCACAGTACAGCGTCAGGACGGAAAAACTGCATGCCTTGCGAGTAGGAGCGATGAGGCGCTAGGCGTGCGTGTAACTGTCGCCCGTATCGCTCCCTCGTTTCTTGACATCGGACGCGCAGTTAAATAGTACCCTTAATACCCAAACACTAGAGAAACTACGATAGGCGCTCGCGCTGTACTGTACTGCACACTCATCCGATATAAAATCGTAGCGTCGGCGCTTAAATTCTCACAGGCACATGAGGAAAACACTGCACGACAATTCAAAGCCTTGCCGTAGCGGCGATGGAGACCTTGGTTCGCATGGCAGTGTCGCCCTAATCGCTCCCTCACTTCTAAGCTACAAGTGCGAAAATAGCTGCAGGTAGGCGACCAGTGGCATGTAGTGAGTTTTTTTTTACAGAGTAAGCAATATAATAGGTCCACATGTTTGAGTGTTTTAGATTACATTTGCTAGTGCCGGGCTGTGGTTCCATATTCAAATTCTTCTAGCAAACGTAAATTCCAACTTTGCTTGCCTTCCACATGTATTGACCGTTTTATAATACCTAACATTACTTATAAAAACGGAAACGAAATTAATAATTAAATTGAATATTATTTAGAGAGTATATTACAAATTATAAGAAAACGCCTGTTTTCCCGAACACTTTCATCCATTTTCATAGGAAATGAGGACTGGAGGATGCAAACAGAACGACTGCTTACCCTGCGAAGGAACGCGCGCGGCAGGGTAACTCGCTTGCGAGTTCAATTCATCGCTAGTCGCTCCCGTTTGTGGAAATAAATACTAGATAGCAGCACAATGCGTGTACAGCACGGGAGTTACGAAAACAAGGCTGCTTCTCGAATCAGAAACGGGAAATTCAGAATTAAATGCGTTTACTGTTAAGACGAAAACTATTAAGTATAAAGGGTCAAACATTTCGAATATATAAGTAGTAAGCATCGCTTACCTTGCGTCTATGGAATAAACGCAACTGTAGGCGACCGCCGTAAGTGTAAAACACTGTGCTACAGAGCGCACACCGGCTGCAGAGCAATAATAACTTCCTCTGTCCCAACATCAGCGCGACGTTTTTGCCCTACAATTAAAGTTGCATCCTTAATTTAGTGTTCTAATAAAACGCAACATGTAAGCCCAAATTCAAACGGCTTTCCGGCTGACAGAACTGTCAAAACCACGACGTTACGACTCATGTTAGTGCAGTGCTTACATAAATATGTGTTTTCAAATTTTAGCACGTTTCCTCTGGCGGAATATTGATGCAATTAGAAAATAACTAGTCCAGTACTTTTTGTATAGTTACGCATTTTATGTAAAACGAACTAAATACTGTTCACGTCACAGGTTTGTCACGTTGTTAGTTCTGCTAACTATCAGTGAGTCAGTATTTAAGAAATTCACTGAAGCACGAGCGGATTTGCTCTCTGGTTGACTAATGCCCGGTTGCACCATCGTAGTTCGAAATTAGATCCGATATCGGATCTAAGACCGACACAGAAAATAGTTGCACCATTCGAGTTCAGAGCTGGACAGGAGATAGAGATGAAGTTCATTTTGAACCGGTGAAATTGGTGGTTCGAAATCTCGATCCGAGATCAGCAGTCATCGTCGACAAATTTAGTTTGTAAATACACCAGCAGATAGAACTACGTTCGGCTGTTTTCTTGGGAAATTAAAACAACACTATACGAACTTGAATATTATTCCGTAAAATTCGTAGAACAATAATTCACTTAAAAATGATAAAACATGGCACATCTAGTTCTATCTATAGTGAAAAATACGCCTACCTCCATGACCTCATATATTAAAAACCAATAGCAAGATTTGTCTCATACTTAATCTCGATCTCTCACTTTGGAACCGAGATCGATGAATCAGAGATCCATAATCATGAAATTTCGTTGGTGCAACACTTTTACATTGGAACCAAGACCAAACTGGATCCTGGTTCGGAACTAGGATCATTCGATATCAGATCGGGGAAGATGTTGGTGCAACCAGGCAGTAGGCAGTTTGCATAAGGACGTCCTATCAGCCGCCATATTCGTTTGAAATAAGTTGGATGATTTCAGTTTCTATCAAACATTTGAAGATTGAACGGGTTATAATATTTATTTGATGTTTGTTGGGCTCAGCCAATAAGGATAGTGCACGACAAAGATGGACGTAACGAAACAAAATAAAGAACAATAGTTTATGAAGATTAATTCATGTAAAAGCTGTCTGAGCATGAACGCTATTTTAAGTGAATTGTGCACATTTTTAAGAACCCAGAGTCATTAAATTGCATTGTGGGGAAACATCTCTTATAAATAAAATGAGAATTTAGTAAATAAGTGAAAAGTAATCATAACGATTTTTACGTTTCTTCCTGTTAATGGACTACACGGGGACACAACAACAGTATAAATCATTTTTAAATAAAGAATAATGTTCACATTAGATACTCCCAGTAAAAAAAAAATTCAAAATGTGATACATTTTTAATCACATCCGAGATTAGTGCCTATTAAAAGTAATCGTTGGAAATAAACATTTTATCGCCTTATTTTACTCCAAATTTTATTGTAGAATATATTTGAAGGAGAAAATTTGACAGTGAGACAGGGGATAAAGGCTGTAAATTTTATTTGGTTTTAAGTTTGACAGTGTTTCTACTTACTCATTTGACTGGTGAAATAAACTCTGCGCTGTTTTTTTGTACTCACGAGCACCGATATTCTCGAAAAGAGTTAGTGTTTTCTTGATTTTTAAAATTTTAATCGATTTATACTTCCCCGACTGTACGGCTTTAGTTCACATGTGCCTGCGAAAAACACCGACGCTCAGTAGCGGAGTTACATAATCCTGTTCGGCCTGACAAGTATAGACTATTCACGGTAAAATGAGCACTTTTGAAAGCCCTGCTTAAAGTCTACTTCCAAGCACATTGTGTAGCCTTCCGCTTTATGTACGATTAACATTGCTACCGGCCTCATCACTTTATTCATGCGTCGGTCAAGTGAAACTGTCAAATTATTATAAAAGTAAACATTTTATAGATCGGCTAATTTTCACACATTAGTGCATTAAAAAAACCGAAAACGAAATAAATAATTTAAATTATCACAAATGGTTACCTAACACTTTTTATTCGACGTTAAGATATGGAACTAATTTCCATCTATCATTAGCAACTTTACCGGGCGCATGTCACTCAGGGCGCCCATTGAAGTATACGCAGGCATGGGCAGTAACTTTTTTCTACGGATGATTTCAAAAGTGCTCATTTTATTGTGAACAGCTTTACTCGCGAAAATCAGGTGTACGTAATTATACTGGTAGAGACAACAAGGATTAAAACATTGCAATAGTCGACGTCTCGTGGAACAGTCGGTTGGTGCGTCGCCGGCCTGGGGAGCTGGAGGTTCTGGGTTCGAATCCTACGGGTTAGTTTAAGTTAGGCCAAATTAGTTTGTAAGCTGTCCTCTGATAAACCTTCAACCATAACACTGGGGGACGTTAACAACCCCTTTAATAGACAATCCAATCATTGTAACACCAAACTTCCAAAGTTCTGCTCATACACGACCTGAATCTAATTCACACACTTATGAGAGAGGTAGGGGCGGGTGGGTCCTAGATACAAGGGATGCCGCCTTTTTGATTGACCTAATTAATTTGATATCAAATTGATTGCCTTTATTAATCGGTATTTACTACGATTCAAATTGGTTCAAGCTAACCTTAATCCGGTAAGATTTGATCGTTTGTTCCAAATATTTTATTTTAATTAATTAAAAAATTTAGTTTTTGAATTTTGTGTGAGTTGATAAGTGTATAATTTGGTGCAAGTGTGTGCTAAGGGTCTTTACTTATTTTTTTTTTGGGAGCAGCGTGGTAGACCCTAATCCTTGGACATCTGGCTTTGTACTGAAGTTTGATGTGTTGGCGAATGGGTATATATCTATGTACTGGGTAATATTAATTTTTTTAAGGTATTGAGGGGAGAGCGGAGCGTAAGAGTTCCTCCTGTTTACCACCTGGCATGCGACTGAGGGGGGGGGGGGGAGCATCACAAGACATGTGCAGCGTGGTCGGTGTCTGAATGTCGACAGAGGTTACGACGGAGTTCGGAAAGGCGTATTTTCAATTAACGAAGTATTTTATTAAAAATGGTTAGTAAATAGCTATTGAAAGAATACATATTTATTGAAAAATGAATAATGGGCTGAAATCTTCAATGGCAGTTTACTAACCCATCCTGTATGGTAGGAATCAAATTTATGACAAACATAGACTTGTTTAACGCATGCAACATATATACTCCTCGACTAGCACAAAAGGAAACAAGTTATAAATACACATTGAAACACTGCACAAATCGATAAAAAAATTTTTAGCTGGCTTATGACACACTTACTAAATGAATGAAACAATGAACGAAAATTCTTTTATGCGTATAAACGTTTAAAAAATATGAACTATTTCTTTACTAATATATAATTTAAGACAGAATAAATTACACGAATCAACTGTTAACCAATATCACATGCATGTACTAGATGAAACAAAAGGAAGGAATTGTCCCAAATCCACATGAATTACAGGCAATAGAGTTTATTTAAACGTGAAAAATCAGTGACCGGCCCAGCTATATTGGTGTTATGTAGAAAGCAAGCAACAAATTAATTGAATTATACCTACAACGAAGACAAAAACTATTTCCTTACCATATGATTTACGACACAATAAATTACATGAATGTACAACTTGAATTAAACCACACTATTCCTAAATTCAAGAACAACATATTCTGAAGTAATTAACACACATGAGTTATGAAAATTATTTATCCCTGCTTACGAATTCAAAACAACAGTTTACTATCCGAAAACTATTTCCTACTAATTTAAGTTATGCCAAAGATCATATAAACGAAATATGAAGACCCCTCAAAAACTATTTCACTACCAATATAATTTACAACAGAATAAATTACACAAATGAAATGTTAACTATGTACAAAGAAATTATATAAAGCTTTACCACACAAACAAGTACTGAATCGCACAGAAAAATTTACCCCATGTCCAAGCTTCAAAATTAATTCACTTCAATTCACAAATGTAGTTTACTGTGAGAATATGTATTTAAAATAATCAAATTTTAACACAACATTCGTTTAAGTCTTGCGAGGACTGGTTCGGAAATTCACATGTACAAATCCTAGCCGAATTAAAAATCGCACACATAATTTAAAAAATAATAGACACACATATACATTAAATGTCTGTATGAAAATGCACAATTTACCACATTCCAAGAATGAAATTATTATTAGCTGACAAACAAAATATCTACGAACGCAGTTTATCGGTCCGATTAAGTTTCCCTATCGCGATAATACATATTAAAAATAATTTTAACACAACATCCATCGAAAACCTATCACAGTGAATCTTGTAGTGAACACTCGTAGACTAGCTTCAGAAACGAACTCACATGTACTATTTCCGAGATGAGGTGGTTTATAAAAACCGAAATGATTATTATTATTATTAACACACTTAAAAATATTATCAAACTATCGGAATATATATTACAAAGAGTAGGAGTAGGTATCCATGTGTACAGAGTGAGGGTTGATGAGAGACTACAGTCGCCTCTCTGGACTGCAAGCAAGCAGGGAGTGGAAGATAACCGGTTCTTTGTCCCATTCGGCTCTACCCACCCTATGCCATTAAGCCCGGATGCTACCAGAACGTTGACTCCATCCTTTGTCATGAGAACCATTGAAAATGTTCGCAGCCCCAATGTTTCAACTGTCTTTGAATGCTTGCTCCCAACGAACGTAATGTAACAATTCCAACTGAAAAATTATTTCCTACTCACAAAGAATTGAGTCTGAAATGTCTTTAATCTGCAAACTTCCAAGAAAATATAACCCTTTTCCAAGAGTTTAATCTGCATAATTATATCTGGTTTCGCAGAAATGTAACATTAAAAACACGAAATTCCACAGAAATCTAATTCGAGAAAAGAATTCCAGGAAACCACAACAAAGAATAATTTCACACAAGACAAATACAAGAGATATTTTCACTAAATAAAGTTTATGCGATTCCAAGTCTTTTTAAAAATATAATTTGTGTTGTAAAATGAATATATTCGAATATGTGTAATTCGGTTTAATAAAAATATGTGTTCACAATACGTAACTCAATGGTTTTAACTAATATGGTGGAAAACATGCATATATATTCAAACCTTCAAATATTTATTTATAACCAAGAAAATGAAATAATTTTTTTCGTGTAAACTTCTCTACAAGGCAAAAGTTTAGAATACAAAGTCTCCATGTTCATTAAAATAATGTATGATTTTATAAATTTTCCACCCGAGATTTTTGGATACACAATTGTATTTATCAGAAATGTGTATACTGAAACAAATATAAAGCTATTTTATTTAAGAAATACCATGTTTTGACAAAATATTATAAAAGAAAGAACACATATCATGTTTCTATTCTGAAATGTGCTCTATCGGAGCTGTAATATGTCAAATTTAACTATTTTTCAAAAATTTTTCGAAAATACCTTATTTTAAGCAAAATCCAAGGGAAATTGTGGCCATTTTGGATTCAATTTTTATATAAGAAGGGAATAAATTAATATTTACTGTGCCCATGTCGACTAAGCAGTCGACATGGGCACATCATATGCATGTGTATATGTGCACAAGCTATGTTGGACATCTGCAGCAGATCTGAGAACGATGAGAGGCTTCCACAGCACCGAAAACTAGGTCAGATGTCCACAGCATCGAGAGCTAAGCCAAATGTCCACACCAACACAGAGAGCCTTGGCAAGGTTCCACACCAGCACCGACAGTTACACCAGGCACCCACATCAGCATAGAGAGTTATGCCGCAGAATATACAGGGATTACTTCTCTGCATCATCATCATCTTGGAACAGGTACAATGCATGAGGCCTCTGCTGTGACAACTGTGATCAGAAGTGCATAGAAGTATTTAATGCGATTTTAGCTTAGGGAAGGGTGAAAACTTTCTTGAGTCTAGACTACTCTCAATTGTGGGGGCTACCTAAAGAGTTTCTTATCACCTTCGCATCCGACAAAATACAATTAATTTATCCATTCCTTCCTGAAATTTAAAGAGCAGACGAGGATATTGTGTCATATCTTCCTTTTTAAGACTGTCCATATGTTACACCAGCTTTTTTCAATGATCCGAATAAATCCCACTTGAGAAGGGATTGTGTAATTCGGAGAATGCAAAATGTAATGGAAGTTAACAATAATAATTGTCCCGAATTGCCAATGGATGATTCCGGGGTTGACGAAGAGGATTCCGAGGTGACCACTGAGATTTGGTAAAAATCCTTAGATATATTCTCTACATAGTATGATATTATATAAATATAACTTTATTGTGTAAACTTGGTAAAAGAAAGAGCATAATAATGATTTGTTATGTGGAAGGATTTGAAAATCATTATATTTCTTTCATTTAAAAATATGTTTCTATATTCTATGTGAATTATGATAATGATACAAAAGTACTAAGCTTTAAATCACCTGAACCATGGTCTGTCCTAAATCTGGAAGAGAAAAAGATGTTTCGCCATCAAATATATGAAGTACATGATTTGAAATGGGATTCTGGTGTTTTTGAATATGAAGACAGATTCAAACACGTGAACGATGCACTCCTAGAAGAATATTCTGTTTATTTATTGGGAAAAAGGCAAAATGTTTGTATGATTACATTAACTAATGCATAAGTTATAAACATTAAAAGGAATTAGAAATGTTGAGATACCAATTTGCTAGTAAAATGCTATAACAATCATCCATGTTCGAACAAAATATTTTGTTCATATTGCAGAAGCGTAGCCTTAAGAGAGTATATGTATTAATACCCATGGTGCATTTAAAGACATAATTTAAATAATTGTTTGTTACAGGTTCATAACTATGCAAGACACTGAAATAGAGACATTCAATACAAGTAAGGCATATGAGAGTTTGGTGTGTGGATACAAGAGAGTGTGGTTCGAGTATAATTGTAATACATTCTACCAATTACAGCTGTCTAATGGAGATGAGCACTGGAACTTTTCAGAAAGTCTTGCAGGACATATTTATAAAGAACAAATATTGTGTTATGAACAAAAAGGCTGCTCTGTTTTCAACATGTGACCCGACAGCTAACTACAATGTAATTCAAATTATGTATGTATTAACACTAGAAGTGAAGAAATAACCAAGGAACCAGGACATAAACAAATAAAATATAAATGAAGTAGGGAGTTCTTCGACAGTCCTACAGCTTGGAAAGAAATATGCAATAATAAGCAACACATCATGAAAATAAAAGGAAGTAGCCAACTTCAAATGATGCCTTGGGGTATGTGGGAATGCGAAGTATGACTAGCAACACTTTTGGCAGTAAATTCGTCATAAGCAAGATGTTGTTAAACGATTAGTATGTTATTGTAGTGCAAGAATGTCAAATCTGTCAGACTTTATAAAGGAGAGTGTTTAGTAATAAAATGTCAGTTATGGTTAGTGTCTTCGAGCCTACAGATGTATAAGAGGTCCAGCAAATAGGATACCAAAGAGTGTTCTTTAAACCCTTAAATGGAGTGTTACAAGTCCAAGTGTGCAACAATATAGAACATTGTTGCTACACTTTTGATAACAGTCTTGGCACTTGCCCCGACAGTAAATTGCCATATACACTAGAAGACCTGATGATAGCCAGCCTTACTGAAGAGGTGGAAGAGGAACAAGGAAATGGAGTACTCACCCATCAGCTCACCAGACCTCACCTTGAAACCACCATCTATTGGGCAAAAACCTGCGACAGAGACATCCCCCAACTTTATATTCGAACAAGGAAGTTTAGCTTTTCCATCAATGTGCAACATATATGCGTGTGAAGTAGCTAATTCAGAATAATGTTCTCACTGGTTTGCAATATTTGTTTATTGAAAAGGGTTTGCATTCTGTAATTTATGGTTTACCATATTCACCTGATACTTGTAAGGAACTGTGTGAGTCAGACATTTATTTTAAATGTGCATACTTTCAGCACTATATGTTAACACATAATAAAACCTGTGTTGCTGAATCTAGTGTAACTAACTGCAACTGTTAAAAATGTTTTGTTAATCAGTTAAGGCCATACAGGTTAGAGAGAAATTGTAAGCTTAAGACTGAGCATATTGTAACAACATTTGGTTAGGAAACAGAGTTTGAAACATCTTATCTAAACAGCAGATAATGATTTATCATTTAAGTATTTCGAAGAATGTGATAAATATATACATGTTTTTTCATTATTGCAAAAAGTTTGTTTATACATTGCGTACTGGATGCGTTCCATCAAAGTATTACTCACATAGAGTAATTAAATTAGCAACAAATAAAGTTTACTCCACAATCATTATTTAACTTTAAACAATAGGGATGATTATCAATATACATGCACTGTTCTTTAATATTTGTTCTCAGTTGAATATTGGCTCACATACTAGTAACATGCATTTTCTTCCAGGAAAACATTATGTTAGTGTCAAATAAGGTAGGTCTGATATAACTTATGCTTTATAGTGTAACGGTCTTCTGCATGAGTTTAAGGAGATTTGCAACAAGGTGTTCCATTTTTAAATGATTTATTCTCCACTATGCAATGAAAACAGTAATGAATTGATTCAATGCATTGATACTACAAAATGTCCTATGTTCTACACGACTTCAACAGCACCTCTTCTATCTAACATTGAAGCTGTCCACTCACACTATGTCGAAGCATACCCAGACCTAGTTGAATGTGTCATTTTGCATTGCCCCGAATGTAAAGATGTTTGTGTTCAAACCAATATAATCAAACCAGGCTCTAGAAATGTTCCTTCCTTGAAAGTAGAGTTCAAGAAAAGGACTTAGACCCAATATTATGAAAGTGTATGAAATCATTCCTTACAGAAGTTATAAACAGCTTATAACTTGTATTCTAATATTTGGTATACATGTTTGTGTTATACCCTATACTTACTTTTGTTATAAGTTTTGAAATATCATATATTAAAATGATTTACAATTTGTGGAACAGCCTATACTTACTTGTGCTATGCTCTTTTAAACAGTCTGTGTTTGTTTCTTAAAAAGTTGTATATACTTTTGAAACATCATATACTTGCTCGTGTTATGATTTTTGAAAGTGTTTGTGTTTGTTTCTTAAAAATGTTGTATATATTTTTGAAACAGTTTATCAATAAAAATATGTTGTAAAATGAATTGGTTTGTACATTTATTTACCCCTTCCCTTTAAAAACTGTGAAGTGCATTTGTTTTCCTAAGAAAGGAATAATAATATTACCTTAGTTAAAAAAAATGTCACTTTACTTATGGTGTTGTAAAGAGTTAGAAAAAAGTATTTGGTTTCTATAAAGACAAACTATGTTTTAGTAATGAAAAACAGGTAAAAAATCTAATAACAAATCTACCTATTTGTATAAATAGTAGTTGAGACTGTAACCAGAAAATATGTTTGTTGAAAAATGTATTATCACAAAATTATAATTTCCAACACACCACATTAAAAAAAAAATAGTTAATTCATTTTGCCGACCTCTGTAGCATAGTTGGATTACGCTATAGTTCGGAGTTTCTGTGTTCGAATCCCGGGTAAGGCATTGATGATTATAATCTAGTTTGGAGGTTCTGGATTCGAATCCTGGTTAAGGCATGGATGATTATAATCTAGTCTGGAGGTTCTGAGTTCAAATCCTGGGTAAACAATGTATGATTATAACCTAGTATGTAAGTCAGTAACCTAATAAACTGTTAAAAATGATAGACATTACACTGTCACATACATATGTAATATTAGATATTTAATTATTTAATTAAAAATGTATAATTAAATTATATTAAAAATAAAAATTTGTATATAAATGCATAATAAATGTTTCCAATTGTAGTAAAATGCATTATGATCTGGATTTAAATACTTGCATTGCAAAATAAAGTCATTTGTGTGATTACCTAATTGTTAAATGAAAAGGTGATTCAAATTAAATATTATCACCAATGCAGAATATATATGCATATTTCACATTATACTTCAAAGTGTGCAGTTGTGTTAAATATTGGTAAATTCTAATTGAAAATATTTCAAAAATTTGCTATTTCTCCAATTAAAATACATTTCTTCCGAATAGTGCTACATAAATTATACAAGTGAGGGTGCCTGGACTATATATAAGGGCTTCAGCACAGACCTCTTCATTTACACATCAATTTGCATGGAGTGAGGACCTCCTCTCCTGTGCATGTCTGTGATCTGCTGCTACATCCTGCCACCCACCGTCTGCCTCCGCAGCTGGCGGGTACTTGCACTGCTCTTATGGGGTGGACTCACCCATGCTTGGTTACCTGTCGGCCACTAGGGGTTCGCCACCCGCCGCCCAATGCCCACCACTTGCTGGAATCTGGAGGTCTCTCGCGCCGCAATGTGGGGTTATCACTCACCAGGGTTCGGACTCGCCTGCACCCACCGTACGCCTGGCTGTGGTGGCTACCTGCTTTGCTGAACGCAGACCTCCGGTCAGCTCAACCCGACGCCTCCGGGCCTGCTCGGGCCTTCAGCTGTCTAGTCGGCATTCAGGCCTCGCTCTTTGACTACCACCCTTGGTAGTAGCTGTGTTAACGTAGCTCTGACTGCCTCTGTAACTGTTGCTGAAAATGAGATTTTCTGTAAACATGCCCCAGGCTCGCACACACTGTTGAAAAATACGTGATTCTGATGTATTTGAAACACAGCTAAGCTCCCTCATTTATTTATATTTTTGAATAACAATAAAGCGATTCTCTTGAATCCAATAATATTATTAAAACAAAGTTATTTAGATAAATGGAAGAAAACAATTTAAAATTGATTTTATCCTGTGTTTAGGCTGTTACTAATAAATATTTTTCCTTTCAGATGCCTCGATAGGCCGTGATGACTATGTTTTTTTTCCCTAGAAAGATGCAGCAATTTAATTTTGTTGTGTTGCTGAAACTATTTTAGTGGGAAATGAAACATTTAGTTAGGAGAAATTATGGGTGAACACATGCATCAAAGTATCAACAGTTTGTTGGAAGATATTTTCATCAGCAATACAGAGAGTGAATCTGATTCACAGACGAAAATACCAGCAAATGAGAGCTGTCACAACATTTCAGCTTCGCCTAAGCAGAGGAGATTCGATTTGTTATTGGGCGAACTTTACTTGAGTGATTCGGACACTTAATCACACACGCAAATGCTGTTAACTACAACAGATCGAATCGACTCTGCTTCCCCCAAACAAAGTAAATTCGATCTCCTGATAGACTATCTGTATCTAACTGACACAGAGTGTTCGTCTTATTCGGTTAGTTATTCAACAGTGTCACAAACGAGTTCTGAGTTTAGATAGAGCGAGTTTGTCTAGGGAAGTGGAAAATAATTCGTTTTCCAATTTCCCAGCCTTAGTGGAGTCTTTGCCAGACCTCAGATGCGAACTACTATGGCTGCTTTCGCTGCTAGGCTAACTGATGCACGGATAGTTAATGACATTTTTTCTTGAGATGCAGGGTACCTCAGATAAATATAGCATTGGCATTAACCTGGCCTATTAGAATTATCGCCACTGTAGCATGTAAGTAACTGAAATCCCTCACAGCAGTGGAAGGTGTTACTGAGACATTCTGTTTTCAGAGAAAAGCTCTTCCCATCCTGCATTCGTCTGATGTTGGCTTGATTTACCATGAAAGAATTAAGCCTTATGTAACTAACAGACTTGAGGAGTTTAGTATGTGTGGTTCTGGCTGGAGTTTGCAACTAATATCGTATATGGATGTCCATATGTCGCAATATAGGATAATCAACATAGGTGTTGTGCACACTAAATTACCCAAGTTTATTGCTAATAGGAAGGCTTTTATCGATGCACACTGCCCGGCAGGAATGTGTTTCCACTATACTGTCATATCAGCTTTGTTTCCTGCCCCACAGGATGTCAGTCATTCTGCTTCATATCAAAAACCTCACAAGTCATGAAACCCTTGTCTACTTGCTTACCTAATAATGAAACGAGTAATACCACCACCATTAACCAACATGTTCCATATGATTGTTGTAGCATTTTGTTGGTTTTTTCATATAATCTTAGTTTTTCTAACTACTTTGAGTTTGTGGATGAGGACTGTGTGCATCAATTAGTAGGTAAATTAGTTGAACTAACAAAATGGGTTGCAGGAATTTACAGTGTGATTGTTCCGATGAAGACAAAAACCCCTGCTGATGAAGCTAGGTAGGCGGCTAAAAAATTTTGTCACAGTTGTAAGGAAGAGCTTGGTACAGATTATTTTGTGGTCGATCATAACCATCTGATGGGTGAAACCAGAGGTCGCACACATAACAAATGCAACTTGAATACCAGACTGCCCAAGAGACAACTTGTCACTGTATTTCATAACCTGCAGAATTATAATGCTCACTTTCTCATAAAGCCTTTGCTGAACATCACATGACACAACCCAACAGAACTGTGGTAATCGAAAACCCAGGTAAAATCCAGGTGATTAGAATGACCCTAGAGAAATTTAATCCATCATCAAACAAATTCCCAATGGGATAGATTTCAAAGGAAAGGCACAAAATTACAAATTATGTTTTATTGATTCATTCCAGTTGGCGAACACCTCTCTGGAAACTTAGGCAGGTAATTTACATCCTGTACAATCAAGTATCACCCACTCGAGGTTTCCAGACTACACCCAATTTGAATTGGCAAAATGGAAGGGAGATTTTCCTTGTGACTTTGTTAAGTCATCAGACAGTCTGATGTGTATGTCACTCCCACCAAAGGATGCATTTAATAATGTGATGAAAGGCGAAGGCATTAGCGATGATGATTATGCTCATGCTATGGGAAGCTTCATTGTCAATAACATGTGTGCAGCTAGAGTTGTTGACTTACCCAGATATGTATATTTTTTGTAGAACACAGCATTAGGGGTGGCAATACCCAGGTTTCCAGAAGGCATGCAGAAGCCAATAATGTTTTCATAGATCAAAATTATGACCCCAGTGTGGCATCGAAATATATATGTTATTTCAACATAAATGGGCTGTACACCATGCAAACCAAGCTTCTGATAGACAATTCTAAGTGGGCTGAGGCTGACGTGTTTTCATCGTGGGATTTTGTGAACACGATAAATTATGGTGACTCTTGCTTTTTCATGGAAGTGGATTTGTCTTTTCCAGACGAATGCCACGATTCTCTAGCAGATCTGCCTCTGGCCCTAGTAACTGGCATACCTCAGAATGGCTAATATGATAAACTTCTTTTGACACCCGTGTCGTGGAAGATATAAGTTATACATAGGGAAACACTGAAGCACTATTTGATGTATGGGGCCAAACTTGACTCTTTTCATTGTGTTCTGCGATTTGAGCAGAAGGTATGGATGGTGCCGTACATCGAATTTAACATTGACAAGAATGCTCAGACTGCGAATGAATTCGAGAAATCGTTTTTTAAACTAATGAATAATTCCATATATGGAAAAACTTTGCAGAATGTCCACAGAGAAAGGGGCATAAGAGTTATTTCCATGTATGACATGATCTATAGGGCTGTGGAGTTGATAGGTCGTCCTGCATTTAAGGCGAGGCAAATGATCGAGATGTCAAAGATCTCTGTTATGTTTAACAAGCCTTTGTACACTAGTTTTGCCATTTTTTACCTATCAAAATTAACCCTTTAATAATTTAATTATTACTACATGCATACCAAGTTTCCTCCAACAGCATTGCAACTCCTGTATTGCGATACCGATTCCTTGAACTATTCTGTTGCTTATAGTGATGTGTATAAAGTAACTGCCCCAGATTTAAATGTGCGGTTTGATACATCCAAGCATGTGCTTGATAACCTGCAAGAATTCTCCTGGGAGAACAAATTCCATATGGGGGTTATAAAAGACAAGTGTGGTGGCCGCAAAGTCACATATTTTGTAGGTTTATGTCCCAAGCTTTACGCATACATCGTTACAAGTGAGTAATGTATATGCAAGGTGAAGGGCGTTAAATCTAATGCCTTGCAGAAACTCCTATACAAGGATTATCGAGATTGCCTCGAAAATCGCACCATGGTTTTGGGGACCCAATATCAGTTTCGTTCGTGTGGTCACGAAGTCTACACTGAGCACGTGACAGTAGTAGTGTTGTTGGATTTGGATGATAAGCACTACATTGAAGCAGGTGGAGTATCAATCTTACCCGGGGGGGTTACAAAATCCCTTCCTAATTTCTTTTGCCCACAAGATTAGTTTCAGTAGCACATTGAATACAGCCCTGTCAACTACACCACAACTGTCAGCACCACACCCAACACTGCCGATAATGACCATCTGTCAGCACCACAACCTGCTCCACAGGCTGAACCGCAAGCAGCACAGCAATTAAAACCACATTTGTATGCAACAATTACATCATCTGCTGCATAAACATCGACGTTCCCCTCTCCACTCGAGATGACATTCCTACCTCGAACAAACTTATGTTTGTCTAACTGCAGACCATGTTAACAGCTACCTATTAAGAAGTACCTCTCTACAGAAATCCATCGAACATGTCTTCTATCCAACACCCTCTGTGGTCCTTTTTGTCACTATTCTACATTACCCCTTGTGGTTCTCTTCATATTGTTCTAAATCTACAAATACAAAGTGCTATGTGTGTAATTGGTTATCATTGGTGTGTGTAGATGCTTGGCAAAAAAATATTTCCCTCCTGGATGTGACATACGGACACACCATCTGTGCGCCGTAACAGACGCCCCATCTGTGCGACATTAAATTTATATAGTTAATTTTTAATATAGAGATGTCCACCACAACACTTATTGTTAATTTATAAGGAGATGGTTAGAATTATATGTTTTAGTTTGAATGATTGTAGGAATATTGTATATTATGCAAAGAAGAATGTTGTATGAAGTATTTATAAATATTTATTCTTCATTTTTAATGATCTGTCTGTTTTTTTTTGTAAATATTTGTTCTTCTTTAGTACATACGAACTTAGTTTTAAGACATTTTTGTAAGATGATTATTTTTGTTGTACACAGGTTTTACTAAAGTGGGAGATTATGAGTATCGATGTTAGTTTAGTTGAATTATATAACAAGGGTTGTATACAAGTTAATTGTAATGGTTTTAAAATATGAAATTGTTTGTGAAATGTAGAATGTATATGTAAAATTTTTTTTAAAAGGTATAATATGTTTTGTAAACTTTTGTTTGAAAATGTATAATGAATTTAAAAAAAAACATATAAGATGTGGTTTTAATCTTTGTAAATGTTTGCAAATTTTTGAAAAAATGTAAGAAGTTTTCAGAAACTTTGTAAATGTCTGTAAAATTTTTTGAACATGTATAAGAAGTTTTCAGAAACTTTGGAAGAATGTAGTACAAATTCGTACGATTTTTGATTAAGTATAAGAAGTTTTCAGGAACTTTATAAAACCTTAGAAAAACTTGTGTTTGTAAATATAGTTATAAGGATAAAAAAAATCATTAAATTCATTGGTGAAGGAAATAACGTTACTTGTTATTTAAAAGTTTAAATTCCTTATGTCATTTTAATGTATATTCTTTTTACAATATATAACTTTGTATGAATGTGAATGATGAAGTATTTTAAGAATGATGGAGCATTTGTGAACGATGAAGTGTTTGGTTAATTCTCTTTACACAACACTGGCATTATCTGAAAACTGATGAATATGTAAAGGCTTTTAAAATTGAAGGAGTAGGGGAATGAAAGTGCTCGAGAAAATTCTGTGAATTAACCCTGAAATTGGAGGGTTGAGGGAATCTGAGAAACTCAAGAAAGTGCATCTGTCCAGCGGAACTTGGAATACTTTGGTAACACAACCTACACTTTTCTTACTGGACAGCGTAAGCTTGCCAGAAGGTGAAGGTGGTCTGATAGAAAGAAATACAATTAGAGATCCAGGCATACGAGCTCTTCTCTAGACAACAGGGCTAAAGACTACTGCTGCTTCAGGATGTCCTTCGCCCTGCATCACTAATTGACGACGCGAAACAACTTTGTCTTGTAACAAACTAAAATATTATTACCAAACACTTTCCAAGAAAAGGAAATATATAATTATCAATCACTTGTAAAAATCGAGTGTTATTTAAAAACGTTTCACATACACAATTTTCTGTGACTGTGAGTCAACACAAGGATGTCTGCTGCTACTTCTGGCCTAACACACATACTTTATACAAACTTCGAAAACTTAAAGGCATTTAAAATTGTAGACCTGAGGCAGAGGCGATTAAATTGTTCGTGGATAATAATATTTTTGAACTTGTGCACTTTTAAAATCTCATTAATTTATAACCCCTGGATTGCTGGACCAGTCATTGGTTTTTCGCGTGGAAATAGTCTCTGATGTCTGCAATTCGTGTGGATTTGGGATAACTCCTTCCTTTTGTTTCATCTAGTATGTTTGTGTGATTTTGGTCAACAGTTCATTCGTGTAATTTATTCTGTCTTCAATTGTATATTGGTTGGGAAATAGTTATCATCTTTTTAAACGTTTGTGTGCATAAAATAAATTTTGTTCGTTGTTTCATTCATCTAGTACGCCTGCCTTAAAAAGGTAAATAATTTGTCATTGATTTGTGAAGAGTTTAAATATGTATTTCTAACTCATATCCTTTTATGCTAGTCGGGAGTGAATATGTTTCGTGCATTGTACGAGTCTATGTTGTTTGTCATAAATTTGATCCCTAACTTACACGACGAGTTAGTAAACTACCGTTGTGGATTTCAGCCTATTATTCATTTTTCAATAAAATAGTTATTGTTTCAATAGCTATTTCCTTATAATTTTCAATAAAATACTTCGTTATTTTAAACTACGCCTTTCCGAACTCCGCCATAACCTCAGTCGACATTCAGATGCTGACTGCAATGCATGTGTCATCTCTCAGTCAATACATTAGGGATAGAAATTTATTACCTCTCTTGTTGCCATAAATTATATTCCTAGCCTACAGGATGGGTTAGTAAAATGCAGTTGTGGATTTCAGCCTATAAATTGCGTATAATTAATTTTTTAACAAAATACTCGTTATTTCCTAACTCCACCATAACCTCAGTATACAATAAGATTCCGCCCTCACTGCACGTGTATTCTGATGCCCTATTTCCCCCTCCTTCAGTCGCATGCCAGATGGTAAGCGGGAAGGAACTCCTAAGCCCTGTTCTCCCCCTCAATACTACAAAAAAATTATATTACCCACTCGATAGATATACACCCCTTACCCAACACATCGCACATCAGTACAAAGCCAGATGTCCAAGGATGAGGAGCTACCATGCCGCTTCCCAAAAAAAACAAAGACCCTTAGCACACTTTTACACCATACTATACACTTATAAAATCACACAAAATTCAAAAATTCAAAAATAATCAAATTGATTAATTAAATTAAATTAATTGTATCAATCAAATTTTATCTGATTAAGATTAGATAAATGTAATTTTAATCGGATTTATTATGGATTTATTCGATCAATCAATTTTATATCAAACTAATTAGGTCAAATAAAAAGGCGGCATACCTTTGTATCTAGGACCCGCCTGGCCCTACTACTAATGCGAATTAGAAAATTAAGAGAGGTCCATGTAAGCTAACATCTTGACACTAAATTTTTTTTTATAAACTAGCAGAGATCACATGATCTCGCTCTGTAATTCCGTATCAAGCTGGATGTCATGAAACTATGTCTGTGTCGCTTGTGCGATCATCGTCCGTTCATTTTCATGGCTCTGAAGAAGTGCTGACTTGTGGACGAACTATGCGTGGACAACAACTTGACTAGGAAAGTGGGCGCTGACGAAGGCTATGCTCGCTATAATGACAAATTATAGTTTCTCTAGCGATAATTGGGGGCATAAGCTTTTCACAGGAATATCTGTGCTTAGGGTGGGTCTCAGTTGATGAGATAACGTCAAAAATATATGTACGGATGTGTGTTTATAGGTCGAGTTTAGACGTAAGCTAGGATGCTATGTATGTTAATATCTGGTGTGACATGTTACCTGCTTCTGTAAAAATAAGGTTGTTGGTATTGAAAGGAGGGGATAGGGGATGATTCTAATAAATGGGGTGTCTTTGCTAGTAATATTTTATGTTAGAGTGTACTAACGGAAATTTATTTAGAAGAGAAGTATAATATCTATAGTATGCTCATGTGCATTCATTTTATTTGTTCTCGCCTCAAATGAAGAAGTTGGTAATATCGATATCACAGATACAGAGAAGCCACTTGTAATTAGTTATTGACAGCTTATCAACTAGGGAAACTTCTTCCCTTGGCGTACGTGGACTGTACGCCCCGACAAACTTGCAGAGCGACCTAGCAGAACTTACTTGGTCACTCGCCGATCAGCATGTAGCAACTAACCTGCTGGTCGCTGACTGCACCAGTAGGAAACAATGAATTACTGTTAGACAGTATAGTCGCAGTGAGTGATAAGTCACAGAGCAATAACATGCATGTAGGCTGGTTTTCAATAACCTACTTGTAGGTTGTAGGCCACACACGGTTAATTCTGAATACCTGCTTAAGGCCATTGGTGCATGAAAGCAGTATATTTATATAATTTTGTGTTAACTAGTTTCACAGCGGATTTTTCAGAATTTTTGGCTCGTCAAGACGTAAATAACATTTAGCACCTTCTTACGTTGCTAGATATTTACTGCTGTCAGTATTCTCGGAGCACTGATGTAAGAAAAGAAAAAAAATTTGTATTCTTATCTGCAATCAGTACTCCGAGAATAATGACGGCATTGAATATCTAACAACGTATGAAGGTGCTAAAAGTTGTTATTTACGTCTTGAAGTGCCAAAAAATTTGAAAAGTCCTCTGTGAAACAAATAATGAGACATATTATATAAATATACCGCTTTCATGCACCAATAGCCTTAGGTTCTACTCCCAAGATATCACTCCGCCTCATGGAAACAAAGCTTAACGAAGTCCACAAAATTACGCCAAAGGGATAACGCAATGCATCATTGCGCTTTCATTTTGATAACATTTTGCATACGAACTACTTTTACTAGGAATTAACGACGTGCCTATTGCCCCCCCCCCTCCTCCTGCTCATATTCACATTAATTGTAAATTACATATTATAATATATACGTATAAGTAGTAGTTAAATTTTTACCAGAAATAAGGGAATTTTATGCCAAGGAAAGTATAAAACGCTTGTGATAGTTACACGACATATTTACGATATAACCAAACACGTTATACATGCGGTGATTTTTCAGAACTTTTAATTTTGGAAAAGTGTGAAGAGGTGGCGAACAGACTACACTAGCAGCTGTGGCCATGAAAAGGCCCACGGGCCTGCCATTCAGGACTCGGTTACTGTAAAGGAGAACTCCTGTGATGGTGTGCACACAAGCACTAATTACGTGCAAAAAGACAAGTCGCCCAATTATAAATGGAAAATGAAAAATATGAAACTTGATGTGGAGCTATTGTTAAAACCTTTCACAGTAATTATGTTGTGCGCTCAAAAGTAAGATGCAGTCAGTTAGTATCTGTACTATAAAATAATTTCCTTCAAGCAACGCAGTATTTTATGGAAATGTGCCGTTAGTATACATAACAACTAAACACTGCGGAGATTACTCCGCAGAGAAAAACGAAACAGAGTGGAGTGGTTTGGACGGCTCTTAGCATCGAGGTCTTCAGAGCCGATGAGGATGAAGCGAGGTTAATATGAAGTAGCGGATGATTACTAGGGTAGAATAGGGGGGGGGGGGGGGTGATGGGAGATTGCCGAGAAATCGCGCCGACCAGCGGCATCGTCCGTTACGATTCCCCTGTGAGATGATTCAGGAGCGAACACCGCCAGGAATCAAACCTGGTTCGCCTTGGTGTGGGGCGAGTCGTCTGGCCACTACACCATCGTGGCCGCCTAGAAAATACGGAAACATTTCCCGATACCCATGAACGTTACCAAGACAACACAAAGCATTCGTCCCGGCTACAAACAGAAGATGATAGTTCCTGCAACAATGACAACACCACTCATTTACCTGTGATACCACTAATTTAATTGAAACACCACTCACTTATAACACCACTTATTTACCTCTAATACACTAATTTAACTGAAACGCCACTAATTTACCTGGAACACCACTCATTTTCCTGTAACACCACTCATTTACCTGTAACACCACTTATTTACCTGTAATATAACTCATTTACCTGTCACAAACCTTATTTACCTGTATAATACCACTCATTTACCTGTAAAACCACTCATTTAACTGTAACACCACTCATTTACCTGTAACACCACTCATTTACCTGTAACACCCATTTGATTGTAACACCACCACTCCCACGGGGCCGAGGTGATGTACTGGTCAGACTTCTCACCTTTGACGTATGCTAACCGGATTTTATTCCCAGGAAGGTTGCTCCCGGATTTTCGCACGTGGGAAGCATGCCGGGTGATGTCGCTGTTCGGGGATCTCCCGTTTCCCCCGCTCCGTCATTTGTGCGCTGCTCCATTCTCACCTCAATTCACCCTCATTGGTTCTCAATACCTCGATGTTAAGAGCTGTCCATATCTCTCCACTACTCATTTAGTGTAACAGACAGCAGAGCCTTAAAACTTGCAACAAGACGACGAACTGGAATTCTTTTTTTTTTCTGTTGGTAATACAAATCAGAAACAAAAGTTTTTTTCTTTCACGTTATCATGTCTGAGAACACTATAGCTTTGCTAGTAATATTTGGAAAATAACAATTTTATTCACTGTAATTTACAGGCTGTAAACTACATATAATAGAACGAGGAAGATAAGTAGATTTTCACTTACGGATATTGGGTTACTGGCTGTGAGTACGCTTCCGTGAAGCTACACAAACTTTTACGTGCGGTGCGATATTAATGATAACAACGAAACTGAAGCTATCGCAAATTTGCAATAGAATATGAATAATTATCATCCACATTTTCCTTTTATTTCAAGGAGAATGTGTCCAGAGCGTGAAAGTGCGTCTACTAAATTATATCAAATAATATTACGTTTGTGGATTTTGTTTGCTAGCCTATCGTGTAGCTAACAAACTTCAAAATAAGTGAGAATCAATATTACAGAGCCAGAAAACTCAGGATATCACTGAGTGACGGGTTATATTACTGCTTGTACTTAAAGCGCACGTGGGTTCTCTTTGCTTTATTTATAGGGCCACAGATTGTTAGACTTGCCCTGTGCAACGCTGGGCTGATATTACCACTTCAACATGGCGCAACATAATCGGTCCATTCATAAAGCGAAGCAGCTCCGGTCTGTGAAAGCAGCCAGCGTTAAATGACGCTGACACAAGCATATAGAAGATTGTGAATTATAACCTGATGTCACAAAATAATGCGGATTTCGCAGGTTCCTAAAAGAAACCAGGGACTGGAACAATGCGTGACTTGAAACTTTTAGGCTAGACAACTCAGTCCCGTGTACAGTCGAGCACCAAATATTTTTTGATGTCTGTTGGCCCAGTGAGTACCCAGAATTACAGGTTTACTGTAGATAATGAAACACAGGTTTCCTTGCAGGTTTGTCAATTTTCCATAGTCGGTGAGCGTGTGTCTGATTAATTCATGTCCAATAGGTAATACAACTTTTCGATAAAAGTTTTTGGGTCTTGCACTGTAAAAAATAATGGGAAAATTACCTGAAAATGTAAGGTAATATTCGCAAATTTGTGTGAGAAATAAGTTTTCCTTACGGGTAAGATAAAATTACCGCACTCTGAAGTAAAATTCACGTGCATGGTAGTGGAAAATCCCATACATGGATGGGAAAATTACCTTACGACGTTTGCATCTCTTCAGTATTGTCTCAACAGCTAAGTGAGAGAACGGACAGAAGAAACACTCATTTAACACGCTAATATTTACTATCGCTACTATGCTGTCGCCGTGGTATTTTGAATAGCGCATCGGCCTATCGTAAAAGAGGACTATGGTTCGCGCCCACCCACCAGCAAGTTTCGAGGGTTTTAGAGAGGAGATTTCGGTTAAAATTCGTTAGTGGATATCCGGAATGTTTTTTAATTTAATTTAGTCTTACTATATAGTTAATATTCCCTTACTTGTATGGGATTTCCCCCCAACTTTTGTAAGTAACTTTTTCCGTACGGTTAGGGAATAGTACTTTATTTGTTATGTAAATTTACTCTACATTTAATAGGTAATTTAACCTTAAATGCAATGGAATTTTGCCCCAATTTTTTTTTTCAGTGTGGTCTATCTCGTGGCTAAATATTTTCGTAAACAGTTGTTAGTAGATAAACAAGCAGCACCGACTATCAAGACAGACGATGCTGCTGCCAAGTCAGTGCGAGTTCACAGCTCATGCCCGGTTACACCATCATGGTTCGAAACTCGATCTGAAATCGGATCCAAGATCGACATAGAAAACTGTTGCACCATTCAAGTTCAGAGCTGGACTGTAGATCGAGATGAAGTTCATTTCGAACCGCCGAAATTGGCGGTTCCAAATCTCGATCCGAGATCAGCAACCATTGTCGAGAAATGTAGTTTAAAAATACTCCAACAGACAGAACTAAGTTCGATTGTTTTCTTGGGAAATTAAAACAACATTATATGCACTTGAATATAATTCAGTAAAATTCGTACAACAATAATTCATTTGAAACAGATAGAACATCCCATATCTTGTTCTACCTATAGTGAAAAATACGCCTACTTCCATAACCTCATATATTACGAACCAAAAGCAAAATTTTTCTCATACTTAATCTCGATCTATCACTTTGGAACTAAGATTGACGAATTGGAGATCCAGAATCGAAATTTCGTTGGTAGTTGTGCAATACTTTTACATTGGATCCAAGATCAAACAGGATCCTGGTTCGGGACTAGGATCATACGATCTCGGATCGGGGAAAACGATGGTGCAACCGGGTACCAGACCTCATGGTGAGGACGGCGGCGCGGAGCGGCGCGGCGCAGCGTGACCTGCGACTGAAGTAGTCGTACATGTTGCCTCGCCCAATGCCGGCCTCGCCGCACGGACCATGATACTTGCAGAGTCAACAAACTACCGGGCGACACACCCGCTGCGGCGGAAATCGTCTCTATGTTGCACTAACAACAGCCTCTTAACTTCGGCACGAACTTACTAACAGTTTTGCCACTGCCAACGCACACTAAAGATAAGAGACCCGGAAATTACGCACGTCAACTCAGAGGTAGGTCAGCTGTGAAGCACTTGTGCAATAGAGTTACAGTTCAGGTTAATACTTAGATATTCTGAAGTTCCGACAAGACTCTTTGCCAATAGAAACAACTAGTAACAGCAAAAGGAGCGTGTGACACACACTATAGTCCATAGGTTAAATCTGATCATTGAACTAGCAGCCAGTCAACAAATCACAGCTCTGGGGTGTATATTGAGGTGTAATATATATTTATCTCCCCAAAAGAAGTCTGAAACGTGCCGAGTTTCTAGGTATAAGCTGATCTGGACGAGGAAAATGCAAGAAGAGTAACTCGTTTCTGGTGGAGTATGTACTATCAACAAGTATTTTCACAATTTCTTACTTCAGCTTATACAGGATGAGTCCTTTAAAAGAGGCCCCGTGGGACATGTGTGTAACGGAGCGAGGGAATGAGGAAATACAGTCCAGTGTGACAGCAAAATACACTTCCAGTAACTTACTCTATATGTTGTCACGCTGGTATGCATTTCTTCACCCCCTCGCTGCGTTCCACACATGTCCCACGGAGCCTCTTTTAAAGGACTCACCCTGCACAAGTCAAGCTACAGCGTGGACAGGAATATAACAGTAGAGTGGTTGCTTGTCTTGACAACCAGTGAACATGGCAGGTGGGTGTAGTATACAAAACCTCAAAAATACAGAAGGGAAAAGTTTATTTTACCCCCGAAACCTATGCGAAACTTGTTGGCAAATGTCGATAATAGTAGTGGGAGGGTGTCCTAGATCGACCTTAAACTCGTGACATTTTGACCTAGTGACCTACATTTGAATTCAATTATGACCTCTTTTTGAATGCACTTTTGTGGTGCACTGGTGACCTACATTCCATTTTTAGCACACTGGTGTGACCTAGATTCCATTTTTCCACATCTGGTAACCTAGATTACATTTTTGCACTTCTGGTTGCTGTTTTTGCACTTCCGGCGCAATGTACTTCTGGTTCGACTCCCGGGCAATACATTAATAATTTTTTTTTTTTTGGAAATTTTGAAAGATTTTGGTCACGGGACTACCAGGTTCGATTCCTGTCAAAGGTATTTATTTTATTTATCAAAATTTCGATAGTTTCTGGACTTAGGACTACTGGGTTAGATTCCTGTCAAAGGCATTTATTTTATTTTTAGAAAATTTGGAAGTTTTTGGACTTGGGAATACCAGCTTCTGTTCCTAGGCAACGCATGCATGTTATTTTTTTAGCTCGGTATTTTTTTTTTTTGTTTTAGTATTTTCAGGTTTGTTTCCCGGGCAAGAAATTAATTTTATCTATGGAAATTTTTTGAAAGTTTTTGGTTTTGGGACTACCATCATCAGTTCCCCGCAAAGGCGATTAATTTATTTTTGGAAAATTTCGAATGCTTTTGGACGTGGGGATATAGTGTTTGTTTCCTGGGAAAGACATTAACATTATTTTTGGAAAAATGTGAAAGTTTTTGGACTTGGGACTACCTGCTGCAGTTTCCGGTAAAACCATTTATCGCATTTCTGAAAAATTTTGAAAGTTTTCGTACTGGTGAATACCGGGCCCGTTTCCCGGGCAAGATATTAATTAAATTTTTGGAAAATTTTGAAAGTTTTGGGACTAGGTAATATTGGGTTCATTTCCCGGGCAGAACACTTAATTTATTTTGGGATTTGGGAATGATTGATTATGTTAATTGTGAGAATACAGGGTTAGATTCCCTGGAAATCCATTAAATATAATATATTTTTTGATTTTGGAAATATTTGGGAATACCACACAGGGCGCGTAATGTTATTTATAGAGTTCCGGGTTCGATTCCTGGCGGAATATCTATGTAAGTTTAAACTTAGAAATTTTTGGGGATTTCCAGGAAATGCATTTAATTGCGCAATCACAAGTGGTACGGGGAAAAACAGGAAATACACTTACACATGCAGCTCCATAGATGTTACAAGCTCGATATCACCAACTCGACTGACGCTCAGCGACTGATGCACTTGATGGCCTCGCCTGTTACTCTTGCATTGAATATTACATAACCACACAATGAGTACAGGTGCATACTTGTATAACCTTGCAATTAGCAACAAGTACATGCATAAATAAACCTACGCGAACACAAAATCATTACACAATTACCAAAGTTATAAGTCCTCTTACCATAACAGCCAGACTTCAACGGAGATATATCAAAATATATTACATACGCACTTGCGTAGCTATAACCGTTTAACGTATATTTACCAATTATATATGCACGCACATGCGTAACCGCACAACTACTCACTACACAATTACCATCACAACTACACACTTGCATACATCATCTCAACAAGACTGTCAAATTTCAACTGACATGTATTAATATTTTAATTTTATTATTATTATGATCTAGTACATAATTACACTCTGTTTATATGTAAGTCGAAAATTACATAGATTATCCACCTGGGAATCGAACCTGGAACTCCAAAAATAATATCAAGTATCCTGACTGGTATTTCCAAATATTTCTAATTTAAAACTTACATAAATACTCCACCAGAGCATCGAACCCGGAACTCCCAAAATAACATTAAGTGCCCTGTGCGGTATTCCCAAATACTTCCAAAACAAAAAAAAAAAATTAAATGCATTGCCTAGGAATCGAAATCGGTTTTCTAAAAATTGACCAAATCAATAATTCCCAAATCCATAAATAAATAAATTGTTCTGCCGAGGAAACGAACCCTATATTCCAAAGTTCAAAAGCATTCAATATTTTCCTAACGTAAAATAAATGTCTTGCCTGAGAAACAAACCCGATATTCCCAAGTAAGATTTTTCAACATTTTCCAAAAATAAAATAAATGTCATTGCCAGGAACCGGAGCCAGTAGTCCCATGTCTAAAAACTTTCAAAACATTTCCAAAAATAAAATAACTGTCTTTCCAGGGAAACAAACCCAATTTTGCCAAGTCTAAAAACTTTCAAAATTTTTCAAAAATAAATTAAATGCAATGCCCGGGAGTAGAACAGAAAGTGCATTGCAACGGAAGTGCCTAACTGCAGCAGGAAGTACAAAAATGGAATATAGGTCACTAGATGTGAAAAAAATTAAATCTAGGTAACCCCATATGCTAAAAATAGAAAATAGGTCAGCGATGCATATAAAAAGTAGGCCAGTGCGTTCCAAATGTCAAGGTGAAAATGTCGCGACGTCAAGGTCGATCTAGGACCACTCGCTCTGAATATTGATAATTCCCACTTATAACTGGTTTGCGACAGAAATTCGTGATAAAAATTTGACCGTTCCTGAAGGACTCGGCACTTTCTCTACTTGCAGCAAAAATATGCCTTTTATCAACTGCTAAACTCTATTGTGTGTTATACTTACAAGAGTAAAACCCTCGTTTACTCTCAGAATAAGCGAATAAGTTTCGCGGAGCTGTAAAGTACTGGCGATGTATGTCCTTCGAGGTACTTGGTGGTGATTTTACTGTCGTACAGTCACAACACTGCAAATCTGATGAAGTTACAACACGTAGACATTTATATACATCATTAGCATGATGGATATACGGAATTAAGCAATGAACTAAGAACATTGTATCATGGTCTTAATAAGGAAGCAAACTACCAGAAATTAACAGTAATCAGGGCGACACATTTTAAAGTGTGACTACAGAAATGGAAAACGAAGAATGTACTTTTGTCACTAGTGCATGATCCTACCTGAAGTTTAATCGTTATCATTGGGCCCAACCAGGAAAAGGACAGTTTCATTCGTCTCAGTAATATTTCAAGGAAATAAAACTCAGTGGCATACAGCGAACTGGTGCGAGTTTTATTATCGTTTTCCGAGTTCTTCCGGCTTTATCTTAGCTGAAGCCATGGTCTCTAAAATTATGCAGTAACATTACATGACGAATGTGAGGTTTAAGCTCGTGTAAAGTGATTCGTAAAAATCGTCTGAGCTAAAATATTTTCAAACCGACATGTATCGCGCACTGCTATGACTGAAACAAGAAAAATATTTAAATGTCTTAGCAGTTTGCCGACGATCCCTACAAATCTGCACTCCCCTAGCACACTGTGAAAATGGCTCCAAATCAGTACAATATGACTTCACTGGAATCATGAAAATCGTAGCAGACATTTTAGTGACTAAATTTTAATGATGAAATAATAAATTCCGTGTCTTAGGGAAAGCTGAAAATAAATAACACCGGAAATTACCGGAATGGCTGTTTCACTGTGTGTCATACACGCTTTGTGTGCTTTATGCGCACCGTGTGCTCGTGGATTGCAGGGGGAAAAATTGCTTCGCAAGTTGAGCAGGATGGAGAAGGACTGACATCGAGTCATGCTGCTGGCCTCCATATTCCTTATTCACAGCTGCCTCACTGAAATGTCAGACACTATGTTATTGAACGAATAAACGGAGGTTGACTACTCAGAGATCAGTGTTGCATGTACGCCTATTGTTCCAGTGATGAGAGTGAGGCGTGGTGGAGTAGCAGCAGAGCTGGAATGCAAAGATGTGGGAATCGCGAACACCCTGAGAAAACCCACCGACCAACGGTAACATTCGCCAATTTCCCCATTTACCGGTACCAGCTTACATACTGTTTAAAATATATGTATATTTATTTAGTGTGTATGTTCCCATCTTTGCTTACATCCAGTCCTCATTTAATTGAGCGGAAGACAAGCTATACCAAGTTATATTAGCAGACCGGAAAACATTATGTTACTATAAAAAGGTACTGTTATTCTAAATTTACAATAAGTGTATTTTTGATATACTTTAGCTTTATGCAAACCTGATACAGACGTTAAAAATTATTGTAGAATAATTTTCATTGTCCGAGACCAATAGAAGAAAAGCTTCAGTCGAAGTAAGAAGCCAACAACTTTAAGAAAACTGCAAACATGGGAACATTATACTGATAAAAAAAAGTAATTCTCCTTGTAATAAATTACTGTCGGTAGATGTCAACAAGGACATATGTAATAGAATTGAGGGAAGTCGGGCATAAGGGCACCGAGCACAGGAGCCAGGCGCCGGTCGGTCGCCCTGTTGGAACTTCTATTTTTCCCCTCAAAATTCACTTTTTTCACTCAAAATCGATTAAATGTCATTAAATATTTCCCTTTTCCCTAATAATTTGCCTTTTCTCTGAAAATTTCCCTTTTTCTCTAAAAATTTTCCATTTTTCCCAGAGCTGGAGAGGTGGATTCATGAATAAGGAGAGGCGTATCTGTGACTCCGAGCTTGAAGAGCTGAACTGAGGACTCAGGGCACTTGACCTTTGACATTTAACCCCGAAGTCCAAAAAAAATCGGAAAAAATATAAAGTAAAAAAAATTAAAATAATTGCTATTAAAATGACTTAAAATGTTATCCAAAAAAATTTAAAATAAAAAAAACTTAAATTTTCTGAGGTTCCCCCTTCACCACACAAATTAGTCTGCAGGCCTTCACCCCCATCGCCCATACCCAGTCAGCCATCTTGGTACTGTCAGCAAGCGTAGCAACCACATTGGATGCATCTGACCTTGACCTTGACCCCATTACCTGGAAAATTAAAAACATGAGAAATAATACATAAAAGTCTGCAAGAATATGGCATTACAAACTACTACCACAATATTGGATGCATATGACCTTGACCTTGACCCATGGGCTTGAATGACCCCGAAAACCAAAACTTGAAAGAATGCATAAAAATCAGCAAACATATCAAATTACTGACTACTACCACCATATTAGATGCAGATGACTTTGACCTCGACCACATGACCTTGAATGACCTTAAACCCAAGAAATTCCCAAAAAATTTCCCAACAATCTCAAGAATCTATACAAATATATACAATATTTATTATTTAAAGTTATAAAAATTTATTACAAAACATTATTATAAAACTTATTTTTAAAAAACTCGCATTTTCAGAAGTATAACCAGCACCACACCTAGCAGACGACTAACTCTCTCCCCCCCAAATCCCCTAAGCTATACTCATTCAATCATATGCCGCCATCTTGATTTTTTCGTTTGTCATTTGTTTATACATTATTGCTGGAGGCTACTATCTTGGTTTTTCCCCGGCATATGTTTATACGTTACTGGAGTCTGCCTCTCACCTTTGTTAGACTACCAAATCGGGTTTCATATGTTTTCATCACCTAGGTGGCACTAGTGTATTAATTCACACACAAGGCAGCAGCCATATTTGTTTACGTTTTAAAAGTATAAGTGCGTTATAGGTGCCCGCCATGTTGGATCGGCTATCGGCCTGTAACGAATAGTGACATTGGCCATTCATGCAAAGTACGTAAACTGTTATATAAAATTTTTATGTTTCAATCATAAATGCCAGTATTTTTACTCAAAAATAATTCTTATATAAATCGGAGGTATTTTTTTAAATAAAATTAATTAAATAAACATATTTAATAAATATTTTTTATTTACAAAATTTTACTTGCATATAAGCTTCCTTTGCGATGAATTTTTTCTCAGGGAAGAAGAAGACATCACAATGTTTCGTAAGAGGTTGGCATGCGCTTGTTTCCAGCTGCAGATGATCCACCGAATCTAGTGTCAAGCCGGAACCCTTCATCATCATTTCTTCTGCCTACCAACGTATCTTTGGTATATTATCATCTACAATCTTTTAGATGTTATATACATAACATATCGGTACATTCTGAGTCTTGAATGTGCTTCTGCAATGTTCGTCCTGGTTCAGTTCTGGTTTCGAGTAGATACATTCCAAGCCATATATTACATTTAGAGGCCCTTGTTTATCAACTTCTCCTGTAAGTTGGTTTATTAAATTTTGTTTCATACTTGGCAGGAACGAGCAAACATCTTTCGATAAAGCTGTCAAATTCGGAGCAACGTATCATAATCTTTCAGAATGCCACTGAATACGGATTGTTACAGAAAAAATCAATTTACATTGGGTTTGCTTAGAATATTGGCAGATCTTCGAGCATGAGGTTTACACTGTTTGTAAGGGTAGTTATATGGCTTATAACCTAGTTTTCTCTACTGGTTATGTATTTCCCATCTCACGTTGTCTGGATTGCCTGTTACTTCATAACACGTGAATGTACGACCATACTTCTGAGAGACACGAGTCAAATAAGTCCATTCTCTCTTCTTCCTGCATTTACCACTCTTCGCGTGCCTATGTGCATTGCTACTTTAACTGTACGTCTCACCACAGTGGCGATGCAATCGAACCGATATCGTCAGCGAAATGTTCATACTGTCCCCATGTACATCCTCACCGACGGTAGTGCCGTTGTATCATCACTTACTGTACCAAGTAACGATGACATGTTTACATCATCATTGCACAGCAGTACTTGTAAGACTATCAGAGGTTTGGGGCGGCGACAATACATACTTTTGTTTTTCTGGCGGAGAAACATGTCAATTACATATTTTCGAATGTCTGTATAGAGTGTCAGTACGGACAAACAGACGAAGGCGCTTCTCACACTTATGTGCCACGAATAGCAGGTTCATCTTTCATTGATGCTTTTCGTGTCGTCTAACATTGTTGCTATATGTAAAGGCTTCATCACAGTACATGAATCGAAGTATTGACGCTGTTTGCTTGGGTCGCTATGCCGATGTAGCTGCTGTAGGTGATCCGCCTGAAGAGGTCGATGGTACTGTTGGTACCACTTCAAAAGAAGTCAATGGAACTGCCGTGGCTACAATTAGCTCTTGAGTACCTGAAGACATCGCAGACGGAGAATAAAACTTAGATCTGAAGATGCAGACGCTAGCCGAGATGATCCACCTTTCACGGGAGCTGCTCTCAAATTAAACCTCTCGGCTGACCTTCCTACTGAGCCACCCCTCGGTGCTCCCCATTAGGGGTCCAGAACAAACAGCTAGGTAACCTCCAAAAAGAGGAAAACTCCAGTTGAAGGGGGGCCCCCTCCAAAATAAGCATCAAGGTGCCCCAGGGGAGTACATGAAAAGAAAAGTCTCCTCTACACATGTGATCTCTCAGTGCAACAAAGAATGCCCAGCCCAAAAGTTATTAAACATCAAACTTTACTTTTTCTTACCTTGTTCCCCATTAAGTACACAAGTGTGGGGTATTAACCCCTACAAAAACTACACAATCACAACAACAAGAGCATTTATATAAATGAATAATGTGAAAAATGTCATGTAATGTTATGAATTCACTGGGAAATCTTAATGGTATAAATGTATTCATAAAAAGACTGAATTCCTCTCGGGTTTTTATTTCCATTTTTCTTCCACACAATGAAGCCAACAATTCCCCCCCCCCCCAAGGGGAGAGTATGTATATGTGTATATATATATATATATATATATAAACACACACATACATATACAGTACTTTAATTACCAAACAACAAAAAGTGAACACGAGTATTTTGCTAAAATTTGTTGTTCTTACATGCTTAGTTTTGTTACCTTCGAAATTTTTGATTGTCAAAATGTAAAACAGAATTAACACAAAGTGGAGTGAAAAATAGAATTAAAAAAAAAATGAAGGTTTATAAAATACAGTGTACACACTTACAAACCGGTAAAATAAACAATTAAAAACAAATTGCCATAATGAAAACAGTCATTATATGTTACACATGTTGCCCTCTAAAGTAAGACGCGGCAGATACAAAAATACATAATAGAGGGTATTATTAAGAAATATTCTGGCAAACAAGAGTAAAATAAAAACAATATATTTTTGTCATAGATGATAGTTATAATACTTTGATGCATATTAATTTTTGCAGAGTTAAATTCAAAAATTAACTTTTAAGACCAAGGTGGTGACCCGAATGGAAACAAGGAAAGATCATAAAGAGGGAAAAGAAAAACGAGATTTGTTGCAAAGGTCAATATATGATCTACCCAAAAGTAAATTAATTTCACAGGTCATGATATGGGTATCAAAGAAAGGAAAAACAGAAAGGCAAAGGGTAATACCACGAGTTTTGCAATTGGTCATCAATTTAGTAGGTACTGATGCAAACAGTTTTCTATCAGAACTGATATTCAAAATATCATAAAGATTGAGCAAAATTAATCTGTTTAACTAAGGATACAGAAAAGGCACAGGAAAAATACTGTAACACTCAAATATACTATCTTCGTTAGCTAAGGGCACATTAACCACAACATTAAGTCAATTTCCAAAAATAACAGCCTGCACAGAACTAAGTCCATAAAACATTTAAAGGGTCTCTTGAGAAACAGGTGCTATCATATACAGAGGCAAGGTAATTAAATGCTGGATTTTGTTCAAAAAATTGATAAACGTGACAGCATTCAACAAGGTAGAGCTCAGTTTGCCATGTACACTAGTTTCAATAGCATTTTTAGAATCAAAAAGTTAAAGTCTAGCATTATCCGAAGCTTCAGATTCTCTTAAAAACATGGAATTCAAATTAACTCTGAGATTCATAATGTACATTCTGTCTACCAATTCTTGCACAGATTAATTTAAAGACTGATAGAAAAACTTATAAAGCTCGAAATATGTGAGGCTAACTTTTGTATGTTTTTGGTAATATTCAAAACACTGTCTTCAAAATTATTAATTGCCAAAATGTTATTTTATATGTTAATGGCAATGTCATCTTGGTCATCTGTAATAGAGTTCTACCTCTTCTCCAAATGAGGACGATCTACTGAGTCCTAAATTCCACACTATATTTTAAGGATTTTTCCACCAAAATCGAGGATTCCTCTTTTTTTTTCCGAGATTCAGTAGGAACAATTACTGTCGACAGTGCCATCGAGCTCTTCGGGTGCGCCACCTACAGCAGTGCTGCAATCGAACTCTTCGTATGGGCTGCCTGCAGCAGCTCCTTCGACATCGCGTTCCAAGCCTACAGTGTCACGACTTCGATGCATGTACTGTGATTAAGCATTTGCGAACAGCATACATTTTAAATGACACGAAAAGCATCACTGTAAGATGAACGTGATCCTCATGGCACATAAGTGAGAGAAGTGCCTTCGTCTGTTTTCCTCATTGACTCTCTTTATAGACCTTAAAAAATACCATCAGCAAAACCGACGTGATATGATTTAATTCCTGTAATCTTTTGAAAAGTTCCTTGGAAATGATCATTCGAGCAGAACCTGAGTCCACAAGTGCACTAATACCTAAAGAACCCATACTTAATTCCACATGTGGAGTACTAACTTTACGAAAGCCAACAACATTAGGAAAATTAACACAACACAAGTCCAAAGCTCACGCTCACTGTGAGCCTCAGTTTGTCCAAACAACCACTGAAAAGGTTACAAATGTCCACTCAGGAAGAAATGTGAGCATGGTAAGATTCACGATTGAGTTTACAATAAAAGCGAGGATGGTCTCTTACTTCTCCTCCTCGCTGGACATGTTTTTTTTAACTGGAAACATTGAGCAATTACACGTACAGTCTTTTTGCAAAAGTAACAAATAGGTGGGCTACGATTATCACTGGAAGGGCCTGGTCGACCTTTCTCAACATCTTTAGTATCTTTTCATAGGTCAGGGGGTCTATTGTATTTTGGTTTGCTTCCTATTTTATCACTTGGTAAAATAAAGGTGCCTGATTTATTTTGTTGCTGTTTAAGAAATGAGTTAATTTTAAAAGAGTAATTTGGTTTTTCACGCCTCTTATCCACATAGCATATATTCTGGGAATGGATGCACATTCTGTCCAAACCTGCAAAATTTGTTTGTTTTTCTAAAGAAACTAAGCGGATGCATTCCTGGGGTGCAAGGCCCTCCAAAATGTTGTGAACCACTAATTACTGACTTAACGACAAACTAAATACAATGGCAGCCTCTTCAATGCTACTAACATGAACAGATAATGCCTTATAAGGACCCTGCAAACAATTGAAATGTTTTAACCTTAACTCGGTCAAAAGCCTGGCAGGAATGAAAAAATACAAATATCTTTATATGTGTCAAAAGTGAGACACTGTACAATGGCATTTTGTGTGCGTTCACTTAGTGGTCCTTGGGTGAAGGGGAAAATAACCTCCAGCACCTGAGGTTCTCATACAGAATTACTCTGATGTAGACGAACAGTGACTTTAAGAAACTCCAAAAATTATGTTATGTCTAAACCATCAATTAAAGGCAAATCCTTTAACATGCGTTCAGGGGGGTGGAGAATTTTGCCGAAAACAGGTGAGGGTGTTTGATACACACTTGGGAAAACTGCATGAGTCATATTCACATGGGGTACAAATACAGATGTGGAAGTAGGCCCAAAACACGAGCAGAGAGAGAATAGGTTGTTGTGAAACCAGCACCAAGACTTACAGCTGGGTTTGTGGATGTGTAAATAGGACCTGTGATAGCAGGAGGCGTGCCTAAAAGTTGGTTTTAAGTGTTGGGTGTGGAAGGACCTTGAAGGGCAAAGAGCACTAACTTGATCAGACTCATGTGACACGGTACATTCTTACTGGGTGGTAGGAAATACCAACACTTTACTTTCTGCTAAGTTAACAGTCTCAACAAGTACTGCTACCTGATCAATCACATTCTGCAGGGATACAACCTGCGACTCAGATGAGGCCTCCCGAGATGAGTCGATAAGATTCCTGTCCCATCTGTCCAGGTGACCAAGTCTTTGTTTAATATGCGAAAAGATTAAGGGAGATTGCTCGTCTTCCAAATTCTCAACCAGTTCAGTTAAGGGAAAGATTTTAGAAATTCATACCTCTAACTCGGGTCTAACCTTAATATCAGTAAACTGTGTGGGGGCAATACGCAAACCTTCATTAATTTCTCCATGTAAAATCATTCTTAACTCAGCTACTATAATGTCAGTGGGCTGAATACCATGGACTTTGAGCTCAAACACCAGCTCGTCTTATAGCAGCCACTCTGGCACAATAGTGATTGGCATGATGGTGGGCAAACAAGAAACACACACAAAAACCAAACACACAACAGAAAATTTCAAAATACCTAACCTAAGAACACCATCAGGGGTAGGCGCAATAAGGGAGGAGTGTTAAGACAAACAAAACACTAAAAGGTCTCACAGGAGCAGAATATCACTCAATCGCATCAAGGAGGGCCTTAATGCAAGTGAACCACGCAAATACTACCAAAATTATTGCGCCACCCTTCGGTGCTCTACATTAGGGGTCCAGAACAAACAGCTAGGTAACCTCCAAAAAGAGGAAAATCCCAGATGAAGGCCCCCAACATAAGCACCAAGGTGCCCTAGAGGAGCATGTGAAAAGAAAATTCTCCACTACTCATGTGATCTCTCAGTGCAACAGGAAAATTTGATAAAATAATGCCCAGCCCAAAAGTTACCAAATATCAAACTTTACTTTTTCTTACCTTGTTCCCCATTAGGTACACTAGTGTGGGGTTTTACCACCTTCAAAAAACACACAATCACAACAACAAGAGCATTTATATAAATAAATAATGTGAAACATGTCAAGTAAGGTTTTGAATTCACTGGGAAATCTTAGAGGTATAAATGTATTTATAAAAAGACTAAATTCCTTTTGGGTTTTTATTTCCCCTTTTCCTTGCACACAATGAAGCCAACCATAACCCCCATCCCCCCGCCCAAAGACAGTGGTGGAGCAAACTTATATTAACTTTAATTAACCAAACAACAAAAATTACATATGATTATTTTGCTAAAATTTCTTCTTCTTACATGCTTATATTTGTTACCTTCAAAATCTCAGATTACAACTTACTTCCATTTTTTTATATTTTACTTTTTTCTTTAATTAATTTCCATTAAGACTTCCACATCAGTGAAAAATAAAATGATTTAGGGTGCACCCTTCTGCAAAATTAAGTGGTTGATCTCAGCGTTTTCTGTTATTTTTTATAGCCAAAAAATAGGAATTGATATTACCAAATAGGTTACTTCTATGTAACGACTCTCTGACTGGAAACACCTTTCGGTACAAACACCACTATGTGCCCACAGACAGGCATTACATATTTGTTTAAAATGTAATTCAATTCCCTAATAATTAATTCTATGATTGAATTATAGTAGTAAACAAGCCAAGTGATAGTATTTAATTTTCTTGATACATCTTGGCGGAACTTGTATTGTAGCCTCTATCATCGGGAGTCATGCAGGAACCAAAGTTTGAAAATTTCCAAGGAGACGAAAGACGGTGGTCAGGCAATGACACATCACTCGTTGCTTAATCCAAAGCATGGGCCGCGGTCCCATCGCTTGAAGGTAAGAACTGCCTGATGTTACATCTTCACATCAAAATGGCTAGGCGGGGTAGCAGCGGTCCGCACTGAACAGAATTAAAAGGGAAAGCAATGATAAATGAGAACCTATTACCAAACGAGCATTTACTAAAATGTCCGAACAAAAGATAAGTATAAATTACTCACCGAAGCAGTGAAGCATGAAACTTATGATATATTAAAGATCAGAAGTCTTCCAGCAAAATTCAAAGCAAGCTTTTTAAACGAAGAAGGTGGAATCGTGCATTCCTGCACGGGCGAAAGTGGTTAGACGATGTTCCAAACTCACAACACGATCAGTCGATAAATATCGAACAGCCATATCGCACAGTTGAAATACAATGGATAATTACAACACTCTGATTATCAAAATGTTACAATATAAAACAGAATTAACACAAAGTGGAGTGTAAAATAGAATAAAATTATGAATGAAGGTTTATAAATGCCGTGTTCACACTTACACAACTGTAAAATAAATAATTCAAAACAAATTACTATAACGAGAACAGCCATTATATGTTACAGACAATGCCTTCTAAAGTGAGAAGCGGCAGATACAGAACTACATAATATAGGGTACTATCAAAGAATATTCCTTTACTACTTGGCAAACAAGAGCAATATATAAACACTATATATTTTTGCCATAGATGATAATTATAAGCAACAATACTTTGATACATATTTACTTTTGCACAGTTAAATTCAAAAAATTACCCTTTAAGAAGAAGGTGGTGTCCCGAATTGAAACAAGGATATCATGTGTGGGAGTCAGTCTCTGACTCCTGAGGAGGATATGCAGGTGGAGGTGGAGACATTAGGAATCATTTTGAGTAATTTTGGAGTCATTGTGGAGGTGGAGTAATTTTGGAGTTATTTTGCAGTCTTTTTTGAGGTGGATGTAGAGGTGGAGTCTCTCTGCTAGTTGAAATATTTTGGGCTCTTTGTGCTGGTGTAAGTGTGTGTGTGTGTACATGCGAGTGTGTAGGTGCATGCACATGTGTAGGTGTTTTTGGCATGTGTGTAGATTATGTGTATGTGTGCATAGGTGCATAGGAAGGTGTATCTGTTTGCATGTGTATGCATGTGTGTAGGTGCATTAATGTGCAAGGGTATGTGTATGTGTGTAGGCGAGTATGCATGGCTGTGTAGGCGTGTGTGTCTGTGTGTGTGAGGTCGCTTTTGTGAGGGGTCAGTCTTGTGAGAGTTTGGTCTGGCAGGAGTCAGAGATTAAGTCTCGCACGTGATGTCTCAGTGTCTTCACACAATTTGCCAGCTGCAATCACATGGCAACTAGGTGATTGGCTGGTCGGTATCCATACAATGTGTAAAAGGTGTAATAATATTTGTTCAAAGTCGATATGATGTCATTGGGCTTAAATATTTATATATTATAAGAATTAGGGAGGTCAGCTGAGAGGCTTAGTTTGACAGAAGCTCCCATGAAAGGTGGATTGTCTCGGCTAGCATATGCATATTCATATCTAAGTCTTGTTCTGCATCTGCATTGTCTTCGGGTACTCCAGACCTGTTAGTAGATACTGCAGTACCATCGACTTCTTAAGAAGTGGCACCAGCAGTGCCTTCGACCTCATTAGGTGGGTCACCTACAACAGTGCAGCCATATTCTACTTCAGGTATGATGTGGACAGTGCCATTGAGCTCTTCAGGTGGGCCACCTACAGCAGTGCTGCAATTGAACTCTTCGTATGGGCTGCCTGCAGCAGCTCCTTCGGCATCGCGACCCAAGTCTACAGTGTCATGACTTCAATACATGCACTGTGATTAAGCATTTACGAATAGGATCAATGTTAAATGACACGAAAAGCATCACTGTAAGATGAACCTGCTCCTCATGGTACATAAGTGAGAGAAGTGCCTTTGTCTGTTTTCTTGCATTGACTCTCTTTACAGACATTTGAAAATACCACCAGCAAAACAAAAATATGTATTGTCACCACCACAACCTTGTGATGAACTTAAAAGTACTTCTGTGTAAAATAATGATTGTAAACATGTCGTCACTACCTTGTACAGTGATGATGCAATGGCTCTACCATTGGTAAGTGATGTGTATGTTGATGGTATGGATAATTCGCTGATGATATCAGGTCGATCGTATCGCTACTGTGGTGAAATGTATAGCCAAATGGAATTTCTTGGGTTTAGGTTATTCATATACATGGGGTCAAGGTCAAGGTAATGTGCACCCAATATGATGGCAGTAGCCAGTAACATAATATGCTTGCTGACTTTTAAGCATTAGTTCTCTAGTTTTTGTTTTCAACGTCATTCAAGGTCATTGGGTGAAGGTCACCTGCCCATGTAATGTGTTGGTAGTAGTCAGTAACATAATATGCTTGCTGATATTTATGTATTTTTCTCGAGTTTTTGTTTCCATCATTCAAGGTCATCTTTATAAAATATGGTGTTAGTAGTCAGTAAAATTGTATGCTTGTGAACTTTTAAGTATTTTATTTCGAGTTTTATTTTCAATGTCATTTAATGTCATGGGCCAAGATCAAGGTTATCTACATATAATATGATGGTAGTAATCAGTAATGTAATATGCTTGCTTACTTTTATGAATATGCTCTTGTTTTTGTTTTCATGGTCATGGGGTCCAGGTCACTTGCATCCAACATGGTGGCTGTACTCTGTAACATCATATGCTTGACGATTTTTATTATTTTTTCTAGAGTTTTTTCTAGGTCATTCATTGTAATGGGTCAAGGTCACTTGCATCCAATATTGTTGCTGCGATGGCTGACAGCACCAAGATGACAGACTGGGTGTGGTTGAGGGGGTTGGAGGCCTGCCGACTAATTTGTGAGGTGAGGGGATGAAGAGGAATCTCGGGATATTAACTTCTTTAAAAGAAATTTTTCAATAGTTTCTTATGATTTTTAAATACATTTTAATTTTTGGTATTTTTGGATGTTTTTCGTATTTTTCTTAATTTTTTCGGATTTTCTTGGGTTTTGGGGAGCAGTGGTCATAGATCAAGGGTCTTGAGTCCTCAGTCCTGCTCCCATGGCTTGGAGTCACAAATATGCTTCTAATGAGTTCAGCTCTTCTGGCTGAGTGTCTCCTATCCGTCTCTCCTGGTAATTTCTAGGGAAAAAGAAACATTTCTAGGAAAATTTAATCAATTTTGTGAGAAAAAAAAGAGAAATTTCGAGGAAAAAAAGGGAAATTCCAACATGGCTGCCGGCCAACGCCTGGCTCCTGTACCCGGTGCCCTTATCCCCGAATTCCCTAAATCCTACTACTGACATGCATATGAGTATCATTCTATTACAGCCCATTAAATGGGCAGTAGTGCCGAGATACGTGCGAACACCGTGGGTAAATTTATGCTAACACAACAGTTAGCCACACCCAAACCTGTAGGAGTAACACACCTGTGCACCTTCGGCCACTCTGCCAACACTCTGAGAACCTAGCACTTAGAGAACCTTGGTCCTGCCGGGGCGAACCGTCCTTAGTGCTGTTGCACCCACCCTTGCTGACAATCCAGATACGCATCCGAGCATGTTGCCGCTCACTGCATATACACTTTTTAGGTTGACATCCAGGTCTGATCTGCCTTGGAGCCAACCACTGCCACCACGAGTACTACCCAGTGATAGATCACAGAAGAGGACATGCTGTGGGGACAACTGATCGCCTGTGATACTACTTAACTTTCCATGACACTTATTGGTTCGCTGACAGACAGCTCGACCATCGCTGCCATTTTATTTTGCGCGCATGAGTAATGTAAACATGAGACTTTTAGAAAAACTGAATTCTAAAACGACCTAAGGGACATTTCATAAAATTCGTTAGGGTGTGTTACCCCCTCCACCACCCTCCTCTTTGTGCTATTTTTGCCTGAGTTTCTTCCACTCCATCCGTCTTCCTACCCTCCTTGTGCAGTGATTCGTTGTTGGGTTAACTTTCCACCCCTTCCTGCCCCAGAGAGGTGTACTGTGATTGGCTGTTGGCTGAGAGGGAGACCCGAATAGTAAAACTGGTACATGAGACTTTTTGGGACTTTGTATCACTGGCGCTCTGGTGGCCTTGTTTGGCGGGCTGTCGTCAGATTCAGTGCCGCCAGAATGGGAGCTCTGGTGACCGGAGTGGGGTAGTACTTGGTTCGAGACCCATCGAAGACAATTCGGCATAATTACATAATGAGTAATTACATAATAAGTACACATGTCCAACCTTCGGCTGCCGAACCACAAGTGAGGAGGTTGGAAGGGGTAGTTAGGGGTATAGACTGGGGTGTGTGGTAAGGGGAAGTTCGATACCTGACGAGAGTAAAAATGTGAAATAAGTATTCGTGCGTAAGTTATTACATGTAATCCATATTTACAAATTAAATATGTGTAATGAATAATTACACATATTTACACAATAAGTACATGCAATGAATAATATGTAATTAGACATAACGAATTTTGAGCAAGTATGTGTAATAAGTTAAGAGAGTAATTACACTATTACTAAGTATGCATTTGCATAGTTAGAAATTGCACAGTTGCATGTAATTACAAATACTAATTACATGTCCACACCCTACGACTCCACGAATATCAATAGATTATATCCCCACCATGCTGGAATGCTACGAAGCACATCACTTGCCACCGCACAGCCTACTCCAGCCATCTCCAACCGCTCTCTCCCGACTGCCGACTGAGCATGCCACCTGACATCTCACAGCCTGCGCCGACTACTCGGCTGGCTCGTGCCCGCCTCCGCCTGTGTATTACACAGCACTATTACTAGGAGGCAGCACAGCCCAGTGCACCACTCCGCAGGCCTGCTACTGCAGATTGAGCATAGGTTTGCACGCCCGCCGATAGAGATCGCGAATACCTCCATCTCGCTCTCTGCAGACGTGAAGTTAAACTTTCTCTATAGCCAATTACATTCATGTTAAAAATGCGTGACGTTGTTCTTATGTAACATATACTCACATGCATTTGTTGTAAAACCTGTACTTACATTTTTCTCACTTCTTACCACACTATTATTAGCTATATCAGTAAATAATTCAGTGTTAAAAATATCCCCAAATTACGTTAGTGGACAGTTGTGTACGCATTTTACGTTAACCCCATGTTTTCACCATTTATTCTAAGTCAAAATATATTTTAATAAATTCTTGTTTTCACTAGCATTTTAAAAATATGTTTTAATAAAAAAAAGTGGGCAAGTGTTTGACAGGCGTTTTCGTGCAACCCCAGTTTAACTAGAAATATATTGAATGTAAGATAAATCAATAAATGAAAATCCAGAAAAAAATAGATTTAACTATGTTTAACTACTCATCATTTTTCGTAAACACACACACACACACACACACACACACACACACACACACACACACACACACACACACAATACATAGATATAATATATATATATATATATATATATATATATATATATATATATATATATATATATATATATATATATATATATATATATACACACACACCACACACACACACACACACACGTCTCTTCTACACACATTATTTGGTACAATAGGGACAACACTTTTAAAAGGATGATGGAAGGTCCCCTTCCGCGCTTGAGATCAAGCGAACCTTACATTGAAAGGTGCGAAGTCGGTGGATGGCGAGACAGTAAAACGGCCTTCGTTGTTGAATGATTTTGGCGCTGTGGAATCAACCCAGTTGTGATGTGGTGAACGCTCTCACAGCTGGATGGCGTGTAGTTGACACTGTGGGTGTGTTGCGATGTTGTAGCGAACTGTCCTCGCAGCTGGTCGACAATCCGTAGTTGGAGTTGTGACCTCACAGTGAGACGGTCTCCCCTTCGAAGTTGGCGTGTAGTGAAACAGCTCTCACACCATGAAAAAGGGGGGGGGGGGGGGAGTGATGATTTTGCCATTGCTGGTGTTTTTATTAATTCTAGTTGTAGAGGGAGCATTGCAGCTGAAGGTAGGCCCTTACCGATGATGTTGTGGCAGGTGTGCTGCGAACTGGCTTCGCAATGAGGCGATCTCCCCATCATTGCCGGTGGACGGCATTACTTTTCTCACACCGGGAAACTGTGTTTTTATTTAAGTTAGTTGTAGACTGTGGACATGACCTCGCAACAGTTGTAGTTGACAGATGTTTTTGTTGCTGGCATATGTTGCGGCTGGCTTGCAGATGTGGCTGGCAGATATTGGGGAGTAGGGTAAATTAATTTAAGTATCTTATAGTTTCCCGAAAGCAATGTCGACACATTATCTGGTGCGATACAATGTTTGTTGTCATTACTCGGCAATGCTACTTTTGTTACTCGTTCATTGAAGATATCGTGGGCATGCAAACGGAAATGGAATTGGGTATCCATAACCCAAAAATTTTCCACTAGGCAATCCACATAATCCTCGTACATGAGAGATTGGAACACATTATACCTTACCCCCTTTGCCTTATGTGCACACAGTTCATTCAAAACAATGTATGTATAGTTTAGGCCATAAGCCTACAAAGTGTGTGACAATGCAACCGGCACATCCATCCTTCATAACGCCCATAACGCCTTTGTTCCCCGATTCGAACTTTTAGTGAAACAGGAAGTAATGAAAATCAACCAAAATTACATTTATTGGGGGAAATTGTTGGAAATGGTATATATAGAGACAAGATAGACAGTCAGTTTTCATATATATATGTATATATATATATATATATATATATAGGAACTCAAACAAATCAGCATATAGATAAAAATTACTTGTTGCTTTAAATCATGCTGGGAATATTTCGCATATGAAGGAAATTGTATTTATTATAGAGAAATTTACTGAGGACAGCTATTTTTATTAAACATGAAATTCAGTAGGTTTGCTTAATAACTACATGCACCTGCAAGAATTAGGTTTCCAAAAAGAAAAGTTATTACTTTATGTTTTGAATAACTTGTTTGAAGCTGACCTCTGTGACATGAGTTTGCTTTCAAAACATAATGATGGATTTAATATATTTTAACAGTAATATATATCTATTGAAAATATTTGTGGCCAGTTCTGATAAAAAGCAAAGGTGAAAAACAAGTTGCCACTGCGATGATGAGTGTTTTGAAGGATAGAGTACCTCTGAATTTGCACACCGATAAAGGGAGTGAGTTTTTCAATTCTCATTTTAAGAAACTAATAACAGAGTATGGGAAAATCATTATGTAATTTATTCTGAGATTAAATGTGCAATAGTTGAATTATTCAATAAGAGTCTTAAACAAGTATTATATAAATACTTCACTTTGCATGGGTGTTACAAGTGAGTGGAAATTCTGCTGGAATAAATGCAATTATATAATTTGTGTTATCACATAATGATAAAAATTTTGCTTGTGGATGCGAAGAACAACAGATTATTAAAGACTGCTCATAGGAATGTGAAAGTGATTGATGAAAGAAAACGGAAGTTTAAAATTATGATTGTGTATCTTCAAGTTGAAAGGCATTTTTGAAAATAAATATATTATTAATTGGTCATTTCCTTGAGATATACAATTGTGAGCGATGGAGAGAGGGGGGGGAGGGGGGACGCAGCATAGCATTCCTTTTATGAATTTGAATTTCAAAAAGGTAGTCTGCCAAATAACTATTTAGTTGAATAATTATTAGGCAAGAAAGTTATAGATCCCTAGTTCGGTGGAACGACTTCTCAAACTCGTGGGTACTGAACAAAGATCTTAAAAGTTTACATTAAATCAACCCTGTAGCCATCACTCCTGCAGATGCAATGTCGGGCAGGTGTGGGAATTTTTAAAGAAAATAAGAAGGAGGAACGTTTCTCAGGGCGCATCAAAGGAGTATGGGGTGGATTTGAGATGTGGCATCTGCCTGGGCATTCTGAGGATGTGGGAAAGCATTTCTCGAGTAAATTTTTAAAATGTTATAAATATGAGCCACTCCCCTACTCCCTCTACTGTCTTTCTTGGATTTAGTACTATGCAGATAGACCGAGGACAGTGTTTTGAATATGGATTGCATGTGGGTTGACTTCAAATATTATTTTAATACCTTCTCAAATCCAGTGATTGAAGAGAATATGAATTGGGATGAGGATGGTGTGCTATATCTGACAAGCAACAAGGAGGTGGTGTTGGACTTGCGAGTGCCTGAGGACTAGCAGTGTGTGGTTATGAGGTGGCTGGAAGCTTGTGTTCATCCCTTAGTCACTGACCTGTGTCCATCCCTTAGTCACTGACCAGTGTCCCACAGCCTCAGAGCTGGGAGATGAAGGGAACGTCAGAACCTCCACTGACCCATGCCTTGCAGCCTCAGAGTCCTCTCCATGTCAGTGGGACGAGGCCCTGTCAATGCCAACCCCTCCATGCCTCCTGCTGACTTCACCTCCCCTGTGCAGGAAGTTGCTGCCACCTCACCTCGGGTGGGTATGTCATCCTCCCCTCCTCAACTATCTTGTCGGCAGTGGCTTGTTTATCCAAACGTTGTTGGCAGGAGACTGAGTTTTTGTGGGCGTATATACATACAATGGATGAAGGAGAGTATTTTTTGAATGCAATAGACGATCTTTCAATTTAGTTTTAATTGTAAAATGAATATTAATTGGTATTTTAAACTTTTTTAAAAATATCCCCATGAATATAAAGTGAATATTAAATTTTTCAATCTTTAAATATTTATTTTACTTTTCCAAAATTTATATCAAGTACGTGATATACTCACTCGATCGGCAGAAATATCTCGTGCCATTCGTATTTCTACAAACCAGATATTCGAAAAAATGTATATTGATTTATTTTGAAGAAACAGTTTATACGTGCAAAATGTGTGTGCAATAGAAGTTATGAGTGTATATATTTTTTAATACAGAAAAAGTTTACGTCTACAATAGGTGGGTCTTTATTTAAAAAACAACCATCATTATTTTGTGAATTTTCTTTTGCTTAAATGTTTTTTCACATACATACATATATTTTGCTGTTACTAAAATACAAGTAAATTCTTTTACGACAGTAATATTTTTTAAATTAAATAATATTTGCTCTTACCATACATTTTTCTTATAGTCAATGTTATATAATAATTACAACTGTGTGTTTCTTTTAAGAAACATGATACATGTAATATTTCCTCTTACTTTAATTAAAACTGTAATATACATGAGTACAAGTTCTACTAACAAATACAGTTAAAAGCAAGTTCTTTTATAATGGCGACCTTTAAATAAAATAATATTTGCTCTTAATATACATTTTTTCTCTTACTTAAAGTATTATACATCAGTTCAAAACACTTATCTTAAAAGCAAGTTTTTTTTGGATAAACTACTTTCAGACATATGAAAGGTTACTATACATAAATTAGTAGAATCCTTCATATTTGCACTGTGAACAAAACATTGGTTGTTTAATATTTATGCACATTACACTGAATTAAAATTAGTGCAACCATAGTATCTTCTAATATTGACTGCTTTTGCATAAGTTAATGTTCTTGCGATTTTCTTTTGAGATTTACCTAAAATATAAATTGGGTAGTCCTCAGTAACTGCTTCATGAGAATAGCGAGTTCTGTCTTTATATGCTATGACTCCCATTTCAAATAATGAAGTTCATAATATAGTAAGCCGAAACATACTTTGCACTTCTGGAGTTAAATCAGACTATGGGTAGAATGGTTTGAATTTCAAGACTTTGGTGTAATTACCTTCATTAGAATAAGATAATGACATTTCTTTTACAATAAATGACTGTGGGTTGTCATAATGGTTTTCAAACCTTTGCATACAGCAGAACATTACTAATGTAGTGAATACAGCAGCATCGCTTATAGTGAATGCATACACAAAGAATACTCACATAAAAATATTTTAAAATATTGCTCACTATATTTAAATATTAAATATTTGAAAATTATACTTTAATTGATTAACCAGCAATGATAGTTGTAGTGCTTTCACTTAGAGTGGATGCAAACTCTTTGCATACATAATTTCTCACATATAGTAAATGCATAAGGTCTATGCATAAGAATTATTTATAAATAATACTTACACTCTTGGCATAAAAAATTTCACACACATATATTTTTTAAATACGTTAAGTCTTGGGCACTCAAAGAGTTTTGCACAAATTACAATATTTCCATCACTGCTTCAGACAAATTGTCTGGCACATCGTAGTCTTGTGTAACTTGTATAATTTGTTCAATTTTTATTATCATACAGTCTCTTCTAATATGAGGCTGGTTCGCGAAAATGACATTTGTCTCACACAGAAGATAAGAGATAGTGTCCATGTCTTCCCTCAGGTTTTGGAGCAGGAAATTAAACACATATTTGATTTCATGCGAAGTGAAATATTTAATAAATTCCTTGGGAAGAAATGCTAGTTAATTAGCAATGTTCAATATCATTAGATATTTCTCTTTCCTGTAAGCTAGAATTGCGCAGTATATATGGCTCCACTTACAGTCGCAATTTTTCTCAGCAGTGATTCATATTTACCTTGAAGGTGAACCAGATAATGGTGTCGGCAGGGGGGTCATCACAGGTCTCCCAATGAGTCATGAACTTGTAGCATGCAGAGTTGGAAGGCTGCATGGTGGCTCGTCGTTGTTGACCTGAAGCGCACAGTCCCCCCCCCCCTCGAATTTTCCTTATAGTAACCCGTTCGGAATTCGTAACACCCCAAGTGGCGGTGTGATGAATTGCACTCCGTCGGTGGGCCGGCAAGAGCAGTGATATGAGCGGCTGGCAGCGGTGGCAGGTGACGCGCTTGGCCACATTCCAGCATGGCGGGGATATAATCTGTTGATATTGGTGATCGGAGCTCAGTCAGCACTGGGGAGATCTAGGGTGTGGACGTGTGATTAGTGTCAGTAAATACATGAAAATGCGTAATTTCTAATTATGCAAGTGCATACTTGGTGATTGTTCAATTACTGTCTTTACTTATGTGTATTTGTTAATTTCTTGTTATGTCTAATTATGTATGAATTATTGTGTGTACTTACTGTATAATTGCATCTAATATATCATTGTGTGTACCTAGTTTGTAAATATACATTACTTGAAATATATTATTGCTTGAATACTTATTACACTTTTTTACTCTCGTTAGGTGTCTAAATCCCTCCTTACTCCTCACCCAAGCTTAAACCCCCAACCTTCCATTCCAATCTCCTCACTTGCGGATAGGAAGCTGAAAAGTGAACATATGTACTTACTATGTAATTACTCATTACACAACTATGCCTAATTTCCTTCGAAGGGTCTCGAACCAACTACTACCCTACTCCGGATGCCAGAGCTCTCATTCTGGCGGAACTTGATCCAACGACAGCCCGTCAAACAGGGTCATCAGAGCACTGGTGATGCAAAGTCCTCAAATGTCCTTTGTACCAGTTTTGATATTTGGGTATCCCTCACAGCCAACAGCCAATCACAGCACACCTCTCAGGGGAAGGGGTGTGAGGAAGGGGGTGTGGATGGTGCTGAGGAGGGTGAGCGTCTAGTGGGAACCCCTCAGTTAATCACAGCCCACAAATGGGGAGGGGTGTGTGGGAGGGAGGGAACACACCCTAATGCACTTTATGAAATGTCCCTTAGGTAGTTATATAATTCAGTTGTCCCAAAAGTGACATGCTTTCACAACTAGTGTAATGGCAGGGAACCATGCCGCCCAGAGGGTAAACTCAACGGACGAGAGCTCCCAGACAACACGGGTACGGAACCGAACTGCCATCGTACCAGCAGACACAGCTACTTGACAACCGTTGAGTGGCACAAGTGGCAGCCCAGCTAGCAGGTGAACCTGGGCTGTCCCTCTCAGATTGTTCGCAACCTGTAGTGTGTGGTCGCTTCCAACCGTTGAACTGGTCCCATGGGGCACTTTAAACAGGCCAGGACACATCAAGGCCAATCATTGCTCGTCCTCACCGAGGACAGGGGAACTTTGTAGTTTCGGGAAACTATAGCTTAGGCTCAACATTCCTGTGCATACTGTTCAGTGGCTGCTGATACAGTAAGTAGCCAATTTTTCTTCAGATCAGGCATCAGAGAAATTGGTCAACATTTTCTTGCAAGTTTACTATTGTTTAATAGTTCCTTGAGGCGCGTTTCATATTTCAGTGTATTAAAGCAACTGCTATTTTTATTGTTTGACAGCATATTTATCCACAAATGAATTAGAAAAAATATTCCGGGGAGCTATACACGAAATGACGAAAACTTTAATTATTTCCATTTTAACTCTCCTATGACTACCAGACTCATCATATAATGGATGGGGATTCTGGAAGATTAATATTAACAAAGAGCATAGGAATTATCCTGTAGTGTGAATGGAGAGTTATGACCAGAACATCTGGCTCATAGCGGGATTCTTCAACTATATAGTTAAATGCTCAACTATATACTTAAATGCAGGATAAGAACTATTAACAAAAACTACCGTTATCATTCACCAAAATGTGATTATGTAACATCTGGTTACCTAACAATTTTGGTATCGTATCGAAAATCTTCGTTGATCACTGCACTGTGAACGAAAAATTTATTTTAACAAGCTGTATTGCTGAAGTCCATAAATAAGCAGTAGTGTGTTGATCAATTCCCTTACACTATAAACCTAAACTAGTGAAAGTTAGTAACATCAGTGAAAAGCAGCGAAAATGTTTCCGTTAAGTCGAGTGTAACCATAGCTATTGAGTTCGTTATGGCGAATATTTGTTAACATCCATAACCTTATAAACTGAAAGCACTCGAATTCAATTGCGAAGCACTGAAGCCATTAAGTTTGTGAAGTAGTGTCGCTGTTAAACCTTGCAAAGTAGTTTTAAGTGCAGAAAATATTAATTTGTTTCCCACACAAGGAATGATTTTATGCGGCGAAACGTTACATTTCAGATAACCATTACTGTTATTAATAATATTCAGCAAACACGCTTATATTGTCTCGAAGATGGATAGAAGTTAGCTTCTTATTTGTCATGCGTGGATACAAAGTGGAAAGTTTGTATGGATGTTCGATTGAAAACGAAAGTAATTTTGGAAATTCTAAAAGTTTAACACGTAATTCTTATTAATAGCATGTGTGCAAAATACAAACAAAAAGTAAATTAAATTATAAGTGTTGTACCAGACCTATCCATATGGATTAGCCGGGCACACAAATCCATAGACTTATATTTTTGCAGACAATTTTTCTATATATAGAACAATGATATGCAAAATGTATCACTTATGATAGTAATGGTTTTTACAAACATTTATATTTACATAGACTATATATCGAGATGTAGACTATTCAGGAGATTTAAAACGCGTATTGTTCTATCGCAGTTAGGGAAGCATTTGAAATGTGTATTACATTTAACATAACGTTCTTAATACATTTTATGAGCAATGCATTAAATCTGCATTCCTTTCTTAGTTCTTTATTAAAACACATGCATTGCAATGAGTAACATTTGGACTCACCATGGTGTTTGTGAAAATTTTCGTGGGAGTAACAGAACGTTGTTGCCTTCTACTCACATTTTTTTAAAAATTGTAACTAAATTACAAAAATATTTGCTCTGTACTGCATTTTTGGCTTTACCTTTTCTTTTGGTAGGTTAACTTATTGTTAAACATGGTTTAACTGAAACGATCTGTATCAACGAAATGTGAAGAAAATTTTCAGTATGCCGTTCCTCACCGGTATTACAAAATCGTATCTTTCGTACACGGAAATCGATACATCCTACGACTTTCGTTATGAGGGCTGCACTGGACGAATTTATTTGGAGAATAACGAAACAGTACTCCGCTGCATGAAGGAACTCACAACCTGTTCAAGTGTACGACTCTAGTTGTGTTTGTTGCTCTCTTTGATAGCTCACTTTTTTTTTCATTAAATAACTATTTTACCATTTAGTCGATCGAACTCTGTAACTAGGCTTCGAAAAGGGAACAAAGCTTGTCATTTTAAAATTAATTCTGCTGTAGTTTTCAAAGTTGTTGCTTTCTGAAAATTTTTGGCGCCATGTTACATCCCTGAAACGTATTTAAAAAATGGAATATAAAATATTAACCTCCGGCATTGGCGATTCTAATGCGTAATGTTTCTCCGAACTAACACAAGTTAATATTTAAACCTATAAGCATACAATAAACAATTAAGTTGATGGATGTAACATTTCAAAATTACACTAATGTTTGTAAAGATTAAATACCACGAAGAAATATTCAGAATGGGAGGAAATGCGATGTACAAATTAGAAATGGTGTAACAAAGAAACGAATATATTTTCAGAATAGTTGAACAACAGTACTCGTAAAAATTCGGTACGTAGCGTCGTAAAGTTTAAACTAGCCGCAATATGAGCTACTGCACGCCGTGGCAGCAAATCAAACAGGTCTTGGATGTATTCCATGAGAATCTGCTTCTACCTGAGTGTACACTCCATCGATATAGGTTGCTGATTGAGAATTGTGAGCTGACTGCTGAGCGAAGATGCAGTATCTGCCTTGCTTTGAAGATGGCCTAGATATTTCTGGCTAAACGTGATCAGACGTTCTCTCGTTGTAATGGGTCTACAGGAGTTTGCGGTAGGGAAGGCACGTTGATGCCGTGGTTGCTGTTGAGGATGTCTACAATTAGCAGTAGTCGAGATCGCTAATGATACCCAATTGCTCCCGGAGTCGACGCCCATCGTGCGTGCAGTAAGACGCTGGACAATACATTTTGGAAGAGGGTTTTCACTTTGACGTCGTCGAATGTGTTTGCGGCAATAATTGTAATCCAAGTTGAAGCAGGGCTCGTCCTGAGGTACTGCCACTCTGCACGTCAGTGGGTGTGATCACGAGTCCATTGTAACCTCAGGCGTCAATGGTTCAGGCTCGAGGAAATACTTCGCAAAAAAATGCATGCACGTAGTTCAGTGTTCCAACATTCTTCTAACATTCGAGACGAACATGAACGGTCTGTCACTGCCCTGCAGAAGAGGTGTCTGTTATCCCTTAGTGCTATTCTGTGGTCCAGCTCTAGGTCGGTGGCGTAGTGGTTAGACTACTCGCCTCCCACCGGGTTCAACCTCAGCCGGGATCGCTCCCGTATTTTAGCATGTGGGAATCGTGATGGACGACGCCGCTGGTCGACAGGTTTTCTCGGGTATCTGCCGTTTTCCCTGCCCTTTCGCTCCATCCTCAACTCGCCTCACCCACATCGACTCTCAAGACCTCGATGTTACTTTAACTGCGGCGTTCGACTGTTCTCGAATGCCGAAAATATCGCTTACTTGCGGCATTCGACTTTAGTCAAATAGGATGTTTTCCTAAGTAGCAATGTGTCTGGCATGGAATTGTTTTCTAACAAGTGCACATCTAATAAATACAAGTCTACATATGTAATAACCTGCACATACTATGTAAATAGTTTCTCTGTTAGAAATAACTTAATAATAATATTATTTATATGTAACTATTTTTTTATCATTTTTAAAACACTTTTTGGGTAAAAATTATGAAAATTTTTCTCGCCGCAAAATAGTTTTATGACCCGCCCATATCTCTTCACTCACTCATTACAGTTCCAGATTTTCTCCTCTCCCTGTCCTCTTCCAGTTTACTGCTTCCACAGTCGTATCACTATCGCAAGAGTATGTCTCGTAAGCATACCATATGGGAATCCTTCTTTATGCAAGCCGATCCGTTCAAACTCTGTGACATGCTTTAAATGTACTCTTTCCACATCGACGAGACACACTGTTTACAACTTGCTGTCGATAAACAACTATCTTTGTCTGGATTCTCAACACTCCTCTATTTATACGCTTCTACACGACCGTTGAGAAGATGCTGCTGTAGTTAAGTATGGTCAGTCATTCTCAAATTCTTGTAATTTCGTCATACCTTGTTTTCCATTTTTTTTTGTTAGTTTCTTTTCATTTGCAGGTTTCCTTCATGTTGCTGCATTTTCACACGGTTGAATGTATTTTAAGTATGTGTGGGTATATTACCGAAATGAGTAGTATACAATTTTCAAGTGACCTAATGGCGCATCTACGATCGTGGGAAAGAACTTGAAATTTTACATGAAGAGCTTTAAAACACTTTAATTGTTACTAGTACTTAGGTGGTATGTAAACGATTTCCACACTCGTCAAAACAAATTAAATTATGTTGATTATTAATCATTTTTAAAAGCTGTGCTGATGTATCTTGTCCGATATGTATTTTTCCTCCGGACATTTAAAATGAAAAATAAATAATGACATATATGCGCCCATTAAGAGTTGAAGTAACTGTAAATTCTTTATAAAAACAGATCGGTCAGTACTGCTACGATTATTAATCTAACCAAGTCCATATCTACTAATTTATACCGTACACTTTCCGAGATATGACATAAAAACGTTATATTTCATGTGGCGGTATATTATAAGACGTTGGGCGAAAAAGGCTTTGTACTGACATATGTGATATGCGGAATTTATTCTTTCAATTTACAGAGTTTGGGCGACATTGGTACAACGTAATTGTGTTTACCGCGCTCCTTTCTGTGCTGACGCCTCCTTGTTGTTGTTTATGGTAAGTGTGGACAAATCATCGTCTTATCACGCTGCCTATCTAGAAGACTGCATTTCTAAAATTATTTGATCGTTCATGTGATCGTTATTCTGTTTCCTTGGAATTTTAATCTCTTTTTTCGGATTGCACAATGTAGACAAATAGTCTTTTAACACACTGGTAACATATTTTGCCTTGTCACGAAGTTAACAATATTTTTTTGTGGTTAGCAATTTTCTATTTCGTGTACAAAGTTCTTGCAATTTTTTTGACATACCAGTGTCTTGTGTGAAGTACACAAACCCTCACATTCGCTTTGTGAATTTTGTTGTGTCTGGTCATAGACCTTTTTTACCCAGTTTGTCATCCATTTAATGACAGCCAGAATGAGGTTTCAAACTTTCTTATTAAATTTTAAGTCTCAAGAAGCAAACGTTTAGCAAAGAGTTTCATCTTTGTTAGGGGTCGCGAACTCCGTGTATTCCTGGACCAGTTGAGTACAGTCGATGCTGAAGTTAAAAATCTAGCAAAACCATTTCTTCAACATTATACATTGCCTAAAGATCTGAACGAAATCTTGTTTCCTGAAAGTCAATTTCTTAACAGTAATATCTTATATGGCCGATCATGAAATAATCAGCCTAATGTTTACGTTTCTGCAATGATCGTGAAGTTGTTGAAGCTCAATCTCCTCACATTCACAATATAGTGGGAAGACTGGCCCACATTTTCACAGATGTAACAAGCTACCATACATAAGCGTTTGATCGTGTGGACGTGGAGATATTTCATTGCCTGTTAGTTGTTTGAAGAGAGATACTTCACAAATTGTAACAGATCTTCATGTTACTAATGAAAATATAGTGCTGCTTGAAAATTACTCTTTTCAGACTATACAAATAAAAGAAAGCTGTCTAAAATGCTATGAGTTCTTTTCATCATAAATCAATCGGTAATTTGCTTTACATATTTATTGAGAATGCCAGAGTATTTGAGACATTTGGCTGTCTTGTACTTTCAATCATTCTATGAAAAAACTGGATTCAGGATCGAACTTATGATCTCATAAATGTTGTAGCATAGACCAGGATGTTATCGCTGACGTTTGAAAACTGGTGGACTTTTTGCAGGCTGAAGCTGAAATAATTGATAATGTTAAAGATGTGGGAACTAAGTTCGCAATTCAAAACACCTAAAAATTTTTCCGTAGTGCTACAAAAAGAAACAAAGATACCTGTCCGAAGAGCTGGTGTTACCAAACTCAGATTCAAATTCCAGAAAATCTTGTGTGCTGTGTCAGCAGACTCAATTATTTCCTGGATTTATGTCCTTAATTTTTTGAAGCTACCCCCTTACACAAAAGGAATATAGCGATGAACAAGAAACTTTGCTTCATTTGTGGCCACTGTTGTCATGCTGGCATCTTGCTCTTCCAATAACTTCCGTATGAAATCTAACCGCAAGCACCTTACTAGCCACATCTCTTAGAATGTATCCAGTGAATAACAGATAACTCAGAATCCTGATATTGTTCAAAGTATTAGTTTCTAGGTGTGTGAGCACTTGAGCATAAAACGTCAGTACTATCACCTGCTGCCTTGGTCAATGATTATGATGCAAATGGGAATTCCCATATAGTGCGTGTTTTATTTGATAGAGCTGCACAAGCATAATTTATTTCTGAAATATCGTCTTAGGTACACTGAGAGAAAGGTTTGGTTGAGCCAACGAAACGTGTGTTTGTATATGGCCAAGCAAAGATATAGTTGCTCTAACAAAATGTTTTGTTGAGTAAACCAAACCTGAAATTCAATAAAACTAAATTGATTCAGCTAACAAAGTATGCACCTGACCGAAACAAACCACGTTTTCGTACCAACAGCAATCTGCTTGATAACAAAATATTTGGTCGACTCAACCATATAAATTTGTGTGGCCTTATACAAACAAATATTTTGTTTGCTCAAACAAACCTTTCTCTCAGTGTATAGTCTCTCCACTGGGGCAGGGCTACAAAAAGTGTGAGGGCGCACAGGGTTGAGATGCCTGAAGGGTGAAGGGTAACGAGACGCCCGGCGCCTAGCCAGTAATATTTATAATTTCTATAACGTGTTTGTAAGTCCAATTTGGCAAGAATATGTTGGATAGCGTCTAAGATATGTTGTAAAAGCTTAATTTTTTCGTGTAGAGCTATCTTAAAAAAATGCCAAACCAACAACAACATACTTCTCTTAATTAAATATTGTATTATAGACTGTCAAAACACGTAATTTTATTTAAATTGGTTAAGTGGTTAAAAATATATAAAAATGGCACAGAAAATATTAAAATTGTCACAATTTTGGGAACAAGCTCACGGCGTGGCAGGTATATATAAAAGTTGGACGTCCTCACGGTGTTTGATAGATCTCGGTTCACAATTCGCGCGTGACATACATCGAAATAAACATTCGAATGATTTCGTAAGCCTACCTTTACAAGGAAAGTAGGCTACAAATGGATGTTGCGTCCTATTCGTATGTTCGCCGATCACGTCCTGCGAAGAGACGTGATCCGCAAATTCCATGAGTACTGTAGGTTATGTAAACTGACGTTTTTAAAGCGAACTACACATTTATTTTAAAAATTCCAACTTAACTTTGTATGTCTCTACACGGGGCCTCTTTTTATTCTTTTTATCATACCTCGGGACAATCAACCAATTCCTACCAGATTTGACAAACAAACAGTGCCATGGTTGGCCATTTAAATTCAAGTCTGACACATATCCAAAATTATGGCCATTTCAAATGTTTTAATTTAGTCTATAGAATATGTAAATACACAACCGCTTTGTTCTCCATTAATGATGAAAGCTCCACGTGAGAAATTGAGCTTTAAGCAACATGGCGGGAAGCAATCGACAGATTCTCTATAAAATTTTCAAACACGTATTTGCACGGTAGGCAACGTAAACTTACACGTTTTAAGAGTGTCTGGCGTTAATTTCAGTATGACTACCATATAAATAATTTAGTTCAATTAGTCATATCTATTAAACAATTGAAAACATTTCATTTTAACTTTGTATGCTGAGAGTGTCCAATAAAATCATTAATTATTCTTGTAGAGGCACTAATTCGGCCACCGTTTTGGAAGACAATGCCTGGTGATAACATGTCATTTAAATGCTGTATTTCAAGAACCAAACGACAAATTACCAACAAAATTTTCACGTAAGTAGTACCAAACATGGTCTTGTAAACTTGCATACTTTAAAAGGGCAAAAAAATAAATATATATATATATCTTTTAAATGGCGGCAATATAAATTGTACAGATAAGTTTTTTATATGTATTAAATCATTTGACATAAATCAACGAATCTTTGTATGCTGACAGTATCTGTTAGAAATATCAGATATGCCTATACAGAACCTGGTATACAGAGCCTATATGTACAACATCCCCAAAAGAGCAAATAAATCTTTATGCCATATCCCGGGAACAAGTTAAGCTATTTACACCAAATTCTGCGCGAAATTAGTACTATGGTGGGTCATGTAAACTTTATGATTTAAGTGACTCACACACGGGTTTTAGAATAGTGTATATGTATGTATATAATATATATATATATATATATATATAATATATATTATATATATATAATTTTGGTAAACTCATTCTACCAAAAACTTTAGACTGATTATGGTCGAAGTTGATTCCTGAAATTCAATCTCTGTAATGTAGTTAGGTGCATAACCATCTTACGGTACGATGTGTTAAGGGTTTGGATCCCGGGTAAGACGTGTGTGTATTTGTAATTGCCTCGCTAGTGTTGCAATTGTTTCTGGTTCCACTTGTAAGGATACCTCTACCAACGATACGTCGACCCATCTAACATCTAGCATTTTAAGAACGTCATAAAAGTGATTTGCATCCATATAGAGGAAAGTAGTCTCGTAGGTTATATCGATAACTTTTTGTGAAAGGCTGTTCACGATAAAGTGAGCACTTTTGAAATCAATTTTAGAATTAAGTCACTGCCATATATTTTAACGGACGCAATGAGTAACATGTGTCCAGTAAAATTGGTAACGATGGAGGAGAAAGTAGTTCCATAGGATATTAACGCCAAACAAAAAGTGTTAGGTAAACTTTTGTGATAGCTTAAATTATTCATTTCGCTTTCTGAATATTTCAATGCATCGAAGTGTAAAAATGAGCAGATTTGTACAACTTTTACTTTTATAATTCTAATAAATTCACAGTTTTACTGATCGAGGCATGAATAAAGTGCTGACGTCCATGGCAATGTTAATTTTACATAAGGCGGAAGAACATACAACGTGCATACAAACAGATATTAAGCAGGGTTTTCAAAAGTGCTCATTTTACCGTGAACAGCCTATAGATAGGTTTTAGTGTATAAACTTGTTACGTACTTAGTTTCCAATCGCCGAATAGCATACATGTAAACGAACATTTATTTATACTTTCATATAAAATAATGAACTTCCAAGAATAGTTTCTACTGGCTTGCTCTTAAAAACAATTGTTGATTCCAAAAATAATGTTAAATTAAGACCTGATTTTATTTTGATTTCAAATAACAAACTGTAAAATGCTTTTCTATTATAAAACTTAAGTAGAAGGCTCGATATCGTGTCAGTTCATATTTTGGAGCTTGCTGCCTACTGCTCAGTGCATATATGGGGCCTGGATGGTGCAGCGGCTAGATCACCTGCCTCCCACAAAGGCGAACCGGAGGGGTCTTCCCCACGTTTCCGCATATGAGAGTGGTAACAGATGACTGGTGGGTTTTCTTCGTGTCACCGTTATAGCCACAACTCCATTTTTTTCTACGTAAATTTCATCTACAAATGCGCTGAAATAATTAAAACGGACGTTTTAATGCAATGATTTATGGCGAATTTACATGCAATAAACATATAAATGATAAGTATTCCTCAATAACATTGCCAGATTATCTACAGATTTTGTTAAATGAGTAAACTTGTTTAGTAAAAATTAAATCCTTCCCGGGAAGAAAGAGGGCGAAACTCCTCTGAGATACGCCTGGAAACTCATGTATTACGCCTAAGCGCCTCGTTAGTACAACTTTTGAATATATTGTCTTTTTCAAAGTGGCGGCGATGTTTTTATTTTAAAAAAGTTACGTTAATGATTTCTCAGCATTATGCATATCTGGCTTTGTTTGTTTGGAACTTTTTGGTTTTGATTATGGAATTAGTGAAACCTTTTTTCACACGAATACTGAAAAATGTAAGCTTACTAAGCAGGAAAACTTCTTAAAAGGGTAAAATTCTGTATTTGTAATAGACCAAGTGAAAACTTTCTAAAGCTTAGTAAGCAGGAAAACTTATGAACAGAAAACTTTTAAAGAGGGGTTTACTATGCAGTAATTACTTGTGAGGTAGATGTAACATACTTCCAAAAATGGGAAATGAAGCTGAATTTTTACAAGCTTTAAGGATAAACTAATTATATTTTTATATTAATTTAAATAATCTGAAAAAGAGCAATCTACTTTACACAAAACGTGTTTGTGTTATCTCCCAAAAATATCCGTGAACCAACAGAATTATTAGCTTGTACCGTGGCAAAAGGGGAGTTGTTTAAACAAGAATTACTCGTTTTAGTTTACAACTTTAGCCTACTTTGTAGCTGCACGTTATTGGTTTCACATTTCATCAAATGTATCAAATATGTCCAGTTTCTCAATTTATTTCTGTCAACAAATTATAGGAGAACGGCAAATACGTATGTTTGTATTCCGCTGAGCAAACAGTAACATTTTATCTTACAGTTTGATGTAATATCCGGTCTGCGCATTCACTATTATAACTAGCAAACCTCTCTTCCGAAATCTTTATTCGCTCTACATTGTACTCTTCGTTGAGGAGATTTCATAAACTTAATAATACCATCGAATGGCAACACTGGAAAATATATTATGATGGTTAACCAAGACATTTAATGCTTTCCGTGTATAGGCTGTTAACGGTAAAGTGAGCACTTTTTAAGGCCCTTCTAAATTTTTATTTTCATCCTATTTGCATCTTCCTACTACTTTTTAATATAAACATTGCTTTGTGACGAATAATCATAGTCTATACATTTCACCGCCCTCAAAATTTAATGTATAATGCCGTACTAAGATATATTTATTACAGGTTAAAGCCTTTTGGAAGGGCCTTAAAAGAGTGCTCACTTTACCGTGAACAGCATATAGAAATAAACATAAGGGTAATTTTTGCTCTAATAATAATCTTATACGCAGGTAGAGAGGTTTGTTTTATAAGACACTCCTGAATGTATTCGATGGTACAAGTGTGTAACATACCGAAACTACATTTCGTAGCGATAACCTGGCATCGCTACACCGCCTAAGGTCGTGAGGGGTATAGCTAGTGGCCGAACGCAGTTGTTTTATAAACATGCCCCAGTTGGCCCAGATATAATAGGCTGAAGACAAAGGCAGCAGACGAACCTAGGCCCAGAGGATCTCTGAGGCCAACCAGATCTACAGGCTTGGGGTGAGCATAAACGTGTTTGCGTTAGGGAGCCATTCTCGTAATGAGCCATCGTCCCTTTCCCCCTCTATAATAATAATCACGGCAAGGTTAGGGAATTATCTGTGATATAGTGTGAATATTTTATGATCACTGTTTCTGTATACTTGAGTAACATAATTGTATTCACATTGTTGTGTATGCGTAAATGTATTATGTCTTGATACTTAAAGTTAGTTCTATTAAATTATACATTTTTATGAATGATCCTTCTTATTTAACTACCATCATGAGCACCTCCCATGACACCCCTCACCACCTATTACAGTGAAACAGTGTTGATGTTGGTTGGAGCAGAGAGTATTTGAAACCAGAGTTAATTAAGAAACTGGAGGAAGGGCAAGTGTTACACTGGTGGAGGCTAGGGTCTTACTCCCACCTCTTTGCAGCCAAGCTCCACATGCTCCCAGGTCATATCATAATCATTTAATTACATATTCTAATCAATATCTTTCATACATGTGCTACCATTGAAAGTATGCCCCCTTCCCCCATCTGTAACAGACAGCCCCGACCGCCCACGATAACAGCTGTTCTCCTCTCACAGTAAGCCAGCATATTGTAGGTCAGTTACCACGTGAGCGAGTCAGTGCTTGCATAGTAGCCTTGCCGATCTACCTTTCTCGCACACCCATTCCCCTCAGTGTGCTTCTTTTACATAGTTAGAGTATTGTAATTTTACTATTTGTAATGCATGCAGAACTTACTGTTCAATTGTTGACTTGAACCACTCCAGTTGTATTGTGTGCTATCGGAATGCATTCTCTTCTTCCTTGTTGCAGTTTGTTTAATTTTAAGTTTACACCAAATGTGTGTCACCATATACACGAATATACATTTTCAACACCCAGTTTACACAGTTCATGGAAACGCGCAGTCAGAAAAAAACGTCTAAAGTTTCACAATTTATTAAAACAGTTTTGATTGACACAAATGATTTCGAAAATACCTTAGACGAAATAGACAGACAACGCGACCTTCAACACACTACCGAAACACATACTATTAGTCAAATCCAAAACGATGTGCTAGATACATCATTTCCTAGCTCCGAACAATGCTACTCCTTAACACACCACCACCTCCAAATTCATTCCTAATTCATCATCACGATCACATGCACCCCTCAACGATTTCTTTAGATTTCCCCTTTACAATCAAACTGGCATTGCTCCCCTCCCTTCACGTTCATTTCCACCCCCACCCACCACAAACATACATTAATTTCGGGTACAATCAACCACAAAACATCATGGACAACAACCCACCTCCCACTAATGTCATTTGCTCACAACCAGAGAAACCCCATCCTTTTCGGGAAACAGGGGGGAAATTATAACTAATTCTTGCACATGTTTGAGGAAGCTGCCGACATTAATGGATGGGCGGACGCTGACAAATGCAAACACATTCGTTTTTCTCTCCACGATGTCGCCAAGCACACCCTCGAAAACCTGGCCCATCACCGTGCCCAACCTATCACTTGGTCAGAATTAAAGGTGGAACTAGTAAATGTGTTCACAAGTGCCACTGAGACCGAATGTGTCAAATATTTAATTTACACCAAAAAACAAGCCATCATCGAGGACACACTCTGCCACATACAGACATTGGAATATTAAAGGATGCATTATAACCCCCACATGACAGACTCATATTTCATGAATATAATTTGGAAATGCATTATCCCCTCCATTACGGTCAAACTCATTGGACTTCCAAATGACATGCTAGAAAAATGCGCGAAAACATTTGTAGGGTTGAAATTGGCATTTTCAAATACCAACAGAATGTTACACAAACCTCCACACGACCAGCCAACGTGACCCACCCTCCCCCCCCATCAGTACACAGTGTCAATATCAACTATGCCATAGTGCTCCACAACCTCGGACAGGGTACAATTCCTCCTACCCTCGGCATTCACAGTATTAAAACTACCCACTCACTCCAAATCCCCAACCCAACTCCCTCACAACACCGGCTATGGTGAATTTCTTCAAATGCTACACTCCTTTGGTAATTTCTAGGGCGGCGTCAGTCACAAATCATTTTCCTCAGCACCACATAAACACCACTCATTTTTTCCAAAATACCGCCAACACACAACAATAGGGCACTGTCCCCCCCACCTCTGTCATGTGCATACCATGGAACACGAGAACCCCACTCTCAGTCAAAAAAATTCCCCCGATGACAAAAGCGCCTGGATCTGGCTGCATGTAATACAATCTTTAGCAAAGTGGTGCCCAGCAGATCATGTGCAGAAATTGCACAGTTTAATTCCACAGGGGTAAATTTTCAGCCAATCCCTATTTTATCACAGATCACTCCACCCAGCCATGTTATTGATAGTAACTCAGCACAAGAACGCCATTCTCAGATCCATTTTGCGAAACACCATGAGGCCAATTTTTCTGCCAGGTTTGTATAAAGTTCATGTTTCACAACCACTAATAAAGAATTATCCACTTCGCCATCTGTAAAGCGGTCACATAATACGTCGACACATCAAACAGCGCCTCCGATGCCTGCCCACAGCGACTCTCGCCAGTGCAGCGTTTTTTCCCTCCATGCAAATCAAGCCGCAGTTGCACACCTTCAGAGTCCTGTGCGCCAGAATGCAACATTGCCACATCGCAGTGATCACCCGCCAAGCAGCAGGCAGTTCATAGTCCCTGTAGCCTCGATAGCGATGCCTGTGCATTGTGCCTCTATATAGGCCATAAAAGTCATCAGTGTCCCCTTTTCCCCAACCAAAATTTTTATTTATCCATGGGCATTGGTAACCGCTTTCGCCGATTTAAGAATAAATTCAAGCAGACATCGCATATCGTTTTTGTGACCCACTCCATTCCCACTCTCACTGTAGCACATGCCGAATGTTTTCAAAACAAGAGCGCTGGGGGCAACAATGGCGAGCATTTACTGGAAAACATACTGAGTGGAGCCAAACCCTGAATTGGAACATGAAAACAAATGTGCATTACACCTCTTTCAACATGTCAGCTGAAAGTCATTATATACTGCAATTCCACATGTTCTTGTTACTATTAAGGGCAAACAATACTATGATTTGTAGACACAGGGTGTTCATGCAGCTGTGTGGCCAGCACCATTTTAACAGACCAGGTCCTTTATCCCCTTAAAGAAAATGTAACACTCCTGGCAGCCACGTCAATTTTATCACCCCCTAAGTTTGAAACTTCTATCAACTTAAACATCCACAGTCAGGCTTATCCACATAAAGTTTTTGTTCTTGACAACCTCCAGCAAGACATCATTTTGGGCGTGGACTTTCTTAAGAAATACGACATTATCCCTGTATTAAAATACAATATTCTTTTTATCAATGCCCATAGTGAGAACAAAGTCACAGAAATACCAATTGTTTCCAATAGCGCAGAAACACACGACTACTCATCCATTCCCCATTGTTGCAATGCTATCGAGGCTTTTGAGAATCAATCCCATAAGGGTCCTTCCGTTAATGATAACCTTCCTCCTGCCCAGAAATAAGCCATTCAAGTCATTATAGAGCACTATAATGATCGCTTAGTTAACTCTATATTAGAGCTTACTGAAGTGAGGGATTTCACGTTAAGCTGGACTTAGATACTAAAAACCCATTGCTACTTGTCCCTACGAATCAGTGCCAGGGTGTGTGACGACCTTTTGCTTCAAATAAAATATATGATTAATGCAGGAATTATCCAAGAAGTCGATTCCCCATATTCTGCCCCTAGCCTTGTCAGTCCCAAAAAAAATTGGGGGACTTCGATTTTGACAGATTTTCGAAAATTTAATCAACATCTTACTAGGGTGCAATATTCACTACCACGAACTGAGAACAATTAAAATTCTTTACAACATTCTGCTTTCATCACCAGCCTTGACTTATTTTCGGGATTCTATAGCATCCCTGTTCTACCTCAGGATCGTCATAAATTGGCTTTTAGTATCGATGGGATGGGATTATTTGAATATCGAAGAATGCTATTAGGCCTCAGCACCTCACCCCAATATTTTTAAAAGTTCATCAACAAACTTATAGGCTCCATGAGATTGACTACTGCAATCACCTATATTGATGATATTTTTATACTAGGTAGTACCTTTGAGGAACATATTACTAATATCCATAAAATCTTCCAAAGATTGTGCCAATTCAATGTTAAAGTCAATACCAAAAGATGTTCGTTCACTCAACAAACAATTAAGGTTTTAGGTCATATCATCACACCCCTAGGCATGTCCACAGACCCTGACAAAGTAGCTGCAATCGAAAATATGGCCCCTTCTAATAACCTCAAACAACTTCGCACCTTTCTTGGAATTTCTTCCTATCTGCGGCTATATATTTTGCATTATGCATCCATTGCACAGCTTAGCATAATATTCCTTTTAAATGGGCGACTGAGCACCAAAATGCCTTTTTAAATTTGAAATGAGGCATTCTTCAGGGGCCTATATTGCAAATATTTCACGAGGGCCATGATATTATTTTAGCTTGCGGTGCCAGTAACACTGCAGTGGGAGGAGCATGTCATACTGACTTTGAACCAATAATATTACACTATTAATACATTGTTCGAACACCGACTAATCAATCTCTTGGTTGCCATGTGATTGCAGCGCTTATCCAAATCGACCCACACTGTAGACAAAAAAATATCCTAGCATTCGCATTAAAAAACAAAATGTATATTCTGGAGGGGCGCTGGAGCACCACCAAGCTAGAGCTATCAGCTATTAAATACTTATGCATACATTTTTGTCAGTGTTTGTATGGACACAAATTTTCAATTGAAACCGACCATGCCAGCCTGAGGTATCTCTGTTCCATGGCGGATCATAACACACACATTCAAAAAATGGCAATTGCCTTAAGTGAATTTGATGTTCAAACTATCATAGTTAAGGGCAAACTTAACATGTTACCAGATGCACTCAGTAGACTAATCACTGCCTCTCACATCACCACTCAGAATGTCACAACACATGGTACACCATACTATGTCAAACAACATTTAATGTCATGTACATTGCTCTTTAAGGCCTCTGCTGAAGTGATTTTCCAGGACATAAACGAAGCACATGAGAATGTGGAAAATGTTAAGTATTTCAGAAAGCATTGGCATGAACTCTAATGTCATTTTATAACGTCTGATGCTTCAGATGCAAAAGATAGACTTGCTAAGGCTATAGAAGTTGAAGATATTTATCCCATTCCTTTAATCATGAAGCTTATCACAGCCCTTTATAACGTCAATATAGAATTGATTAGAGTAACATTTACTACCATGCACACATTGACATTCATCTATTCAGTTCTCAAGTGTACAATTCTTGTTCATTTTTCTGGCATTATATACTTTATCCCTGTCCATACTCACGAACAGGAATACATCCACATTAATGATGAATCCACTTTTTACTTGTGCCCTCTCACTGTTCGTACTTCTCCCTTCATTGGTGAATACGAAAATGACCCTCATATTCGCAATCTGAAACAGGCCTTAATATACCCAGACCAAGCCGATACAAAATATAGTAGGTTAAGTTGTCGATATGGTATTGGCACTGATGGAGACATATTTTTAAAGGTCAACATGCCCCATGGGTCATCTAAGTTAACACTCATCCCTAAATTATATGTCCCCGAAGCCATTCAGGCCCATCGCGACACCATATTTGGGGGAGGTCATTTTGGTGTAATTAAAACCTCGCAGAAAATAAAACAATACAATTTTTGGCACACAATAGTAGCTGATGTCGAGAAGTAGGTTCAATCCTGCCCTAAATTCAGAAAATTAAAGCCATCACCTCACAACCCATGGGCCAGTTAACCCCAATGCCTCCGCAGCCACTTTTGAAAACATAGGCTCTGGAAGCAAAAATGCCCTTATCTGCTACAGCCCATAAAAATAAGTATATTTTAGTCATGATGGAATATGCTACCTACTATGTGTGTGCCAAACCAGTTCAGTCTATTGATGAAGCCATATGTGCTGAATTTATAAAAGAAGTTATATTGCAGTTCAGTTGTTCAGAACAGATAATTACAAATAGGGGAACCAGTTTTCAGAGCGAACTCATTAGCAACCTCCTCAAGTCACTTGGTGTCAAAAAGCTAACTACAGCTGCATACAACCCTCGTTGCAATGGTTTATTCGAAAATAATAATCGCTCCATTGGGGAAGAGCTTACAGCTTGTACGATTGCGGACTAGTTAAACTGGGATTTGTATGTTCCATTCATTCAGTTGAACCCCAATACTTTCATTAATAGTTCTATTAAGTTTACACCAAATCTACAGACTTTGGGGTAAGCATAAATGCGTTTGCATTAGGGAACTATTCTCGTAACTAGCCATCGTTCCTTTCCCCCTCTGTAATAATAATAATCTCGGCAAGGTTAGAGAATTAGATGCGATATATTGTGGATATCGTATGATCACTGCTTCTGTATACTTGAGTAACGTAATTGTATTCCCATTGTTGTGCATGCATAGATATATTGTGACTTTATATTTAAAGTTAGTTATATTAAATTAAATATTTTTATAAATGATACTTCTTATTTAAATATAATCATGAGCACCCTCCATGACACCCCTTACCACCTATTACAGTATAACTGTGTTGATGTTGGTTCGAGTGATATTTTTGTATGAAAAAATGAATAAGGCTAAATATATGAACTACACCTTTTTCCTATTTCTGATTAAGATTTTAGTAGGTTACACATATGACCTCAATTTCAATAATAAATGTTATATAATTAAATTAAATCATTTTAAATTTACATTGCTACATTTATATTAGCCACCTGCAAGCACAATATAGTGTTTAATAACGAAATGTTTTAACATCGATTTTTGTAAATATTAATAGTTCCAACATTTCTCAAATGAGGCCTGTTGGGGTTTAAACAGTCATGGCCAGTAATTGTTTTTCGTAGCTATCATTGGGATCATACATTTGAAGATTGCTGCTTATTGAAACGTCATCAGTGGTTTAGATGCCAACACTTTCAATACTAGACATTGCTATCTAACAACTATTTCTCGCGTTCTTAGTTAGTAGTAATGTATCCGTAGCAAACTTCTGCCTTGGTAAAATAAGGTAGTCCAGATGATGTCATGCTGGTATTATTCCATTGTTGCAAGTAATTATCAATTCTTCATACTTGCTGGGAGGTCGCTATGCACATTTACATTTACAAAGTAAAGCACTTTTATTTGCATGACTTTGCATACCAGGCATGTGTAAATTAGATGTTTTCAACTGCATACGGACTTAATGTAATTTTGGCTGCTAGGCCCTAAAGCATTTTAATTTTTCAAAATGCAATATTCCTTAATGTCGCCGAACATTAGTATTTTTCTTCCTTATACGTCATTGTTTAAAGAAAAATAGAAAATTGTTAAGATTTCTAGTTTTCGAAAATTTTCTGAGACAGATCACACACTACACATGCAGACTGTGTTGCCTTCCCGCCAGGCGATGGTACTGCTACAACTAAAACCTTTGTGTGCATTTTACAGGAAAACGGGGAGTCCTAGAGAGTTGTAATAAAAATTGTGTATTTTTGCTAATTACCAAGTACTGATAATATTATGGCATCAAAAACAAAATTTACATCAATGTAAAACATTTTTATGCAACAACAAGGTGCAACCTGTAATTTCATGTATTATGGGGTGAGTACGACATACTATAGCCTCATTTTATCCAAGATCTTGGTTTAATTAATTCATATGTCAAATTTGTTCCTCTAGTACAAGTACTTTTCATAATATACCACAAAATATGCTTTACAGACTCCACCTTTAATTTATTCTGCAGTCCTTATATTTGAGATTGGCAATGTGTGTATTTCAAATTTCTTCTTTTGACATCAGCAATCCCCTGGCGCAACTTGGTCACATGTTTCCGAAACATGTTGTATAAAGTATGATGTGTCAATTGACAATCCTTGGTTGGTCATAAAATTGTTCAACTTAAGTTTAATCAATATACTTAACTGGAGGGAAAACTGTCCAAAAGGCTTCATCCATCTTTACAAACTCAGTTGAAAATCTTTATACAAATTTATCACCAGTCACACGAACATTTTTGCAAATTTTCGACCAAGTAGACTATTAACTTTTTAATAACAGATTTTCCCAATAAAATTCAATAAAATCTTATAATTTAATGTAACATATGTGTTAAAGAATTTTTAAATGAAAATTAAAAATATTATCTGTGTACTGAATTTTAATGTTAATGAACATGCAAGCATAAACTCTGTCAGTATAAGAGTGTTTTATTGTGATGTGAAACATCCGACTAAGGAAGAAGAGGATCACAATTCTTCCCTGAGTGCAGACGACGTTATTCTAAATACATTTTGAATTAAGGTTGAATTTTGCAGTGAACAGAATGTGTGTGCAAGTGCATGTGTGCAAAGAAGGCCTGCAGGTCTGTTATAACTGCGACACAAGACAATGCAAAGAAGCTAGCGATCACAAACACGCCATCAACGCAGTTATGCTGCTTCATTTCTTATAGTGAGCATCCAGCTTGTGAACACAAAGTTTGTATTGACGATAAAAACTATCGCAAACTTAATGCGAGGGACAGGTATCGTGCAAACTTAACGTGGGGGCAAGTATCGCACAAACTTAATGCGGGATACAGGTATTGTGCAAACATAATGCAGGGGCAGGTAAAGCACAAATTTAACACATGGGCAGGTATCGCGCAAATTATATCTGTCTAAAGCAGCAACAAAAATGGCGGATATTTTTCAGGAGTTTTCATAACTACGTGAACTAAAACTGTTGCGATTAAAGAATTGTGCTTAGAAATGGTCATTTCTGTATGTCAGAAACGTATTTGTGCTTTGCAAATTATTTCAAGGCCACAGAAAAAAAAATTGTTCTGGGGAGTGGTAGGGGATGAGATCCCCAGTATGAACCAACCAAGGAAACTACCTACAGACTACACCAAATGTTATGGGAAAGGAGAGGGAGGTGTGAGGTAGGGTGAGGGAAGGAAAAGATTTAGACTTACAAAAATAGAAAAATGAGCCAACACCAAAATCTAACCCGCGAAGCCTCCACCAGGTGCTGTAAATTTTATTCAGCAGGGCCAGCATATTACCCTGTACCCTAAACACTTACTTTAATACCAGAACGGGCTCATTTAAACCAAAATGAACTAGGGGTAGGGAATAGAAGGGGAGGGGGATGTTTTCTCTCTCAAGGAGCGACAGGGTGCTGTGACCACTTCATTGGTCTGACTCTGACACATAAACTATGCAGTGGTGTTTTCCATTAGATTACCATTAGCCCATATCAACTAAACAACTAAACAGATGTGGAGTGATGTTGAGTGACGTCATCAGGAGAAAATAAATAGAAGAGTGGTCTCCTTAGCAACTTGCAAAACAAATAAGGGCTAAGAAAAATAGAAGGGTTTCATTAAAGTCAAAAAAAGGTATATAAAACAGATAACAATAATACATATAGTACTAGACATAGATATTTAATGTTTAAAGTTAAGGTTCAATAGTCAACAAAGTATTGAATATTAATCAATCATCAGAAAAAAAAGTATAAATGTCACTGGCCTAACCAGTGACCAAATTAATGGAACATAGAAGAATTTCCTGTAGGACTAACAGGATACCCTTCTCACTGGTGTAGCTCGCCCAGAGGTGAGTATAAACAAACAGTAACTTCAAAGATTATAGGGGTAGACAGTACCCTTATGGACAAGTTCATTTAAGTTAATTTACCACTATTAGCTAACTTAACCTGAATTATTTGGGATCAGTGGATCGAAATATTTGAATTGGCTTAGATGTTTCTATCACAGTAGCGCTCAGAATTTGCATCCTAGGGCTTAAATGAAAATCAAACCCATGTTCATTAAAGTTACATTATTAATGGGTGTTTATTGAACCATTCCTTTTATAGATGGATTGGCCAGGATAATTAACAGAGCATTAAATAAATAGAACAAGATTAAATTTAGGAACCAATATAAGGGTCAAACGACTTTAAAATTAAAAAATAGAAGTAGTAAATGCCTGAAATTTTACTTAAGGGGGGAACCTGTCATAGAAAATATCGGGAAACATAACCTAAACCTCGGTTTCGGTCAGTGCAGTAGTAACAACACAAGTCCACCACCGACGAACATAGCAACCAGTGGAGCCATCTGCAAACCAGGCACTACTGATACCCATGTTAAATAAACACTTAATAACCACTTAACCTACAGAAAGGCATGTCCGGGACCATTATTCCTGCCAAGCAGGGAAGAACAACCCGACCATGCAACACACCACAGTTTTACCCCATACTCATGGTGACCACATGCTGCTGCGGCCGCCGCCTCCCAGGCCGCATACCAGCCTCACGACCTGCGACTGCTCGCACCAGCTGCTCGCCCCCGAAAGCCGCTATTCCACTCCCGACTCTCCTTGTCAGCCTGTCCATCGTCCATTACCTCGTCACACACAGCCGATAATAACAGCTGCCTCCCTGATGTCACGAGCAAGGCCAACCTCTTGGCAGGCCAATCAGAGACTGCCACCACCACGATCAATAAATCGATAGCACGCCACCAACTCCCTTTTTCCCAGTAGTCCTTACTGCCTAGTGGCAAAATGTATTCCTCATCACAACAGTCTTGGCTTTTACCAACGAAAAAATTGACACAGCCGCCTGGTGCTCCAAATGAGCAGAAGATAACGATCCTTACAAACTGCTGAAAAGGAATATTGAAACTCGCATCTGGGTCGAAAAAATTACGGCCAGATACCATCACTTCAGAATGAGTCTGCTGATCCAAGAGGTGACGAAACGTTTTCAAGATTACAAATAACAAGAGACCACAGTTCCTTTAGAACCTGGGCAGTAAAATAAATGTAAAGAGCCTTTATTCTAAACAAAAAAAATGGTAAAGTTACTGTTTCCTAATTCAATTCCACCATAATTTAAATGATCTAACCTTAAAAAAAAATGATACAAAAAATAAACAAACAAAGCCAGCAAATTAAGAATATCTGTTCAAACAAGCAAAACTATTTAAATTTAAACAAATTAATTCTAAAAGAGCAATTATCAGATATCTTTTCAACCAAAACCTCAACATCTAGCTTAAGGCCACAACTTTTGAGACTGACTTCCCCAAAAACGCATTTTGAAAAAAAAATCATTCTTTCAACACTTTACTTATAAACAAAAAGAAAAATAAAACATGTGTTTACTACCCAACAAAATGAACAATTAATAAGGAGGGCTTACTTAACTCATCCCAAAAATGCATAGTAACAATATATTTGTTTTCAAAAAGGGTACATTTATTTCCAAGCAGTAGGTATCCATCTGTCTGATACTGTATGTATCCTGAAATGAGCCATCTACATATTTTGAGCTGTTTAGCGTAGTGGATAGCACCGCTGCCTTCGGACAAGAAGTAGATATGTTTGTGAGTTCGTATCTGAAAGCATTAATTTATGTTTATACTTTATTTTAGAGAGCACTTAATATTCCATGTTTTAACTTGTTCATTTAATTTTTTTCTCACCGTACACATAATCTATGAATATTTTTCAATATACTGATGTATATTTCCATACATATTTTTCATTATTTGTTATGTGTTAAGCACAAAAATATACAAAACTAAGTAATGTTCTTGGTAAGAAGGGTTTAGTACGAAATACCCTATTAAGAGAGACTGTTTTGTTTATTAAATTGCAGGGTTCGATGACGAAACTAAATGTACATCATATTATGCATACAGTTGTCTGAGCATTACATAAACTGTAGTGAATTTGCTCAACATCATGTGCACTGTATCATTGTGTTTAGCATCGTTGCTTTCGACATAGAAGCAGAATGTAGTAACGAGTTCGAGTTTGTTGCATTATACATTTTTTATTGTACAGTTTCTTTTGGTGTTTTAACTATATTAAATTATTATTTTTGTGTAGCATTCAATTATGAAAATTATTTAACATCTGAAAGTAGTATAATTATAATTGTTTGGTGACAAGGGCTGATGGCCGAAGTTCTAAGATGTGGTTTGCCATCTTGGATTCGGATATCATGCACTGTCATTCTGCTCACCCAACCGCCATATTGGATCCAATTGACCTTGACCTTTGACCATGACACTGTGCTGGTTACCTTAGACGACCTTGAAATGAAAAATTCAGAAAAATGAGAAACTCCGCAAAAGATAAAATTTTTTTTAAAAATTATTAAAACCTTGTCCTTTGACTTTTATCCTGTGCTAGTGAACATGGATGACCTTCAAACCAAACAAATTTGGCGGGAAAACACAAAATATAGGCCCTAAAAATTTTAAGAACTATAAAATATTTATTTAAATAAATATTAAAACCTAGACCTTTGACCTTTACTTGGTGACCTTTGACCTGGAAAAAACATATCCAACAAATTCGAAAAAATTAAAAAAAAAATCACAAAATGTAGTTTAAAAAATTTAAAAATTATTAAAAAATTTATAAAAATAACAAAAAGTTACCAAAAAAGTTTCAACCTATTCCCAAGACTCAAGATGCTTGACCCAAGACCCAAGATCGAAAACCAAGACACAAGCCCTTGTTACTTGTTAATGATGTAACTGTAGGAGGTCCGTGGTTCGATGTCAAGGGGATCGACTGAGGTCCCTATATGACCGACCCTCACAAGGCCTAAAAATTCTAAAAAGAAAAACCACAAATTTCCACAAATAAAAAAAACTTTAACACAATCCAAGAGTCAAGACTCAAGACCGAAGATCCACTATCAAAGACCAATGACCCATGTCCCAGGACCCATGACCCATTGATCTACTGACCCATTCGCCCAAGACCCACTGACCTATTGACCCATTGACCACTGATCCATTGACCCATTGGCCCACTCATTGGCTCAATGACACATTGAACCATAAAACATTAAACAATTGACACATGACCGATTTACCCATTGAGCTATTGACCCATTACCCAAGACACAAAAAAATTATAAAAAATTATATAGAAATAAATTAATTAAAACTTTCAATAATATAAGAAATTAAATATTATTGTAAATAAATTTGTAGAAAATCTTACATTTTCAAGGGTTTCCTCAGTCCCAGATCTGGCAGACGACTTATCCTCGTCAATATTTCTTATTGGTTGATTAGTCAACAGGTCTCCACCCGTCACCTTTTCTCACTCTGTCAAATGCACTCCGCCCACCATATTCATTTTTCGTTTGCTATTTGATAACTTTTTCATCACCTAGCTGATGCTACTGCATTAATAATCAATTTCACCGTCAGATGAGCCATCGATTTAGTCACAATGTTGGTTGTTGTGGACCTTGATCTTGACCACAATAACATAGAACTCGAAAAATCGAGAAAATTCCAGTCCATACAATTGACCATTACTAGTTAGTCACAAGGACCCATGCCGACTAACCATACTAGACAATTACTGACTCCACCCAAAGACTAACTCCACCCAAGACTGGTTCCTTGCGAGATTGACTGAGCACAAGGCTAGCTCCTGACGAGGCCATTTCCTGCAAAACTGACTAGAACCATCGACAACCCCAACCTGCCATACCACCCACCTATAAAAACAATAAGGGAATATTTCGAAAAAAAAAGTCTTTAATAAGTGTCCCATAGCTAACCTCTTCGCAGACAATCTTGTCAGAAACTTCGCAAAACATTTATACCAGAGCTGACCACACCACGGGCTCATACTAACTTACCAGACCAACTGACCAAGCAAACCCACTAGTGGCGAAACAATCTCAACACTCATTACATATTACAATACAAATTATAATTATTTACTAAATAATTGTTTTAACATACCATAAAACTAAGAGGAGAGTCGGTGGTCCAGGGTAGGGATAGGACCTAAGTGCGTCTCAGGGATGAGCCCTTTACGCCTAGGCATGCAGGGAAGTTTCTAAAACTACAAGTGAATATGCTCGCGGATTTACTTGGATTGGGCAAACTTGACCGCGATTGGGGCAAATATATAGCTAAATTATGTATTTATAATAATTTTGAACCTTCATGCCAGTTGTATTGACATTTATTTCATTTTAATTCTATTGATAATGTAATCCAATTATTTATTTTTTAATTAATTTCCTTCTACATAAACAATTTATTTTTATAAAAATGTTTTCAATTTATTCTTACTCTATTTGTTGTTCTAGTTGGGAACATAAATGATTAGTGATCAATTAAAAAAACTTTTACTGTTTGCCTTAGTTTTGGTTATTTTGAAGAAGTAAAATATTGGAGATCAATTAAAAACTTGTACTGTTTGCTCTGATATTTGACATATGTTTCAATGTTGTATTTAAAAAATTAATATATTTAATTATTTGAAAGGTATTATGTATTAATGTAAATTTTATGATACAAATATTATGTTAATGTAACAATTTGTTTTCATGTCTTCATATGTATATCAAATTGTCGAAGTATAAATAGATTAGTCGCACCAGGCTGAAGTTCTGAGCACACTCGATTTGATATATATGCTTGCGCTCAAGGCTAATGCCTTCTTCATTCTGACCATACAGCATTCTTATTGTCCTTTTATCGGGGAGAGAAGCATATAAAACCAAAAGGAACACCAGTTCAAAACTCCCAATAAAGGCCATAATAAGAGAACAAACACGCGGATCAGGTTGCGACAAGAGCGCCTACTTACCACACAAACAATAATGAAGGCAGAAAACCGAACCTTGACATGGTACTCAGCATCCAAATTAATTGGCTCAAAAAAATTTTCACTCCAGTACTGGCATGTGTGTATATACATGTGTATATACAGTTTCATAAACTTCTATGGAGCAATAAGTACACTCAAAATAAAAGGTTTACCACAAGAAGTAAAGTGAAAACTAATCAGGTTCGAAACATGTCTTTATGTAATTTCTCTCAATATTTTTATACAATAACAATATAAGTAAAACAGGTAATATGACAGACATAACAAAAGCATAACATTCTTGATTAATATCATTTAAGGTGAGAAAAACTTTCACATACTTTCTTTTTATATTTTGTTATTTACTTATTTGATGTGATAATGGTTAAAAGAAAACATAATACTCTAGTGGGGATCCCCTAACAATTTAACGAGTACTCGTTTTTATCTTAATATTTGTTCACTTTAGGTTTTCAAAATGGCAGTTTGCCCTAATTGACCTTGGGGGCCAAGGCGACGAATGTATTTGCCATAAAATTTCATAATTCCATAATTTCACACAAATTAGGTTACAAGGGCTGTTACAGAATTTTTGTACATTTAAGGTCGATACATGCTTGCGACCAAACTAAAGTTGGTGCATCGAAAACTTCATAGCTTGCATGCAAAGCCACATGCTTCGAAAATAATAAAATTGTATTGCCTGATGAAGCGGCGAGAAAAATCACAGCCGAGTGATGGGATAAGTTAGAAGCACATCCGGAATAGATCCGTAAATCAGGCGGGGAAGCCGATTGCTAAACCCACGCCAGGACCAAAGTAGTCAAGCTCGCCATCACAGGGTCAGGAATCCAGGCTAATGCTCGTACATCCGCGAACTGCTACATATAAACAGATACAACAACTGCGGGCCGAAACACAAATATAAAAAATACCAATGTGATATTAAGTAAACATTGTTACTTACCCGCAGCGGTGAGATTTAAAGTCTTCCATGAAGATACGGGAATACAGCACAAGAAAAACTTAAAAAAGATCACGCCATGTTCTTGCCAAAGAAAGTGTGGACGTAAGTCCTTTTCGCGAAGTCGTAGCAAAGCGTGTATCGACGTTTGAGTGTTACAATCGATACATGCAGTTTGACGATTACAGTCAAAATACTCTAAAAATAAATTTGAGAAATATCTGGATAAACAAAAATAGAAAACAACTTACTGATGCTTAGCATTTAACAACATTTTATACGAAACTTCATATATTTTTGAATGTAGGACTGATCTTCAAATAATATCTTAAAGGTTTGACACATATGTTAATGAACTATTGGTCCGTAAAAACTATTCGAACAATTCAATACAGTTGGTTGAACATTACAAAAAAATCGTAAATAATTAAGGACAACAATTTAGCAAAATTAGTTAAAAGGTTATACAAATAATAGTCATTATTAGTTTATTTTATTGTTGAACTACAATAAAGCTAAAACTTATTTGCTGCGAACAAAGATTCAAAACAAAAAAAAAACACTAATTTAACTTGACAGAACATGCAGTACTTAATGAATTTTGGCTAATTTTGTTGGATAATTAATATATATATGTCAGTTACTGTTACTGTGTTAATTAGTACATAGACAACCATTACGCAGTGTTCGATGCTGCTGGTATATGTTTCAGATAGAGAAAATCTTATATAAAAAAGTCAGACGAGATTATTACTAAAGAGGAACACTAACAATAAACAAATCCAACCCTACTCTACACAGGAATCTAGATCCCATCTTCCTTCTTATATATTATCCATGTGTTGCAAAGAAAGTACATGTCGGTGCTGGAGTTCACTTCAAAAGGGTTCTACATAATAAGTGATAGCAGAGTATGGTTTCTATTGTGGACAGGAGATTTTGTTTCTTGTGTTCGTACTTGTTGAATGGCCCCTCTTGGGACTTTAGCATGCAGATGACGGCAAGAGCTCTGTGTTTTACTATAAACATAGGTTATGAGTGTGTATTCATATTTTTGCATATTAAATTCTTTTTAAGTGTGTTGTACATTCTGCTATTATAGAATTTTTCTTTGTGCCTGAACTACTACTGAAAGACGCGTGCGTCTATGAATGCACCGTCAGAGGTGCAAAAGTTTCTGCAAAAAATTCAGCTGCGTATATAAATGTATTGTGCACTGCATTGCTAATAATGCTCTCCCTTTCATTATACAATTTAGCTGACATTAATGTTGATGCAGATTATCGTACCTGCAGTACAAAAATTTTAGCCTTGCAGGAAATTTATGACAACCTCACCGAGGAAGACTTCTGTTCTTACCCCAGTCAAAGAATCGCTTAGCCCATCTGAAAAGACGTGCTCATAACATCATTGCTATGTTTACTGAGTAGTTGGATGAGGCGCAAAAAACAACACTTTAGAGTACTGTAACTCAAACTCAGTCACTTTTTGAGGCTATTACAAATTTGGAGTCACTCTCCATCTTAGATAATACAGATGCAGATGTTTCCACTACCACTATCACCTCAGTCACCCAACAGCTTACCAGCATTAATGTTACTCTACCTTCACAACATGTACCTGTTACTACCCAAACCATTCCTGTTAGCCTAGTTGGCAACTTACCCTTTTTCACCACAACCTCAACCACCATTTCATCCACTGCCATCCACAACACAACACCTATCTAACCATCATATTCCTTTCACCCCACCACAGTTTCCAGTACTCCTGTGTACATTTCACCCTTACAATAATGCACATACTCATCAGTTTTGACCAAATTTCCCACCCTCTAGAAAATTTGCTGCGTCATTTCCCTGCCACTTATGGCTTGAGTGTACCCAAATTTTTAGAATTTCTAAAAGTTATTGTCAGACTAAAAGAAAGTAAAATTGTGCCTTAGCACAACTTCTTGAGGTAATTGTCCCTTTCACCCAAGGTCCGCTGAGTGAGAGGACCAGTCTAGCCATGTCGCAACACATGTCATTTGATGCCTACCATGCTGATATATAACATTATTTTATCCCCTCAAAGTTGTTTGCTCAGTTGCAACTGAGAATGTTCAACAGGTTACAGGAACCTGCGAAAGCACTTTCAGTCTATATGAGCAGTTTTAAACAAGTTGCAATAATTTCATGCTTCAATTTACCTGAATCTGAAGTTATCATCACAATACTAGAGGGCTTGGAACCTCAAGAGCATTCACATTTAGTTTTATTTTCCAAACCCAACACATTTGGAGAATTAGATAGGTCTTGTATTCATTCCCAAAATATAAGATATGCAGACCAAAAGAGACAATATATTTTTAAGACACACAGTTCATTGCATGGTACCGACAGAAAAAAGCCTAATGATCCCGCTACCAATGCTGTCACTGAAGAAAATGAGCAGTAGCAGAAATCGTAGGATGACAAATCCCCTTCACCCTCTGATTCTCTTGCCAGTGAACCAACTTTAATGTAGGTACTGTAAGAGTTTAGGCCACACTATTGACCAGTGTCATAAATTAAAACACATGTCATGCAAGGACAACAAGTGAGCGGTTTTCCTCGTAATTCAGGCAAGTTTGCCAATTCACAATATAATGCTGACCTGTTTAACCATATGAAAATTTGTCAAAATTTTCAACGGTCGTTTGATTCTTACAGCAATGTCAAAAAGAAAATAATAAGAAGTGTGTCATGTTAATTTCCCTAATGTTTTGGGTAACCAACATGTTAGGACACCACATGTTGAGGTAAACTTAGGACGAATATCTGTTACTGCTCTTTTTAACTCTGGATCTGCTCGTACCATTCTTTCTGTTAGACTTTTTGAAAAATTAAAATAATTAAAGTTAATTAAATCACTTGAACCATATGATGTACAATGTTACACTGCTTCTAGGCAGACTTTGTCAATTTCTTAATGCGCAACTTTAAAGTTGACCATTAATAATTTCCTTTGGATTCACAAATATAAAGTCTCTAAACAACTAGGTTTATAATTCATTTTGGTCACTGAATTCATTACTGCTACTGGCCTAATACTCCACATTTAAGATGAATTTTTTTTTTTTTTTTTTTAAGTTTTCTCCAAACAAAAATACAATTGGTGGGCTCTCAAACAAAACAAAATAGTTCTCCTGTTAATAAAGCAGAGTCCAGCCGGATCCAAGTTTCTTTCGACACTCTTAATGAACAGCAGCGTGCTGCTATTGGGAAATTTTGCAAAAAAATTTCCTATGGTACTTACGTCTGTGTTAGGCCTTATTAAATTGCTTGATTATAAAATTAAATTGCTCAACACAGAAAACGTCAATTGTGATCCACAGATAGGCTACTACTCAAATTGAATATCAAGGAAACAAGTCGATGATTTATTACATAAACGAGTTATTGAACAGTCTACTTGACACTATGATAGTCCTGCCTTTTTTGTACCAAAACTTAATGGTAAACATTGTACGTTTTTGGACTACTGTAAGATCAGTAAAAATATTGAAATTGAATCTGTACTTCTGGCTTATCTCCATCCGGCTTTCAATTGGCTAGGAATGGCAAATTTTTTCAGCTTCTAAACTGAAATTGAAGCATGCTTAACATTGTCAATCACTAAGAAGTAGTATCACTGTTACAAAATAAAAGCACTTTTTCACGCCGGCCGGCAAAATGCATGCAATTAATTACGAAAGTGTACACGTAGATCGGAACTGCAAAAACAAATATACAGTACCCCAAACAGCATGCACAGAATAAAGAACGGCTGAAGCGACAGAAGATAAAGCTGATGCTAACACATATTAAATTTCGCGATGTGGCACGCAAGCATGATGCCATAGGCATGCGAAAAAACTTCATGGGGGCGCAACAAACATGCAATGCACATATTTGTCAAACAGGATATCCAAACAGTCGCCACAAGAGAGTACCACCTACCGGCAACTAACGAAGGTTCAAAAACATTAACAGAACACAAAACCCCATGGTACTTCGTAAGATTAAGCACTAATAAGAGAAAAAATGGACAGAAATTTAAATTGTAAATAGTATATCAATTATTCTGTTAGTAGTATATAGAGAAGAGTATAACTACTATGTGCAGCAATATGAAATTGAGCGTAGAAAATCTGAAGGATATAGAATATAAAACTAATGTTGTAGAACTAAATGGAGGATAACATTGCAGAGTGTCGTAGCAAAACCCGTGCATGGGGTAAAACATACCAAACTTATAATGCCAGTGATCGGTGTTTATAATATTGTTTTAAGGGAAAAATAGTACCGAACACATTCTCAATCCAATTTGCGAGACAAAATAATAGAGTAATTATGAGAATTATGAAATTAGCATATAAGAAATTATAAAAGATAGGCAAAAAGATTGTATAATCAAAGAAAGTCAATAATGTAAAAACATACCACAGTGCAAGATAAGACACCAATACATTAATAAAAAATGGTTCACAATAAGAAAAGCATAAAAGTTTAAAATGTTATTTTCGAAGGTTATTAAAAGTTCTAACCACAATCTTGTATTAAAATTATCTCAGAAATATATAAAGGTAATTTTGTATAGATATAGTACTATAAGAATAATGGCCAAAATTACATAAATATAAAAATATATTGTACATTGTCATAAGGTAGTAATAAAAAGGGTTACCAATATAAGGAAAAGAGCCAATACTGTAATCAAATGAACATTTTATTTTAAAATGTAGACAAGTAATAATGTATAGTGTGGGAAAAATGTTAAAGTGTACCTAAAACTGTTAAAGTAAGAAAGGCATAATATAAAGTATAAAGTAAAACTTAGAAAAACAGCAAAAGAAGCAGAGAAATTAGTAAACCAGCCTCAAACATGGTAAATATAAACAGCCACGGTTCACATTCATAAGGCATTAAAGTGAATAATTGTGAGTAAGGACTCTATAAAAGACACTTGAGTGCCACTGCAACGTAACAAAGTGACAACCACGTACGTGAGGAAGTAAGGGCTCTACTGGGCACTCCACTGCAGGCAGACTACTACCCTGCCCTGCTGGGCACTCAAAATTCAAGGACGCCGGCTCTAATCGTGTCTTCTCCCAAACTGTTCAATCCTTTACATGGCGACCGAGGACACCCACTTCTTCGACGAGAGGGATAATGTAATGAGACATTGCAGAGGCCTCAGGAAAGTAGGCGGGGTGCAGTGTTTGGGAGACACAAATTAAACAATAGCCGGCATTAAGTAATCGAGGCCAGCAGGCACATATATAAGTGAGGGGAATACGAAGTCGCCCCCCGCATATGTCACCAGGTACACCGATCCAGCGGTCTGCGTGTCAGCAACGAGACTGTGACGGAGTCCTCGTGCGTCTGTCATGCTGCATCACCATAGAAATTCCAGTGGTGAGTGTAACGTATAGTTGAACATGCGAAGAGGCTTTAAGACTTAGAGTCCATGGTAAATTGTAGAGACAGTTTTGCTGAGCATATTAGCATCTGTCCTTGAGTTAATAGTCAAAAGATTCACACTGCTATCAGAAGGTAGAGTCAATAATTTGAAATGAATAGATTACATAGCTTATCATGTTATAAGATCATAACTTCCTTTGAGTGTTGAATTTAATGCAAAGATAAAGTAAATTGTATCTTTAATACACAAATGAGTACTAAAGAGCATTTGAGATTTAAGAGTTGGTTTATTAATGAGTTGCATTTTCCTATCATTAAGAAAACCTTTAAAGAGTTCATTTTGTACTCCCTCGGTTATTAGAACCAAGGGAGGTAAAAGTAAACTTGCACCTTAAACTTTACAAATACATTTTTTCAAATGAACAGTGTGTGGGTAAAGCAAAGGGCGTAAAGTCTAACATGTGGTAGGCACTCCTACACTAGGATTATCTGGAATGCCTCTATCAAAATTCAAGGGTTATGGGGACCAATAATTACTTTCGTTCGCGTGCCCACGACATCTTCACTAACCATGTAACGAAAGTAACTTTGTCAAGCACCGACAACAAACATTTTATCGAGCTGGATAACATGTCAACTTTGCCTTCGGGACACTACAGAATCGCTACTTAAATTTCCCCCACTTGCCAATAAGTGTCAACCACCACTAACAACATCTGTCTGCCACAACAACTGCATGCTAACCACTTCATCTGACAAACAGCCACAATATCATCTTCCAATAACCATATCTATCATACACTTCAACATCTACGATCTGCTGAGAGGACTTAGCAGCTAAAACCACACTCTACAAGAATCTCCACTTTTGGTGCACGCCAGCATCGAAGCAGAGACCGCCTCTCCGCGAGACTGCATGTGTACTTAAGCGCCACTCCGAGGGTGGTTCACCGCCCATCTGCCTGGTAATTCACATCAAAACACAGCGCCAACGTCCTTTTCAGAATTCAATGAAAAACACCTGTCCAGCTAGTCTCTAGCATGGAAGTGAAGTTGCCTTTCCCTTAGCCTGCTCCACGTCTAAAGAAGTAATGAAAATTATTTCCGATTGTGACAACACAGACACCCTGAATTATGTGCATGTGTAAATAGAAGAGATAGGAGTGAGGTGTATATAGTTTTTGTATATAAAAAGTAATACCGAAAAAATGATACAGTTTTTTTTATTAGTGCAAGTGATTTAAATAGTTTTTGTATATATATTTGTGTGTATAAATATTACATTATTTTGTTTATCCAAGGGATATAAACATGTGTATATACTTGGTAGGTAATAAAACAAGCAGTGAAAATCAATCAGTGTTTCTATTTATTAATCCCTTAAGTTCTTGCAATGGTGGAGTTTAACTAATTTAATTTACACTTTAGCTCTATGAACACGATTTATAAAAATTAAAATATAGGTGTGTGACAAAACAGGGATTTAGACTAAAGTATTTTACACTTTTTCTCAATATACACACACATTTTCTTTTACTCAAATACAGATGTGATATGTGACAAAACAGAGGTTTCTAACAGTGTGTAAATATAATCATAACTTTCTTCTGTTTTGGTGATTTTAAAATATTGACTTACAAATGAAAGTCACACAGCCAAGGAGTTTAACACATTTTAAATTCCAATCACTAGCGCACAGTGAGTTTACATATATACAATTGTGGAATTAAGATTTTACTAAGTCTGAACAAGATTTCTAACAGATTATAATGTGGTAATCATATAACTTTAACATATGTTCTTAAACATATGGAATATTTTTTTCAACAAGTATAGAAGGCTGCCGGATTTTTCCACAATTTGAATTGTGATGGCTATTACCTATAGGCCAGAAAATAAATGTATTAAATATTACATTAAAATTTTAAGTGCCATAAGTTTTGGCTTTATCAAGAATTAATGAATAACATCTGTTTGAAACCCAATGTACAAATGAGAAAAATGGCTTTGTCAGGCTTATTAAGTCCCAGTAATTTTGATAATTTATGAAATGATTTGGTCCTTTACATTCTAAACTCTATATAAGGGAACATGAAATATTAAATCACATTGAAATATTTAAGTTTGATATTTGTTATAAAATATTATATAAATTTAACAATATATGAAAAATGATTGTCTATAGGATAACTTCTTTAAGTATATTCATGAATCATTTTGTGTCTTAGGCAAATGTAAAGAAATCGTAATATAGGAACAGAAATATCAGAATTCCCATGTGATATTACATATATAGCTTATACTATATATTTCTACAATTTATGGTTCTTGATTTTTATATTACAAAATTTGTTTAAAAAGATATGTTCAACCAGTATAGATCATTGTATCTTTCAGTAATATTTTTCTACAATTCACTTTGGTAATCACTTGTCAACGGGTTCCTCACTAGGTGATTGGTCTTTGTTGGATTTGGTGTTACAAATCCACTTTGCCGCATCCTTGGATCAAGGCCTAGCTAATGTGAAAGACTCTATTTTTAAAGAATGACATGAGATGTGTGAAAATATTTACCAAGGATCGTTAAATCTTATGCAATCATACACTTGATATAATTAATAGAATTAAGAAAGTGTGAAAAGATTTACAAGATCATTAATATTTATGAATAAGTGTATAACACATTGGCCTAGTTTAACAATATTATTAATTTAATATCATAAAAATCTTTATTATTTAAAAACGAAATATCTGGCGAGTGAAAACTGTGCATGTTAAAACACGTGAGATGTTTGGTGGCCTTCATATCTGTCTGGTGTGGAGGCATAGCTCTCCGCGTATTCTAGTGGTCATAACCTACATCCCACTCCACGCTAGCCAAGCTGCGCTCCTGTCTGGTGCTGCCCCTAACGAGCATGCCCAGAGAGACACCCGGTGGGTAGCAGGCTAGCGGAATGCCACGTGGTGTTCCTTTCGAAGCTGTGTGGGCCAGCGGAGTGCTGAATCGAGTAGGGTGGCGCGCTGTGGCATGGACCGATATGAGATGTAACTCGGAGGTGCTCCATTCGTAAGCCCTAGTGCCCTCCCGAGTTAAAGTACTATGATGAAACATTATTTATTTTACTGACATATTGGGAAACAGGGATTACATGAAAAAGCATGTTGAACACTTCATTTTATAAAATTTTTTTTTTTTAAATATTGTTGGAAGCAGCAGTTGTAAAGTGCGAGTAGGTATAGGGGGCTAGCTGGTTATGCGCTAGGGACCATTGGTCGCTGGGGATGTCTCTCAGTGGACACACTTGGCAGCCAGGAGTAGGGCTGTTCGCAGTCGTGCTGTGTTCGACTGGAGTGCATGGCTGATCGGGGGATATAATTAAATGTTATATACGATGACAGGTAAATCGTCAATAGGCAGTGGTAGCGAATAGACTTGTAATTAGTTTCTCGGTATTTGTAATTAGCAATTGGTAATTAATCTAATTGCTAATTATGTAATTACTCTTGTAGTTAGTATTTGTACTTATTGCATGTACTTATATTTCCAGTTATTCAGTGCGACACTGCTAGTTACAAGTATTTACTCAGATACTTTTTATGTGTAATTAATTTCTTCAGTTACCTCACTACCCCCCCCCCCAATTCCTCACTTAGCCAGTTATACACCTCAGCTTTCACCAGCAGCGGATGAGTGAACATCAACCTCTCTTAACTGGCTCCCAACCTCGTCAGTTGCTCACTGACCACAAAAATGTAAGCATATATATATATATTATTCCCAAATTTCCCTTGTGCCGGTTTTGATACCTCAACCAACAGCCAATCACAGCATACCTCGCAGGAGAAGGAGAAATCAGGGGTAATCTATCAGGGAGGGGTAACCCCACCCTCAGTTAACAGTCAATCACATCAGAACTAGTGAAGGAGGGAAGGAGGGAGGGGTGGCCAATCACAGCACGGGAGAGGGGTTGAGAATGGGGAGGGGGAGGGGTGGTGGGTGTACCCCGACAGCCGGGAGGAGTTGGGGGAGTGGGAACACACACTTATGAATCTTATGAAACTGCGCTTGTGCCACTCTTGCATTTTATGTCCAAAACATAGACGCTCATACTACTCCAGAGAGAAACAGATAGCAAACAAAATATTATTATACAGAGTGCACACGAATGCAGTGCGTTGGCCCTCTGGTGTAATCTTCTAAGCTTTGTTTGTACGAGGTGGAGGAATATGTTGTAAGGATAACTTTAGCATGGCTGCAGTAAAGTTTGAAGTATCCATGAAAGAAGTAAACTGCGTGGCCATAGGCTTTCTGCGGCTCATGTTTGTTGTGCAGTGTAAGGATGTGGCAATTACAAAATTTACAGATTAATTGCACTCATCCGATCAACGCTCTTTTGTCGTACAGTATAAATAAAATCATTGTTATGCAGATTAAATCTTCTGGAAATCGAAAACTTTACTATTTTATACTTTAGCCGAACACCAGTCTACTCCGCAGACACGTCAAATGTAACTCTATTTCCAGCTTAAAAAATTAACAAACTATCTAAAAATTTGTACGAAATCATAAAAAATTTTTTCTGCCTTTAATTACACGGTTTAAAATAAGGGAATTCATCCTGCATAACACGACCTGTGACTGTGTTATTATGTTTATTTAAATAGTACTTTCTATAACAATTGTATTATACGTTTTATGAATACCTCTCGAACATATTTTAACTGGCTTCAAATTAAATCACATTTTCAATTCTGCTCGGTATTTATCACACAGACAAAATTGTGAATCTATTTTGTCGTACAGAACATATGATCAGTAAAAAAAAAAAAAAAGTAATGAAATAACCAGTGGAACGGAGATAGAATGGATAATTTTTCAGTGATCTCGCAAGTAAATTCCAGTATTATGGAGCATATCCCACTATTTCAACATTGAACCTGCGTGAACCGCAGAACCTCCTGACGTGTTTTCTTTGTCGACTGTACGTAGAGAAATTACAAGCGTGCTTCACTGGACTCTAGTGACACCGAAGCCGACTGCATTCCACCGATTCTCATATTGATACTCGCAACAGCCGAATTATCAGTCACTGAAAAGAAAACATTGATACCACGATACAACGGTTCGAGGCAAAGTAGCCTTTGAAATTTTGCATACTCATGTTTTCTTTCATCTCGCGTGTCATATACGTGATTTTGAAGGCTTACAACAATCAAGTTATAATGGCGAGTTAGAAGGCAGGAACCGCCATCGTCAACTCGCAGAAGTGCTGAGCAACATCTTGTTAGCTTGTTGTGAGAAATATACGGCCGACGAAAAAAATTATGTTTCTCTCAGAGCGCATGGCATGGACGTAGCAGATGTGCGCACGTGCCGCACAGAACAACAGATAACACAAACGGCAGACTCAGTGTGGAATACTCAAGCACCATCACCATAACTCTGTCTGAGCTGACGACACCTGTTCCACCTCAGCAACCACGCCAGTGCAAGTTTGGTTCACCTGAACGACGCGCCATTAGTAAACAGACGTTGTGTTGACGTTGCTCCGGCTAACAGCTGAGTGTTACATGCCGTGCGCACCTCTTTCACTGTCATGTCTACGAACATCACTCACCAAGGTCAATTCTCCTAAATATCACGATGTGAACGCACCTCAAACTCTCTGAGGCCGGTACACATCCACAGTCTACAAGTGTACTCTCTGAGGCCCGTACACATCCATAGTCTACAAGTGTACTCTCTGACGCCGGTACATATCCACAGTCAACAAGTATACCCTCTGAGGCCAGTACACATCCACAGTCTACAAGTGTAATCTCTGAGGCCGGTACACATCCACAGTCTACAAGTGTACTCTCTGAGGCCGGTACACATCCACAGTCTAAAAGTGCACGCTCTGAGGCCGGTACACATCCACAGTCTAAAAGTGTACTCTCTGAGGTCGGTACATATCCACAGTCAACAAGTATACCCTCTGAGGCCAGTACACATCCACAGTCTACAAGTGTAATCTCTAAGGCCGGTACACATCCACAGTCTAAAGGTGCACGCTCTGAGGCCGGTACACATCCACAGTCTAAAGTGTACTCTCTGAATCCGGTACACATCCACAGTCTACAAGTGTACTCTCTGAGGCCGGTACACATCCACAGTCTACAAGTGTACTCTCTGAGGCCGGTACACATCCACAGTCTACAAGTGTAATCTCTGAGGCCGGTACACATCCACAGTCTAAAAGTGCACGCTCTGAGGCCGGTACACATCCACAGTCAACAAGTATACCCTCTGAGGCCGGTACACATCCACAGTCTAAAAGTGCACGCTCTGAGGCCGGTACACATCCACAGTCTACAAGTGTACTCTCTGAGGCCGGTACACATCCACAGTCTAAAGTGTACTCTCTGAGGCCGGTACACATCCACAGTCTACAAGTGTACTCTCTGAATCCGGTACACATTCACAGTTTACAAATGTACTCAGTACGGCAACCGTATGTTTCATTTATCTCTACTTATTAGTAGTTTCTTATCTAGCTGGCGGACTGCCTATGACAACTTATTTTTCTCTCATTGACAGATGTATTTACATATGAAACGAAAATTGAAATAAATCACGTTCAGTAAGGTCGCGTTTAGCAGCATACAAAATTCGCGTTTTTTATAAAAGAGAATGTAATTGATATACTCCTGCATTATTACTGGTTTTGTCACTGACGTCTAATTTGCCTGACATGCCATGGAACACAGAGATACAATAACAAATAAATAGAAACGCTGCTATTTCGTGTTATAAGTTGGAGGCCAGCTAGTAGTCACAGACCTATACGTTTGTTCCACTTAGCATTTATCACTGGACCCTCTTACTTCTTTCATGACGATATTTTGTTAACCAACATAGCTGGATATACGTGTTATCGGACTTAGTCCGTTAAGTGTTGCAGCGGTTTATATCCACCCGGTTTTATTATACTGGCTCAAATATGGCTGTTAGATACTCTTATACCAAGCCTGAACGATTGCTGGCACATTTCTTGGTCATTTCTTTCTCCTACGTCTTGGCTAAAAAAGTATTCTTTTCTGTTTCGAAACATTTTCGAATAAGGCCAAAAAATTTTAACAATCAGTAAGCGGAGAGCGCAATATTCCGGAAGATATTTTCTGTACAGGTAAAATATTTTGCCCACCTTCAAAGCCGTGGAGCACTTCGTTAGTTTGTTGGTAATTGTGTTGTCCGTTACTGCGAATTAAATAAATTAAATTACCCAATATTAGATATTAATTTTTTCCTACTTTAATTCAAGTGTGCACATTTTCCAGAATACTGTTTCTTTATTTTGTTCATGAGTTTAGATAAATTTATAATGCTTATTTAAATCGCCTGTTCGTGAAATATGCACAGTCGAATTTAAAGTAAATACATTCTTAGAAGTAAGAAATGTCGTCGAACAGAAATGTTGCCTGTTACTCAGAGAGTTGCCAGTAACACACTATGAAATGTATATATTTTTAAAAGCCACTGAAAACCACTTTACAAGAATAATGTTGTAGGTAAGTTAACATAAATAGCGATTAACAAATTGTTTATACTATCAGGCAAATCCTGCTATAAGCAACCGCACTTGGAGTGACTTAGGAAAACAAAGAAAAACCGAAATGTGAATGGCCGGATAAGGGTTTAATTTTGGTCCCCTCGAAAACTAATCCAGTGTTTACCAAAGGAGACAATATCCAGGAAAGCCTGTATCTCAACGAGGTGTATATATATTTTTTTGTATTTAACAAAACAACTAATGTACATATTGATATTATAATATATATTTAATATTATTATGCATATTTATGTTATATATAATACATAATAAATTACCTACATACACCATGCATTAAATAAATATTAGTAAAATATTAAAACTGAATTAGAAAACGCATATTGCAAGCTATTATAATAAAATAGTCAGTGTAGGAAGTAATTCTGCATGGCTGACAAAACTTCACAGAAAAATACCTTCAATGGTACAACAAGAAGCAGATAAACTGGTGAGCTTCTTTAGCCGGCTGGCCCTCCAGGTCTTCTTCTATAATGATTTGTTTGCCATGTTTATCTATTCAAAGTTCGTAGTGAGGAGACACTGTTTCCCTATAGGCTATGCCTAAATTGCATTTTGATGTTCGTTAGGAGGCATCTACCCTGAGGCTGATGTTATAAATACTTAATGCTTGTATCTGTTTGCTGCCACTTTGACTCGTTATTCTTCGTATAATACATTTCATTCCAAAATCCGCACTGTCGCGTATATTGATGATAGTGAGCAATGTTGGTGTGGGAGCGATTAGTCTGAACGCTGCTCTCGCAGACACTCTACTCCGCCTCGCAGTTCTACACTGGAGCACCTAACTGCCATTGGCGTGTAAGAGATATGTTGCTCGCCGTTCCGGCGCCTTTACACACTCCCGGCATACATTGCGCCATCAAAAACACCGTGGAGCACGCATTGCATACGGATTCATAAACATTCTGTATACGTATAATCCATTCACGGTTAACTAACACTTGTGAAACCCTCCTTAAGTTGTACTCCTAGGATATTCCTCCGCCTAATGCAAACAAACCTTAACCAACTCTAGACAAATTTTACCAAAGTGACAGTGTACTGTATTCGTGCGCACTCAGTACAATAATATTTTCATAAGAACTGTTACTTACAAAATATTACCAACACACCTATTTTCCACAGAAGTAATTTTTTCATATTAATAATAAATGAAGTAAGATATTTCATATCTATACAAATAAATAAAATACAGACACACTTGTATTTTATTTATTTGAATAGATATGAAATATATATATATATATATATATATATATATATATATATATATATATATATATATATATATATATACACACACACACATAATTAGAAACAGTTAAGGATTGTCCGCACTTCTTCCCAGGTAGACAGTTAAGATCTTGGGGAGGCAGGCTGTGATCGGAGTATGCAGAGCATTACAGGAAAAGGAGGTTCGGACACTCGCTTATAAGCTTTAGCTTGGATGTTGATGACCCATTGTTGTACTGCATCGCGCTGTGAAAGGTATGTCTACGAATATTACAAAGTGCTTGAAGTTGTTTTGGAGAGTATGCACAATGGACGGGCTGTAATTGGTACGAAATATAGCCTAGGTACCCTCGGCAACCACACCTCTGTGTTCGGCGCGAGGCGCGTCGGGCGGAGAAACGGGGCGCCGTGATGCCCAAGGATGATGATACTGTGCCGTGGTGTGATACTTGTAAGAAGATGCACGAACTAGGACCGACAAGTAATTTCGCCGTACTAGGCGTTATCCTCCATTGCCAGCCTATTGGCGTCGAAGACTTTGTGCTGTGGCTATAAACGTTAGCTAGCACCCATCTTCGTAATGTCGACAGTCGATATCTGATCCGAGTGTGTCTCTCCTAATTGTAGCGGGGGGTTTGAAAATATGGATGCCTCCATCTCAGGATGATGGCGCGACGCTCCACCATCGGAGACCAAATTAGAATCCGGCGCTGCACCTATAGCAGCGCCCGACATCGCGATGGAGACGCCCTTCTGGATCAGCCAGAAAGCGCCCTTCCAGTCAGCAACTGGCCGAAGCAATCAGGGAGCACGATGCCAGGTGGTGTCCTTCCAGGGCTCCCAGTCGCCGCCCTTTCACGGTTTCTATACGGATGATTTGACTACTTGCGACACCACCATCACTGAGGGTTCCCTAACAGCTAGAAGCTCTTAACGTACCGCAGCGATAATGTAGAGCGCCCAAAATGACTGTTTTACAAGTGCAAACAACACCGGAGACTAGCGGAGTGACAGACTCGCTTATGCCAGTAAGGAACTCACCAGTCTCTCATATTGATTGTAACAATGCCGAAAGTTGGGAGCACATGTGGTCTCCGCTGCCTCTAGACACTATTTCTCCCTCCCTTCGAATCGACGGAGATGAGATTCGTCAGTGTTTAAATAACTTTGAAACAAGGTTACTCGCATTAGGTAACTATGTTGCTGATGTGCACCTAAAATTGTCTAACCGCGTGTGTGTACTTAGAGAGGTAAAATGTAACATGGAACGACTTGTGAAATGATTTCTACCGACCGAAAGTCTGCAGCTCAATCGAGACATTTATACGAATGTAAAACATATGCGATTTTAAAGTGAGAGACTCACATTTATTCTAATATTTTTAGTGTGTTATTTGTATGCGGTTTTTCGAGTTCGATACAACTACATGTTATTTAACTTATAACTGCGTGTGTGTCTAGTACTTTATTTTTCCTCCATGTAAAAATTAATATAAGTAAGGTTTTTTTAACAAACAATCTGGATATATTGCGATGGCTTTTCCCTTGGTGAACGGGACAAGTATGTGCAATAGTTTTTTTTTTTTTTTTTAACAAATCTGTATATATTGCACTTGCTTTTCCCTTGGACAAGGGACAAGTACGTGCAATATCTGTTTTATAAAATACTTTTACCTGCAATATTAACCAAACTGAAATTTAACGTTAATTTTTTAAGCTCCTTTCTTTATTATTACAACAAATAACTTGTGCGACATTATAAGCAAATATCCATTTAATTAAGGATATTGAATTTAAAAAAAAAAAAACATGCTCACTGCAAGATGGAACTGTTCCTGACCTATATTAACTACCCCTCGAAGTGTGTGAAAATGAAAGGGGAGCAAGAATACTAACGTAGAGTGGAAGTGCCTATATGTAAACCTTATCAAACTGCCATGCCATGCAAGGACTATATATAAACATACATCGTATTTACACAGAAAACACTGAAAAAAATAATTTGCAATATAAAAATATATTTAACCAAAAACATCTTTAACACAACACACGAAAGAAAATATTTTACAAAACACGTGAAATAAATATTTTGTAAGATAAACATATTTACTGGAAAAGGTGGTAAACACATTTTACAAGATAAACAATTTACTGGAAAAAATGAAGAATTATGAGTTAATAATGATTTTCCCTACGCCGAAGATACTTCCCTCTCCCTTCCATACTGTTAATCACGTACAACATTATGTTGTTTAAACAGTGTGTTTCAACTAAGCAATATTATGGGGGGAATGGGAGGTTTTCTTCATCTGTGTTTTCTATAGATAGAGACAGCAAATGTCATATGCGCAAGCACACACTCTCTCCTCTGGCCAAGGGTTCAAAGGCATTGAAACCTCCAAACTGTGCCAAGCACCGTCATATCGTTCCGAACATACATCAAAGAGTTTGTCTTTTTTTTTTTTTTTGGATTTCGTGAATAATTTCGCAATTTTCCCTGTCGTAATTGGTTGTATGTCTCTAACCCGCCATTTATTTTTTCATATTTTACAATATTCGTGGGGAACTTTGTTTGTGAACGGCACAAATGAACCACACACTCGTCACTATAGCAATCCTGCACTGTTAATGCAAACTCCTTACCATAGATGATTCTTGTTTAGGAGGAGGAAATGAACATTTCGTCACATCGCTCCACGGTCACGGTAGCTGACGGCTGGTCCGTGTAGGTTACTCCGTGCAGTAGAGGATATACTTGCGTATTGTTTCTCTGGATTAAACTTGTCGCCTGGACGTGCTCCGTCGTTGCCAGAAGACTTGGCGAAAGGTCTTGGCCTCGAGTCTAGGTACACGTCGCATGCAAAAGGCGTACAGTTGGAGGTCAAGTCTGAAAATTCTTACCTTTCCACGACGTGGTTATGTCCATATCATTTTTCCTGCCATTTATACACGTGTTTATGTTTACTTTTTTAATACACTTTAGTACATTCTTGCTTTGCTTGCGTGAACATTACAATTTTGTTTTACAAACTACTCCAGCGAACATGGAAGCATAAAGTCGGGAAATAGGTTGTACACGTAACAGTTTTTATATTCGCACGTTAATGTGTTCAGCAAGTAACAGCCTCTGAACTCATCGTACCAGAATAGCCAGTGAATTGCACCCTTGCAAAATTGAATTTGCAGAAAGCCTCTAGCATCTCGAAAACTTATGCGTCGGTACCCCCAATTCATTTCAATGTACTTGCTCACGTCTTCTGACCTGAATGGAGAAAATTTGGGGACAGGCACTTCTTCGATGTCGCTGTGTTCGAAGTCGGAGCTGATGGGGCTCTCTGCGAAGCTGGACGAAAATACACTGTATTCCGGAGTCTGGTACGAGTCAACAGCTGACTGCGGGTTGACTGGAAGTTGAGTAGTGTATGGGTAGGTTGAGGACAAGACATTTGAGGCTATAAAATCCATGAATTTCAAGCTCCACCCCCCCCCCCCCAAATCAAGTTTCAAGCTTTTTATCCCGAATTCCAAGCCCCAAACTAGCTTCAAAAATCCAAAATGGCGATGGTTGGCTCCTGTGCTCTTACGAAAAAAGCCAATGTGCTCAACTTATTTTCCTACTACTCAGGTCCATTCGGGGTTTTGATTGACTTCTTTCTCTGATCTTTATTGTATAACTGTATTCTAACTATATATTTTCCAGTACCTCACTTTTCAAACATTTTTTTTTTTCCATTTAGTTTCATGTTTGCCAGAAATTAACGAATATCTTTCGACATAGCTGACAAATCCAGAGCCACATATGGTTTTAAAAGACACATGTTAGTTTATTCTTTAGGGGAAAAAATTGTATTAGGCTTCATCTCACAGGTTAATTTCTTAGGTTGTGAATTGTGGGCGGATGACGACTTGGTAGGCATAGCAACTGAGGCTCCATTCGATTCTGCATGGGGACTAAACATCGATCTAAATTCAGAAGATGAAGGCTGCATCTGTTGACACACAATAGCCGAACATGTGGCACTTTTACCGCATTTTAAATGCCATTTTCAATTGGAGGATCATGCAAATAGTTTACAGCAATCCTCACATCAATATGCCATGCGGAGGGCACTCTTCACGTACGTGTTCATTTCGTAACTTTTTCCCCCCATTACATAATTAGCATTAGCAAATGTCTTATCGCAGTAGTTGCACGAATGTCCTGATGGGAGCAACCAACTACCCGTGACATTCGCAGCAGTAGTGAGAGGGCACAGGTTTCACAAACAATCGTGCAAGAGTGGCCTAAGTGTCATTTGACGTTCAAAGAGTAGATTAAATAATCGCAATTGATTTATTGGAAGGGTTAATTAATTACATTAAAAGGGTTAAAGATGTTAAATATTGAATAAAAATTATTAAATAAAAAGTCAATTGTTTGATTGTAATTGGTTTATTGAAATGGTTAAATTGATTGAAAGGGTTGAATGGATCGGAAGGGTTGATTAAAGTTATGTTTGGTGCCCAAAGGGTAGGTGTTTCTTCTTCGGAGTCTGTTGGTCGACTGAACTCTTAGGGCTGGGAGAAGCATCATGTATGTGTTTACCTCTCAATGGAGCAAGAGTTAAATAAGGGTTATTTTCGATGTTGTCAGTGCGTAGTCTGGCCATGGAATGCGCTCTGAGGTTGGGCGTGAGTAAGGGAGGGAGGATAGAGCAGCAAGGTAGGTCCATCCTCTTCGAAGTTTGGCGATGGAATGAGCTCTGTGGCTGGGTGAGAGGAGGGCGGGGGAGAGAGGAGCAGGGTACATATGTCTTGTTCGAAGTCTGGCAATGGAATGAACTTGGCGGATAGTTGAGGGAGGGGGAGAAAGGAGCAGAGTACATCCGTCGTGCTCAGTGTCTGAGAAGAGAATGAGCTCGGTGGGTGTGATGTTGTGCCGAAGGGAGCCGAATAAGTGAGGTCAGAATTACAGAACTGTAACAATCCAGTGTTTGAAAAATAATGAATTCTGACCGAAACGAATATAGCATTTAGGTAATAACAAATTACAAGCAACGAAACATAAAATATATTCCTGGAAAATAAGTAGTAAGGTTGTAACAACTCAATCACAAATAGCGATACAATGAAAACAAATCAATCAAAAACACCGAAACAATCAAACAATTACTAAGTATGCGAAACAGAAAACGAATGAAATAAAATACCAAGTAAAAAGATGAATTTCCAATTAAACCAGTACCTACAACCTAAGTGCACATCCACACGTGCCACTCCTCACTGCAGACTGAAGTCTGACTGTGTATACGTTTCACAATCCCCCCAAGTCCAAAGGCCCTACCACTTGGTATTTTATTATATGAATTTTGCAGAAAAGTCACTTCCTTCGTGTATACTTTACTTCATAAAGCATGAGTAGGAATGTTAGAAGACACTCGGATAGACTGGCCATAACTTATACAACGTTAGAAGAAAATATTTTATTAAATGAAGACAAAGATTTTCCAACCATACTTTGAATCAGAAATTTAAGCAAAGACCGTTGCAGCACCATTTTATTTCCCAACCATGTGTTTGTAAACCCAGATTCAAAACACTTTTTTCCCATAATTTACTAAACTGTTTTTAACATATTCCTTCAGCAAAATGTGAATTTGAATGTTAATTCGTGTGAACTAATATACGACTCGTGTACCGCAATACAACAGCTCACGTCTGTATGCCGCCGCCCTAGTGTATCGTGCGCGAGACTGCCGACCTTCATTGACTCTCGCGTCCCGGCACCACGCTACGCCACGCTCTGCTAGCTACATCACCAAGTTTAAATAAGTGTGGCTCTTTCATACACTATACGAACGTATTACTTAATTCTCACATGTTTATGGCATCCTATATGTCTTGTTTCTTTCAAATAAATAAAAAATTAAATTTTCGAAAAAAAAAAATAATAATAATTTCCTTTCAAACCTGGTCTTATTTGTATAGTGCTAATTTGCGTGTAGTCACGTAAATTTTGTATAGTTTTTATTATAATTTTACGTCATACTATTATTTTCAAATAGAGTTAAATCTTATGACCCGAATGTGTTAGCTGTGTAATCATTTGGTATATCATGTTCTTTATTAAGTTTCCATTAATGCTCCTTGACACTTTAATACTTAAACTGTTGCCTGAATTTGTTATCTGTGTAGCTCATAAACATGTCGCCAGAGCGTGCAAGGCATCGATTCTAGTTATATATCTCCCACACCCTAGCACTTCTGCCTTGGAGCGTTGGCTAGACATGCAACAGTAATTTTCATTAAATAATTTGCTAGTTACCCATATATTCGTTTTAAGCAAACTCATGTCGTCAACACAATTACAGCGTAAAAAATTAAGATTAACGCATCAAATATGAATGTCAATAAAATGGAATATATTTAAAGAGTTTTACAATAACTTTGACACCACCGAACTAAGGTTAACGCAACTGCCATTATTCAACTCTTAATAGTTTGTAAGTGTATCAGTACAACGTAAAATATAATACGTTACTCAGTTTTAATTATCGATTCACATAAATATTCAGTTTTATTAGTTTTAAAGTAGAACAGTGATTCAGATCGAGGGGAAATAAAAAAAAAAAAAACTAGTGAAGCCATATCGGATACGCGTGTAAGAGACGACATCTGAAAAATGTCAGTGTATTTAAAATCAAATTTGCTTACTTTTTGAGAAATTCCAGAGCTGTATTTCTCAGATTGACAAACTTACATTCCTTTCCCTTTGGTATATGAGTTTACTAGAAAGAAAATTTAGCTATTTTTAATAATCGCGTTTTAAGGCGATATGCCCTACATTTTTCAAATTCAATATGTTATAAAAAGTGCTGATAAAAATATACGCAAGTTTTTACTGTACCAGCCAATTACAAAATTTTACAACTATCCCGTTAACACTATTAAATCGCTTCTGAACTATTAGTTTAAATAATTGAAAGTTTTCACGCCATTATATTTTGTTTTTATTTCATGCCTCATACCACTATGTCCCACCTTTTGTAAATTGTTACGTCCTTGAACTCAAAGACGAAACAAAATGGGCTTCCAGAAAAATTCAACAGGTTTAGAAGAAAGCCCCCATTTGAGCAGGGCACAAAAAGTGCATAGTATAGTGAGAATTATTACATATGAACAAAGAACACATGAAATATGATTTGAGCATTTTATTCACTCTTTCATTACTTTTTTTTCTCAACTTTTCATATATTTTTACCATTACACTAAAATCTAGAACTTCCAAAAATTCCAGAAAGAGCATACAGCAAGTATTTTGAGCATTGACTAGATATGTTTTCATAGTGTAAGTTAAAAGCTTTTCATAAAAGAAAACACTGGATACAAAATTTTCTAAGTTTGTATTTTTCATGGCTCAGGCCTTTTAAATTTGCAAATATTATTTCAGCCAGTATTAAATATAAATAATTGCACTATTTATTATGCAAAAGGAAGTTCAAAAATATGTAGGTTGTAATAGTTATTTCAAACAAAATAATTGCCACACCAAAATATACATTATTTTTGGCCCGCATTGAACAATAATAAATGCAAACTTTTCCAAAATGTACATGTTTTTACAAGAACTCACAGATTATTCACTATTCCACAATATGTATTTAAATTAAGGCATTAAAAATACATGGTCATTCATGACACCAATACATGTTTTAACTATTTTCATCTCCAAAATTAATTTTGCAATAAGTGACTAGCACATGACAAAACCAATATCGATTATTTAGCCAAACTCGCAGGTTATGGCAAGCCTTGAAAATTATTGAATTCATTTGTTTATCTAATTTTATGGATTCTCATAGCCAACAGAGGCCAACAACAAGGCTTCTTTATTTGAAAATTTTTATTCCAACATTTAAATTTTTAACTCATTCTTTATTAAATGAATACTTGTTATAATTAATGAAAATTAGTGGCTATATAGCCGAACTGCGGCCAAAAGTTTTGGAAAACTAGAACTAAATTTTCATTTTACTAAGTTTCATTTTCATTTGATTTTTTCACAATAACACTTAATGGAAATTACTGGCCGTATGGCCGAACAAAGGCCAAAATCTAAGAAAACTGCACATAAGCTTTAAATTAACCCAAAGGCAAAACAAATGTATCGTTTCAGTGTTTTCCAGGAAAGAGATTAAAATTTATCTTCTAAAAGATACATTAAAATTTTCAGTAGGCAACTTTGATTGTAAATTACATTTTATTTTACACTTTGCAAAATTGCCGAATTGAAATTATTCTCAAGATAGTAGCAAATTTAGCCATCATGGCGCCTATTTGGATTATCATGCAACAATTGTGACTAGCCTAACCCAGCCACAATGGCCTAATTTTATTTTATTTTTACAAAGTCATATTTTACTGTTACTACTTAACTCAGTGCAGTGAAGCTCCTTCGGGGCGATGATCGACCCCGACTGAGTCCATGCAAGCCCTTTTTATATACGTTTAATTTAATTCCCCCTTAGAGGTGTTACAAGGAAATTACGGCTAATCATGGTCAAATAACAAAAAGAAATTAAGGCTTGCCAATCACAAAACACATGGTCTTATTGGGACAATCAGTTATTTGGTACTTATGGGGGATATTGATTTGGACGACAAATCACAGCAATTATGCCCATACATGGCAATCCACTTAACCACCATGTCGGCACACTTCCGCCGACCAAACGTGCATGCAGGAAGAAACTTTATGGGCCGACTAGTTTTTCCCAAGTTCTACACTCCTGCGCGCATTCATGTCAGGTTTGAGATGACAACACCAGCACCCAGCTGGAGCAATTAATCATACTGCTAAAGTTGGCGTCGCGTTCAACCACGGGCGGCGGCGAATTCAACTACCAACGCAGAGTCGAGGAGTATACCATAGGTGATGGGCATGTTTGTTATCATACTGCAGGATTCAACCATAACGGGCCAGGACTACATTTTGCATGCCGAATCACACTTTGTTGTAGACACCCATAACACCTTGACCTCCAAGAAACAGGTATGCTTACAACTATTTTAGGCTAAATTGCAATATTTCTGTGTAGGTGCAACAAAAGTGGGTGGTTATTTTCCCAGGAAACAAACACTTTAGTACGTTGAGATGTGTTGAAACCTAATCGTATTGGGATGCCGTCACAACCCCTCCCCTTCTAAAAGGGGGAAGTACACCTAAGATCACAGCCAGATTCTATGCCGAACTTCCATCAGTCCAATCAGGAAGACGATGAGGACTTCCATCATCCAACTATTATCTCCAGCTTCCGGTCAGAAATCGGTACCGGAACAACAAAGTATGGCTTGCGGAAGGATAAAAAATGTCGACATCAGGATCTGGAGTACTCTATTATATTTGTTTTAAATTTCCATCCATGTGAATCAATCACACTGACTATTAGAAAACTCTCTATAATGAGGTTCCCTATATGTCAGAATGATGAATTTAATATGACAGTATTTTAATTTTAAAAAAACTATAAAATTATACCTGATGAAAAAATTAAGAGAAACCCAATCAGTTTCTACTTAAAAACATCTTAAAGTAAATGAGCATGAATAACAATATGAAATGGGCATGGGACATCTAACATGTACATGAGGATGGACATCATTATTCAATGGGCATGGGCACATCTTACATCTACATGAGGATGGATACACTACGAAATGTGAATGAGATGTGGACGACCATCGCCGAAGAGGAGAATCACTACCCAAGACTTAAACATTTTCAATAAATAACAAGATGATAAACAAGATGATAGCTTACAAAAACCCTAAACAAAACTTAATCTTAACATATCACAAAAATACACCCTTCAGTGGTTTTCACAAAACTTCCAACCCCTTTTTGTGAGGTCCCCAACTTTAAATGACTTAAATGGGCCTTATAATAGATTCCCGAACGACTTTCTTCTTTTAACAAAACTGTGACAGGAGTCAGGAACTGCTTAACCCGAAACAGCCCTGCAAACTTGGGATCAAGCTTTGTGCTAAATCTAACTGCTTTATTGGTAAGATAATGTGCTACAACAAACACTCTATCCCCAATCTTAATGGAAATATATCCACTAGCACACACCTTCCTATAAGCTAATTTTGTATAATTCTTAAGCAAATTTTGAGCAAATTTACTCCAGATTTCCTCCAAGGTCTTCTTACCCACATTATCCAAACACAAATCATGAAGTCCCCATACATTTATTAAAGGATGGAACAGCCTTCGCCCAAGAACAGTTCTGCAGGGACTTCATTTGATGCATTGCTAATAACATTGTTAAATGCAAGTGACTATTGGTACAGTGCAACATCCCAATCCCTGTGTGATTCAGTCTGACAAGTTCGCAAAACTGTTTTGAAATTGTGGTTATAACTTTCTACCAGATTTGTTTTTGGGTAATAGGGGGTAGTTTAAATCAATCTGACTCCCCAGGCACAGGCGAGATTCTTAATATCTGATGACACAAAATAGGTGGAATTGTAGTCACAATTTTTACAGGCGACCCAAACACAGAAAATATTCTCTGACTAAGAATTTTGGAAATTTATAGAGATTTCATACTCCTTAAAGGAAAGAAAAACACAAATTAGTAAAGCTGTCAACTACAACCAAAATCGACGAAAAACCAGCAGAAGTACGTGGCAGAGGGCCAAAAATATCTAGGAACTCACGCACACAAGGGAAAGTAGCTACACTAGCAATATAGGGACAATTTATCTTTGCATTATGGAGTTTCGCCCGTTGGCACTGAAGACATCCTTTGACAAGATGTGCAACTTCCTTACTCAGGCCTGGCCAGAAAAACATTTCTTTAATCCGAGCCACTGTCTTCTCCTGTCCCAAATGCCCTCCAAGGTAAGTATCCTCTCAAGACTTGAGGAACAAAAAAATGAAAATTTGTGAGTCTTCGGGTCGAAATGTCCTATCGAAACTTTCCTAATTTCATACATCCCATCATTACCAGCTTTAATATCAGCCTTGACATTGACACATTCTGGGTCAATTCCCTGATGGTGCTGAAATTTCATGGATGCTTGCTGGAAATCCTGAAGGACTTTTACTGTCTTCGATAACCAGAAAGTAAAGGTTCAGAACAAATTGGTTCATCTACATTTACTTTTACATGACTACATTACATAGATAACAACATTTTAGAAGCATCAGCCTGAAATACACTCACTAACTCAAGGGGATCTACCAAAATTTCCTCGGAATCGAACAGCCTATATAATGCATCTGCCACCCCATTATCAATTCCTTTCACATGCTTAACCATGAATTTAAATCAAGTGAGCCTAACTACACACGAAGCCAATCTATCAGCTGGTTTATTTGTAGAAATAATTCAACTCAATGCCTGATTATCCGCATGTAATGTGAATTCTGCACTTTCCAGATAGTCCCTAATTTTTTCCATGCCGTACATAGCGGCTAAAACATCTTTCTCATATGCTGAGTATTTCTGTTCGGCTGGTGACAGAAGTCTAATGGCATAAGAAACTGAGACCAAACTGTTTTCTAGTTCTTGACATAAGCCAGCACCTAAGGGTTTTGAACTAGTATACACTTCCAAATTAAATGTTTTTGAAAATTAGGTAACTATAGCACAGGAGGAGTCTCTAATTCTTTCTTTAAAAAGCAAAATGTGTGGTTCTGTTTTTCTCCCCACTCAAACTCATCCCCTTTCCGCTTCAGCGCATTCAAAAGCTAAGCAATAACAGCAAAGTTTTGAATGAATTTGGAATAATATCCCACTAACCCTAAAAAAACCGACTAACTCAATGTACGTTCTTAGGAATGGGAAAATTCACAACTGGGTGGATCTTTTCTGGGTCCATCAGTAACTTGCCCTCCGAAATGATGAAACCGAAATACCTGACATTAGTTTTTTTCCCAGGTAACCTTGTCTGGGTATACTGTTAAATGTGATTCCCTCAGGGCGAGTAAGAATAATCTAAGATGGTCAAGATGCTCTTCAAAATAATTGCTGTACACACAGACATCATCAATATATGTGAAGAGAAAGTCGTACTGGTATATTCCCAACACTTGAAAAAGTACCCAAGACATTGCATGTGGGCCGCAGTTAACCCCCATTGGCAGCCTTTTCCACTGAAATTGCCCCCAGGAAGTGACAAATGCCAAAAATACCTCGTGATTCGAGGTGCAAGTCACACTGTAGGAAAGCAGAATTTAAATCAAAAATAGAGAAATACCTAGTATCACTGACATGTTGGAAAACAGATTCTATTGTTGGGAGAGGATATGGATCTATGTATAATTTTTTATTGACCTTCCTGTAGTCACAGATAACCCGAAATTCTCCTGGAGCCTTTTTAGGTAGCATGGATGCTGGACTAGAGTAATTACTATCTGATGACTCAACGAATATCTCCCTCTGACAATTCCCCAATTATTTTACGAAAAATTTTTAATTTTGGAGGTGACACTCTGTACGGCACAGATGACTCTGGATCTTGATCTTTCAACTTTAACACACAAGGTTGTTTGCTGTAATGCCCCAACTTGTGAGTAATTACATCAGAAAATTCAGTTTGCAACTGCAATAATTTACTATCTTGACCACTCTCCTGAGTTTTGACAGACTGAATCAAAATCTTATGATATCTGAAATGCTTTGAAGTTACAACAGGTTGCAATCTACAAAAAGCAAAACTCAATTCTCCACGACCTACATCAAGAGTAGCCTGAGTTTTTCCGAGAAAATGAACTCCTATCAATAAATCATGGCTAAGTTCAAGTAAAATTCTGAACTGAATCTTCCACATGAAATTAGCTATCCTAATTTTGGAAATGGCTATCACTTTTGAACTGATCATTCCCCCGTTCGCTAAAGAATACCCTGTCTCTTCCCATATCCTTATCTGAATAAGCCCTTTGGGCATATTGGCAAACAAGAAGATACAAAAGTCTTGGTTAATAAGCGAGCATGTGGCAGCAGAGTCCAACAGTGCAGCGACCCTCACCTGATCTGCTATATCTACTGGGATGGTAATTAGTCCATACCTGTATTCGTAACTAAATACATTTACTGAAGGTTCTTCCACAACCTTATCCTTAAAGAGATTATGTGTTTTCACGTGGCCCTTCTGTTTACAAAGAAAACAGGTGTAATCCTGAAATCGATCTTTCTTCCCAGAATTCCCTTGATTGTCTTGGGTTTGAGAAAACCAAGAGCGTGTTTAGACCTTTGTTTTTCCAACCCCCTCTTTAGGTGTTATATTTAAAATAATCTTCCAATAAAAACAGTCTTTAGCCAAGGGATTTTGCTTACCACATATCAAACAAAACTTAGGGGAGCTAGGTTTACTAGGTTTACTCAATTCTTTTTCTGGGTATCTTACCTCACCACTCTCTTCTTCCAACGAACAGTCACGCATAGTTTGCTCTACCTCTATGACCAAGTCCAAAAGTTTTAATAAGGTATCTGGTTTTTTAGCGAAACAGAAAAATCTACTATAATGAGAGTGAAGATTATGGAATATAATCTGGCTGCAATATTCCTGCGTGCATGGAAAACATAACACCTTCACAACTCCTAATATTTCCTTAATGAAATCTTGCATAGATTGACCTGGCAATTGCTTTCTTTCCAGAAGTTTCTACCGAAAATTTGTGATTGCTACTTCACTTGATACTGCCTGAAGGCAAGCTTTTATAAGTTGTTCACATTCCCAATTTTCCTAGCTGGCTTTACTAAACAATGGCTGCAAAACACCAGGTACCCTAAAGGTAGCTACTGAATAAATAACCTGTCTGCCGCAAAAATTCAGAGCTATAACTGCATTTCATTTTACAAAAAATTTAACAAGTTATTCTAATGTAGTACAGTATGTGTTAATTTCGGCACCTTTTCCAAAAATTCGGAAGACACATATTTCAGAATTTAAAATAACGGGTAGCTCTCACCCTATGATGCCGTAGCTCTCGCGACTCCACCTCCTTCATCTTTCCACATAAGAGCCCGGACTTTTACGCGCAGCTCGTCAATGGATTCGGTGTCTACAGTCTCGACTCCAGCCTCCTTGAGGTGCTGGAACAGCGCTGGTTTGGATAAGCTTTGTACCCATGTTGTAGACATCGCAAACATTAGCAACCACCCAAAACACTTAAAATAACAGTTAAGTTTTTCAACGACTGAGAAGTTGTACTGATCTTCTTAATTACCATATAATATTTCATGTGTTATTTCCAAAATCAATGCACCAACCACCCTGCCCAACGAGAGCTGAGTGCCCAGTTTTCCTTTTGCTGTGTCCTTGAACTCAAAGATGCTGCAAAATGTACTTCCACAAAAATCCAACAGATTTAGAAGAAATCCCTCATTTGAACAGGGCACAAAAAGGGCATAATAATAGTGATAATTATTACATATGAAGATAGAAAATATGAACTATGATTTTACCATTTTATTCAAACTTTCATTACATTTTTTCTCAACTTTTTCATATAATATTTATCATTTCACTAAACTCCAGAAATTTCTAAAATTCCAGAAAATAGCACACATTAATTTTTTTTAGCAATATCTAGATTTTTTTTATTGTGTCATTTAAAAGCTTTTTATAATAGAAAACTCTGGATACAAAATATTCTAAGTCTGTACTTATCATGGCTCAGGCCTTTTAAATTTAAAACTATTATTTCAGCCAATATTAAATATAATTAATTACACCATTTATTATGCAAAAGTAAATTAAAAAATATGTAGGTTGTAATAGTTATTTCAAACTAAATAATTTCCACACCAAAATACACATTATTTTTTGGCCACATAGAATAAGCTTTACTCATACGCAATAAAAAATGCAAACTTTTCCAAAATTTACGTGATTTCACCAGAACCCACAGGTATTCACTATTCCACAATTTATATTGAAATTTTTGGCATTTAAATTACATGGCAATTCATGACATCAGTAAATGTTTTAACTATTTTAATCTCCAAAATTATTTTCCCAATAAGGGAGTAGCACATGACAAAACCAATAATGATTATCTAGTCAAACTCGCAGGTTATGGCAAGCCTTGAAATTATTTAATTGATTTGTTTATCTAATTTTAAGGCTTCTCATAGCCAACAGAGGCCAACAACAATGTATTTTTATTTGAAAACTTTAATTCCAAAATTTAATTCTTTAACTCATTCTTTATTAAATGAATATCTGATATAATTGTTGAAAATTACTTTCTTTATAGCCGACAATGGCCAAAAGTTTAGGAAAACTATAACTCATTTTTACATTTTACAAAGTTCCATTTTCATTCGAACTTTTCGCAATAATACTTCATGGAAATTACTAGCCATATGGCAGAATAAAGGCCAAAATCTGAGAAAACAGATTGTCAGTTTCTAAGTAACCCAAAAGGCCAATAAAATGTATCGTTTCATTGTTTTTCAGAAAAGATTTTTAATTTATTTTATAAAAGATACATTAAAATTTTTGGCAGGCAACTTTGATTGTAAATTACATTTTATCTTACACTTTGCCAAATTGCCGAATTGAAATTATTCTCAAGTTAGTAGCAAATTTGGCCATCATGGCACCTATTTGAATAATCATGCAAGCAGTGTGCCTGGCCTAACTCAGCCATAATGGCCTAATTTTAATTTTATTTTTAGAAAGTCATATTTTACTGTTACTACTTAACTCAGTGCAGTGAAACTCCTCCGGGGTGATAATTGAATCCGACTGAGTCAGTGTACACCTTTCTATACACATTTAATTTAATTTCCCCTTAGAGGTGTTACAAGGAAATTACGGCTAATCATGGCCAAATAATAAAAATAATAACGGCTCGGTCAATTAAAAACACATGGTCTTATTGGGACAATCTGTTCATTTGGGCCTGATAGGGGGCCAATACATTCCAATCCACATAACCACCACGTCGGCACATACCAAACGTGTATGCAGGGATTGACTTCGTGGGCCGACTAGTTTTTCCCAAGGATGTCACTTCTGCGCGCATGCGCGGCAGGTGTGAGACGACGACAGTGCCCAGCTGGAGCAATTAACTGTGCATCTAAAGGTGGCGCTGCCATCAATTGAGGGTGGTGGGGAAGTCAACTACCAAAGCAGATACAAGGAGAACATCATAGGTGACGGGCGTGTTTGTCGTCATGCTGAAGGATTCAACGGCGCTGAGTCGGGACGAAATTTTGTATGTCGAAACATGCTTCGTTGTAGCCACCCAGAATGCCTTGACCCCCAAGAAACAGGTATGCTAACAGCAAACTTAGGCTAAATTATTGCCATGTAGATGCGAGAAAAGTAGGCAGTTATATTCCCAGGAAATGAATACTTTAGTCCCCTGAGACATGTTGAAACCTAGTTGTATTGGGGTGCCATCACAAAATCATTTTAAGACTTTTCTGTCATGGGTACCACCATTTCGAAAAAAGTATCATGTTATGTTAGTAAAGGAAAATCTACGTCTTAAGACTGATTCAATGTGTTCTCCTACCTTGTGATTGGAAACTCTGTTTCATTTTAAAAATGCTATTCAGTCGTGTTGTCCTGCTAATAATTTAACAAAGGACAGTTTATGATCTTGTAAATATAGGGACATTCTAACCAGAGGTTAGCAGGGTGCTCGAAATAGGGCACAATTAAGGGCCGCATTCACCATTTTGGATCGGGTTAATATATGAAGAGGGAATAATTTAAATTTTTTTCACAATATGTCTAGCATTCGTCGAGGTTACTTAGTGTAGCTGCAGGCCATCGACCACCATTAAAAAGTTTTCACACCAACTTTAGTGGTTGTGTGCTTCACTATCATCAGAGCAACTCAAAACCGATTTTGGCAGAGGACCTTCCAGATGAGAACATGATCAGCTGCAGTATTCGCAGAGGGTCTTCCAGTTCCGAGATCATCAACAGCAGCAACATTCGCAAAGGACGTACCACTTCCGAGACAGCAGTGGAAGCGAATGTGTCTTTGCCAAGGTTTGAATGCATAATGGGCACTGTTGTGACATTGTCATTACGGGTGCACAAGAGTGTATAATGCTATTTTGGCTTGTGGACGTTCTAATATATTCCTAAGCCTCGATATTGACGACCAGCTCTTGCTTCTTACCAAGGAATTTACCATTTTGTTTGCTTCACATGAAATTCAATTCGATTATCCATTCCTTTCCGAGGAGCTAAGGGCCGACGAGGATATTGTTTCTTATTTACCGTGTGAAGATTGCCCATATTCTATACAGGCCTTTTTCAATGATGTCAACTAACATCACTTCAGGAGAGAACATAGAATGCAAAGGATGCAACAGATGAAGCAACTCGTTAACAACGCAAAAATTTATGTCCCTGACATCATGTTGGATTCTGGAATCGATGAGGTTGACTCAGAGGCTTCAACTGAGATTTTGTAAATAATAATAAGAAAATAAGAAGAAGAACAAATATACCTTCAAGGAGATTTTGTTGATAAGAAGTGGGTTTTAAGTGTTCTTTAGTTAGATGCTAATGATTTCCTCAAGGAAAATTAAAGTTTTAATATTTTTGTGGGTGACCATGTTTTTAAAAGTCTATGTATTTATTCGTTTGCATATGTATTTAATTCAAAGTATAAATTTTTGTGTTTAAAAGGCTAAAACTTCACTCTAACCATGTTCTGTTGCATGCAGGGGCTTGAAAACTATTATGATAATTTATTTATTGTAATAGAAGTTGCAATATTGTATTCTAGTGGTGATGACGACACTAAAGTCCTAAGTTTCAAACCATCTTACATGTGTTCTGTCGTAAGTCCAGAAATTCAAAGCACATATCGTCATCAGGAATACGAAGTCCATGACTTGGAATGGGAATCTGGCCTTACACCACATGAAGACAGATTCCATTACCTAAATGATGCAATATTGAAGACTATCCCATATAGGTATTGGAAAAAATTCAAAAGAAACTTATCAAGTTTTTAACTAGAGCAGAAGTTGTAAGTGCTAGAAGGTACTATGAATGTCCAAACTTGAATTCACTAGGAAAGAAGTACAATATTTACAAATGTTCAAAACAAATGTTTTCCACTCAGTGTAAAAGCAATGCTTTAAGAAAATATATATACCAAAACCTTCTTACATTTTGCTGTATTAAATGGCTTGATGTAGGTGAATATGAATTTATAGGTCTTTAAAAAGGAATAGTTTGTTACAACCTGTAGTGAGAGGGAGGATCCGACTTATAAATACAGGAACACCCTGGGATCCTACTTCAGTTTATTTGTGCCGTCGCAATGGAGAGGTTCAACCCATCAGGGAATTACGAGAGTGTAGTGCTGGGATACAGGAAAGTGTGATTCCGGGCTAATGTCAATAAACCATGGCAAATCCAGCTCTGCAATGATGAAGAACATGGAATTTCCCACAAATTAGTCCAGGATATACATATGAAGAATGGTACTTATGTGAAGAAAATAACTGCCCAGTGTATAATATGTGACCTGATAGTCAGTTACTATGTTCTTCAAAAAATTAAGGTTTATTACTCGAGGTGAAGAAATAACGAAGTATCAAGGATACAAACAAATAAAGTACGAACTAACGAGAGACTTCTATGGTGGCCCTACAGTGTGGACTGAATTATGTAATAATGAGCACATCGCTCAAATCCATGGTGACAATCGCAGCCTAGTGTCTCCCTATGAAATGTGGAACTGTAAGGTACGGCTAAGGAACATATGCGCCTGCAATTTAGATATAACCAATATACCAGTGAGTAATTATTCTTTCAAGATGGTCGACATGTCTATATAAAGGCAGTGGGAGATGGTAGAGCTTCAGTTATGATGGGGAGATTCGAGCCATCACTCAAGTACACAAGTGTTTCTCCTGGTTTCAGAATGGTATGGCTTCGAGAAGAGGACAATACTCCATTACAGATCACATGTGCAACGTGGACGAGCATTGACGCTTCTCTGTAAATAGTCTGAGTTATATATTCAAAGTACTGGATTTTTGTTATAGATGAACATTTTGTCTTTTGTGTAATTTGCTCCCTGACAGCATATTGCCTTGCAGTGAGAATGAAATAGCATGTGAATATCAAGATAAACACATCAAGAAACATATTTCAAATAAGCAAATTAAATACACAATGCAAAATGACTGTTGCTCTATTCCTGTAGTTTGTAGTCCCTCCCTATGGTATGTGGTAATGCAAATTGTTTCAAAGCAAGAACTTATAACTTCAAGGTGGCGGCAAGCTTATGAGATCCTGCAAGTAGGATATACAAGAGTTTTCTATCAAATTTTTGATGGTGTTTAACAAGTTAAAATTTGCAACGATAATAAACACTAATGTTACACCATCGATTCTAGCCTCGGCACCAGATTCGGTGCAGGAATGGCATGCAATGATTGTGCTGTGAGGTGTCTCCATCCCAACATTGAATTGCCATGTGCGCTAGAAGACTTAATGATATCTAGCCTTAGCAAAGAGATGAAAGAAGAATAGGGAATGGAGTAATCGCCTATCAACTCACCAAACCTCAGCGTGGAATCGCCATTCTCTGAAAGGAACTTACGACGGCGACATTCACAACTTTATTTTTGAACAAGACAGTTTAGCATTTTCGTCTATGTGCATCATTTATTCTTGTGAAGTAGCTAATTCAGAATGAAGTTCCAACCGAATACCAAGTGCTCTTTTACTGAACACGATTTGTATTCTGTAAGGTATGAATTACCATATTCACATCTCACATATAAGGAAATGTGCGAGTCTGATGTTCATTTTAAATGTGCATATTTGCATTGTTATACACTAAAACGTAATAAACCATGTATATTTAAAATAGTTTAACTTAATGTAACAGTTAAATTTGCCCTATTAATGAGTGCAGGCCATACATGACAGAGAACAAACTTAACTATTAAACTGAGGGTGAATGCATTGTTACAACTTATTTTAGTGAAAGTGAGAGACTGAAACACGTTATTTTCAAGTGTAATGTACTTGGTAATCAAAGTGTTATGTCACTGTGTGTAAATTTTGAGACTCCCTTTAGTATTTTTGGTGTAATGTCTAGTTGTTTGCAATCGAAATGTACATCATGTGCTTGCAAAGTGTTATGTTAATGTAAGTCTACCTGTCTGTAGTCGCAATTTTCGGGCATTTTGCTAGACAGTGCATTGGGAGCCATTTTTCTAGGCACTGCCTCTTCCAATATGGCGGACCAGATTCACAGAGCAGGAGGTTCTGGATTGGTTACTATTTTGCTATGCAGTGCATTGTCAACCATTTTGCTATGGAGTACTACTTCCAAGATGGCGGGCCAGATTTACAGAGCAGGAAGTTCTGCATTGGCCACCATTTTGCTAGGCAGTGAATTGACAGCCTTCGGGGGTACAGAACAGACTTGATAATGGGACAGTGTTACTGAATGCTAGCGCAGGAATTAGAGACATTCAGTAGGATGGAAGCTTCTAGTACATTTTGGCTTGCCTGGCTGACAAAATGGCCACTGTTGACATAGTCTACTGGTCGACCATATGGCCACCACCGACTTACTGGCTGCCATTTTGCTAGACAGTGCATTGGCAGCCATTTTGCTTTGTAGTACATTGGTCGCTGTGGCAGCACCGCCATTTTGATAGGCAGTGCCATTTCCAAGATTGTGGACCATATTGACAGAGCAGGAAGTTTTGCTCTAGCCCCATTCTCCTCCTCCTTCTCATTGAGTCAAATGCCACAGTGAGGAGGCATTGGAGCAATGCAAGAGCATGAAGTCTAGGTGTCCGAAAAACGTGTTTATTTCAAGAAATGTGGCCGGTTTTGTAGTCATTTCTCGGGATTTTGACCGTTTTTTGTGCGAAAAAATGTGTTTTTTTTTTTTTCGGAAAATCGAGGAAATCCAAGATGGCGGCTTTATGTTTCCGTGTCCCTATCCAGGAGCAAGTTGTTCCAGAATCGTCATTTTCCAGCTACTCACATGCAACTTGAATTGATTTGGCATTTATTTTTGGTATAGCTACCATGCCATGAAACCCATATGACCTAATTTTCTATGCTAAAGTGATGTTACAAGCACAAGATATGCTCACAAATAGCAACATTTATCAGTCATTTCGTAAGATAGCGCCACACATAAATGAAGTTTGTATGTAATATTTCGGGGAAACAATTTATCGATTACTACCAAATTTGGTAAACAAGTAATACAACGAGAGTTGATGTAAACTGATATGTTTAATGTAAGTCGGACACTAAGTTTTCATAATGGCGGCAATATAGCAATTTAAGCTTAGCATGCTATAAAATCGTAACACTGTAATCCACTCCATCTTAACTTTGTATTCTGACAGTAAGTATAAAACTATCAGGGTGTCTACATGTAGCCTCTTTGGCCAGCCATTTTGTATAGTAGCGCCACACTATTAAATAATGCTTTCGGAAACAATTGACTGGTTCCTACCAAATTTACTGATCAATCAATTCACACCCAATTTAACACGCAAGGAGTGCTGTAGTAGACTATGTAAACTAACGTGTTTCAGGTACGGTACGCATTTTTTAAATAACGTTAATAAAAACACTTAAGGTTAATATACCATATACTTTAAACAATTCAACAAAATTTAATAACATTTCTAACACAGCAGTATTTATTAGAAGCTTCTATTGTTCAAACAGAGATCTTCTTTCTTCCAGTATTTTTACAAAACAATGCCGGGCAAGAAAATGGAACATTTTGTCTTCAATTAAACTAATTTCCACCACATTTTACACAACCTTAGTGCTACAGAGGGTATTGTAAAATTACTTGATTTAAGTGGTATCAGATATTAATTTAGTAAATGGAGGTCATATAAATAATAATTTCTGTGTTATAAAAATAATAAATATAATTGTCAAAAAATTTGATACGTTTTTCATATTTATTCAACAATTAAACCAAATCTAAGGATGTTTTATGCTGACAGCATCTATTAAAAGCATCGTATACAGAACTTTTTAAAGCAATTTTGCAAGGTTACACCAAATAATATAATATATTTTTATGTAATACCTGCGGGACCAATCAACCGATTTCCACCAAATTCTTCACACAAGTAACACTGCGATAGGGCGTGTCAACTTACGTGTTTTAAGTGACTGAGAAACTTAATTAAGAAATATTTCAGGTTAAAAATCCTACCAATTAAAACATTAGACTGATTTAATTCAATGTTAAATGCTCCGAATCCAAATTCTGTAATGCAGTCTATTACATGCTGTAGGCTGTTCACGGTAAAGTGAGCACTTTTGAGGCCATAGTTATTTTTTATTTCAGCCTTTTTTTTATCCATAAACCACCTTTTTATATAAATATTGCCACGTAAGTAATAAACACAGTGTGTATAATCCACCACACTTGGAAGTTAATCTATAAGGCTACAATATACTACATTTATTGACTAATATTCCCAATGAGAAGGCTTTCAAAAGGGCTCACTTTACAGCGAATAGCTTATGGTATGAAGTTTTCTGTGTTACTGAGACACATACACACACTATACATAGAAACCAGTGAATATTTACTTATTGCCAGTTAAAATTCCTCAATCCAGGATCAATATAAAAATTGCGCTAATTCCTTAGTCACAAGAAATCCACTAATTAAAACAGTAGAAAATTAGTTGTATATAAATTTTAATTAAATAAGCTTCGGTATAAAAAATCAGAGCAAGACATTCCTGTGTGAAATAAGTTATGTACGATGGATTTTGTTGCAAAACAAATATTTTCTGTACACACGAAATTTGTGGGTGTGGTTGGAATTACAACTTTCATAGTTATACTCCATTCACGGTTTCTTCACACTTTTCTGAAGACCTGCTAAAGTTCTACTTCCAAGATATACCTCCGCTTTATGCAACCAAAGATTAACTAATACTAGAAAACTACACCAAAGAACAAGGCACCGAATACGAGCTCACTAGGTTGTAATAATATTTTGCATTAGAACTATTTCTTAATAGGCGCTACCAAATCACATGATTTTTCATTGTTTTTATTCATGTTTATTACAAATAAAACATTAAAATTCATAAATAAAATATTTATAAAACATAAATTTAACGAAAAATAAGTTACTTTTATGTTAACAAAAGTATGAAACGCTTGTGATATATGGAATATTTAGGAGATAACTAAACACGTCATAAATTGAGCGATTTTCCAAATGTTTGATCCAAAAAGTGTGAAGAAACAGCGAATAGACTAGTCATCTAACCCACTGCCCTACTTTACCACTCATAACTAGTACTTGTATTATGGGCATTGAAGACAAAAATTATAATGGTAAACGGCTGTATGTTTAATGATGTGAAAGTACTCCATGTTGTCTAAATATATACTTTTTTTTTGCGCACGTAGATATCATTGCAAGGTTTAAAGTCAATCTCTGCTAAGTTTAGTTCAGATTCTGTGCTCTTAAATATAACTGAATTGGGTTCAATGTTCGAGGTTATAGACGTTCACAAGTATCAGCCATTGTACACTACAAACGTGACAATACAGATTAAAATTGTTATTAATTTTTAGTAACAGATTGATAAGTAATACTTTTATTAATTCTACAGTTTGATGATTCAATAAGATATGTTGATTTTCACCAACAAAATTTTTGTTTACTGCAAGTTGACTGATTAAATAATAAGAAAATGACAAACTTTATTAAAATAATTACCTTATTTTAACATTCCACTGTCGACTTAATATAGTTATTAGTAGTCTATTTGACACTTGAAAACAACAGTTCCATCCCGTAAAATATCGTTGCGTTGTAAAATGGCAGATACCAGAACATAGAGACAACCTCGTTAAATGAAACCATTATATATTTTAACGAACAGAAACAGAACTAAACTTAACTTAGATTGGCTTTCGAATCTTACAAATACCCGTATGTGCGCAGAATATAGGTATATTTCGACAGCATGAAGTACTTCCCACATTACGAAATTTATAGCCGTTTGCTATGGTACGCAAAATACAGGGACGTTCGTTGCAGTGGCAAAGTAGCAAGTTTGTAAAACGATATAGATGAAGACTGGACTGTATGTTGAATTTTTGGAGGAGGTTCGATCCTAACAACATCCAACATTTTTTGTGTACAGGTTATATTTTAGTTTTGTGAAAAAGTGTACATAATTTATTTCACACCGTAATGCACTATTTTTTTAATCCCTATGCTTATTATTTAACCAACTATAAATAACTTATTTTCTAGTGTTTTAATCAGGGGATTTTTTTAAACTGATGAATTGGCAGTTTTAATTCTCTACTGATTCCGGATGGAGCAGTTTCAACTGGCAATCAGTATATATTCACTGATTCCGATTTAGAGTGAATGGCGCGTGTGTATTTGCAATTGTTTCATTGTTGTTGAATATTTTCCTTGTTCGTCTATAATGATATTGCTGTAAACCGGACGTCAAGGCCTTCTTACCGTCTATGCTTTTAAGAACTTTATTAATATGTATTTGCAGATTGTAGAGGAAAGTAGGCTGATTTGTTATATACGTAACTTCTTCTTTTTATATAAATTACTTGCTCATTCTTACGAGGAATGTATACTGTAAAAATAAAAAATAATGGTAAAATTACCTGACAGGTGTAAGGTAATATTCGCAAACTTGTGGGGGAAACACAGTTTTCCTTACGGGTAAGGTAAAATTACCGCACTCTGGAGTAAATTTCACGTACATGGTAGTGGAAAATCCCGTACATGGACGGGAAAATTACCTTACGATGCGTGCATCTCTTCTGCATTCTCAACATATAAGGAAGAGGGGGGGGGGGGGTAGACGGGCGGAAGAAACGATAATTTACCACGCTATTATTCACTGATGCTGTCATGTTGCCGTCGTGGTGTAATGGACAGCGCATCGTGATAGAGGACCATAGTTCGCGCCCACCCACCGGTAAGTGTCGGTGATTTTAGTGTTGAGGTTTCGGTTACTATTTGTCGGAGTGTATAGGAAAAAAAAATAGCAGTACTAATTCTACGAAAAATTCTCCAATATAATTTTATTATACAATAAAGTTAATTTCCCCTTTGTTGTATGGAAATTTCCCCCCTACCACCCAACTTTGTCAAGTCCTTTTTCTGTACGATTAGGGATTAATACTTTACTTGTCATGTAATTTTACTATACATTTGAGAGGTAATTTTACCTTACATGTAGAGGTAATTTCCCTCACATGTAAGGAAATATTACCTCAATTCTTTTTACAGTGTAGTATTGACTTTATCTAGAAATCACACAGCTGTTCTCACAGAGAGCGCTTCGGGTGCAGGCGTCACCGCCAGGTCAATCGACTGAGTGCAAGAATAATTTAGACTTGTATCTGACAAGTCGCGCTTCTGCATCAAGCAACATTTCAATATCGGTTTAGACAATAAAACTTTACGTGAAAATATGATTATCCTGCACCTATCAACGAATTATAAATTAAATATTTATCTTAGAACCTCAATGACTGAAATTCAAATTTTTATGAAGGACTCAGAACTCTTAAACAAATCACGAAATAAACGTTATTCTCTGAGCATAAACGTATACTACAGAATGTTGAGCATTTACCACTCCTCGAGAAATAATTGATTTGTATTTATTTATTTAATTTTTAGACTAAGCAGTTTTGAAATTACAACGCAGAGACTGATACGAATTCAAAAGATCATAAGCTAAATATATGTTGGTTACCACCTACTTCCCTTCTGAAGGCACTGTGAATAAATAATTATTTGAAATAATGTTTACAAACATTCCCTTAAAAAAACCACACGAAACAGTATTGAAAAATTGATAACAACGAGATGACTTACACTTCGTTATGCTAAATGTTAAGCGGAAGACTTAAATCGGAAATGAAATAAACATATAGTGCATAAAACGAAAAGAAAGTTTTTGAGTTTATTACAGAAAAATAAATACAATATTCACAATAGCTTGTAGGAGTGGTGAACCGGTGGACAGACAATGACGTTACAGGCTAGTAGGAGCAGGGGGGAGGGAAAGGCAGCACGCTGGGACACGGCGGAGGCGGTGGCCAGGAGAGCACGACGCAGGGGCTGGGACCTGGCGGCGGAGGCGGCACCAGCACCACCTGCCGGGGGTAGGGGGGCGGCGGTGGTGCCACCACCCACTGCACGGGGGCGGGCTCAGGCGGCAGCAGGATTACTGGGCGTGGCGGTGGCGGCGGTCTCGGCAGCACTATCACCTTGCGGGGCGGCCGGCGGGGCGGCACCACGATGATGGGCGCCGGGGGCGGGTGCGGGGGCGGCGCCACAACGAGCGGCGGCTCGGGCGGCAATGGCGGCGACACTATGATGAGCGGCTCCTGGGGCGGCGGCGGCGGGCCAGTCAGCACTAGCGGTGGTGGAGATCGCTGGGGGGGGCGGCAGAACGACGAGCGGGGGCGGCGACTGCTGCGGAGACGGCACAAACACGCAGGGGTTGGCGGGGGGCGACGCACAGCCGCACTGAGAGGCCGAGCAGCTCGCCGCTAGGCACGCTACCAGCAATACCAACTGTAACACAAACACATATACTGTGTCACCCCACCCAGTGCCAACAACCTCTCAACTTATACTTTATATCATAGCGACACTCACAACCATTGATTTTTTGTTATTTAATCTTGTCAACCCACCGTATGTCAGACATAGCATTTTTGTTACATAAAAAAATTACACTAGCATTATATAGGCTACTATGTCTACACTATTTTATCATGAATTCTACATAATTTGAGCTGATAATATGTATTTTCTAATTTTAATATTTTACTGAGTCTATATAATTATAGTATATGATTTACATTTAGAGTTTTGTTTATTATTTAAAGACTCTTGCCCTTCTTTCTGTACTTCGCTATGCACACATCAAACATTATTGCCGCTGTTTGTAAAACCATATACTGTAATAAGTAACACTAAGTTATTATTACCATTATTATTCAATAATAACAATTTTAACAAAATGAAATATTATTCGCCAAATAAGTTAAAAGTGATCCGATATCCTTCCTTACTACTTAACGCAGTTCTCTTTTACACCACCATACCCATTTGTTAAAGCATGATGCGTGGGGTTGTACATGAAACATAACGCATGTTTTATCGGTGATGAAATTCTCAATAGAAAAACATATGGAAGCTACGCCGACACCGGAAGTGCGGTATAGCCGGGAAAGCGCAAGACAGGCCCTGTTATATTTATCTAGGGGACCCAGCCCGTGACCTTTCTTTGTATTGTCACGGGGCGAGAACAGTTGCCATGTTAAAAAAATTTGGTCATCATACAAAGACTGAAAAATATATTGCATAGACATATATATAGGTAATAATGAAATTATGTGAAATTAACTCAACATTGAAGCGACTACGGTCCCATTTAATATTCCTCTATCCACTTGGAAACTGCGGCCCCACTTAACATAGTTCTATCCACTGAGCCACTAAGACCCCACTTGATATAGTTCTATCCACTGAGCCACTGCGGCACTACTTGGAATCGCTCTATCCACTGAGCCACTAAGGCCTCACTTGATATAGTTATATCCACTGAGCCACTGCGGCCCCACTTGGAATCTCTCTATTAACTGAGCTACTATGATATATATATATATATATATATATATATATATATATCCACTAAGCCAATGTGGCCCCACTTGATATAGTTTTATCCACTGAGCCACTGTGGCCCCACTTAAATAACTCAACATTGAAGCGAGACATTTAAAGTAAACAAAAATGATATCCCATTACCTTCATATCTCTATGCATTAATACAAAACATTCCATAGGGAAAAAGTAATTCAAAATGAGTTTTTAGTATAAAAGGTAATAACTGCGTAATCTGATATTGCTGAAATTCGAACTTGACCTGTATTTTACCCTGAGGATTCGCTCTGCAAAATTTGAAGAATTTCTGTTGCGTTTCAATGGACTTAGAGGTATTAAAGACGGAGAGACAGACATACATACAGACAGAGATCGTCTACTTATTATATAGGAGCATTCGCGGTTTATTACCCTTTTTTAATTAAACCTTTGAAAAATCACCCCATGTATGATGTGCTTTGTTATTTCCTAAATATGCCTGCATGTAGCGCAAACGTTTTAAAATTTTTGTTGTCATAAATATTCCTTACTTTTTAAATTGAAATATTACTTATATTTTATCTATTCACTATATTATATTATTTATAATAAATATGAATAAATACAAGGAGAAAATAATTCTGCTGATAGTGCCCAGTAAGAAATAGTTCTTATGCAAATTATTATCACTCTTAAGTGTACAAGAATGTGGTGCGCTCTTCCTATGGAGAGATTTCCTAGACTAGCTTGAGCTATGTTCGCATGCGGCGAAGGAATATCATGGAAGTAGAAGTTTTGCAGGGTTTCAGAAAAGTTTGAACTAACCATGAATTGAGTATATGTGACATAAAGCCGGTCGAGCAGCCGAATCAGTATTGTGAAATGAAGTGTTGTTAAGAAAGTATCCATAGCTGTTGCAGAAGTCTTGAACGAGTGGCTGGCGAGTCTTATGCCCGGTTGCACCAACATCTTCCCCGATCCGAGATAAAATTATCCTAGTTCCGAACCAGGATCCAGTTTGATCTTGGTTCCAATGTAAAAGTGTTGCACCAACGAAATTTCATGATACTGGATCTACGATTCGTCGATCTTGGTTCCAAAGTCAGAGATCGAGATTAAGTATGAGACAAATCTTGGTATTAGCTCGTAATATATGACGTCATGGAAGTTGGCGTATTTTTTACTATAGACAGAACTAGACGTACTATGTTTTATCTGTTTTAAGTGAATTATTGTTGCACGAATTTTACTGAATAATATTCAAGTGCGTATAATGTTGGTTTAATTTCTCAAGAAATGTTGGCGTATTTTCAAACTACATTTGTCGGTGATGGCTGTTGATCTCGGATCGAGATTTCGAACCGCCAATTTCGGTGGTTCGAAATGAACTTTATCTCGATCTCGAGTCTAGCTCTGAACTCGAATGGTGTGACAGTTTTCTGTTTCGATCTTAGACCCGAGCTCGGATCGAGTTTCGAACCACGATGGTGTAACCGGGTATTAGTGCGGCATGGCAGCTGACAGTCACCGCTGTCTGCAAGAGCCGCGGTGGTCTAGTGGTTAGACTACTCGCATCCCACCTAGGCGTATCGGGTTCTATTCCCGGCGGGGTCGCCCCCGGGTTTTCGCACGTGGGCATCGTGCGGGACGATGCCGCTCGGGGATCTCCAGTGTCCTCCAACGCTGCTCCATACTCTCCTCATCGGCTCTCAAGACTGCGATGTTAAAAGTTGTCCAGTTCTCTTCTCTTACACATTGGTGTCTGACCCAAATATGACTGACTGCGTGAAGGTAACACGAAGTGGGTACTGAGCTAGTTATTAGCACGAAATTAGTTATTTTTGTAGTTAACACGTTTTTTTAAAATCAAATCAACACATGGGCTACCAGAACAGGGTGATCCACTCATACTCTACAACTTAAAGGTTGTTCACGTTAAAGTGAGAACTTTTGAAATCAACCTTAGAAAAAAGTCACTGCTCCTACCCGCATATATTTTTAATGGCGCACTGGGTGACATGCACCTACTGCACAGTTGGTAACGATGGATGGAAAGTAGTGTTCCATATCTTAACGTCGTATAAAATGTGTTAGGTAAACATTTGTGAAAACTTATATTATTTATTTCGCTTTATGAATTTTTAGCGCGTCAAAGTTTAAAAATGAGCAAATTTGTAAAATATTTACTTCTCCAATATTTTCGTAGTTTCACTTGAAAACGCACAAAGTGATGAAGCCCATGGCAATGTTAATTTTTCATAAGGCGGAAGAATACACAACGCGCATACAAGTAGATCTTAACCAGGGCTTTCAAAAGTGCTCATTTTACCGTGAATAGCCTCTAGTTATATGACTGAAACAAATGTGCTCACGTTCGATGAGCTATCGACTAGGATGCGAGCACGAGCTGGCATTGGCTCCAGCACGCATGCGTTGTTCCGCGGAGACTGGCAGGTATCATGGTCATGCCTGAGCAGTGTATCTAGTGCGCTCATGTTTCCTCACCTCTATCTGTCCATATAAGCCACAAAGGCCAAGTAGGTACACATGTCATGAACTTAATTTCATTTCCACATCCTACAGGAAGAATTACCTGCTAACGCAGAAGTATTCACCCGCGACACATTCACGAACCTACATTTTTTACTTTGAACACGATTACGGTTCTGAAATCACAGGCTAAACGAACACGATAATAAGATATAATTATTTCTGTTTACTAGCGTTAAACGTAGTTTCTTCTTAAGATTAAAATGAATTAATTTTTGTGCAATTTCATAATATTTTTAAAAAATTATATTCTTCTATAGTGGAAAGATACTCATTTGGGTAAGTAATGATATAAATTTTTCTATGACACCACGGTAGGCCTAGATATATTTTCACGGATTTCACACATGATTGCATTTCACTTTTTAGTATACTCTGTTGAATTCGCGTCTCGTGTACGCAATTGACATTCAGTTGATTGATTCTCATTTCCGTAGTTATGCACGATTGCCATCCAAAACAATTATTTTGTATCTTATATGTCACATAATAAAATTATACACATGAATTAATAATTATGAATTATGACTTTTAACATTTTCACTAATGTATTAACAATTCTGTACCGTTCACGTACTTAAAATTCGTCAGATTTATCGTGTCGTTTGTACAAGACAGAAAATCACCGCCAAACGCCCTAAGAGGTCCATTGTGTTACCAATTCCATTCCTCGATGGCTGATACCTAGATCCTCGAGTTTTTCGCAGATTGAGTTGGCAGCAAGTTAGGCTCAGACATCTCGAGACATCATCGCTTGCTTATTGGTTGCTGTGATCAAGTGAGGCATCTACACATGACTGTTAAGCACTCACTCACACTACTGCTTCCTGATTATTACTGGCTCACGGTAAAACGGGGCGTGTCTAAAGAACAGTTGTCCAATCACAACAGTAAGAAAAAATAACAAGTGCTTGGAGTCTACCTCGCCTCCTAATGAGATCGCGAAATACTCGTGGTTCTGCTACATCAAAGTTGTTAACACGGTCGATCATTGCCAGAAATCATAGTACCATTTCAGTCATTTGCTGTTGTGTAATTGAAGGCATTTTATACAATTCCGAGTTTATCACCCTCCGTCAATTTTTAAAATTTGGCGCAATGCCCGTTATTTTTTTATTCCGAGATGCTTCAGACTATTCTAACAAAAGCGTCGCTATTTAAGTATTGCTACAAGGAGGAAACATAATAGGCAGATATAACATATTAAATATTTTAAAATGATTAAACGAAATATTGCTGTTAACGTATTCTATACGTATTGAGTTAAATGTAAAACTGTTTTCAAATGTTAATATTTTATTTTTACAAACCAATTATGTTTTGCCGAAGTTAATATACCGTATGTTATAATATCTATTCTCTTATTATAAGACACTTTGGATAGTAATGCACCAAGTAGAAACGTCAGTGGCTCGTAGCCAGAGCATTGCACAGTGCAACAATCGTGTATTTCGCAGTTTTAACCAACAGAACAGCGGAAAGTGGAAAAGTTGACACAAGTTGATCTGGTGTCCTTTTAGTGGTAGACAGTTGTGACTCACGTTTACCGTGTCTTGACTACCAAATAGGAAACATTGGTATTTCGCGGAAATATTTTGAGATCATATACACTTCAGAGCATTGTATTTATTGTGGTTCGTTTAAGCAGGTGTTGCATGTTTCCTCGCATGTGACGGTCGTTTAGTGCCGAAGTACCCGAATTGGAGTGACACAGTCAAACGCACGAACGAATTTCATGCAGGCAGCAGCCAATGTCAAAGTAAACACTATACTCGTGTGTGTACGTACATGTATGTAAGTGTAGGTATATACAGAATGTCCCAGAACGCTCGCCTGAGAACCATGCCACGTGATTCCTGAACGATAATGGAGACGAAAATGTTAGTGACTAAATGTCGTACGATGACATTTTTCGTGCACAGTGCGGCAACACATCACGAAGTTAGTCCTCCTTCCTTCTCTCTCTCTCTCTCTCTCTTCTCCCCTCTCTATATATATATATATATATATATATATATATAAAGAGAGAGAAACCCGATTTACTTGAAAAAAAGGTCATGTCTCGTTTTATATACAAAAAACTTTCTTCCTTCTTTCTTCGTCTATAATTTCGCGACTGGATGGTTTTAGTTGATATGCGTCTTACGTCTTATATGCCTACCTGAGAATAGCAGAGATTCAGGACAGAAGTAAAAAAATTCTGACTCTTCGACTTAAGTACCACAGTCTATTCTCACACAGGCACTTGGACAATAACTCTAAATATACTTACAGAATACTGATGTAAAGCCTTCTTTTCGTGAAAATCACATGTCTGTGTGTTTACTGCACTGTATGCATGTGCTCCGTTTTTATTTCGTTAAAATCTCCGGAAATAGTCATAAACGTGTGAATGACTCATTGCTAGAGACCTGAAGAATTCGCGGGTTAATTTTGGGACAAGTAAGAATGCAAAACATGTGGGTTGAATATAACATTAGCCATTATTCCACACTGTGTTTGACACCTCCTGGAGAACGCTGGCCCAATCGTTGCCTTCCACTGTGACAGCAGACAACCAACGCACAGTTGACATTGACAAATCTGTACATAAAACTGTAGAATCCAGCCTGCAGGTTATTGAAATCGCGAATTTTTCAGGTTTCTACTCATTGTGTTACAAAATACGAATCATTACTAGGATCCAATCCTCTTCATATCACGGATTTGATACTGAATTTTCTCTAGATGAGATAACTTCGCTAATCGACCCCGAACTATTGCACTCTTGAACTTTTGTGGCAATTGGATGTTGAGTTAAATTTTCAATTAAAACAGACATACCCTACAACACTCTTGAGTGTCTATCAAAGTTACAAAATACCAAAGACCAAATCCCATGAAAAACTGGCCTTGGGTAAAATTGCTTATTCACACGGAGAGCAGCCAACGAACAAATACGGTAACACAATGGACGATTAACAGTACGTCAGTGCATTAAATATGTGACAAAGTTTCGTGTTGTTTCTTCAATAAGGTATTGGAGAGAGCTACCGAATGTGTTAACACAACCTTTTAGTACAAAAAAACTAAATACATCGAAGGACATATTCTGAAAACGTACGATAGTCCACGAACTCAGTCTACAGAAATCAATCGCGCACGTGTGTGTACACAAAAACACATTTTTTTAAATGCAGGATGCTCACTTTCCAAACCATTATACAAACTGAAGTCAGTAGGCTCAACTTGCTTATAATATTATTTTGAAGTTAAAATTTAGGTTCGGCACGATTCCCAAATGCGAAAGGCTAGGAGCGGCCCCGCAGGGAGTGGAGCTCGGTTCGCCTAGGTGAAAGGCGAGTAGTTTAACCACTACACCACCGCGGCCCAGTGATAATTGTGATTGACCCAGTCAAGAAACGAAATGAATTCCCACAAAGTACAGACAAATTTCAATAATTAATTTGCAGACAGTCTAGACTTAAAATACGCGTATATTTCAGTTGCTGTTGCAACTGGATTACAAACTTGTAGACGCGCCCTAGAGTGCTCTCGACCAACAACAAGCTTGCAAAGAAACGAGCAACGAATCCGTGATACCTGATCTGAAGTGAAACTGGCCACTCATGCACAGAGGACTGTGGAGTCTGTATAGTCTACGTCATGGAACTCACTTCACATTCCGTCCTTAATTGACACAGTGTTATGTGACCAATACATAAAACAAAACCACAGATGTGGATATAGTATATTGAAGTGCAGCTTCTATGGAATATTTTTCGTGAAAGTGAGGTGTTGCTAAACATGCGGTGTTTTAATAAGATCTTTACTTTTGTTAATGCATGAACAACATTAGCGTATCACACCGTTGTATTTAACAATGTCAAGATGGCTCGTTATACAAGAACGTGATAAGAGGTCTTGGAAGCTAGACTTCAAATGTACACTGAGGAAAAGGTTTTGTTAAATAAAAAAAATTGTTTGGCGTTACCTAATTATTTGTTTGTATAGAGGCAATGAAATATTTTGTTGCTGAAACCAAGCTATTTTATTGTTCTCATTTTGGTGTCCACAGACAAAGGTTAGGTTGGTGGAAATAAAGATTTGTTTGACTCCACGTACATCAAACAGCGGGGACTGAAATAAAACTTTTGCAAGGTCGACTGAGTTTCGACCTTAGATCATCTGCGTCAGGGCGCTACGCCTTAGTAATCTCAGCTAATGTGACAACTGAGACAAGCACTTCAAGTTTACAGCTTTACTTTTCAAATTCCTGTTGAATTGATTGTTATTAATGTGTCTATAAGATAATTAAGCATCAATAGATACACTAACAAACACTTTTACAATCCTAATTGTCACAAAAAACACTTGAGCTGTATTTTCAAACGAAGGCAGTCAAATGAGTGGCCAAACAAATATATACATTTGATTCAACAAAATATTTAGTTGACAGTATAATTTTTTGGCCCAACACAGAGATTTGTTTATTTAAACACGTATTTTGTAAGACGAACAAAGGCAATTTTGTTGCTTTTCAAATTTTGTTTGCTCAACAATATATTTCGTTAGGACAACTAAATATATTTTTGGACCTATACGAACATTTTTTTCGATTTTCTTTAAGTGTACTACTTTGGTTATTGGTCGCGTGTCTGAGTGAAAATGTCGGTACTTGAGTGGGCTAGTCAGAACTAGGGCACTCCAGTGTTGAACGTCTGTTTTTCGCGGCCACGTTTCTGAAATGCGTACCGGCTAAAACTATCCAATAGCGAACGTGGATCTGAGTAAAAGTGAATTTAAATACTACTAGACTGAAACTATTTCTGAGAGAAATTGCGTCTTCCTAGTCATAATATGAGTGTAGGGATCCTACCATCCTATATTATGAATTTGTATGAAACTTGAAAATTATGCAAGCCACACAGAACGCGGAGTCAGTGAAAAACAGTGCTGGTGTGAGTGTAGTCAAGTGAGAAAGTCAGACACCGCCAAGCTCTTACGTGGTGCCGAGTAGGTAGTCATTGATGTTGTTGAAAAAGTGAACTCAAGCAGACAGACCTATGTGTAAGCATTTTCCTGGATATCAGTTGTGCATTCATCAGTGCAAGATGGCCGGAAGTACTCTGGCAACTCACAGACAGAGAATGTCCAAGAAACATTTACAGCATTATTGTTAATTACTTTAAAGGAAGGTGCAGCCAGCATGAAGTGAACAATGTGACATTGAGGAATAAACTCTCAAAAGGATGTCCCTAGGGATTTGTCCTTGGACCGATCCTATGGAACGTTCCGTTTGACACACTTCTTCAGCTCCAGCTACCAGAAGACTGCGAGATTACGCAAAGATCTCGCAGTCAAACGATGCATTGATCTTGATTCCAGCCTGGAGTCGCGCTGAAATTGAGACTAAAGCTGATGAAATACTAAAAAAGATGAGAGCTAGAGTAGCAGTGTAAGGTTACAAATTTCAGTGGAGAATACAAATTGAATGTTATTCAAAGGAAGCTCGAAACAATCGCCTGTGGTCCGCTTCAAGGAAAGATCACTACGTCAACAGAGCAAAGTGAAGTACCTAGACGTGACCTTGGATAGCAAACTTCGCTTCTAGGAACACATCTTTTGATAGATAAGGCAGTAAATCTATTCACTAAAATGACGAAAGTCTCAACATCTTCATGGGGGCTTGGGTTCAGGACCATGATGACACTATACAAGAGTGTATTCCTAGGAATCGCCCTTTATGGAGTTGGCGTGTGGTATAAGAAAGCAAGACTGGTACATACTCAGATATATTGCTTAAGACACAAAGAGCTGCATTACTAGCCATAACAAAGGCTTACAAAACAACATCAACTGAAGCAGTGCAGGTGATTGGTGGATCAACCCCACTGGATTTGCTTGTAGAAGAACGAGGACAGCTAAAGCAAGAAACTCAAGGAAGATCTGCAACGAAGAACATGAAGAAAGAAGCCAGAAGAATTACACTACCCCTCTGGTTGGAAAGGTGGGACAATTCGGAGAAGGGTAGAGTCACTTATAGAATCATTCCAAACAAAATGGAAAGATATAGCCAACACTAGACTGTTACAGAGTATCATCATTCATAGGACACGGAAACTATAATGCAAAATAAGATGGATTTAATATAGTTGACTATCCCTTCTACCGAATCTGTCAGGTAGAAGATACTGCCGAACATATACTTCAAGAATGTCCAAGAACAGAAGCTATAAGAATATTACTTGGTAGGAAGTTTGAAACAGAAAAAAAGGAAATATATCTTAGAAATATCATGGAAAAGACAATGGAAGAATTTGGAAGAAAGATAAGCAAACGTCTGGAAGAATTCGAAAAATGGATTCGAGAAAATCCACAAGAGTTTGTGAATGATCCTCCTCCATAGGTAGATAAAGATTTTAATTACACGATTAAAGGAACAAAATTGTTATACTGTAAGTGACACTGTAAAACCACTATAAAACATTGTGGTGGGAGCGGCCCCACCACACAGCTTGGGTGTTCCCAATGCACGTAGACTAGAACTTAGAAAGTAAACATCGGAAGGTGACTGATGAGTTGCGAGGCCTTGCCCCTCCCCCACGGTGGGATCCTAAACGTTAAAATGAAGATCAAAGCAACGAAAAGAGGACATAAGTAATCGGAATAGCAATGACCAAGGCAAGCAAACAGGAAACGAATATCAGGACGCTGAAGACTTAGGCAATGTATAAGGACAAAGAGCAATGGTATGACAAGGTTCCAGGCTAAGGGACCAGACTACTTGGGGAGGGGGATCAAAAAAGAATCCACAAGCCCCCCTCTCAGCTGGCAGTTCCAAAACTGATGGGTGGAACTGATGTGTGTGTGTGTGTGTGTGTGTGTATATATATATATTATATAAAATTGCCCCCCAAGCTATTAGGGGATTCAGTGTGGAATGCAGGAAAACCGCGCCACTTTCACCTTGCTGGAAACGTGGTGCAGATTATTTGCAATATTATATAAAAACGTAATTCATAAAGTCTGTAATGAAAAATAAAGTATCAAATTAAATTAAATAAACAAATAGAAAAAGAACATCCTTTACCCCTGTATTGCCCTTAAAGGGCACAGGTACGGGCGTAATAAGAAAAATTCGTGATCGGAGTTTGGTTGGTCGCGAAAATAAAACAGTCATAAAATACATGGCAACGACAGATTTACAAGTGAGTTACATAATTATTTAATCAGCCTTCAATCGATTGTAAGAACCGTACCAGCAAGCCTGTACGATCAAGCATACACACACACACACACACACAAAACATAAATTGCTTGACGGTATGGCAGTTAATTAAATGTTTGGCTAACTTACTGCTGTTAACCGCGGGAAGAAGCCGTGAAATTGAACGGCGCCTAAGCTGGCGTGTCATCACGCAATATCTGATCCTGCAACGTGTCATTTGTGAAAGAAACTGTAGCAAGCAACGGGTCAACACTTTGCTGCAGGTGCATACTTGTTCTTAGTCAAGGCAGCCTACAAGTGAGCCGCTTCTATTAATCCCGGTTGGAACCTAAATTATGTTGGTGTCTCAACACAGCATTGGTATACATTACACATTACTTTACTCAACATTCGTTACTGGCTATCTGTCAGCCAACAGAGACACAGGAAAACCGAGTTCGAGTCTGATTTCCTTCTGCAAATAGTTGAGACGTACAACACTTACGTTATTATTCGGCAACATACTAGACTCTACAACCCTGTACTTGAGCAGAATTTGCGATTCCATTAGTTACTGGCAGCATAAAGCGTCATTTACCAGTCTGACCGCTTTACTGGACATTGTTTGCTCAACCGCAGAACCTTCACTATTGGTCAGAACTGACCTTGTGACGTGTCACATAACTTGATGGCCACTGACAGAAGTGTAACGAGCAGACAACGTATTAGAGTTTTGTCTGCAGACACTTAATACTGAAGTAAAGCAACTACCTATGGAGCACTGTACCCGACTATAATTCGTGAAGAACTCGTATAAATGTAGTACAGACACCATAAAAATGGTCAGAAAAGTGCGATTTATGATGTATATGAAAGAAGAATGTATATATTTCGCAATATTATAAAATATTTTAATAAAATATACTTTTTAAATGAAAAAAAAATTCGATTAAAATAGTATGTATTTTTTAAGAAAAATTAAGCGCATTACTATTCTGGATACTTCGGAAAGCAGAATTTGCAAGAAAATCGTCTTCAAGAGAAATCGTGATAATATAAAGATAAAGTGTAATAAAATCACAGTAATAATGGTTCATATCAATTTTTTTAATTTACTTTATTTACGTCCGTTTCAGCCATAAATGTTTGTGACAAATGGACGCACATAAAAAAAAAAATTATGAAAATTATTTCGTAAATTATTGTTACAATTTTCTTACTCACAATTGTAGAAAACATTATGACGATATTCCATGACGAATAATTTTTTACAATTTTTTTTCTGAAGCATCCAGAATGAAAATGTGCTTAAATTTTGTCAAAAACAGAAACTATATAATTAAATTATTTTTTTACATTTAAAAAGTACAATATTTTATAATGTTGCAAAATATATACAATATTCTTTCATATTCAGCATAAATCGCAATTTTTTGACAATTATTATGGTTTCTGTACTACATTTTTATGAGTTCTTCACATTCTATACTCGAGTGAAGTGCTACATAGGCAGTTGCTTTACTTCTACCTTAATAACCCGAATTTCGCACATCGCTAACAATTAGGGAGAAGAGAAAGTGGGATCGACGAGTCGTTGATGAAGCTACACTGTAACAAATAATGGGAAAATAACCTGACACGTGTAAGGTAATATTCGAAAACTTGTGGGGGGAACATAGTTTTCCTTACGAGTGAGGTGAAATAACCACACTCTGGAGTAAAAATCACTTACATGGTAGTGGAAAATCCCATAAATGGATGAGATAATTACCTTACAATGCGTGCACCTCTTCAGCATTGTCTGAACATCTAAGTGGAGGGGCCGGCTAATATTCACCGAAGTGATCACTCTGTTGTGGTGTACTGGACAGCGCACCGGCCTTTTTTAATAGAGGACCATGGTTCGCGCCCATACACCGGCAGTGTAGAGAAGTTTAGTGTTGAGATTTCGGTTACTATTCGTCAGAGAATACAACTGATAAAGAAAACCACTGTGCTAATATTCCCGGATATTTTTAAATATAATTTTACTATACGATATAGTTAATTTACCTTGCTTATGTGGGATTTCCCCTCCCACTTTTGTCAGGTGCTTTTTCCGTACGATTAGGGAATAATACTTATTATGTAAATTTACTCCACATTTAAGAGATTATTTTAGGTTGCATGTAGAGGTAATTAGTTTCTCTTATATGTAAGGGAATTTTACCTCAAATTTGTTCAGTGTGGCCATAGAGATGCGGAGAGAGAAACACGAGTTGTCGCAAGATCGCCTCCAACGAATTTCTCTGCGCGGCTACTAGGGAAGAATGAACTATTTAGGAATTTGATTCCAAATGAAATGCTTTGTTTCGGCATGAGCTTAAAATTAGGGAAATAATAAATCTACATCCATGTGAGCTTTGTCATATATTCATAAAAAAATTAGCCTGAATTACATATATCATTTTATGCATTTTCCAAACAATGTTTAACATGCAAACATTGCACACCTTGTCGTTTGTAGATGATCAAATTTTTTCGCTTTTGTAAAAATCACGATTTTGCGTTTTCGTGTAAGATAAACAATATAAACAAAATTATATGGAAATAAAAATATACCGAACGCGGTGCGTTCTAAGTTGGCACCATAATTCGTTTTTGTGATTTAGTTAGAAAAATTAATTTGTACAAAACTTTATTGACTAGCACATAACAAAACAGAATAATAAAATACTTCATATTAGTAAGCCACCAATAACAATGTAGAACTGTTTAATGTATAATCATATAGCTGTAATTAGTATCAAATGTCACATATAAATAATGTGCATGTGCATATATCCGTGATTCAGCCTGTGTTGCTTATTTAACAAAAATTGAATATTGAAACTGTATGTTTTTATATCCAATTTTTCCAAATCCAAGACGTCGGTTTTTTTTTCTAGAAGATAAGTAGAACAACTTTTAGAGGAAATGGGAAAGTGTTATTTTACTTTCCATTCTTTTGAAGATCGGCGGTAATATTTGCAGTGCTGCCCACAGAAAGACTTTGAGCGCATAGAGGATAGAAAACAAATACCATAAAACACACATAGTCTGAAAAGTTCTTTGCTGCTTAAAGCTGTTCTCGATAAAGTGAGCACCTTTGAAAACAACCTTAGAAAAGAGTCACTGCTACTACCTGCATATATTTTAACGGGCGCACTGAGTGACATGCGCCCAGTAAAGTTGGTAACGATGGAGGGGAACGCAGTTCCATGTCTTAACGTCAAATAAAAAGTGTTAGGTTACCATTTGTGATAACATAAATTATTTCTATTATGCTCGGTTTTTTTTAAATGCATAAAAATAAGATTTGTTAAGTATTTTATTTCTTAATCATTTCACAGTTTCATTTGACCGACGCATGAATAAAGCGATGAGGTCCACGGCAATGTCAATTTTACATAATGCGGAAGAATACACAACGTGTATACAAGTATATCTTAAGCAGGGCTTTCAAAAGTGCTCATTTTACCGTGAACAGACTATATACACTCCTGCAGCATACCATCTTGAGGCCCTGGTGTAGCTGGAGGGAGCTGTACTGCTCAGAAGAGAAGGAGCAATATGAGGGGTACTAACCTGCACGCCCAGCGCCTCATGCTCGTACGCACAACGCTTCCAGTGTTTCCGTTAGTGCGCTCTAAATTAAGATATTTAACACTGGGAACGTATTACTTGCGATGAAAGTTCACAGACTGAACAACGCCCGTATACCGCTTAAGGAACCTACGCAGGCAGGCTCTGCGATTTTTGCTACATCCAAGGCGTTTTTCCCTTTGAACACACTTTATATGATAATGGCTGTTCACGGAAAAATGAGCTCTTTTGTAAACTCTGCTTAGTATCTACTTGTATACACGTTATGTATTCTTCCGCCTTATGTAAAATTGACATTGCCATGGGCCTCATCACTTTATTCATGCGTCGGTCAAATGAAACTGTGAAGTGATTAAGAAAGTAAATACTTAACAAATCTGCTTATTTTTACAATTCAATGCATTAAAAAAACAGAAAGCGAAGGAAATAAATTTCAGTTATCACAAATGGTTACCAACACTTTGTATTAGTCGTCAAGATATGGAACTACTTTACATCCATCGTTAACAACTTTGCTGGGCGACTGTCACTCAGTGCGCCCATAAAAATACATGAATGCAGGGGCAGTGAATTTTTTTGAAGGTTCATTTCTAGAGTGCTCACTTTATCGTAAACAGCATTTAAAAGTAAACATAAAATACGGGCGTAAATGATGGATTTTTATATGTTTCGCAAGAAATAGTATCCACAGAACATGTATTTACTGAGATACGTGTATTCCCGCAGACAGGGATTTAAAAGAAAACATGCCGATTGAAGAAATAGCATGACAAAATTCACTTGCCTGGTAAAATATTAGCTTGCGAATTTGTGGAAGCCTATTATCAGCCATTTCCCTATCTTCACTTTTATTTCTACTTTCTATCGAAATCTTGCCCTAGCATGCATCGCTACAAGGCCTGCCAATTTTGTCAACAGGGTTGACGATGAAGCAGCTGCTTGGGTTGTAGGGAACTCACTTACACACTACAACCTATACCCACTTAAAAGCATTGTTTGCTGTTATTTCAGAACCATTTAGGTTATAGTTGCCAAATTCATAATATAGGCATCGCCCCCGAAAACGAAAAGGACCAAAGCGTCAAGTATGACTTAAGAGCACATATAAGCATAGTTGGGTGTAATTTCCAAACCATTTTTAGATACAGCCAGCAAATTCAAAACATAGACATAATTCACCACAACAAAACGGACCAACAGGTCAGGTATACCCTAAGGGCACTTTAAGCATAGTTGGTTGTAATTAACCGCTTAAGATAAAGTTGCCAAATTCATAACATAGCATCACCCATGACGTCGAAAATGGGCACAGGGCCAAGTATGCACTTATAAGCCTAGTTAGCTGTATTTCCCGAACTGTATAAGACATAGTCGCCAAATTCATAATATACGATTTACACCTGACGACAAAAAGGGTCACACAGGCAAATATACTCTATGTCTATTTATAAGCAAAGGTGGCTGTAATTTCCAAACCGTTGAAGAAATTGTTGCCAAGATCATAACATAGGCATCACCCCCAAAAACGAAAAGACACACAGGATCAAGTATACACCGAGAGCACTTATAAGCATAGTCGGCTGTAACTTCTGAACTCTTAAGATATATTTGTCAAATTCAACATGTCCTACACACATCATGACACTACAACACATCATTCGGGAGACTGGCGGCAGGTTCTCTCCCTCGCACGTACATCTACACGTCAATTGGCTGTTCACGATTAAAAAAGCACTTTTGAAATCAACCTTAGAAAACTGTCACTGCTCCTACATGCATATATTTTACTCGGGCGCACTGAGGGATATGTGCCTAGTAATGTTGGTAACGATGAAGAGTGAGTAGTTCCATGTCTTAACGTCGAATTAAAAGTTTTAGGTAACCATTTGTGACAACTGGAATTATTTCATTCACTTTCTGTAAATTTTAATGCCATGAAGTGTAAAAATGAGCAAATATGTAACATAGTTATTTTTCCTATAATTGTACACTTTCACATGAGCGATGTATGAATAAAGTGATGAGGCCCATGGCAATGTTAATTTTACATAAGGCGGAAGAATACACAACGTGGATACAAGTAGATCTTAAGCAGGGCTTTCAAAAGTGCTCATTTTACTGTGAACAGCCTTTATAAGAGATAACTACAGTGAATTTACAATTTTGGTTAGCAGTAACGAAGCACTTCGCTAGACAGTATAATAAGTTGTGCACACTCAATCAGAATCTTCAGAAAAGTATTACCTATGTTGCATCTGAAACAAAAATGCATAGTTTTTGTAGCACTATAAACATCTTGCTAGAATGAACTTATTTAGATGGTTAAAAAGTGATAACTGAGAATATTTTAAATCAAAATTTAAGCTCATTTACTTATGGATACTTCATAAAGGAAATTTCGAAAGAAAACCTTCGGCATGCATAGTTATCACAAAATTAATATAATTATTTGTAATAAAATTATCTTCAATGTTTACATATGTTTAAAAAATTATCTTCAGTTTCAGCAACGAATGTAAACACAAATTAACGTACGTGAAAATATTATTAAAATATTCGTCAACATCACAACTATGCACAACACGAATGACCATTTCTATGGTATTGCTTGAAAATTTTTACAATGCCCTTCCTTATTGGAATACTCTTAAATATAGGTTTTAAAAATATCTGTAATGAACGATTATTTGAATCGTTTAAAGTAGTAAATTCGAACAAATATTTTACAGAGTTACTAAATATTTGTAGTTTTCTTTCATAAATTCTTCTGAGAATTCTGGAAGGTTGTTCACTTTTTTTAAAAATGTATTGTGTGAGTAGCGCCCAGGCTTGTACAGCATTGGGAGCCACTGTACCTGGAGTCCAAGGTCAAACACAGCAGCTCGCAGCTGGATCCAAGCTTCAAACTAATTGCACGATCTACAACAGCAAATTGTGCTAACCTCGGTTCTAGGGATGGGCGAAACAGTTACTTTCATATAACGAGTTCCATCGTTCCAGTTCCAAGTAAGTAACACGTTCCAGTAACGAGTTTTTTTTGTAACAGATTACTGTGAAAATTTCTCGCCTGTCCCGACCATAGACCAAAGATGAGGTAGACCGATCTTGCTGGCTGCGCACAACCAATCTCCGTGTCCCAACATTCAACTGCTTTTCTGCCAACTCTTCTTGCGAAAACGGCATTGTTTGGATGTTAGGGTAGAAAACTGATTTGAAAAAAAAAAAGTTATCATATATTATACTTAATTTTAACAATTTCTTAAGCAGTTTGATTAAATTCAAATTGGTAAAAGTATTTTATTAATATGTTAGTGTCTGTCATTAAAGAGTTAAGATATACAAAAACACTTTCATCACTGTTGCCCACGTGACTTAGACAGTTGTGTTCTTTTGAGGTAGGTAAATGTAGGGTACATACGCAGAAGAGGAATAAGAGGTCTACCTCATCTTTATTCTATGGTCCGGACTTTCCGGGATGTAACAATTACGTGGTTCAATGTTTCAAAGCAAGGCGTTTCAACAAATAACATCTGCACATGCGCACAGTTGCAAATCAAGACGTTCCAAAAAATAGCTTTTACTCTTGCGCAGTAGTCAAGAGTTGCTTTAAGTGAGGCAATCAAAGATGTTCTAAAAAAGAACGGTATAAACGATGGAACGTATTAATCTTGTAACACGTTATCAAATTTTAACAGTTTATTATAACTGTTACGTTAAATAACGCCCATCTCTACTAGGTTCCTGGTCTCTGACAGAATAGTTCAGCGGCGACCTTGACGTGAATGCAAATACTGCACATTACAGCCCTTGCTACAAGCTTCTACATGTCCTTGTGCACGAGTCAGTATATCAGCTGCTGTGCGAGCCGCCATGGAAGACAACGCACTACACGACAGCAATTGGCGTACTGTTACATACACTCGGCGGATGATGTGTATTAAATATGAACCCCACACGTTGGGCAACTGCCACTAGCCTGTAACTTGCGTAGGCCTTTAAAAAACCTATTGCTTATTAAATGGCTTTATTGCATACGGTTGGACATTAGAACGCTTATAGATGCATGTTCAATATTTGAAAATAATACTGTAAAGTAAAGAGAATATTTTTAAAAGTATTCACGTAATTTTAAACATTTTCCATTATGCAGTTATTTTTAAAAATTAATTACATGTTATTAACGAATGGCCAAAACTTAAACTCTTGTTAACAAGAAGCAATTCTGTCGTTTTGCTAACAGTCCATAAAGAAAATCTGCTATCAAATAGGCACGCATAATAAATTATATTATTAAACAAATTGCTGGTATTAATTTTAATAGGCGGTTCACGGTAAAATTAGCACTTTTGAAAGCCATGCGTAAGATCTACTTGCATGTACGTTGTGTATTCTTCAGCCATATGTAAGATTAATTTTCCATGAGCCTCATAACTTTATTCATGCGTCGGACAAGTGAAACCGTGAAATTAATAGAAAAGTAAATATTTTACAAATTTGTTAATTTTTATTATTCGAGTCATTAAAAAACAGAAAGAGAAACTAATAATTTAAGTTATCAAAAATAGTTACCTAACACTTTTTATTCGACGTTAAGACACAGAACTACTCCCCATCCATCGTTACCAACTTAACTGGGCGCATGTCACTCAGCGCGCTAGTTAAAATATATGCAGGTAAGGGCAGTGACATTTTTCTAAGGTTGGTTTTAAAAGTGTTCCCTTTATCGTGAACAGCCTTTACTATCTGGCTAACGCTTAAAATATTTATTACACTTTACAACAGTAATTAAACATTGTCGTTGTCAATATAACTTTCCTTAATGGCCTCTTTAAGCCATTTAAATGAATTTAAATCTCACGGACATACTATTAGGGTGGGGGCATCATTTCCAAATAATTTCTTAGAGTGTACGTGGTGACATGCATTAAACAAATAGTTGGAGGGGGGAGGGGGAGAGAGTTAAAAAATAACGCGATCTGACAACAGGAAGCCATTGAAGAAAATAAAAGCATTAGGAAAACCAGTCAAAGTAGAGGATAACTACACCCTTATATTTCCCAGAAAAACGTACAATTGAAGGGGGTGAGGAGGGAACCGCCATGTATAGCGGTTCCCGGTAAAATGAGCACTTTTGAAAGCCCTACTTAAGATCTAGTTGTATGAACGTTGCGTCTTCTTCCGACTTATGTAAAATTAACATTGTCATGGGCCTTGTCACTTTGTCCGTGCGTCGGTCAGGTAAAAATATGGATTTATTAGAAAAGTAAATATGTTACAGCTCTGGTAATTTTAACACTTAGATCTTTTAAACAAAAGCGAAAGAAATAATTTGTATTTTCCCACAAATGGTTTCAGTAGACTTTTTATTCGACGTTAAAATATGGAACTACTATTCCTCCTTCGTGACCAACTTCACTGGTCGCATGTCACTCAGTGCGCCTGTTCAAATATATGCAGGTAGGAGCAGTGAAAGTTTTTAAGGTTGATTTCAAAAGTACTCACTTTATCGTGAACAGCCTTTAAAACAAAAATTAGGCCCTTTTAACGACGATGGTATGAAATGCGGCCGTACAAGGCAAATGACACGAGGGGTAGGTGGTGCAACAACTGCTACGGCAGACCTTGCATGGCATAGTGTGGCGAGTAGCGGGCGAGACTTACTGTGATGGCCATGGCGGACCGCTGTAGTCAGCCTGTGGTGCTACGACGTCGACGTCGACATCAGGATCACAGGCAGGCAGGAGGGCTTGTGCGCGACTCTTTATATAGGAGGCGCGGCGATTGTGAAGACGGCACTCGGGGCACGATCACACCCACAGCGTTGGTGTAAACAACACTCGGCTCGGCTCTCCACAGCCTGTCCCCCAGCTCCTCACTCCACTGTCCGACAGCAGCGAGCTGCCACGATACATCACAACAAGCATGGCTGTGCTGTCGCGAGGGAACACTCCTAAAGGCCGTTCACGATAAATTGCGCACTTTTGAGCTTAAAAAAAAAAAACGCTCTTACCTGCATACATTTCAACGGGCGCACTGAGTGACAAGCGTTCAATAAAGTTGGTAGCGATGGATGTGAAGTAATTTCATATCTTAATGTCGAATAAAAAGTGTTAGGTTACCATTTGTGATATCTTAAATTATATCATTGGCTTTTTCTAATTTTTAATGCATCGAAGTGTAAAGTGAGCAGATATGAAAAATATTACTTTTCTAATAATTTCAAAGTATCACTTTACGTACACACAAACAAATAAAGTGACGAGGCCTATGGCAATGTTAATTTCACATTAGGCGGTATAATACACAACGTGCATACAAGTAGATCTTAACAGGGCTTTCGAAAGTGCTTATTGTACCGTGAACTGCCTATACCTACTCTACCATCACGCAGTACCTACTTACATGTATATACACACTGACGATATGGCGTGAGGGCCGGTGGTTGCCGCAGTGGTTACAGCGCTCGCCTCCCACCAAGGCGAGCCGAGTTCCTTCTCAGTGGAGTCGCTCTCGGATATTCGCATGTGGGAATTGTCCCGGACGACGCCGCCGCGCTGGTCGGCGCATTTCCTCGAGGATCTCCCGTTTTACGCTGTCCCTCCATTCCGGCGTAGCTCTATACTCGCCTCGCTTCTCTCACAGCGGTTCTCAAGAGCTCGCCCGATGTTAAGGCCATTGGTGCATGAAAGTAGTATATTTACATAGATTGTGTCGTAACTTGTTTCACAGCGGATTTTTCAACATTTTTGGCTCGTCAAGACGTAAATAACAACTTTCAGCATTTTCTTACGTAGTTAGATATTCACTGCCGTCATTATTCTCGGAGCAGTGATGGAAGATAATAAAGAATTTTTGTTTTCTTATCTGCAATCAGTGCTCCGAGAATAATGACGGCAGTGAATATCTAACAACGTAGGAATGTGCTAAACGTTGGTATTTACGTCCTGACGAGCCAAAGATTTTGAAAAATCCGCTGTGAAACAAGTTATGACATAAATTATATAAATACTCTGCTTTCACGCACCAATGGACTTAAGGGATGCCAGCACTTCTTCACTCCACACGTGACGTTTCCTTTAATGTCGGCGTAAGAACGCTCTGATTGGCTGTGTGAGGCTTCGGGAATGAGCCTTGAGTCTGATTGGCTCGTGCATGCCGAGAAAGGTTTCTCATTGGCTGGGCGCTGGCTGGCGAACGGCGTTCCTACATGCAGCTCGGGTTCGCGGAGTAATCTGCTGTCTCACACCTCCGTACTCTCAAGTACTTTGTCAAAATATGCTGACACGAAATGCTGTTGCGATCTGTATTTGTTGCCGGAGAACTCTGGCCGTGTCTGAATTGGCAGATTAATGGTCACGTGACACGATTTTGTATACAAAATGGCGACGTATTTGGTAATTTGGTATTTTGTATCTAGTGGATGTTAGCAAAAATACAAAATCACAAAATCAGCACCATGTTTGCTTTTACTCTAAAAAAGTAAAAAACACATGCGCGAATGCGTAAATAAAATTACTTTTACAACAAATAACTGTACATAAAGTACACTAGGCATGTTTTAAAAAGTAAGTAAGTATGTAAGTATTGTGTATTGTAAATATATATCGCGAAATTTTTTTTTAAACAGTCGTTATTTATTAATTTATTATTTTCTTATTCATTAACTTAATCCTAGTATTCCAGTGATGATTGCTCAAATATTACGTCTGCTTTAAGCATTAAACTTAGATAATAATATTTTGCACTGTTAATTTAATAACGTGTAGCTGCGAGTGCTAAACAAGTGACTGTCGACAACTTCCGATCTGATAACCTACCAAATCACGAATTTACAAAATAATTAAATAATGAAATTTATCAGTTCGGACACGGCCTCTGTTGGTATTTTACACACAGCAAGTTGCAGAGCTCTTCATGTTAGAGCTTCCTCCCCCGCAGTCCATTGGTCCGATGGACTACCACATATGTGTACAGCTGTCCCCCGACCATCACTACCATCGCACCCACACCTAGCTCAGCGACAACATACGTACAGACAATGGCTTATCGCGGGGAACATTTCTTAACATTCTTAACGAGTCGGGCAGTTTTCATTAGATTTTGGCTGTCATGAAAGCGTCAAGCTGTAATATCCCGTTTACATTCGACCAGTGAGCGTTCTGACAATCTACACAAACAAAGTTTGTGATTAGTCTGCAAAGAACTTAGCCGAGTCTAAAAATCAGCATCCAATCATACAGTTATAATCAAGATAGTGCGTTATCGATGATACGCTGACTCAAAAATTTTTTTTCTTGGTTTTCCAATGCATCACATTCATTCTTCTCTTTCGCAGTGGAAACTGTAGGCAACTAGCGACTCAGTAAAAACTCGAGTTGTAGACTCGTCACAGAATGTCGTCATTAAAATTGCCTCGAATTTTTAAACACTGAACGTTATACCCAAGCGCCACATTCTAAACTGCTACTTCGAGAATAGAGTAAAGTAATGTAGAGAGAAATCTGAGCAAACTAGAACAAAACTGATTATGTAACGAGAATGATGTAAATAGAAAGCTATGTTTACATGCACTCCCTTTTGTGAAAAATGGTAAATTAACATAGGCAACTGGGAATAGCATATCCAAAATAAGTGCTTCTAATATCTGAATTTTCATTAAAAAGTCTGTGTCAAAAGTATATATATATTCATAATAATGAAAACACATAACCTAATAAATGTTATGTCCAAAAATGTAGCAGTACATAACCATATACATTTTTGATAAAATATAATGATTTTATTTCCCGACATTTGTTTTTTCCTTATTTGTGCCTGTAACCGGAAACTGCACAATTTATTTCAGTTCGCTTAGTTGAATGAGAGTTTCTGCAATATTCCACATTATGTTTCGTCCCGGTAGCGTGACTCGAGTGAGTGAAGAGATATGGGCACCTTCAGAACCGACGAGGGTGAAGCGAGGTGAGAATGTAGCGGTTCCGGAATGAAATGTTGGGGAAACGGGACACCCCCGAGAAAACCCTTTGACCAGCGATTCCCGCATGTGAAAATCCCGCAGCGATCACGCCGGGAATGTAAGGTGAGGTACGTCTAGTTGGGAGACGAGGAATCTAACGAAGGCGGCTCCAGCCTGGCTAAAGACGACGTTATATACTTGCAGTTAGCAGCGAGATTAAGGCCATTGGTGCATGAAAGCAGTATATTTACATAATTTTTGTCACTACTTGTTTTACAAAGGGTTTGTCCAATTGTTTGACTCGCCAGACGTAAATAACAACTTCTAGCACTTTGTTACGTGGTTAGATATTCACTGCCGTCATTATTCTCAGAGAAATAATGGAAGAAAAATAATTTTTGTTTTCTTATCTGCAATCAGTGCTCCGAGAATGACGAAGATAGTGAATTTGTAACAATGCAAGAAGGTGCTAAAAGTTGTTATTTACATCTTGTTGAGCCGACAATTTTGAAAAATCCACTGTGAATCAACTTACGACAAAAATTATATAAATACGCTGATTTCACGCACCAATGGCCTTAAAGCGTCGAGATAAAGACCGTAACTGAGCGGAGAGAGAAGGGTAGTTGAAAAGTGTAGCGGGCGGCAAGACCGGAGGAGACGCGCTCTTGAGGAAGGCGGCAGCAGCATCTTCGGCGCGATACTCACAGAGCTGAGTGAAGGGAGAGAGCTCACCCTGTGTGGGCCAGCCACGTCATCACATAAACACTCTTCGTCACCATCATTCACCTTCACATACCACGTATTCGAAAATCCATTGATGGCTCCACCAGTGGTCCGAATATCGCGTTGATTTTTAACGGTGTTTTCTGTCTGCTTCCAAACACATATCATTACAATTGCATTAAAATTATAAATTGTTCTTCGCCCATGTGTAAAATTCAACGTCCGAATAATTATTGTATATTTTTAAATGCTTAAAAATTACGAGTTGTATTTGTGTTAACTTACATTTTTCAGAGAAAGCGTTCGAAAATTCTCCGGTTGATGTTTTGGTGCATATGCACCAGATCCACCAGATTTTCAGGTCGGTGGATCCGATAGATAAACCGAACGATTAATTTTCGAACGTCCGGTGCACATCGGTGGATGCACCGGTGAATTTTCGAATACGCGGATAATCTCAGTGGCTTGCCTGTGCTGCCTGCGCACTACCTACTGCTTTTTGCTATTGTTTCGCAGCTTATTCGCTGGCGCGCTCTTGAAAGCGCTCATTATTATTGCCTTCTTTCTAACGATTGCGCAGCACCCGCCAGAAGTAAGCGTACCGCGTTTGTGAATTCAATGAATATAGTTTATTCGCGGTATCATCACGCGTCTTGAATCAAACCTCCAAAAAATCACGCCATGTATGACGCGTTTTGGATGTTTCCTAATTATATTCGCTATGTTTCATAAGCGTTTTATACTTGTGTTAACAAAAAATTTCCTTATTTTAGGTTAAATTGAACGTTTATTTCTACATTCTAAATCTGAATCAGTGAGAATTTCACCCTTTCAATCATTCAACAGTATCTGACTGATATAACAGTCTCTTCAGTGAATTTAACTGATGAATCAGTGAGAACATGTTATATTTCCTTCAATTTATTCATTTTACATTGATTCATCAGTCATTATTTTCACTGATATTCAAAGGTTTATTTTGAATAATGGATCTGTTAAACAGCGCATAAAAATGGCCGTCAAATAACGCTTAACAACGACTGCTAAATAATGTGTATAAAGTGAAATAACAACGAATAATTTAATAAAACAAATAAAAAATACTGTATAAAGTGTGTTTCTTCTTAAAAGCACTATTTTAAGAGATAATATGAAAATTCAGCCATTCATTCCGTTTTTACATCTTTTCTTTCGTTTTCATGTAATCATCACAGCGCTCTAATTGAAGGTTTAAACTGCATGTAATGTGGTGAAGAGAGTGCACATATAATTCGTTTTAACAATCCTAATGGCACCAATTAAACCAAAAACGAAAAGTAAGAGCATACAATTTAAATCTTCACGATTTCGATTATAATAATAAGTCACATACTTTCCTCTTCTCTTTTAATCTGACTTCATACCGCAGATGGTATGGTAGAAGACTAAAATCGAAGTAGAAAAAGTGCGTGAGTTCAATCCCGGCTACCTCCAATTGTTTTTTACTTTTTTAAATCACGGTATATTGCGCAAATAGTAAACTATTGTAAATATGTTTATTTCGCGTAAATATTTGGCTACATCCAATAAAAAACAATATTTAATTTGCCACTGTAGTTGGAGGTCACTTATTAAATAAGTGAAATTGTTTAACGTCAAATAATTAAACCAGTGAATTTATTTCACTGAAACAATCAGTGGTTTTCCCACCGACTCTAAGTGGAGCCATTTTGACTGATTCGAGTAGTCGCATTTCACTGCGAATCAAAGGTATCCCACTGATTGGAATTTAGAGTTTATTTTATCTACAAATATTTCATTTATAATTTAATTTGAATAAAAATAGAGAGAAAATGGGTGTGTTGGTACGTAAAGAATAGTAATAAATAGTTCCTATGGAAACTATGACTACACGAATGCGGTAGATTGTCTCCCTGGTGTAGTTTTCTACACATTATTAAGGTTTGTTTGTATGAGGCGGAGGAATATCGTGAAAGTAGAACTTGAGCAGGGCTTCAAAGCAGTTGCAAGTAACCGTGGATAGAATATATCACTCCACTAAGCAGCAACGGTTTATAATTGACGTTGCATGCTTGTACTCAGTGTGTGACAATTTAGACTCGTGCTCTAAAGGCGACGAAGCACATGAAGCGGATGTCAGAGTCGCCCTTATCTCCTTTGCTTCGTTGCCTCAAGAACGTGCAATGCTCCCAAGTAGACGTAGCCTGTTGTGATATAGCATATAGGCTGGTCACGGCAAAGTGAGCACTTTTTATGGCCCTTCCAACAGGCATTAGTCATTAATAAATATATTTTCTTGCAGCTTCAGACGTAAACTTTTGAGTGTGGTGAATTATTCGCACTGCATACACTAGTCGCATGGTAATGTTTATATTGAACGATAGTAGAAAACTGGAAATTGGCTGAAAGTATAAGTTGAGCAGGGCCTTAGAGAGTGCTCAGTTTACCGTGAATAGCCTATAATGATATAGACGTCAGAATTGTTGGAGCGGACAGCTGGCGACATTTGATGACGTCCTTGGCGGTACGCATAAGAAAAGACGATTCTTCTAAAAGACTATGTAATAATTTTAAACATTGTTTGGGAACTAGGGACGTCTGGAGATGCTAGCTGTACTTGCCAAGTTGAAGTATAGTCGCCTTCTCGCAGTAAAGGCGACTATCTGAGTCAGCTCCGCGATGCGAGCATGCAGGAAACCACACGTGATACCGCGCTCTTTAAACACGGTGTAGGGTAGCGATGTTTGCTGAGGCAACCCCTCTTGCTTTTTGCAGACGCCAGCCGAATCGATAAAAAAAGTTCCAAAAGATGACGTAGTGAAACGCAAGATTTTGTTTCACAACATCTCTCAGACGGAAATTGAGTTTACCCTCAAGCGCACCATTTGTACTTTCCTCACTGTAAAAAATATTTGAGGTAAAATTCCCTTATATGTAAGGGAAGCTAATGACCTTTACATGCAAAGTAAAATAAACTATCAAATGTCGAATAAAATTCCATAACAAGTAAGGTAAAATTCCCTTAACTTACGGAAAAAGTACATGACAAAGTAGGGGCTAATCCCATATAAGTGCGCAAAATTAACTATATTGTATAATAAATTTATATTTAAAATTACACGGAGTATTAGCACAGTGAATTTTTTAAATACATATATCCTCCGACAGAGTGTACCCGAAACCTCAATTCTAAAATCATCGACACTTGTTGGTGGATGGGCGCGAACTATGGATCTCTATCACGAAAGGTCGATGCGCTACCCATTTTTTTTTTTTTTTTTTTTAGCCTTCATTTGACGTTGTTGTAACATTTTTGACGTTGACGAAGCTCTAGTGAGACCGACTTGTTGATGAATTCCCAGTGCGACAATCGAACTGAGCATCTGCCACGTCGGAGGCACCGGCGCGCGAACCCGCGACCCTCCGACTACCACGACGACATGACAGTACGAGAGAATTTTAGTGTGTTAAAGGTTTGTTTCTTTCCCTCCGTCCTCCCACTTAGCAGCTGAGACAATACTGAAGAGATGCACGCTTCGTAATGTAATTTTTCCATTCATTTATGCGATTTCCCACCGCCAAGTACGTGAATTATACTCCAGAGTGCGATAATTATACATTTCATATAAAGAGCCATATTTTTAGCTTGTATAACAGTACAATAAAAATCAATTTTAAGGTAGAAAATATATACTATACCATTATCAAATAGTGTCCAATCAACTAGGAGATCTACACGTCGTAAGGTAATTTTTCCATCCATGTATGGGATTTTCCACTACCATGTACGTGAATTTTACTCCAGAGTGCGGCGATTTTACCTTACATGTAAGAAAACAATATTTCCCACCCAAGTTTGTGAATATTACCTTACACTTCTCAGGCAATATTACCATAATTTTTTACAGTGCCGTTCATCTGAGATTTGTGCAATTTTTAGATAGTTATTTCAAAGAAATAATACATGTCCATACAAATATATTATTACTATCTACTTCACTCATATGTATACTATGTACGGTAATGTCAGGATAATACAAATTTTATGATATTCATGTTTATTGTATTGACCTTTCGCTACCACTATCGTAAATGATGAACACGTCGCTTGCAAATTGATAAAGCGTGTGGCGTGTTTTGTAGAGGGAACAGTATAAACTGTAGAACTCTATCTTCGCTCTCACAACGAGTTCATAACTTTTCGTATTGTTAGAAATGATTGACAGTAACAAGTGTTGAAGCTTACAGCATCGGCATGTTAACAAATATCAAGAGATTAGTAAAGTATCACTTCTTACTTCCTTCCGTGATCATCATAAATATGATCAAACTTAACTGCTCACATTAATGCACACGAATAATTGAAATATTTATTACAAGCAGCTAAGTTTCTCGCATAATAGTTGCAAGGAGACTGTCCTACTTTACTCTTTTACAAACAACGAAAATTGCCTATGTATATATTTTTTACTTTTTATACAAGGTTGTTAGGTCTAAATGTAAATACGAAATTTCTCGACGGAGAAACCATTGACTATTTTAACTCATTACAGTTATTATTTTCTCATGACTGAGAAGAGGCTCGCGAATCAGTAAGCATCTCCCGGACTGCTTGCAAACATCCCCAGTACGTTGCTTCGAATGTTTCCCCGCATCTCGGGCTCGTGGCGATGTTTAGGCGCTTCTTCGCGTTGTGTTGGTGCAACAACGGGCTCGTAGCCGCTGTTGTATGTCAACTCCAAGACCAAGATGTTTAGCCTCACGAGACGTTCACCGGCACCTGTTGTGACAACTTTTCTGCCTTTCCGTCAGTTTGAAAACAAAGGCCACGGCGTCTTTGTAGGCAGGCATTATTTCAACAAGAGGACACAGGCGGGCCATGTTGGTTCTTCTACTTCACAATGTAGGTAAATACGTACGGCTTAGCTCTCGTCGACAGCGAGGTCTTTATAAATGGATAAATTTGCTCTGAGAAGTTTGAAAAGGGAAGTTTATAGGCCGTGAACCATCCTAGCATTTAAGTGGAGTTGTTTCCAATATTTCCGAAACGATTTGACCTATGTCATTCCAACTTGGCACGCTCCTTAAACTTATCGCTACCCCGTTGCCTTATTGTGTACTGTCAACTTCCTTGGTAAAGCCAACAGAAACACAATGACAGTGGTTGCTGCATTGTGCGCACTTCATAACCATCTGGGACGTGACTTATTAAACCCTTTCCGTCACGCACTGATTTGTAAGCTGAAAGTTTGCAATCGCATAACATTTTTATGAAGGCTCTGCATATATCTAGAGCTCTGTTTGCAACCTGTAAACAACATGCTCCGAGCGATATTAACATTGTCAGAGAGAGAAGCATACACACGGGCAAATGAGAGCACTCAAGCAACTGGGCAGTGATTCTTGCCGGTCACAGTACCGGTATTTGATTATCTGTCATGTGTAACATGTCCATGATTGTGGAATCGGATACTAAACGGGTTTACAAGGCCAGTGGCGTGCTGTTAATTCGCTTTAAGACAAATACGGAGTTTTTATTGTTTTTTAAATGCTCTTACTGTACAAATCCTCGCAATGAAGAATGATAACATCCAGGTGGTTAAATCGTAACTAAATATTAGTTAAAATTTACCAGTGATTCCATCACCTATTGATTATACTTGTAGCAAATTTTACCTAGAAGTAATAATTCTGAATACTATCGAAGACAAAATTTAATTTATAGACTGTTATTGTCCAGTACTTTTGTGGTACAAATCTTTTATAATATTTTGCTTAGTGTCCAGTTCAGTCCTGTCGTACGATACATAAACTTTTACACGAAACATTTTGGTAGTCATATATAAATTTTAAATTTTTCTACTTAAACACTTGAAAAAGCTTTACACAATAAAAATATTTCAGTTTGTGTATCAACTTTCCAAGATCAGTGACACATTCACAATCGTATATTTCCTGTGCTATCTGGCATTGATATGAACACTTTAGTATACAAGTCACTGTGTCCTGCATACGGATTAATGTTAAGCGCACATTCTTTTTTAAACACTGGCCATTTTAAGAGTACTGTTAATTAAGAAGTTGGTTATTATAACTAAAGAACTTCCTTTCCTTAAAATGGGAGAAATTAATTTTTAAATAACTTCTTATAGCTGAGTTGGTAGTTAGGACTTGACGTCTTGTTTAAAGTGTTATCATGCAACAGAAGTGACACAATTACAAAGACATACGTGCCTTACTCGGCATTCGAACCCAGAAATATTCGTGCCATAAGCTAGCGTGAAACTAACGGCATTGTGGGGATTGGATTCAGAGAATAAACTTAGTATTTAATGTCTAATGTTTTGAATGATTAGGGTTTACCAACATAAAATATTTACAAGGCCAGTAGTGTGAGAGTGGCCTGAGCGTCATTTGGTGTTCAAAGGGTTAATTGTTTATTTGAAAGGGTTGATTATTTAATTGCAATTATTTGATCGCAAGGGTTAATTGTTTAATAGAAAGGGTTAATTAATTGGCCGAAAAGGGTTAATTGTAAGGGTTATTTGTTTGATGGAAAGGGTTAAATGTATGGTAATTGAGGAAATGTTTGGTGAGAGAAGGGTTAAGTGAAGTTAGGTTCTGTCATTTGGGGGAGCAGCATAACTCTTTACCCTTCGAAGTCTGGTGGTCGGATGAGCTCTGAGGGGTGTGAGCAGCAGCATATATATGTTGACCTTGGAGCAAGAGTGTAATAAGGGACATTTTTATTTGATGATGACGGTTTATAGTCTGAGGTTGGTATGACCTCGTAGGGGTGGGTGAGGGGAAGGAGGGGTTGTTGAGGGCTGTGGTGATCCATCCTGGTCTGAGGCCGAGGTTGGAATGAGGTCGGAGAGAGTCGATGATGCTTCTTTGCCATCCACCATGCTACTGAACTCTGAGACGAATGATTGGGGTCAGAATTGTGCAATTAGATAAAAGTAATAATCATGTGTTTAAAGAATAAAGAATTGTGACCGAAACAAATACAACATTTGAATTGAACAACCACTAAACATTGAATAGATTTTCTGAGAAATGAATTACCTTAGAAAGAACAAATAAGTCACAATCACAGAAACAATTACTAAGTAAGCACAACGAAAAACGAATTGCAAATGAAACACTAAAGAAATCAATCACAAATACCGAGTCAATTACAACAAAGCAATATATTATCATTTACTAAGTATGCGCAACGAAAACACGATTTATCAATGAAACATTAAACTGATCAATCACATTTACCGACGCAATGAAACATCAAACAATCACTAAGTATGCACAACGAATTAGCAATGAAACATTAAATATAATTAATCAAATATACCGAGACAATGAAAACAAATCAATTACAAATAAGCACAATGAGATACAAACTACAGACTGAACTCAGAGTGTATATATCAATAGGTATACTCCCAAGCCCTGACACTTGGTAGTTTATTAAATTAATGGTCAGTATAAGTTGAATTCGCCTTATATATATTAAAATTCTGTTTGAGCGAAATTTCTTAGAATATGTCCCATCCTGTATAACTGTTTTCCCATCTGTTAGTAAAAGGTTTTTTACATATCCTTTCAGTAGAATATATGTTTGGATAAAGACTATTAAACATTTTGTGCATAATAGTATGTTACTATCCACATAGTGAGCAGCACAGCTCAAAATCATCCCCGTCGCCAGATCTCACGTCCCTGCCCGACCCGCAGCGACTCGCACCAGCCTGCTCTGTTCCACGCACTCCTTGCCTCACCCCCATCGACTATCAAGAGCTGGCCGGAGATGCGCCACACCCATGCCATGCTACAGCCCACTCTATCCAACACCAAGTCTAAATAAGCATGTTATTGTGTATTGCAAACTAAATGTCTTGCTTTATAAAGTAAAAAAATTAACTGAGAAAATAATATTGTTAATTACCGTTCCTATACGATATATCAACCAGTCGCATAAGTGTTTGAAAACTATTAAAATTGTTATATGTTAAAATATTGAATCAATGGGATTTACTTTCAAGTAATGTTCATCTATAACTTGTTGGAGTCTGTATTTGCATGTAATGTTTCCTATGAGCAGACCACATGTTCGTGTTTTTCTTACACAATCTCCAGCTCGTGCGCCCACAAACCGCCATCTGCGTGGTTCACGAGCCTGTCGCTAGAGCGTATAAGGCATCGCCACTTTCTCTCACACCCTACCACATCCGCCTCGGGGCACCAATGCATTTCCGTTAAAAAATATTTAGAGTTAAGAATCATTATATAATCGTTTTAATGCAAACTCACGCTCCAATTACTGTGTAAATGTCAGTGAAAAAATAAAACGGAATTTATTGTCAAATTTCACAACCGACACTATTCAATGTTAACAGTGCAATTCATACCAAGTCATGTTGGATTTGCTACATCTCTACTGTAAGAATTCATATCCTTTCAAGAAATCCGAGAGTTGTGTTTTCGAGATTGAAAACCCATATTCCTATTTTCTTACTGTTTGCATGAAAGCCCTAATACAAAAGTACACAAGTTTTTACCGTGCCAATGGTTACGCCAACACCATAAGTTTGATGAAAGTAACATTTTCACACTATTATTTTTTAATTTCTCAAGCCGAGTAAATGGACTAGCTTTATAGTGTTCCACCATTTTGAATACCATGTTATGTCCCTAAGTTAAATATCTTATTGGACTGTTTCATAGTGTTCTCCCAACTTGTGTTAACCAACTCTGTTTCATAAAAAAAATCACTGTTATTAAATTGTGTTATAACAGTAAAGGAAATATTTTACATCTTATTTGTTTATTCCATTACTAGGGAACCCAGACCGTGAATTTTTTTTGTATTGTCACGTGACTAGAACAGTTACCATGTAAAAAAATTTGGCTACCAAACAAAGACTGAAAAAATATTGCATAGATATATATAGGTAATAATGAAATGATGTGAAATTAATTCAACATTGAAGCGACTGCAGTCACATGTAATATTTCTCTATTCATTTGGCCGATGCGGCCCCACTTGGAATCTCTCTATCCACTGAGCTACTAAGGCCCCTTTATATATATACATATATCCACTTGGCCACTATGGCCCCACTTGACATAGTTCTATTGACTAAACCACAGCGGCCTCACTTACCCACTTAACATAGTTCTATTCACTGAGCCACTAAGACCCCTCTTGGAATCTCTCTATCTACTGATCCACTGCGGCCCCACTTAATTAACTCAACATTGAAGCGAGACATTTAAAGTAAACAAAAATGATATTTCATTGCCTTCATATCTCTATGCAATAGTCTCTATACATTAATACAAAACTTATAATAGGGGAAAATTTACTTAAAAGATGAGTTTTTGTTGTAAAAGGAAATGTTTGCGTAATCTGATCTTGCTGAAATTCGAACTTGACCTGTACCTTACCCTGAGGATTCGCTCTGCAAAATCTGAAGAACTTCTGTTGGGTTTCAAGGGACTTAAATGTATCAAAGACGGACAGACAGACATAGATCGTCTACTTATTATTTAATATTCAAGGGTGGATACAACCGGGAGGGGGGGAGAGGAAAATCGCCCCCCCCCCCCCAAATGTGAGGCTGTTTAGTGAATAATTCTCACCAAAAACATTTTTATCCAAACATATAAATTAGTAGGTCATTAACTACCTTGAAAACGTTTAGTGTCGCTGTTTCTTTCCAAGAAAAAATCCTACAACTGTTACACAAGTCTAACGAACTGAGTTACTTTTTTCAACAAAGAGAAAACATTTTACTTTTCATTTTACACGGCAACACAATACCAATCAAGCTATTTTATTGTAATTATGTATAAGTTTGCTGTAACGCCTTGCTGGGCACTGACCGCTGGTGTCATATAGTTGATTTGTATCTTCATAGATAGCAGACAGCAGCACAGTTGACTTTCTTAGATTGCCAGTGAAGGAAACGCCGAGAAAATTTTGAAGCGTATAGCAAGAAATGTCTCATAAAATGGCGAACACTCAAGAAGTTCAATTGAAAAACAACTGTGAGAAGTCCTAAAATAAATTTCTACTTACTTAAACATTAATGCAAATAATTTTCAGAATGTATAACTGTCAACAATTGCTTACAACTAATACAACATATCAGTTATCAACATTTGTGTATATATTTTTTAACTTAAAGCAATGATTTATATGTGATATAACAGGGTGGCAAAATTATGCTAGCACGATTCACACGAAAGAACACGATAATAGATGTCTATTAAAACGAACCTGATAAAGTTAACACTTATAACTCGGTCACGTGGCTACGTTTGTTAGATTACTAGGGGTTTATAAGTTTGGTATCGAATGTTTAAAAGCAAAAATTTGTAAACGATTGATCGAAACAATGTGTAAAATGATTTATTGTTAGCGACTGGGTTTCCAATACAGGCGTTGGAACAAATTCACTCTCTTAAAATATTGCACTAGTTTCCAGTGCTTGCTTGTCACGATGCCGGTACAACAGTTTTAAATACTTCTTCGAAAAATATTGGTTATTACAGTGGTCAAGAAATAGATGATGACACAAAACGTATTTTTCAAGAGAGTCCTTCGGAACCACCCGAAAATTATTCTTATCCATTCTCTAATCGTTCTGTTTCGGAAAAACATGTAAGGCATTTTATGAGGAAGAGTCACTTGCAGGCTCATAAAGATTAACTTGTATTGTCTCATCTCAAAAAGGGTTTGTTTTGTAAATATTTCCCCTGGTTTACAAATCACGATGAGGGTGGTTATTGTAAAAATGCTCCCCTCAGAACTCTTGTTACAAAGCCTCTCATGAACTTCAAAGATATGGTAGGTGCTCAAGGTTCAATTGAAAACCATAGAAACCATCAATATCATAGGATTGCTGTGTCTGCCAGCAAAAATTTTCTGAGAACATATTATGATGACGATGAGAAAGTCATAAATTTTGTAAGTAAACAACGATTATATCAGGCTCAAGAAAACCGTGAGCGGCTTCTTCCGATATTTAAAACCATCATTATGCTTGGAAGGCAAAACATTCCCTTTCGAGGTCACAGGGATGACGGTCCTGTCTCAGCTCATGACACAGTAGCCACCAATGAAGGAATTGTTCGAGCTATGTTGCGTTTCAGGTTGGATGTTGGAGACAAAATTCTTGAACAACATTTGCAGTCTTCCTCCTCTATGGCAACATAACTAGCAAAACCACCCGAAACCTTATTATTGAAAGCTGCAGAATGGAGAGTATAGACATCATCTTTGAAAGAGGGTTGCCAAGTCTCAATTTTATTCTATAATTTTTAATGAATCTCCTGATTTGTTAAACAAGACACAAGTCAGCCTGATCCTTCAGTATGTTCATTTTGGCGACAGCAATGATCTAAGCCAATATTTTATCACTTTCATAGATGCATTCGGAAATTTATGCGAAGCTGTCAATCAACCTACAGAAATTCAAGATGATATCTTTGACTTTGACAGGAGTCTTCATCCAGCTGGAACCGAGATTTATCTAACTGGAGAGACATTAGGTGGTACTATCCTACGAAAATTAAAATCATTGGGATTGTCTCTTGATGATTGTGTGGGCATCTGAACTGATGGATGCTCTGTTATGATTTCTGATAAAGGAGCTGTCCAAGAAATTCTAAAGGAAGCATCAAATGCTGCTATGACTCCCTGCTACAGTCATAAGCTGAACAATGTTATTTTACAGTCATATAAAGTTACAAAAATTGAAAATACAGTTGATGTAATGAAAGAGGGCATCTCTTTCTTCTCTTTTCCAAAGCCCAGTACAGTTTTGCGTCAATTTTTGGGGCATAAACGGGCACAGCTTTGCAACACAAGATGGGTTGAACGATATGTTAGAACTCTCAAATTTACCACTGACATGCCCGAAATTGTTGAAGCTTTGACGAAAATATTTGAGTGGAAAGATAAGGTTACAGCTGCAAAGGCAAACGTTATGATTGCTGCTGTGATGGAGACACCATTCATTGTGGGATTATTCCGTCTCAGTGATGAGCTTGCCTTAACACTTCCATTGAGCCAGTTTTTGCAAAAAGAATCTCTTGACTTAACAAATGCCAGTGAAACAATTACGCATCTTCTTTCGGCTCTTGAAGCACAACGTGCTGATTCTGAGCAAACATTTTAAGGTTTTGTTTAGTCAAATAGAAGAAATGGCAAGAAAACTGGACTTTGAACTCCGAAATCTATAATTTGTGGGCGCCAAGAGCATCATACAAATTATGCAGTTTATTCTGTTGAGGACCACTACAGGATTTGTGTGTATGTTCCTCTTTTAGATCTCATTGTAGGTGATCTAAAAGAAAGAGTTTCTTCTGAGGTACTTGAAATGTTTAAGCTACCAGTTTTACTCCTGGAAATAATTGTTAATATGGAATTTTCACAAATGAACAGTGCTGTTGTGTGTGTGTTATTAGCCGTTTCACACATTTTCTCGGTGGAAGTAGAGAATTGCCACTGCTTAAGATCAAGGGAGAAGCGTCATATTGGCAACAAAAGTGGAGAAGTGATGCGTGCCTCCAACAACAGCAGTGACTGCACTCGAAGCATGTGACAAAGATTTATATTCTCTCACTAATACTCTTTTGCAAATCCTATGACCTCTTCCTGTTAGTAATGCCAGTGCAGAAAGAAGTTTCTCAACCTCACACATTACCAAAACTTGGTTTCGAAGTACAATGCTGAGATATCGACTTGTAGGCTTAGTACTTCATCAAATTCATTATGACATACAGGTAGATCCTCAGAAAGTAATGGAAAGGTTCTCTAAAATGGGTAAACACTGTAAGATTTTGAAATTAAATGTGACTGTAACAGTGTTTACAGGATAAGTAGTTGCATTTCTAAGAGTTAAATTTCCGATTGTAATGTTTATGTAATATCATGTATGCTAACAGTGAGGCAGTAAGTGTGGCTTTTTATCCATTAATATTGACATTTCTAAGTGATCAAAGAACTTTGCATGTGATATATGGTATGGAACACTTGTTACATCTAAGTTCGCCTTTCTAAAGAATTTTAAGAATTATTTTGTGATGTACCAAATATTGTTGGTAAATTTTGTACATATACATTATAATTGTAACTTACTGCAGTTTATATTAACAGCGACTATGGTTTCATGTATAAAGAAAATATTATATTTTATGGTAGAAAATTGTTCTGTTGTTCCTGTACGAGCATCATGGTTACTTGATAGTTAAGTAGTATTATGAAGTGTGTTTTGTAATTTGTTTGGTTTGAAAATATTTCACTTACATTTGTATTTTGTTATTGCAACATGACAATTATGATTTCTTCTTGTTCATTTTTATTTTGAGAGTAATTTGTGAGTTATCACAACAGAGGTTTGTGATGTGAATCGCACGATTCTTTTAATACAAACTGTCATTGCGAATTTTGTAACATGATAAATATTGTGGTTAAGAATTGTGTACATAATCTCCAGTTATTGTGGCTATTATTTTTCTTCCTTGCATTGTTAGAAAGCCTTTAAATTATATATATATATATATATATATATATATATATATATATATATATATATATATATACACACAAACACACCAGTAGTGCTGCCATGAGGACGAGGGTGGGGGGGGGGGTGGGGTTAATTATGGTTAGATTAGAAACTACCCCCCTTTTTTTTACTCAAACAAATTTTATCTTAAAAAATATTAATAATTCTACTAGCAGTATATTCTATTTTTAGCTAAGAAAACTGCTTAAAAAGCACCATTTTGCACCTTAAAATCCAAAATGTTTTCCGGGGGAGGACCCCCGGACTCCCCGCTTTATTGATGGGATCGGTGTTCCTTTATAAAAAGCTATGTTCCCCCCTCCAAAATTGCTGTCTGGATCCGCCCTTGATGTAAATGTACACTAAACTCATAGTGTAGAACATTTCTCTGTGTGACACAGAGTTCTTCTGTTGGTAATGGACGCCGCATTTTAGTAGCACATTCCAGTACTGCCCCACAGTTCCACCAGACAGAAGCGTCGTAGCACTGCACATACACCTCTCCAACACAGTTGTAGAACCAATTCGTGTATAATTATTCACTCAGTGTAAAAAATGCTTCCTTTGTTTTTATCAAAAATGTTAAACACAAGATGAGGCGAGTGATTGTAAATTACATGTCACACCCAAATATTTACAATATACTAAATTACCATTATATTTTTGTTTATTGTCTTTAAAAAGGTTCTATGGTGAACCAAGAATACGTAAGTGTAAGTACCTTGTTGTACCCTGGCTATTTATTTCTTTTTAACAAGAGAGTTATTTAGTCTGTAGTATTTTAATAAACACTTGGTTGTACACATTATTGTGTCCCGCACAAGTTATTGGATTTTTTTATAGTTGGGAAACGGTACTTGAGCCAATAATTACTATGCTTACCATTCGCTTCACTCCATACTATAGTTTATTGCTCTTAATTTGTAATCATTTTAAACTGTTATATTAGTCGTGTTTATGGAAAAGCCCTATGGTTGGGCTATTAAATTTTAATTTGTGTGTTCACCCCCTCATCCATGTTGTATCACATATTACCCCACACATTGCATTACCACACAACTGTGTAATAATGAAATGTGTTTATCATACAGTGAGAGGTTTAAAAAATAAAACACGCACACCAGAAAAATTAATTTTAACTATTTGTTACATACCTGTTCTGCTTTTATCCAATATTTAAAACATGTCCCTGTTTAAAAAAAAAGAACTCTTCCAAAGGTTTATTTAACATCATGCATATATTATTTTCCTATATACACACAAATCACTATATTTACAAAATTTCTGGCTCTAAAAGCTGTTCATTTTTTTTTACATTCAAGCACTATGTTGGGTGTCGCTTCTTACCAAATAAAAAATATAATCACACTCCTTTATATACATTTGTTATAATCGGTACTTTAATTCTTTTGCCGAAGCACACACATTTCCGAAGTACACACACTTTGCTCATGATGACAGGATGATGTAGCACACACTTTTCTATAAGACTATTTAGGGTGGAAGTGTGATGAGAGCAATTTCGTTATACCAAAACAATTTGTTGATGATTATGAAACAAGATGGAACTTCCATCGCTGATGTAGCAAGTCAGTTTCACTGACTTTGGAGACAGTTAAATTGAAACTCTGTAGTTATTGTTGACAAGAGGAGCGGTGGGCTGGCTGACAGACAGCTTACATTTATGAAGTAGTTGATACCCTCGCAGACAGCCAAGCGGGCGGGCAGGCAAGCAAGCAGGCAGCGGCACAGGTAGATGGGTGATATAGATACGTCGGGCAGACAGGTGGGCGCACCGGCACGTCAAGCAGGTAGAGATGTGGTGTCGGATGGAGGCAGGTTCTCGGTTCGATTCTGGTGACTGGTGATTCCGCTGCATCCTCGCAACAGATGTTGCAGTAGGTTATGTAGGTATGCACTCAGAACAGTTGTTGATGATGTAGATGTGCTCGGAAAAAATGTTACAGCTCACTCACTGGTGGTGTTAAGGCAGGTAGTTTATGTGGCTTGCTGTCGAGTTGGGCTGTCATGGGATGAACATCGTGCTCGTGGATGCTCACTCTCTGGGATCTGCCCACCCCATAGGACCAGCGAAGGCGAGGTGCTTTTGCGAGTGTGGTGCGACCATGACAGCTCAGGTGCGGCGACCATTCAGCAACTCAACGCGTCCCCAGGTGGTGGATCGGCGATCCCAGGCTCTGGAATGTCTGGGAATAACCAAATACCAAATCGTGGATGAACTGGCTGCCTCTACTGGGCCGTCGTCGTAGACGTCGGGAATCTGAGTGGCTCAGTACGAGATGGCGAAGTGCATATGCTGGAGGCGACCCAAACATCAAGGCGGGTAGGGGGATCTCGATGTGCCAAAGGGAGTAGTGTAGCGAACCTCACTGCTGGATTAGGCGGGCTGTCAACTGTGTATGTGTGAGGAATGGATTGGAATGCATCGGACCTCCGAAGCGCTCCGATGTCAGCTTTCACACCTGGGCCAACGGATTCGCCTCCATCACGGGCAGCTCCTGGATGTCTCGCCGAGCACTTTTAAGTGCTCCACCAAGATCGATGGAGATTTTGGTGGAGAGGGATGGGGTGGCTCTCCTCTTGCAGGTCCACACCTTCACCCATGGCGTGGAGACCTTGATGTCGGCGCAGAAGAGAGAATATGGCGTCGGTTCCACGACTGAGCTGCCCAGTTTTCCGACGCACTCGATGAGAAGCAGGGATGGATCTGCATTAAAGAGCAGTTGCCAATATTGTTGTGCTGGTTCGCCTGCACAGGAATATTGACAGTAGTTAAGTCAAGGGCGCCTCACACCACCGAATCCGCCCCCTCTTCTTTCAACACCTATTAAAATGGTACAGATTCAACACTTGCTGTCTCCTAGCACCATTTTCATTCATGTTTCCCAAGTTTTTGAAATATTTTCTATCGAATGGGTTTTTACAGAGCTATGCCGGTTTTTACCAGCTTCTTCTTAATTATAGTTTCAGTTATAGGTACACTAAGGGAGGTTAGTCATGGCCCGAAACGGCGGCCATGGCTGCTCAATCCCCCCCTGCCATGATGCACGTCTCCTCGCATGCAACTTTCTCTCCTTATAGGCATAAGAGACGCAGTTCTGAGACACATTCAGGTCCCTCATACCGCGGATGCACACCTGATACTTAGCAGTAAGGTATATTTAGAAAAAAAAATGTGGCTTGCTGGTTTTTTTGCAGTGACAGGCAGTTGCTGTGGCAGGCAGCTGTTGTTGCATTGAGCAAGGGCCAGAGAAAAAAATTAGCTCACGATTCTGTAGTGTCACCAATGTAATGTCTACATGCCGTCTGGCTCAACAAAGTGTTTGTCGTCCGTAATCGATAAGGCTACTTTTATCCCACATTTGGTGTAGACATCGTGACCACGCGAACAGAACTGAAATTTGGACCCCAGTACCCTTAAATTATGGTCGAAACATTCCCGATAATCCTTGTAATGGAGTGACTGCAACACATTAGGTTTTACGCTCTTCGCTTTGTGTATACATTGCTCATTTGCAACAATGTATGCGTAAAGTTTGGGACACAGGCCTACAAAATGTGTGATAATGCAGTTGGTGCATTCGTCCTTCATCAGTCCAGTTACGCTTATGTTCAGTAGTTTAATTCCTTGCGGAGTAACGAGGAGGTAGTTGGAAGTATCAAAACATTATTTCAAATATGGGGTTACTGACATGTAAATGTCATAACAGTTAATTTAATAAATGAGGGGTCGGTATCGCAATACAAGAGGTGTAAAGCTATCTGAGGAATCTTGGGAACAATGTAATTGTAATGGAAGTCATAGCGTGTTAATTTTGACATATCGAGAATGCCAACACTGGTGTACAAATGCTTGTTAAATGTAACATAGCTCTTTGACATTTCGATCAGGACTAAATTGCCATCTATGATTCGCCATGCTTGAAAGTTGGATACCCAATCAATTATGCCGCCCTGTAAATTGTGTCATACAGCGATATTCCTCTAGTGTCCTGTTCTCGGCGGACATTCTGCAATGATTTCCCATATACAGGCTTATTCATTAATTTAAATACAATTTCTCAAAGTCGTTCACAGCCTGGGCATTTTTTGTCAATGTTAAACTTGATGTACAGAGCCATCCATGCAATCTGTTCAAGGCACAGGCTGCAATACACAGCATCGAGTTTAGCACCATACTTAAAGTAGTGTCTCAGTGTTTCCCTGTGAATTATTTTTCTGCAACACGATTGTCAAAATTAAATTATCATGTGAGCCATTCGGAGGTATGCCAGACACTGTGGCACCAGGCAGATCTGATAGCGTATCATGAATTTCATTAGGAAACAGCAAATATACTTCCGCGAAAAAGCAAGTCATTGTCCACATTCCCGAAATCCCATAACAAAAACAAGTCTGACTCAACCCACTTTAAATTCCCAATATTTAGCTTACATTTCATAGTGTGACTCTACAGGCTATTTACATCAAAGTAACATATATATATATATCTCTGCCACACTGGTGTCGTACTCTTCGCCCATGTAAAAATTATTTGCTTCCGTGTGCCTTTTGGAATCCTGCGTATTACCGCCATTAAACCCCTCCTTACACAATAAGATACATGCCAGGGTCAGTCAACAGCTCTATTCGCACACCTGCCTCTACAAACAGAGCGTCGCATGAAAGGAACGGAGCTGTGACGTACATGGTGGGGCCAGGACCGTAATTACCCAAACATACTGTCCTGAAAGTTTCAAATATGTTTGCCAGGAAACATGTGTCCACAGATAAATTGTAAATGGCATACTGCAGAAAGTATATACAGTTGAACATATCCCACGTGGCTTGGGCATGAGCATAATTTTCATTGCTAATGTCCTCACATTTAATGAGATCTTGAAATCTGTTCTTTGGGAGGAGTGACGCACTCATCAGGCTACTCAAAGAGTTAACAAAGTCATAAGGAAATACTAGCTTTCTTTATGCCAATTCAAACTGGAAACAGTGAGCAGATAATTCTCAACTGTGCAGGTGTCAAATTACCTGCCAAAGTCTCCAGAGATGCGTTTATGAACTGAAATGAGTCAATGAAACGAAATTGCACAATGTGTATACGTCCTTTTAAGTCTGTCTCATTGGGAATTTGCTTTTTGATGGTTTAATACTTTTCCAAGGTCAATCCAAAAACCAAAATGTAACTAGACTTTCGATTACTACGGTTCCATAGGGTTGTGTGATGTATGTTGTAGCCAAGGGCTTTATGAAAAAGTGGACGTCGTAATTTTGCATGTTATGAAAAACAGCGACAAGTTTTTTTTTTTTTTTTTTTTTTTTTGGTAGTCTGAAATTCAAACTGAATTTAATGTGTGCGAGGCTTCTGATTTCACCCATCAGATGGGCATGGTCAACCACAGAATCTGTGCAGAGCTCTTACTTACAAATACGACAACTTTTTGAGCCGCCAACCTTGCTTCATCAGCTGTGGTTTTTGGCTACATGGGAACAGTCATGCTGTTTATTTCTGCAACTCACTATGTTCGCTCAACCAATTTATCCACCAATTGGATCATACAATCCTCACCCGCGAACTCAAAATATTGAGATAAACTTGGATTTGGCCATTCGTGCCGGTGGTAATACCACACAACTGATTTTTCCGTGATTAAAAATCCCACTGGGAACGAAAAGTAGGCCTACTTGGAATTTAAAAATTATGCGAAACTGCTAAAATTGATTTTTTCTTCGCTTATTGTATGCACAATGTGTATTCTTCCAGTATATGTTTGGCATGGGCATAATCACTTTATTCATACGTCGGTCAAGTGAAATTCTCATTTGAATAGCGTTCTTCTGTTTCTCCCCGTCCTTTAATTCCAGTTATGCTCCATTCTCATCGGGTCACAGGACCTCGTTGATCTCTTACAGGTTTTTCTCAACGATTTCCCGTATTCAGAACTGCTCCACACTCGTTAACTTACACATTATACTGTATTCTCCAGCACCAATCATGATTATTCTGCATTTATACTACCTACTTTTACCTCTCATTTAGTGTACACTTTAGGCAGACCGTTCTGTCACCCTACACTTTAAGCTTAGTGATGACAACTTATGAGGCTTATCGAATGCTGTTTGTCTATTTTATGTTATCATTTGTGATAAATGTAATAATAAATGCATCTTACATTCAGAAATCTTTAATTCATGCGAAATATTTCAAGTCGGAGGCCAATCTGCTCCAATGCGTGGAATGACGTATAACATAATCACTGACACATCTCTGCACATCGGTCTCGCCGACTTGAACTTCGCACAGCGCGTTGTAACATCTGGTAATTTGTAAATATTTTCGTATACTTGTTCTGCTAATTTTAGATAGGATAAACTAATCATTTATTTAATTTCTTGATGTTTTCAAAGTTATTATAGCGGGGTGTGTAAATATGATAATCACGACAGTCTCTATATGATAGCGAAACTGTTATGATTCTTATAATATTTTGTTGTTGATGCAGGAATGTTTGCTCTCACCTCTATGAACATATATTGCAAATGTAAAGAGACGACAATTCTTATGAAAAAATTTGTTTTGGTTCTGCTTGTGTTTTCTTTTGTTAGGAATATTATTATTCGTTTTTCAGAAGGGCAAAAAGAATGTTGAGGAGTCGGCCAAACTGATATGGAAAGTTAATAACTTTTTGTTCTGCTGTCCAACTCTAATTTATAGAAGTGATGATTATTATATCATGCATCGATGTTAAAATTGGACAGTATAAGGTTTAATGAAGGACTGTGAAGAAATGACTTCAATCCAGGAACTGATGATGACCCGAGGAAGTACGAACATATGCCACTGCTAGGGGTCCATCGCTGCATCTGGAGTAAAACGGTCTGCAAACACTTCGAGCCGCCATGGAAGTCCAGAGACCGGTGATCGAGCAGAGAATTTGAGTGATCAAAGGACACCGAATGAGGATCATAGTCATCTTTAGTCGGTATTCAATTCAAAGTTCTAAATGGCCATATATTTAATTTAAGTTTGATTTAAAATTAATTTTATCATTTTCTGAAAATGAATATGTTTTCTTTCTTCTCACTATGTTAGATAAATTATTATTTTAACCTAATTTGGAATTGTTTTTTAGTAAAAATATTGTTTTTGAATGTAGCTTGGATTGTGCATGTGTGCTACTTTGTTCATGTGAATATTTGATAGGGAGAGCACGCAAGACGATTCTTTTTTATATTCATTAAAATAACAGATTCACCTCATACTAGTCCTTGGTAATGTAAAGAAGGGTTATTAATTGTCATTATGTTTGCATGTCAGTTGTATATTGGTAACGTTTGTCCTTTGACTATCTCTATGTTTAATTTACATGGTGTAATGTTACCTACACTTGAATGAGAAATTGATTTTCTCACTGTTGATATGTACCGAAGCAAACCATGGCAAAACATATAGTAAATTTGTGATGTTTGGGAAGTGAAAGCCAAAATTATACTCTTTCCTACATTACATAAAAGTTGCGCCCATTTGTGGATCATATAATAATGAAACTCAGCGACAGCACATATATTTTTAATCTGTAATGAGTTTCACTGAAGCATCTTTTGCGCAGCGTAAAACTATGCCCTCCCTGACTCCACGAACTACGCACATTGTGTCGTATTGCTTTCACAGCCCTATACTATGGCTTTATACGGCCTGGCCGTCACTCTGTACCAAATCTGTGCTCACCCACCGCTGTGCTGAAATTCCGTCCATATAAGAAAAGCTTGGCGTGTTTCGAAGCCGCACCACCATGGTCTCACACCATGATACTAAGAACTGTTCATACGAAATAATTAAGGCTTGTTTAACCGCCATGGAATTTTTATTTTCTCATGCCTGTATGTAATTTCTTAAATTATATATTTCTTATACCAGCGAGTCGGAAAGCCATAGAAATCAATGTTCCGCCTATATCGTATTTTTTTTTCTTAAACTGCGTTTAATGCCAGTATTATGATAGTAGACGAGCCTTAAAGTCAATTTGCAGTATTTTATATGTACTTCGAATAAAGCCTGAAAACCATAAAATATCCGCACAATAAAAGTAACCACTATGATTTTGTGACACCAAGCCACTACAGGCTTGACCAACACATTCCTCAATTACTTACAATAGATGAGGGGTCATGGTTGCCAAGCGATTAGCATGCTTGTCTCCCACCAAGGCGAATCGGGTCCAATCCCCGGCTAGGTCACTGGATTTTCGCAAATGGGAATCGTGCTGGACGATGCCATTGGTTGGCAGGTTTTCTCGGGATCTCCCATTTCCTCCTCCCCTTCATTCCGGCCCTGCTCCATATTCATTTCAATCACTATCATCGTCTCTCACGACCTCGCTGTTAAGTGCTGCCCAAATCTCTTCACTCACTCACTCCCTTACAATATATGATAATAAAATGTCTCATGATTAAGTGTGGTATGTTTCAGACACATTTTTAACAGGAGGGAAAAGCTTGATAATGGCTCACATTCAAAACCCAGGGTTGATCTCTACCTGTATATACGAAACTGATTAAAGACCAAACTTACTGGAGAATTTGCAAACAATTTACATTGTATTGTTTAATGTTGCTCACAATGCAAGATTACGAGTTTTAAATGTATTTAGTTCCATAGTATTTTTATGTCGCACATTAAACAAAGTCATGGCTTGTTACCAACAGTGTCCATTACCTTCATCAACCATACGAAATATACTATCTTTCAAACTTTTTAAACTGTCCACCTTCTTATATCATGGACATAATATTTTCAAGGAAATATACTTCATATTAAAATTACATAAACCTTAAGCCCCAAACCACTCTGAAAATTGGTAATGGTGCATGAGTTAATTTAATCCACAAATTTGCGCACTTCTAAATAAAGAAAATTGTAATGGAGAACTTAAGTGAAGTTGGATTTTTTTAGTTGGCCACTAAGGTTAGATGGAATGACAGAGCATGATATCCAGATAGCTGGGTGGAAGGCATGCGAAAATAGGTGAACTTCGTTTAGCTGAAGTTAGTTTAAGTGTAGTTAGGTTTAGGTGATGGAGTATGTTGATAGGTATTGTGGAAAAAAAAATTACAAATCTTAGCATAGGGGTGGTAAATATTCTATGTCCAACATATAAGTGCAAAGTGCCTACTTACAAAATCGTAAGTCTAGGAGGAAAAAAAAAATAAATAAATATCATAAGTCTGAGAAGTCCCAAAAAAAATTATTATATATAACAAAAAAATAAAATAAGTGCGAATTATCAGCATTCGTAATATTGCTTTAGCATTCGACTTGAAAACACACAAGTCCGAATTTATATGTATAACACTTAGTATATATTTACTAATACATTTTTATATGTGCTTATAAAAATCCAATGTAGCACTGGTCATATTCATATAATCATTTTTTTTCTAATGAAAGATTCTTATGTGTCTAAAAAATTACGAATATGTATACACGTCTCTCGATACACTTGCTTGTAAAAGTTAAATAAACATATACTTAAAAATACTTTTAAAATATCTATATTTAAATAAAAAATAAACGCTTAACTATTTCAATACTTAAATATTATATATACTAAATCAAAATAATATAGTTACATTAAATACAAATAATAAGAATTCAGTACTTAATATATATTGAAAATTATTATATATAATAAAAAATAAAAACCTTAAGGAATATTTAAGTTAAATACAATAAATAAATATTTTAAAACTGTACTGTATTTAAAGACAGACAAGGTGTTTATTCGTCCAATAGCTATATACTTATTATAAACTCTCGTCTTAACACATGTCACGATAGCCGAGTGGTCTAATGCGTTACTCTGGTGACCCAGTCTGGTAGTTCGATCCGGAGCTATTCCAGATGGTATATTGAGTTCTAAAAAAAGCAGCACTCCTAGCGGCCAACTCCAGAACTAAGATGACAGTGGAGCACATGCGACAGGTACGAGATCGATAAATCGAAAAACTGGCACGCCACTTAGAGACCAACTCTATAACCAAGATAGTGGGCGCTCCTAGCTGTCAATTCCATAACTAAAATGGCAGTGGAGCTATTGCGACTACTCGAACAAAGGCGAGAAACTAATGATAAACAAAAAACCAAAATGGCAGCTTCGAAAAACATGTTAAATAATCTGGTGGTCGAGCAAATGTGAGATATAAATGACACACAAAGGGGAGAGAAAGAGAAAGGAGAGAAAGGAAGAAATGAAAGAAAGAACGAGATAGAAGGAAAGAAAGAGAAAGAAAAGAAAAAATAATGTAAAAGAGAAAAATTGGAGCACTCGGAGAAAATCCTCGGAATGATAGAACCTGAATAATGACATACTGGGTACCAAAATTGCAGTCCAAGATGGCGGCATACTGGCTACAAAGATGACGGCATACACCAAGATGTAGGCCTCAACTTTTTACTAACATGTTTTGTAATTATTTTTTATAAATTGCAAGATCTTCTTAAATATTGTTTAAAATCAATTTTTTTTGTAAATTAATACTGTAATTTTTTTTTTATAAATATTATGGACAATTTTAATTATATTAGTCGTGTCTGAGAGTGCGCCCTAACTGCGAAGATGAATTCCGAATATGAAGGCCTGCCTTTTAAGCTCGGCGATCATGGAGCCGTGAACCTTCATCATTGCCACCATTGACGGTTCTGCAATCGAGTTTTCACCTATGTTCAAAATTGCATATCGGCATCAGAGGGCGGTCCGTATGAAGAGTCCTTTTCATGCGACAACAACCACATGGGAAGCATGGTGGTGGCCTGTCGTGGTGCGGTATTGTTCAGTACAAAGTCCATGTTGCGGATCGACCAATGGCGAAAAGTGGCGGGAGCCTGCTTTAGTTTTGGACACTTTTATTGCAAAGTGTAAATACAGTTTACCCAGGAAGCGATGAAATATACCAAGGGTCCTGGATGTATACTTTTTAAAAGCGAGATTATTAATTAAAATGTTCGCATGTCAGACATTAGAGATAAAACTGAATAATTTTATTTTAAAACAAATTTTCTTTTCACTTGCGACCCACACACACACATCACTTGCCACCATACGTAGCACAACATTCACAATCAGCACAGCTCTTAGCACCGCATTCGCAATCAGCAGTGCTTTCAGCACCACAATTAGCACTGCAATCACAATCAGCACTGCAATTTGCACAACAGCACCACAATTATCACCACAGAACCACAATTATCACCACAGCACCACAATTATGACCATGCTACTACAATTAGCACTGTAGCACCACAATAAGTAAGGAAATTAGCACCAAAATTGGCACCGTAGCACCACATCGCCACAATCCGGGGTCATTTGGGGTCATTAGTGATCATTTAGCGGTAATTTAGAGTTCGTTTTGGGGTCATTATGGGTTCAGCACCGCAATCGGGGGTCATAATGGGTCAATGGGTTATGGGTCATGGCTCAAGAGTCAGTCTTGTGAGGGGTCAGTTGTCTACTTTAAGTGTGACCATGGTATATAGGTGAGCGAAGAACTTGTCTGGAAGAAGCCATTGAAGATATAACTGCATTGTAATGTGATCAAGGAACTAACATCTAAAGCCTGTCTACCTGCCTGTGTGTGTGATGTCTCAGTGCCTACATGTAATTGGTTAGCAGCAATCATGTGGTAGCTTGGAGATTGGCTGGTCAGTGTCTGAACAATGTATTAATTGTGCAGATTGGTTCAAAGCCAATATTATGCCATAGGGCTTGTACACTTGTATATAATAAGCAGAAGGGAGGTAAGTTGAGAAGTTAAGTTTGACAGCAGTGGCGTGGAAGGTAGATCATCTCGCCTAGTTTCTGCCTCTTCAAATAGATTTTTTCATCGAGTTTTTGTTTTTAAGTTATTCAAGGTCATGGGGTCAAGGTCAGGGTTACTGCATCTAAAATAGTGGTGGTATCTGTAATGTATTATGCTAGCTAAATTTTATGTATTTTCGAGTTTTTAAGGTAATGGGTTCAAGTTCGAGGTAGTCTGCATCTAATATGGCAATGGTAGTCTGTAATGTATTATGCTTGTTGACATTTATGTATTTTTCTCAAGTTTTTTCAAGGTAATTCAAGGTCATGGGCTCAAGGTCGAACTAATATGCATTTAATATGGTGCTGGTAGCTGGTAATGTGTTACGCTTGTTGACTTTTATGTATTTTTCTCGAGTTTTTGTTTTCAAGGTCATTGAAGGTCACAGGATAAAGATCGTGGTCAGGGATCATAGGTCACAGATTACAGTTCAATTGCTAATGGGCATTGTCTATAAATGGCAGACAAGTGATATATACCAATATGTGCTCGCCTACCAATATGGTGGCCTCCAGTAATGTATAAACAAATGAAAAATCAAAAAATCAAAATGGCGAAATGAGTATTGGTGAGGGAAGTGGGGGGTGAGAGTGTGCAGTTGTCTGCTGGCCATGGTTCTAAGGGGACCTTCGGAATTGTGAATTTAAAAAAAAATTAAATTTTTTAATAATTGTTAGTAATTTTTAATAATCAATTTTTTTTGTAATTAATTGTTATTAATTTGTCAATAATAAATAGTTTTGTATTTTTGGATTCTTCTGTGAATTTTGTTAAATTTTTAGTTTATTTTTTTCATTTTAATGGTCAAAGGTAAATGTCAAAAGTCAATGGTCCTGATCCTGGTCACCTGGCTCGAAGGTCACCAAAGTCGCGGATCCCTGTCAGCTGTTCCAGGAAAATTCGCAATTTTCTGAGATTCCTTTTAATAATATTTATAATATTTTTATAATTTTTAATATAAATTTTTTTTGGAATTTTTAAAGGTATTGTTTTAAATTTTTTAATGTATTTTAGTGTTTTTTGGTGTCAAAGGTTCTCGAGTTCAAGGTGAAGATCAAAGGTCGTATGGGTCAGGGGTAAAAGGTCAATGACATCCAAGAGGACGGTTGGGTGACATAACAGCATGGCGACTCCCCCGAATCTAAAGCCCAGCCCTTGGCACTCAACTTGCCAAACCCTGCTACTCTTGTGCTCTCCATAATTAAACAATCTTTTACTGTTGTACGGTTAAAGGAGACAGAACCGTTACAATATTTAACTTAAGTCATTCATGTGTGCCTTTTAACGTTACTCACGCTATGCAGCTCAATTGATCTACTTTAGAAACCAATCGATGTGATGAGCAAACTACCACTGCTCGTCGATTGTACTGTGCTGGTACTTGCGTATTATTTCCTTAAGGCAAAGATGTTCTGAAAATAAACATTTTCGAACAATAAAATAAGTTATAAACAGCCACAATGTGTTACATAAAAAACCATGTCACCCACCAGTAATTTGAACTCTAAAACCTACAATTATGTCTCGCATACCTGCGCTCTAACTCACTGAGCTACACAAACCACATAGGTTACACATGTGTGGTAAGGTATACTATATATAGAACATAACTTCACAGTTACATATATTATAAAGTGGTGTTTATTCTTTTATAATGGCCGCGCGAATAATATGCAATGTTTCCTGTTACTTATGCATACATAAACATTCATTTTGTATTGTGACAGATCCATATACGCTCATTTTCATGTTACACAGCTAGTATGCAAATTTACACGTGTGTTGTTTTGTACTGTATGGCACCTACATATTGTTGGCTGTGTTTAAACACATATTTATTTTCTTGTCATAATTCTGCAATTTTATATGTTTGATTTAATGATTTTCAAATGTGCAATTTAAATCAGAACTCGCCATTCTTTTTCAATGTTTGTATGTTAATGTATGTTTCTCTGTGGTAAGCCAGGATATTATTCTGAGTATTTTAGCTGCTTAAATTAAGTATGTGTCTTAAGGTTTTTTTTAGAGATTTTCACGTCACAGTATTTATTATTTTAATTTTTTCCATATTGTTTGTTTTCTTTTATTTACAGTTTTAAATGTATTCGGTGTTAAGCTTTATTGTGACGTAATGGACCGGAAGTAGCTGAGCTCCATTGATAAGACACGATAACGGAGATGCCGGAAGTCAAGGGATTCTGGGTACGGATCTGACAATCCAGAGACGTGGTTTTGAGAGCAGGGATTTCATGGATGACATCCCGGACATCATCAAAAATTAGAACAGTGTTTTTGTATCCAGAAGTGCGTATAATATACAGGCTAGCTTGGCAAGTGAAGATGAGGCCAAAGCCTAGCTGCGTTAGTTAATTTTATTAGTGGACGCTGTCTACGAGGAGAGCTGTAACCGACGCCACGACGCCATGCTGGTAGCGTCAGCGTGACTTCAGATTAAGGTGACGCCACCTAATTTTCTGACCTATAAACTCGTGTTTGGTAGCGTCTTTGACAGATTTATTATTGCTCCCAAAATGGTTGTGACAGTTAATCTGATTTTTGGAAGTTTAAGCTACAGCACATATGTACTTATTAATTCAGCCCAGTAGTCACACGCTAACCGACTTGAGCTAGTTACCGTAGCAAAAACTATTTGAACTTTACATTCGATTTCATCTTAAACTGGGAGTGAAGAACTAGTTACTAATTTTGATTGGAACTTAACTTTGTTAGAGAACTTTGAGACTTTGCTATAATTTTTTAAGAGATTACGAACGTAAGTCAGATATGTGGGATAGTGATCATAATGTGTAATGCTATGGTTTAGTGGAGCGCATTACGTGAAACTTGCTTAAGAGGCACTTGAATTACAGACACTATTTAATCTGAACCCAGTTTAATAAATCTACAGTTTATCTAATTATTTTTAAAGCAGCTTAAAGACATTAAATATTATTTTATTTTTAAATTTAAGTAATTCTTGGTTTAGAATGGTGGTCTTATTTAAATGAGTTTAAATTAATTGCGGAACATAATTTTAATTAATTGTTTGAATTTTCCGTACACGGTTAAACAGTTTTATTTTGATTTTAATTTCTATTTCTCTGCTTAGAATTAAATGCAATTATTAACATTTTGATTTCTTTTATTTGGCAAGGCTGGACCACACCTATCATATTTTCTTTTACAAAGATGATAATCTAAAAGAAGTGCTTCTTGTAAAGTTTGCAAGTTTTATGTGTTATGAATGCTTGTGCCTGCAAATATCCTTGCAGAGTTCCTGAGACGACTAGTACGCCGTTGGAGAGTAAGTTCTCAAGGTAAAAGGGTCAAACACACATTCTGTGTGTTACACATATTTCTTTCTCATACACATTTCCACATTATTATTCTCCACGTAATTTACCCAATACATCACATAGGTGCATAGTAATAAGCTAACACTCCAAGTTCACAATACTTCACAGTGGCTTTCAACGTGACGGCTAAAGAGTTTGGTTGTGTCTCCACCGAAGTTTCCCAAAAACACTACAGTATATACATATGTCTTACAGAACTTGAAATATTTTCGTAGATAGGCATATACGTCATGAGTTAGGAACTCGGGTGTCCGCCCTCTTGTCTGCCCCAGCTTATGGGTATAGCAGACATCCAGAACACTTTCTACTGCTGTGGAGTTGGGACTGGGAGTGACAGAGATGGAGTATGATTGAGAGAGATGGTAGATGTCACTGCAGCAGCGCTGTTGACGTTCCTCATGCATACGCCACGAAATTGGACTAGCGCGAAGTGGTGTTCAACACACGAACTACAGATTCGTACATGATGGAGAGGTCAGAAAATTTATCCTAGGGGAGTCCACTCTAGGTATATCTTTACTCAATGCCTGTACACTTCAATAAATTCCTCGTTTCTTCCCCTTGTACTATTCCATGTTGTCTCCCCACAGTCATCTGTTTCCCAACTAGAGTAGAAAACTCGACGACAGCTTGCAACACGTGGCAGGCGACAGGCTTCCTAGAAAGTGTTGCGTTCGTCATTTGTTGAAACAGTGTATTCACTCGAGGCTCGGGAACAATGTCAATAGTAGAATCATGCCGATCCGCGGACAAGGGAATGGGGTAGTGGCGCCGTGACATCGTCCGCCATGAGGTCACAGGCCCGGCCAGCAGCCTGGGGCGACCATTATTCCATCAAAATTTCCCTTTTTTGTGGAAAATCTCATTTTACCCCCTTGAAATCGGTCATGTCCCCTCAACATTTCCATTTTTTTTCATCAAAAAGTTCCAGTTTTTTCAAAATTTTGAAATGCACTTGACCTCAATGTGATTGACTGATTCCTCGTTGTGGCTGAGATATCCAGAACATCAGCTACACAATGAAGAATCTGAAAAGCCGATAAAATTTAACTAATTAAAAATTATTTTTATAAATTAAATATATTTTAATCGTGAACAAATATTAGAGTGTAAGTATCGAGTATTATATATCACCGGACTCGTCTGTTCAAGGTGCATATGATTGTAATGTCATATCGATCAAGTTACTCCATCTCAAGACAACCCTATTGGATTTAAGAGGTATGCCCATAGTAGAGTCACCGATGGGCTCCTGACCCACTTAGTGCAAGAGTGGCCTAAGTTGCATTTGGTGCAAGAGTGGGCTAAGTGCCTGATTACCATATGCAAAGGGACTAAAGAATTGTTTGACTGATTGATTAATTAATTATTTTGAATAATTAGATTAATCGATTAGTTAAATTCATTAATTCGATTAATCGATTAATAAAATAATTCTTTAATGGAATTTTTATATCAAATTTTGTTTATGTTACTGGCATTGAAAGGGTTAAGTATCATTCAGGTGATATTGGCAGAACAGCATCGATGTGTCCTCTGTGATGCCCTAAAGCTGACTGACCAGAGGAGTGGCTTTTAATTGTTTGTATAGGTGTTAATGTTGGCTTAAGAGTGGTATATGGGACATTTATATATTTTTTTCTTATTTGTGACTGATGTGCGGATCAGGCTATATGGCCAGGTCGCTCTCTGGAGGAATACTTAGGATTTAAATAAATGGTTTCGGCAAAGTAAATATTTTTTAATGAAAAGAGGCCTTCAAATGGGTTACCAACTAATTATTCTAAATCTGATTTAAATTAACCATGCGATTACCACAAATTCATTAAACCGACTTTAATCATGTGATTACGGAATGAAACTATTTCAAATGCTAACTGATATCGAAACAAATTAAATTAAACAAACGCCCAGCTAATATAAAATTACTACTCACCATTATTCCACACCCTCCTCCCCTGACAAAGATCCCCTCCCAACACGAAGTCATACTCACATATACTTCACCCTGATTGGCTCTCAAGACCAATATTCTAAACATGCATCAAAATACAAGCGAGGAATGACTTACAAAAATTATTTATTACATTAAGAAAGTAATTAAATTGCACGCACTCAAATTAGGTTTAAGCCTAATGCAACTATCCAAGAAAATCACTTCACTTTCTACAACAAGTTTAAATAAATGTATTTAATTTTATAGTGTTTTCATAGAAGTTAGGACAATGAAATTATATTATACAGTCCTATATATGCAAGGGCACGTAATAGTCCCCAATCATTGTATAAACAGTCCTGTTGTATTCAGTTATGAATGAGAGTTTTGCAGATGAGAAAACCTAAACATTGAATACGCGATATATACCCACTCGTTCGGGGAAGGCCACTGAATGTCCATTCATGTGGCACGTGGGTTAGGGAGGCATACTTGTGAAGGCTGGCACCGCGAGGAGAGATTGGCTGTGGGGGCTAGCAGAGCTCAGTCCTCGAGAAGCCAACCACTGTTCTGAATATTCCCAACTTCCCCTGATGGTGAGTGCTGAAGTCGACATGCTCTTTCTCCCACTCCTCCACCCATCCAACACGACTGCTGTCGCCCGCCGCGCTTCGCTCCTCTTCAGCCTGCTGCACACCCAACAGAGCCTGTGCAGACCACCCTCACACATCCTCCATCACGGTCTCCCGACACTGACAAAGAGTCAAGGGCAATCTCTCATGTTGAGACGGGAGCCACTCTGGTGGGCAGTGAAGTTATCTGGCAGTGGGAACCAACTCTCCCAGCCAGCCCAAGCCTATCTCGGCGAGGAAAATCTTAAACAGCAATAACTCTTAAAAAAAAAAAAATATTCCCTTCACATCACCAGAAAACCACATTTATTCCTTTAAAATATTTTACGTACAGGAAATTCTGACCCAAACAAACCGATTTAAGATATTTCCAACTAGCGATGGAAATATTACACTCTTCAATGACCAAAACTGAATATTTGAAAAATCCGTTTAGACCTTGTATAAAAATTATTCTATCCAGACATTTTGCTAGCTAACATTTTAAATCTGAGTGTGTATATATTCACTAAAACCAGCATGCTTTATGAAACTAAAAGTTTTTAAACCAATCTTTGTACATGCGAAAATGAAATATGAGGTACAAATGCAATCAACTAACATTTATACCAAATGTATACATTTGAGCGAATATTAACGAAATACCACATTTCAGAGTTGAAGTTAACACATTAGGAAAGAGTATTTCGAATGCTGATAGGATTTTTGGCAGCAAACGATATATATTTTTCTCGGAAACACAAATTCTGTTTATAATAAGTTTATTTTACAATTCTTACCAACAAAATATATTATAAATGTGTATATTTTGGACAAATGTGTATATTTTATGTTATGTAAAATACCACAATTTCAGGCTGGAAGGAGTATTAAAATTTCAAAATCAGCTATAGTTCAACAAAATTTCTAAGAAACCTTTTTTTAAGCAAAATTCAAGTAACATGGAGGCCATTTTTTGTATACTGTATAAGAAAGAATAAATTATTTTTTTTCTCATTCTTAAGTCAGCAGTTGTCGAAGTCAGATAATGTTGGGAGTGTATTACCGGGAAGTTACAACAATCAACAGATTTCACCGAGATGTACTACAGCCATTTCCGAGATGTTTACATCCCCAGACTTCTCCAAAATGTTCATCAGTGTACAAGCTGCAATAGCAGGTAATATACACAATGGTCACTGCTGTGAAAACTATGATGAAGAATGTGTTAGCATATTTAACACTATTATAGTGTATGGACAAATCATAATGCCTTTAAGTTTACATCCTGAGAACTTCTCGCTGCTACCTAAAGCATTTATACTAACTGTTACAGGGCACAAAAAAAAATTCAACACATATATCCATTCCTCTCAGAGGTTTAAAGAGGCAATGAGGACATAGTCTCGTATTTGCCCTATGACGAAGATTGCCCGTATGGTAATCACAATTCATCTGAGAAGAGATTGTGTATTGTGAAGGTGGCAAAACATAATTTAACTTGTTAATCATCCCATTTTACCAAGATACGATTCCGGTATTGATAAAGTTGATTCGGAAGCTGCAACGGAACTTTTGTAAACAAATTAGACTTGTTAAAACTCTTATGTAAATGTGATTGAAACTTGTAATTTACAATCATGATGTGCTACGCGGAAGTTTTGAAAAATTATCAAGACAAGTATTTTATTATCATAGAACTCGCAATTTCATATGCAACTGACAATAATGGAACAGAAGTGTAATCTTATAAAGCTCTGAAACCTTGATCTGCTTTGAATCAGGAATTCAAAATGACTTTTCGACATCAAATGTACGAAATACATGGCTTGAAATGGATCTCTCTAGTGATATAGCTTATGAAGACTGTTTCCAGTATGAAACAATGCGCTTCTCGAAGACTATCCGATATACATGCTTCGAAATATGCAGAAGGAAATTTTAAAAAGTCTGACTAATACAGAAATTGTAAATATTAGAAGATATCATGACTGTTCAAGCATTAATTCACTAGTAAAACATTATTACACTAATCATTGTGATAAAAATGTTTTGTTCGCAATGCAAAAGCGAAACTCTATGAGAATATTTGTACCAGCATCCTACCTACAGGTAAAAATAATAATTTAAAAATTGGCATATTGCAAGTTCAGACCTGCATAAAAACTTTCAAATGGAGACATTCAATCCACAGCAGATGTATGAGAGTATTACTCCAGGTTACAATAGAGTGTTGTTCAAGTTTCTAAGGTACATATACTCCCAATTCCAGATGAGTAACGGAGATGAACATTGGACCTTCGCACGAAGTTCTGCAGGGAATAAATACACAGAACTAGTATTGTGTTATGAACATGAGGATTGTCCAGTTTTTAACATGTGACCCAACAGCGAACTTACCTGTTCGTAATGGGATCCGGGTTTTAAAAACAGAAGTGAAGAAATAATCAAGGAACCGGGATTTTGACGAATTAAATATAAACTAAATAGAGGGTTTTATGACAGCTGCACCACATGGACTGAAACATGTAATAACGAGAAACACACCATGCAAATGCAAGGAAGTAGCAGCATTAAAATATCGCCTTGTGGTATGTGGGAATGTGAGGTTTGGCAGAGTAACATTTGTGTTTGTATATTCGATTTAACCAAGCTGAAATGAGGAAAATTTCAAGATGATGTTTAAATCTACTAGGTGGTATACTCCTGGCAAAGTGTGAAAAACATTTATTCCTTAAAAAAATATATAAAGGAACAAACATACAGCAGCAGCACATCAGTTAAGATTGAGATGTTCGACTCATCACTTCAGTGCTACTCCAGGTTACAGGATAGCATGGTTTTGAAATAAAGAAGTTGGTCCACTAGAAATTCAAATGTGTAACAGAGAAGAACAGTTGCATTTTTCATTAATTAGTCTGACAGAAACTTCTAAAGTGTTCGACGTTTATTATGGGCGAAGATTTTTGTCCTTCGAATAATTTACATCCTGAAAACTAGCTACAATGCAATGTCGGTCAACTAGCATATGAAGCCTTTTCTAAATTCATAATGAAAAGCACGTCATGCAATAAAATTGAATACTTCATGCAGAAGGAATGTCGCTGTTCTATACCTACAGTTTGGACAGAACAATGTAACAAAAAGGAACATGTTACATACATAGGTAACCAGGAATTAAGGTCTCCTTGTGGCATATGGCAATGCAATTTTTTTTTCAAAGCAAGAACATGTAAGCTGGCAGACTATATAAAGGAGAGCATTTCATATTAAATTGTCAGTCATGGCTGGCATCTTCGACCCTACAGTCCCATAACAAGTCCTTCAAATAGGTTACAGAGGCGTTTCCTCCAAGTGGTATAGTGGTATTCTACAAGTTAAAGTGTTTAACACTATCGAACATTAGTGCTACACTTACTATTTCAGTCTCAGCATTCGCTTTGGTGAAGGATTAGCATGCAACGATTGTGCTGTGAGGTATGTTACCCCCAACAGTGACTTACCATCTACATTTGAAGAGCTGATGTTAGTCAGTCTTAGTGAGGAGCTAGAAGAGGAACATGGCTACGGGGTAATCCACTACCAACTCACCAGACCTCATCAGCGAACCACAATACATCGGAAGGAGATTTGCGACAGGGACATCAACATCTTTATTTTTGAGCAACAAACATTATTATTGTCTTCCATGTGCAACTTATATGCATGTTAAGTGGCTAATGCAGAATAATGTTCTTGTCTAAATACAACAATGCATTTATTAACAAAGGTTTGAATTCTGTAACTTATAGGTTAGAATATTCTCATTTTGTTGTTAAGGAAATTTGTGTCAGACATTCATTTCAAATGAACTTATTTCTCTCAATCTTTGACACCACATAGTAAACCAACGAGTTATGATTCCAGTTTAACTAAATGCAATAGTTATAAATGTCTTGTAAACCTGTACAGACTGCATATAGTAGATCGAAAGCACAAATTTAAGGGCGATCACATTTTAACAAAATTTTGTGAGGAAGAAAAATGTTTGAAACATCTCATTTGTAATACAGACATTGTTTTACCCTATCTGTATTTCGAAGAATGTGGTAATAATCTTCATAATTTATATCATTATCTCAAAACAAGGTTGGTTACACAGGTCATGCTGGGTGTGATTCATCAAAGTGTTATGTGCATCGAGTAATAAAATTAGCAAAATAAAGTTTAGTCTGCAAACATGTTTTAACTCATAAAGTTACAGAATGAGTTTATCAATAAACATGTAGTGTTCCTTACTAATTGTTATAAGTTGGGTGTTGGATAGCAAACATGTAACATTATGTTCTTTTTGTCCAGGAAATCCTTATGTTATTGTGAAACCAGGCAAGTCAAGTGCATTGTATATGTTATTGTGTAGCAGAATTCTCCGCGAATTTACTGAGTCTTGCAACAGGATGTTCCATTTTAAGGTTATTTATTTCCCACTGGGAGACAAAAAAAGCCATGAATTAATTCAATGCAGTGATGCAAGCAAATGTCCTGTTTTTTATGTTACTGTGCAACAATGCCACTGCCATATGGTATTGAAGACGCACATTCACACTATGTCGAAACATACACAGACTTGGTTGAAAGTGTTGTGTTACACTCGCCTGAATGTAAAGAAGTGTCTATTCAAACAGACAGGATAAAAACAGGGTGTAAGAGTCATTATCTCCTCAAAAGTAGATTTCAAGAAGGGAATTTGAATCGAATTGAACAAAATAATCTGAAAACTTTGTTTACTGAAGTTGCAAATAGCTTATAACTTGTGTAACACCCTATACTTACTTGTGCTATGTATCACCTGGTGTTAAAATATTTGTACTGTTTGAAAGACCTTGTGTTAGAATAGTTGTGGATCACCCTATACTTACTTGTGTTAAAATATTTGTGGATCACTTTGTGTAAGTATTGCTATCTGTGTTTGTTCCTTAAAAAAAGTTCTATGTATTTTTAATATTTGTAAAATGTACCATGTATTTTGAAACAACCTGTGTTTAAATGTGTTATGAAACCTCCTATACCTGTGTAATATTAAAATGTTTTGGTTTCCCCTAACAAGCAAAAAAAATTACTCTGAAAAATAAAGTGTGAAATGTTTTGGTTTCCCCAAGAAAAAAAAATTACTCTAATTAATAAAGAGAGAGAAAACTAGTGCATGGTTCTTGTCAAAAATCTAATATAATATGAAAATAAGTGAAGGTTAGCCACTCTCAAAAATCATATAACTATGAGAGTAATCACTGAACAGATAGTTCATGACTAGAAAACAAAAACTTGGGTCTTAAGAGTAAAAATATACACAATCGCAATTTCAAGAAAAATACTAAGGCTCATTACGCCTGAATGAATAACAGTTTTAAAATGCCGTACTATCCTTAACAAGAAGGCTCAAGCACTTCTAAAAAAGCCCTAACTAAGTAATTTAAAACAATTTCTAACAATTTACATTTAAAGTTTCAGAGTGAACCCTGCTATGCAGAAATTTTATTACAAGACATGTTCGCGAACCGAGCACGGTGGTGGTTTTCAATCAACTTTAAACATTTGGACAAAGAATCCCTCTTTCAACACAAATGCCAACTATAAGATAAGCCCACTAAATATAAAGTAGGAATTACCAAAGCATATGCAAGAAACTTCAGTCATTGCAAAAACTACTAAGAATTACTCCCTTAAATGCTTAACAAATCGAAAGACTCAACAGACTACACAATATAACAAATATTTGAATGTATGTGAAATACTTTTATTAAAAATAATGTATCCAGAAAAAATAATATTTCAATGAAACTCTGTCGTGTGATTAGTACGCAGATACATAGATTTCTGGCTGAGAACCAAGTTCGTAGATTTTGTGTGTGCTAAAATCAGTTTCCCAGCCCTCATCTGTCTTCCCCGACATGCCATTGTCTTCCCCGCTAAGCGAAGAGCATAGAAAAACCTTTTCTAGGCCTGACATCCAGTGAAAGCAATTCCCTGCCTGCCCCATCCTTCCCAGCTCACTTCGACCTGTGTTAAAAACAGCTCAAACACGCACATATTATTTTTATTAAATAATTTTCAACACAACTATATAAAAATAGTTGTGTTACATCGCCAACCCCAGTGGCGAAGTCAGATTATGCTATAATGTGGGGTTCTGGGTTCGAATCCCAGATAAGGCATGGTTAATATAAGCCGGGTTCAATTCCCGGGTAATATAATTCAGCGTCCTTATAAACTATACACAATATTATAAGAAAAATAATAGCTGGTACAGTAATGTATGGAATGCTTGTTACTTAATTACAAGTTATATAATAAAAATATACAATTCATTTATATTTCAAAACCACACATACCGCATTACAAAGACTATCAAGTTCCAGAATCGTATTGCAAAAGAAATATGTACGAAATTTTAAATGTAAATGTAAATGTAATCACTAATACTGAAGAAATATGCATATTTCACATTAAAGTATCAACTGAACACAATTGTAAACGAGAAAATTAAAAAAAATGTGTTAATTCATAAAAAAATCTTTTAATTTCGCATTAGAAACATTTAATTCATTAAGAAAATCATATTTATTTCAGTGAAATTATGTTTTATTATCTAATACGGCTATTAGCATTAATCATATAGATTCCCCTGGGAGGGGGTGTCGGATTATATATATATATATATATACACACACGTGAGCAGGAGCGCCGCCCGCCATTGTTGATCCAGCCGCCATGGGGTGTGGACCGCCTCTCCGCTTCTGTGCTTCGCCCGAAGTACATCTCACCCCTGCTGCCTGCTGCATCCCTGCCCGCCTGCCGCAATGGGGATAGCCGGTCACCGGCCTAGCTTGCACGAGCATCCACCAGCGGCTAGTCCGGGACGGGAGGCCTGCAGAGCACCGAGCGAAGCGAGCAACAACCTGTGACCAGAGCCTGCTCTCGCTCGGGCTATCACCCGCCTGATCTAGGGGTTTCAGGCTAGCTTCATCGGATAGCAGATTCGCTTCTAGACTTTATGTAAGTAAATATTAGTAACATATAGGGCTTTTTTAAAAATAACTTTTATGTTTGTTTAACATTTAATTATCATGTAATTATTTTAAATTTAGTTTTGTTGAATACATAAAAAATTTTTTTTCGGAAGTTGTTATAACTTTAGAATTCGTACTTAGTTTTTCGTAATTTTGTTTAAACTTTTAGTAACTTTTACCAATTTTTTTGCAAATGGTTTAATCTTTTAGTAATTTTTACTATTTTGTTGGTAAAATTATTTTGCTTGTTCGGGATATGATACAATTTAAAATCGTCTCATTTCAACCAATAATTATTCTAATGGGTGGTTATGGCGATGTGACCCTGCCCACTGATTAAATAGTTTATTATTAGTGTCAATTAGTGATAATTAGAGGGAGTGTGGCAATATGGTCCTGCCTGCTGATTAAATAGTCCTGCCCATCACACACTTTATTCGCAAATTTTTAATTTGAATTAAACTTGCTCAAACTGTGATATGAATTAGTTAAAACTTTTACAATTTAATTATACCTTTTTACAAATTGCATAAATATCCTTTGGGTTTGTTAAAATGTTTTTAATGTTGTTACTTTTATGCATTTTTAAGTGTATGTACATAGTTTTAATTATTTTTACGTAGTTTTATGTATGTTTTAGTAGTTTTAGGTATTTTTAAGATGTTCAGTGGTGGACTGTTGTGTATTTGGGTGTGAATAATGGAACAGAAAAGAAAAGTAACAATGCCAAATTATGCACAGCATGTTTGGAGGGCTACAAGCCCTTGCTGACTATTATCTGAATGAGTTGAATGGTGATGAATGTTTGGACCATGAGTATGTCTAATGAATGAAATGATTTTGATTTGATGTGTGAAGGGGTGGCTTGGGTATATAATTTTAGTTTATCTATTTGAAGGGTTTTTAAGGTTTGTTTTTGTTTATGATTGTGAGTATGAATTATGAAACAGCTAAAAAAGGGAGAACTAAGCCACTTGTGTGCTCCACACTTGAAAGGCACATAGCCTTAGCTCCCAAGCTTGTTCTGAATGCGTTTTTGGTTATGTCTGTGATTAGAATTATCGAACATGGAAAAAGATTAGGGAACTATACCAACTGTGTCCAATGTGTCTGGAGGACGCAAAGTCCTGCCCATATATTATGTTCTGCATGAGTTGTTTGAGTGATGTATATCTGTATGATGGATGAATGGACCTAGAGTATCTCTAATGAATGAAATGTTTTGATGTGTATGTGATAGGGTGGGTTGGGTATAGAATTTAATTTTAAATAGTTTTAAGATTTTCAAAGTAGGTGCATGGCTGTGAGTATGAGTGAGGGAAAAGGTGTTAAAAGTGATTCTAGATGGGTTCTTTACATATATTTGAGCATTGTTTAATATAACTGAGAAGGAAATACTGAATGACCACCATTATTTTTATAACAGACAGAAGGCCATGACAATATCATGAATTCAGGCATTCACTACACTATTAAATACTCGCAAAAGTATTTTAAAACCATCTAGAATATAATACCAAGTACCCTGAGAGAAATTATTTATTGAGTAGGTATATGATTGAGGGGAAATGTCTTGCAATTTAGCTCGTTTTAAGACAGTCTGGGTAGAAGTGTGCTTAGAAGTGAATTATGGAACATGGAAAAAGATTTGGGAACTAAGCTGGATGCACCTTGCTTATTCGGAGGGCGCATAGCTCTGCCAGTGTCTATGTTCTGAATAAGTTGATTGGAGATGTATGAATGTATGATGAACGAATAAACCTGAGTATTTCTAACAAGTTTGTAATACATGAAAATAGGTTGGGTAATTGTAATTAGATTTTTAATGTGTTATTTAGTTGTAAGAGTATAGAATGTAAAAATTTCTAAAAGATTTAAGTAATTTTTAATTAAGTATTTCAACTGTTTAGTTTCAGAGTGCAACAGATTGATTCCCCTTGCTGAAAACTTTTTTTCAATGCAAAACATAAATTTTGCTAATTTATAAAATGTTTTTACGCTATCAAATACTTAAATTTCTTTTTCAAGAAAAAAAAAACCCAATTTAAAGAGTGAGTTTAAAAATTGAAAGTAATATTTAATACATTGTCTTTCCCTCTGTCTATATAAAATATATTATGTTTGTATCCTTAAAAAAAACATTTATTTCCGGTACAACACAATTTTGTTTCGAGACATTATAATCAAGTTTTCCCTCTATTTTAGGCATTACGGAGCCCTTTCTATTTTCGTGGTGCTGAAATTATTGTATTAGGAAACAAAATTTATTTTGTATCACAAGTGAGGGAAAATATAAAGGTTTTGGTAGTTTGTTGGATGATCTATTCGTTAGCAACACAGAGTCTGAATGTGAGTCGCAAACGAATAGAACGCCTAGTACAAACTGTCAGGACGTTGTCATTTCGCCTAAACGACTTCGTTTCGATCTCTTGTTGGACGATCTATTCTTGAGTGATTGGAGCACTGATTCACACATAGAGACAGTCAGCTGCAACAGAACAGGTCACGATTGTTTCTCCCAAACATGGAAAAGTAGATATCCTGTTAGACAATTTGTTTCTATCGGACACAGAAAATTGAAGTGATTCGGATAGTGCTTCATCCATCCCACGGCCAAATTTTGAATCAATTAGAGAGACTTCGTCTAGGGATATAGAACATAATTCGTTTTCCGATTCCTGTAACTCAGTGGAAGCTTAATTGCCTGAATTGAGATATCAGCTTTCGGCCATGGCATTCGTTTGTAGGCTAACTGGTGCACGGATATGTAATGCGCAAGTAGCGTCTGATGTGGATTTTCAAAGATTTTTTACAAGGTCCCTTTGTTAGAGTTAGCAACGGCATCACCCTGGCCAATAACGCTAAGTGTCGGTATAGCGGTTAAATTCTTGAAATCCTTTTTGGCTAAGGAAGGTGCTATGAAGAACCTGTACTTTCAAAGGAAATCACTACCCGTCTTGCCTTCAACCGATGTGGGTGAAATCTGTGATAATACAATTAAGCCTTATCTCACAAAAGGCTTGAGGAATTTAGTTCTCATGGTAGCGACTGGTGTCTGCTTCTAATTCTGCATAAGGGTGTTCACATATCGCAATTTAGAGCATTCACCATCGATACTTCTCACACAATGCTCCCCAAGTTCATTGCCAATAAGAGAGCCTGCAATATTGTGCAGTGTCCTGAGGGATTGTGCTTCCATTACTCTGTTATATCATCTTTTTTTCCTGCTACACATCATTCCGAGAGAATGACTTCATATCCACACCCTCATGAGGTTTTGGTTACTGAAGGTCTGTCGGCTCCTGTAGTGTTACAGGATATTCGAAAGTTCGAGGAGAACAATGGTATTTCTATCAATGTCTAGTAACAGTAGACAAAGATAGTAATATTATTGACGAAACTTTCGATAAGCAAGGGGTTATCGTACCAATGCATATTTATCCTGTACGACATGCACCACATTTAAATTTATTGGATATTCGTGCTTGTGGTAATGATGCCCATTTGCATTTTGTTTCCATTAAGGACTTGTCAAGGCTGCTTAACAGCCAGTTGAGAAATAGGAAAAATAAACATATTTGCGATCTTTTCTCCAATACTTAGTAGAGTATAGAAAATCGCAAACCACAATGATATCTGGCAGCAACATGAGACTATTCGCAGTACTTTCCCTATTGGGGACGACAAGTACTTGCAATTTCCGGGTTACAGCAAACAGCAAAGATTGGGTTTCGTCGTCTATTGCGACACAGAGGAATATTTGAAACCCTTGTCCACTTGCTCCCCAATGATATGAGTAATACAAATATCACCAAACCAACATATTCCATATGCTTGTTGCATTTTGTTGGTTTGTTCGTACAAACCAGCATTATCTAACTACTTTGAGTTTGTGGGTGATGATTGTATGGACCAGTTAGTAGATAAAATGGTTGAATTGACAAAGTGGGTTGCAGGAATATACAGTGTGACTGTTCCGATATAGCCAAAAAAAACCCCAGCTGATGAAGCTAGGTTGGCGGTTCGGAAATGTTGTCATATTTGTAAGAAGGAACTCGGCACAGATACTGTGATCGACCATGACCATCTGACAAGGGGAATAAGAGGAAACGCACATAAAAATGCAATTTAAACTTCAGACTGTCCACGATACAACCTGTCACTATATTTCATAAGCTGCAAAACTATGATGCTCATTTTCTCATAAAGCCATTAGCTTAACATCACGTAACAAAACCCGACGGTACCCTGGTAATCGAAAAACCAGGCAAAATCCAGGTGATTGGAATAACGCTTAAAAAATTCAAGTTACCACCAAACATATTTGAAAATTGTGCAATTGTGCTCGATGTTTCCCGACAACACCCAATTTGAATTGGCAAAAAGGAATGGAGTGTTTCCTTATGACTTTGTTAAGTCCGAAGGCTGTCTGATGTGCATGTCACTCCCACAAAGGACGCATTTCATAAAGTAATGAAAGGTGAAGGCATTAGCGATGAGGATTATGCTCACGCCCAAGCCACATGGGATGTGTTCCACTGCATAAACCTGCTGCAGTACACCATTCAGTATTTATGTGTGGACACTTGTTTGCTGGCAGATGTTTTTGGAAATTTCAGGACTGTATGTTTGGCTCATTACGGTCTTGACCCCGTCATGTACGTCCCAATTCCATCTCTTGCATGGGACACTTTATCGTGGATGACAGATGCGAGGCTTGAGCTGTTGACTGACCCTGATATGTACCTTTTTGTTGATCGTGGGTTAGGGGTGGCATTACTCAGGTTTCCAGAAGGCATGTGGAGGCCAATAACATTTACATAGCTGAAGAGTACGAGCTCAGTGTGTGGCCTCGAAATATATCTGCTATTTCGATGTAAACAGCCTGTACAGCCACACTATGAAGAGCAAGCTTCCTATTGGCGATTTGGAGTGGGTTGAGGCTGACATGTTTTCATCATAGGATTCTGCAAACACAGTGAATGATGGGGACACATGCTGTTTTGTGGAAGTGCATTTGTTGTTTCCAGACGAATGCCATGATGTGCTATCTGATCTGCCTTTGGCTCCAGTAAATGGCATATCTGCTATTGGCTCACATGAAAAACTCATTTTAACACTTGCACCAGTGAAGAATTATGTTTTTCACAGGGAAACACTGAGGCAGTTCTTCATGTATAGAACCACACTTGACTCTGTTCATCGCATTTTGCGATTGGAGAAGAAGGCTTGGACGTCTCTGTACATCGTGTTTAATATTGAGAAATGTGCCCAGGCTGTAAACGACTTTGAGAAATCGTTTTTTAAACTAATGAATAATGCAGTGTATGGAAAACCTTTGCAAAATTTCCACCAGAAAAGGGACACAAGAGTCGTTACCAGGTATGACACTTTAAATGGAGCAGCTGAACTGATTGGGCATCCTACATTCCAGGCATGATAGATCATCAATGAGAATATTGTACTTATCGAAATGTCAAAGAGCTCTGTTACGTTTAAGAAGCCTTTGTACCATGGTGTTGCCATTCTAGATTTTTTTTTAAATTAACCCTTTACAAACTTCACTCTACCAGTAAATGTGTAATAAATTTCCTCTGCCAACCTTGCCCTTTTATATTGCGATACCAAGTCACTAATATAAGAAATTGCTTGTAGAGATGTTTATGAAGTAATTACCCTACATTTAAAGACGTGTTTTGATACATCTAACTATGTACTCGATAACCCACAAGTATTCTCACATGAGAATAAAAGCCGTACTGGAGTGATGAAGGATGAATGTGCTGACCGCATCGTCTCACACTTTGTAGGGTTATGTCCCTACTTTATGCACACATTGTTTCGAATGAGCAGTGTATACATAAGGCTAAAGGTGTAAAACCTAATGTGCTGCAATTCCTCCATTACGAGGATTATAGAGATTGCCTCGATAATTGTACCAGGTTTCTGGGGACCCAATACCAGTTCCGTTTGCATGTTCACGAGGTTTACCCGAACATGTGACCAAAGTTGTGTCGTCAGGTTTAGACGATAAAGGCTTCATTGAGCTCGGTGGAGTCTCGACCATTCCCTGGGGGCTTTATAAGATCCCACAGTAAATTTTTCTTCCCCAACAACTTTAGTTTCAGTATCACATAAAATACAGGTCAGCCACCACAACTGTCAGCACCGCACCCAACACCACACTCTGTTCTGCACTGTAATCTGCATCACAGCTGTCTTAAAACCTACTGCATTTGCTGCTTGAGCATCGTCATCACTCGAGATATCGTTTCCACATATGCATTCAAAGTTACTGCTTTACCCTAGCTGCAGGGCTGTTATCCTACAACATTGTCCCCATAACCCCTGTTGTCTTTATGTCGCCCAGGAAATACTCTTCGCAGCATGGGATGACATCATGTGATATACGAATCTACAAAGTGCTACATTTGGGTGTGTGGGGGCATCATAGGTGTTGGTGTTTGGGGTTGCAAAGAAAATATCACTAGGATACGACATAGCGGATGCTCAAACCATAGCGCCGCAACGGATGCTCAAACCACAGTGCTGCAATGGACGTCATCCCGAAGCACTTTTTCATGTATATAATGTATAGTTTTTAGATTTACTGGACGCCACCCCGAAGTGCAGTTTCATGTAATTTGTATAGTTTTTAGTTTTTACTGCTTGTAAATAATAATAATTTTTAATGATGTGTGAATGAAAGTGTGTGAATTTTTGTATATTTTTGAAAGTGTTGTAGTATTAAGAAGTAAGTATAATTTTAAGGAATGTTTTTGGTAAAATTTTAGTAGATGTTTGTGAAGTTGTGAATATTAGTTGTAAACCAGTGAATATTTGTCATGGTTTATGTAAATATTTGTGAAAAGTTGTTTAAATGTTTATAAGCTTACAAATATTTGTGAATGTAGTATTAAGGATGATTTTTGAAAAAATTAAATTTCAATGGTGAAGGTGAATTTCAATGGTGACTTGCTATTTTATAATTTGAATTCCTTTTGTCACAGTTTTATATAATTTAATTTGAGTATTTGTGGGTGAGATGTAATAATTACTGTTTTACACAATGTGAACACCAACAAGTATGAAAATGGAAGTGGTCGAGAAATGAATTAATTCTGAAAGTAAAGGACCAGGAAGCAATGCTAAGGAATGTTTATTGGCAAGCCTCACTAGCTGACATTGACATTGTATTATGACAGGTTTCAGCAGGTAGCAATACATTTCTACAGGTTTCTACAGGTATCTACAGGTTATAACATTGACTCGAAAAATTTCGAGTATCCCTTTAAAGAATTTGTATGGCTGTAAATCAACACATTGATGTTTGCTGTGAATATATATATATATATATATTCTTCAAATATGTAATGAGATACATGGTATACACACACTTATTTTTTAATATTGAAATGAATTTTTTCAAAAACACTTTAAAGAAACATTATACAATTTGCAAAACTTAGTCCATACTTGCTCCACATCCGAATACACATCCCCATCCACATTCACATCCCAAACCTTATCCACACTTAAGACTTATTACTTAAGACTTAACACTTTGGACTTAACACCACACTATCACCACACATGCTCCGTAATCGCTCCATAGCTCCATAACTCCATAATTGCTCCATAGCACAACACCTTGCTCCACATACTCCACACCTTGCTCCACCTGCTCCATGCTGCTCCACCTTGTTCCACCTTGCTCCTCATGCTCCACACCTTTCTCCACAAGCTCCACAATATGCTACTCACTGCTCCTCACTGCTCCTTAATCACTCCTCACATAACACTGTAATTAGCACCACAATTAATACCTCACATAACACAGCAATTGGCATCTCACATAGCACCACAATTGACACCTCACATAGCACCACTTAGCTCCACAATTAGCTCTGCAATCTTGGGGTAGGTTAGTGTAATTAATAATTTTTGTAAGGCATTCCTTGCTTGTATTTCGATATGCGTTTAGAATATTGGTCTTGAGAGCTGATGAGGGTGAATTATGTGTGAGTATGACTTTGTGTTGGGAGGGGATCTTTATCAGGGGAGAGGGTGTGGAGTAATGGTGAGATGTAATTTTATATCAGCTAGGCATTTGTTTAATTTAATTAAATTTGTTTAATAATTAGTTAGCATCAAAAATTGTTTCATTCTGTTATCACATGATTAAAGCCAGTTTAATGAATCTGAGGTAATTGCACAATTATAGTAAATCGGGTTTGAATAATTTGTTTGGTAACCTATTTGAATGTCTCTTTATCAAAACATATTTACTTCACCGAAACCATTTATTTAAATACTCACTACTCCTCCAGAGAGCGACTTTGCCATGTAGCCCACTCAGCATATCAGTCACAAATAAGAAAAAATATGAAATGTCCCTAATACCACTTTTACACCAACATTGACACCTATATAAACAATTGCAACCCAATCCTCTTGTCAATCGTCTCCAGAACGTCACAGAAGGCACATCGATACTGCTTCGCCAATATAATCCTTATTAAACTTAACCTTTTCAACACCAATAAAATAATAAAAAAAATTTGATATAAACAGTTGATCAAAACATTCTTTTATTAATCGATTGATCGAATTAATCGATTTAAATAATCAATCAAATTAACTAATCAAGCAAACAATTCTTTAATCTCATTTGCATATGCAATTTAGGCACTTAGCCCACTCGTGCACAAAATGCGTCTTAGGCCACTCTTGAGCTAGTTGGGCCAGGAGCCAGCCGCTACCTCTACTACCCATACTTCCATTACAAACCTCAGTACCATCACCCCACCTTACCAACAACTCTCACACATACCTCAACCACTGTAAAATCTCATTACCAAACCCCCTTACCACCTCTCCGACCACTCCCCCCACCCAACCACTATCAAACCAATTTTTTAAAAGTATCTTAACAATTAAAGTGATTTATATCACTGCCCCAAATATCGTCGGAAATTATATTCAAAGTATCAACCATACTTCGCAATTATTATTAAAGTCCTAAAAAGTATTCTAAAAAAGTATAAACGTATAAAATTATACCCCCTTCCTTTGCTCTTCCATCCAGTCTCCCCTCCCAACAGGACTCCTAACCATCACAAAAAACATCGACCACCCCCTTAATGTTTCCCAACATCTCTTCCTACACTGCTCTCATTGGTTACGTAGCTGGCTGACCTTGCTAGTCAGTCGTAAACCATCACACATCTAGGAATCGATGCATTAATAAATATTTAAAACTATTATTTTAAACTAATTTCATTTATCTTTTAAAAAATACCCAAATCTAAGAAAAAAACACTAAAATTAGTCGAAAATAAATTTTTAAATTCAAAATCACTTTATATAAGTTAAATTATTTAAATGTTACACTTTACCATTACACTTCGTTACATTTAAAAAGAAGGGAAAAATGCTCATAGAGGGCTAGGGACTTCAACCATCAACCTGTCGAACAAGAGTCGGGTGGTCTAGCAAATGCACTACTTAAGCAACGATAAGAAGGTGTTATTAAAGCCAGCAGAAGAGCCGCCAAATACAGAGGCTGCAATCCATCATACAATTACAAGTGTGTAGTACTGTAAACATTTTGTTATATATTTTTTCAATCAACACACATATGGATTATGGCCACATTTATTATATAGCTTTTTCAGTTTAAATGCATCGTATTTACCATTTTAAAAACGTTTTAAATGCAAATATTCTATTAAAACAGTTCATTATTTTCAGTCAGTGTCTGAATCATATTAGCATCTGCTCACATTGATTGTTTTTATATAATATTTCTAAATAATGATAGGTAGGGGAATAAAATTTGTGAAGTCATAGGAGACAGGCTCGTGAAATTCAGTTTGAAAGGATCATTTATAGCTCCAGGAATATATTTTTAAGCCTTTTATAACCATAGTAATCAACCAACATTTGCTTCATAGTGATCTATATAACGAAAACTATTTATAACAGACTGGTTAAAATATTGTGTAAATAAGAAAAAAAATTACATTTTTTTTAGTTTTTAATCCATTAAAATTTATTACTACAAACACTCTAAAAAAAAATTCTCAATTTGCTTACACGAGCTGAGACGAAGTGTCTTGCACAACTGCCACTGTTACACTTAGCTTCAGGAAATGAACCCAGCTACTTATACACTTGATGATGTTGATGCTGCATTTGTTGCTGGTAATTTTATTGTTTTTTTCTATCATAGGGTCTGTCAAATAAAAATAAGTATTTAGTGTACACTTTAAATGCTATTTTATCTTTATCTTACATATAGTACAGCGGAACAGTGTAAAAAGTTCTCTCAACTTCATTTCCAGTCTCCTCTCTTGAAGTCTAATTATTACACAATGTCAGTATCTGGTTATCTCGTTGGCTTTGTAGGAATGAAAGTATTCTCGTCGGCTTTGTTTAAATTTATGTTTATGATACAAAACCAAGCACCATCATATGAGTAACGACTATCTGTACAAGTATGATATAATAATGCTATGGATCAGCATCTACCAATACTTTTATAGGCATAATTATTTATGACAAATTCCAAGCAATCCTTATCAATTCTCCTCAATCCTCATCAATCCTCATCATTCCTTTGCTAACATCACAAATCCTCCATCCTAGCCCATATTCCTTGAGAATTCTCCATAGTCCTAAACAATCCTCACCAATCCTCCTTCACATTCCTCCACAATCCTCGGCAATCCTCAGCATTCCTCCTCACGAATACTAAGCAATCCTCTTCACTAATCCTCAGCAATCATATTTGCCAATATTTTACAATCCTCACCATTTCTCAATAATCTTCAACAATCTTCAGAAATTCTTGCTAATCCTCATCAATCCTCCTCACAGTATTCCAAAATTCTAGACAATCCTCTGCATTCCTCAGAAATCCCAGTCACCAATCTTAGCACTCCTCGACCATCTCCAGCAATCCTCCACTATCTTCAGTAATCTTCAAAAATCCTCAGCAATCCTCATCAGTTCTCATCACTTCTACACAATCCTCAGCAATGGTCATCAACAATCTTCATCAATCCTCTGCAATCATCTTCTGCAATCCTCACCAATCCTTACTAATCCTCATCAAACATCCCCAATCCTCCCCTACAGTCCTCATCAAATACTCTGCAATACTCCTCTGCAATGCACACTAATCCTTGTAATAACCCTAATATTTCGATCAATCATAATCCTTGGACCAATATCAGAATCTCATCCTCAATCTCCCAATCATTCAATACATTTTTGTCCCATCCTTCAATCAATCATATATCCCTATTCAATTCGTAGTTTTTCATATGTCCTCCATCCATACACATTACAAAAATTATTCAACTAGCTCCAAATTTGTAAATGTCAACAGAATTTATGATTTGTATTCAGTAACCTATCCCTGCATTTTTGTATTAATGCCTTTATTATCATTATATATGCAGATCTTTCCATTAATAGTCAAGTGTTCATAATGCCACTTTAAATTTGTGAGGAAAAACAGAATATGACATGCAAGAATAAAGAAAAACCAATTATTTCATAGTAATAATATATTATTATTTTGTAATTGCAATATTTGAAGAAAACAGTTCATCAGATCATTAGATATATCGCCGATCCTTCAGTTTACTAATGATTGAAGATATATCTTTAATATGCGTGAGATCCCCGCATTTTTGACCAGTATTCTCGGCATCTTCTCCCTTCTTCATGTCGCTTGTTGTTGCAAATTTGTTGGAATGGTTTCTCAGTGCATCGAGAACATCCCCATCATTGTCTTAAGCATTATCAGTGTCTTCTTGTACATTTTCATTAATGCTCTCTTCATGGTCATCTTCACATTCTGTTTTTTTATTGTATATTAAATTCACTTTTTATTTGTAGCACGAGTTGTATGCTTACGATTATATATAGCAGACGACTGTTTATTTTGAAGTTAGTCGATTACGTACAAAATCTTGCAAGTGTATATTCCACACAAACTAACTTTATTACACTTATTCCGTCTTGGGTTGCATTAAATGCCTCAACACAATCGGCTGTCGAATCGATACCTATCGATGCAGCAAGAGGTATTGTCGAAACACATGCTGACTTCCAATATACCAATCCTTGTAGATCTCAGTATGTTCTTTCAATGTATCACCTTGCACAAACTGCATGAGAAAAATGTCGTTATGCTCCATCATGCGAAAAGGACTCTTTGTACAGCCCGTTCTCTTATGCCGATTGCCCATAAGAAAAAAACTTTATCGCAGAATCGGCACTGGCGACGACCAGTTAGCGGTGATGCAGGTCATTGTACTATGATCGTTGAGGTCAAAGGCAGGCCTTCGTATTCACAATTCATCTTCTTGGTATGAGAAGAGAGCACTTCCAAATCGCACCTGTGCCGTAATGGTGAACGGTGCCACTCCTCCATCCCCTTGTCAACAGATTGGCATGCTCCTACTACTAATGATGCTTGCAAAATGTTGCCAAAATGTTGCTTCAGTGAAGTCCCGCATTTAGAAATCGTTCCACACGGGGAGACCTGAGGATATCTGGTCTTAATGGTGTTAAGATCGCCCCAGTGTCTACGATCATCTGACAACGAATTTCATTCAGGGTCCCCTCTTCCAATATGTCATATAAATCCTGTTTCTCCGAAAATGGTTATATGAACTTTGGTAGCCTTCCCTCCAGCAGTCACTGATCTTCACCCCAAGGATTTGCGTTTACACGTTTTCCGTATGTGTTGTATTCTCACCTGCCTCTCGATGCTGCTTCTGCTCCTGTTAATCGGTATTCCTGAATATATAGGCTGTTCACGGTAAAATCAGAACTTTTGAAAGCACTGCTTAAGATCTTCTTGTATGCACGTTGTGTAGTCTTCCGCTTATGTACTGTTAACATTTCTATGGTCCTCGTCACTTTATTCATGTATCAGTCAATTGAAACTCTTAAAATATTAGAAAGATAAATACTTTACGAATCTTTTTATACGTCAATACATTAATAAAAACAGAAAGCGGAAGAAATAATTCTAAGTTATCACAATTAGTTATATAACACCTTTTATTCGACGTTAAGATATGAAAATACTTTCCATTCATCGTTACCAACTTTACTCGGCACCTGTCACTCACTGTGCCCGTTAAACTATATGTAGACGGGGGCAGTAATTTTTTCTAAACTTGATTTCAAAAGTGCTCACTATATCGTTAACAGCCTTAAGCACGTTACCTTTACCTCACCTAGCTCGGTCATAGATATCGTATTGTTTATGAAAAAATATTTGAATGTAAGTTGGTTCACAGGCCACATTTGACCTTGGGGAAAAATGTTTTATCTGTAATATTAAAAATTTATTTGATGATTTCCTGACACGAAGACGGAGACGTACTCATAGCTACACTGAAACGAGCTTTGCGTTTTTACGCAACCCCACCCCACCCCTCCCAATAAGAACAACCATATATAAACCACATTTCTAAAGTTTAAGTACCTATATTAGCAAGTATTTTGTAAAGGCCGACTATCATTGAAATTAACATGGGGTCTGTTATGTTAAATTTGTGTTATCACAATGCCAAAGTTTGGTAAATTCTTGGCTGTGATCCCATAGAAGTTAAAAATAGCGCCTTTTTGTGATGTTGTAATACAGTAAAAACCTAAATTGCTATACCTGGGATCTGAATATGAATATCGTATACACGCATATTTGCATATAGAAACAAAAAGTATGTTAACATCCAATACATCTATATTATCTTTATATATATAATAAAAATAAACAATAAAAATATATACATTTGCGTGTCTGCAGCAATTATAACATTTTCTCTCACTTAAACTGCACCTATTTGCACTCATAGATTATTTTTGCAACTGGAGGTTTTAGGTGATTAATTTGTTTAACTTTCGAACACGCACAATGGAAATCAAACCTCACATTACATTTGCAATCGTGACAACGCAATATACAATCCGCGTGGATTTTGGTAGGAATAAAAAAGAATACGACAAAAACATAGTTTATTTAATCTGATAGGCTACCACTGCGACAAAACTTTGAGGTATATTGAAGTGGAGCCAAATTGTCGTTGGGAAACATTAACTTAGCATTACACTTTATTCATTGTGAAAACTTGATGCGCGATCTTTACCTGAACGTAACGAGAACGCAGAGTTGTAGGCTATTCACAGTACAGTGAGCACTTTTTAAGGCCCACCAAAAAGGCATTTACCATTAATAAATATATTTTATTACAGCTTCAGACTTTTACTTTTAAGAGTGGTAAAATGTAATGCATTGTGTTTATTAGTCGCATGGGAATGTTGATATCAAAAAGTGGCGGGAAGATAGAAATTGGTTAAAAGGATAAAAATTAGCAGGGCCTTAAAATGTGCTCACTTTACCGTGAATAGCCTATAGCACAGTAATCTCCGTGTTAACTTCAATGTGTAAGGGCCCCTGCCTGGTTATGTACTTATTTTTCACTCTTGAGCGTTACAGTTTTATAATGGCCGAAGAAAATATTTGAAAGGAATATGCATGAACAAAAAAAAGATTGAAACCGGAATAATAAAAGTTCTGGAAGATTATTTCTTGCGAAAAATAATTATTTTTTCACGGACTACGATGACACACAAGCATGTTGTATGAATGTAAACGTGTTCCGTGGCGACGGGGCGGGCGCCTAAAGCTAGGAACAGTTTTTCCACCTCGTCCGATGTAGTTGGTGAGGTTTGCCGTTGGGAGGAAGGAGGAAAGAGAAAGGCGGCAACACACGACTCGCCCAGGATCACGTATATTTGAAGAGGTGCACGCGCGGGGCGAGAGGCAAGTGTCACGTCGAGACAGCACGGCCCGTGACTGTCCCTCCACTTCCCGCTGTAAACCGCGCCATCTCACAGTAAATACCCACACCCCTCACTCCTACTTCCCCTCAAAAGTGGACTCGTCACTACTTACCACGTGCGGCGGGCGACGTGATACCACTGGTTCACCGTCGCCGGAAGTGGAGCAGTAAAACACCCGGTCCTCGTGACGTCACAGGCACATAACAAACACATATGCTCGTAACATTCCGCTCGGCGTCCGTGTTCTAAAAAAAGTATCTACCGATGATTGTGACGCAGCGGCTAACCGTGGGCCTCGCATTCGCGAGGATTTGGGCTCGGTCTAGCCATCCTCATTTCGGTTTTCCATGATTTCTCTAAATCAATTCAGGCGAATGCTGGGATCATAGACTAAAAATGAGGTACATCGATTTCGCTTATATGTCCACAACCAGTCTTCGTATCCCAACACTGAACTGCTTTACTGCCAATGTGGGCCTGTCTACAATTGGGCTATCTCAACCTGTGTCTTAGGACAACGCCGCGCTGATTGGTGCACGTGACCCTCTGACGTCATGACACTATTCCAAGCTGCCGTGTCCCAAGTCAACCTGTGTCCGAAGTTGAAGCAATCGGAAAACTGAACTATTGTCCGGTTGTATCCTAAGCTGATAGAAAAAGAAGAAGACTCCATAACGTTCGTGTGCATTCGTGAAATGTTTACGTTATTAATGTAAACAATGGATGTGTAAGCTGGGCTTTCTCAAAACAAATACGATGAAATGATAATACATATTTGGGGATGTATTCGTTCGGTCTGAACAATTTTATTTGAAGGCTTAAACTTTTAAAACGTTTGTTTGAAAATTAAATTTGTATGTCAGTTAGCGAACTTATTTAAAATAAAACCGTTGAGGCGTTTATTATAAATAAATATTTAAATCAACCCTTTCGAAAACTATAACAAGCAATAATACAGCAAATTTAAATATCACTAAGTAACAAGAAATAAAATGCCGAATTTATTGCGATCTAGGGTCAGATTCTGAAAGCGCACTTCGGACAACGCATTTGTAGACCATATTCGGACCTCGTCAATGTGACGTCACTTGATGCCGAGTTTAGGACACGTCCAGGAACTGCCGAATGTAGACACGGCATAACACTAGCAAAGACGACGTGGTTTTAAATTAAAGTAAAAACACTGATTAGAAAACAAGTGTCTTGATGAAAGTATTTTATCCGTATAAAAGTTCTTGTCTTTTGAAAATTAAGATGTAAACAAACACTTCTGCTTTCCAGAGCAAATTTGCTTCGTTTCTGTTGACCTCTCTGTCGACAAGAAACTAGAAGACCTATTTACCTACCTACCTACTACATACCTAGATAAAGGATGCCAATTACTAAGGAATTCTTACCACGGGACTCTTCGGCAAAATTACCATCACGCGTACACACGACGCCTGTTTTTCTAGAGGCAACATTTTGTTTTTCAGAACAAAATATCCGTTCCATTGGCTACTTTGCTGTAGGAAAACGTACAGCGGAATTCCCGAAAAATTACTGCAATTTGTTCGTGTGAATATTATTGCAGTGTTATGCGCTGGGTTCGTCAACCATGTTTGCTGTTCGCGAAGACGAAAAAAACAAAATATATGTTCATTACTTTTATAAGAACAAGTGCAGCACTGTTAGCATGCAGTTCATTCACGATTACATCCAGCATTTTTGAAGCCCTGCTAAAGTTCTTCTTCCGGGATATTCCTCCGCCTCACGCAAAGAAAACTAAAACTAGTCGAGAAAACTACTCCACAGGGACAACCCACAACATTCGTGCGCTCTCAGTGTAATAATATTTTACATTAGAACTAATTCTTTCTAGTCAATACAACACACAATTTTCCTCAAAGTTTTTGTTTATATTAATTATAAATTAAATAATGTAATTTATATGAAAATATATCGTTACAATTTTAATTTAAGAAAAAATTCAATAATACGCATGTTTAGGAATCAGCCAAACATGTCATACACGGGGTTATTTTTTCAAATGTTTTATTCAAAAAGTGTGAAGAAACCCCGAATAGTCTTTACGACGCATGAGCAAATGCAGAAGCCACAATGTAAAATATAAGGAGAATTTATATTCGTCAGATGACGAGAGCAGTTACCGCTTGATGCGACCGTAGTTGCTGCCGCCACAGTTCTACTCTCACCTGTGTAATGTGTAGTAAACTACTGGAAAGCCTCAAAGTGAAGTAAGCAAGCATTGCGACGGTCCCTCAGAAGACTCCAGAATTCATTCCTGGTAAGCTGAAGTTGTCGCCAATTTGATTAGTAAAAGTAGGATAATATTACAACACGCGGTGTTACAAGTGAAACTATTGAACTGCAAATACCAGAAATTTGTACATTTCTCCTATCTCTCAAGCAGGAAATTGTCCAATATTGTTTTCTTGTATAGGTGCAAACACAGGCAGTAGTTTGCTAGCGAGTCCTCTTTACAACGGAATAGAACAGTGACATGTGTCTTTCATTTGCCGGCTTCAAATGGCATTCTACACAGTCATCTTTTGTTTCAAATTAAATTAAATTCTTTTTCCTATATAAATAGGAGTTCACAGGCTTCCGAGCACGTAATTGATTCAAAATGGCGACGATGCACTTCCCCCTAGCCGGTTGCATTTCCAGTACAGTTGCACTTACGGTGAAATTGCACTTCTGGTGAAAGTGATTTTCTGGTGCAATTGCACTTCCATCATTGCATGTGCAGTTGCACATACACAATTGCATGTGCAATTGCAATTGTGGTACTGGATATAATTTATTCAAAATGGCGACTATGCAGTTTTACTTCCCCTCTCCCCTGTGAGTATGCCAGCGAATGGAGGGGTTGGCGGGCGTTATGGAGTAGTTGGACACCAGCTTGGGGCTAGCAGCGACCGGTGCTTGGTTCGATGCTAGTCGAGGGTACATATTATTTTATTTTTGAATAATTATCTTTTACTTCAAGTGCATGTCATGTCAGGTCGGAAAACGGAAGTAGAATGAGCTTTTCATGACAGGTGAGATGCAATTGGCGACAAGGGAAGGGGTGGGGTGAGGAAATGCGTTAGGATGATGAGAGGTAATGCAATTGGATGAGGGAGGGGAAGGATTGCAGTTGCATAGGATTTGAATTGCACATGTAATAAATAATCATATTATATAAATGCATGAACTAATTACACGTACTTGCAAATGCAGCAATGAAATAGTGCATGTCGCAATGAACAATTGCTAAGTACAAAACTTCCATAAAGACGGTGAGCACTTTTGAAATCAACCTAATAAATAAGTCACTGCTACTAACGTCATATATTTTAACGCGAGTTCTGAGGGACATGCGTCCAGTAAAGTTGGTAATGATTGATGGAAAGTAGTTCCATATCTTAACATCGAATAAAAAGTGTTAGGTAACCCATTTGTGATAACTAAATTATTTCCTTCGCTTTCTGTTTTTTTATTGCATAGACAAAAATAAATTACCAGATTTGTAAAATATTTTATTTTCCAATAATTTTAGTTTCACCCGACCGACGCATCAATAAAGTGATGAGACTCATGGCAATGTTCATTTTATATAAGGTGGTAAATACACAACGGGCACAGAAGTAAATCTTAAGCAGGGCTTTCGAAAGTGCTCATTTTACAGTGAACAGCCTATACACGTCCATTCCCTGCCACAGCTCGCCCTCAACTGAGCTCCAGTATGAAAGGGCTATACTTCACAGTGCTGCACTTCTGAATGCACTTTTGCTTTCAGATGTACCGCCCCCACCCTCCAGGTATCACTAAGGAGTTGTTGATAAATGACTTTCACCCTCTCCACCCCATCCCCTTACCCCCTTCAGCCCGTGAGATATTTTCCTTTGATGCAATTGTGCAGCCCAACCCCTGTTGTTTATTTATTGCTTTAAGTTCTTCCACCCCCTCCCTCCTTAGCAATATATTGCTTCACTAACGGTACCACCTCACCCATCCCCTGTAGTTTGTTTAATACTGAGCTCGGACGAGCTTGGCTGCTGATTGAGAGTCGTTGACAGGCCAGGAATTGGAAGGGAAACACATATAGGTGTGGAGCAGCTGGTTGAAAGCCGAGGGAGGGGAGACATCAATGCAGTTGTTTAGGGTTATATCGTGTAATTAGATTATGTAATGATGCAATAATTTATTACACGTGATTGCATGTGCACTTTGGTATGCACCTCCTTTTGTATGCAGTATTGAAGTACTTATTGCAGCTACCGAGAGAGTACATATCGTATTGAATAAATAATTAAACTATTCGTGCACTTTCGCCCTTGCGTATGTAGCAAAGCATTATTGAAATACGCATTGTTACATATCGCAATGAACATTTGCTAAGTACAAAACCTCCATACACATCTATTCCCTAACACAGCTCTATCTCAACTGAGCAACTTTTCAATAATAGGTAATACAAATACTTCCACAGCGCTATGCTGGCAAGAGCTATTTCATTATTTCTCTCAGAGCATATAATTGACTGACTCTTTTTCCTTGAGTTTTTGAAGTTACGTCTCTTGATAAATTATTTCAGCACAACATATTAATATTTTATATTAAGGTAGTCTTTTTTTGTTTTCGACAAATTGAAACACATCACTTTATGTAAATGACAGACACTCTTATCTCGAGTGTTTGAAGTTAGGAGTCTTATTGAATTATTCCAGCACAACATATTAATATTTTATATTATGATTTTCTTTTTTTAATTTTGAACATTTTTAAACACAACACTATACGAAAATTGCAGAAACTCTTATCTTGAGAGTTTAAAGTCACGTGCGATTACTCTGTTTTGAGATAAGGTACATAATAAATTAAACAAACAATCAGTTTGGAGTACTTTTTACTAGTATCCAAATTTTTCCATTAACCATGATATTTAAACATATACAAAAATATCACACTCTTAAAAACAATTATATACGTTTTTTAAACACTGTTATGGAACACAATCTCTTATAATCATCATTTAAGTTTAATATATATCTTTCAAAATGATTGTACAAGATATTGAATAAATTATTACCTCTTGATTGTCACTGATTCACACGGAACTTTTATATCGACGCGCTGAATATGTAAACTTCTTTTCGTCAAATTACATTAAAAAGAATTACTTTATATTTTGAGAAAAAAATACTTACTGGATATCATTGTAAAAAAATGCAGAAAAGATTGTTCAAACATTTCTTAAAATTAATACGTATTGAAGGAATGATTGATAAAATCAACTCGCAATATGCACGTAATTATTATATATATAAAAAAAAAAAACTTATTTACACATATTATAAAGAAACTAAGAAAAGGCTTTCACACAGAACTATTAAAAACAAATATTACTGTTAATTGTTTTCAAAAAATTATCACCGCCTTCTTGCCCCGAGATGAATACATGCATCATCACTCTTTCCCTCCGACAGAAATAGTTAGAACATAATGCCTGCCTTTGTGGTGGTGGTGTAGGCGTTACTGCAGACAACTCTGGAGGACTCCAACTAATTGTTGTTGTGAGTGAAGAGTTTTGGTCGACTCTTTATATCGAGGCATCGAGAGCCGATGAGGGTGAAGTGAGGTGACACTGGAGCAGTAGCGGAATGAAATGATGGGGGAAACGGGAGATCACATAGAAAAGCCACTTACCAGCGGCTTCGTCCAGCACGATTTCCAAGTGCCAAAATCCGGGATCGACCCCGCCGGGAACCTAACCCAGTTTGTGTTGGTGGGAGGCGAGCAGGCTAACCGCTCAGACATCGTGACCCCTTTAAGGCAGAGCTACCCCGATATTAAGAGTGCTAAGGTAAATACTGTGGTGACATACCTTAGACACCGATAGCTTTGCGATGGAAGGTTAAGGAGAACGACCATCGGAAGCAGTAAAATCATTTTTATAACATTAATTCGGCTTACGTTTCCACCATCTAGAATTTTCAGTTTGTTAAAGTTAGTCTACGTGTTTGCCTACGATGACCTGAACAGTTGTCATGTGTTATCCCATCTGACTTGCTTTGAGAAAAAAATCATTAAATATTTTAATTTATATATATATATATATATATATATATATTTGAAATAATTTAAAAGAGGTTGAAAGGGGCATAATAATTTTGAATTTCGTCAATAATAATCTTAAAACTGAGTACAAATTCTTCACTCACTCTTCGAAAACCAAACTGGCAATATTAACACATTTTAAAAGTGAATTATTCCGCTGTTATCGTAAGTCCTTTCCACATGTACCAAACAAACAAGAATTTCCCATATATGTCAACTACAATTTAAAGCCTTCATTCATGCCACAATAAATTTTTAATGGTTTAGTTTCCGCTCCAATCACCTGATCAAGTAAGAAATATATATGTTAACTGCATCATGCATTGCTTCATTTCCGATTAATGGAGGGGAATGGGAAGCAAGAACTTCATTCTCTCTTCACGACAGAGAGAAAGTGCCTGTATCGGCGATGGAGGGGTATGGTGATAGGGGAGCAAGAAATGCGTTCCCTCTGCACGCCAGCGCTTTCCCTGCGTAAGGGGTAGGGGAGCAAGACTACATCCAGTGTGTCGCGGTAAGGTGAATAACCGACAACCATCTGACCCTGCGAATGTCTCTGGAAAGTGAGGGTCAAAAGTGAGGGGCAAGAGCTTCGTTTTACTAACATCACGGCAGAACATCACACGCTAACAGAGAATGCATCCCCGCTTATAGCTTTCGTTTTCGTTACTACAACCTTACAGATTGACGTAAATTATTTTTAGTATAGTTATTATTACAGAATAAAACCATTACAATTCCGGTCAACATGGGAAGCAATATTTATATAGCAATAAAAAACATTTTATTATTTTCTTTTATCCAACAAGGTTTCATTTCAGAAAAATATATAATATTCAGTAACTGAGCAATTTTGCTTTAAAACGATTTTATTTCAGATGTATAAATATTTTTTTTTGCAATGCGTCAACTACATATAGTGATTTTATACCAAGAAATAATATATTAATCCGTATCTTTGTTTTCTATCACCTAACATCACCTAACATCATCTCATTCTCAATTTCAATACTTCCTCGAAAGAAGTTATATTCCTACAGATCGTATATGTATTTGAGAAACTAACGTGAAAACCTATTTATTTGATGCGTGCTTACATTACTGAAAACAGTTTATGTTAAATAGTGGTTCCACTGAAACATTTTCTGTGAATTAGTTATTTGAGCGAATATGTGTATCTCAGAAAATAAATGATCTACAATTATGAACGTTTTAGCAGAAACATAAAAATCAATTATCTATATACCATAATTTTGTTTATTTTTCTCATATTAAGTGTATTCTTAGAGAAAGAATTCGTAACATGTTTAAATATCGCATTTTTAAAACGCGCCTGTGCAGTTTCTTTAAGCGCCAAGAGAATAGTACATTCTTACGGACGTACTTTATTCTGTTGGCTTTCATGTCTTGTAACAAAATTCCACTGTTACAGATCTAATTTATTCAATACACCTACATGACTGAAACACTGAATTCCTTGCGCATAGGAACGGTGAGACACTAGGCGTGCATGTTAGTGTTGTCCGTATCGCTTCTAGGCCTTGGAAACGCAGCTCCATCACACTCTCAATCATTTGTACTGTCGCAATATATGTCTGAAAATTATTTGACAGGTGCAGGATTCAAACCCACCCTCCCATTTACAGGGAACCAGTGCTTAATCATTTCAATCAACGATGCAGATGGCGATTGTATTATTGCACACACACACACACACACACACGTTTTGTCATTATAGCAAACATTTCGTCATACTAGCAAACATTTTGCCATAGTAGCAAGCATTTTACTATACCATCCATTCGCAATTCCCTTACCATTAAACATTACCAACAAAACTAACATACAATACCATACAATCAAGATATGTTATCCATCAAACCATTCAATACATCAACATATGGACAGATTACTCAATCTACTCATACTATCATTCAGTAATATAAAAAAAATTCAAAACCAAATACTTCACATCTGTAACATCATCATCAGCATACCATCATCATAATATCATATCATCATATCATAGCATCATATTGTAGCGGCTAGAAACACACCACTTACACGACTGCTTAAGGTACACCAGGGTATGGATAAATCTGTTTGCAAAACATGCGCCGCTGACCTTCTGCTCGGCCGATATAAAAGGAGTTTGGTAAGCCATCCCCCCCCCCCCCCGGCACAGTGGAACGACGACGTTTGACGTATTACTACGTGAATTGCCGGAGCCGGCAACGTGAAGGAAGACATCACGCAACCAAGGCCTAGAGGAGCTCTAGGTCCATCTACTGAGAAATTATATGGTGAGCGTAACTTCGTGTTAGCAGTCAGGAGCAATACTGTATTGCGAGACCCCGTTGCCCCTCTTAAACTTAAATATGTACTGACAAGTTTAGACGACTTAAGATTAAAAGTAACGTGTTAAACAACTGAATTTTAATGCGTAAAGGTACATTGGAGTAACTGCTCTAGATATTGTTGTATTCAACTTATAATGTGTAATTATTGTGTAATAAAGTTGTTGTGTTGAGAATTCCTGACTTATGAGTGAACTGTTAAGCTACGATGAGACCCCCCCCCCCCCATGTAAGTGCGTATCCCCTTCAATGATATGGACATTCAGTAATCAAGGAGAGCTCTTAGTACAGTAATAAAGGTAGGGGAAGGGTACTATGTTACAATATCATCATCATCATCATGATGCAGACTTACACTTAATTTTTTCAACAGACACTATCGCATACACCCTACCTACTGTTTTAGCAATTGCTAGTAGGGACTGGTAGCATATCCCATCTCACATTAATAATGAAATGCTTTAATTTCCACTTTCTAGATTTGACTAATAAAAAAAATATTTTTTTAAACATCTAATTTTTTACATCTCAATAATTTTCTTTTTATTTGCAATGCTAACTTGAAAATTACACCATACTTGTCATTATAACGCAAAAGTTTATTAAGGATTCTTAAATCAATTGAACACATTCAATTACATTTTTTTTTCAAAAAATATTAATTATACAATAGTACAACACATTACAGATTTGTTAACATAGTGTGTCATAACACATTTGACATTTTGGATTTTACTTTCTAACAAGACACATGCAATACAATTAACAAAATTGAGCATCATTACACAAGCCTTTTGAGAGAAAATTATTTACAGAGAGTTTATAAATCCACTCATTATTGACTTAACACATTTTTTAAACATTACATTCATCTACAATTTTAAAGTACGCTTAAGAAATGACTGGGGGTTGAAATTTACCTAATTTCACCATTATATGCAAATAACATTTTAGTCAACTAAGTGACGAAAAAGGATTTTTAGAGATCTCGTTATTATCAAGCACAAGCATTCTTATCACATTCTTCAAAATACTGAAATGGTTCATTGTGATCTTGTATCCATGTTTCAGACCGTCACTTTCAATACGATAACTTGATTTTCACCCTCAGTTTTAAAGTTACAATTTTTCTCTTTTATGTATGACCTACATTGATTTATAGCACAATTCACACTGTCACAGTCACTAACACTTGATTCAAATACGTTACGTTTGTTACATTTTATCATGTAACCATGTCAATATGTACATTTAAATCAACATCAGACTCACAAATCTTCTTGTAGGTGTTAAATGAAAACGGTTCCTCATACCTTACATTATATGTCAAATAAAAGAATACTTAGCATTCGGTTGGAACTTCATTCTGAATTAGCCTCTGAACACGAGTAGGTGCTGCACATTGATGGAAATGATAATTTTCCTTGTTCAAAAATAAAGTTGTGAATGTAACCGTCGCACGTTTCTTTTCCAGTGATAGCTGATTACTCAATTTCCCCGTTCTTCTTCTGTCTCTTCGCTAAGACTAGATAGCATCAAGTCTTCTAGTACACATGGTAAGTCACTCCCAGGGCGTAGATACCTCACAGCACAATCATTGCATGCCATGCCTTCGCCGAATCTTATACCAAGGCTAGAATCGAAGGTTTAGTACCAATGTTCCAGATCGTTGCACACCTTAAAGTTGTAAAACACCGTCATATGGTATAAAGAAGACACTTCAATAACCTACTTTCAGGATCTCGTAGGCATCCGTAGTATTCGACACACTCACCATGACTGAAGCTCCATCAGCTTACTTCCTTCCTTTATATAGGCTGGTATCACTCATTTGAGTTCGACCAATTAGTAACATGTGCTCCACCGCCATCTTGGATTACTTTAGCAAAATCTTTCTTTGAAACACTTTACATTCCCACATTCCACATGGCGATATAAACTCTGATTTTCATTGTAGATATGAGTAACATGTTCCTTATTGTAACATTTTCACTCCAAACTACACGAATAGAGCAACACTCCCTTTGCATTATGTATTTGATTTTCCTAAATGTTGGATTTAGGTATTACTTAACCTTGAGCCTTACATGCTAGTTCATTCACATTGCAAGACAATACTCTATCAGGATTTAATTTTACAAAGCACAGTCGTAACCATAACAAGCATCCAGTACTTTGCATAAGTTTCTAAGTATAGGACTAATGAAGGAGAAGCTCCAATGTTCTTCCCCATCACACATTTTAATCTGTAATAGAGTGTTTTAATTAACCTTCAACCATATCTTTCTGAAACCAAGAGTAACAGTCGCCTACTTCATCTGTGGATCAAACTTCTTCATTGTGAGCACCACTATAAACTGAATTATTTTCCGTTTCGCGCCTTCTATTTATACCTCGATTACACCTCCCCTCCTCCCAAACTCAATCTCCTCACTCATCCTAACTGCAGGTTGTATTAACCATTGAAGTATTAGTCTTACATTATTGACTGGGGGTTCTTCCTCCTCCTTCCCCCTTCTCCTCTTCTCCAAAGTCAGTCATCAACGACCATTTAAGCATTAATTTTGAATTTTTACCTGTAGAGAAGGAGAAAGGGGAATTATATTCATGCATTTGACGTATCTTTATTAAAGAAGGACACTTGTAGTCTTTCTGTATATCTGTCAATTTTCCATTCCACACACTTGCAACAACGCATTTTTGTATAATTCCACACACGAATACCTCCTTGTCTTTAAGGCAGTTCTTACAAATACCATCTATATCCTCATACTCCATACACCTACTCTCCCAAACTAGTCCATGGTGATTCTTTGTAAGCTATGTGCTTGTCTTCTTATACTTTGGACTTATGTATTTCCAGTTAAAGGATACTTTGAAACTGAAAATGGACGTGTGGTCTTCCATGTCGGTAATAGACATTTCCTTAATCATGTATCTGCGTGGATACACCTCTGAGATAATTAGTGTTTCAGAAAATCTGTATGTTAAGGTTCACTTAATGAAACATATAAATAAAAACACATAAACTTACTATCTTACTTTTTCCATACATTGCTCTCTTGTTTGCATATAATGCTTACTATACAGTGCTTTTCATTCGATGTAGCCTCGTTCTTTAAGTTCTCAAAAAATGGAAAACATATCTTTAATGATTGAGTATTCCCCGGGTTTTTAAAGCTCAAGGAAATGTGTGAGTCTAACAAGTTTGTTGGAATCGTCGGGAAATATTATGTTTTATGACTTCTTCACACCACTTGTCGAAGGAAACTCGTTGGTTAAATGTGCGGAATCATCACTATCACTGTCTTCACTTCCTGCTTCGTTCTCAATGTCATGTTTACTTTCCTTTGAAGGAGGTGTATCGATATCAACAATATTCTTCACAAATCTTGGTGCTAGAATGTTTTTTCGAAGTTCGTTAGGTTCACATGTCAGTTTAGAAAGTGTATATTTCATACGGTACGATTCTATAATATGCTGATTTTTGCTCGTATTCAAGATATTTCCTCCCTCAACTTCTGTGAGCATATTGTTAAAATGGGAAGTCATACAGGTCGTTTCTCGACAGGAACACTACATTTATAGACTTTGGCATGTCTATTCAAGTTAACACCTCGTGTGAAGTGTCTATCACAGTTTTTGCAGCTAAAAACCACAGGAAATGGATTCCTCGGACATCCACTCTTCTCAAGATGCAGCGCAATGTAGTCGAACGCAGATATTTTCTCACAGTATCTGCACTGTTGGCGATTCGATGATGATCCCATTTCCATTGTCACTACTGAGAGTCATATGTGCGAATAATCATTGGAAGAATATTCGCTTCCAAATCAATGTTCACCTCACGATGTCAACTGACATTTCTATATAAATGTTGTTCTTTTAACAGTAAAGAGCCTAGCTTGTGTTTAAACAAAAGGCTATCCACCACAAGCACCTCTTCTGCCTTCCATGATATGTAATGGCTTGGGGAAATAAATGTTCACAAACTAATGCCATCATTACTATCCTCTTTGGAATAACATCACTTTAAATATTTATGAAAATAATCTAATATGGAAACCTTTCTGTTGGGTATAACAGGGGTCATTAATATACGATTGGAAATATGTTACAGAGCAGTTTTGTATGTTTTATCCTAGGACGAACACGAGCTATTACTTACACAAGTATCAGTTCTCAGTTCTGAACCAGAGGTAAAGTAATTTTTAAATTAATTTCAGTGAAAATAAAAAGGTTTGCTCGCCAAATTAATGTTTAGTTTACAAATTTATTAGAAGGGAAAAGGATAATTCATTGGTTCGTCGAAAAGGATTCTCAAGCTTATGATTCAAGTATCTTAAGAATTTGTAAGACAATGTTGATAAAGTTATTTACATATATATATGTATATATATATTACTTATGAGTAAATAGTCTCGATAATTATTAATTTTTGATACACACATATTTTAATTTTGATAGGTGAGTGTTCAGCTCTCCCTATGTACATCTATAGTCTGGCATTCTAGATAAATAAATGTTTTTTAAAACTCTCTCAAAACATTGTTTAGATTATTTATCCAGCAGATGGTTAGCCTATACAGATAACAACCAACAATGTTATTTCTCGGAAACGTGCAAGATCTTGTCAGCCATTCACAACACAGTCTTTCTAGAATAATTAAATTATACAAATCGAAGCGCATACAGTTTCTTTTTTTTTTATGTAACAAAGTTGGTGTGCTTGCAGATAATAGATAGTACGCTCTGGTTTCGTTATTGGGAGAAGAACTTTAGTTCATAATTTAAAAATACTTCGAAGAATTACATGGTTGGATAGAGTGTTAAATAGAAATATTCCTGTAAGAAATGTTAGTGTGTGCGATTACTACTTAAAAACGTTTGTTCGCATGCAGTGAATGTATTGGGATGGAAAACTCGTTGGGTTTTTATCATTTTGAAATCCATATTTTCCTAATTATTTACATAAAGATTGTTTCTGACGTTTCTATGATTAAAGTCTTAATATAAGTCCTTGTGAGTGAATAATATATGCCAATGGTTTGAGTTGATAACATTATCAGGGAATGATAATGTTTTTTTTTTGGGTTAAGTGACAAAAAGAATAAATTAAAAATAATAACTAAACAAATTATTTTTTACACTCCTTTTCATAGATATGTGTACACGGAACTTTTAATATGATAACATCTACATAGGTATATGCGCAGAGAGATGAGTTTTGGTGTAGTGTCTGTGTGTGCGCACGACAGAAGTGATCTGTAGTGAACATACAGAGAGCTCTCTCCCCTTGGCTGCAAGGCGAGGGCGTGTAGGACACGAGGGTAGATTATTATTATATCCACCTGGAGCCCAGACTGTCTGAGGTCTGGGCAGTTACAGATTTCCCTGCTTACAGCTAGCTGGAAGTTACAAAGTTTATGTTTTTAACGTACATCTGGAATTTAAAATATACTACAAAATGAATGAAAAAAATTTGTTAAATTTTCTCAGTGAATCAAATTTTGTTAAAATGACACGAGTAAATTAGGTCTTACATACTAAGTTTGCTAAATATTAGAATCTGTCGGTTGTATAAGTTTTTATATTAGATAATCATAGGACAGTCTTGAAGTGTTAATTGCCTCAGATAGGTTGTATAATTAACTCAAGCTATTTATATAAGACGAAAATAATTTGTTAGAAACCGGTTTACATTTCTTATTGCGCGATTAAAATATAAGTATCTTTGACGAGTCTCGAACCAATATGTAATACTACTTCATGTAGTTGTTAATTGCTAAGAATTTTTGTTCCTTGCCATGAATTGCGGTATTTAGTGGTAGACTTTCAAACTAATAACAGTAACTATTCTTACTTCCGATGGACGAACCTAAGTTGTGTGGTTTCAAAGTTATTGTAAGCCTTTTTTAAATAACTTTCGTTTTATTTATCTTCGCTAGCTCTTCAGGTTACACATGCAGTATTCTGTTGCGTACTATTGTTTTCTGACTAATTTTTACACAGTAAATAGTGATGCCAACAGGAGTCGTAGCTTGTAGAAGTTTGCTTAAAACGAGTATGGGAAATTATGTTAGCTAGCAAATCCAAGCATTTTTTTTTAAACATAGTTGGGGCTACAGAGAATAGCTTTGCGTTTGCATACGATCTCGTCTGGAGGGTCTCCGAAAGCTACATGTGCGCGGGGGAAGTGATAGGGTGTGCGAGAGATGCCTAGTGGAATTCCTGTGGGCCGTTTACGAATCTGTTTTTGCCCCATCATAAGAAAGACGCGTCATAGTTACCACGACGTTTAGCGGCAAAATGCGACACGGATACATTTATGACGCGTCATAAGTGTGACGGCAACGTCATATCTATGACACTGAAATTTGCTCACCATAAATAAGATGTCGCCGCCATAACACGTTTATGAGATGTACGTTGATTATACTGTATGAAAAATTATTGTTACTAGTTTAAAATCCTTGCTTAAACTGATGCTCCGCTGTTGGAAAATAATTTACTATCGTTGAACTATTACATAATATACTTACTCGTGATTAAGTTTAAAGTGATCTTCATACGAGGCGGTGTATGGTTGAAAAAGACTATTTTTAACGATAAGTTGAACTGTTTTGAAAAGTATGTGTCTTTGTAGTCAGTCAATTAGCTGTGGAAAACTGCATGGCATTTTGAATGGTGTTAAAACTATCAGTTTACGTTTCGCACACTATCCTCAACAATTATGTAAACAGGTGTGTGTATTTCGTCTGGAGGAAAATTAGTAAAACAAATAACAATAAATTGCAAACCACGACCATAGGATGTAACATAACCTTATCAATAAAAACACTTTGGTTTTGATGCATTAAATTTTAGGAACACTTAAAAGTAGTTGAATATATGTAGTATATACATTTTTTTATTGGTTCTAATTTACCTAGCCACTAACTGGAAATGTGTACATGGTGATATTCTCGTGCAATATTAAATGCATTATTAAAATAATATATACATTAAGATTACTTGCATTACATGAAATACATATTTCAATAAAAATTACACAATTGTTAATTGAGGAAATTGTATAGGTAAATCCATGTTACTAATCACGCGGTGTATTATGGATTCATGACTAATAACAGGGTTTCAGCATGGCAGTGTTGTAACTGCTCTGTACGTTTCCTTGTACAAATCCTTGCATTTGTTCACCCAAAAATCAGGTTTATCCTGAACAACAAAATTCACAATGAATTCGGTAGGTCTAAATGGTTCTGCAAGCTATTTTGAAATCCAATGTGCCAATAACACACAGTAAAATAAATAAGTGCTAAACAAAATATTACAAATATATTTAGGTACTTATTACAATGAAGAATCTCTAATAGATATGCACCTTTCATTTGGTCTATAATTGTGAATAATTTGTGTAATAATTTAGTTGAATTCAATACTAAATTTCCTTGACCTTTGTGTACTACGGCTATATTGTATCATATTAATCCACATAGGTAACCATTCACAGCAAGTATAAATCGGTTTTTATATAATGTAGACGTTATTTGCAGGTGCATTAATAAATGCGTGAACATAATTTAACATAACTTTAATAAAACACGTACTTATTGTCCATTGTGACACAATAAAAATCACAGCTGTATTTATAAACAGCAACAATGTAAAATGTAAATGCTTCGTTGGCCAGTACGTTGTGTAAGTCAACATCATTTCCGCGTGCATTGCCGAGCAACCACTGCATTGGAGAGAGACAATCGTTGATGAATCCAGCATTTGTAACTGTAATTTACAAAATGTTAAAAAGGTCAATAGCTACCTGCTTGAAAGAGTTATTAAAGTTGGGGTTATTACACATGCGAGATATCGCAGTTTTGACATGTTTTATTACCAAATCAGTTGCTATGATTTATGATTATTTAACTATAAACTAATTCTTGTAAACAGATTTCTCTTGAGTTGAAATCTCTTACACTATATAATTAATGTAGGCATATATGAATACTATGTATTAAATGAGAAATTGTGTTGGATACTTGCCTTTGCAGCAGAGCTCATGATGTAGGAAACTAGAATTACACATACGAACACAGACACAGAAAACCAACAAAGAATATTTACCAACAGGTAGGCCTACGTGAAGAACAGAGAACTCTATAGAAGGATTTTAGTCAGTAAGCGACAAATTAACAAAACAAAACACTAATCATGGACACACCAAAAACAGACAAACACAGTGGTCTTCTTGCTTCAACTAAACAATTCCTTCTGCAGAATTCTGTGTGTTCATGTAACTGTTTGGTTTTGTGTGTTTGTATGTGTAATTCTAGTTTTCTGTAACATAAACTCTGCTACAACAGTGTATATCCAAAAAAATTTATTATTTGTTTCATATGTCATTACTGCAGACATTGCGAAGTCGAAACTGTGGGTGATGATGTCACTATTGTGAAACATTATCATCAGCTTGTCGAACTACTGGCCAATGTTTTCAAACCAAGTAGGTCTACTGCAAAAGTTTTCTAATGCCACTTCCAATGTGCGTAATACTGTCCCTCCCAATCAGAAACCAGATCTATGATAAGCTGGTAGAGAATTATATCAATTGTTACAATAATTCTTTTTTAATTCAACTTTGTAGTTTACTTTACCCAAATATAATTGAAGAACTGAGGTTCCTCTCTATCCTTCCTATTGGGGAGGGGGGGAGGGGGAGAATTCAATGGCCGTAGTGGTAGGATGCTAGCCTTGCACCAATGCGACCTATCTTTGTTTCCCTGTGAGGTTACTTACATGTTATCACACATAGGAATTGTTCTGAGTGATGCTACTGACTTACATGTTTTCTCGACGTTTTCCTGTTTTCCCCCACACTTTTATTTCAGTGCTGCTCTATATCCACCGTGTTTCACCCTCGTTGGCTCTCAACGCCTTGGTTGTTACGAACCACCTAAACCTCTCTCAACTACTTCCTTCTTAAAATGATGAAGGCAGTGGTGATGTAACGGCTAAAAGTACTTGCTGTTTCACGAAGCGCACTTCATTCTAAATACCCAAGATTCATAATTAATATTAAAATAAGCTTATGTTCAATTAGATGGCATCAAAATTATATTTCAAAAATCCAGAAGAAGGGTGAAATAGCATTTAAAGAATATCATGTTAAGTTTTTCAATTCCACAGGTGATGTAGTTACAGGAAAATATTTTTCTTATTTTAAATACCTTCAAAAATTATAGAATGTAAAATTTGTCATGTACTGTAATGATAACAGCCTACCATTAAATACATAACCATCTAAACACAGAGTAAATTTATATTTATTTAACTTAACATGATGTCGACAGCAGGTTCATTAGAGAATGGTAAACCAAAAACGCAATGAAGGGAATACAAGGAAGAAATTGGCCATTGGCTTTATTAAAGAGGCACCCCAGAAATTGCCTGAAGTGAGTTTAAGAAACTATGGAAAATACAAAACAGGAAGGCTACATTCATTAGCTATTACAAATATGAGAACTGATTTGGTTTATATGCTTGTATTGATTAACGGCTGATTTCTGGTAGTCGTAATTCTGCTGGCATGGGGAGAAAATAATTGTAAGAGTAATGTTTTTTTTTTTAAGATGTAGCATTGTGTTGGTTTACGAGGAACTTAGTCCAGAATTTGCTATTAATGCCCAGCAAACTGCAATTTTATTACGAGGAAAGCTAAAGGTTATATTTGTAACATGTTTGGATCAGTTGTGCACGTTTTTGTTTATATTTATTCTACAAAATTTCACAGCCTTAGCTACTAATAAATTTATTCCATAAACTCCTACACTGAAATAGGAAATCAGCATTTAGAAAAATATGCATCTACAGTTTTATAAAAGTGCCTGTTCTTCTGTTCGGAACTTACAGGTTACTAATTGCAACCCCACTTGAAAACATGGAACACACTGGAATTGTTAATTTACAAACTTACGCAGATAACATATCACTCACTATACACACCATAATTTTGCGATATCATTCCGTATGCATCCACGGTATATACGAATACACTAAACACTGTTACTTTCGGGAGTGTGCACTCTCATGGCCTGGTTCGCAAGCATTTTCATCCATTAATATAAATTTTATTCGGCGCCGAATAAATAAAAAATATAGAGTAGTTTTAAAGCGTGTTTACATGCCAAATACAGATTTAACAAATGCAAGAATAACACAAATTTAGAGAAAATTCAGAACAACTAGAAAGTTAATATTGCACTCGCAAGACTATTCAATGTAAACAAAATGTGACAAAAACGGAACTACAGGATAGCAAACATGTAAAAATATTACACTTCTCGGGTGTTATAGAAATTATGCCTTATGTACAACTAGCACACTATGATGCGTAGATCGGTAATCGACTTTTTCATGCGGCGTCATAACGAGGCCTTCATATGTATGATGTGTCATAGGTACGACGTCATACACGAAGAGAAACATAATCGAGCTGCTGGCAGTATATTCATGAAATACCAAGATCCAGCGCTGTGGCCGCAGGAGATGGTGCGTATCACACACTGCTGTTCTGAAGAGGGTGAGATGTTTGAGTGAAAGAGATACTTTAATATCTCCCCTGCTCATAGGAACACGAACACACACACATGCAGACAACATAAGTATTTTTCTTAGTTATAAAGTGTTAAAGAACATAAACAATTAATAATCAATTATAACAAACGCAATATATCAACACATAAAATGATAATAAAAATTAAAATAATTATCCGACACTTAAGCGACTACACACAACTGAGTGCTATGACCAATATAAACAAATTTGTATGGTAATTGTGGATTTTATTGGTAAGTTTTAATACTTTATTAATTAATTTATTAATTACAAAACTTAAAAAAACAGGACATGTAGGTTGCAATACATGAGTGAGAATTAAGTAACATGTTTGTATAGTATATGAAAAAACTGTTCACGATTAACGTGGGAGGAATGGGATACATTGATACATAGCTGATTAGGTTAACTGAGGGGAAGTGGGATAAATTATTACCGGTTTGGGCGCCAGTGCAGTGCACGAGATTCAGGGGTCGTGAAGGCCGACGGCCTACGGGTCGCCCCTTGGTGTCACGACATCATTCATGTAGTAACAGTCCTGTTGCGAAGAATGTCGAAGTCTTGAAGAGCTGTATCCTGTTAGGTCTAGGCTAATAAGGGCTGTTCGACTTCCTTATACGCCACTAAGAAATTGTCGTGGGTTGTTGTGGCCACCCAATACCGTAAACACTCGTGGTAAAATAATTTAAAGTTAAAATATTCAAGTGGTCACATGCTCAAACCGACCAATAAATAACACGTACACATAGTTGTTCAATGATGTGACGTTTTATTCATTTACCATCGTACTAGACACAAAAGTTTATAATAATCTCCACTGTAGCTAGGAGAACGCTAATACAGAATAAAAAGGCGCGAAGCAAACAAAGAAATTACATGGTGACATTAAGGTTCAGCCATGTAGCAAATTGACCGAACTATGGGCAGTGTACGCTCCGGGGTGACGAAAGTATGTTTAACGTTCCGCCAAAATAAAACTAAAACTATTGCAATATATTGATGAATTCCAAAAATTTTAAGACCCAGGAGCGGGCATCACGCACGACCTACCCCACGATATGCGATGAGGCCACTTACATGGCAGCGCGGGATTGACACCTCAGCGCTACTTCCCGTGTGATGACACAAGATCCCGTTATTAGGATTAAATTATTTAAATGAGATGGATGAGGATGAAATGGTACACAGATGATAAAAATTATAATATACAAACACTCTAATTGGCTTATAAAAATATTCAGGACAAACACAGTCAATTGGAAACTGTCTGACACGTTTTGTTTATATCTGTGGACAACAGTCTTTGGTCATGCGGTAGGCTTGTGGCATCCACCACTTGTCTCTGCTGGCTAGTTTTTGGTTCTTTTATCTATGCCAGTCTGTGTGATTTTATCTCTGGCGCCGTTCAAAACAACAACAAACACGAGGGAAAATAAATAATTAAATAAAAATACAAAAAACCCTTCTAGGGTGCCTTTAAGAATAATATACAATGTTCCTTAGTGATATTGGGCATTTTAGTGTATTCGGAATCGAACAATTACACTTTAAAACACTACACTATAACTGTCACAAAAAAAATACACAACTCTAAATAAATCAGGTTTCTACTTAATATCATGTATACACAGTTTGTGTACACGTCACTTACTATATGCAATCCACATGAGCAATTTATTACGCATTTAGTGATATCAAAGCATAACATGACAAGATATTGTAAAAAGGTAACAACACAACTGTCAATATTAACATAATAAATACCCTTGCATTCTGCATGGTTGTTCCGTGTACAAGGCTTACGTGCATGGCACTCACCTTTAGCAGATATCTTGACACTTTATGAACACAAAATAATACGAAGAATACAAATAAATAATACCCTTCAAAAATGTAAACAAACAAAGCACGATATGTTGTCGCTGCGGTGCACATGTGGCGAATGTAATGTATCACTTTGACAATACAACAAACAATTTAAAAAAGGCCAATAAAAAAAACATATACCCCTCCCCCCCACCTTTCAGAGCATGTTATCTCCCCGATTGCAGACTCTAGCAGCAACAGAAGGGTGATTTCAGGAGCCCATGTGGCCACAGGTTGTAGCCGCCATGTTGTTGTTGTGGTGCTAGAGGTGGGCATGTCCACTGTCTTGGAGCGGGTTGAGATGCTGTGTGGGTTATGGCGGTCTCCGGTCGTGGCCACACGTCACGCACATAGTGCGGAGGACCTGGTGAACACGTGTCGATTGGCAGGGTGGTGAGAAAAGTTCTTCCGTCCCCGACTCGTCGTTGCTGCTTTCTGCTGTTGTAAGATGGTGGCGTCCTACTGGCTTCACAACACTGTCAGGGGGCGGCCTCACTTGGCGATCCAGGCCGTCCTCAGGTGGTTCCTCTACCTCGCTCTCCTCGACATCAGTATATTCCATCATCTGAATGACCACATGATCTTGACAGCTGTCAGGCGCGAGCGTGTCGTCAGCTTGAGCTCATGTAGATGCAGGGACGTCGAACATCGTGGCATCTGATATACTCTGTGTAGCTAATTTGTCGTTTTCTGAATTTTCCGCCTGATTTAGTGGTGTGGGTAGCTGTTAATTTCCCCATAAATTTCCGCTTGAGGCATCGGGACGCTGAGTGTCTTGGCACTGTCCTTCACAAGTCGTAGGGCATCGTAATGGAATATAGCGGTGCAGCGATTATTCAATCGGATGACATAGCAGGATTCTCACTTGGTTTGGATGTCCAAGTGTGGTCCCGTCAATTTTGCTGCGAATCCAGTACAGAAGTTTTTCTGTCCGGGGGATACAAACGCATAGACTTGTTGACTTGGTCGTTGATGGGGGGGGGGGGGGGGAAGAGGTCACCACTAAAGTGGTCAGGTAGCGCCTCTGTTGTTCCTGCACCTCTCGTATTCCCCTCTCTACTGCTTCCTTCCTACTCACCCGTCCAGCGAGGTTGGTGTGGTGGCACGCTCCTTCGTCCCGCAGTGGAACTCTCCCGGGAGGGGAAGGTCATGTCTCTGGAGCAGCTGGGCTGGTGTTTTGCCAGTTACCTCATTCATCCAGTGGCAGAGTGTAAACATAGCTGCAGGAAAATGCTCGGCCCAAGACGCATGGTTTTCGCCCACTCTCAGGCACAGCTGGGTTTTCAAGTCCTGGTTCCATCTCTCGGTAGGATTGGCACATGGGTGGTAAATCTCTGTTGTGTGGTGTATTAAGCCCTATCTCGTACACATGTCTATCAATATGCATACAGTGAACTGTATCCCAATGTCCCTTAGTGGTACCGATGAGAAACCGCAGCAGGTGAAAAACTCATTGTGTGGTGTTTTACCAATTACGTGCGCACGTGCACAGGAAAGTGGGTATGTCTCTACCCAGTGGGAAAACAAGTTTGTGAATACAAGAATAAACCTCTATCCAGTGGATGTTCTTGGATGGGGTCCAATCAGAACTATTGCAATGGTCTCGAAGGGCTCTCTTGGTTCGCCGGTGTGATGTTGATGTAGGCCATCTTGATGTCTACTTTTGAAGTGGTTACATTTCTGGAACTCACAAACGAAATCTCGAGTATGTATGGCCACTCCTGGCCAGTGGAAATACCTAGTAATATCCCGCTTCGTCTGATTTGCACCTGGATGTCCCGCAAGTTCGTATTCGTGCTCGTAACAGTGTACTGCTTCACATGTGGCTGATGGTACATACGGCCACCATGCATCACTGTTTACATTAGCATTTGATTCTTGGCAGTCATTGACAACATGCCAGTAGTATAGAAATGCCGATTCGGGCCCAACCCCCCGTTATCAGAAAAACAACGGCAAATTAAATTCTCGGATAAACAGAAAACCATCAGAAAAAAAAATTCTCTTAATTTTCTGATCCAAAACATCAAATGACTATTCGGACACAAACGCAAAAAGTGGCTCAAAAAGTTGCGTTTGACCACAACCGCAAAAAAAGTGGCTCAAAAAGTTGCGTTCGGTCAGATCATAGTCTTTAGAATGAATGTTGCATTAAACTTTGTGTTTGAGTGCATCTGCAAAAATATGCGTAAAAAGTTGCGTTTGGGGGCAATTGCAAAAAAAGTGGCTTAAAAAAATTTTGAAAACATGAAAAAAAGAATATTGTATATAATAAAGACTGATCAGTTGCTAAATGTATTAAACGGAACCAAACAATTTAAGAAACTTTCCAAACATTACCAGTGGTATTAGCCTTTCTCATTGCCATGGTCGTCGCATAATTAGGCATCAGTTGATTTTTATTTGCATTCATATCTCTATAACGTTTTAATGGTTATCCATTCCTTAAAACACAATTATCACTCTGACTTCGGCAATGTGGTACAACATAGTGTAATAAAAAATTTAGATACACGTCTTCAAATTAAACATATTAAAGTAGCCAAAACATTGAATTCCTTTTTCTAAATCTTTCATAGCACTTTCTATATAAATATTATTCATCTTTATCACATGAAACTTAAATCGATTTTAAACTATTAAAGTTATTATATATAGAATATGACTACTTCCAACCCAAAAAATATCTATGGTCTCATCTCTAACACCACTGTTCTTTCGGACAAATCAAAATTAATTAACATACCTTTTTCATCCTTAATTTCAACTATTATTTCATTTTGCATTGGAAAAAATAAAGGATAAGCTGTTTCGTAATACAGCGTGTCGTCAAATCCAAATGTTGTTCTTGGTTTAAAAGTGGCAATTATGTTAGTTTTTTCTATGATTATATTCATCATGTTTTATTATCATACCATTTACTATATTACAGTGTATGTTTATTGTTTCAAATGGAGCAAATTTTGGAATTGTATCGCCATAATGGTTCACATTTGCTTTCAGAATTTTTTTTTCTACGAAACCCAAAAGTTTTCCTATTGAACCCCATTTTCCAAGCTGTAATTTAAGCATACATTTTACTGGCACTATGTTTGTTATTTTATCCAGCTCGAAAGATATATAATTTTCTTTCCCATCCATTGAATCTACACTAAATGAAAAAATTGCTTTTATAGTTTTTTCAAGATCTTTTAAGCTATATTGGCCAACTGGAATTTCAACTGCTTATTCCATATCATTCTGGCCCACAAAATATATCATATTTTTCCCAGATATAATGTTGTGCGTTAGATAAATAGTATAGAACTGAACTGAAGCCAGTGAGTGCCCCTCTATCTTTAAAGGGTAATGTAGTTATTTATTCAACACTGATTCATTATCTGTTAGTTTGAATACTTTACTCATTTATTATATTATTAAAGAAATCTATTAATAAGTGAGCAAAAGAAACATGTAGACTGGGATATTAAAATAAGAATACCAGACAAGACTGTATCAACAAAACGTCATGGAGAATTATTACCTAATAATATTATATGTTTGATAATGGTCCCAGTAACTGTGGAAAAACTACAGTTATGATAGATAATTTTATATATGCTCAGAGATGGTTGGACTTTGGTACTCTCTATGTGTGTTCAAAAAGTCTGGACAAACCAAAATATATCAGTTTAAAGAAAGATATAGATGTAGCATCACAATTATTTAATGAACCGATAGCATACTTCTTTATGTCAAATTAAGAAATGGTTGATGTAAATGAATGACATAAAGAGTCTGTAGTTGTTTTCGATGATATCATACTTGAAAATCAAAATATGGTAAAGGATTGCTTTACTCATGGTAGACAAAAGATATTGATTGTTTCTATTTAACCCAGACATAATCAAAAGTACCTAAGCAGCTTATAAGAGACACTGTCATTTTCTTTGTATATTCAGACAAGATGAAACAAATCTTAATCATATTCATAGTGATTTTCTTGGTGGAGATATGTCGTTTGAGAAATTTAGGGAGACTTGTTCAAAATGTTGGAGTGATGAATATGGTTTTGTTACAATAGATATGACTCGTAAGTTAAATAATGGTAAGTACCGTAATAAAATACTTTTTAAATTCTTAGATTATAAGTAAGTTTTGATTTTAATGTAAGTGTTTCCATGAAAAACTAGCATAAACTGATCTTTTTAAATGTATTCATATACCATAGTTATTTCAATAAACACAATTGTATCTTCGGGTATATAGTTAGCTTTTGGTATTTTAAAATATATTATATCATCAGGGAATACTTCAAAAGTTTTATACATGTATATTTGTCTTTGATTACAACCTAAGTAAAATATTTGTTCTTTTGAACTGTATTTCCCAACTAAACGAATAATGTTAATTCTGTTTTTCTGATTTACTCTAAATTGACTGCATTCATCGGTGCAATGGTATCTCACACATTTATTAGTTTTTTTGTTCAAATTTATATTATTATCTACTTTCAAGTAAGTAAGATAGGCTTTATTCAAGGATATTTTATTTCTTGTCAGTGTGGCTGTTAAGTCGTTGAACTGTGTGTAGGAATGATCTTCTCAGTACTTGTATCATTGTCCGTTTGTTCTTTGATTTGATCTTCAATCCAAGAGCTCATTAATGCATTTCCACATATATTAATTTTTATTAAGAGTGAAATAATTTTTGGAAATTTAAAATTATGTGAAAAGTGATTTATCACAATTACACACAAATGACCACAAGTGACTTGATTGAAATTTTGAATTCTATCATCGTTATAAAAAAATATTACTTCCGAGATATGATATTAATTGTTAGGGTGGATTTCCACCAAATGAATCAAAATAATATTTGTTGCTTGCTTTTTTCCAATAGCATACCCACTGTGTACAAGAGTTTGTTGAAACATCTAGATTAACAATCCCATATGCATTATCGAGTGATGTGTTAAGTAACTCATCGATCATAAATACAACTAGAAAATTTTTTATGTTTAATTTGTTAACCATTTTATCAATATCATAGTTAATGAGTGGAGTTACTTTTTTTTCTTAACATTCTTGCCCCACTTAACTTTCTTCAATCCCTTGCCGTATTTCTCCATAGCTAAATTATGTCTAGGTTGTTCTTCCAATTTTTGGTTTTTCTTCTTAGCATTAATTACTGATGTAGCGATAGATGATGCACCACCAGCTGACGCTCTCAGAGCTCCCAATGCTGCGAAAATAAGGGTAAAAATCCACCCCTGTGAAGTGTCAGACCATTTCCAGTTTTCATTTCTTTGAACATACTTTAAGTTTTGGTACTGAAATTGTGATAGTCATCTCTTTGCCCCCCTTCAATTTCTTGTTTTTATGTTCCAATTGGTCTTTCATTAGGAAAGGATCAGTATTCAAACACCTTGTTAGGAACTTGAAATACAATGTTTTTTACTTTAATTTATTATAACAAATATTTTATCATTTCATTTTAATTCACCAACCAAGCTTATGTTTAATATGCATCGCAGATCCAGTAACACCAGTCCACAATCTCTCATTGAGATCAGCATCTGAACTTAACAATCTTCTGAACACTTTCTTTTCTAGTTCTTTGTCAGCTACATGTCTTTCAGCTAGATCTTTATGATGATAAGCTATATAATGTTCCATTGCAGCCACATCTAGTGGATTAATGGGTTTATCATCATGCTCAATTCTCTCTTTTAGTGTGGTATTTGGACCTAAGTACTGATAACCAGGTGCATGCAACTCAAAAGGTAGTAAATTAATTATATCATTGAGTAACCCTTTTCCGTGATGCTCTGAGTCCCAGAAATTATGTGGTATTGTGTTTAAAATTTGTTTAACATCTCTCACCCTTTTTAGGTGAGAGATGTTTCTTTTGAATCGAACTGTAAATAGGTTTAACAATAATTTTCCATTTACTTCCTTTACTCGATTTTGGCCTTCCCAAGTTTGGATCATGGTTTTGAACAACTGAGTTTGTATCTGCTAGGATACAACTATAGTGTTCATAGTCGGTTGCAGTGTAGTCACTTTCTGTTACTTTCTTACTAGTTAGTAATTTCATCAAACAATCAGTTCCTGTGTATGTCCGACCTTTTACAGTAAATTTCTCACTGATGAATGTTACTTCGCTATCACCAATATACAATATACCTTTATCAGCCTTTAGTCCAAAAACATCGTCTTTGCAGTCAATTAAGAAATCGGCCACATTCTTATCAGTAAATGTTGTTTTGTAGTTAGTTAACTGTGAGATATCAGTTTTCAAACACCCCAATGCTTCGTCATAGTGTTCATCGTCATCGTCATCGTCAATGCGTTTAACACCATTGTCATAGCGTACATCGTCATAGTGTTCATCGTCATTGTCAATTTGTTCATCGGTGTCTTCTTTTACCAAACATTTTTCTTTGAAAAGATGTTTCTGTTGGTGTCTGTGGGTAGTCTAAAATTTTAACAGCAAATGGAAAATGCTCTTTTATTAAGTTCTTATTCTCATTTGTTACATGTCCAATTTTTTGTTCCCAATCTTCTATCGCTTCTATCTATGGTTGATCGTGTATTTTATTTTATCATATTCATTTTGACGAAATTTTCTAAAAGTTTGAAACTTTTCAATTAGCTGTCTTCTTCTCTCTATATTCTAATTTAAATTGTTTACTTTTTTTAGTTGTCTCATTTATTATATAAATAAATAAAATGAACAATGATAACCCTAATGTATAATGTATACTGTCTCAAATGTATGAAAAATACCCTAAGTTCATATGAACTTACAAATAATAACAAAGTAAGAATTAAATGTGTTAATAGATGTTCTGTTACCATTAACTCTATATTCACTAGTGGGGGTATAAAAACGATATTGTAAATGAAATTCATAAACCAATGCAAAAAAACTTCCCCAGAATTACTGTTCTATCTTTTAGCTTCGATGATATTTGTCAAACTGATTTAGTTGGGATGAATTCTGTATCTTTAAAATGTATACACAGAATTAACAAAGGGTCTAAATATATGTGAACCATGATGTATGTTTTTTTCCAAATATGCATGGGCAATAGCAATCAAATATAAAACTGGTGAAAATGTTACGCCAGCATTTAAAACAATTTTATACAATTTGCAAACCCATGCATTTACAAACAGATGAAGGGAAAGAATTTTACAATAAATCATTTAAGACATTAATGGCCAATAACAACATAACACACTACAGTGAAAAGAAAGCCAAAAATATTTAATAGAACATTGAAGGATAAAATGTGGAAGATATTTACTGTGGAGGGAAACTATACAAGGGTGGCTTTATTACCTAAATTAATAAGTGAATACAATAACACTGTTCACAGTACAATCAGAATGAAACCCACCAACATAAATGCAAAGAATGAAAGTTCTATTCTAATCAACATGTATGGAGGAGAAAGAATAATGGTTAAACCAAAGTTTTCAATAGGAAGTAAAGTTTGTATAAGTAAAAAAGTGTAATTGTTTAAGAATTTTTTTTTCTATATAATAAACGGATCAACAAAAAATTGAAAGTTATGAAAGTCAGTCATTTCTGCCAAATGACTAAACAAAAAATAATTTGAATGAATACAACAAGCACATTGAGTTTGATACCCTATTGGCGATGCATTTTCACATCCGAATGAAGCTTATGTATACCAACAGTATATGCTAACTAAAAGAGTTACAAATACAGATTATGAAAAAACTTCAACTACTAATCTCTGTGAGCATTTCTTCCCATTCCAGTTCTCGAGATTAGAGATCTCTAAACATGGTTGAATAATCGAAAGTATTGACAACCCTGGCATCACTCAACAATGATGCATACATTGCTATATTCGGTCACAGAATCAGCATACATTCTAATTTCGGGGATAGAACTAGGTAAATATGTAAATACCTATTCATTAAGATATTTGTCTGGGTTTATGAGAGATTGTAATGAAATATTCTGTAAAGGTGGGTACATGATCACATTCATTCGAAATTCTAATGATGATGCTTCTTTTTACAGAAGACCTCCAAAGAAAGCAGATGGATCTGATGATGAAGATAATAGGCCAGATGCTGCTAAAATTGTTGAGAAAATGGAAATTCTGTGGCCAATTGTTGAATAAAATCCTATTTATGGAGACGAAATTAAAGCAATATTATAGAAACACCCCAAAATTCCAATTGGTTTTAATTATTGGCAATGCCTTGAAAAACCAGTATCTACCAATGCAAACTCATTTCAGCTTGATATAAAAGATCTGTTCAATTCAATCCAATTCGATATGCCAGACTTTGTCATTGTTGGATTTCAGCAAAACAGTAAAGAAGATCCTGGGCAATTCACACACAGTTCAATGTTTGACTCTTGTTTTGTCAAAAATATTTATTTTAAAAATGGGCAGGATGAAGTGTTTCCCAAAGAGAATTGGAATTTAAACATTGATGATAAAATGTTCTATAAGATATATATTGCTTACGCTGATTTTAGAAATTCAAAGACTAAACTAGACACCCATTATCATAATAATGAACTGCATTTCAACTCTGGGTCATTTATTGGGAGAAGACCATAGTATGTTATTGATTGTCCTTACAGAAAAACCACAATTGAAAAAAATCGAACTAATATAAAATTTACAGTTGATTATAATAAGCCAATATTGGCTACAACTGTTTGTAATGTGGTACTAGTAAGCCAAAGAAACCTAATTTATGATGTTAAAAGTGAAAGAATCACAGAAATCCAATAGTGCGAAAACATGTATGATTATTAGTTTTTAATTGATGGTTATCCATTAAAAACATTTACTGTTATATAATTTTTCATAGTATCACCCTTTTTCAGTTTTGTAGTGCCCAGATGGTAGTGTAGTAATGCCATCTTTAAGAATAAATCTTTTATCATCTACAAAACTTAATGCTTTTTTTTCTCAATTCAATTGATAGAGTTCATGTTTCTTACTTTTATTAAGATTCATACTTTTGTACAACACTTTTTTACCAAACAAACACTGTTTGTAGTCATCAAAACTAATCTCATTTCTGGCTACAGTGTTTTTCACACCTTTTGCTCTTTTCTTTTTACTTCACCTTCCACTTTTATTGCATACATTTTCGATTTCAATCCAATAAATTCTTCCATTAATTTTCCATTACATTCATCTTTCATTTTACCAATAATTTTTTTGTTAACTAACAGTATACCATATGTATTATCTTTTTTATATTCAGTAGTATCAAAATGATCGACCATTTCTTTTATGTCACTGTATAAGTCTGATGGTTTTTATATAATAGATGTATGAATCAGTATCTTGATACCCCAGTTCAATATTTTTCCCATACTTTGGTTTCATTATATTGTAGTAAAAATTGTACATTAAGACTTTCGATAGATCAAGTATACTCATTTCAACATAAATGGGTTAATTAAAGCACAGTTTTGTTTTAATCATATGAACTGGAACTAAAAAGTTGGTAAATATAGTTATATGCTTAAAGTTTGGTTTAGCCATTTGTTTATCCATTTGCTTAGAACTTATGCACAACCGTATAGCCACTCTGTTTCTAATATTTTCCATTGTTTTCCAAAAACAGAATTATTCATTAATTTGTAGAAATCTTGTTTAAAGTCATTTGCAGATTTTGTTTGCATATTTGTGTTTAGATCATTATAGGACTTAAGCCAATCTGATTGATCAAACTCCAGAACTCTATGGATCTTTTTCAACTCCATTCCGAGAGATAGATATTGCGTAAGATTTACATAGGGTAATACATATTTTTCTTTATCATACAGAGTAGTTAAGAGTTTTGGATTTTTTGAACCTTCTAGTATTTTATTCTCTGGTGCCAATGGCAGATATTTGTGGAGATCGTGTAGTTCATGTGGGTATTCCAAATCAACTTCCAATATATAACCTTTTCAAAAATAATTTCGTATTTTTGTTATATCTATATTTATATTTCTCCACTGAAACTCACGATAGGGTAAATACTGATTCATAGCCCATCCATATAAGTTATTAGCATCCAGATATGTAAGATGAAAGTTTTCCTTTGTACTATCGTTAGCATTCATATATTTATTATTTGCTTTAGCATATCGCTTACAACATTGTGAAATTCTACCACGAACTCCTTTTTCTATCATCAAAATCATGTCATAATCTGTTAATAATTCTAGTTACATTTTAGTATGTTTGAGCATAGCATCCCACGCTAACCTTGGGGCTGCGAAATACCATGCTGGATCTAGCTTATATGTTCTGAGACATACAACTCTAAAATTTCCCATTATATTAGACAATGTCAATACATCAGATTTGTTATAGAGTTCTGTGCACTCTCTAAGGATTTTATGTTGAATTTTTCTCACACCTTTCTCGCAAATTCGTGATCTTTGTCTGTAATGTCACATTTATTGAGTTTGTTGTAAAATGCATCTTTGGATGGAAGTGATGTCTCAAAATTTTTCAGCACTATCCATGTAGTCATATGGATAAACATATTTTATTATAACAAAGTCAAGAAGTTCATTGGAGAATTGCTTACACAATCCTCAGAATTGGCTTCTGGAAAGGTTGCTAGAGAGTTTAACAATACTACTAGCCATAAATTAAAATGAGTCAATAAATTTAAGATTTACACATATATGTTTCGTAAAAGAAATATATTTTTCTTCATTGTTGGGAATTAGATCAATTTGATTTTCATCGATGCCAAGATCTCTTATGAATAAATGTGTACCATAACCAGATATATTGTGTATAAACACTGGGACAAAACATGGATTTCTCTACGATTAGTTACAATCTCTGAGTGCAGCTCCCCTAAATTTCCCCCTTGAGATGATTGTGATCTTTCACAGAATCAATATTCGAAGACTTTTCACAGATATGACAATGGGTAGCTGTATCATAAACAATTTGTTCTTTCTAAGCTAGTGGAAGCATTGGTTTTTCATTTGTGTATATATCACCAATAGACTTTGCTTCTTCCATTAGCATTTTAACGAACACAGTAGTGCATCAGGCCCTTCATATGTTACTGGTGGTTTATAGTATCCATGTTCGTATTTTACATAGTAACAGAAGCTAATAGACTCTTGTTTTTGGTATGGTTTCGTGTAAAATTCGTCTGGTTTTTTTGGCAAGTTTCAATTTTATTCAAAAAACATTCTAATTCAGCATATATCACTAGCAGAACTCTCAAATAATGATTTTTGTTTTTAAATCTTAATATGTAATTTTTTCCTTTAAATGGTAGTTCAACTCTAACACCATTGTGATCTCGACAGTCTTGTTCATGATCTTTTAGCTTATTTTCAGAGTAGAAATGTTGCAAACATCCATCGCATATAAATATTTTGTGGCCTTTATTTGTTTCTTGTGATGCGACAAGTCTCGAAAGACTTTTTATTCAGCAGTAGTAATTGTTCTTTTCGTCTTTGATATAGAGTAGGTTACTATGCTTATCTGTCTTATTTTTTGTTGTTTTTAATGGGGATATTATATATTTCTTACCACAATATTTTTCTTCATATGCATACACATTAATAGAAATTCCACTTCTTTTCTCAAAGGTTGGTATGCTATCCAATTTTATTGGAAATTCCAAACCCTTAAATACATCATAAAACTCATGTTCGTAAGCTATGTATTTATTCACTCTATGGGGATATCTTTGTACTTGATGCAATGCAGATAGAGCAGACCACAAAAACATTTTTGATCATTGTTGTTAACATTAATTACCATCTGCTTAGCTTTGATTTTTTCTGGGAGATCAACATAAAAACTGCCCTTGAATAGTACATATTTATTTATTCGCGCTTCTAGTTGAAATATTCGGTTGAGTACCCACTGAGATCCCTTTGCTTCGAAAGCCCCCATCTCACACATTATTTTCGATATGCTGTTGGCATAATATTCCTCCAGATTAGTCGACTTCCGTATAATTTCGTTCTTTGTTTTAAAGGATTTTTGTATATATTCAATATTTCCAACAATTCCCCTTTTGTACTTAGTAAAGTGTTTCATGTTCACTTTGAATTATGTTAAATATTTATTAATTAATCCTGTGACAGTTTTTTTTACATCATTTAGGAAATGATTTGGGTCTTTGTATGCATTCACATTCTTTACAGCATAAGTCTTAATCCTACTTTGAAATGCTGTTTCGATTTCTTCTACACTGAATCTGAGTGTGTACTTATGAATTTTCTTCTCAAGCGACTTCTTATGAGAGATGGTTTGTAAAAGTGATTACAAGTTTCACACTTGACATACTTCTCTTGATATTTCTTCTTCTTTCTCTTCACAAAAACATCTTTTTTAAATTTATATTCTTTCCAAACATTACCAGTTGCATTAGCCTTTTTCATTGCCATGGTCGTCATCATATTAGATATCAGTTGGTTTTTATTTGCTTCTATTTATTATATAATATATTTTATTTTTTTATGTTTTCAATTTTTTTTTCAGCAACTTTTGTTTGCAACTGAGTCCTAACACAACTTTTTACGTGTATTTTTTACAGATGCACTCAAATGCAAAGTTTAATGCAACTTTTTTTTTCCAAAAACTATTATCTCACCAAAAGCAAATTTTTGAGCCACTTTTTGTGCGTTTGTGCCCAAACGTAACTTTTTGAGCAACTTTTTTGCATTTGTGTCCGAATAGTTATTTTATGTTTTGGATCAGAAATTAAGAGTTATTTTTTTCTGTTGGTTTTCTGATGGCTTGAGCATTTAATTTACCACTGTTTTTCTGATAACTGGGGGTTGTGTTCGAATCGCCTGTTAATGTTTTGGATCAGAAAATTAAGAGTAATTTTTTTCTAGTAGTTTTCTGATGATCCAAGCATTTAATTTACTGTTGTATTTCTGATAACTGGGGCTGTGTTCGAATCGTCATTTTATGTTTTGGATCAGAAAATTAAGAGCAATTTTTTTTTCTGGTGGTTTTCTGATGATCCGAGCATTTAATTTACTATGTTTTTCTGATAACTGGAGGGGAGTGTACTCGATTCGTCATTTGATGTTTTCGATCAGAAAAATTAAGAGTAAATTTTTTCTGATGGTTTTCTGATGGCCCGAGCATTCAATTTGCCGTTGTTTTTCTGATAATTGGGGGCTGGACCTGAATCGGTATTTCTATATTACTCACGCCACTTCTCTATTTACGTTCAGCGCACTTGCGTATCCATTCGCGGGAGGTAGGGCATTTGTTTTGCTCAACTATCACATGTTCTCGGAGCGCATTTAGCATGTGGGCGGTTGGCGTAGCGGTGATGTTTGCACAGCGTATAGGGTGTGTAACACTGGCTTTGTGCACTGCATGGAAAAAGGGGGGGGGGGGATGGATACTTTCCCACTCTTCCTCGTCTTGTGCGACTGCTTCTCCGGGCGAACGGGCCAGGTGGTCAGCGAGCTGGTTATCTTCACCTGCCACATGTTGCACCTCTAAATGAAATGCTAGTAAGAACAGAGCCCATCGGGTGAGTTTTTAGCGGTTTTCCCGAGTGTTGTGAAGCCACAGCAAGAAGCAGTTGTCCGTTCGGAGTATGAACTTCCTACACTCCAGCAGTTGACGGTACATTATCAGCGTCCAGACGACCGCGAGACACTCGCACTCGTTCACGCCGTATCTGCGTTCCACTGCTCCGAACTTCGCGCTCCCGAAGTCAATGATTTTCCACTGTCCGTCGTCTGACAGTTGGAACAACACTGCTCCAAGAGTCCCTTTTGGCTCGCGTCCGTCTTCACGTAAACATGCCTCGCTGGGTCATAGCGGGCAAGTGCAGTACACTCGCGGATGCGGCGTTTCAGTTATTCGAAACTGTCTTGCTGTCTTGCTGTCCACCGGAAGCGAACATTCGGGGACATCAATTCTGTCAGTGGGGTGGTGACGATGGCGACCTCCGGAATGTACTCACGTATCCAGTTTGCGAGCCCGAAAAACCTTCGGAGTTATTTCCGTGTTGTCGGGGTGACATATGCCTCAATCAACTGGACTTGTTCAGCCGTGTGTCGGCTCCTCTCTTCATCTACGATGTGGCCGGGGAATTGGATACTCGCTTTCCCCAGGTGGCACTTCTTGTTGGCACATGTTGTTTATTGATGGCAAGACTTTCTAACATTAGTGGCAGATGGCGCACATGATATAACCAGGGCTCGACCCATATAATGACATCGTCTAAGTAGGCGAGTACAAAGTCATAGATGTAGCCATCCAGGACAACACGTATCATCATGGCCTGGAAGGTGGAAGGGGCACATTTTAGGCCTAATAGCATAGCGCAGAATTGGAAATGTCTGCCCTCAGGCGCTGTGAAGGCAATCTTGTGACGGTTGGCTGATCGCACAGGTATCTGCTAGTATCCACTTTTTAAATCGATCGTTGTCATGAACTTCGCATGGCTTCGTCGATGTTCTCACTGACAATCTTCCTGTGATGTGGGTAATACCACCTTGGCGAGTGAAACACGGACTCATCTGTTGTCAGCGGAATGTGGTGTTCGACTACGGTCGTGTGTGCAACAGGTCAGTCTCAGTGAAAACATCTCGTCGCTCGTTGAGTAGGCATTGTACTACCTCTCGGAATTCAGGGGGCACTGAATGGTCCAATTTGCCAAGCAGTAGAGGAGAAATTTCCCTTGTTCGCGGGTCGTTATTGTAGACTGTCTGTCGCTCTTTGGTTCCAAATTGCACATGTCGGGCCGCAGATTCGACGGCGGCATTATGTTCGGATAACTAAGGCACTCCTAGGATAATATCCTCCCTTAAATCAAGTTAAACGAAGGCATTAGTCACGGTCGTGATGTCCCATATCTCAATGGTAAAATTATTTTTTCTCCTACTATACAGACTGTTTGTGGATGCATAGCCAGCTGGACCTCATGTTGTGTGGGTTGCATGTTTCTGATGTCGACGACGTCTGCACATACAAAGTTATGTGATGCCGCCGTGTCAATAAGGGCTCGACACGGACAGTTGTTAACAAGATCAGCTATCCTGGTGAAATTGTTTTGAAGTCCTATTTTTTGTGTCAGTACTATAGGTCGTATGGACTGATAGGGAATATTCGAATCCACCCTAGTAGCCTGTAATATATTATGCTTGTTGACTTTTATATATGTTTCTGAGTTTTTTTATTTTCAATGTCAATCAAGGTTATGGGTAAAGGTCGAGGTAGTCTTCATCTAATATGTTGGTGGTAGTCTGTAATATGTTATGCTTGCTGACTTTTATATCTTGTTACTTGAGTTTTGATTTTCAAGATTATTCAAGGTCATGGGGTCAAGGTCGAGGTAGTCTGCATTTAATATGTCGGTGGTAGATTTAATGTATTACGCTTGTTGACTTTTATCAATTTTTTCTCGAGTTATTGTTTTCAAGGTCAGTCAAGGTTAAAATTTTAAGGTCGAGGTAGTCTGGTAGTCTGTAATGTCTTACATTTGTTGACTTTCATGTATTTTTCTCAATTTTTTGTTCTCAAGGTCATGGGGTTAAGGTCAAGGCCATTGGTTTCTGATATGGTGGATGGGTGATGCCTCCCAAGATGGTGGTTGCATACCAAGATGGTGTCCTTCAATAATGTATAAACAAATGGTGAAGGAAGAAAAATACGGCAGCCTCCAGTAACATATAAACAAAGATGGCGATCTCCATTAACATATAACCAAATGAATGAAAAATCAAGATGGTGGAATGAATTTATGTAAGGGGAGTGTGTGGAGGGATTCAGTCGTCTGCTGGGGATGTAACGAATGTGACTAATGGCAGTGCTGCGAAATGTACGTTTAAAAAAGTTTTAAAAATATTTACAATTTTTAAATATATTTTAATAATTTTTTAATAATTTTTAATAATTTACTTACAATAATATTTATGTATTGGAATTTTTTGCAATGTTTTAAGCTTTAAAATATTGTTAAAAATATTTTTCGATTTTTTGGATTTTTGAATTTTCGAGGTCAAAGGTCAAATGTCCTGATCCCGGTCACCTTGTCACCTGGGTCTGACCCTGGGTCACTGATCCCTGTAAGCATTTCTGGAAAAAATGGGTTATATCTGAGGATCTTATTAATAATTATTAAAATAATTTTTAAGTGACATTTATAATTTTTGATAATAATTTATTTTTTTCAATTTTTTTAAAATTTTCTGAAATTTTTAAAAGGTTTTTTTTTTTTTTTGTGTTTTGAGGTCAAATGTCCACAGGATCAAGGTCAACGTAAAATGTCCCATGGGTGGGGGGTAAAAGGTCAATGACATCCAAGATGGTGGACGGTGACGTAACAAGATGTTGGTTCCTCCGGCTCCAGCTCCGATTCCCGATCTCCTTATGCCCAAACATTAATTTATCTACTACTAATACACTATAACTGTCACAAGAAAAATACACAACATTTAATGAATCAGGTTTCTACTTAATGTCACGTGTACACAGTTTGTGTACACGTTACTTACCCTATCCAATTCACATAAGCACTTTAGTACACATTTAGTGATATCAAAACATAACATGACAAGACATTGCAAAAAGGTAACAACACAACTGTCAATATTAACATAATAAATACCTTTGCATTCTGCATGGTTGTTCCGTGTACAAGGCTTACGTGCACGGCACTCATCTTTAGCAGACATCTTGACACTTTATGAACAGAAAATTCCGCAAAGAACACAAATAAATAATACCCTTCAAAAATGTAAACAAACTAGGCATGCCATGTGGTCGCTGCGGTGCTCACGTGGCGAGTGCACTGTATCACTTTTAAAACACAACAAACAATATGAAAAAGGCTATCTAAAAATAAACACACATATACACTTCTATTTCACTGCACTGATGCACTATTACGGACGTACGGAACGCAGGCTGAGGTACTGACGTAGCACGTGGTCGTAGGTTGCTTGGTCAGATGTGCTGGCGGCAGAAAGAACGGGCTGACGCTGACTGTTCATATCATGCTCATTTAAACTTGGTTATGTAGTGAGCGGGCAGTGACTTGAGAGCCATTGAGGGGCGTGGTGCCCGGCGGAGTCTGATGTAAAGTGCAATCTAGCGGGCTGCGTTAGCTTGAAATGGAGATGCGGGACAGAGGGCTCTGCACAGCACTGCTCCCCGGTGGTGTGCGTGGAGGTCTAGGCCTCTATTCGCGGTAGGTTTGTGCGCTGTGTCGTGATTTGGAGGTGATTCGTTCTAAGTAGCTTGCTGCCAACCCAAGGGATGACGAACGAGGTTTGCCAACACCGAGGGTTAGCGCATATCGCCTCGTGGCTCCCCCACCGCTTTTATTGCTGGGAGTTGGAGGCCCTCTAACCTGATCACCCCCCTCCTTCCTCTACAATATCCGGCAACTCAGGTGCCGCTAGTGGACAATGTGCTAGGGATGGCTATCGAAAACCAAAATATCGACATTACCGTATCGTTTTATCGGAAGGTCACCGATATTTTTTAGCGATTTATCGACCTAAATTTATCGATATTTCACATATTGGATTATCGATATTTGCACCAAAAATTCGATGTGTTGCAACCATTAATCACTAGCTTAGAGAACATCTCACATCTTGCCATCGCTCAAGATTCTTTAGAAATGTAACCACACACACCTTCATACAGGAGCCCTAAACAAAGAAATTAGCCACAAAATAAGTAGTCTAATTAAATACTACAGATATAACTTAACATCACCTACTCTCTACAATGCACTGAACCAGACAGCTAACTAGCGACTAAACGAGTTGAGATTAGACTGTAGAGGTTCTTCCCTTCTAGTGATAGGGTGATTTCCCTAAAGGGGTTTCTTTAATTTGGGGATTTCCCATTTTGTTTTCTTGCATGATTACAAAATGAGAAGAGTGTATTGTATTCGAGTGCTATTATTATAAGAAGTGGTAACCCACAATAATTTATAACACAATTCTTAATCGTGAATCCATCAAAACGAAAAAGGTAATCACAAGTATAGGTTATTTACCAGAAAACGTTTTAAAACACAGCAGAGAAAAATGATCAAGAAATATTAAGAAAATTTACCGGTAAAAATTCATATGTTAACAGTTCATTTATATTAAGCACAAATGAGCTCAAAAAGATATGTCGAATAGCGCTCAGAGTAAACAAATGCTAGATGCCTCTCTAAAGAGTTATTTGAAAACTGTATTTTCATTACGCCTCTAATCACGTTCCACAATGCCATAACAAGGCTGATAAATTTTTTTCTTAAAAACACCAGAGAAAAGCCTTACAAATGATTCACAAAACTGTATGTCAAAACCAACTTTAATGAAGTTACACCACTTGTTTCTTAATCAAATGACCTGATATTAAAAATCCCCCTAACCAATTGCATAATACCATCGCCTCTTCGAGCGCTTAAACTTAGAGCTAAAGTTATACAGTCGCCTTAATCAAGACTGACAAAAATTATTGCATTTTGCTAGGTCAGTTACACCCTGCTACTGTGCATCCAAGGTCGAGTTCAATCAACAAACGAGGCACCTCGCCAGAAATACGTTTAACCATTCCATTGACTATAGTTAAAATGTATACCCGTTCCACAAAAAACTAATTTCGTACAAATTTTATACAAGTACTGCGTCTCTCAGGGTCCATATTTCTCACAATATAAATAATCAGATAATTAACTTGAAACACGCATTTACTACGCTGGAGGAAAAAATTATAATGATTACCAAACTTCTGAGATACAGTATCCTTATTAAAAACATTAACAAATGACAAATTAAGAGTAATAATTACTCGTTAACCATAGTGAAAATATCGGGTACTAATTAAGGTTTCTTACCTATTTAACACTAGCAGGTACAATAACTTTATCGACGTGGGGCAGCGACATAATACCCTATAAAACCCGCGGGATAATAAAAATTCATATTAAAAAATATCTTAAATGAAATTCCACAGAGAGGCCCGCAGCACACCAGCCCATCAAGGTAACCTCTCATAAAATCTCAGTACAGGAAATTAAATCTAACTGAAATCGGGGGTTTTGGACAAGAGCTGAGCAAGATAAAACGGGCAGCATGGACGGCATCAAAACTTGCAATAGCTATAGCGCTCAAAAACTCAATTCATTGTACGTATTAAAATTTCGATCGTGCGAGTCAAATGCTAAACAAAATTTAATGTTTAGCCGCAACCCAAGATTCTACTTTAGCACTACGATACAGAACTACCACACAAACAACTGCTTTACTATACTAAGGCTCGTCGCTACAACTCATTCTCTTCAAGTATTTGGCCAGCACCTTCCATAAATTAAATTTGTTAAAAAATTACAAACTATAGTGGGCAGCACCCTTACACTTTACCGCAAGTATAGATAAACATTAATAATTGTCGCATAGCTTGTAGAACTTAATAGCTTTATACTATCCATCAGCCAGAAGAATATTTATTGCTGTATTCAGTGAGATACAATTAAATTCTATATCTAGTCTAGTTGATTATTATCTTATTCTTAACCCTAATTAGCAGACTAATAAGTAAAGTAGAACACTGCCTATATTGGGTCTAAATATATTCAAAATTAAACATCTCTGATGTGTGTGTGATGTGTGCCATGAGAGAATTGTTAACCATGTTAGGTAAGTGTCTCAGGGGAAACATAAACTTCAGAAATTTACCAGACATACACTGGACACTTCAATCACAACTATATATCTCTACGATTAAAATAGTCATTATACAATCATCTTCACTACACAGAAAAGCAACATGAATAAGCATAGATAATGCAATTTTTATGAGGACATTTAAAGAAATCCATCGTCACACATGGCTCTCTTAACAAACAACTTATACACCTAAATTATGTTATTGATTTATAGAAAACCCTAAACAAACATACGATCACTTTACATGAGGTTAAAGAATAATACGAAACCCTGCTGTCAGATAAATTTACCAAACTAGAAGAGATTTTCCTGAAAGATAATGTAATCTATCATCTCGTGCAGGGCCAAGAGTTTTATTTTTATATTGACACATTAGCGTTGCTTTAGGAGTAAAATTAGTGCAAAAAGATGACTAAGGTTTGGAGAGAACTGTAGCAATGGCGAGTCGCACGTTAAACTGTGCTGAACGAAATTACACAGTTACAGAACGCGAAGCATTAGCGATTGTTTGGGCTCTACAGAGGATCCGTGATTTTCTCATTGGAGAGAAAATGAAACTACTTGCAAGCCACTAAGCCCTGACTTGTCTGAAAACAGGCAGAGTATTCGGAGATAGACTAACAAGATGGATACTATTCTTACAAAAATAAGACACTGACATCCAATACATTCGAGGATCAGACAACCACGCTGCCGACTATCTGAGCAGAATTCCGGATAGCGAACCTGATGTAGCTCATCCTCGGAAAAGATTGAAAGAGTTCGTGGTTGCATACATTAATATAGCCGTGGTACAATCTAACAAGTGCCTAAAATTAATTTTGAAACCATTAGCCAAATGACAGAGTATATGTTTTGTAATAAGTTTCTGAAAAAAAATTACCTCAGTAACCTCCGAAAGTGGATTGCAAAAGTACTGTTTTTTATTCTAAGATGGAATCTTATTTGCCGAAACAAAAAGATAAGTAATTTTGAGACTGAGTGGAAACCGGTAATACCTAAATGCTTGCAAAATATGGTTGCAGTTGAAGTACATGCTATACTTGTTCACCTAGGAACGAACAAGCCGTACGCAAGTCTGAAACGATTAGTTCTTGGCCGAGCATGCTAAACACAGTTAGAGAGTGTGTTTATACTTGCCGACTTTGACTAAAAGCCAAGCCCCCCCACAGAAAAGTTGCAAGGTGAAATCCAGTCTATTTTGCCAGGAGAACCTTTGTCCTTGGTGTCAGTAGACATTTTTGGACCATAACCTTGGTCGAAAGCTGGCATGATATATATATTTTTTATGTTAGATTTGTTTCGAAAATTGATACAATTGTATGTAGTGGTACAAGCCATGTGTAGACATTGTTAGAGAAATTGAAACTATCCAGCGCTGAAGTTTGGAAACCAAAATGCATATTATCAGATAAAGGAAGCCAATTTACCAGTGAAGTATGGCAGGGGTGGCTAAAACAGCTAGACATAATCCCGACTACTATTTCAATACGCCATCCTCAAAGTAACCCAGTGAAAATAAGCATGCGAACCAATGGAACTATTTTAAGAATATTCTGTTTCAATTGTCAACAGAGCTGGTGAGACAAAATTGATTTAGTAGAATTAATCATTAGTCACACTATTCATATGACCACAGGTCAAGCTCAGGTAGAGGTACTTACAGGACAGAAAATGGTGAGCTTAGTGGAAGGGTTGAGCAACATACGTAAACTTGATGTGTATACAGCAGAAGATGATCTGGAGAAGATACAAAGCAAATTAATTAATTAATTACAAAGATGGTTAATTAGAGTTTCAGAAAGTCGAAAACGACATTACAAGACCAGCAAGTTGAACCGATATAAGATAAATGATCTGGTACTACATCGACCAAGTGCAACAAGCAACTATTGGGAATTTATTATGAAGAAGCTGTTTCTTATATTTGAAGACCCATTTAGAGTAGTGAACATAGTAAAACACAATTGTTACGAACTTGCAGATTTGCAAGAAAATCCCGTAAGCAAGTATATCACTCAACTAAAACCGTATTAAACTTCACTGCCGCAGAAGCCTATCGAAGCAGATACCAATGATACGCTATTCTCCTCAGAGGCGCATCTAAGGGGCAGTAAAACCGTGGCCCAAAAGAGTAAACAATCATACAGATTCAAAACATTCAAAAAGTAACCTCTTTGCAAGTAGTGGAGTTGAACATCAATATCAAAGAGGAAACCTCACCCGTTCCCCAATTTACAACACATGAGATTGCACTTTTTTCTTTTTTTCTTGATGTTTTTCTTTTTTTTATTCATAGCTAATTCACACAATTGACTAAATATGCTTTGTGAAAGACAACACATCATAATGTACGTCCTTAAGCCCACAGGGCATTTCTTTAAACATTATCAATTCTATATCGCCTTGAAATACATTTATTAAAAATGGTGATAAACAAAATTCTTATAAAACCTGTGGTTTAAAAATATACCACCTTTAAAATTTTACCAGGCCACATTAAAATAGAGATTAAGGCCAACCATGTAAGCAGATATATATTGCAGATAATAGTGCTACTCAATAATTTGACAGAAATTCATGCAAATTTCTCACTTTCAAGCAATTTTTTCAAAATCTTCTGGAGACGTAACTTATCTTTTCAAATATACCACAAATTTTATCAAACTTTACTCTAGAATCAAGCTAATTTGACTCAAATCTGCATTCTCAATCAAGCACACTTTTTTTAAAAACATGCTTCATTCACTCTTTGATCAGTGTCCTTCTCTCGAGTGAATGAGGCCAAATGTGGGTCAAAAAAGGCCAAGATTATTCTAAATTTACAAGCCAAATCAATTAGTCAAAAATAATATCACAAGAAAAGTACTAAAATTCTTGGAATTTCATTAAACATATTATGATTTAGCTTTCAAATAAAACTTTTAAAAACCCGCCACAAAAAGTGAACCAAGTTGAAAATTGATTTTTATTTTGGCATTAAATTTGATTGATTTTTTGTTGCGCTTTGAAAGATTTGACAGAAAATTATAAGTTTGCTTGAATTTGGCTTGAAATTGCTTGAATTTTAGCCTAATTATTAAGTTGCACTAGGATCAGCCATAAACGTCTACTGAATTTATAAAAAATATTTACTTATGAACACAATTAACCCTTTTGAAAAATCAAGCAAGTTAAATCATCTTATTTTAATAAAACTTCAGTACTTCTCAAAATTCTACGTGGGTAAATGTTTACCCTCTTGATCAATATTCTTAAAAAAAAAACTATAAAAGGTTTGTGAGCAAGTTAATGCCAATGCCAGGGACCTGTTTATTTTTTGAGTTTACAAGTAAGTTAATGCTAACACCAGTGACTCAATTTTTTAATTTTTCCGGCTATATTTAGTACCAACAAAACTCCAAGTTGAGAAACCCCTCACTTCACCACCAGCTAGCCTATTTTTTTATTTTGTTTGTGGAAAAATGAGGGCTTTTTATCTTTTATTTCTTATGGTACTCCCGATCCATATAGTGGGGCACATTCCACTATATGAATCACTCCACCTATACATATGATATTCTATAGTATAACATAGAGAGCATTTTTTGAGTTGGAGATTAAGAGGTATAATTTTTTTTTGCATCAATGCTAATGAATTACTGTATTAGCCAGAGCAAATAAGGTTTTTTGGGCTCAACTTTTGAATGTCTTGGTGATAAGTTAATAATGCAAATATGGGCACCACTTATTTGCATCATTAAATTAGCCTCTCAACTGAGGGGGGGGGGGGTTGAACCCCGAATCTCGAGTTACAAGACAAACACTCAACCAATGGGCCATGGTGGTTGAGCGAGCGAGGTGACAATTAGAAGTCCACATGAGGCAAGATGTGGTTAGCTGAAGTCTGTTATCCTGCTTGCTGCGAGTTCCTGGCAGCTCGAGTAGACATCAGCACAGTTGTGTGATAACATGCTTTCTGTTGCAGACAGAGTTCGCTGTGATCGGGCAAGCACAACTGTGCAGATTAACTTTACCCTATTGCTACGAGAGTGAACAGCAGTCACCGAAGAGGATAAGGAAAACACATGCTTCAAAAAGATGCAAAGCTTTGAAACAGTTAAAACTTATATTCGAAAATCGGAGTTACTGAAAACAGTTTAAAAAAATATAATGTTTTAAGTGTATGTAAAACACACTAGGCAAGCTTTTATGTTAGAAAATGTATCTGAATTCTGTACTTACCACTGTCCATTTTCTACTCAAATCTAATGTTAAAAAACCATAATTTTCGCCCCAGCACTTCTCACATATCTCTTTAAATTTCTCATGTGACATGTGCCCACCAACAAAATCGCAATATATATGTTTGAGGTTTGTGTTGTCTAAACATACATAGAAAATTTGCACTGTTTTGTATCAATTATTTGGGAACTCTGGAATATGTCTGCGCAAGATAAAATACATCAATATTTTTATGCCGACGTCTAGTAAAGTACTCATGAACGACATTTTGTTCATCTAAAATTACATCATCAAAAATAACTAAAGAATTATTTTCACGTTGGACTAGTGGAATCAGTTCCTCAGTATTATTTTAAAAATATGCCATATTGTCATTAAACTTGATGGATACCACATCAAAGTCGTCTTGTAACTGAATATATTTGGGTTGATTCAAACTTTTTTTAACAAACATACAATTTATGAAAATTTAACCAATCTGTCTTATAAATAAAATTTGTTATTAATCTCGTCTACCTGCATTTATTTAGGCCTTTAATTTTACCTCTAATATCATCAGGTGAAAGTTCGCATTTTTTAGCATCTCCTTCAGAAATTAAAACACCAACACCTCAATCGACTTTCTTCATTTAATAACACAATTTTTGTAATAAATGGAGAATAAAGTATTCAGGTTAACATATAATAGTTCTATTCTTAAGAAGAAGCTTCACTATGATATAATTCATAAAGATAAATCGATTATTTTAATTAGTTTTCACATAAAATTTTTAACACCAGATTTAGACAATTATACTATAACAATAGTTAAACACATGAGTCCTGTTGTTGATAAAAACGAAATTATAGCTATTCCCAAAGGACAACACTATTTTGATTCTTTAAAGGAAACTATAAATTCAATCGATCATTTCCAACAAATAAAATTATACAGACAGTGTGAAAAATAGAATAATAATTAAATCTAAGTTTGACATTAAACTTGACAATCACTTATCTGATATTCTTGGCTTTGAAAGAGTTATGACTATTGAAAAAGAGAAAGGTGTCACTGATACCAAATTGCCTAATTTTAATTCAATTTAAACAATACATGTTCATTGCAATTTAGCATATGGCATGTTTATAAAATATGACGAATCTAATCACTTAGAAACAGACATAATTACTAGTTTTCCGCCATAAATTATTTTTTAATTTAGAGATTACATTAGCTATGAGCCTACATATCCAATTTTATATTAAAAATAATGATTGGTTTAATCACATTGTTCTAGAAATTAGAAACGAAAGTGGTACATTAATTGATTTTGATGGTTCTGAAATTGGCATTGTTTTGAAGACTAAAGAATTTTAAAATATTTATATTTTATGAGAAAATATATAAAGGGAGGAGGGCGACTGCTGGTCCCCCCTTAAGAAGTACATAAAATATAAAAATTTTCTTTCAGAAATAGTTGGTATCCAAAACAGATACCAGCTCTCATTAATAAAATTATAAATTTCGATACCCATATGGCAGTGCATCTATTTTATTTTCTAGTATAATTCTTTTGTTACCTCAATGACTTAAAGCTATTTTATTAACTTTGGCTGCATACGTTTTGTTTTTTCTCTCTTCTTATTAAATTTGTTGTTCTATATTGAATTTTCTCATCAAACACACATTACTTATAGTCTTCAGATGCAATTTTACTATTGACTACACATTTTTTCACACCTTTTGCTCTTTTGTTTTCTTTATCCTCAACTCTATATGCATACATTTTTGCTCTTAAATCAACAGATTATTTAATTATTTAACCATTATATTAATATTTTATTTTACCTAAATTTTTTTAATTTATTTGTGGCATGTTATAAATATTGTCATTTGGAAAATCACTTGTATCAAATTTACCTAACATTGACTTCATGTCTTCATAAAAACCATATGTTTTAATATTATATAAATAGCCATCAGTATCTTGATAGCACAATTCAATTTTATCTCCATACCTGACTTTTATCACTTTATAATGTAAATGTACATCAATTCTTTCAATATTTATCTAACATTGACATGCCGACATAAATAGGTTGTTAAATTTTACATTAGTTTTATTCATGTGAATAACTGCAAGATTTTCATTAAATATAGTACTTCTTTTGAAATTGGGTTTAGCAACTAATTTTTCGCAAATATTTAATTTGAAACCAGCCTTATACCTACTCTGTTTCTTACATTTTCCATTGTTTTACCAAGTACAGAATTATTCATAAGTTTGTAAAATGTTTTTCAAAATAATTTTTTGCATTTGTCCCCATCAATGTATTATAATCCATATATATATATATATTTAACCAATCAGACAGATTAAACTTCAGTGTGTTATGCATTTTTTCAATCTTCAATACATTATTTAGGAACTGTTTTAAACTATGATATTGCAGTGTATACTTTTCTATGTCGTGTAAAGTTGTTAATAGTTTAGAATCATAATATCCTGTAACTGCCTTATTTTCTGGAGAAAATGGAAGATCTTTGTGTAAATTATGCAGTTCTTGGGGATATTCTAACTCAACTTCTAATATGTAGCCATGTTGTGAATCATACTTCAAATTTAATATATGTTCTCGCCAAAAATCTAATTTCAATTCTGTATAATAAAACCATTCGAAACCTCTATATGGCAAATGTTGCGACATTGCCCAACCCCCCCCCCCCCTCACACACACACACACACACACACACACACACACACACACATATAATATATATATATATATATATATATATATATATATAATATATATAATTTTGATCGAGATAACTAAATAATTTGATTTTTGATTTGGATTGAAATCTTCCAAATATTTGTTATTTGCTTTAATATATCGCTTACAACATTGTGAAATTCCATCTCTTACAGCTTTCTCTATAATTAAAATCATGTCGTAATCGTGTGATAAATCTAATGGTTGTTTCGTCATCTTTAATATTGCATCCTATAAAGCAACCTGGTGCTTTGAAATACCACATAGGATCTAGACCATAATCTAGACCATATGCATTTATACATGTATATCTAATATTTTCAAACACATCAGCCAACTGCAGTACATCACTTTTTAAATATGAATCACGATATTCACCAAGATTTTTATATTAAATTGATTCCATATATTTTTTGCATGCACATAATCTTCATTAAAATATCGCTATCATGTATTTATTGTAAAATTCACTCTTTGGGTAAAGTTGAGTTACGTTAAAATGTTTAAAACTGTCAATATAATTGTATGGTTAAAACCCCTTCCTAAAGACCAAATGTACATTATCTTCTGGAAAATGTTTTAGTGTATGTTTCATTTGTTATTTAGTTAAATTAGATGGTAATTTATCTAAACTACTTGCCATAAATTTGAACATGTCTATAAACGTCCTTTTTAAAATTTCTGTTTTTTTTTTTCCCCAAAAGTGATAAACTTTTCTTCGTTATTCGCAAGTAAATCTATATTTTTTTCATCATAACCTAACTATTTAATGAATAAGTGAGCATCATATCCAGCTAAGTTATGAAAATAAACTGGTACAAAATTTTGTAATTTTTATTGTAGATTAGAATTGTTGCATGTTGGGTTAAGAAATTTTCCACTTATGTGATCATGGTGACTCACTTTTTTATTGTCCTTGGAATATTCACACTCACATACAGTGCATTTTTTTGATTTGTTGTATGTTGACTTCTCTTGTTCTGTTAATGGATGCATTGCTTCTATTTGTGAATATATTTCCCCAATTTCTTCTACTTTAAATTAATGTTATTTATTTGATCATTAGTATGATTATATCTTTCATTGAGTACCACCTTGTAAATACCATTATCGATATAATCTTCTGTTAAAACTGGATATTTTTGTACCAATTAATTTTTTTTTTATTTCTCTTGGATTTGGCTTAGTTGTTTGTATTGTCTTTCGAATTGATTCAAAATCTTCATATATTGAGAAAGGAACTTTCGTTGAATGTTTAATATTTTTGAAATTCATTTGTTCGCCTTTCGAAAGTAATTTAATTTTTACTGGTTCATTTTTAGAACAATATTCTGTGTGTTTATTTAAATTCTCTTGAAAGTAATAAAATTGAAGGCACATATCACATATATAAATTTTACTTTGGTGTTTTTTTTGTGCTGAAACCAATTTAGATAAATATTTAATCCAACAGTAATGCGAGTTTGTATCACTTTTGAAGCAAAGCAAATTAATGTGCTTGTCCTTTTAATTTTTTGTAAACTTAAGTGTATTAACACTGAAATTGCCATCAATAGAGTATACATTTATAGATACATCAATTTGGTTTTCTATCTTTGATATATCGTCAATTTTAGTGGGATATTCATATTTATCTACAGCTTTGTCAATGTTAAGACCCACATTTTTATATTTAGATATTCTTTGGGGATCTTTTTCTTGCTGGAAACAATGCAGATTTTATGCCCAAAAAACATTTTTTATCATCATTTTTTACATTATTTCATGCTTTTTATTCTTAATCAGTTCTGGTAGTTCAATATAAGATGCTCCATTTAATGGATTACACTTGTTTATTGCTAGCTGCAACTCAACTATGCTATATAAGGCCCAATCTGAAGTACTCCTTTCTATATTTTCTATTCGTGCAACTATTTCATTTGTTGTTTATTTGTAAAACTTTTTAATGTCTCCTTCGTTCAATATTATAAAAGTGTGGGATTGAATGTGGTCGAAAATTCTTATCTCGCCAGTTTTCCGGCTTCGAAAATGGGCGACAAGTTTAATGTTAGATTTCACAGCTCTAAGTATTATAAGTCGATCGCGCAATACTTTAAATAATTGTTGTTTTACTGAAACTAAAAAATTTTTAGGCAACACTATATTAAAATTATTTTTAATGATATATGTTGATAACCTACATTTGAAAGCTTTCTCGACTTCGTTAATAGTTATTGGATGTTCTATGTCAGTTTTTTACACATAAATTAGTGGAAGAAGGGAACATTTCTCTGATATTCTTTTTGGCTTTTCTATATTTTAAACCACCTTTTGGAAAAGGTAAATTTGCAAATTTTCTTTTTCTTTGTTCATTTTTAATTATTGGCATGATATCTGTAATTAAATAAGCATTTCTTAAATTTTATATACTGATTATGTTAAAGCTTTTAGCTTTAGTTCTTAATTCCGCAACTGTTAATTCATCTTGATTCTCGATAGGATTTAAAAATTTATATACTCTCTTTTGAATAATATTTGCAATATGATCATCTACGTGTAATTTATATAATACTTTTATTTTTTATTCTATACCTATAATTCTCAACTCGCGCAATCTCTTTTCTCTCAAATCAGCCGCTAGATTCCTCGTCGCCATATCTATATATAGTAAATTTTATTAGAATAAAATTTTATGAAGTCAGCGAATACTGAGCTTCACTTAGAATATCTATTGCTGTAATGTGTGATTTACTACTTTTATGCTTTTTAAGAGAATGGTTATATACACATTTTCCGCATTCACAGTGTACTTTTTTTTTTTTTGCTCATAATGTTGTTTGGCATATTCGGTATAACATTTTTTGCTAATGTTAAAACGCTTATCTATTGTGTTTTTATGAGGGGCATGTGATTCCATAGGCTTATTCTCATTGCATACAAAGCAAGTCTTGCTTGAAGAATCACCTCGTAAAATTTCATGGATATTGTGCAATTTAGTATTTTTGTGTTTTTCGAGATTTACCATGCAAACAGATTTTCCACATTAGCATTGTACCTTCTCTTTAATTATCTCGTATCGACTTCTAAAATAATCATTGGTACATTTTTTAGAGGCATTAGTGTGCTTTTCCTTTGTATGTTAATGTGATGGAAAACATTCAATGTTTCAAATTTCGCCACATTTTTTCAATTGCTTATATATGGTATTATTTTCCATTTCGTTAAGCAGAAAGTCCATTTTTATTTATAAAGCAAGAATTCATTATGATAAAGAAAAAAAATAGTCAGCAAACTGCTAAAAATTTTATATATACCATACGCATTAATAATTTGGTATTTTTTTTTTAATATTCTTAACATGCACTGTTTTGGCACTAGTCAAATCTTCATAGTTCTTTAAATAAAATTGACACAAATGAAATTATTATATTCGATGCTCTACTACTTTTAAAACACTGCTTCTATTTGCTCTAGACAGTCACCAGTTTCTCGAAGTTCATATTTGTCATCAATGTTATCCAAGAGTGATAATTGTAAGCTTTGTAAATTTGAATGAAATTTGTGAACTAATTTTTTTTAAATATCTTCAGGTGCTTTATCTAATTTATATGAAGGTGGTCGTGAGCCACTACCACCTTTTAAAATGTTGGTCAGGCTGCAAGGAAGAACAGACGAGGTCATGTATATTAAATAAACAAATTTATTAACAGAATAAAAACATTTTTAACTAATGCTTAAAAAATTTACTTAAGAAAACTCTAGATTATGGACAAATTTTCCATTTTTAATTTCTTTTAAACCTTAATACATTAGAAAAACTTCCTTCTCATTTAGTAATTTCAAATATATTTTATCTAATATCTTCATATAGCGCTCTGGTAATGAAATTTTAAACTTGCTATCTAGAATACAATTAATTATTTTTACCAAAATAAGATTCATAAATTTTAAAATCCGTAGCAGTAAACCATTAATTTTTTTGTAGTTTAGTGAATTCAAACAAATTGTTCAACTTGTTGAGCAGAGATTTCATCTTTGATTTATAATCAAAAAAATTATTAAGAAGAAAAAAAAATTGATGCTGAAATGTTATCAAGCTTAGCTCGCAGATGAGGCTTAAAATATAGACTACTCTAGGAGCCTGAAGCATGTTGAATATTGTTTGGAAGCATCCCTGAGCCATTCTTACAACAGGTTAAATATTTTTGTATATAAATGAAGACTTATATAATTATTCTCGCTACCACAAATATAAATTTTGCCCTGTCCAAAAACGAGAATCAGACAGTGAGGGTCATCAATTTTTTAAATAAATATGGATATCTAGATGGCGATGCAAATTCGCTTTCAAAAATTGACAAAGAAAAATTTGAAAGTTGTTTAAGAATATTTCAAGAATATCATAACACTTCTGCAGTTCATGGTAAACTTGATAAAGAAAGGCTTGATTTAATCAACAAGCCAAGATGTGGTGTTATGGATAAGATTATTATTGATCTCTCATCAACCACAAAATGAACTAAAAACCAATAAAAATTGAATTTTGCCTATGCAAATAAATCAATTTGGCGTTTTGCAAAAACACACAAATTTGAAATTTGTTTACAATACAAAATTTCCAGACATAATTATAGCATACAAAAAAAGTCGACATAGAAATCAGAAATTATCTGGGATTTATCAGACTAGATTTTATAAACACGGTAGTTCACTAGTACATGCATTTTTCTTTCCAAATCAACAAAAAAGTCTTGTTGAAATTCATATCAATAGGCAGGAATATTGGGATAATGATGGGAAAAACACTCCTGAAAATAAAGTTTATTTATTAGCAGTTTTGATACATGGCATCGGCCATGCATTAGGTCTACAACATACAGGTGATAAAAATGCAGTCATCTATCCAACACTTAACAATGATTTGTTTGATTTGCAACTAGTCGACATCCAAAGCATTCAGAACTTTTATGGACCACCCCAACAAAATAATTTTAACGTCAATGAACTAATTGATTAATGCAAATACAGATATGTAAAAACATTTTTAATATTTGATGATTAATTGCATATTATTTACAATAAAAAAAGTTGGGATAAAAATTTGAATAACAACGAAATAATCTATAAGACAATTTTGATAACAAGAATGTTTTAGTTTTTACCAAGTGATTTCGAAAATTTTTTTATATACCAAAGACCTTCGGGCGAGTTAGTTCTGGTTGTAGATGATGCAATTTATATGGTTGATTATACTACTTATGAACTTATTTATGGTCATTCGAGAGGATTTTCTTCATTGGGTTTAAGGGATGATTATAAAATAAACGCTGTTTTTAATTCATATTCAGGGAAAACTTTTTATCTTCTTTGAAAATGTGTATTATGGTGTAATAGATGAATGTAGTTTCCTAGGTAAAAAAAAGGTCTAATTAACAAGAAATTTCCTCATTTACCAGATATGATAGAGTCTGCTTTTAGACACAAATGGTATACTGTATTTCTTTCGCAACGAAACTATTGTTACAATTTCTCTCTCTAGAAATTCAGTGGGATATACCACGTTCGTAAAGGGATGGAGGTCTCAATCAAATAAAATAATTATTTATAATTCCATTAATTTATTTACAATAACTACAACAAAATTCTCGTAACTCAAATTCTAACAATAAATTAAATCACTTAATGTTCGCCATTGACACCAATTAATAAAATTTATAATTACAACAAATAAATCAATGAAATTAACTAATTAAAGATCAGTCACAATAGACAGTGTAGCAACCTATTCCGATTATTTTATAATTTATGCGTCCATACTTGACAGTTCGATTATATAAAATAAAATCAGTATTGCACTTCCATTCAGTCCAACGTGAGTTCAATCCATGTCACGCCAGTCGCAATATTCTAGAATTCTCCAAGCACCATCACGTACAGTAAGCTTCACTCGTCGGTTTAAAACCCTCTCGTCCATTCAAGCCACGAACAACTCACTCGCTGTCGTCCCGCAATCTCCAGTCGTCGTCCACACTTCACTTCGCTCGAGCACACTCGGTCAGATGGCCTCCATCAAAGATTGCCGGTGCTGGGTTGCGGCAGTATATATAGTGTCATAGACCGCCACTTAGAATCTTCCCCAACTCGCGTGATGCGTCACGAATGGCTGAGGCGCCAGCCAGTCGCATCAGAACATTCTTGCGTCGTCACTAAACGCATCGGAAACTCTAGCAGGCGAGAGGAGGTCTGTGACGCCAGCAAGTCTCGCCGCTGTCGGCATTCACGGGATTCCCAGAAGAGGGAATCAGGAGGCCGCGAGTGCATCGTTCCAAGAAGAGGGTAGGGCGAGGTGGGTCTCCAATTATGGCGCGAGGCAGCTGAGTCGGCGCCCGCTGCAGCTCGTAACCCTGCCCCCTCTTTAAGTCTGTTCGTTCCTAACAGACGTTACACAATCAGGACCTTCGTACAGCGTCAGTCGAGCGATGTGGACAACCTTAGGCTTTACCCGAAAGCCCTGTCGGAATATCCTCTAGACCACATCATTTATCCACTTCAAGATCCTGTATGGGCCTTTCCAAGGTTTCTGTAGCTTCATGCCATATCCCTTCTGCCTTTGAGGGTCGTACAACCACACTATCTGTCCTTTTTTAAAAGTCTCCTCACGTTTTCTTCGGTCATATCGTGTTTTCATTCTGTCACTGTTAATGCTAAGGTGCCTCCGGGCAAACTCATGAATGTCAGTCAACTTCTGACATAAATTAATAGCATATTACCGGTGTGCTTATTCTTCCTCCACTGGACGTCTGAACAGCAGGTCATCAGGTAGGTGGAGCTCTCTCCCAAACAGTATCCTTGAAGGCGTTAGGGTACCCTAGAGTCCCAATCCCTCTGATTGTCTTTTATTAAGATAGCCAGATATTGTTCCAGGGTACGATTTAGTCTCTCAGCCATCCCATCCGGCTGAGGGTGTAATGCTGTGGTTCGAGTTTTCTTCATTCCTAAAATCCTCGTTACTTTTTGGAAAAGAGTTGCTTCAAACTTTCGCCATTGGTCCGAATGAAACTCCAGTGGCATTCCAAACCCGGAGAAAACATGATCTACAAGAGCATCAGCTACTGTGCCTGTCTGTTGGTTTGGAACCGGTATGACCTCGGGCCACTTTGTGAAATAGTCTTGTGTTACCAGAAGGTATCTATTTCCCCTCTCAGTGATTGGTAGGGGTCCGAGAATGTCATCTTCCATCCTCCCGAATGGGGCCCCAACATTGTACTTCCGGAGGGGACCACATCCCTTAACACTCGGACCCTTCCTTGCAATACATGCATCACACAGACGGCACCACTTCTCAACATCCTGCCGACAATGCAGACGATATAATCTCATTCGGACTCTGTGAGGTGTCTTATTTACACCGAAGTGACCACCTGCTGCTGTGTTGTGCAGTTATCCTAACACTGCTGGGATTCGGCACTCTGGTAGCACCAATTGTAAATTACTCTCTCCCATTGTTACTTTCCCAATTACTGTAAAGCACACCATTCTCTATAACAAGGGAATTCAACTGTGCCCATTATGCCTTGACTGTCACACCTAGGCTATATATCTCCTCCCATCTTGGTCGCAGCCTAGTTTTCTTCCACTCCAATTTTGGATGCAAGGTGGCGTCACTTAGCTGATAATTTCTTATGTCCTTTTCGTCGCACATAGATGACCAATCACCAGATACAAGGACTTCAATTCCTGTCTTCATGCTTTCCACGATACACCAACCTTCACCTCCTGGTGTTCACATTGATGACAGAATGGTTACCATGGTCTCCTGGAGAATGTGTACACATTACTGTGAGGGCGTCCAGACTTGTGTTATATTTAAAAGTAATATTCTTGCAGGTGTTGTATCCACTGGGCTATTTGACCTTCGGAGTTTTTGAAATTTAGCAGCCAGCATAATGAAGTATGGTCAGTTTTTAGGATGAAGTGTCTGCCATAAAGATATGGATGAAAATGTGCAATCGCCTTCACCACTGCCAAAAGCCCCCTGCGTGTTACACAGTAGTTCGTCTCGGGCATGTGTAGCACCTTACTGAAGTATTCCAATGGCCGCTCTTTTCTATCCTGGATCTGAGACAACATAGCCCCGATTCCAACATCACTAGCATCACTATCCACAATAAATCTACCCTCTCTACTTGGGAAGCCCCGTACTGTGGAATGTATCAGAATCTCTTTTAGTCTATTGAAAGCATTTTCGCACTCTTGGGTCCAACAAAATTATCTTTTTGCCTCAATCAATTAGTGCAGATGTTTGGCGATAGTGGCGAACCCAGGCACAAATCGACTGTAGTAAGTACATAAGTTCAGGAAACTTTCGAATTTCAATTTTATCCTTTGGTAGAGGGCAGTATCTTATTGCTCTGGTTTTCTCAGGGTGTGTTTCAATCCCACTGGCAGATACAATATGGCCCAATAAATTAATTTTATTTTGGAAAAGGTAGCATTTCTTGGGAACCTATTTCAGAATGGCCACAGTCAATTTCTGAAACACAGAATCTAAGCATGCCAGGTGCTTTTCAAAAGTTCTTCCTGTGACCACAATGTCGTATAGGTACACCTGACAAATATATAACGGCTGAACTTTCTCCATTATCCGTTCGAAGGTGGCAGGGGCATTGCATATCCCAAATGGCATAACCTTGAATTGCCAGGTTCCTTTCCCTTGAACACAAAAGGCAGAATTTCCTTGTCTTCGCGGGCCACTTCGCACTGCCAATATCCGCTCTTCATGTCTAGAGTAGAATACCACTGTGGGCCTGCTAGACTATTCAGGGTGTCGTCTATCCTAGGGAGTGGGTAAGAATTTTTCTTGGTCACATTATTAAGTCGGTGGTAATCAACACAAAATCTAATAGAGTCATCTTTCTTTTTAACAAGTACGATAGGAGAAGACAATGGACTTACTGATGGCTCTATCACATCTAAATCCCCCATATCTTTCAGAATACCATCAACGACCTCATGTGAAGCTAGCTGTAGTCGCCTTGGTGGCTACTTTATGGGTCTGGCATCCTCTTTGTCGATGTGGTGGCATGCAGCATTAGTTCTGCCAAGGTCATTGGGCTCACAGGAGAAAGCACCTCTATTGCTCTGAAACAATTCTGTAACTGCCCTCTTCTCTCGCCAGTTGAGATTTTCTTTTGTTCTTGTCAGCAGTTCCCCCAGAGCATCTGGAATAGAACATTCAGTAGTTTGTGAGAGTGAAGCTTCTGGGACATTTTGAATTACCTGTGAGACCTGCTTGCAAAACCCTATTGTGGCACCCTGTTGAAGGTGGATAGCATGGTCAGACATATTAATCATCCTAACAGGCAAAATTTCCGATTCTGAAGAAATCAGTGTCCTGGCTACAATGACACCATCGAGTAAAATGCCACCTTCCTGGGCTGGTTCGATTATGCCCAATCGCCTGACAAATTTTCGCTGGCATCTGCCTGGAATAACAACTTCTCTAGAAGCAGGGAGCACAGTTGACTGATTACACACTACTGCGCAGCTCATTGACAAAGATAAATCTCGTCATATTGACACTACCAACTTGGTATTACCTACACGCAACACCCCCAGTCGAGTATCATTACAGCATCCCAGATTATGTAAAACATCAAGACCCAAAAAACATTCGTCCTCTATTTCTTCTATGTATATATCATGCTCTATCTCAATGTTACCGAGCTGTAAGAGTATCCTTCTCTTGCCTTTTGACTGGTGTGGTATCGCCCATTACTGTAGTTAAATAGCAGTGATACATGTTCTTATCGGATGATCACTGGAGGGAAGGCCCAATAATGTCGGGTCTTACCACTGTTATAGTCACTCCTGTGTCAACGACCATTTGGCAAGAAACATCATCGAAGTTCCCTTCCATCAATATGGCATCGAAGTCTTGTTTCATTGAGTGAACTTGCTAAAGCATTGGGGCCTTCTCTCCAGCAATCGCCTACCTTTGCCCCTCAAGACCGGTGTTTACAAGTTTCCCGAAGACATTGTGCTCTCACCTGATCCTTGGTGCCTGCTCCCTGGCTGTTGCTGCTGCTGAGGACAGTTGGCTCTCAGATGCCCTGGCTGTCCACACGTCCAATATTCCGGCCGTTTGGGTGGGGGACGGCGAGTCTCCATAGTGCACACTCTGGAGGCGATGTCCCTCATAGTCGTCTGCAAGTTCTTCAACATCCCCTTGATGCTGTCGTCCTTCCCTTAATCAAGCATCACTGCCCGCACTGGACTTCGGGGCATTGATGACTGCCATGCTGACTCCACTTCCAATGCTCGGGCTAAGGCATCCTGCATTGTGTGAGGCGCAGCTAACCACACAGCTTGCCGCACGTCGGTGCAGCGATAGCATCGACGAAGAAGCCGACGGCGATGATATCTCTTGCCTCTTCCGAGCACCCCTCCAGAGACAGGTGCGACAGCCTTACGATGTCCTGCGACAGCTCCTGCATTGGTTCGCTGGGTCGCTGGATGCAGCTTCATAGTTGGGCATGGTGGGAGTGCCGCAGGTACCGGTCGCCGAATTGCAGCTCCAAAGCAGACACCAATGCTGGTCCCCTCAGTACAGCCGTCAGGTAGTACGACCACTTCTAGTCTGTCCCGTCATTCAGTTTGGCCAAGATCTCTAATTGGTGCCGGTACTCGCGCCAAAGTGTCTGGGCTCAATTGTGACGCCTTTACCCACCCCTGGCTGGGGCATTCCGACACTGCAGAATGGCTGCGCCTCCTCTGCGATAGTTCCACTGGCAGCGACATCTACCTTCTTCTCGCTGCCCGCACTCGTCGTCTTGGTGGTAACAAAACTCGGTCCCTCTTCCGCCCCTGCATGTCGTCTCTCCTGTTGCTGCAAGAACTCCTGCCATTCCTTCTTGAGGGCGCTCAGTTCCTGTTTCATTTCTTGCTCAACACTATCAAGCTCCTTGTCCACACAGTCAATTTTATTGTTCACCAACTCGCTCACACCTTCTATATTTCTGTCCACATTCTCATTCACACTGTCTATATTTCTATCAACATTTTCGTTTACACTGTCTATTTTCCTATCTACTATTTTGTTTACACTATTTATTTTCCTATCCACATTTTCGTTTACACTGTCTATTTTTCTATCTACATTTTCTTTTGCACTGTATGTTTTCTTGTCTACTACTATGCTAACACTATCTATTTTCTTGTCTACTAGTCCACCAACACAAATAATTTGGCTATTTACAGATTCACTAACACTATTAATTCGACTATTTACATTTTCATTTACTTTACTAACAGATTCTCTAACACATCTAATCTGACTATTTACATGATCTATTTTGCTATTTATCTGCCCACTTAAACTCTCAAATAAAAATCGGAGTGCTTTCATGTCTGCCGACATTTTCCAAGTAAGAATTAAAAAATTTCTTAGTAATTTCTCGACCTATTGCTCAAATATCGTGATATTCACAAATATGTTATTTTATTTTTATAAACTGTCTCCATCCCACTTCTGACACCTGTGTTACAATTTCTCTCTCTAGAAATTAAGTGGGCTATACCAAGTTCGTTAAGGGATGGGGGTCTTAATCAAATAAAATAATTAATTCTAATTTTCTTAATTTATTTACAATAACTACAACAAAATTCTCGTAACTCAAATCCTCACAATAAATTGAAATCACTTAATGTTCACAATTGACACCAATTAACAAAATTCATAATTACGACAAAGAAATCAATGAAATTAACTAATTCAAGATCAGTCCCAATAGACAGTGTAGCAACCTGTTCAATTATTTTACAATTTATGCATCTATATTTGACAGTTCGAATATTTACAATAAAATCAGTATTACCCTTCCATTCAGACCCACCTCAGTTCAGTCCATGTCCGCAAGTTGCAATGTTCTAGAATTCTCCAAGCGCCCTCACGCACAGCAGGCTTCACTCGTCGGTTGCTAACCCTCTCGTCTATTTAAACCACGAACAACTCACTCACCATCGTCCCGCAATCTCCAGTCGTCGTCCATACTTTACTTCGCTCGTGCACACTCGCCAGACGGCCTCTGTCAAAGACTGCCGGCCGCTGGGTTGCGGCAGTATATATAGGTCTGGCCGCCACCTAGAATCTTCCCCAACTCGCGTGATGCGTCGTGGAGGGCTGAGGCGCCAGCCAGTCGCACCAGAACATTCTTGCGTCTTCGCTAAACATATCGGAAACTCCAGCAGGTGAGAAGAGGTCTGTGACGCCAACAAGTTTCGCCACTGTCGGCATTCACAGGATTCCCAGAAGGGGGCGATCAGGAGACCGCGAGCGCATCGTTCCAGGGAAAGGGGAGGGCGAGGTGGTTCTCCAATTATGGTGCGGGGTAGCTGAGTCGGTGCTAGCTGCAGCACATATCACTATTATGGAATATAACGAATTTACAAAGAAATTGACTAAAGTTGGCAAAAATGGCATTTCCATGTTTGGTATAAAGTGTGAATCTTAAAACGAAATTATAAATATAATGAATGTTATTGTCAATGATTTAGAAAATTTAACTCCTTAAGAGCTACTAAATTACAGAAAAATATATAAAGAGGTGGTGCTATATGGTAGCACCGCAAAACAAAATTTATCAGTGAATTTGGTCTATATTTAATAAAATTATATTCTTAAATTTTTCATTTCATTTATAAAAAAGAATATTTAAAAAAATACCTATTACAACTCGCCGATTTCACTTGAGCAAAGTTTGGCATATAAAAAAATGGAGTCATTTGTAGACATAATTAACAACAACCTTTTTTTTTTTTTTTACAATGGTAACGAGGTTGTTATGATTGTCGATGAGAATAATAATCCATGGTTTCATGCTAATGAAATTGCTCAATTACTTGGTTATAAAATACCTAGGAATGCTGTTAAAGACCATATTCACTTCAAATATTTAAAAACATATGAAGAACTAGATAGCATCAAAGCGATGCTACTTGAATATATTCAAAATACTACTAAATTTGTTAATGTACCTTGTCCCTTTCAACTTCAAGCATCATCTAAAATGGAAATAACGGAAAATTTTCGAGACTGGTTATATGAAAATGTTCTTCCATCAATTAGAAAACATGGCGAATATAAGATTCAAAAAGATATAAGGCAATTATACAGAGGTCAAATAAAGCATTTAAAAGATACCAATAAAATTAAAGATGATTACATAGAAAATTTAAGAGAATCAGTTGATCTGTCATTAGATGGAATAGCTCACAGAAATGAGCTAATCAGAGAAATGACACCATACGTTGTACCACAAACACAAAATCTAAATTTAAATCCAACTTTTGTTCCTTTAAAGTTATACGATGGTGTTTGTGAATATGATTATTATGTCAATAGAACACAAAGAAAAAATCTTCAAACAAGTTTGTATAAAATTAAAAATGAACATCTAAATTGTATACAAATATTGATATTTGATTTTATTCCAAATTGTACCATTTTATATTAAAGAATGAAAGAAGCAATTCATTATTAGATTGAGCGATTTCTTAACTATTTTAATACTGTCGGAAATAATTATACGCAACAACAATTGATTAATGATATTAATATTCTTGGTCGAATTGAGTAAGAAGCAATGCTATATTTATCAACGAATTTGGTCTATATATTATACATTTATTTGTATTTATTTTTCATTTTATTTATAAAAAAGAATATATAAATATAAACATATTTCACTTATGCAAATTGGCGGAATCACTAGAAAAACAACTAGAGACCTTAAACCTAGAAGATAATATGGAATTTGTTACATTATTTAATTAAATTAATCTAATTTCCAACAATAAAAAACAAACGTTGTATTAGATGTTAACAATCAGCCTTGGTTTAAAGGAAAAGATGTTGCTGAAATTTTACAGTATACAAACACAACAAAAGCCATTATAGACCATGTTTGCACAAACCATAAATATGCTTATAAAACATAAGGAAAATTAAGATGCTGGTAATGAAGATAAAACATTTCTTAAAAACAAAAAGAAATATAATAATGGTGCTATAATTTATATCATTAAAAAAGGGTTACTACAACTATTGACAAAATCTAGAATAGCCAATAAATCATTGGTAAAACAAATTTCTAAGCGGCTTAATTTAAACATAAACATTTTTGAAGAAAAAAAGAAACAAGATATATCTCCCATATTATTAAATGCTTTAAAAATTTAAATCATAAACAACAATAGACTATAGACAATTATGGAATAGATTTATATTTTTCAGATATAAAATTAGCTATTGAGTGTGACGAATTTTACCATAAAGGTAGAAATCTTAGTTATGAAATAGAAAGACAAAATTATATAGAGACCCAAAAAAATAGCAAATTTATAAGATTTAATCCTGACAAAATAAATTTTGATATAGCCGATGTGGTTATTCGTATTGTTGTGCATTTAAGTAAAATAATAATGGCGTCCACCAGACAACCTTAAGCAAAAAAAAAAAAATTGATTTAAAAAACATCTATTTTATTAATCCAAGAATTATGAGAGTTATCAAATAAGATTTATCGCCTTTTGATTTTAAGACTTTTTAAAACAAATATTCATTACGAAAGTTTGTTTTCATAATTTCGTATTCATAAAAACTGCCTTTAAATTTCTTTTCCTTTGCCAACATTCAGTTTCTAAGTTGGCACATCAAAATTTAAAACTTCGAAAATGGTAAATAATTCTGTTGTCCAATTAGCTGGATAACCATTTTGAAAAAAATCTTTTACCCTTGCTCATGTGGACAATATCTCCAACGCTGTATTACAGTTTAGAAATCATGTCTACAAAATCTTGTCTTAATTTTTTTTCATTTTTATTGACTTCAATCGGTTTCATGCCAATGGTACTATGCTTTGTGTTGTTATATACATTAACTAAATCTTCTAATAATATTATCCATTTATAATTTCCATTCAAAGGAAATTTCTTTCACATTTTATTCCTCATTGTACGATTAAATCTTTCCACACAACTGGCTTTTAATTGACTGAATGTAGAATACTGATTTAAGTTATATTGTTGCATAAGTTCACTAAATATTTAATTTAAAAAATTCTAAGCCACTGTCACTTTGTATATTATTTGGCTTTCTTTTAACTAAAATAGGTTCTAAAACAATTGCTACGTTTTTTGGCTACTTTATCTTTAATTGGTATTGCAAATTCGTATTTTGAAAATACATAAATAATTGTCATAATATATTTGTAACCATTGTTGATATGTGATATCCCTTTTAAATTTCCGGTATCCATCACAACAAGATCAATTTGCCATAAATCATCGATTCAATAAGAAATTACTTTTCTTCTTGGAAAATTTTTTTCGTGCAGGTTTATATAATTAATTTATTATGTCTTTTCTTACTGCAAGCAATTTTTTTCAAAAATTTTGATTTAATACAATTACATATAGAGCACTTACTTTTCTGAACTAATTGCACATTTTTTGTATTTTCAGTTTTATTATTATATTTTTTTAGTTACTTTCTTTCACTTCAAACACCAAATATTCTCTATTTAATAGTTATATATATATATAGTTAATCGTTATATTTGACAAATAATCCTATCGTAGTCAATATTCCATCAACAATATAATAGATAATTATTTTTTTAAATTTTAAAAGCTAAAAACTTACCTCTGTTAACATCAAAAGGCTTACTATAAACTATTTTTGTAGTTCCCTTAATAACAGTTAGAGTATCATCAGATAAATTATCAGAAATTATTTTATAAACAGTACAATCCATCAAAAAAGAAAATAAATTCACATTATCGTCTATGCGAAAAACATTATTATTTTCATTCCACTTTCCACATAATATGAGAGATTTTTCTTCCTTGAATTTTTTTACTCATTGGTTTAAATTTTGTAACTTAACATCTAATTCTTTGTCATAATCTTCTTTGCTTTTTCAACTTTCGTGTTAACAAGTGTATCACAATAACTCACAACTGATTGGTATAAATATTGCAATTTATCATTAAAATATATTTTATTGGCATCATCTTTGGCCTCTACAGGATCAGCCATTATATTAATTCTAAGATGTTAAATAGAAACATAGTCTGATGTATAAACAAAAACTTTACTGAGCTGATCTCGTAAAGCAGAAACAATGGTATTATATTTCGAATCTACATATGTTCTTAAATCAGAAACACTAGTGCTGTATTTTGATTCGAAATCGGTTTTTAATGCATAATCAGAAACGACAGTTTTATATTTCGAATCTACATCTTTTTCTAATGTCTGTTTCGCATTATTTATTCATTATATACAACCAGCAATAGTATTACTGAATTGCAAATTGGTATCTTCTTTAAGAGCATAATCAGAGACAATAGTTTTTATATTTAGAATCTACATCCTTATATATATATATATATATATATATAGAAAAAACGTTTATTAACCGCATATTTATTATTTACAGGTTCACCCATATTAACAAGTCTGCATCCTAGAAAAGAAACATACGCTTTTGTATAAACAAAACAGTTGGCTAGTTCACTTTGTAAAGAAGAAAAACTGGAATTGCGTTGTGAATCTACATTGGATTATAAAGCATAAGCACTAGTGTCAAAAATGTTATTTAAAGATTTGATTAATGGTTTTCCAAATATATCCGTAATTTAATAACATATAATTATTTCAATAAACTTAAATTTTCTCGAAAAAATGTATTAAACAATACAATATAGATGTCCACAAATAACTGAATCCAAATTCTGAATTTTGTCATCAATGAAATAAAAATTTCTGTTTTAAATAATTAATTACATAATTAGGAATATTTCATCCACATGAATCGAAATAGTAAACATCATTATTTTCCTTAAAATAGCAACCCAATTAGTGCCAGAATTTGTTGAAATGTCGAAATTTATCGCAGCACACTCATATTTGAGCATTCTATTCGGCATTTCGTCAATCATAAAAACATTTTTGAAATTTTTATATTTAATATTTTTACATATTTTTCAATATCGACATTAGATAGTGGGTATGTATTAAAATTTGTTTGGTCTTCCTATATTTTTAGCACCTACGCCACTTAATTCTCTAATTTCTATTGCCAAATTGTGTCTTTGTTGTTCTTCTAATTCTTTTCTGTTATTTTTTTTTAGTTTGTTCAACAGAATTATAAACTGCACTACGTCCTCCAACTAAAGCATCGAGTGCACTTAATGTTGCAAATAAAATTGGCAAACATCCTCCATGGTGTAAACCACTTCCTGTTTTTTTCTTTTGATATTTTTTGAGTATTGGCAATGACAAGGTTAGCAATTAACATTTGCTTTCTTTTAATTTTTTATTTTTTCGTTCAAGTTGACATTTAGTTAAAAATTTATCTATACCAAAGTATCTTAATTGAGCAATGGGTATATCTAAAGTTAAGCTTTTTATCTGAATTTATATAAAAAAATATTGAATAAGTAAAAATAAAAGATTAATTACACATTTTAATGCCCCAACCAAGGATTCTTTTTGTAAATATTGTTGAGGCAACAGCAGTAAAATTAATTTTTTTCACCAATTGGAGTATCTTTATTTAACATAGTTTCTTTTGCTTCTTTTTGTAAAATTTTATCAGCTTTATTCCTAGATTCTAAATCTTTGTGGTCTCTATATGCAATATCGTGATATTTGCAAGCTTCGTCTGATTGATTTATTCCTGAGTCTCCTCTTTCTAATCTATCATTAAATTTTGCAAATGGGCCACAATAATTATAACCAGGCAAATGAATTTCGGGCAAATTTGATTTGTTTAATGGCCAATTTATCACACCTTTGCCATGGTGTTTAGAATTCCAAAATGAATGTGGAACTGCGTTTAAAACTCTCATCAGATATGGAATTTCTATCGTGGTATTAACAACAAAATCAGAAAATTCATTTTTTAGCATATTCATTATGTTAACTTTTTCATTGAAATAATTTTTATTTCCAGCAGTTTCTTCACCATGAATATATAGACTAAGTTTCTAACATCATCCATCCAAATATGTTCTTTCGGCAAATTTTTGTATTTTTTTATACTTTCTCCAGATCTATGAGAATATGTAAAATTCGCTCTTTCTGGTGTGTTTGGTGCTGATCTTAATGCTCTTATAGAACAATTATAAATTGGTTTAGTTATATTTTCATACTTCCAACTTCTATTCGAGTCTATTGGCTTTTTGGGGGAATATTCTTGGAATGCAGCATTGATTGATAAAACAATTTCTGTGTAATTTCATAGTCATTATCGGTGAATTCACATTCAAGATCTGATTGTGTTTTTTGTTAACAAATTAGATTGTCATCCTGTTAAATTATCTTTACTTCTGTATCTCCAATTTCAAATCTATACCAATCTCCATGTAAACCATATGGTTTTTTTAAACATTTTTTTTTCACAAATTTATTCCCCGAGTTTTATAACAGAATCTGGATACGTCAATATTTTTTATGGGTACAATGTCCATTCGCTCTTCTACATTAGGTGATTTTGGGAATAATTCTCTTTCAAATGATGTTTCTTCTGGAGTTGGCAGATAATTTAAATTTTTTGCTGCAACAGGAACAAATGTGTTAATTTAATATTTGTTTTCCTCACTTACTTTTTCTACTTTTTTTTCCATATTTCGTAATTCATCAATTAATTGCACCTTTTTTATCTTTTTTTTTCATATTTCACTTCATAGTACCTTTTATAATCTTTGGACCTCTCGATGAGCAATTTAACTCGAGAAAAGACCTTTGTTTCTTTCATATATATATATATTTTTTTTTTACTTATAAATGAGTTATAAAAGTATTGAGAGTTTTGAGAGACAAACGTTTCTCCCAATTGATCAAACTAGGGTGAATTTAAATGTTTATAATAATAGAATTGAGTTTGATATTCCTATAAGAGATGGCTTTTCTATTTCCAAATTATGCTTATGTTTATGAACAATTTAGATTACAAAAGAGAGATAAAGTCGGAGATGCAGCAAACTATGATAAGTTAGATAAAATTTATGTTTGTTCGAAGTTTTTCCTTTTCAGTTATCTAGAGTAGAAATCTCAAAATATGGACATATTATTTCGGCTATTGATAATCTTGGTAAAACTTCGACAGTGACGAATATTTTGTTAAGAGCTCCAGGTGAACAAAATTATTTAGTATTATCTTGTGTTGATGCTTATTATCCAGTAAAAGATACTCATAGTGCTAAACTAAATTAAATAATTTATCCACTAAGATATCTGTTTCGTTTTATTCGAGATAACAATGAAATTTATTGGAGAGGTGGTCATAAAATTACTTTTATTCGTAATTCATCCAATAATAACTGATTGTTTTCAAAATAAGAAAGGAGATGGCACATTTTATAGAGATTATGCTGATCTGGGTAAAATTGTTATTAAAAAATTAGAAATTACGTGGCCTATTGTTGAATATGAAACTAACACGGCCATTGCGATTAAAGAAAAATATACAGAGAACCTAAATTGCCCATTAGTTTTGACAATTGGCAATTTTTAGAAAAAGACGTTCCTACTGGAACAACAGTTTTTAACTTTGATGTAAAATATCAGTTTAATAACATACAATTTGACATGACCGATTTTGTAATTGTAGTGTTTCAAACCAATAGAAATAATCGTGCTGAACAGAACGTCCACGTTTCTATGTTTGACCAATGTAATGTGAAAAACATTAAAATTTGAGGAAAATCTTTAGAGAAAACTTTTCTCGAAGTTTGTAATTTTTTCCATCATGGAAAAACTACTATAGGCCATTCATGGTAAAGTGAACAGTTTTGAATCTCTAGTTACCTTTTCTTTGAGCCAATTTAAATCTTTCCACCACTTGTTAATGTAAACCCTGCCATGTGAGTAATAAACAGAGTGTATAAACTCACCATACCCAAAACCAAAAGTCCGAGTCCACAATGAAGTATATTTATTGGTTATTATCTATAGTGAAACAGCTTCAAAAAGTGCTCACTTCACACACTGAGCCAATCACATTGCTCGGAACCACTAAAACCACACAACTGGGTAAGGGGAAAATTATTTTTTTTAATTGTAACACTTCCGCCTGGTAATTAAAAAAAAAAATAGTCAATCAAAGTCCACCATTGAAATTACTTCCGCCTATTAACAAGCTGGTTGTGACGGCGCACTGCCACTGACATCACACTGCAGGTAAAAATTCTCAGAAGTCGTCTGGACCACACTGCTGGCCTAATTTCCTGGAAGTGGAGGGTGTGGGTTGCTAATTGGCTATCAATGCCATGTGACAGTGACAGCCACCGTGCTGGTCGCTGCCCGTCGCTACCTTGGCCGTCCCACGCAATCCCTGCCCGGCTAGCAAGCACGTACCATGTGCTAGTTGAGGCTACTCTTCCGCGTCGGTCATACACAGCTTGCATACAGCTGCCTCTAAGATCTTCCATCGTTCATGGAAAATGCAGGTTTGTGCCAAGGTAGAGTAGATTTTTAGCGTAGTTAGCTGAATTATTGACTCCAGCTGCTAAAATACATGCTTCCCAAACATGCACATTCTTTATTTCCCGGGATTGTGTCATGAAGTGGGCGCAGAACATGACACACGTTCAAAATTGAATCACTTGGCATCTAAAATTCCCCCCTCCCATGGAAGGGACTCCCGAGGAGTTCACAGAAGAGTGGGAAAGGCGACCACAAGCTCCGCCGAAGTGGCCAGTCTCAAAAAAATCTCCGTAATGCCGCTCCATCAAGTAAAGCCAGGACAGAGGAGATTATCTCACAGCAACATTATCTCCATCATCAGCACTGGGACAACCATGACATACTAGCATAAGTAAACTGAAGTCACAATGAATCAGGAACCTCCTCATTCCTAATTTCAATCCAAGACATCTGAGAAATATAGCTTCCAGAACAGGCAGAACAATTGGGACCCTATTTTATCTGAAAAGATTGAGGATAGATCCATCTGTACAAATTATGTGAGCGCTACAATTATACACCATTACAATATCAATTAAACTGAGATGGTTATACAAAACCCATCTTAACTTAAATTAAGACGACTACAAAATATTAACGCTTAAAAAAATGAAATGAGCATGAACGAGAGAAAGTAACTCCTTGGAACTACAGTTCCACCCTGATTAGAGCTAAGATGAAATACATGTTTAAGAAAACACAACAAATTATAAACAAGATGATAACCTAAAAACATAACACCGAAAATAAATCTCCCTTCAGTGGCTACCCTCCCTAGACCTCTTCCTATGAGGTACTAATTTTAATTTGAGACAGATGTGCCTTATTTAAAACACCAGTATGATCAGCATCCTCTAACAACACCATTACAGGAGTCAAGAATCGCTTGACCACAAAAGGACCAGCATATTTAGGTGCTAAACATAACTGCCTTGTTGCTGAGAAAGTGGGTATCTACATACACTATATCACCAACCTTAACTGTAACTGTACCACTATTATAAATTTTCCGGGAAGCTAGGATGGAGTGATACCTCTTTAAACTTTGGATATATTCACTCCAGACCTCTTCCAAGTCCTTACGATTTACAGCCTCCCAGAAAATCTCATGGCGACCCCATGTATTTATTAAAGGATGAAACAAACTTCTTCCGAAGAAGAGCTCTGCAGGCACATTCTTAGTGGCACTGCTAATCACACTCTAGAAAGCCAGTGACAGTTAGTACAACACACTATCCCATTCTCTATGAGATCCTTTTGAAAGGCTCTTAAAGGTACTTTCCAATTTCTGTTATACCTCTCAACTAAGTTAGTCTTAGGATAGTGTGGAGTTGTCTGGACCAACTTGATCTCCCATGAAAATGCAAGGTTCTTCATCTCCATGGACACTAAATACATAGCATTGCCAGTGACTAGTTGAACAGGTGAACCAACTACAGGAAATAGGCACTGACCAAGGACTTTGCAAATCTCACTGGATTTGGTGTTTCTAAGAGAGAAAAATAACACGAACTTACTTAAACTATAAACAGCTACTATAATAAATGAAAATCCATATGCAGTATGGGGCAGCAGGCCAAAAATATCCAGGTATACCCGCTCCCAAGGGAACTTTGCCACATTGACACTGTAAGGACTCACAATTTTGGCATTTCGAGACTTGGCTCGCTGACACTCCAAGCATTCCTTAACGATACCTTCCACATTCTTTGCTAGCGTAGGCTAGTGATATATTTCCCAAATCATGGGAATGATCTTATCTTGATCAATATGTCCACCAAAATATGTATTAAGATAATACTGGTACAAAGAAATTAAGTTTTTGAAATTTTAGAATCGACCTAACCGATCGAGCCCTTCCTGATCTCAAACTATCCACCCTTCCCTGCATCAGTCTCACCTTTGATCTTTACACATTCAGGGTCCTTTCCCTGGTGGTGTTGCAGTTTTAAATATGCCTGAGGAAAGTTCTGGAGCACCTCAACCTGAGGACCTTTTATCATTTCACCCTTCGCCTCTGTTTGAGATCCGAAAGACACCTTTTGCAACTCAGCATCTTGTACCTGAACCATCAACACCACTTCGGGGAGGTCGACCTGAAACTCACCAGAGTCGAACATTCTCGACAATGCATCGGCGACACCATTCACAATGCCTCTGACATGCTTGATATTGAAGTTAAAACATGTCAACCTAACTAACCATCAAGCCAACCTCCCTGTAGGTTTTTTGGCACTTAAAAACCAGTTCAAAGCCTGATAATCATTGTGCGATTCAAATTCTGATCTCTCCAAATTATCCTTGAACTTTTCCATTCCGAAAGTTGCAGCAAGGACTTCTTTCTCGTATGCCGATACCTTTTGTTCAGCAGGAGTCAACAGCTGTCTGGCAGGGGATACTGGCACCAAACTATCTCCTTTCATCTGGAACAGCACAACACCTAATATGTTGGAACTGGCATCTACTTGAAGAGTAAATGGCTGCTCGAAATGTGGCAACTGAAGGACAAGAGGTATAGTCAACTTTCCTTTCAATGCACAAAATGTTTTATTCTGCTCTTCCCCCCAACTAAAGGATACCTATTTACTTTTCAGGGCATTTAAGAGTTCTGCAAGATCAGCGAAATTTGGTATGAATTTTGCATAGAAACCCACCATATCTAGAAAAGTTCACACTCCACGCATGTTCTTCGGGACCGGAAATTTCACCACCAGTCTAATATTTTCGGGGTGCATCAGAAACCTACTTTATTAAATAACGAAGCCCAGGTACCTGACAGATTTTCACCCATGTGACCTCAGGGTTTACAGTGAGACCAGCCTCTCTCAAAGCCTCCAAAAAGAGATGCAAATTCTTCAAGTGATCCTCAAAGTTCTCACTATATACACAAATATCATCAATGCAGGTGAAAAGGAAATCATGTTGAAATGTACTGAGGACTGCAAACAACACACATGACATCGCCTGCGGGTCTCTATTCACACCAATTTCAATCGCTTCCATTGATATTGCCTCCAGGGGGTTACAAATGTCAATATCCCTCTCGACTCGTGGTGCAAATCGCACTGTAAGTAAGCTGAATTAAGGTCGAAAATGGAGAAAGACTTAGGTTTTCCTACATGCTGAAAAACAGATTTCATCGCAGGTAAGGGATAAGGGTCAACATGGATTTTCTTGTTCACTTTGTGGTAATCTCATATGACACGGTCCTCCCCTGGTACCTTCTTGGGCAGCAAAAAGGCTGGGATGGAATAACTGCTTTCAGAAGACCTATATATCCTCCTTTTGAAGATCACACACAGTACTCCAAAATATGTTTAGTTTCGCAAAAGGGGGGGGGGGAGCATATGTAAGAAACCAAAGATACTTGTTTTGTATCCTGCACCTTCAAAATGATATGGTTCTTGGTGCAGTGATCCAGTTTTTGGGTGACCACATCACAAATTCCCTTTGCAACAGCATGACCTGTTTCTCCTGACAAGCGTTTACCTCATCCTTAGATGACACAGACTGAACAGTTATCTTATGGTAATCAAATTGCCTTGAAATCAACTCTACATGTTGAGCTTTGCAAAAGGCAAACACTAATTGATGCCTGGGTTTTCCCCAAAAACTCGACTCCCAACATAAGATAACGACTTAAACCAGGAAGGATTATCAACTGAAATTTACAAGAAAAGTTTTCTATTTTGAATTAAAATATGGCTACTTCATGGAAAGCTATCATACCCCCGTTTGGCAGAGAAAACCCCACTTCATAACTCTTACTTACCCGCAAGAGACCCTTCGGGATGTTTTCAACAAGTACTCGCAAAAGTCATGGTTGATGAGTGAACAATCAAGATGCACCAGTGCATCTACATTTACCTGGTCTGCTAACACAACATGAAGATATAACAAACCATATTTCCTCTCGAAACTCATGACATTAGCTATATGATATGCTACAGCCTTCTCACGAGCAGGGCATCTGGCTTTCACATGGCCCATTTGTTTACAAAAATAACACATCAAGTTCTTGATCCCATATTCCTTTTCTACCCTGACACAGCAATTCCCTGTAAACCAAGAACGAGTCTTGACTTTTCCTTGGGCTGAATTTTCTGTGACAGCAAGAGCAGATTTGTCGTAAAAGCAATCTTTTAATACTTGATTGCTTTTACCACAAAGAATACAAAACTTGGAGGAACCCCATTTCACAGGATCCTTCCCTATTCACTTATTTTGATCCATCCTCACAGGATCAAAGGAGCAATCAGAGATGTTATGCTCTACTTCCACCATCAAACTAGGGAGCTGCATTAAAGTAGTAGGTCTTGTGGCAAAACAAAAGAACTTACTATACCGAGGTTGCAGATAAAAAAAACACTGTTTTCATGAACTGGTCCTCATAGCAAGAATAGCCTACTAGATTCACTAAACCCACTATGGATTTTACGTAGTCTTGCATGGACTGGTTTACATTCTGCCTTTTTTTTTTTTTTTTCAGAATCTTCCACCGAAAATTAACAAGATCTAGCTCACTTGGAACAAAAGTGAGACAAGTTTTTGATAATTAGCAAAATTCCCAATTCTCATCCATAGCTGAAAAAAAAAAATTGGGCTGAAAAATCTCAGGGACTGTAAATTTGTCTATCGCATTGACCACTTATATGGAGCAAAAATTTAAAGATATTACAGTGTTCAAGTCTACCAAAAACTGGACTACCTTAGTTAAAGTAGATCCTTTTAAAAGAGGAACCTTAGAGGATAATTCTACTGGAACATCCTTAAGTATCTTAAAAGTTGGAAATGGCTCACCACTGAGTACTCCCCCGACGCTACTGCTACTGGACCATTAATTATCTGACAGCAGGGTTTCGTATTATTCTTTAACCTCATGTAAAGTGATCGTATATTTGTATAGGGTTTCCTATACATCAATAACATCATTTAGGTGTATCAGTTGTTTGTTAAGAGAGCCATGTGTGATGATGGATTTCTTTAAATGTCCTCATTAAAATTGCATTATCTATGTTTATTCATGTTGCTTTTCTGTGTAGTGTAGATGATTGTATAATGAATATTTTAATCGTAGTGATATATAGTTACGATTGAAGTGTCCAGTGTATGTCTGGTAAATTTCTGAAGTTTATGTTTCCCCTGAGACACTTACCTAACATGGTTAACAATTCTCTCATGGCACACATCACACACATATATCATATATATTTAATTTTGAATATAATTAGACCCAATATATGAAGAGAATTTAATACTGTTGGCTGTAGCGCAACGAGTCATTTGATGACCTTCGAATTTACAGCTCGAGAGTTCATTTGTAATTGCTATGACTGTTAGAACTATTGCAGTGTTTATTAGTGTATTTATTGATGCTCATCTGTGTCAAAACAATCCCAATGAAATTATTTCAACCAAAAATTCTGCATAATATTTAATTTTAGCAAAACTACATACATGCCATGCAGTGAACTTTCTATAACAATGAAAATAAGTGAACTGCCAAAACGTTTACGATGGCCGTGGTTTTGCAAATTCAGAGAATTCAACATCAATGAATATGGGTTTAGAACCTGATCATAATGGATCGTAAATTTATGACTGAAACTGTAGTTTATGGAGGGCCATAAAAATCTTCATTTGCGCCAAAAAATTTTTATGTGATTGAGGCAGCCAAAAACGAACAAAACATAACATGTTTGAGGAACAAAATAGTTGGTTGCACAAATAGAAAAAAATTAATTTTGTTGCACAAAAACTATTTTATCTTCAACATAATCGTTTTCTCAGTGTAAAAAAAAACTAATAATACCATTCCCTTATCAACTTATTGTTCTTAATCATCAAATGCAAATACCTAAGCTCTTTCAAATAAAATGGGCAATGTAAATCTTCATAAAGAAATTATTGTAATACTTTATCGTGCTGCAAGTTCATGCAAAAGATCCAAGTCTAGTGAAACACAGTGTGTCGGTCTGCCTGGCCAACCAGCCAACTGCAGAAACCACAGGCATTCTGAGAAATTTTCACTCCTAGACAGAAATCCGATCGCGAGAAGAGATAATGAAACAGCAGCCTGCTAAGTGCTTTTCAGCCTCCTACCTTTGCCCCCCCCCCCCCTTGTCGGCCTTAAGCCTGAAGAAGTTCTAGGATTCGCTGTGGAGATCTTGTGCAGCAGCACTGCATTCATGGGAGAATGTCTTCAAATCTGAAAAGATTTGTCTTTATAATTATCAATTTTATGCTTCTATTGGCACGTTAATTAGGCATTTTAGGACATGGTACTGATGTGTGGCAGCAATAACAACGTTGGTTATTGTTTCTTCTTTGTCTTTTCGTAGTTATTACCTTGGTAAACTGTGTATGTGCGGAGTGGGAAGTAAGTTCCTACGATCCTGCATTCATCGCCAGCGAAAATTTCACGCTTTTTATGTTGACTTGTTAGACTTTCTCGGATGTTGTAAAGGTGTTTTCTAGCCATACAATGCTAACATAATAACTTGAAAGTAGCTTACCCTAGTTTTACCTGTATCCGAGTTATGTATAATGAATAGTGGACAATTTCTCCGAAGTCTGCACATTGACCTTATGCAGAGGTTCAAATAAGTAGTATTTAATAACAGAAATATTTTACTTACATAAACCAAATTTCATCAGAATAAAGCAGAAGGTTGTATGTTCACATTATCAAAATCTCGTACACATATTTTCAACAGGTCTCGTATTATGAAGCGACAGATTAATGAAACTAATTATAAAATATCTCCACTAAATAAAAAAAAAACTAACAAAATCAGGTATACACAACAAAAGTAGCTTAACAAAGTAGTATACAAAACTTCATCGAGATCGGCCGTAAAAACTGCAACTAGCGCTCGACCAAAAATGATTTTTTTTGCTCTAAATAAATAAATATTTATTTTACTTTGAAGGAATAAATATTTGGTCTCTATTTATTTGAGAAAACAATTCATCAGCATTTAGAATATAGACTTTTCTGTTTCTCGTGATAGTTGTTTACTGGAATTGTAAAAACGCTAACCAATATTACAATAATATTACTTATACTGTTTATTTATTCCTAATACAACACCGAGTGGGGTGACGCAGTATTGGCATTCGGGAAGAATAAATGTTCGAGTCCTTTGCGAGTTGCAATCGGTAGGTCAGTGACAGTGTTTAGCTAGGTACAGTTTCCCGAGAACGTAGTCAACACGAGGTTGGAAGATTTATGCATAAAATGTAACTAATTTGTATTAAGTATGATTTCAATTTTTATGCATGTTTTATAATATTATATGTCTGGCATATGGGAATATTCACATTCTGAATAGCCACGAGCATATATATCAACAAAAAAATCTGAAACACCTGTCATTATTCAAATTGCAAACTTCACTCGAATTAATTTACAACACCAACATTATCAGGCAGAAAGTGCAGATATACTGGACAATATAGTCTATTCTGTAAGGTTTAATTCATACCCAGTATAGGAGGTTATTATTATACGAACGCTAATCCAAAGTTTGACCTTTGCCCTGAGGTTATATACGGATATATTTAATTCTCACATTGGGTCCGTTACATATATCACGGCAAATGATCTCGGTATATAATCTTAGAGAAAGTTTCTCCCATCACTCGGAAAAAAGTAGTCCGATATTTATTCTAAGACCGAGAAAGTTAATATTGTTTTAATAGTTTCGGGCTTTGGACTCACGTCATACCTAACAGTTACAGAGTTATTTACAGGCGCGCATAAATACTGACCAGTGCACGAATTGGGCTAATAATATTAGAAAAATTTGCACCATTATTAATATTAAAAACATTGTATTTCATCCTGACTCCAGGATTACTGCATTTTGCCTCCATTGTATATTCCTATAATACTCGCCATACACTGGAAAAATTACAGTTTTTTTTTAAAGTACGAAAATTAATTAATATTTATATGGTTTCTAGTTACAAACACAATGCTGAACTGGCGGATATTGCCTAAAATTTATATCAGGTGTGTATGAATACCAAACAAATAACATGGCTAATAAGCTTAGAAAACTCGTGTCAGCAATCTGTTGCAATCCTATATCCGTTGGCTAAAACTTCCGTTTCGCCTTTAATATATGTTCCTATAATATTTACTGAACAATGTTGTTGCTGTGCTAAGATCTTCTATAAAAGCTCCCATAACCTTACGCGAGCCTGTATCGTATTTCAAAAATAGTGGGCGCAGAAAGAAAGGAAAATAAAAGTGTTGCAGCTATTTTTACTACGAAAAAATGTGAGCCATACATATCATAAGTTGTAAACAACAACCATACACTGCTAAGAACGAAATTGCGGACTACAAGACTGATTTGATAAACGCATATTTTACAGATGATGATGAAATTACTACATGAAGTTGGATTCGAACTCAATTCTCTGGCCAAGAGGTATCTCGCAACCTGCACATCGCAGAACAACAATGCAATTGGTAAGTATGTTGGAGGTATTTTACCTGGTAGGTTTTTTTGGTTGATAGAGTTATTTATACTAATGTGGGTATGATATTTTGAACGGTGTCGACCAGTAGAGCATAACGTATGAGCAGTAAGTAAATTTTTATAAGGTTAAGTATGCTTGAATTCTAGTAAGTGGTATGCATTTATTTAGTCTGATAACGATTGGTAGAGCTGACATCCTGAAAAATGTGGGGATCCATCTATTGAATAGCATAATACGTATGCGAATAAAAAAGATATTTTATTAATCAAATAAAAAATTTATATATTCATAGTAATATGTATATCTGATTCCCTGAAAGACTTATTAATTCAGTAGTGCTTTAAATCAAATTTATGTGCGTGCATTCCATAGGAGGGCTATAGTACACAGGTTGTTTTGAATAGACTGAGTTCTACATGGCAAAAGAATGAAATTAGGTGAATATTTTAGAAGTAAGTGCTTAGGTCTGTCATTCGTGCGGGAATAAAAACACATACTGGTTATTTGTGTTTGGTATCGACCGATATGAGAAGTGCAGAAACGACATTTGTATTTATCAGAAACTAGATTTTTTATTAGTATGACAACTTTCAATATTGCTGTCTAGTTAAATTTTACCACTTGTGTATATACTCATGGGTTATTTAAAATTACGTATCCAACATGGCTGCTGGCTCACTCGCACCTTGCGCCTCATCCCAATCCCATCTGCGCCCGTTTCCCCATATGCCTACTACTCGTGTTCACGTACAAATATCACACCGCTGCACGTTTATAGTTAGTTCGCCCATACATTGTAATGACGTTTGTCTTTTCTGCATAAGTTTTTCCCTTCTCACTGAATTCGCACATACCTGGCGGTACAACTCATTCACTACTATTATCTTCTGTGGCAACATAACCCTGCACACTGCTGCGTCCGCATCGCCTACATCCAGAATGCATACTTCGTCCGCCGTAGAAAGTCCTATAGCAATGGAGGGGGATTAATGAGGAGGGTAAGCTGAATCAGCGGTTGTTGATGGGGCAATATCTACAGTTATATAAAATAAACTGAAAGGTTTCGTCAGCATATATTAAAAACAAATGTGTTATGTATCTGATTGCATATCATGGTTATAGTTAATATTGTAACAATTATAAGTGTAAATATCTGTATATAAATGAAAAAGTAAAATTTTAAAGAAAATAGTGCAAAATATTTTTCAACGGTTAAAAGAAGTTTAGCTGCGAACATATTCAAGCACATGATCTCACGTCCTAAAAAATTCCATTCCAACACGTTGTCCACTACAGCACCACAGCGATGCTCATGTAGTCTCGCTACCGTGACACTAATATAGCATGTGGAATGCAGAGAATACGTTTTGTTATTATATCCTGTACATTTAAGTAATAAAGAAAATGGTTCATACCAATCGAAAGTACAAATAGCACTGTTTATACGGTTCACAACTTTATCATGGTGGCTTAAACCTTGGAGGTGACATCGTTTCACAGCACACTGTCATGGCCGCCTGTGCGTTTGACAGTCACCATGGCACACAAATATTTCTGGACATCTCAAACAATAACGTGTAGCAGCTCGGAGAAAATATCGTCATTCCTTGTGCGGTTGGTTTAACTGAAGATTAGAATCTTGTTTACTGGTAGGTTAACCGTTTCCTCCATTTGAACAGGCACTCATAAAATCAAACTTATTTTATTTCAAGTGCTTGTCCTTAGTAATGTAAAGCGTCCCATGGGCTAAACGAAGCGTAAAATTCTGCAAATCCTACTGTTTAATCTCAGAGGCTATGATACATGGAAACACGTACATATAAATTTTATTCGGGGTGATAAATTCATTTCTAAACTTCTCAGAGTAATTAAAAACATTACACGATACAACTTATGGGAAATAAATAGAAGGTATTTGGTGTATCTGCTGGTATAATTTGTTTGCAAGACATTACATGTCAGCGAGTTTTCTCGCGCCTTAATATTCTGTAGATAATTTTCAGCCATGGCAGACGTTTCCTCATAATTGCTTTAAGCGAGCGACGTGGGCGTATAACTAGCAGATAAGGAAACTCACTGTTATATTTTGTTGTATTCATTGTTCAACACGAACTGTTTTTATCACTGTGGCTGCTCGTGTTATAAATACAACCACAATATGAATGGCATGGCATTATCGCGCTATAAGAGCTAAGACTCACACCGATATAAATACGGTACAAATAGCAGCCGTATTAGTTTGCTGCTATTGTCTACAGCCGGTTCGTGTTTTGCGGTGTATTCGGCATTGTGGGAAGTTCTGCTTAGATTTTAATTCCAGCACTGGGGATACATACTCCTACAGCCACATGTGCATATAAGTTAATGCCAATAAAGAGATAAACTTTTCTTTTTCTAAATTTTGAGGATACTTCGGTCTTATGACATTGTGTCAATAAAAGTTTATTTTAAATACAATATCACTTGAAAAGTTAACATTTATCCTGATTTTTGGCGTAAATATGATAAATGTAACTTAAAATCTTGATTGGCACAAATTAAAACTGTTATTGTAACACAAAGTTCGGTCTCAGCTTGTGTTTATCAAAGTCGCAGAAGTGGCACGCTGACATTTCTTAGAAAACATACATTTGATCCACCTGCGGTAACGGTTTATCTATTAGTTTTATAAAATTTAAATTGTATCTCTCGTGTTAATCATTGAAATACGGGCGAACCGAATTTCCAAGAATCGCTTATATCATAAACATTGGTTTACAGCTGTATTTAAAATTATATATATATAAACAATTTTCAGATATTTAGCAGAAAATATACACGTTTTAAATTTCTGTAACTCATTTAATTAATTTATTTTTTAATATAATTTCCTTCTACTATTATACCCTTTACAGCGTATTAGTTCATATTACGATTTAAAATTATGTAATATACTTAACATGTAGAAAGACATTTAAACGCCCTTAATATTAATGCCAATAATAACTACTATAAAATTTCCTGCCCAACCACTGCCTTAAATATAAACGTCATCAACGTGGCAGGTGTAGAGCACTCGAAGATAATTTTACTTTTTTAACCAGGCGCACGTCTCAGTATGTTAAGCGATTTCGTAGACTAGACACTTATTTCACCCTACACTTTAAATACGAAGTTAAGACACGTTTAGAAACTTGGATATACTTTTTTGGACTAGATCATGTAAAGTCTGGTTCTATATGACCTCGGGAACTAAAAGACCGAACAAAATTGTTCAACATTACCCTATTTACTTCAACAACACTGCAGACCCGGTCAGTAACTATGTTGTTATACACTATCGACCAAAACGTAATTGGGCACCCGTGAAGATAGGTAATTCAGTACGTCAGTTGACTTGTGTGGCCGCCATACGCTGCAGGCCGGTGTAGAATCAGTTGACGAGGAGATGGCATGAGGTATAGAGCTATCGGACTTCGATAAGGGCGTGATTGTGGGTTGCCATCTCAGCGGACTGTCTAGCCGGCCGATTGCACGGAAGGTAAATAGGCCCAAATCAATGGTCGCATTCGTCGTAAGTGGAAGGTCGATGGGCATTGTGGCACTGCTGCACGTTCTGGGTGACCTCCACTCTTGACCAACAGAAATCGCAGAACCCTGAAACGTGAAATTGTCAAAAATAGGGCACAACCCATGCCTACCATCGGACAGGAGTTTCGGTTTCCATTGGAACATTGCGTACAGATGCCCAACCACAGCAGCTGCACATAATCCCCATATCACGACAAGCAATAAAGCTCGGCGACTCAGGTGGTGTTTGGACCGTCGCAACTAGACACTGGAGCAGTGGAAATCGGTTCTGTGGAGTGATGAGTCGATGTTTACGTTATTCCGGTCCTATGGACGTGTATGGGTGTGGTAGCCACCCGAGGAACGGCTTCTGCCAGAGTGTATAGTGCCAACTGGGAAATTCGGTAGTGGTGGAATGATGGTGTGGGCCTGTTTCACGGCCTTCGGCGTAGGACCGCTGGTGTTTGTCCGCGGTAGCAGGAACACAGAGGGCTATTGTAACATTCTGGATTATGAAATGCTCCCAATATTGTGGCGTTTTTACGGAATGGACCCGTGCTACTTCCAGGTTGACAATGCCTGGTGCCACAAAGATTTCATAGAAAACGTTTCAGGACATAGGACTCTTAAGGGGTTACACAGTCTGCTGAGTCGTGGCAGCCTATTGAATTAGGGGCAGTTTAGTTTCAATGTAATTAGTGGCGAAGTTGTATTTGTATTACGTCCTGTCCTGTAGGCAGTACTTTTCAAAATTTGTCTTCCGAAGGCTTTTTGAAATTCAGTGTAGGTCAACTAAATGCTTGATTATTGTGATTATACCTGTATTAACGTGATTTCAATCTTGTCTGCTGCCAGTTCATTTCTGAGTCAAATGGTGTTTCGAACGTAGTGACGACTTGCTTGTAAGGCGCAGGGAAACCTTTTTTAACTGTCTGGTCCTTTACTTTTTACATTGACGAAGCTTTGGAAGGACGTAACGCCGCCTTCATTAACGCATGGTGACTTTCATTGTAAAATTATATTATCTTTTAAACTGTTATTTTTATGAGAAGAGTTCTTGAATAGGGTACGTCATGCCGCATCTTTCTCTTGTGTGGCTCCCACCTTACCTGATTGTTGTAAGCATTACTTAACATTTTGGTGACCGCATTTATGATGAGAATTATATGCTGTTGTGATAATAAATTTTGAAATGCCAAGTGTGTTGAGGCTTTTTGATAAAACCGGAGTCGTTAGGCCCCTTACACACGTTAAGTCTTTTTGCCCGTGGGGGAGATTACCCGGATCTGTGTGTTCGCCCGTATAAATAGTTATACATTGTCAGGCGTTGATCTCTTCACACGACACTGTATGGACAATCAATCACTCTCACGAAGCCCGTACTGCAGGCACCCGTCTGTATTTACTACTTTACCCGGGCCCGTGACGAGGATTCGCCCGTACAACTATTCAGTGGTACATTGCTACCTCTTGTCCTCTTCACGCGCTCCGTGATTTAGTAGTGCGGGAGCTGGTGTCTTGACTCCACTGAATGTATGTTACTTAGGTGAAGTGAAGTTTATCGGTGATTAATAATGAGTGACATAGAAGTAGATCCAGATATACTCATTACATTGGTCGAACGAAGCCCAGTGTTGTGGTGTATAATATAACATTCATATAAAGACAGGAGTTTAACCAAAGAAGCGTGGAGAAGCATATATGTGTGTTTAAATGAAGACTTTGAATGATTACATGATGCAGAAATAAGTGACAACGGTAAGTTTAATAAATGTAATTGAGAAACGTTCATGGTTATCTTTCTAACACGTAACATAAGTTTTAAACCTACACATATACACATAGTGTGGTAAAGTTAGTATACACCACTCTACTGTAATACATAAGTACTTAGAAAGAGTCACGGGTAAGACATGGGTGCCAATTTCAGTTTGTCTGTCTGAATGCTAAATGTTTTTATAGGTAAACAGGCCATCAAGAACATAAGTGATCAGTGGCTGAGATGCTGTAGAAAGAAAAGGGGTAAGAAAAAGTTTGGTGCTGGTGCACCTAAATGGAGAAAACATATTTTCTACGAACAATTGCAGTTCTTGAAAAAATCTAGTGAGCACAGGCAAGCAGATTCTAGCATCGCAGAGGTAGAGGAACACCCAGTGTAACAAGATGGTGGTGACAGGTACACATAAAATTAAAAAATAACCGGACGCCATCAATACAGGGAACTAGGGGTGCTCTGGTAGCAAGGCAGGAAACGTAAACTAGACGAATTCGAACTGAAAACGATATCAGCACTACAGTAGGAGCCACATACAGATACTGATCGGTATTTTAAGTTTTTAAGGGAAATTATTCCACCAATAAAACAATTTAACGAAGAAAGGTTTGGGGATTTCCAAATAGGTGTCCTACAATTAATCGAACAAGTACAGCATAGTCATCCTCCACCTCAACTCTCCAGTCCACAAGCAGACCAATATAGTACCCATCCCTCATCTTTCAGCGACCCATGGACTACATCACAACGTACTTCTGGCCTTTCACGCCATTATACATCAGATCAGAACACCATTCATTTTCAACAGCGCAACTCGGCATCTTTACGTTCGATTTTTCATCCAGAGCCCAGTTTCGTGTAACAGCATCAAGAAACATCAGTAACAACTGGAATGTTTCATAGTCCATCACCAATAATGTCAGGACGTTCTTCTTTTTCCCAAAACACAGACTGCAGCATAAACTTTACAAGATAATGTAAAAGTTTGAAAGTTTTATTTTCAGTTACATTTATATAATATTTTCCAACATCCATAATAAAGCCATTATAAATAATTATTAGCAAAAAAAACATATATTAATATTTTTGATTTATAATTCAATAAATTACTATATTACCTGAGTGTTACTGCAAGCATTTCTTGTGATTGTATGCTATTGCTCATTTTGGTCTTTTGTCTCTGCAAGTTGTCTTGCAAACTATCAGTCATCGACTGAGACAATCTATCACGAGCAATGCAAACTAACATGCAGTCTGAACAGCATAAAAGCGAGCAGCATGTGAAACAGATGTTAGTTCGTCAGTGAGCATGGTGATGGAAGGTAGACCGTTACGACTACATTAGTTTACTATGATCGTGTACTTTGCTACAATATGAAGATGGAAGCAATAGGTAAATACTTACCATCTACAACACTATCGACATCGGCAACACAAAGGGTCCACTGAATATTGCTTACAAGCATTACGGTATCAATGCTACTATTGTGGAAATAAATTTAGTACAAGTCATAGTCCACAACGATATGAAAGTTGCCATTGCATATTCAACCCAGCATACAAGTCATTCCACTGCTATAACTATGATGCTGTGTTTACTTTCACTGATATCCTGTATCCTGTACAATGGTTACAAGACATGCAAAGGTAACATATGTTCTTCATCAGGAAGCAAGTGCAAGTATTGCAGTGAGACATTCGCTAACTGCAGGAATATCAAATGTCATGATGATAGCAACTGCACATTTGCCATCACTTATAAGGCCTACTAATGTAATAACCTGTGGTTTGGTATATCCGAATAAGCAAAGCGTGAAAGATCACAGCAGGAATTGTTCGAATGAAGAATAAATTGAGCATATAAGATGAACGAGTGCAAAGATCGTGAGAACCAGCAATCATCTACTGAGGACACCCGAGACAGGCAACACAAACTAGCATGAAATGGGAGTGATAACTGCAATGCTGTGTTTACCTGCACGGATAACCATTATAACAAGAGGTGCAAAGTCAATGTTTGCCGTTAATCGGGAAGCGAGACATTCGTCATATGCAAAAGTAACCCATTGCAAGTTCACAGTTCGAATGAAGACTAAGCTGAGTGGCTAAGATGACTGAGTGTAAAGAGACCAACATAGCATGCTAGACAGTAATCGACCTGATAACTTAACCAACCATGCTGACATTTGCATCTCTCACAGCCAACCCAAGATAGGCAACACAAACTAACATGCAGTGTGTGAAAAATCAAGCATCCACATAGGCGAGCATGATGGTGGTGGGACTTGGATCATTATGACTACTACGACCATGTGTGTACTCTGCTACAGATGTAAGCAATGGTTGAAGACTCTAACACAGACAGCAGCAAGGCCCTCCGAAGAGTCAATGCAGTATCAATGTTACCACTGTGATCGATACAGATGGAATCATTAGGTTGAAGACTCTATAATACCACCAGCATCGGCAAGGGTTCCTGAATAGTTGCTATGGTATCAGTGTCACTATTGCGATCACATACTCTGCTTCAATATAAATATGACCAATGATTTACCATCCGTAACACTGCCAGCATTGCCAAGGATCTCTGAAAAGTCGCAATACAGTAACAATGGTGGTGGAATGCAGACCACTACAATTGTGTATGCTACTACATTTGGAATCAATGGTCGAAGACATGCCATTTGTAGCACCAACTCTGAAGAATCGCTACAAGCTTACAGTACCACTGCAATCACATACTGTGCTACAATATGATCACCTAATCAATGGTCGATGACTCTGTACCACCATCAGCATCACGAAGGGTCTCTGAAGAGTCGCTGCAAGCATTACCATAACAATGTGTGGAAATACTGTTACTAAATGTCATCATACATGTCAGCACGAAAGTTGCCTTTGCATGATCAGTGCAACATACAATGCATTCTGCTGTGTTTCACTAGGCAGTAGGTAAAGTTCTTAAATGGTAGGAATTAAAAAAAAAAACAAATTTATTATTTTTATGTTGTGTATTTATTTATATGCATAGTAACATCGCACACATATAATATATATCATTCAATAAAGTATCCCGCTCTAAGTTAATCAATAATTGAATTTATCTCTCAATATAACATAAAGTTATCCACCTATCTGCAATGAAACCAACAATCATAGTCAGTCAACTAGATCATTGGGTCTTCAGAGTAGTCAGGCTTTGTGTCACTCTTAGCAGAAGGTTCACAATACATGGCTGCATCTATGTTGCACATCTTCTGTGTTGGGTAGGTTGCGAGGTACCTCTGAACTGGGGTACTAGGTTTAGGTTCGAATCCATGTTACTTCCATCCCAACTTCAAGTAGGTCTCAGTAACATGCTTTTGCTTTGAAGATGTCAGCACATCATCAGTAGAATATGAAATATCACCAGCAGACTTGGAGGTCACATTGTCATTCTCATTGTCCTGGATAGTGTCTTTGTTTTTTCACTTAACATGTTAATGGTGCTGGGCTATTCACAACTTCTGACGATCGGTGTGGTTCTTGCTCTGCAACACTTGTAGTTCTTTCTTCGCACAGTGTTTTAGAACACCATACAGGCCTGCATAATGTTACAGATACTCGGACTATCGTTAGTGTACATGATAAATCTATAGGAAGGCTAGCCTTGTCGTGCTGTCTTGTGTCAAGAAAGGTATATTACCTTAACACATACCAGTGCGTCTCTTTAGATTAATACTTTTACCAAATGCTGCACCATAAATATCACATCTGGAGGTCGGTCCTTTTGTACATATGCTTTTCTCATGACGACGAGTTTGGCAGGTTTTGCTGAACATCTTGCAGTAATTTATACCTCTCCTTCTACTGGTCGAAGAAGCTATGCCGATATCTTCACAGTAGTGAGGAATAATCAGTATGTATCTATTTCCTACTTGATTTGTACCCACTAGTTCTCAACTCTAGCGCATTTACCGAAGCCAGGGTCCAACCAGAATACTTGGCCTCAATTTCTTCTTCCTCTTGACATATCTTGCATATACTATCAACAGTCGCATCTTCTGCTACAGATGAATGTAACACAGCTACAGTCGAAGTCTTGAAGGTTCTGGTACTATATTTATCACCATGAGGTTCTGGTTTCATATAGCTACAGTCCATACACATATTATATTTGAGAGCGCCATTTTGTTCTACCTCAACGATAAGTTGGTATATTATATTATGTCGTATACTTTTCAGGTAAGTGCAAACAAGGTGTAGTGTATTTGACATATTCAGAGCAACTAACACTTTTAAAAGTCCCCACGAATCCATATCGCTGCAGGAAAAATACGTTATCATTAGTCTTTGGAGATGGTGAATAATCTTGAATTTGTTTATGAGTAGTCTCCATATTCTTTCCTTTACAGAGAGTCAAATGTCTCTTTAAATCATCATCATGTGCATACCTTCTTCGACACTTATCACATTGATATGCCCTACGAATGGCGTTCCTCACACAAGTGTCGTTTTAGTTTTCCTAGCATCGTATGCACATTTCTATGTCTTGTCACCATAGTTGCATGGATGTCTTGGTGGGAGCAAAGAATTAGCCTCGACATTTGTAGATGAACCTTCATGTTTTAGGTAATCTTAGCCTGGCAGTAAGTGCAGGGCAACCCTTACATGTTGTAGAATGTCTTTTCAAGGTGCTACAACATCCAAACTGTGATTTAAACTTTTCACATGCAAACACAGTGCGCTCTGGATTCTGATGACAACCAGTTTCATGCTGTCTGCAGCTCGTTATTTTAGAAATGGTCTTCTTACAGTAGCGACACAAATAACTTTCCTGTTCGTTAATCGAATAAGAGCATGTTTTCCGCAGCCGATGATCACTCTTCGTGATCTGAACAACAACTGAGCAGGCTAGCCTAACACAAGTACTGTTAGTATCATCTTGATTGCGACTTACAAAGTTTTAAGTGTATTTTTATAATTTCTACTCGTGCATACGTTCTTTGACTTTTATCATATCGATATGTCATATGAATGGTGCTCTTCACACATGCCGGAAGTGGTGGCTTGGTGGGGATCGGAACTACATCCTGATAAGGTCCCAGCACATAGTGACAGCATTGGAGATAGAGAGAGTTGCAGAAGAGTTTTCAATTCGCATCTTAAATTCCGAGCGAGTAGGTTACAGTAGTAGGTGCGGGCTGATCCTGGAATTTTCTGGTTTTGTTTTTTTTGTGTTCATACCTTGTTTTCAGGTATGTATCTGTGTTGTATTAATAGTGTCATTCCTTTTTGCATATTATATTAATTCTTACGATTGTTAACAGTATTGATTAAGTGTTTTTGCAGATTTCACACTGACATGAATCACAGGCGAATTCGTTCTTCTGGTTATTACCCGAGGAAAGTTTAATATTGTGTCTTTTACTAAGGATGTCAATAAAGATTACAGGTCTTGGACAGTTAACATCCTTGATGTAGAAGAGAGTTATATTTTGATGTATTTTTTGTACTGTTTTGGTTTTCAGGGAATAACTGCTAAAACTGGTAGTGTGTTGGAAGTATATTTATTCAGAAGGTCTTGTGTCGAAAAGGAGCCTCTGCCAAAGACATTAGTGACCTTGATCCAAACATGATGATCTGTTGGAAGACTTTTCCAGTTCATGAGGGCAAGGCAGACAATACCGCTGTAATTAGTGTTTTGGAAATGCGTCTATGTATTCACATAAGAAGATGAAGATGGAAATTTGTTATCAGATTTAGTTGCATCATAAATTAGTTGGTACTACTGGCGACATGCATATTCTTGGTCATGTGTTGGTTTTTCTAGGTCTTATTGTTGATACTGCCTTGCCATGCCTTTGGTTTAGGATGCAGCAAGGTCATAAAGGCTGCATACTCTGCTTATGTGCAGTGTGTTACGGGTTTGTGAATTTTAAGCTAGAGAAATAGTAGTGATATGCTATGGTAAAAGGGGTAGGACTTTTAATAGGTTTTATATTCATTTCAACTATGGCTACTGCATGGATACAAAAATTCAAAAATGGCCTTCATGCAAATTGTAGGAGAGGCTGGGGTTGTGGTAGAGGATAATGGTAGGATAAAGGAGCTGAGGGTAAAAGCTGAGGCCCTTGTGAGGAAGGAGGCGAGTCAGGTCGGTGCGGGGAATTCGATGGCTTCTAGTGAAGCAACTCCAATTTATAAATTATCGAAGCATATGCCTACAGAGTTGGTATTTAAAACCTCAAAAGTAGGCATATTGACAATTGAAGCAGTGCTAGATTTTTTCCACTAACTTAATCCAGTAATTAATCTTCAATTGTGCGAGCGACAGGTTTCATATGCAGTTGCACTTTCTAGATTTCCCGATTATTTACAACCAGTCTTTGGACAGGCTAGGGAGGAAAACTTGGAGGTGACCCAGCTGATTAAGGCATATTTAAAGGAGTGTTCGAGGGAACTGGAGATTGCCCAATTTTTCTTGAAATTATTGGAATATAGGCAGGCACCCGATCAGACCATGCAGGAGATTGTGAAATATATATTGGGAACAGTGCAGGTGATAGGGTATCTCTGTGAGGAAGAGTATTTCACACAAATTATGTTTTGTAACCTTCAGCTGTGGGATAGTGGGATCTTTTGTATTGCCAACAAACGTGTAATTTTGAATGAATTATTAATAATGGTTACTGAAATTGAGAGGACCCTTAAAGATTGTATAGTAGATGTGGTATCTGAGGCTAAGTCTCTGAGGTTACTTGATATTGTATTATTTGTTGATTAAACAACCATATTGCTAAGGACTGCTATCATAAACAAGAAGCATTAGCTGTGATACCTCAAGGTGAGGCTGTTAGAAGTCAGAATGTACAAAAAAGATCCTGGTATTCTCAGACCCAACCTGTGCAAGGATGACAAAGGGAATTTCAAGCGGGGAAGTTAAAACCTAGGATAGATGATCGATTTAAGGCGTATGCCTGTTTCAGTTGCTATCAGAAGGGTAACATTAAAATCAATTGTCTGGTAGTTAAAAGTAAGGTTATGGAAGTGTAGGCAGTTCAAGGTTATGTTGTTTGAGTGCCAGCGTGGTTTAATCTCTATCCCAGTGGCAATAACAGGGCAGGTTGTGGTTTCTGCACTTTTGGATTCAGGAGCATCAGGCTCACTGATAAATCAAGAATTTTGTAATTTTTTGCTCAAGTCACTGCCCAAAGGGCTTATTAGGGTATATAAAAGGGAGAAGAAGGGTTTTCTATGGCCAATAATGGTATGATTACCTCATATGGCATTCCGATATTTAAGTTTAAGATTGCAGAGTTTCCTTTGAAATTTACCTTTAGGTTTTTGCCTGGTCTTTCGCATGGCCTTATTCTTGGAATTGATTTCTTTGGTAAAACTCGAGATGTTTTAGATGTTGCCAATGAAGATTTAAAGTTTTCCTTTTGCAGTTCTCAAGTAATAGAAGTAATCTCAAAGTGGTTTCATACTGTTGAGATGTCGGTAAAGACAGTTCAGTCAGGGGAAAGTTATCATAAGGAAAGCTTAAAATGTTTTTTCCAGGAATTTGGGGATGTCATAACCAGTAAAGTAGGGCAATATAGTAAACAACCCATAGTGTTGAGGTTAAAGAATCAGGAGCATGTGTCATCAGCACCTTATCGAGTAGTGCCCCATAAATGAGGGATTTTTTTTTAGGAAGATCGCCTATGAATTACAGCAGGATAATGTGGTCGAGCCCTCGGAAATTAATCTCTCTAGCCCAGCATTTTTTATTCCTAAGAAAACACCTGCAGATTATTGCATTATATGCGATTATAGGAAGATAAATAAACAGATCTTTGTGGATCCTTATCCTTTGCCCAAAATCGGGAGTGTTTTCCAGCATATGGGGCAGGCATGATATTTTTCCAATTTTTGACCTTAATTCAGCCTTTTTGCAAGTAGATCTGCATCCAGACTCTCAAGGAGTTTTGGCGACATTTTCAATGGAAGAGACTTCCGATGGGTGTGAATTGTGGCGCGCAGGCGATATCTAGAGTACTTTTTCAGGGTTTGGGAAAATATCAGTACAATTTTCTGTTTACATACATCGACGATGTCTGTGTGTACAGTACTACCTTTGAGGAACATTAGAACGTGTGATGTTGTTTTTAACAGCTTTAATAGAGTCTGGACTGACCGTGAATCACGACAAGGTTACTTGGGCGAATACTTATTTGAGATATCTGGGTTTTGTTATTTCTGAAGGGACAGCATTAATGGATCCTGAAAATATTGGCCCCGTTGTCAATTTTCCTGCCTTTGAGAGCTTGCGGGGAGTTTGGCGATTTTGGTTTAGCTGGATTTTATTCAAAATTCATACCAAAATTTGCCGAAATAGCTGAGTTTTTTAATGCCTTAAAGAGGAAAGAGGTAGAGTTTGTGTGGAGAGATGCACAAAAGCATGCCTTTTGCTTACTGAAAGAAAAAATTGCTGCTCCTCCTGTTCTCGAATTGCCACACTTCGACCAGCAGTTCATTTTGCAAGTTGACACTAGTTCTAAGGCTTTGGGGGCTGTTTTGTGCCAAGAGGTAGAAGTGAATATAGCACCTATTTCATATGCAAGTCAATTCCTAAATCCAGCTGAGCAGAGATACTCAGACTAAGAGAAGGAGGTGCTGGCCACCATATATGGCATGGAGAAGTATAATGATTATCTGGAAGGTGCTGAGTTCACCTTGTGCTCAGCTGGTTTTTGTAAACTATTAACCATTAGGATGGCTGGCATGTTGGTTAGTGCGACTCACGTGTTTCAAATGTGCTGTACAGCACATAAAGGGAGTAGACAATGGGGTAGCAGATGCACTATTCCGGATGTTCGACTCAAATGAATTCTGTGTGGAACCACCAGATTCTGTTAATACTGTTCTTCGTGTGATGCCTTTTGCAAACAGGTCTAGTGTTTTTGATGTTTCTAATGTTTCTAATGTTTTTCCTGTAATGCCTTCTGCTAACAGGGCTACTGTTTTAGCCAAACCGATCATGTATGTAATAGTGTTTCTGATGTTGCTGATAAAGTTTCTCTTAGTGTCCATGGAGATGCTCCAGTAAGCAAAAAGGTACATTGTGGTGATACACATGTGGATACCTGTGTTGAAATGGAATCAGGCTTATTGTTGTCCATCAATAATGGAAATAGGAATTTGTATGTTACTGAGGGAGAACATTTTGGGACTCTCCAAGATTTCCCTCAGGTATACCATCGTTTGCAACACCATCAGGAAATTGACTCTGAATGTAAGCAAATAAAGGTGACTATTAATGCAGGTAAAGGTGATCCTTTTGAAGTTCGAAAACGGCTGATAGGTTTTGCGGATGTTAAAACAAAGAAATTTAGCATATTTGTTCCTTTGGTATTGCGGGGGCAAATATTTCACTATTTTTGTAATACCTTCTTTGGAGCACATTTAGGACAGGATAAATCAGTATCCAGGAAAATAAGGAATGTTTTACTGGCATAGAATAACCAACAAAATTGAAGACCTGGTAAAGGCATGTCTTGATTGTCAGAGAGTGAAACACCGTAATGTCAAGAATATTATCCCATATAGTTCTAAGGTTGCTAAGTTTCTATGGGAGTGATTATAACTTGATGTGTTTTGGTCCTTTGGCCCGCACGGCTTCTGGTTTCACTTCCATACTTGTTGCTGTGGATAGTTTCAGTAAATTTGTGCTTTTATTTTCTTTATGCACTATTAAGTCAGTATACATTTGTAGGATATTGAGTCAGTGCCTTTTCCCAGTCTTCGGATCTCCTATGAATATTGTAACCGACAATGCCACCTATTTCGTGTCGGCGGAGGTGAAGAATTTAGCCTTTGCTTGGGGTATTAAGTTGGTGCTGACCACCCCTTATTATCCACAAGCTAACCTGGTGGAAAGATATAACCGGAATTTGGAAGTAGCTCTGAGAGCTTTTCAAACCAGAACACACAAGGGATGGGGTTTGGTTTTGTACCAACTTTCGCTTCCATTCAACAATGCCGTAAGTGATGCGACCCAGAAGGTTACTTCGGAGGAATTTTTTGGACAAAGGTTATTTCACCCTCTTATCCATGCTTGGGGCTTACACAACTTTTGCTGGGGTGTTGACAGTAACAAGTCCTTGGAGGAAGTGTGGGCAGAAGCCACTTAAAGTCTTCAAAGGTACCATAGGAAGTTAGTAGCAAGGAAGGGATTTTCTAGTGGTGCTGTGACCTTCGAAACAGGAGATAAAGCAATGGTAGAAACTCATCTCCTTAGTAATAGGGCCGTGCAGATCTGCTCAAAGCTCGCTCCTAAGTACCAGGGAACCTTCAGGATATTTGTCACAGTGGAACGACTGGAATGCTGATCTGAACAAACAATGACTACATTCAAGTCGATGTGCATGAACAATTATAATAAAAGTATTTTCTACAATAACAATATTGTTTCTGTATTGTTTCTAGAGACTCATCAGAAACCATTGGTGAAGGTGTTACAGATGGTAAGTCTTAAACCACTATTTTCATCTTCATATTACAAAAGCATACAATATCTCTATATGATTCCACTCATAATGATCTGACTTCCATCACAAACGTCGAAGAAGTGAAAACATTCATACAAAACACACGAATATATACAATTTTCACAACAGAACAATTGCTCAGTCAGAGAAAGAGACAACATTCACTCTCTCTTAATATATGTCTTTAAAAATTATTTATCAGGTGTGGAACTAGAACCCACGCTCCCATACAGGGAAGCAGGGATTAAATCTAGCTCATTGAACAGCTCATCCTAACCGACATTTGCAGAAAATGTTTTATTGTAATATAAACTGTTAACATTTTCCTGGGTAACGCCATAGGATGTTGACATAGGATCTTATTGGAGATGAACTGTTTCCCAGGTTAATCTTATGGGACTACGATTGATTGGGGTTATCGTAGCAAGATTGTCCAGGAAATCGTCCCTCTCTTAGTGGGCCAAAAGCTTTACGCTCACTCTACTCATGGGTCTTTCATTGGAGACAAAACTTGACAAGCTTCCTGGTTAGAAATATGTAATGAAAAATAACGGTTTGATGCAGGACGGCCTCCTACCCTCTAGACCGTCTGCCATGCTATGCTGTGCGCCCCCACGTCATCGTGATAAGCCCATGAAGATAGCCTGTGGCGTTTCTAATGTTTGTGAGTAAATTTAACGAGCAGTGGTGAGACTGTAAGTCTAGCCAACGTTCAAGTTGTTCCATCTTCACAGTCATCCCTTTGAATTTACAAATTTGGTACTACTGATGGGGCCACGTAGTTAAATTAAACACTTTCACTGTAATTAAGGCAGTGCAATTTTAAGAGAGTCTAAATTCGGACGAGAAACAAGAAATGGGGAGATGAAACTCTAGACTCACAAATAGTTGTCGGGATCGGTCATGAGGTTGGTGAACTACGACGTTGTCATATTGACACAGCTGCCATCGCCGTATCTGCAGGCCCATGTGAGGATCTGGTTGCTGTGCAGTTTGGCGTGGTGGCTGTCTGTGGTGTTCTCCTGTATCCCAACTGTCTGGTACACCTTCTCCAGCAGCATCAGCAGGTAGCTCTGCACCACAAACAACCATGCCGTGCTCTTGCACTTCTTACTATCACTGAGAAAATTGCTACGCGCTAGGCTCTGCAATTCTTCCACACGAGTCAATGGAGACTTTGGACTAAGCAATGCACTGGAAAAGAACTTTATACACTTAATTAAAACGTGTTTAATGCCGTGCATATTTTCATATTTCTGCCAATTCTGTGTCTGTTCACAATGTGAACAAATTATGATTTCATAAACCTAATAACCCGTATACACCCTTACATGCAAAGGCCTACATTGTTATTGATATACATTGCCTCAAATTGTTTGCAGGAAATTAGCTATTTAAATTATTTCAGGCGTACTGCTAAGTCCCATTTTCTGGCTTTTTATGTATATTTGATCTTTTATTACATTATGTAATGTTAATGCCTACAATAGCAGCGAAAACAAATTTTAGGACTTACAAATAAAATTATTTCATTTAAAATAGGAGTCAAAACACAAAACTATATTTCGATGTATGTATTATCATTAGTTATGTCGAATCGTGCCGAACGATATTACTGGTCGGCGTATTTTGTCGGGGATCTCCCGTTTCCTCCACTCTTTTATTCCGGAGCTGCTCCATATTCACCTCACATCACCCTCATCGACTCTCAAGCCCTCGAAGTTAAGAGCTGTCCATATCTCTCCACTCCATTACTGATGTTATGCTAGTGATTGAGATAAATATGCAGTTATGGGCAAGAAGATATAGGCCCATAAGTGGCCCATAAGTGGCCCATAAGTGATAAGGTTTTTATAGATTTAATTTACTACAAATATGAAATAGTATCAAAAAACTTTTCTGGAATAATTGGCTTTCAAACTTTAAGCATCCAGTGTTTATTTTATCAGAAAGGCTGTTGTGAATTTAAAAAGCGAAACAAGAAGAAAGGCTGTAAATATTTCCTTTGAATTAAGTTATAAGTTGAATGAATTAAAATAATAATAAGTGATAAAGTATGGAATTAAGTGCAGCCTGAATTAATTATATGCACGACATACACGAAATTCGTCTTTATTACGAAATCTACCGATTACCATAAGAGTAGATTCTAGGAGAATTATAAGCTTATTGCAGGTGACCGAGTCGATGGAATGACACTTTGATGGTCATCGGAGTACCTGGAAGTAGTCGTAGTCGTTCTGGGACAGCTTGGAGCCTCCTGTCGAGGAAGTTGAAGGCGGTGAGCGCGGACAGCCAGGGTATGTGGTTCACCTCCATGGACAGGTAGCGTGTCAGCTTGAGCTCCACTGGGTAGCCGATAACGCCCGCCCTCGCCAGGTTGAAGGCGTCGTCCAGCAGCTGAGAGCTGTTCAGCAAGTGGATGTTATCGTAGACGTCAGAGTCCAGATACTGCGCGATCAGGTGCCAATTACGACTGTCGTAGTTCACCCGGTAGAAGGCTGCATACATTGATGCTTCATTATGTACACTCTTGCTTGGTTCCTTGGGAATCATAGAATTGGCATCGTATTGTTTCGAGACTAACTTTGTTTACGAGAAAGTACTTCATTCATCTGCGCTTACTCGCTATCTCCTTCAAAATAGTTACGTTGTACGGCAGTACAGAGCTCCCAACATTCATACAATTTCTTGAATATGTCGGGGAAGTCTTCAAATGTGTCAAGTACCTTCTTCGATCCTCACTGGATCTCCACAAATTCAGCAAGTTGCTAGTAAAATGTACACTATAATCAAGAACAAACTCTTAAATAATATATATCAGTGCATGTTGAGCACACTCCCAGCTAATCGTTACTATGTTACTCGAAACACAGTAAAATTTGTATATGTTGCTATAGAAGTGGAAGTAGAATTATTCATAATTTCCTATAAGTTGCTTATAGCAAGCTCAACGAGATATTTTTTACGACATGCAACTATTGGATGTAACATCTCCGACTTGCGAAAGCACTGCGTTATACCTTTCTTGTTAGAGTGTATAAAAATAAGTTTGCTCGTAGTCAGAAGCCAATAAGAATTCTGAAAGTAATGTCTCTTTGTTTCCATCACCTGTGCCTTAGCATGCCAACTTTCAGGGTTATTTACACCACACAATTGAAATAACAGCAGAGATTAAAATGTTGGTGCTTCCTGCTCCACACAATAAGTATTGTTAGGCTCCACAGCAATATCCTACCAACACAAAATCCAATTTGAAACACAAATGTTTAAGAAAAACATATAATACCTGGCGAATGTCACAGGGTTGGCAACTGTTTGTACCTCTTATACGCATTTAATTAACATAGGTACTTCGAATGCAGCAACTGAAAAAAAAATATGTTTTGTGGCAGCCACAGAATATTTTGTTAGTATTCATCCCGCCAAATAAACTGTCTTATGTTGTGTGCCGACCATTAAGTTATTTACTTGTTATCACTAAATTTTGTGGCAACTAATAAATTATTTTGTAGTATCTACAAAATAATTTGGCAGGGTGACATCTCCAAAAAATTGTTTCTCCATGTATGCTATGCTGCACACACAAAGTTCTATAGCATGTTTTGTAGTGTTTTGTATGAAGCACGCCTGGTTGATACGGTTTTGTTATCCACTAAAAATGGCTGTTTTTTTAAATAATTTAATTACAATTTGTAAAATATTCTAAATATCATTGGAATAGATGACCCAGAAATATTCCACGGCATAGTGCAGTGAATCGAAATGTCAACGCGTGAATATTAAGTGAAAACCTGCCACTTAGCCCAGGAGTACTGGTGTAACCACCAGATATCTTGACATTTTTGATAGGCTTACCGATATGCTGTATGTTGAATATAATCCATTGTGAGCTGGAGGATAGCAGATCTTGGATGAGAACCTCTGACTCGGACGAGTTGTGCCAGTGTCCTGTCGACGTGTTCGAGAAATCGATCTGCGACTGAAACATGTATGTCAAAGGTACCCACCATCTGCGGTCATCGCTGCTCTCAGAACTTTGCAGCAAGAACCAATTTTGCACAGAAATGTACCCAACACTGTTGGAATGGAACTTTGCACGGGAATATGTAATTCTTCACCATATAAGTCTGGCCTTGCAATAGCAGGTCTGCTCTTTCTGCCACATTTTAATAATGTGAATTAACACTCTTTTGTGCGGTGAATTCTAACTTCACAGGCTGTGCCGATTTAATAAGTAGCGCAATATGATACTTAATTCACGAAAACAACAGGTTATCACCAACTTTTCTTTATAAATTCGAAATATTTTCTACAGTGTTACGCAAACAGTTTTCAAAACCATTTGTGCAAAGCGCACATTACAAGATATTTATAAGTGGCGTTAGCTAATTTAATAAATTTATTCTGAATGTAACGATATTTTTTCCAAACAGAAAATTGTCATTTTTACTTATTTAAAAAAAAATTGAAGGCTATTGTGTTTACAGGTATAAAAATTCCAACGTTCCAGAAAACAGCAGGTACGAAATATAGTCGCCTGTCGTACTATTGGTTATATTAGAAGTACTTTAAAAGTACTTCAATTGCAAACCTACGGTAATTTTCATTCTTAGAAAACACATGCAAATGTTTACCTCGAGGGATTATTAAGGCACTCGCCACACATTTACACTGCATGTATCATGTAAACATTGGTCAACCCGTCAACAGCTGACATGGCAGAATATCGCAATTTGACCCTAGCCAAAGTGGCTTAGTTTTCACGATATTTGCACTTGTTCGGAACTGTCACAAACCTCTACATGTAGTCGGTGTTTCGTGCACCACTACTAAATTGACATTTATTGTTAAATAAAACAGGATTATTATCATGTAATCGAGTGAGTTTACTAGGGAGTCTACAAAAGTAAAGTAAGTCTGATATTGCCTTTTAGAAACATAACATATGCTATGAAGGTTCAGCGTCTAAATGTTACCACATTATGTGTGTGACCTAAATATGCTTAATTAAAAATTTTGTGGCAATATTGAGCATAGTAGTTTGATTTTCACATACAGAGAGTTTTTACTACTGCGTGTAAGATATTGAGAAAAAGGGTGCAATAAAACGAATATATAGGCCTACGTTTTCATGCGTTAATTGACTAAACTGATAATTAAAGTAATTGCTCAAATGGTTGTCCTCGAGTCCTGATGCACTTTTTGTACTGTTGTACTGTAGAATGATGACATGCCGTATACGACGTGCGCTTCCCGAACGTCTTATTTCTCCTAGGGCAATCCTTATGCGGTCATGTAAGTATTCAATTGATTCAACGGATCTTACGTAGACTCTCTCTTTCGAGCACCCCCATTGGAAAAAGTCTTCAGGGTTCAGGTCAGGTGGCTGGAGTGGCCACACTATTGAAACGAAGCGGCCGATCCATTTATGTGGATTTGTGTTATCGAAATGTGCTCGAAAATTCCCCTCTTTGTGGGTCGGGCATCCCTAATTTTACAGCCACATTGCCTGTCTCAGTGCCAGTGGGACGTTGTCTAATAAAATAGGTAAATCAATTTGCAAGAAATGTAAGTAATTTGCTTAGTTGATAGTGGGTGGCAGCTCGAATGGCCTTGCCACTTAGCGACTGAGGATCCCTGTCCCCAAATTGATTTTGAATTGGTACTGTGATATATCCTCTCTACTCAAGTAAGGGTTTTCCAACTGCCAGCTATGTATGTTAGGTAAGTTTAAATAACCACCTCTCTTGGAAAATGGCTCATCCGTCCATAAGATATTATTTTTAATATCATAACCCTCTTGTTTTCTTCGCAACATTTGCTGTCAAAATACCACCCTGGCGTGATAGTCTGTCGGCAATAGTATTTGTAAGCATTCGACATGGAATGGATAGAACTGGCAGCATTGTAAAACTCTATACACTGTTGTTTTCGCTATGAAAGTGCGTCGTGATTCTGTACGTACAGATAGGGCTGGATATGCCTCAACTTCCTCAAGAATGGCGTCATACACATCTTGGCGAGGTCGTCCTTCAGTGGTACCGCCAGTCCATTTCTCACAGTACTCGTCGTGTGCTCTAATAAACACAAGACGGTCAGCAAGGCGTACCTCTGGTTGCCTGTCCCGATAGAGCACAGCCGCTGCACTGCCATTGCCTCTGCATTCTTTATAAATGTACTGCATGATCCCATACGTGCATGGAGTAAAATACTGTTGTCGAGGTATTGCAGTCCACATCAATCCCACTTCATTAAAGTCCAAAACGTTACGCGAAACGCGCTCGTGTTCGCAGCACACCACAAAGTAGTGCACTTACTCTAAAGCAGAGATGCGTCACCTGCGACGTCTAGTGTTGCACTACGGACTGGGGTCGTTAGTGACAAGGTGCGGGGAGGTATGGTTAAAAGCCAAATGGTTCCGCCTCTACTTGTCACGTTTTGACTCCAATGCAAGACCCGTGAGGAAATATCGCGAGCACGTAAAGTGGATATCACACGATACCTGCTGTCATACTTGGATATTGTACAAGCTTCTACAAGTCCTGGTGCACGATCCGGTATACCAGCCGTTATATGAGCCGCCATGGAAGAGTCTTATTACACGACAGCAGTTCGCGTACTAGCATTTGGCACCCTCGGTGGGTACGCAGTGTGTGATTTGTAGTAAATATGAACTCCATTCTTAGAACTGTTTCCAGTTAGTAACTAGCGTAGGGTTATGAAAAAACTTGCTAGCATATCTTAATATTGCTATGCTATTGTTCGCCTTTTACGTAAATAGATTACATACTAGTATAGTTTCATTTATTTCCTTGATAACGACTTGAAGTACTAGAGTTTGAGTGGGTTATTTTCAATTTAGACGAAAATTACTGATCGGTTATAAAATACGGCATTTTCTTTACGTACCGGTATATTATAAGCATGTAAATTTTCGTGATAAAAAACGTGGGGGTCCGACGGAGTTTTGAACTCACCCGCGAAAGATACTCTTATTTAGCGGTCGCAACGTTACCACTGTACTACCAGTTCAAACGCAATGCTCGCTGAGTTCATATATAGTAGATACGCCAAATGGTTGGAATTAATATTTTCATAGAGTAGGTATTGTTTTAAGTATTTAGAACGGTTTTCACCGTAAGTAAAAGTTCTCACAGCCAATATTATTCGTCGTTGTCGTATTTTAAATATATTTTAAAGAGTTTTAACCTCACGGATGATTAATCAAGATGAAGGCGTCCTTTTCGGTTTCTTCATCAACTCGTTTCAAGTAGTAGCCACGAGGGGCGCCCTATGCTCTGAAACTGCAATGTGATTGGCCAGGTACGAGTGCCGAAGAGGAGCCTGCCACGAAAAATAGGACGTGTCCAATTACCAAACCTGGTATGAAATCTTGCCGTACAAGGCGGGAAATGCCATGATTGGTGCCACACTAGCCCGTATACCGGCCGCTATGGTGGACCTTGCACAAGCTTCGACGAGATCTGGTATCGTGTAATATAGCCTTAAGGATTGCCATGGAAGACAGAACACGTTTGGGAAGTTCACATTGTATACGGGATCCCTTCATTCTACGGCACAGAGAGTGTATTAGGGCTGGAGTATTTACCGCATCGTGCGGTAAATAGTCTGTGTGTTTGAAAACCGAACTACTACTCCTTATAATGTTAAAAATGTTTAAATAAGCACATTTGGGTATGTAATAACTTTTAGATCCTGAGCAGTAATAGTAAACGTTTTGTTTCTAAAAGGCAGCATCAGACGTATTATACCTTTGCACGCTCTCTACTACACTTACGCGTGTTCATGATAATAATCTTGTTATGTTTACTACATAAACATTGTTCAAACTAAGCAATCGAAATTGTATAATTGATAAATGTTTATAGCATAATTATATTCTAATGAAACCACTCGATTGGCCACAATACCATACCAATTTGATGGTAGATCTATTCGGCAATAATCTGCCAATAACATAATAACTATATCTGTCCATTTAAAGTAGTAGCGTAGAAAACACCGTTTACGCGTAGAACTTTGTGGCAACTTAAAACAAGTGCCAATGTCGTGAAAACTAAACCACTTTTACTGAGTTCAAATTGCGATATTCTGGTACGCCATCACTTACTCTCTGAGTTGTTCACAGGTTGACCATTATTTAAGGAAGCCTGTATACAAGAAGTTTTAATTAAGAAATTTGAAAATAAATATTTTGTAGTTATTAAGTCTGTCATCATTATAAATGTTAGATGAACCCGAAGTAATTATTATTGTCCTTTGCTTTCTTCTGTCGCTCTAACATAATACTAGTTTGGTAGTCAGTATTTTAATCAAGAATTACATTTTGAGTTTAACACTAAAAATGATTCATAATCAATTAATTAACGATTTTGACAACCAAATCTTCTTCTGTTTATCTAACAATATTTTAAATTTTGTATTAATTTCAAACTGATTCCCATAACACTTTTTTATCCACTGTGGAATCACACGTTATTCATTTTATAAGTGTGTGATAATAAAATTACAATTCTACTTTGGTTATTGTATTTTTACTATCTCTTAGCGACAATTGAATGCATTTATTTCAATTTTATTAAAATCAGGATCAATTAAAAAGTCGATGCTATTAGGGAAATATTCAAAATAGCTTAATTATTTTATTATCTTATGAAACGTATACAACCGTGGAGGTTTATAGAACTATTTGCACATAGCAAAACTATTTAACAGATTCTCGCGCTATTGGTCTTTTATCTCAGGTAGGGAAAGTAGGGTAAAACTAGGTACCCCCCCCCCCCCTGTTCAAAGCAACTAGTGCTGCGATCTGTGTGTTGTGATGTCAACTACGTCCTGGCGGTCAGCGAGCAATGTGCTTTACGCAGCAGTCGTGTCAAGTAGAGTCCGTTTTATCTGTGTAAATGGGAAGAAAATCGCTGTAAAATGTTCGACTTCTATCTACAGCAATATTTTTGTAATCTTTCAGACCCTATTTGTACGCCACTTTTAATTTTGTAGGTAGTTTGGTCGAGATGTGTTGCCATTTACATTTTTAGTTGCTTATTGGGGCAAAACCGGGTACCCATTGGTGAGGAAAAATCGGGTAGCACCCGATTTTACCCATCATTGTTTTCATGCATTTTTGCGCAAGATATATAAATATATATAATAATAAACAAATATTTCGGCATATAAATACACACACATACTGAATAGAATTTAGAATATGATCATTATCTGAATGGAATGTTGAATAAACTGTTTGAATAATTAATTGAAATAATGTTAATAGTTTTCAGGCTGCCATTATGCCTCACCATTGCCAGAGAAGGTCCTCAAGACAGCACTGGTCCGAAGAGAGTCTGGCAGGAACCATAAGAGAAATCTTGGATGACACAATTGGGTACAAATTGGCTTCTAAGGCATATAATGTGCCTCAGTCTACATTGGAAGACAAGGTAAGAAAAGCTCGCAACGAGAGTCTATCTCCAAATACAGCAGCGAAAAAAAAAATTTGTACCTTTTATATCAGTGTTCCCAAGTGACTAAGAAAAAGAACTTGTAGAATATGCCCTTTTCCTCGAAGAGAGATTATTTGGGCTCACTCTAACAAATGTGCAGGTACTCGTTTTTGATTTAGCTGAAACAAACGGAATCACCGGTAACTTTAGTAAGGAAAAGAAAAAGGCAGGAAAGGACTGGCTATACAGCTTTCTTGAAATACATCCTAATCTTTCTCTTAGAAATCCAGAGAAAACATCCATCACTCGTGCAAAAGTGTTTAACCGGATTGCTGTTCAAGCGTTTTAGGATTTATATGAGTCCGTTTTGGAGGAACACTCATTTTCGCCAGACGATATATACAATGTAGATGAAACGAGGATAAAGACCTTGCCAAACAAACAATCCAAAATAGTAGCTCTTCGAAGGAAAAAACAAGTTGGGGCAATATCATCTGCTGAGAAGGGCACATTAGTTACAGAAAAAATGTGCATGAATGCTGCGGGTGGCTCCCATGTTCATATTTCCTCGCAAGAAGGCCAACCCCATGCTAATGGATAATGTTCCCCTAGGTTTATTTGCTGTCTATCATGAAAGTGACAGTTTCCTTTTTTGGTTTGAAAAATTTATTGGATTTTCAAAGTCTTCGCCTGGAAAACCAATTCTTCTTCTACTGGACGGACACGCATCCCATACAAAAAACCTTCGGCTTGTCGCGTTAGCTAGGATAAGAAATATCATTTTATGTTTTCCGCCCCATTGCACACACAGACTTCAAACCCTTGATGTGTCATTCATGACTCCCCTCAGCACATATTATGAGCAAGAGGCCAGAAAACTGTTAATTGCTCACACAGGGAAACTTGTGACTATTAAGTTGCCAAGCTGTTTGGCGATGCAGTCACGAAAGCTGCTGTGATGGGAACTGCAATAAGCGGTTTTAAAAATACAGGAATAGTTCCTTTTAACAGAGATGCTAATCCTGATCATTTGTTTGTTCCAGTGGAAGTGACTGAGAGGCCTCTAACCGCACTTGTCCAGCCACAAGACATTTCGCTGCAAAGTGAAGTTTTTCCAGCTGATTCAAGGGAGGTCTTACCAACTTCTGAACCTTTGGATGCGGACGTTTATATAATGTGCAGTCACAAACAGAAGACGCTCAGAGTTCACGAGCTCAGCCTTGCACCCCAAAGGGATACGGAGTCATCCCATCAACATCAAACATAGATGACGCCACACCATCTACATCACAGGGTGACGCAATCAGTCCTGCATCTAACACTCGTGTCATGGACAATAACAGTTCCTCAGAAGAGGAAAGTTCCTCAGTTGTTGCATACATATTTTGTAATGGTCTCTACCGCGAATCTGCTGCTGGTGAAGACTGGATTCACTGCTCCCTGGGCCAGCAATGGGCCCATAAAGAATACAGTGGCCATGAAGAAGAAGACAATTTCGTTTGTGATTTTTACTCTACCTAGGCCTGCTGTGACAACAAACATTGATCATATTATTTTAGGCATAGCCTACCGAGACAACTTTCTGAATTTATATTTAAATTCATATATATTTTGTTTTATCCTTTTAAGTTAACTTAAAGGTTTTTTTTATGGTTTTAAAAACAGAAATATACTCGTGTAGCATGTAAATGTAATTGTTATAATAAAAAATTTGGAATTCACTCATTGCCCAAATCATTAATATGTGCACCCGGTTTTTCCCCATTGGTTGGGTAAAGCCAGGGACTTCGTCATTTTTGAAAAACAAATATATGTTTAGTTCACTAATAAACAAATAGCATTATTATAGCCCTAACGTAAAGAATAATAAATGCAGAGTAGGTACAGCAGTTTTTATCAAATTTGCTATAAGATCTTGGCTTCGGAAAGACACCAAACTTTGGTACCTGGCCTTACTCTACTTTCCCCTACGCCGATGAGCCTCAATATAGGACTCGTAAAGCAGGTCATAGAATGATTGAACTATTCTTGAAAAATCTTTCAATGTTCTTTTATTGCGGTTCTGAGAGCACTACCTTATTTTATCGTCTATCAGCTGTAGTGGTAATGTGTGAGGATAATAAGTATTTTATTATTAAAATTGGGAATGTTTGATTTGCATTTGTGTGTAATATTGAGGAGTGAGAGCTACTTTAATCGGTGCCGTCTCGTTGGCACTACAAACTCTCTTCTGGCTTGCAATTGTAGACTCGGCATTCCAAGAACTTCGGTGAAGGTAGACTAACAATTCCATACACTAACATTACATGCCAAGTACTACTGAAAGAAAAAGATAATTGTAAATAACGTATTTTATTAGACTTAGTAATTATATGCATCATTGCATTTAAACAGACCAGTAGATAATAAATTAAGTGTGCTAATTAACTTTATATCTGAGGTTAATTTATGAGGAAACGACCTCAGTGTTTTTGCAAGTAGGAGTTTAGCACCTTCAAGACACCACCATCCTTACAATACTCATGAAATAGAATTAATAAAATAAAACAAATTATTGCTGGTTTATTCTCCAAAAATTACGTAGACAAATAAGTTATTACTATTAAGGATAGTTCACCTCACTTCTTTCCTGTTAAAAAAATCCTCATCACGTTAATTATTATTTGGAATTAAAACGTTTTGAGATTTCTCAGGGTACTCAAATAATAAGCTCCGACAGTAACTCAATCTTGCGAGCGTGGACCACTGGTTCATCATCCTAATTAAAATATTCATGATTTAGTATTATTAATATTATTATCAAGCAGCTATATCAATCCCTTTTTCAGGATGCAGCCTATTTAAGCCCTATGAGCTACACTTTACAATTTAGTATCCTATAGGTTGTTTCTAATTCCTTCCAGGCTAATCGATCTTGTACAATGTTCTTCCAGTTCACATCTACTACTCCTCGAATGTCTCTGTCCCAGCGATCTGGAGGTCTTCCTCTGGATCTTGTCAGGTCTCTTGGTATCCAATCCATCACCACCGTTGTCCATCTGTCATCACTTCTTCTAGCAGTATGTCCAGCCCACTGCCACTTTAGAGTGTTCACTCTTCCTAGGATGTCCCTGACTTTAGTTACTGATCGAATGTAGTCAGCCCTCTTCCTGTCTCTTCTTGTAAACGCAAGCATTGCTCTTTCCATACCTCTCTGGGCAGTTCTCAGTTTTTTCTATGCTTGACAGTTCAGGGTCCCAGTACTTCTTTAAAATTCTTGATAACTGAACTTGAACCTCGGTGTACCAAGATATTACACCGGTTGGCATGGATGTGCGCCACAAGCTTTAGTAATGGGCTGGCGTCTCCTGTATATATAGATGGTTTCACACCTCCATCATGGCGCCGGCGCATCGCTGATTGGTGTCCTTCGGTAGTCTTGAATAACTCAAAGATATATCTCCTTATTTTGAAACTCATCCTTCTTCTTTCCTGGCTGGTTCCAAAACCTATACTTTAACCTCTGGGATCAAATCTACGTCCTAACCTTCCGATGGCGCTAGGGATTTTAAGGATAAAATCCCTGCGAAATTTAGGCTCTCGTTTCAAGGTCTCTCCCAGAAGGTCAATGACTTCCGGCAACTATCTCTCGAATTATCTTAACATGGAGAACTACTTCCGGTAAAACTAAGTAATAAAAGAGCAACAATATTGAATGCCAGTATAATTATAAAAATAAATAATTACACTTCAAAAATTAAAAAATTTTGTATTGAAAAACATAAAAATTATATAAATTTATACTTTAAGTTATTTAGGTTTGAACATACCACATCTCAGAATACTATTGAAACATAGAATAGAACTAAATAAAATTAAATGTTTGTGTGGTTTACATGATTATTATTACATAATTGTAAATTTACTGAAAATTAAATGGTAGTGGCTGAAAGTTATTATTCACTGGAAAACGTAAACATACAAAATATGATAAAGTACATAACATATATGACATATTAATATTCACAAAAATGAAAATACTTAACTTGCTATAGTGAACCACTATTCAGCAATATTTATTGGGTATTCGCTCATCAATTAAATCGGTTCAGAAAAAAATAAAAATAATATGTCTTTTAATATGAATACGAAAATCAGTGAATTTATAATACTGTTTAACCAAGGTCCTAAAAATATATTAAATTCGTACTTTGGAAATAAAATTTTATCCTAACATCTTTAAAACACACTTGAACGTATTATCTTCCTGCACTTCAATCACTGCTATCCTGTTGTCTCCAAACTGGTTAAAATGGAACGGATATAACAATAACGATCCATCAATACAAGTTGTTTCATACAAAAATGAAAAGTTTATATTAATAAATTTTTAATTTCTTGTTATAGTTTTAACACAACATTTATTGTGATCCCTTGGCATTTATGGGTTACAGTAAGGTATAGAGCGATTGTAATTGTGTAAATATGTTGAGTTATAACCAAATCAGTGAATGTCTGTGACATCCTTTATTCTTTGCATGTACACCCACTTAAACAAACAGAGCTTTATAGAGGAGGACGGGAAATGAATTTGGCAAAAACGCATATGATTTACTTAAGAGTTAACTCAAAGTAATATTTTTAAAAACATATCAGAATAGTTGTATAGTATTTTATTGCTACATATTAAGCTATAATTTACTTTACCTCAACTCATCATTTGTTTGAAGCGAACCTCTACGATGCTAGTTACATTGTCTACTCTGGTTAGTTCTGAAATTTTTGTCACCAGTCTTGAGAAATAGAATCGTTTTACGTACTGGTTATAGATGTATCGTTCGAGCCCTTTGCGGAAAGTTTCTGATGTCATGAAACAACGTAATAATCACTGGAATTATAAGGAAATTAATATTTGAGTGTCATTCCGCAGATATTAATATCAATAGCTTGCCACTAACTCAGTATTTAAATAGTTCAATTTGTTATATTACCCTTATTGTATGTGATAGAGCTGAAAATGCTGTCTATAGAGTCAGGACTTCCAACTTCAACAGTCAGTGAATGAGCTGTTTCAGAGGAGTCAGCAACCAGAGCACTTTGAACTTGTCTCACCACAAATTGTTCATCCAGTCACCAAGAGCTCTCAACCTGAAAATAATGTTCAAATTTTTTTCACCCCAGGTCAATCAGCATGACTCCAAAATACTATAATCATTGAAAAACGTACACATTTCTGACTAGTTTATTCACATATATCTGAATCTGCTGAATAAATAAGACCCGTTAACTGAGATAACTAAACTAATTAGCGGTTGAAGCTCTTTGAGTGTTAATGGTTTATATATACGGAAGGAAGGTCACTGGCATTTTTTTCACAAAGAAGTGCCAGTGAAAAATAAATACTCTTTATTGCGAAAACTGAAAAGTGTGTATTTAAATAAAAATATTTGCTATAATATATGCATGTCTAGTTTTGTTGTATGGATCCGCGACATCGAGAGTGATAGGTCTACAAAGAGATGTGAAACAGGAAGTTTCGAAAAGTTAAAGTAAGACGACGAAGTCAAAAACGGGTGCGAGAGAAAAACGTTAAGTATGGGGGCGTTTTATCAATACGCTAAGACGGATGATAAGGAAAATTTCATGTCATGTTCTAAAAAGACGTCAGTTGATTATGATGATATTGTCTCAATATCCAGTGGAAAAATCTTCCCACGTTCGTTTATAAAGTAAACATAACAGAGTAAAAAAAATTTAATACATAGTACTTTAAGTAGAATAGCAAACTTTAAGTATATTAAATTTTTGGTTGTCCATGTGACTTAATAAATGGTTGTCTGTTATTACATGAAGAATTTTGAGGCAATAATAAAAATGCGGAATCCATTGGCCTATTTAATAAAAACCTGTTTGAAGAGGAAGTTGTTGCGACAGGTTTCATAATAGAAATAGAATAGTTTAAAGTGTACAGAGTAAAGTGCATTTTGATTCCGGCTTTTAACATGCGTTCACCAATAGCTGTAGGCAGCTCCCGGTAAAGTGAGCACTTTTGAGGCCCTCTATGCTTTTTTCTTATCAACCATTATTTTTATTATCATTCCGCCACTTTTTAAAATAAATATTGCCAGGGGAGTAATATAAACAGTGTACATATTTCACCGGAATCAAAACATAATTACAATAACATATATTTATTGACTATTGTTCCAAATGAGAGGGTTTCAAAAACTGCTCACTTTACTGTGAATAGCCTATAACTAGTGACCTGCAAAATTCGCGTTATTATTTGGCATCAAGCTAAACTTCACAGTACTATATGTATTGGAGCCGGTGTTGTTCCTCCATTTGCTGCTTATTAGATGTGAAGTCACTTCCTTTTTGATTGCACCACACGTGATTGGGGCACACATGTGTGAAGTGTCCATTTATTGGAGCATAGCTACTCAGGGCGTGTCACATAAAGTATGGTCCAATGATAAACGCAATACAAAGGTACACGTGTTTCAAGTTTAACGTGTCCCCAAATAATAACGTGAATTTTCCAGGTGTCTACATATAACGAGTGTTATATAAGATTGATTTAATAAGTAATCTCGACATTAATTTAGGAAGCATGAAAATGTTTTGAAATAATTGAAAAAGCAGCGTCACCCAGAGCGCTGCGAAGAACTCGAAGTAGCGAGCGAAGCCCTCGCTGAGCCACAGGTAGCTCCACCACGCCGGGCTGACCAGGTTGCCGAACCACATGTGCGCCAGCTCGTGTGCGATCACTGTCGCCACGTTCTGCCTGTTGGAGCTCGTGCTCACACCTTCCTTCACCAGCAGCACTTGTTCCCTGCAAGCGCACGGGACGCGAGCCACTGCACACCATCATTATACTATACGCCGTCGCGGTAAACGGAGCACTTTTTGAAGTTGTTTCATCAGACATAATAACCAATAAATACATTTCATTGTTGCCTCGGACTTTTGGTTTTGGATATGGTGAATGTATGCACTGTGTTTATTACTCACATGCTATGGTTTACATTAACAAGTGATGGAAGGATATAAATTGGTAGAAAGAAAAAATTAACTAGGGCTTCAAACGTGCTCACTTTACCGTGAACGGCCTATATAGGCTGTTCACTGTAAAGTGAGCACTTTTGAAATCCCTGCTTAAGATCTACATGTATACACGTTGCGTGTTCTTCCACTTTATATAAAATTAACATTACTATTAGCCTTATAAATTTATTCATGCGGCGGTCAAGTGAAACTGTGAAATTATTAGAAAAGTAAATATTGTGGAAATATGAAGTCAGAGAAATAAATTTGGTTACGACAAATGGTTACCTTACACTTCATATTCGACTTTAAAATAGGGAACTACTTTCCACTCCGTCGTTACCAACTTCACTGGGCACAAGACATTCAGTGCGCCCTTTAAAATATATGCTGGTAGGGGCTTAGATTGATTTCAAAAGTGCTCACTTTATCTTGAACAGCCTTTACAAACACTTCCCGTGCTTCAAGGTGTTCTAAGACTCTTCTAATTTCACTCAGTACTAATTTTATTCAGATAAGATTTTTTCCAAACATGGGAGACTGTACTGTGAACTATTTGATTCGGTTCCACTTAAATAAACGAGGAAATAAAAAACGATATTAGCAACAGGATTCCGCATATTAAACTGTTATTCGTACGAAGCCTTTTTGCATTCTATTGATTTTTTACACTTTATAGGATGTTCGCAGATAGCCAGGTACTTGCAGGGTCAAACTTTGAAAAAATTATTCCACATATTTTTACGTAATAACCGACTGTAGAACACTCACTCATGTTGACAGCAACTTACTACAGTAGTAAGACGACACAGCATTTTATTAAATGTGTAGGTTTGTTGTTAGAAACAAGAAAATATATAATTTCAATTCCTCTGTATATTGTACCAATTGTAATGATAAAAACTGTCTTACTAGTAACACGTTAATAGAGGAAGAATATGAGTCTGAGGCATCGGCGTTTGGCGTCGGAGCTCGGAGCTGTTCATGCTCTGTCAATGCGGTCGATCGGCGGCCCTCTTGTCCGCCATGCTGGATGTTGGTGACCTTTGAACCCGGTAATCTCAAAATCACGTATACTGTGAGCACCATGATGTGGACTTAGAAAGATCGGAAAACAGGTAAAGGAAACCTGCCGCCATAACAGAAAATTGAAAGCTATAACCATGGAGGAAAAAAAACGGCCAAGGGCGCTACATTCGTCACCCGTATCGGGGAAGAAGAGAATCAATTGCTGGGGGAAAATAGGAAAAATCTAAGAAGGAAATCAAAGTGAATCTGCCTAGAAGCACCCTGACGAACGTGGATTTGGAACTGTTTGCGTCGAAATTGGAAATACTTAATTTTAGTGGAGTGTTTACGAGGGATGTTTTACCCCCTAAACCCAAGAGACACGAATGTGCCATAGTTAATCTGGACACCACAGCCGGGCCCGGTACTCACGGGGTGGCTTACGTAAAAAAGGGTAAACACGCAGATTATTATGATAGTTTTGTGAATCTGCGCCCTCCACCCGAATTGCGAGTGTATTTCAAATATACCAAATTAAGGTAAAATTACGAAACTGAACAGATGCTTAACACGTGGAACTGTGGACACTTGTGTCTACGATTTTTAAGCAACCGAGATTTCAAGTGATAAACCGAAAAAAGTCAATATAATTCGCAGGGCGTAAAAGAGTCGTGTGAACCGTACCAATCTCATCAGTATGTCGGCGTTCATCATTCTGAGTGGCCAAACATCCGAGCTGAGGGCCAGATTTAACCGCCCTGTTTTCGGTATTCGGTTATGGGGGCAGCGAACGAAATCGTCATTTCCACCGGAGCCTACGAGCTGAAGGATATGAAATACGTTCTAAAGAAATCGCTGCCGCACGACATAGCATTTGAACCGCACGGGAATCCAAATACCCTGAAAGCTGAAATGCTGTGCACCACAGATGTAGAAATCACAGAACCGGGCACAATCGGGCCCATGTTGGTGTTCGAAGCCCGAGTCTCTACGAAGCAGGAAAAAAAAACACGTTTCTTAGCATACGGTCAACATCTTTCCAGTTAACGTCATACGATTAAACTGTAATTTTTAAGGTTGCATTTATGTTAATGGAGAACCGAACAGCACTATTTACAAGTTCGCCCCCATCATAGGACATGGATATAAAATCGCAGAATGCCCAAAAACGCTCCTTTACATTCCGATCGTTGTAAACTGCATTCACGAAGTAGCCGTTTCGAACGTGTACCAAAACGATGAACTGATAAATTTCCTAAACGAAGAAATCACTTTGCGCCAGCACCTGAGTAGTAGGAAAAGTCGGTTCACGACAAGAGTTCAGGGTCCGGATCCGGATTGGGAGCCGGCGATCTCGGATTCTGCCATTTTGGAATTTTTTCAACAAATCGCTGGTTTTTACCCAAATATCGCATGTTTTAACCCAAAAACACTTCAGAAATCGATTATTTTACACAAAAATCGATAATTTTTCCTAAAGAATTTCCCGTTTTGCCCAGCAGCAAAAACCACCCACCAATGGTTCCCTGGCCACCATATTGGTAGACAGTACGTAATTTTGCACTTCATACTCTATCATTCTGTATTGTTTTTCATGCTCTATCATTCAACCTAGTCGTCCGCCATCTTTGTCGGACTTGTAAAAAATTTACAATTTTTCCCTGAGCAGGAGCCAGAAGAGCTGGACCTTTGACCTTTTCACTCCAGAAATCCTCCAAAAAAGCCCAAAAAATGTTTGTTTTCTCTAAAAAATCCCAAGAAATTTATTATTAAAAATTATTTAAAAATCATAAAATATCGGTAACAAAATTAATGCGTCTCAATGTTTCGGAATGCTATTGATTTTCATAGAAAAAACCCCCATGTGTCAAAACCTGCATGCGGACGTGCTTTCAAGTCGTTTTCGCACCAGAATGGTGTCGGATAGCATATATGCAATCCCCTAATATTGTGTATAAGGACAGGTAAGAGTAAAATGTGATAGTGCATTCCAGGTAGGACGTTGTTAAAGAATGCGAATATTTATACTTTTTACTTTTCGGAAAATAATATTTAATGGAAAAGAGCGGCATTCAACTCTGGGATCTCCATATCCACGCACCACCTACAATACAAGAGAGGAGCTCACGATAGTACGGATTGTGTCCGACCACGCGAGCTGCAGCTTATCACGAAGGTAAGGCGAGTGTATTAGTACGTTGACTCTACGTGCGGAGAACGTGTAATATCAGCCGGTCTCTATAAGGAGGCGTCCCATGATCCAACTACGCCTTGACTGGCTTTAAAACACTCGCGTCGGAATTCATTTGTTATTTAAACGTAACGTATGTCATTGCGTGTTTCTGTACAAAACTTTCGACTTAGGCACGTACACATGCATGTTTCAGGAAAAAAGTTTATTCGTTTTTGATAATAATTGAGAATGAGAGAAAGAACACTTCTGCTGGCTTTCCAGTATCGCCTGAGTGATACATTATTAAAAATCTCTGGAATCAATTTGGATTTAATGTAATGTGTATAACAAATTTTGGACAAATAATAGACCTGATATAGGGAGATATAGGGACCCCAGTTCGAATACTGACCTGGACATTAGATCATTTAATACAAACTTTGCACGTGATTTTTTGTCTGTCTACATGCTTGTACACACTTAATTTGTACGTTTAAGCCATATATATGTATAATTAAGGCTTGGCATAGTGACTTTAGTTCAAGACCCGGAACTATAGAAATATTAAATTTTTCTATGGGACTTAGAAAAAAATTTGGTAGTTTTGCTCAGTGACGGGAGGTATCTACACTAATATAATAAACAGGTAGAGTTTGTGAGTTTGTAAGAGGTAATCTCTGGAATTACATATCCGATTTAAAAAATTATTTCACTGGTAAGTAGCCTGGATCTTCTGGATAAACTTAAGCTATATATCGTGAAGTTATAACTGCACCGGAAATAAAAAAAATTACATAAACAGAAAACCATTCAATTACTATTTCTGTGTTAACACTCATTCTCGAAACTATAGATTTACGAAAGAGATGTTCAAATCAATTCATTAAAAAAATATCTTACTACTTTTTTTTACTTTAACTTACAATTACAGCGAAAAAAATAATATGTAGGTACGTAAAATGTTTTTGCAAAGAATTTAATTAGCTACTAAATTATATTTTGCCTGGCCTATATTAGTTGAGCAATAATAGGAAATTTTTAACACTTAATTTTAAATGTAAATTTGAAAGTTTGTAATAAAAAATATAATTTTCAAAATATTAAATCCATGCCCAGCGAATCGTTTTGTTAATGATTTTGTGATTACTTAGAGTTTATTTTGTAAACAAGAGATCTTCTATTGTTTGTTTGAACTCAAGCTTGAAGAAGGAAAATTACCTTTTTGAAGCACAACTGGTGGTTACTGAAATCAAACTTTATGCTGGATTGGGTCGCATAGTCCATAAATTAGAACATATTATAAATTCAATGTGTCCCGATCTAAGAATTTTATTACAAACAACTATCATTGGCTCTGCTCAAGGCCAATAGTAGCTCCCAGAAACGATACAGTTAATGAAATAAATACAATGACATCACAAGAAGTTCCCGGAAAAGATAAACATTACAAATTCATTTTCACCGTCACTGACATTGAGGACAGTGTGCACTACACTCAAGAATTTTTTAATTCGTTGAATCATTCTGGCCTTCCGCCACATTACCTCAAATTAAAGATTGGTATCCCAATAATGCTACTTCACAAATTAAACCCACGTAATATTTGTAATGACACGAGACTATTCATGAGATTTTTGCGGAACATCATCATCGAAGCAATAATATTAACTTGGCCTGCCACTGGACAGCTATCGCATATTCCACATATCCCTATGACCCCAACGGTTAAGTTATAATTTGCTCTCATAGCAAACAAGTCCCAGGGACAAACTTTCAAGTTTATGGCAACAGATTTGAGCAAGGGATGTTTTACTCATGGCCGATTGTATGTAGGATTATCTAGAGTCGGAACACCAGAAAATAAATGTATTTTGTTTCCAGAAAATAATAAAACAATAAACATAGTACACATAGAAGCTCTTACAAGTAAATGCAAATTTAATAAAACATACGAAATAAAATAATTTGGAATAAGAGGTTCATATTTCAGATTTACGAATAAACTAAGTTAATTTAAGGATTATACTCCCCTACACTGTCAATGTAAATTTAATAAAATCTATGAAAAAATTACCTACTAAGTCGTAGATGGTTGCTATTTAAAATAATATGTTAAAATTAATTTTATGACTATAAGTTCTAAATCTGAAATTTTGCAATAAAAATATTCTAATAAAGTTTACTAATGCTATTATTAATTATGTATATAGAATAGTAAGTAGAAGCCCAGCGAAGCGGGCGAGGGTACTGCTAGTAAATAATAAAGGCGAAACACAATTATTCTGGAGTCGGGATGATATACAAGGGTTTTGTAATTTTATAAATATCGCAAGTTTTCTAAGCTTATTAGCTTAGTTCGTGCACTGTTTAGTATTCATATGTACCTGATATAAGGGTTTAAGCAATCTACAAAGGCTAGGTACGGTGTAAGGACCTGAGATAGAGACCTGCAAATATAAACAACATTCAATTTCTATCGGACTTAAAGAATTCAGACTGTTTTAGGAACTTATAAGAAAGGCGAAACGATGGTTGTAGCTACCGGATATGGGAATCAGGGCAAGGTAAGTGGTTCGCTATTCGATTAATGATGAAAGCTTTCGAAGGTTATCAGTGAGGTTTGCGAGCGAACTTCTGGCTGATGACGTACACCCGATATAAATGTTTAAGCAATATCCACCAGTTAAGCATTGTGCAGGGACCTGAGTTCGATACCCGAAACTACTGAAACAATATTAATTTTCTCTTGGCCTTAAAAAATATCGGATGTCATTTCACATGTGATCGGAGAAAGTAAATACAGAGCTGTGATGCATGCAGATAACTTAGTTGTTCAGACATTGGGAATTGAACATCGATTTGGAAGCATTCTCTCGCTATAGAGTGAAAATGAATTGAGAATACGAAGGCCTGCCTTTGACCTCAACTATCAAGGAGCCATGACCTGGACCATCGCTAACTAACAAGGCTTGGGATATTCTACTCTTGAAACATAAATTCCAGCATAAATATTTATTATGTCGATCACACCTATATAAAGACATATCACATGTGAAACAACATATAGCAATAAATCTTTAATGTTTAACCCCTCACATCAAAATCAATTTTATAACAATCTACAGGAAAGAGAAAACCTCACATAAAAGTTGCCATGGGAAAAACTAACTTTTATTCCCAAATAATGTATATTTCGGTTAGCTCGGTAAGGTTCCGACCAGACGAGTTGAAAAAACTTCTGACCGACTCGCTAGCTGCTAACTTGTCGCTATTGCCATGCCAGTGAATTAAGTTCTTTTACATGTCTAGGACAGGTAAATTTTCCCGGTTAATATAGGCCCTATATTATCTTGTACCATGTATAAAGATTTTAAAAATGTCCACTGTATATAAGACTCTGAATATTTTTCATTTAGTAAGCAATTTCTAATATTTTCTCGACATCCACTTCACTTGACCTAACCTAACCACCACACTCAATCATCACCAGACTAAGTCATGTACGTAAGAACTTAGAATATTTTTCCATTTAGCTATCTCATATTTTCATAGTGTGTCTGTTTTGTGTATATCTCGTCAAGGACTGAAGTATCTGATGTCATTTAAGAAAAACTTTTCTGTCTCCTAGATCAACATGTCATCATTTTTCACCGAACACTCACAATGAGAGAAAGAAGTTTTGGATAATTTGTAGTGATAGTACATGCTGCTTTTATACATCTAAAATAATATATTTCTCTCTCAAATCACTCGAGGTATCACTTCTCTCGTGGCGCAGTCGGTTGGTGCGCCACCAATCTGGGGTGTGGGAGGTTGTGGGTTCGAATCCCGGGTAATACATGGGGGTTCATTTAAATTAGGTTATAAGTTAGTCTGTAAACCGTCCCCTGCTAAGCTGTCAAGCATAAAACCGGGGGACGTTAAAACGCCCTATAAAATATAATCACTCGAGGTCAGTCAGAGAAAGAGGGGTCTTACTCGAACGACAGAACTGCGAATGAGCCAGAGAGATCGTGCATCTGCATATATACCCTCGCTTTCTGCCCAATCTAAGTTCAGGCAGTCTCCCGAAATATTTTACACCATCTCCTAGAATATGTTGTGTCTGTAATAATAGCACTTCCTTGAAAACTCTATAAACAGGGGAGACGTGAAAACCTACTTAGATGATTCATGGTTATATTTTGTTAACACTACAGAATAAACAGTTTATGTTGACCATCTCGACTGTCTCAATATGTGTGTGGAAATTATTTGCCGCTTGTGTGATTTGAACCCATTCTCCCCTTACAAGGAACCAGAGCATAAATCCAGATCGACCAACCTGACAATTTGTAATAGTAAGAAATTTCAGAAAAAGTTTTTATAGTGAAAATGGTTAACCTTAATCTTAACGTTAAACATTATCAACATCTCGATCAAAATATACTACTTAAAACAAAAAAAAGATTCGCAATTTTTTTAGAAAATTTTCAATTCGCAGAAAAATCATGAGACCTGTGCCTGTCGTGGTGCTGCATTATTCAGTACAAAGTCCAAGTTGTGCATCGACCAATGGCAAAGCGTGGTGGGAGTCTGCTGTTATAGGAAAGTGCAAATACAGTTTACCCAGGAAGCGATGAAATATATCGAGGGACCTGGATATATTATATATATATATATATATATATATATATATATTATATATATATATATATATATATACACACACACACACACACGAGCCTTTTATACATTTCCGTTTCATTAAAATTCTAGTCTTGGAAGATTGCTGATGTAAAATTCCAATGATTCATCTGCTCTGCTGCTTCTGCGGTAAAGCATTTACAGCTTTGCGGAATTTACGATGGCATGACATAACGACTTGCAGAATGAAAACTTCAAGAATTTCGTTTCGGTGCGATTTCTGCAAAAGGCAGTTTTCTCGGAGCTATACGCTGAAGACAAATTCTAAAACTTGTAGCACTGGTTCTCTGCTACTACATTCGGCTCCACTTGCTCCACAAGATTGCAGTGGTAACATACGTATTACCAAGCAAGATGTTACTTTACCTATATGCATTCATTCTGAAGAGGAACATATTTTCCACGAATCGCGACATGAAATCCTATTTCCGAATACGGTGAGGTGTAGCATCGCGGGACCATCGGGTTGCGGCAAGACGTGCGTCCTACTGAGTCTTCTGGATGAACCAAACGACCTTCTGTTCGAGAAAGTGTACCTTTAAACCAATTCGCTCCAGCAACCAAAATACTGGCGATTGGCATGGGTGTTGCAGGCCATGGAAGACTTGGGATTTTTCCCATGCACCGATAACGAAGCCGTCGTACCTCCGAGAAAAGCACTGACAAACACAAAATTTGTCTTCGAGGATATGCCTGCAAGAAACAAACTTGCATTCGAGAATGCTTTTGCATGGGACTACACGTGTATGTGGACTGCGTGTACCTCGGCCACGCTTATTCGCGCATACCGAAACAGATGCTTTGCGATAATGCTAATGTTTAGTTGCTGTTTGGCATGGACGATATGGATTCTGCCACGTTTACGACGATAATGTCAGTACGGACCTGACGCTATCAGATTTCAAAGGTATGTGTTCCTTGTGCGAAAGACTAGTATGGATTTTTGATATTCATTAATGACTGGCCCCTATATAATCGTCGACCATCGAGAATGAGTTAGAGCATATCGAAATTCAGTCAGAGTAGCCTCAAGCTGCGTGTTCACGAATACAACGATGGATGTTGTCTTGTACCAAAAAACGATGGAATTTGTGATGCTGGTTTACGTGGTCGGGGCCTGATCAGAAGAAATGGCTTAGCGACTTGTGGAAAAACGAAGTGGAGATTATCGATGTGCAGTGTGAGTATGGCTGTCCTTCATTGCGCAAGGTAGCGAAACTTTACGATGACCAGCACCGACATTTCTCCGGCAGGTCAGAACCTGACTGCGACAGGTCAGAACCTGTCTGGACTTGCACACTGAAGAATATGCAGCTGCTGCTAAAATGGCGTGCCTCGTTCATGGACTGTAAATCTGCTGCCCATGACTAGACTTGAAGTCACCCGAAATGCAAGAGAATTTTAGTTTTCATGTGGTGGCACACCTGATCATCATCCGTATAATATAAGCGGGAACAATCGATGCCCTCGTTTAGCCGTCGCCTAGAGGTCTGATCGTCTGCATGACTCTATTCTGTACTACGAACAGTTACATAAATGCCAAGTCTGACTATGGCAGCATTGAATACAGTTTCTTCACAGATGATGGATATTTGCGCACGTACACCGAAACCTGCGATGGTAGCGGCATGCAGTATTGGCATTTCACACATTATCCAGTCAACTACGAAAAAACTCAGTTTAAATTGGACTGCCCAGTGCGATTGGCCTGCATCGTGTTCCATATGACGCCGCAGATGCAGCTGTTCTGCACCACCGACAAAATCATCACCTCGGCACAAACACCTGCTACCATACATGCACCAGACTGTGCCGTGGAGCTGCCCCAGGCGGGGCACGAACCTTCCCAGTATCCCGGACCCGAGATGAATGCTGCCAGCCAGACGACCAGATGTCGCCAAGTGCAGTGTCGGTGACAGACACTCGTAACTGTAGCCACCATGGATGTTTCTGCCTCCCGCTCGGGGAAACAACAAAATCCTGCACCTACTCGTCGATGCCGCCTAGCGATGTGTGTGTTCCTGAAGCTATAGATGCCGGACCTGTTGTTGGCGGTGGTCCCACCATTGGCGAGGCAGAAGTTGTGGTGCCAACTGTTAAAGAAGTGCAAGATCTGCAGTGTGGCTATGATGAGGTAGATTAACAATCGAGAACCGGTGGACATCACTGTGATCCGGAGACTTGTGCTATGCTTCGCAAGAAGCTGGTGCTAACCATCATTCGAGAACTACTTAGCCATTTATATGTCAAGTTTTCTAAATTTGAGAAATATATGAACTCATTTTTTTTTAAATTATAAATGTGTTATATATTGACTGTGTACTAAATAAATAGCATATGAAGATATATTTCCAGTGTTTTATTTTAAAAACTCCTCTCCTTTATATAAAAAATTATTTTAAATAAAAATACTTATGATGACAAATAAAACAAACCATCTGGCGTTCATGTTCTTTGCAGGAATGGTCAGTGTCACCATTCGGTACAGGCTGATAGCAGGCGGCATAATCGAGACTCCCTAAGAGTAGAAAACTATAAATCACTATAGAGGTTATGCTGACTTAGGCTATCTGACAGAGTGCAGGTGCGAAAAAACGACTTGAATGAACTTACACGTGCAATTACCTGACACCATGCAGGTGTTGAACTGCCAACACTGCTCTTGCCATGGAAGCACATATATTTTTATTTTGACGGATACATTTTTTCTCTAGGAAAATCAATAAAAATCCGATGTATTGAGAGGCATTTATTCACGTCTTTACAAAGTTTTTATAATTTTGGGCGGGGGGTGGGGCGTTAGAGAAAAATGTGAACTTTTAGGAACATTTTGAATGAAAAATATTTATTTCAAGGTGAAAATGGCTTACTGATTTTAGGGGAAAAAAGATAATTTTTTTAGGGAAAAAAGGGAAATCTTGAGGGACATACGATAAAATATTTACAAGTGCAACAAAGATGGCGGACAGCTAGGTTGATTGATATAACATGAAAAAACAACACAGCATGATATAGTATGAAGTGCAAAATGACATACTGGCTACCAAGATGGCAGACTACTAGTTTGAATGACAGAGCATGAAGTGAAAAAATTATATACTTGCTACCAATATGGAGGCTGGGAGGCCAGTGGGGGTCCATTTTATAGCTGGGCAAAACTGGATATTTTTAAGGGAGAAAACTAATTTTTGGGTAAAATAATTGATTTCTAAATAAATTTTTGCCTAAAAAATGTGATTTTTGGGTTAAAAAAAAACTCAATCCGTACTAAATTTCGCTTGGAAAAGAAAAATGCATAAATTTGCGCGATGCCACAAACTCGAGATCAGTAAGCCACGAGTAAACGTTGCACTAACACCTGACACACGCGAGTTACTTCACACTTGGTTTAAAAGTAAATCGCCATGGTAGACGAAATCCTCGACGTGGATCAATGCCTAGAATTCGACGATGAATATGATAAAATCGAAATGCATTTTTACGAGCCTTATCTTGTCGGGTCTTTCGCTCTCGGAAGGAAGGTTCGAACACCTACACAGTGTCAATATATGTACACTTTCCTAGTCAATCGTTTGTGCGCGTAAGAGACAGGCTAACTAAGGCAGATGGAACCCTCCCGACAACCACCAAGTTGGCTTGAAATGGGATTCTGCACATTTTACAACTCGTAAAGTATTTGATAAATGGCATCACGGTCGATCAGTCGCGAAATGTGGAATAACCTCGTCAGTAAAAATTATCTATCGCTCACGCCCGACCATTCTCTGCAGCCAAGATGGCAGGCTGGGGAATAGAAGATGGCTACAGTGTTCCCATTTATGCCTAAGGCAGGTTCGAAATTGCGTGCTGCTGGCCTGGCTACTGGGATTCGCCGACGATAATAAGAAAATAATAGGGGACGAGGTAAGATCTGGTGAAATTTGCTAGCCACCTCGTATATGGATGTCGTGTTGAGAGTAGAAAAAACCCGCAACCCGTCTCTCATACTTTGAACACAATAGAACGGGTTCGTCTTCATGTGACCCCGAGCACCCGAGAACATATCAAACTGTTGAATTATGCCAAGAAAAACAAAGTGGTCGAAATCGCATTCAGAAGTTGGAGCCTGGTAACCTGCCCGGCCCTATCCGCCGCCACGCGAAATCACTGGGTCGTAAAAACGTCTTCCAGCACAGAAAAACAACGTTACATCATACTGGCACTTCAGACGAACAAAAGCATAGTATCAGGGCTGACAAGTCTACGTTCAAACACTGCAAAGTGAAAAACGTAAAGATATTTTTGAAAAGTAAAAGTTACCCGTATATCGACCTGAGCACCTCGTTCGGCCAAGAAGGTTTTACATTTGTATGCTATATTTATTCGCAATTCCAATTATCTAATTACAGACGCAAGGTGCATCGTATCCTGAGCCCCGAAAATTTCCTGGTATTCGATACATAGAAGTAGAACGAATGCGTGCAAAATGGTACGGTCGACTGTCGGATCGAAATAATCACCAAGGAAAACGTGCCTGGGAACACGCTGCCTACTGCTTGATACTCCACACCAGGATCATTCAGTGCGATTGTTTTTCCGGCCTGGTAAAAATCATCAGTTAATTAAGCACGTACGCATGGAGTGAGGACTCAGGTTTTAGTCATAATAATGTTGTGTAACTTGTAAGGTTGATGGAGCCAAGACGGCTTCGTGCTCAAGTAACTCGCAGTCACGGATTGTAGTGGCGTGACTCTAACCCACAACTTCCAGCCTCCGTATCTGTGAAAACTGTTGGAAGAAAAGGGCAAGAAAACATGCGCCTGGTTGATCAAGTACTGCCACGGACTGTGCTGGGACGAATGCATGAATCAATATCATTAGGAGGGAAATGTGCTGAGTGACTTGCTGATGCAGTACCTGCGAGTACCAACTTACGTGGTGGGGACCGAGTAGAAAAAACCACTAATTCCTTTTTTCAAAAACGAATTGGAAAATAATCGACATACAGGACGATCATACGCGTCCTTCGCTGTGTAAAATGAGAAAAGAAAAGCATCAGCTTTCATTGGTGAGGACTTGGATAAACGCCCAGTTACTTTACAAGTGGCATGTTCATTTCACGGGGATGTAAACACGGTTATATTACTCGTAGAGTAGACATTTTTTTTTGCATGCCAGCCAGTGTTCCAGGAGAGCTTGTAGGCGCGATTTCGCACGATGCAAAGACGGAAAAAAAATGCAGTTATGTGCTGGCGTAGATGCAAAATTATCTTCAATAGTTGCTGCAAACACCTGCTACAAGGAATATGCGTGATCTTAGGCTGTGTGAAATGCGATGCTACCTGATCACCGCAGAATCGCGGGTATAGACGACGTCATTCCACAATGCGGAAAAAAGTATGTAATAAATCGAACCTGAAATAAAATTAGCCGCATAGTCAAGCACGAGTCACTGTAGAAACTAGGTGACACAATTTCATCCGAGGAACCTGCACTTCTTGTGATATCAGAACGACTCTAAAATCATATATTCGCTCTGTAAGTCTGGATCCCTACATACCTACGAAGAAAAATGTGATGGTTGGGACCACTGGTTATATTCAGTGGCTGCGGATGATTGAAAGCCTACTCGCCAGCCAATAACCTTCTGTACTCATGGGAATTGCGTGGTTCATCACATGAAACGGGATACGACTCTTTCAGCAGCCGTGAACCAGGTTCTGGAATTTGCAGCAACTTCTAGACGAGGCAACGCCGACCCTCCTCCTACGACCACCGATATTCACACGCCTGACTGCTCCACCCAGGACTGCGTACGTCGGCTAAATAATACCAACGAGGCTTCGACTCAAACGACCCCAACTAAACGTCGAAGGTCGTACCGCACCCAACGTGTTGACTGACTCCTCGATGCATAAAAATTCTGGGGAACCTGTATCGAACTGTGAAGCGTGCCCATGCAAACGTCTATTATGATGTCACCTGCTGCCACCAACATGAGTTCGTCCATGGTCAACTTTAACTTGGAAAAAGGCACTTTGAACATTCCCCTTCTACTACTCCAGCTCGATCGTCAAAGACTGGTAACAATTTTTTACGAATATGTTTTGGCGCAAACATAAAATTTTTTAAGACTAGAATTTTACGTGTATTTGAAATTTTTTTATTTGTGTAAACAAAACGTACCTGTATAAGAATGAATTATCTGTGTATTTTATTTTGAACGTTTTATTATCTTTTAAATAATTTTCAATTTTTTGCTAAATATATAGTGTGTAAAATAGTAACATTGGTAAACATTTTATTTAAAGGATTAGCTCGCGGAACATAGAGTACCGAAGCAGCAAGGGAGGACTATCGCCACGGACGCATACAGATATTGAGCGGCCGAAGAAAGCAGGAAAATCATGCGCGGAGTAATCTGCACGGCGCGTGCGGGTGTAACCTGTCATACGCGCGCCGCAAGCTAATCGAAATATTGCCTTGCTGGATTCAGTACGAGTATCCTAGCAGCTAGCTGCGTCTCCGATCTCACACATGATCAGCTGTTCTCTTGGATCGAGATCAAAGCAGATGTTTAGCGCAGTTCCGCTGGTATCCTCTCCTCTCAAGCTGATCCTGGGAGCTGCAATGTAGCTCTTACAGCGGAGGAAAACTCCCTCTCCATTTATAAGCCTTTGGCCGTCCCCCCACAATGACTGTCATTCAATTTCGTTGATAAAATATGAATACTTTAGTGGTATATATATATATATACATATATATATAAGAAAAATAATAATGTAAACATATTTAAGGTCCCTGTCTACGTAGCAATTCAATACATATGTACGAAGGGGGGACAGGCTGTGGTGGGGATATGCAGATCAGTATAGGAGGGGATGGGCACTCGCTTATAAGCTTTAGTTTGGGTGTAAGTGCGCCATTGTTTTACTGTATCAGATTGTGAATGATATGTCGACACATATTACGAAGAGCAACGTGTGTTTTGGAGGGTAACCATACTGTAATGGGAACATTATCGAGCCCAAGTACCCTCCACAACCGCACCCACGGAGAAAGAAGTTATCGCATCGACGAGACAGAGCGATGCCGTGACAGGGTGTAACGTTTGTAGGTTGTTACACAATATTTTATTCTTCGAAACCACAGACTACGGTCACCAATTAAACTGATAATGCTCAGCATTATCTTCCGGCGCCATCTTCGTAATGTCTTCGATCGATCTCCGGCTCTAGAGGGACGAGGCTCTCCTAATTAGAGCAGGGGAATTATTCGAATACATGGGTGCATCTGCATCTATCGCCTCAGGGTGATGCGATTATTTACCATCGGAGACCATGGTAGAATCCGGTGTTGCACCTATAACAACAGTCGGCATTGCAACGGGGACGCCCTTCCGGAGCACCCAGACGGGCCCTTTCCGGGCCCCCAAATGCCACCCTTCCAGGGCTACCAGACACTGCCCTTTTGCGGAATCCAGACGGGTGAGTTGGCTACATACGACGCCATAACTGGAGGTTCCCTGCTGCTGGAAGCTGGAAACGTAGATAGTCCGAAATGACTCTGATATTGCTTACACAAATGCTGAAGGAGAACTTTGCTGCGAGGACATGTTGTCTCCGCTGACTCTCGATGCTAACCCACCCTCCTATCGGTCTTATGGGGATGAAATTCACCTGTATTTAAATAACCTTGAAAGAAATTTACGTGCGTTACGTAACGATGTTGGCGATTCACACCTCGAACTGACTGTGTGCGTGTTCTTACGGATGTGAAATGTAACATGGAAGGATTTGTGCTAAGTTTTCTGCTCTCCTAGAGTCTGCAGATACATGTATATGGATGTAAAAATGTGATTTTAGACACACATTATTTGCTCCTTTACTGCCGTGATTTTTTGAGCTAAATACAGCGAAATGATATTAACTTCTTACTGTTTGTGTTCAGTAATTTATTTTTCCTTCATGTAAAAAAGTAAGTATTTTTTTCTCTGTCTTTTGAATATGTTTATTGCTCTTGATTTTCCCTGGCAGAAGGGACAAGTACATGCAATACCTTTTTTCTCTCTCTTTGAATATGTTCATTGCACTTGCTTTTCTGTTGTAGAAAGGACAAGTATGTGCAATTATTCATAAAAGTGCCTCCTATTACGTAGTAATTATTATTATTGACTTATTTTTCTACAATATTAAAATAATATACTGTAAATATCACTGCATATTGTTAGCTTTTTTTGTTTTTGTATTGCAAAAAAATTTCGTTTGTGAAATATTTAGCAAATAACCATTTAAAGAAGGTCATTCAATTAAAAAAAAATGTGCACGGCACAAACACTGTGTGGTATGAGTGGTGCTGCTACTGACCTACATTGACTACATCTCGAGAGTGTGACGACGTAAGCGGAGTGAGTGTGCTTATGAAGAAGATGTGATCGTGTGACGACCTTTATTCTGACATATCGCACAAGGACGACGCCAGCCTCTGCCTGTCTCTATCTGCTCTGTATCGCGTGCATGTGGCAGTAGTCAAAACTCTCACGTCATTTTAAAATTATTTAAAAACGAATGGCAATATTACACAAATACTTGTAACAAAAATCTTATTTTACATCTTATATAGACATATCAAAATTCAAAAATACTTGTATTAAAATACATCATATTTACACATAAAATGGAAGAAGATATTTAGCAATATATAAAAAAAAATATATGTAATATTTACAAAACACTTTGGAGAAAATATTTTACATGATAAACATGATTACTGGAAAAATGCAAAATATTGGTAAACAACGAAAAATATGAAATTAAACCATCGATATTTATTTGTATATAGAAAAAATTACTTTTTTCCATCAAAACTCATGTTCACGCACGTTAATATTTTTTCTCTGTAGGACGTGTGTGTTTCTTCACATAAAAATTACGAGGAGAATGGGAGGTTGTTATCACCTGGTTTTTTTTTCTATAGATAGAGCAAAGCTCACATGTACAAGCACACAAGAGCACTTCTATCCATGGGTCCAGTGGCGTTGTTGCCTCTAAACTGTTCGAAGCACCATTACATTGTTCAGAACATACTTGAAAAAATAGTTTATCATTTTTAATTTCGTGATTATTTTCGTAACTTTCCCTGTCGTTCTTGCTTAAATGTTGATCTCCCACAATTTATTTTATCATTTTTTCGATGTTTGAGGGAAATATTGTTAGTAGACGGCACAAATTAACTGCACACTCATCACTTTCACGATCTTGCACTGATAATTCAAGGGTATTACCACCTAACACAATTCTTTCAAGGAGGAAATAAACATTTTCGTCACACCGCTTCACAGCTATGGTAACAACTGGCTGGTCAATGTATGTTATACCGTGTAGCAGACCATATGTACTCGCATATTTTTTCTAGGGAATGAACTTATCTCCAGGACGTGATCCACCGTTGCGAGGAGACTTGGTGGGAGGTCTCAGCCTCGAGCCTAGGTACACTTCGCATGCAAAAGGCGTGCAGTTTGAGGCTCAGTCCGAGGAACCTTGTCTTTTCACAATATCGTTATGACGATCACATTTATTCTGCCATTTGCACACATAATTATTTTTAATTTTTCGGAAAAGTTCATATACTACACTGTCGTAATTTCGTGTTTTGCTTACATGGGCATCGCAATTTTTTTTATCAACTGCTTAAGCGAACAAGGAAGCGTAGAGTCAGGACATAAAATTGTAAATGTAATATTTTGTACATTCGCATGTTAATATGTCCAGCTCATGACAGTCTTCAAAATTGTCATAGAAGCATAGCCAGTGAATTGAACCATTACAAAATTGAATTTGCAGAGCGCCTCGAGCATCTCGTAAACTTAAGCGTCGGTACCCACATTTCTGTTCACTGCACCTGAATGGAGAAAATTCAGCGACGTGCACTCCGATTTCTTCTTCGATATCACTGCATTCGAAGTCGGAGCTGATGAGGCTCTCAGCGAAGCTGGGAGAGAATAAGATATAGGACAGCTGGTACGAGTTGACTGATGGTTACGGGTTCATGCTAGTAGACGGCAATGACGAATTTGCTCCTCGTGCCAATGAGCTGAAGTGGTCACTGGGCTTTCCTCTTGAAATAGCGAAAAAGGGATGACAGCAAGAAAATAACTGCTTTCCTGAGGGGACTCGGGGTGCATCTTATAAAAATTTTAAGGGGGAAAATCAATAGTCCGTGCTTACGACTATAGTATGTCGCTGATTGGTCGCAACAAAGGTTACCAAAAACGCACGGGAAATCAACCAATGATATTTTCATGTGATGTGGTTAGCCAATGAGAATCATTGGATGGGATGGATTAATTGGTGGATCGAACGAATGTGCGTAATCAACCAATGAGAATCATGAGTGGGTATTGAGCAGACACTGGTAATTGGTCTAACGACGGTATCCGAAAACACATCAGAAACAGTCAATGAGAATCAGGGGTGGGGGTGGAGCAGACACGGGTAATTAATTAGTCCAAAGAAGGTTTCCGAAAACACACGAGAAATTACCCAATGAGAATAAGGGATGAGGTGGAGTGACACGACTAATTGGCCGAACGAATGTGAGTAATTGGTGGTGCAATTAGCCGAAGAGAATCATTGGCAGAGCAATTAAATATACTGGAAGGGGGTCAAACCTATGTGTGTAATTTGGGGGGGGGGGGGGGTTGGCAATTTACCAATGAGAAACATTGAATATATTGAGAGGGGGTTGATGAGTTCAAACGAAAGCAAGCAATTGGTGGGGCAATCAGCCAACGAGAAACATTGGCAGGTCAATTAAATATATTGGAAGGGTTTGGTGCTTGATGAGGGGAGTGGAGGGGGGTCACTCGTCTGGTGGACGTGGTGCTAGGGGTACCTCCGGAAATCTAAGATATTTTAAATAATATTAAATTTTTTTATTAAATTAAAAATAATGTTTTAATATTTTTTTAATTAATTCATAATAAATTTTTAGTAATTTTGGTGTAAATTGTTGGGGATATTTTGGAATTTTTTTTTGCATATTTTTGGATTTTTTTTCGATTTTTTCGATTTCGAGGTCACCATGGTCAAAGGTCAAAGGTCACCGACATCCAACATGATGTACAATATGGCCACCGGCCAACCGGAATGACAGAGCATGAACAGCTCCGTGCTCCGACGGCGAACGGCGATGCCTCAGACTCATATTTTCCTTTTATTCACTTTTATTTTGTTAATAACGTCCTACTGTTAATTGATGTATGCTCAGACAGAACTCACTAGGTGAGTGGAAAACTTATCGTTGATTTGTAAGATGAATTCACATTTTACAGTTGATGCATCACTGTCGAAATACACAGTTAAATGCGAAACTGATTAAGTAATTCACAGTGAGTAGAACTTGACATACATGCAGCATGTAAAACTCCATTGGGCTCAGCGTGTGAACATTTGCGCCAGTAAACGGTGACAGGAAAGCTAAGGTAATGCCGAGAATAATTTTATATGTGGCCTTGTATAGCATGCGTTTAATTTTTTCGCTTGAAGTAAATCGCAACCTACTCTTATCTATATGTAAATTTAAATTTTAAAAATGTTTTATCATAGTTCTTATTTCAGTGTATTTTAAGTCCAGTAATAACTTTGGGTTTGTAGTAATTCCAATTAAAAATGCAGGATAAACAAAAAAATTTTTTTGTAAAAATAAGGGCCATCAGGACCTAGAAGTCTCGGCTTCCTCTCCTCCCCAATCCCTCCGGCCAGGTCCGTAAAGAAATCTCTCTTATTGAATGCGTATTTTCAAAGTCCATTGTGAAAGGAATCACTTAACAGATCAGTTGTTCAGAGATATGAAAGCTCACCTGTATGTGACGAGCCCCCAGTTCTCCATGGCCCCAGATGAGCCGGCACAGCCACGTGGTCCATCTTGGGCAAGAAGTTGTCGATGACGGTTAAGTTTTCCAACGAGGACATGATCCTCGGACTCACGTCTATGCTGTAGAGAGCCTGCTGGAACGCATCAGCCCTCTGCCAGGTGTCGTAGAAGTCGTCGCTGTAGCTCACGTTGACCAAGTCGGAAACTACAATCGTTATGAGGTACGTGGAAATGGTCATCGGAGTCTCTTGGAAGACATCCCGTGTCACATTCTCAAACTCACTGGAACCAGAGTTAAATAGACCTGAGAACCTCCTGCTAAAAATGTGAACGTCTGTGCAGCTTGCGACATGATACCAGATTTTTTTTTTTTTTCAAATACTGAATCAGAATTCACTAGGTAAGTAATATGTCTGCTCTCTTACTCTGTTATGGTTGTCTCTAAGGGCATGTTGGTTAAGGCATGTCGGTCTTCAGTTCTCCCAATTGTCAGCTTGAACTGTGCCTTCAAGCCAGGCTCATCGAAGCAAGGGAATGCTCGTCTTGCTGCTGTAGGCTGGAACTGAGTTGAAGCCAACCATCTGAAAGAGGAAAAATTTAAGTGCAAAAAATTCCAATTGAAAATTCTAAATAATTCATTATAAAATATTTTTAAGTGAACTTAATTATGTAATTGAGTGCCCGAACAGACAAGGTACAATTTAATAATGGCTGCCACGTAAATAGCTCTTAGCGCCGTTCTTGTAGTAGTAAGAACGGATAAAGCCTTCCATGTCTTCGCGATGGTAACCTTTGTAGTACATGTGTATACGGTAGCGTCCCCCTTCTTGTAGCTCTTCTTCCAGCTTGTCGTAGAACTGTCTTTCAGCGTCCACCATCACTGCAGAGATGTCTACGCCCACAGATATGGTATCCTCCTCTATCTCCAGGTCGTGGGCGTGCAGAGTGATACGGTCCGTGTTGCTGGTCACTCTGAACGTTCTGTTGACTCGTCCTTCAAACTGGAAGCTGCCGTCGTCCAGGTTCGGCTTCAGCACGATGTAGTAGTACTCGGGCACTATGTTGGTTGGCAGTCGGTAGTCCTGCTCCTTGATCCATCTGGACACTGTGGAGCCGTGTGTCTGCAGCCACTGCAGGTTTATCTCCGCCGACTGCAGGTTGTCCAGGAGAGTGTTGGTGCCGATGTGTGCGGTCATGTTGGTGATTACCTCTATGAGCTGCAAGTAAATGTGTCTTAATGCCAAAATTAAGTGTTTTATGTTTACAATATATTAAATCAACCATCATTTTATAAAAAAAAAACAGAAGACAATATAAGTTTATTTTACCGTAAAATAATTAATTTGAAAAAAAAAAAAAAATAGGGCAGACTATGCTCTCTAGTTCTGAGCATAAGTTAGCATGTGATTGATAAAGGTCGTTTCACGAGAAACGGCGTTTGGGAAAAAAACTCTTTGATTTCTGCTGATAAGTGAATAGTATTATATGATTTTATGCTGCTAAGGAATAAGCCATTTTGTTGTAAATAGATGACTTTATAAATGTTATTACAGTTGCTGTCAAATGTTCCACTTCATGAATTATTTTTGGAGATATTTCAGATTTGTGGTGGAGTGTAAGGCTTGGAATTTTTTCTACTGAAGTTTAGATAAGCAATATGAAATAAATGCGTGCTCGTCAGGCATTTATTGAGAATCAATAAGCAAATTACCCTTTCTCCAGCACTACTGTTGTTATAGTATTGGCATATTTTTACTAAGTTTTTTGCAGACTAAACAAAAGCAGTGTATAGATAGGCATATGGTACTCGACGACGTATGCACTAAATAAATGCATTTGTATATTTAGTGTAATCCACAGAGTCAAGATATGGGACTGAATTCAAAGTTAAATTGTTTCACTGACTAACACTAACGTTACCTCTAATTTAAATAAAAAATTCTGGCCCATTTTGCAATCAATGTAAAGGTCTTGTAACAGGTAAAACATCATTTATCTTCATAAATGGTAACGTATTATATAGTCGTGATAAAAATTCACCTTATTCATTCCGAAAAGAAGAGGCTATTTGACATCTACAGGTTCGTGACTGTACATGAACTAGAGCATCGTTCGTAAATACTGTTAAAAATTGACGTATATTTACGGAAATGTTTATGTAAATGTACAGTAAATACACGGTAACATAACGACGAAAACTGGAGCTGAACTCCGTAAACACAAAATACGGAAAGTCTCATTATTTCCTGTAGCTGCTTCGGGTGTAGCGGACGAACAATACCGTGTCTGTACACCAAGCTTTCTTCGCCTGCACTGTAACCATAAGATTATCGTTCCTGCTGCAGTTAGGTTAACTACGCCACTTAGATCTATTCCTGCAAACATATTAAAGTTGCATTATGCGTCCTAGCAGTAAGCAAAACAGAATATACAAACATCGATAGAAACTAAACAGTATGCTTATTTGACTACACTACATAAACCAAAGTTATGCCTAAAATTATTATTACAATGCCAGAAGTCATTGGTAAAATCACGGGCTCATGAATTTGTAGGTTAAAATATCGCTCAAGTATAAAATATTTAAAGTTATTTTTAATTTAGTTTTATTCACAGTAAAGCACCCACATAACGAAAATTAATTACATTTTTGTTACCTCCTTTTTTTAAAAAGTGAAGTACATAAAACTAGCTAATACATTTACGCAGCGGTTCCGTGATTTTACGTCCGTAATTTTACGGCGGCTGTACTAAGACATAAGGAGAAATTTTTACCAGCCATCTGCCGTAAAATGAAGGAAAGCTGTCGTGACATTAAAGGCAGAGAATAAATAAATTTTAGGAAACGAAACGTAAATGACATTTCTTAGTTGCGTAGTTATGTTGAAAAGGCAGATCTCAGATTGTACCTTATGAAGTCATTTATTAAAAATATCGTATATTAAGACAAAGAAGCGTTTAAAGTGTCTATTTATAATATATCTCTTCAATTTCTCCAGTTTTGAGAACCCTAGTCTCATAAAATTCTTCTGATTTGTAAAATATCGAATAAATAATCATTAAATTAAAATATTTTGGACCAGTTTGTTTCGGATGCGTATAGCCACAGAACTGTTTGATAGTTAGCAGCTGCAGAACTACAGGATGGTTGCTTACCCCAGATGCCAGTTTCAATGTGCATATTGAGCGGCACTCACTGGCGAGTAAAGGCGGAAAAATAATTTTCCCTATAGAAATATTTCCCTCAGTAGCTTCTGGGAGACGATTGGTCAACCTGATACATAGCATTGCACAGAGTACTTACTGTATTACTGCAGTGATTTCATAATGTGATGGCACTCAGGATATCAAGAGGCTAGTATTGCCGACGTGACAGCGAGCCGTTTACTCATATTTTCCCCAGTCTAAACTTACCAATTGAATTAATAAATATAACCAGAAATAAAGGCAATTTTTCCTTTAGCATCACGCGAATTAACAGTGCTTTCCTGATTTTCTCTAAACCTTTCTTTTCTTCAATATTCACCACATTTATAACTATAAAAATCATTAAGATAATTAGAGGAAACAACTTTACTTTTCGAGGGTAGTGATTGACGAGTAAAAATTTAATTTGTGTCGTAAAAGGTAGCGATTTTTAATTCATGAACGAATAAAAAATACTACTTTTTTTGGTAAGTAAATAATTAAGGTCAAGTATTTTTGATGAAAGGATTTGTGCTCAGGCTAAACTTAATATCGTACGTTCACAACAACATTCTTTGTGTATTGGCCGCGCCTCTCTCTACGTGAGAAGATATGTTCAGAATAAAGTACTCTGATAATTAACGTCCGTGATTCGCGAGCAGGCACTTAGGGCATGTGACAATTAAAATATCGAACCACGAAAGTTATTATGAACTAAAGTGTTTCGGAATACAACTGGTCTTGAAATGTTTTCGCGAAAAGTAAGTGTTATAATATTATACTTTTATCATTAATTAATTGTAAATTTCACTGAAAGGATTGAACAGGAACGAATTTCAGCTGTCGAACATGCCTAATCCGGAATGGTTATGAGTAATGAGAGTTTAGATTTTTAAGCCATTGTCAGTCACGTATTTGTATAAACGTATGTCTACAGCCCACCTAAAGCATGCATTTTAATGTTTCAATTAAATTAGCATTTAAGGCGCTCCCCACTAGCATTCAGAAATTAACAGGTAAAACTAGTGTATTAAAAATACATAAATAAATTATTTTCAAAAAAGGAACTCTTCTTATCGTATTTAGTTGTTTTTCTGAGTACAGTACACGTGGAATGCTCGAAGCAATCAAAGATAAGGAACTGGTTGAGTTGCTGTTGCTGTAAACGTTAAAACGGTGTTTTTATTATTTGTTCTTTATTTTCTACTAGCAAAATCTGATTTCTTTTTCGTATTAGGGAGTCTTGTTATAAATATTGTTTTAATCCGCAAAGAAAACTATTACATACTGCAAGCGTTCATATATTGTTCTTTTTGTCTCAACAAGTATATTATTATTGTTTTATTTCGACACAAAAAAAACCTATACTTCAAAACTGTAAATAGTATGACATTTTATAAGAATCTCTGTCAAGTAATAATTATGGATTCCACCTTCCAAGATCGTAGCCGCCTAGTTTAAGGTAAAATCAGTTTTTAAGATATTTTTTCTTAAAAAATCCATTTTAAAGATAGCAATTTCAAACAAACAATTTTTCAATACAACTTTCTCTAGAGACTATTGCCACTTTAAAACATTTCCAATGAAAATTAGGGCCTGCTGTTTTCATTTTTTTAAATATGAAATTTAATGTTACGTTTTAGAATAAAAAGATACTAAAGCTTAGAATTTTGTAGAAATTCTTAACGGGCCAATATTTCTAAAGAAATGTCACGCAGAACAGGTGCGCAATTTTTGTTTGAAACAGTTATCTTCGAAATTGTAGCAGCACTGAGAAGGAATTAAGTACTTCAACATTAACTCCTCATTTAAACTGTGAAGCTACCAGGTTGTTACGCTGCGCCATTAAATGAGCCAGTATTTGGCTCTGACACACATTACAAATTCAAAAGCATGAGTTCGTAATACACACAAATGGATGATTTCTTTGTTGCTGTCTCTTAAGAAGTTGATGGCGTAGTTAACCCCGTAAGGTTTATTATATACAGATGGGTAGACTAACTCTATGTCTTGGCTTCTTATGTAGGAGGCTTATGTAATGGTCTTCCTTAAGTACCTAAAATTAGTACGCGTACATTGTTTTCCTCGTACTACGATTTGTTCAGTTATTTTTTAAACCCTAATTTAAAATGTGTTGTTAAATCAGTTAATCTTTGGGCACATGCAACATCAGACGTTTTACGATTATTATTTTTTTTAACTTTGACCTTCAGTCTTTCTATTTTATTGTTTGTGTTTTTACATCGTCTGATTCCCACACGAATAATTGAGAAGTTCTAAAATTTCTGCAAAGTTTCTTTTCTAATCATCATGTGTCATTCCACAATATGCTATATTGTAAATTAATTTTATCCGATCACTAATCTCATTTTATTAACTAAGAAAGACTCTCGAATTATAATAATCGTAATTACGACACAAATGCGGCATTTGCCTCTTTATCGAATATCGAACATAAAACAACCATATTTAACACTCGCTAATATGTATGATACTTCTTTAGTAAAACGTTAGACACGTGAACTTCCAGTGGTTTGCTCAAAATTTACTTTACGTACCTAAAATTGTAAGCAGACACAGTTTATGTTTGGTCAAAAATGACTTATTAAGTTAAAAAAAAAAGCTATAATATGTTTTTTACGGCCAAGTAAACCATTTTGAAACAAACCTTTGAAAAAAATTACTCTCGTAACTACATATAAGCTAAAATACACACTGGCATTTCGCTCCTAGTTTAGTTGGCAACGAATGAATAAAATAATTTCTCAACCTTTGACATTGTATTGCGAGAGTAATGTGCCGCTAGTGACGTTGATACTTCTCTTTTATATAAGTACTTTACACTTCGACTTTATATATTAGAAGAACATTCCCATTCTTTACACGAATTCACTTCGGTGGTGCGTGAAAAAAATGGTAAGATTCATGTCTATGTTAATTTTACATTGGCAAAAGTACCTAGGTCTACACATCGTGGGAAGCAAAACAAGTTCCTTAGCATGTGTTTCGAAAGTGCTGTAGGTGTTACATGTTAGGAGCTTACAATTATATACATTTAAATTTGTGTATTGTAGATTTATTATTATAAATAGTTTTATATAACATCTAACAAAATTATTATTATATTGATTTAATTTAAACAAGTTAGTGACGGAATATTGTAATTAAATTTATTGTATTATACAAAAATTAAAGTTTTAAACAGCAATCTCTACTGGTAGATGTGTTAATATTACGATCGTGTGATACAGGCATATACTGTATGTAAGCAGACCTTATGAATGCAGAAAAATCGTGCAATACAACAAGTTACATATTTGTAAACATTATATAATGCTAAATAGTGCAATTGTAATCCCTATAATGCACTATAAGCTTCCTCGGGTAGTTCTATGTAATACGTGATATAGACTACTATAGGATGTTCACGGTAAAATTAGTACTTTTGAAAGCCTTGATTAAGATCTTCTTGCATGCACATTGTGTATTCTTCCCTCTTATTTAAAATTAACATTGCCATGGGCCTCATCACTTTATTATTGCGTCGTTAAAGTGAAACTGTGGAATTATTATAAAGTTAATATTTTACAAATCTGCTCATTTTAACACTCTGGTGCATAAAAAAACTGAAAGCGAAAGAAGTAATTTAAGTTACCACAAATTGTTACCTAACACTTTTTATTCGACGTTAAGATATGGAAATACTTTCCATATGTCATTACCAACTTTACTGGGTGTCTGTCACTCAGTGCGCCCGTTAAAATACGTGTAGACGGGAGCAGTGGCTTTTTTCTAAGGTTAATTTCAAAAGCGCTCACTTTATCGTGAACAACCTTTTTACCTAACGACTATCACTCATCTGGTTACCTGTGAGCAAGTAACTCGCTTCTTGTGCAGCCCATCGCTCCCAGTGTTAGCACTTGTTCCGTGTTCACGTTTGTCACGAGGTATCGATTCCACAGGAACTCGAACTCAGCTTCGCCGCCATAGCGCAGGCCATTGCAGTAGACCACACTCTTCAAGTCTGGAGCAACCCTGGCCATCAAAACGGTGAATTTGGTTTATGAATGACCTTGGGTCATTTGAGAGAAAATACTCGTTACACCTGACATAGATGTGAAGGGGCTACGTCACAATGTTAAAATGTTATTCAAGTGTTGAACGACAATGGCTAACGTAATCCGGAAATATAAAATAGTCTATAGTTTTTCATATATAACCGATTTTTTCATTATTATCAGTTTAGTACTAAATATTTTTCTCTAAATGAATGTTTCCTTTAAGAAAATTCACTTTATTGATGAATTTATATATATATATATATATATATTCCCATACCCCAACAGTTAAAAAGACGTTTATGAACTTAATAAATAATTTTTCCATCCGAAAATGACTTAACATAAGTTAGATAAGCCTGTAACTTGATTGTAAAATTCATGGTTTACGTGTAGTTGTCGGGGTCGGCCATGAACTTGGCAAACTCGCTCCTCGCCATGTCGATACAACTCTTCATTCCGTAGTTACAAGCCCAGGTCAGTATCAGGTTCCTGTGTAGTCTGGTCATGTGGGTTTCCTCAGACTTCTCTTCCAGTCCCAGAGAGTTGTACACGTTGTCCAGCAGTTTCAACACGTACCTATGGAAACAATAAGAAAATCCAAAGTTAAAGTTTGTGAAACTTTAATGTAGAATTTTTACTTTCTACTGTGTAATATTCCTTCATAGCTAAAAATGAAATTTACCTGCGATCTAATAGCTGTTATCTGCGCGTCTGTGAAAAGAATCTGCAAAAATGTAGGAAATCTAATCAATTATAATCAATAAAACTTATCAAAATATTCAAAAATGAATTTCAATGTATCAATATAAAAATAAAATAATTAAAAGGCATAAAAACTGAACATTTTTCGAAATAGTACAAAGTTTAAATATCTTAATTGGAAAAAAGATTCCCTAGACATCTTTTAAGAAATTCTCCGCGCTGATCTAAAAAACTGTAAAAATTATTAAAATTTTTTTTTGTAAAATACTTTTAGCAATAGCATAGTGTTTGATGGTCGCCCGGAGAGATTGCTACAGGCCCTTGGGCCAGCGAGTGGAGTTGGTGTTGAGGAGTGAATTAGTGGCTGAGTTCCGAGCGATAGAAGAACGAGCGGCAAGAAATAACTAGCGGAAGGGAAGTCTGCAACTGCGAGTATCGAGCAGTGGCTAGATGCGTGAGTGAAATACATTATAAATGATGGCAGCAGTTAGACTGAACACATGTTAATAATGAGTATGAGTTTACTGACTGTAACCAACAGAGATAATTAAGAAGGACATTAATTAAAGTTGAAACATACATTAAATACTGTGCTCTTTATTAAATAAAATGAGTAACAGTGACGACGGATAATTTAATGTTGCAAATAATAGCAGAGTTAATAAATTAGAAACCAAGTTTAGGTTCTTATATTTTTTCATTAGACCTTCATCTATCACGAAATCAGATACGTCCCACAGGCGTCAGCATGTAACACTGGTGTCAGAAGTGGGATGAGGGCAATTAGTAATTAATGAATTGTAAGTAAAGTTAGACTAAAGGCAATTAGTGATTTTAAAACAAATAAATTAATTTTAATATTTGTTGGTGAAAATATCTAATACTTTTTTGTACAACTGACGCAGTGAATGTTAACAATATAAATGTCTGCAGAACTGGAAACAGTGTGAGTATTAATTGATGAGCTAGGTAGCCAGATAGTAAGCGTGAGTGTAAGTGTAAATAAGTCGAAAGAAGATGTGAATAACCAAGTTAGTAGTGGGAAAGAGAGTGTGAACGAAATTGAAAATGCCGAAATATTGAAACTGTAAATAGCGTAAATGAGAATGTAGACAGGAAAATAGACACTGTGGATATAAAAATTGAAGGGATAAGCAAGTTAGTGAACACGATAAATGTCTGTGTGGATGGGAAAATTGGCAGTGTGACTAAAATAATGGACAGTGTAGATGAAATAGTGAACAGTTTAAACGACAGGATGGACAGTGTAAATGTAAGAATGGATAGTCTCGAGTATGAAATGAAACAGAAGATCGGTGCCGTAAAGAAGCAGTTGGAGGAATTTCTTTTGCAGCGGAATCCACCCACAACTACATAGACAGCCGACAAAGATGAAGAGGCAGTAGAAGTCGTAACCCACCCGCCTTCATATTGCCCGCCACTGCTAGTGCGCATGTCTGATGTGGATCATGCTCGGTGCCTGCAGGAGCTCTGATACGAGCTCCACTTTGGTGTGGAGGTGGTGCCTTATCGGCAGCTGTCCCCGAAGCGCTGCCGTCGCTGCCAGAGCTTCGGTCATGTAGTCGCCAACTGCCAACACCCCTTCATGCGAGGACGCTGGACCCAGGGTCATCCTACGGCCGATTGCTCCCTCGATGAGTCTGTGCCCTGGAGGTTTCCTAACTGTGGTGCTGACCACTGGGGGGGGGGGGGGGCTCTCTCACCTGTCCTCACCGAGTCCAGTGGCAGCAACTTCATCTCCACCCGCTCGCCTCCACTTCTTCGGAGATCAGGCCCCGTCCCAAGGCGCTGTCGCTGTGTCCCTTGGGTTCGGCGGAACTCTCTTGCTCCGCAACCGCCATCGGCGCTGTCGTCGCAGTTTGGGGGTGCTGTGGTTGCTCCCGTCCCGGAGCAGCCTCCTCCGCTTCCAACCTATGCTTCGTTTCCTCCCCCGCTGCTTGTTCCTACAACTCTGCCTGCTTCTTTGCCTGTCCCGCCTCCCCCCTTTCTGATGATTCTCGTCTTCCCTCTGATGTACATTAACTCCTCTTCTCCGTCCTTCAGCAGCTTCAGTCTGTCGTCATTACAACAATTATAGTCCCTGGTTCCTCACCTTTGCTAGGTTTTGGGTTCTTACTTTTTTGCTTCTTGTTTTACTTTTTTGTTTTCTTTCCTGAGTGGGGTTTTGGATACTTGCCCCTGCGCTCCCTTTTGTTATATTTATTTCTTTGCCTTTTTCCTGATTTAGTCCCTTTTATTCGCCCTTGTGTCGAAGAGTAATTGTTCACTGGAAGGCCAATTTCTGTACTTTTGCCAGTGTTTTGTTCTATGTAAATTCATGATAGCGATTAAAGTCTATCATACAATCAAACAGAAGTCGTAACCAATGCAGCAGCCTCAAAGGATAGCATGCACATCTGCGGCATTGGTGTCGCACAACCAGGAGTGGGGAAGGGGGTCTAAATTAAGCCTAACCCTTATGATGGCCAGACTTCATGGCGGGAGTATCAACACCAGTTTGAAGTTGTCGCTGCCATAAATGGCTGGATAACAGAACAGTGGGCTTACTACCTAGCCGCTGTACTGAGAGACACCGTATTGAGCATACTACAATCTCTGTCAGAGCGACATCGACTGGAGTACCCCACACTGGTGTAGGTCTTGTAGCTATGTTTCAGCAACCCGTTGCCTGCGACATGTCCACCACGCACGGTTGCGAAACCACACTCACTAACCAGGAGAGCCACTGCAGGAATTATGGCAAGACATCGTGCAGCTCTCCCAACTATCTTTGGAAGGGTGCCCTGAGAAGGTGCGCGACTTCATCGCAATCGGCTTCTTCATCGATGCCATCGCCAACGCAGAGATTCGACAAGCGGTACGTCTGGCTGCACCCCACAAGATACAGGACGCCTTGGCCGGAGCACTGGAGGTGGAGACAGCAAGACAGGAGCCAGCACCCCGATGTCCAGTAAGCGCAGTGAAGATTAACAAAGACGAAACTGGAAACGAAGACACTGAAGGAGTTGCAGTTGACTTTGAGGGACAATGCTTCAAGCATTCGTGCTACAGAGCTTCGCCACCCACGACCCAAACTGAGAGAGTGCTGGTCACATGGACAGCTAGGGCACCTAAGAGCAGAAGCAGTAGCCAGTAAACTGAAAGTGTAGTGAATAACAAATGGCCTCTATCAGGTCATACAAACTTGCGTGAAGGAATTTGTGAGCTTCGTGGACATACCCAACAACTGTGACACTGCATCGACGAGCTGATGCTGCAAGCTGAACACCTCACAAAGCAGTTGGAAAATGCATATGACTACCTGCGGTTGCTATCCTGAAGCCCTGTGTACACTGCGCCACATAACAGAGAAAGGTGCCCATGGCATGGAACGAGTGATAGGATGGCCTCTCGAATTATTACCACTGAATATAGAAGTCCCATGGAGGAAGTGGTTCGTGGGTCAAGGAACCAGTTGCGTGAACATAAGTAAGGGAGTGAGGCAGTAGACATGAGCGACAAGTGCTTCAGGGTACGTCGGACAAGGATCCAGCCGCAACCTGCAGCATCCACCACAAGCACTTTTAAAATTGGTAGACATGGTCTAAAGGAAGATGCAATGGGAAATTCTGGAGTTGCTTCATTTTTTCAAACTGTTAAAGAAAGGATTAGCTTGTCTATAAGGCACAAACGACCATTTAGTGACAGGATGAAGACCCGGTTTGAGAGAAGAATGTTGGGCGAGGTATTTCAAGAAGGACAACTGGTGTGGCTGTAAAACCCACACAGATGAAAAGGGTACACGATTGTACAGAAATTATGGAAAGCTCCCTACAGGATTCTGAAGAATATCAATTATGTGATCTTTCGGAATTGTCGTCAAAACACTTGGGCGGAGCAGAAGAGTCTGTTCGGGACGAATAGACTTGAGGAGGGGGCAGTGTTACGCACTCGCATCTTCGCCTCCCGTGCGAGCGAGTGGAAGAGGACAGAGAGTTGTTCTATGATAGTGATGGTGGCAGCTGGACAATGAAGCATTTCGAATTACAGGTGCGCTGCGGACTCTGGTTGTATTGTTTTCTGTGATTATCTGAAGAATGCTCATTTAATTTTGATCCGATGGTTAAAAAATGTTATTCCAATATAGACTATAAACAAAATTATATTTTTGGTGGAAACCCAATAAATTATCTTTATAAACCATGTAAGTATTTAATTTTTAAACATTAATAAAATTTCGAATATTTTTACGAAAAGAGTAAAAATATATATAATTATTCAAAAATTTATTTAAAACATTAGAATATAACTGAAAAATAACTGCATCTAACTGTATAATATTAACTGTATTCTTAAGTCATTTATATATGTCTATTTTTAAGGAGTTAAAGAGGTTTAGTCTTTTACATTTCTTGCAGTGTACTCTGAAGATATCCTTTTGGAAAGTAATGTGCCGTATTTATCACATCGGCAAAACGTTTGAGTGGGTGAGAAGTTTTAATTTTTTTTTTGGTCTCCAAAATCTCAATTTAACTGCATGCAACAAAACAGGCACTAAATCTTAGTATATGTAATTAATTAAAATGTTATTGGTGTGTATGCGTCTAATTAAATAGTCATTATCCCTTAAAAACGAGCAATTTATATCATGCATATATGAAATGAGTACGAGGTTATTACGTATATGTATGTCTATTTTCTCGTCGTCGAGCTTCGCTGCTAACAGTGAACATCTCATTGTAATTCTGGAAACAGTGATGTTTTGAAGGATAAGGCGAGGAAACGAATAGCCATCCTAGTGATGTAGATCCATCAGTGAAGGATCTTTAGGTGTTGCAGGCGAAGATGTTGATGGCGCAATTGAAAAGGCGAATGCCAAATCCCAAGAATTCAGTATCATATCCCGTTAATGAGCCACATAGCTGTGCTTACATTCAATCAAATGTAGTTTTCTTGACATCCACAATCTGTCCGGAAAAATGGAAAAGTATATTACATATCCCAGGATGTATCCTGCAAAGAACATAGTACTTGCACATACACACCTCAAACAATGTTTGCACCACCGGGATATTTTAGTAACTATGTTGATCACGGCTTAGGCGAGAGTAAGGAATGAAAATACGCACTGTCTGTACAGAATATACCAGACGTAATGCATGTTTTTTGTAACGCGTCTACTGTCCCAGCCAACGCCTTTCATGTTCAGCCAATTACTGGTGGCGCAAAACATCGATGTAAATTAAATACGGCATAAATGCACAGCACATACATTCTGCATTAACAGCACATACTGTCGACGAATACACTGGGAATACTGCCTGCGTAAGACATAATCCACCATAGTTCACATGGGTAGTACATGGATGCACATGGCGTGTTAGCACATCAGGAGCACTGACAGTACCAGCTGTGTTATCTGCATGAGCCATACAAGTAAATACCATCCACGTGGAGTTCAACACAACTACTTGTAAAATCAAAACAGTGACATCTATTGAGTCCTAGTAAACTACAATGAAAACCTCGGGGCATTCCTCTGATTCCCAGCAGAGAGCCGCTTGTTAACTGAAGAATCAGTAACATTATTATACTGATTGAAATCAGTGATTCAGAGTGCTCATCATACCAACCATATCTACGTACTAAAAACATCCACATACTGACTGTACCGTTACACGGACCAAACAAACATTCTGGCCATACCATTAGTATATGAACAGTATCTTATATAGGTATACTAATAACACATTTAGTTTTCATAGTTGACCCAATTATTGCTTGGAGTCACACAGGGGACCATCTCATTGAATATTGTACAAATATTTGCAGCCAAACGGCTACGTCAGTGCATGAAGGGTTATTGAAACAGTATTAGCACATAGCGCAAAAAAATGAAATACGTTTTTAATTTTATTTAAATTTAAATTTTTACTTAATATAAACATTGGGATATTTATTTTTTCAACTGCAGAAATTTCTCAGGGCAATACATAATATAATCATTCGTTAGTATAACTTGCCTTCTAATTATATGTTATTGAATCAATCTCGCCCACGTATTAATTATATCCGCATATTTCCTGTCTATTTTAAGTACTACTCTTTACTGGAAACTCAGAGAAATCTGCAAGAATGTTTGGGAAATTGCCATCGTTTGTATCACTTTCGTGTTCACTACCGTCTTCATAACTATTTATCCAATAGCTACATTGTCAAGTTTACTCCTCTTCGCAGTTCTTGTCAGTAGTCCTCACAGCTACTGGTGATACATTATCGTTTATAGGTTTGTCCGCTACACATGACACATTCAGAAAGTACGTGTTTCGAGCGAATATCGTGTATTGCATGATGCACGTCACCTGCAGCATATGTTAAAAATATGCATTTAATTAATATGTTACATAAATAATAATATCGAGGTAAGCGATATCGAAGTTGAAATAAACACCTGTTAGAAAAGCTGATTAATTTAATAGTTAAATTCATCTTGTAGGGATTTTTTTTATTATATGTGTTGTGTCCGTGTGAATAACGATGTAATTGTGGCTTTTATGTCCAGTTATATAGGTCTGAATGTTTTTTTTAGTTAATATCTCGAACACTTGATTGCTACGACTTTAGTTCGGCTTGGATTTGTCGTACAATGTAAGCACAATTTCAATAAAATAAGCAAAGTAGCATACCTATGCCTTTAATATCCGATATGGCAAATAAAATGCATGTAATTAATAGTCCTGACATCATATCTGAATTCGTTTTTAAAATAAGCATCCGAAGATTTCCAACACGAAAAAATTAAGTCTTTAAGCACATTGTGGCATGTAGTGCTTGATGGAGCGGCGCATTGGACATTCATGCATTTATGTTTAATCATTGAAGTGATTTGGGAAAAAAATTAAGGACATGGAATCATCAGATGTGTATTTTTAGGAACGGTATTATGGAGAATGTGCCTGTTGAATGATGTAACTAAAAAATTTAAATTATTGAAATATTTTTGATTTGTGTAAAGTTCTGGAAATTTTAAAGGGAATTTTCATGATTCTAGAGAACAATGGGATATTTTTACGCGAAAAGGGAAAATTTAAGTGGTGACTTCATAAAGAAAGCCAACTTCATTCAGGTGGTGGGCAAATACGTGACCACCGATACTTCAAGGACTTACAACATCTTCTAGTAAAGCTAGTGACATCACGACTAATGGGCACACATAAGTGGCCAATATGGTTGGCAGCTTGGTTTGTTTACACATGTCGTGGGTGGTATTTTAATGACAACTGTGGCATCTGTGTGATAATATACCACGGTGTTTAACTTATGTGCATCTCGGTGTTTTGGAAGTTACTCTGATTGTCTAAAAATGTGCGCATAATTAAGTTTCCTGACAGTGATAAAAGAACAAACTCTCAACTCATCTCAACATCATGGGAGAGTAAATGCATGGCTGAACGTTATTTCAAGAGAAAACTTCTTGCACACAAAATTTTCACATGTAAGTAGGTGTTTTTGTCTATCAAACTGAAATACTTTCAGTAACAAAAGTAACATTCAAGTAACATTATTATTAAAGTAGTGCGTTTTTGATGTGTCTAAATGTGGGCATGAATAATAGAGTTTTTGCGTGATAACGAAGCTAAAGTTCGAACTCATGTAACAATCATTAAAGAAAAATGGAATGAAACGTTACAGTGAAAAATGCAAATTATAAAGTGTTTGAACCATTATCATAGTTTCTTTATTACAAAAACGTCAGTACACTTTCAGTAACCTATAGTCGTAGTCAGTAAAGTTAATTCAAGTAGTGGTAATATTTATAATGGTGCGTATGCACAAAATCAAGAGATGGCCAATCCGAACTTACATTACCCTTGGCAATCGATTTAAAACTATTAACTAAAAATGGTTGTTTAAATAACTAAAGACAGGTGTTATTAAGCACCATCATGCGGTTTGATGAACCAGATTACAGTAGCTGGTACCACCAGAACAACTCAGTGGACATCATTAGACCGTGGTTGTAGGATTAAATTAGCTCGGTGAGGTCATCGAAAGGCTTAGTTTCAGGTATAATCTCGTACCTAGTATGGTCACCTCCAGAGAGTTCCAGGTTTTTAGCCCTCTCCGCACAGCATGGGGCCCAGGCAGTTTGCTGGTTCTGGGTCGTAAGTATCACGACAGCTGTGGTTACAGTATATCTCGTGTAGCTGTGGTATGAAGGCAGTTGCGTCCAGTTCACCGGAGTGTATGACGTCTTCAGTGTGGAGTGTTGGTCTCCCACAGTGTGGCGTGAACACACTGCTGGAAATATACACATTTGTCTGCTGGATGTTGAAGAGCACCCACTGGTTCTGTCTGGCAGGCAGGTTGATGGTCCAGCTGCTCACTTGTAGTCCTGTGAGCCAGTAGTCGGCGGTGGTGGAGGTGAAGTTGGGACTGGCCTGGGTGGTGTAGGTCAGGGGCACCCACCATCTGTACGTGTGCGTGTCGGTGTTACCACTGTCGCGTCTCGGAAGGAAGCGGCTCTGCTGGACATATTTCAATTTACTGTTGTTACTTGCTATAAAAAAAATAAATTTTCGAATAGGTTAATTTTATTCCTTTGGGCTACTAAAATATGGATTTTTTAAGTCTGTGTACATGGATATCTTGTGTGTAGATCCTGCTACTAACTCCTTGCTTAATAACTTTGGTTATAATTTGATTCATATCACCTAAGAAGTTACGTACAGTAGAAGCTGGACAATGCCTTATCGCGAATATTTGGATTAAATAGTCATATATATGGATGCTAAAGAACGGAAATGTACTAGCAAGAAAATGTTGTGATATTTATTGGGAGACTGGAAGACACAACGATGACGACACAGAAGAACACAGTAGGTCATTTTATACGAGTTTGTCGTGACGTTTCGCGATCTGACATCTGCTCCTGTCTTAAGGCGAACTAAAAGTGAATATTGGAAATAATAGCTTTCCTATATATTGTACAGGCCCATTCTTCTTGCACAACCAATGACAGTCAAGCTGTGTCCTGATTGGCCTCGCACCTAACAGTGGTTCTTATAGGCTATTGTCCTTGTGTGATGGTTGTTCCACATTCATTTTATGAAACAATTTGTTTTCTTTGATAATTAAAGGTTTCCATGTGTTTCTTATGCTGTGTTGGCTGAATACTTTTGTATTGCTCACAATAAATGCTGATTATTTCATTTGTCTTTTAATTGGACGTGTTTCTATAGTGAGTGTAGTATCACTATTACATAGTATTTTATGGCTATTTTCCGAAACATGTTCTGCAAGTCGAAATTTTTGTTTTTTGCCCTTATTAGTATTATTTTTATGCTATTTTAATCACATGTAAAGGGATAAACCAGTTCCTCCTATGTACATACTTCCATTCTAGCAATATATCTGATAAACACACTCGTGGGTCTGTAATTTGTCGGCAGCTGGTTTCACTCTGGTGACGATGCTTTTTAATGTGGCATTTGATTTGAAAGCTGTTTGTAGGTCGTACTTGATGCCAAGACATCTTATTTTTTCGGGTGGAAGCCAAGAACGTATGGGAAAATCAGGTTACCTGCAGGTTTTCGGTCGTCTTGTGTGGAACTGTGAGAGATGTGAGGTTTTTCATATGCTCCTTATGGGTTAGCCAATCGCGCGAAATTATTCTTCTAGGTGGTTACGTTCAGCAGCTACTGATTCCTGGTCGGAGCATATTTTTTCACCTCGGACATCTCAAGTACGGATAATCACAGTTCGTGGGCTTTGCCGAGAGGTTGGATTCAAAGTGGTGGTATTTGATGGTGCGGGGGTTTTCAGCATAGTTTTGCGGTACTTTTATGGTTTTTCCTTGCACTAATACATCTAAGAATGGAAGGGTGTCACTGGTTTATGTTTCGTATATTAACTGTATTGATGGCCTGAATGAATTGAGAAAGTTGGCAAATTCGCTAAGTTTGTCAGTTACATGTTGCTAGATCAGAAGGGTCATCAACGTAATGCAGCCAGACTCCAGGTAAGTATTGGTTTACATAGCGCCTCTTGTTCGAAACTCTATATAAAAATGTTGGCCATGAAAGGAGAAAGTGATGAGCCCATTTTCATGCCATCACTTTGCTTGTAGAATTCGTCTTTCAACTGAAAATAGGTCGTTTGGACACAAAATGTGACGAGTTCCGTGATTGATGGAATAGCCATTACAGTTCCTTTATTCAGTGCCATGTCATTTTACAATTTTGTTTTATGATCATAAAATGCCATAACCTTATCGCAGGTGTAATATAATTTTTTTTTGTTTTAAATGGCTGGATGATGATTGATAACAAGTGTTTAAACATATAGTTGGTAATGAGTAAATGTTCTTTATTGGGCCAACAATGGGCTACCAAAATGGTATGTAAAAGTATGAAAGAATATTTTAGAATAAAAACAATGCTTCTTAATTTTATTCTATAAAATATTAAGGTCTTCCATAAATTTGAGTTTTTTTTCTCTAAAATATATTTATTGGCTTATATGTACTGTCGATGTTAGGAACATAATATATGGTAATTTATACACGTTGTTAAGTTATGCAACCAACATTATGCCAAGAACGGTAGTTAGGTAGGTAGTTCGGCTTAACGTCTCTTGGAGAGCGAGGTCATTTGAGACACCTCGAATGGCAATTACCATCACAATGAAACAACACTATAATTTATATGATTGTTTAAAAGCAATATTTTAACAGAGAAACTACGCCTTGTTTAAAATTGGCTTCATTGATAATTTAGTCAATTATTGGAAATCATACGGTTGGCTTTTGGTATGTTCTGCTGGGTCAACATTGTGTAAACAAGATTGTGTCAACAATGGTAGTTACCATATCTGTGATGAATTTTTAAAAAAATATTTTTTGTATGTTTGTAAGAATCTAAATTTTTAACACAAAATCTATGACTTATTAAGTATTTTCTTTTTGGCCATGCCTTGGTTATATGTACGAAAACATACAGCCAGTGTGTTTTTTTCTGTAGTTATACCAACACATTGTAACCAACTGTAACGTCTGATTCTTTAATACGTGCGATTTGCATTTCAACACACTTTAAGTTAGCATGCAAATCTATAGTATGAGTACACGCACGTTTATTTTGAAAACAAATTTTATGATTGTCACATGTTTCACATGTAATATTGTTATATGATAATTTTATTTTCTTGATTCTATTTAACATTAAAGTATGACAACAGGTTGACCAAGGAGATCTGGAATGCGACATGCTTAACGGGAAACAGCTGGATGAAAGAAGTTAGGGATGACTGGAAGGCAATTGGCATTATGGATAAAAATACCCAGACAATAGTACAAGATAGTGTCAGGTACAAGAACATGGTGAAAGATCACAAATGGACTGACACCAGGGTCAAGATACAACTCACAGAAGCAGAGAGAAACACGAGGAGTGAAAGAATGAAGAGGTATTGGGAAGAGCGAAGGTGCGCGGAACAAGTCACTCGTGATCCTGATGGGTCAGAAAAAAAAAGCATCATCAACATGCAGCAGCTGAATTTAAATTTTCAATATGTTAATTGTTATAATTTATTTTGTTTTATCAGGTTTTAAGCAACTAGTTAATTGTGTGTGTAATTTGGCAACATTTAGACGCACATTTTGAATTGCCATGGTATTGGAAACCACCCTGGGTTAAGCCCTATGTACTCCGTGTTAATTTGAATATTTAACCGCCGCCGCTAATGGATGGTGACGGAATGTTCCATACTTCATCTTGAATATATTGGGTCACAAAGGCAGCAGGCCAGTGTGGCCTGAGCTCTGCATTAAAAGTATAAATTAAAGATTTTAATGTTAATTAGACCCAAATAAGTATGTTACAATTTGATTGATAAGCAAACGGTACGCAGTATTACCGTTAGAAAAGGGCTATGTATAAAATAAGTGTGAGGAACTCTACAATTATATAAGGTATGATCCCATCTTAATGTACAGGCTTACGCGAGATTGCTTAAGAAACTTTTAAAGAAAGCAACATCATTTCCCGACACTTTTCATTGATCACAAAGTGCATGAAATTAAAATTAAATAAGTATCTGGTTGTTCTACCGACATAAACTTTGCTAGCCAGGAACACTTGAAATAAATAATTATACAGGCACGCACACGTCATTTATTGTAACGTTCAAGTGTGAGAACTTTAGTGACTTTTATTTTGAACTGAATTATAATTAATTCTGCAAAACAATTTGAATTGTGTGCAACTTTCAAGATGTTTAGATGGTAATTTCTCCTTTATATACTCTACTCATTTAATTGACATTTGTAACAGGCATAATGAGAGGTATCTTTAAGGACCTAGTTCAGCTGCTGCATGCATATCATATTTGTATCGTTGACACTACCAAAGGGTTAAATTTTTATGCAATTTATTTCAATGATAATTTTCTACATTAAATCATTCCTTAAATATTTGAAGTTTTTCATTGCGTTAAATCAATACGTAGTTGGTTCCTATGTCTTCCCATGTGTTTTTGTAGTGTTGTGTAGCTATGCAGAAGGCTGCACATAAGCTGAGTGTGAGCAGAGCTATACGGGTAACTGAAAGTCTGTTGGTGTGGAATTCCAGCAACATCGACAATGTGTTTTCGGTATGCAAATTAGCTGGCAGTTTGAGTCGAATGATTTTGAATCCTAATATTTTGCATTTAATTAATGCGCCCGTAAACAGTATGTTAAATTTTATTTTTTATTTGCACTCTTTAATGTTGGATGTACATCTTATTGCTAAGAATTTCTCCCAGATCGTTGCACATTAATTATACAGTTATGCCTTTACACATTACATTTGAGTAACAAACCGGGGCAGTGTTCCTCGTTTCCCTTACAGTGGTGCCAAAAACGCAGGGCAGGAATACTGGAAAGTGTAGCTGGGTTTGAAAGATGCTTTGATTTCGAAAGAAAGGAGAAACCACACAGTATATGAGCAGGTCTACTCGAACAGGGTTTAACCTACATAAAACTGTGCGCATTGACTATCGGAAAAACGAGTACAAAGTTGCCATAATGATTACCAGTAACGTAACATATCTAACTGCATTGCAAAGGACAGGAGAAAGTGTATTAACAGATTTCGTGCACGAAAGGAATGACGAGATCAGATCAGTATATAGTGCGGAGGAGATTCAAGCAGCATCCACAACCATACATAATACCAATAGCCAAGCTGACCGTATTAAGACACTACTGCTACAACTCCAGGTTAGCATGGCTGAACAGAAAGTTAGTTTGGCTGAACAAAAAAATAGTCTAGCCGAAAAAATTAAAACTAGCATGTTGGAGCAGAAAGCTGACATTGTACAGCATATCGAAAATATCCAGGACAAACTCAAGACAGAATTTAAGGCTGATTTTAAAATTATTTGGCTGAAGTTCACACTGCATTGAGGGAAGAAATCAGAACAGAGGTACAGGAAGAGATTTCCAGGGCGACTAACAGGCTGCAGGAGGTCATTACCCTAAATTCTTCCCATATGGGCAGTCTATCTGACAATGTGGTAAAGCATACAGATCTGGCGCAAATTACGGAACAAGTTAGAGGACAAGAGGAGGCACATTTACGTTCTTTAGGTCAGCATGTGGAGCACCGTTTTTCCCAATTCGAGCGAGCCCGCAGCAGTGTGGAAAATCAGTCCGAGGAGCGGATGAATAAGTTGGCAGATAACCTAAGCTATGTAGAAACAGAGGAGGGTAACCTGAGAAACACAGTGGACGGTGTGACAGTTTCTGTAGGAGACCTAAGCTTAAGTGAAGAGCCCGGGATAGAACAGCCACAACCATCAGTAGCTACAGCTGTATTGCAAACCCTACCCAACAATAATGCGGAACGACAGTCACACTCCTGTACGGCCAGTAACCCAGCTGGGACATATATGCATCACCCATCAAAACTGTGCGCTGAACAAGTGCCAAGAATTGAAGGACGCTATGGAGAAAACCCAATCAATATTTTTAAAGAGGTTTGAAGAGTATGCCAGTGTGTTCGGACTACCAGACGCGGGCATGCAGCGCTGCCTTTCCCTAAGTTTCAGGAACACTACATATTATTGATGGGAGATGAATAAGTCCACAGTCCACACCTACGATGAGTTTACAGTAACATTTACAGATCACATTTGGAGCAAAAAGATTCAGGGTAATCTGAGGGCGCAATTACATAGCAAAATATTAATCCCAGGCAAGGGCAAAAAGCTCGAAGATCATTTAGCTGGGATGTACGATAATTGGAGCTACTTAGACCCGCCCTTGTCAGACGAAGAGTTTGTTGCAATGATTTTAAGGCAGCTCTCTTATAATTATCACTGGATCGGGAGGCACCCAGAGGACTTTTACAACTTCAGAGAAGACCTCCTAGCTTATGACTAGATTGATCGCTTGCAGAGGATTCAGAATAATAGTAATCAAGAAAGGCAGAGCCCTCCCGACCGAAGACCGCAGTATACCGACCACACAGCTACAGGCAGCAGACAGTCCCTTAGGTATAGGAATAACCCGCACGTACGCAAGTACGGACAGCGCCTTATTCCCAGGGAGGCTGACGGAATAGTTTTTGTAAGACTCGTAGTCAAGGCTACTGCGACAGCTGGCGGAATGTATGGAGAATAAATGGAGCGGAAGAGGACGTCGCGACAGCAATTCTGACAGTGAACCGTCTGGAGAAAATGGTACCGATGAACGTGACAACAAACGAAAGAAAACGGACCACGAAGAACTGAAACCTCACTGTATTAATCCGGACAGCCTGACCACAATGACCGTGGTATAGCTGTGCAGCCATTGCAGGGAAATAACAATGTGAAGGCGAGTCAAGCAGCTGGAGGTACGAGCTCACTATTAGCTATAGTGGCACACAGCGGGCCTATGTACACTAGGCAACAGGGAGGCGGAAATTTTTACAATACGGAGCTGCTGGACCCTAGGATACAGTGAACGAATAGACAAGTTTCACCCCTACAGAGATTTCGACTGGTCAGCAGTCATGTTTGCTTAACCCGCAACACCTACCATTACCTCCGGAGACGATTGGAATTATGCAGCTGAGTGAACAGGAAGTAAGATAAGAAGTACAGTATTTGGTGGCCCAGCGACTAAAAATATCGGCGAAAAGGCGCAGTCGCTATTACAAGACCTCTAAGCTAATTGAGTTGGAAACAGGAACTTTAGTTTTGGTCCGTGACGTCAGTGTAAGCAAGTTATGGGATTTTGTGTGCGCCAAACTTTTCCGGATCTATAATGGCCCTTATGCCGTAATGGGAAAGAATAACTATAATCACCATGTGTTAGCTAACCCTGTAACCGGAGAACGTTTGGGAAGCTACAATTTTCGTCAGTCGAAGCCGTACAACGCACTAATCAGGGCAGAAATCTGAGTATGACATTCTACTGTGAGAATCGAGCATGAGTTGGTATCTGTACACCGGAGTTTACAGAACGCGGATGACAGTATGTTTTGCCTGGACTGAAGAAGGGAAAAATGTAAAGGCGATATTTATTATTGTACCAGGACGGAGCCTGAAAGCCCCGCCTGTATTGTGTATGCAAATGCAAAGAATTAATACCGGATCGAATATTATGATTTTACGTGCCTACAAGACAAGCCCTGTATGTAACTGCTTTAGTCTGCCGCCAGGAAATACTGCAAGTGAAATCAGTTTAGTTCACAGTAATTTAATATGTGGATAATGAGTTTACTGTGTTGTTTTGTATTGCGAGAAGTACCTAAACATTTAAAGGGGAAAATAAACACATTGGATAACAGTTCCTAGCTCACACTGACTCTTACTTGCATTGGTGGAAGAGTAATACAGAATCCTCTCTTGAGAGTTTATACTGGTTGAATTTATTAATAACCTCCTATGTAATCCTAGTTGGTTAATAGATGATTGTATATAGTTTCTTCATGTTTGTTCCTAGTATAGTTTGGTTAGTTTAATGTTGATTGTTTAGTGTTTTAAATAATGTTTTTTTCTTCAAGTGTGAAGTTCATTGACTTCTGAGTATTGTTGTATTTAATTTTTGAGTTGAAAGTCGTCTTGCGAGATGTCGCATTATTCTCCTTATGCATTCGTTATGCATTCATCAGGTATCTGGCGGAAGGTTGTTCTTCTGATCTATTCTTTTTTTCTGAGGGTTCTGAAGCTACATAATCTACGTCGAAATCTACATCATTGATATTCATTATGTCTTATTATGCCGACGTATGAGGAAAGACTGTGTTTATGTATTTTTTCAGATGTGTGTAATGACATAGGGACGCAACCACTAAAGTAAACCGGAACTTTATACCTGAGGAATTTATGCCGGGTAACTACGGGTAGTGCTAGGAAGAATTAAAGTGTCACCGTACCTAATATCTAAAAAAAAAAAAAATGTATTATTTACATTTATGCAGCTGATGTGTTACCAGTGCATCACTGCCACGTTTCGTTTAACCCTAACAGTGTGTGTGGTTTTGGACATTCAGCGAAGTTCCAGAAAACTTACATTAGTGTCAGCATTGTTCCAGCTAGCCCCTGAGACAGCTGCAACCTCGTCTACGATGCAGGAGTTCTTGGAACGGTGCGGCACCGAGCATAGGTACTGCTCGGAACGCAGATTTCGACAGGCTAATTAGCGTTCCGCGCACAAGAAATGTGGGGACAAGGTGGCCTTGTGTCTTCAATATGATTGGAGGAGAAGCTTGTGGCCATTTTCTTACTGGCGAAATAAGACACATGTCCTACAGGGAGGAGGCAGGAAGAGGATAAACAACATGATATTTGAGACAACCGTGAAATGTAATCTTTTAAAAAAGAGGGTAAACGAGCATCTTTGTTTTTTTTTAAGGAATCTTAAACTTTGCTGTGTCTTCTTTTACCAGCCGAGTGCTGCTAATAGATTATCCTAATTGTTTGAAATTGAAAATACTTGTATTTCACACTGTACCTATGTATTTTTTTTTAACTGAATGCTTTTATTACGATTGATGAACACATATGTATAATGAATGATTCTATTTATTAATGATTCTATTTATTATTTTGCTATGACTATTGTAAGCACCTGCTATTTTTGTGGTTTTAGAACAGATCTTATTCTGGGTGACGTTACCTAAAGATAAATAAACTTGTACTCCCTTGCTCACCTAAATATATGTTCACCGTGAGTAAAGTGTAGGGACGCATATGTAAAATCTGATTATTTAACACGTTCGAATTGCATTTCAAAACACTTCAGTTAGCATGCAAATCTATAATACGAGAACACGCACGTTTATTTTGTAAACAAATGTTATGATTGTCACATGTTTTACATGTAATATTCTTATAGGATATTTTTATTTTTTTAGTTCTATTTAATATTAAAGTACACACAGCAGCTGAATTGTTAATTCTATATATGTAAAGTGTTATAATTTTATTTTGTTTTATGAGGTTTTAAGCAAGTGGTTAGTTGTGTGAAAGTTGACAACATTTAAGGTCACCTTTTGAATTGTCATCGTATTGGAAACAACCCTGGGTTAAGCCATATATACTCCGTGTTAATTTGAGTATTTAACAGCCGCCGCTAATGAATGGTAACGGAGTGTTCCGTACTCATTCTTGAATATACTGTGTCACAATGGCAGCAGGCCATTGTGGCCTGAGCTCTGCATTAAAAGTATAAATTAAAGGTTTTGAGGTTAATTAGACCCAAATAAGTATGTTAAAATTTGAGTGATAAGCCAATGGTATGCAGTACTACTGTTAGAAAAGGGCTACGTATAAAATAAGTGTGAGAAACTCTACAATTATACAAGGTATGATCCCACCTTAGTGTGCAGGTGTACGTGAGATTGTTTAAGAAACTTTTAAAGTAAGCAACATCATTTCCCGACACTTTTCAGTGGTCACAAAGTGCCTGAGATTAAAATTGAATAAGTATCTGGTTGCTCTACCGACATAAACTGTGCCAGCCCGGAACATTTGAAATAAGTAATTATACAAGCACATAGTTTATTGTAATGGTAAAGTGTGAGAACCTTGGTGACTTTTATTTTGAACTGAATTATCATTCACTCTGAAAAAAAAATAACTGTGTGGAACATTCAAGATGTTTAGATAATAATTTTCACCTTTAAATACTCTACTCACTTAATTGGCATTTGTAACAGGCACGATGAGAGGTATCATTAAGGACCTAGTCCAGCATGTTTGACAGTACCCAAGGGTTAAATTTCCATGCAACTTATTTCAATGATATTTATCCACATTAAATCATTGTTTAAACATTGGAAGTTTTTCATTGCATTAAATCAATAGCTAGTTAGTTCATATGTCTTCCCATGTGTTTTTGTAGTGTTGTGTAGCTATGCAGGGGGCTGGATAAAATCAGAGTGCGAGCAGAGATATACTGCCCTCATAATCTTAATGATCTTAACTCCAGTTAATACACTTTTGCAGGAGACGTATGATTGTATTCACTCAGATTTTTGCTAAAAATTTGCATATGAGTACTTTCAAACTACTTTGAAGCAACTAGGACAGTAAAAAGTAATAAATATACATTAAAAATATGACAATCACATAGGTTTCTGAAAACTAGTAAGAAAGGACTTACATCTTTCTGATTTAAAGATTTATTGCACACCAGTACAAAATGTCTGTTAGTTAAAATTAACTCCAAATAAATGAACGAACGAGTTAGTCATAGGCCTTTAGCATTTACACTCTCACAAAATATACAATATTTAACACAAAATATGTATTACACTATTAATACAACATATTATTGCACATACTCTTGTTTTGATTAACCAGACAAGATTTTTACATGTAGATATTTTTTCACAGGAGCAACAAGTCACATTTATTCCATCATTAAGTCATACAATTTGGAACAAGTTAGTCATATGTTTGTTAGCATTTACACTCAAACAAATTATAAAATATTTAACACAACACTATCAATACAACATATTCAAGTACACACACTTGTTTTGATTAAACAGACAAGATTTGTACATGTAAATGTTATTTCACAAGAGCCTCAAGTTACATGCACTAGGTTAGGCACATCGGTAAACTCATTATAGGTTCATAATTTAAGTCGATTCTTAGGTATCAAAGGAAAAAATGTCTTTATAATGAATTCTTTCTTATCCTGTGTAATACCGTGCACTCTTGTGGGTCTTTCAGCAGTTGTAAACCAACATTTTAGAGTCTTAGCAATAAGAAAGTCCAGTTCAATAGGATCACCATCAAAACTTGTTTACAGGTCAAAATAAATTGACCTCTAATTGCCACAATGTGTACCATTTTGTTTAAATATGGTCTTGGTTTTATTTGATTTATTTTCTGGACGGAAATAGGATTTTTCCAGTTAATATAGTCACCAACTTGCATCCTTATGGCCGATACGTTTCTGGAATTTGCCTTTTCAACAGTGTCCTGGAAATCATCAAAGTCATACACCTTTTTTTTTCTTCAAAGAGAGAGCTCAACCTGATGGTGGAAGGAATCAAAATAATTCAGCTATATCTCTTCAGTAGCAACTTCGTATGAATTTGTCAGGTATGTAATGAAGCTCAGCAAGGACCAGTTTTTGTTTTGTACTGCGCAGTTCCACCGAGAGGAACAAAGTTTTCATTGAAGGCAATTACACGCCTAGTAAACATAAACGTTTTCAATGTATACGTTCTTGGATGCATGATGACCTTCTGAAGATCAGTGGAATAATATGAGGTGTCTTGATCAATTTTGCTGATGTTTACATGCCTTTTGTATTCACCATGAGCTTATTTTTTCCTTTTTGGATGAACCAGAATACTTTGACAATCCTCACATTTGGGATCTTTCTCTGTTGATTGATCTGGATCTTTCTGAGCAAAAGGATGCATTCTTCACATTCTTCTTTCTGAAGTTTGGGGAAGCATATATTTATGGAATTCACAACATTTCTGTATGCATTGTAGGAACACTTCATGATTGGATTTCTTGTTAAGAAGTAATTCTGAATGTCCACCAAAGTTATATCACTAGGTAGGTATCTGCGGTTTGGTGCATGCTCGCGTCTGTAGTGGGACACGCAAGGATTGTAAGACTCAATATGCATCCCAATAGCATCTCTGTCTATCCGAATAGGTGTTTTGCAGCCTCAGATATCTTTAGGGGGTGTAATGGAATCCGGTGAAGGGCGTGCACTATGGAGTGCAGTGTTATTATTTTTTGCGAAGCCAAGAGTAGTCAAAATAAATATTTTGCAATCATGTTTTGGCCATTCTCATTGGACAAGGAGTAGTAAAATGAATGGTTTCATTTGTGATCATCTAAAACCCTTCTTCGCTTGACAGGTTGTTTCTGTGTATTAGATAAGATAAACATGTGGCGTTCATTAGCTTGCATGCTCCAAAATTTATTATTGACAGAGAGTATTTGATTATCGTTAATTTTTGTTACACATTTTTTGCATCATGTTTCCATGCATGGGGGCTTCATATTGTGCTTTGATTTATTATTATCATTCTTAAGCTTTTTACGATCACTAGGTGTAAGTGATTATGCCTTATGCTTTCGCGGAAAACCTTTCTTGGTTAACATAGCAGAATCGTTTGGATTACTCAAATCATTTCCATTTGACTGATTTTGACATTCAACAATGGTAGCAACACATGAATTATTTATTACTGTTTTTGTACTGCTGCTTGAATGCTAACCCCTCAAGAATCATGGGCATTGGAGCTACAAGTAAGTTCAAGATCATTAAAATTTGATTGATTTTGACATTCAACAATGATAACAACACATTCATTATTTATTACTGTTTCTTGTACTGCAGCTGGAATGATAAACCCGCAAGAATCATGGGCGTTGGAGCTACACGTAAGTTCAAGATAATGTGTGTTTTCATCATTAACCGCAAAACTTATGCTTTCCTCTAAACGGGTAGCATGTAGTCCGTGTAAGATAATTTGTAGTTCAAAAAATACATGTATGTCTCTATCACCACATTCCAAACAGTCTTGGTTAACTTCACTTGAAAATTAATTAATTAATGACCTTGTGATGGTGTTTCAGTTACAGGTACAAAAGGAGAATTGTCCGGTCTCCGCACAGCCAGCTCTAAAATCGTTCCAGCACTGGTATTGCTAATAAACATGTTTCTCGGAGCATATCATGGATTTTTGCACAACTACAATAAAATTTCACAGAACCAGCGCTCTGCAGCAGGCGCACTTCCTTACTACTTCGTTTCTCGACTTGACGTTTTATACATTGGTGAAAAACAGAAGTTAGTCTACCAACATAATAAAACAGAACACCTCAGCTCACTACCGATTTCATACCAAAATCTCTATGTACACAATATTTGGATGCTCCATAAAACATATAACCGTCCTTAACTCCTTCGTACTTGAGGTTATCTGATTTATTATGAGTAGTCAAGGCTTTTTAAATTAGTAATAGTGTAACAATCTCGAGATATGCCAAATTTAATTTCACTATAGGCCAGAAAAATGTGAAATACAGTATTTTTACCCTGGAATATGACGTATGACGTCCTCAGAACGAAGAAAATCACCGTAACTAAATTTACGAAAAAATTGGAGTTAAGATCTTGGTTTTATGAGGGCAGTATACAGGTAACTGAAAGTTTATTGGTGTGGACTTCCAGCAACTTTGACAATGTGTTATCGGTATGCAAATTAACTGGCATTTTGAGTCGAATGATTTCGAATCCTAATATTTTGAATTTAATTAATGCGCCCATAAACAGTATGTTCTTATTTTTTTGCAGTCGCTAATGTTGGATGTTCTATCTTATTGCTAGGGATTTCTCCTAAATAATTACACATTAATTATACTTTTTTGCCTGTACACATTACACTTGAGTAATAAACCAGGGCAGTGCTCCTCGTTTTCCTTGCACACCATTGTGCAAAAAATACCAATTTCCATATTTATGATTAGAAATAAAAACCATGATATTGTTTGTTTCCGATAAACTATGGTTTTGTAACACGCACAAACCATATTTAATTTAAAATTGACTTTGTTGGTAATGTGTTCGTTACTTGTTGGAAAATATTCTGTCTATTTTGGTATGTAATTATTTGTTGGGCTAACATTGTGCAACGAACATTATTTTACTAATGGAAAATAATAATTTTAAATGAAAAACATAATCATTTTCACATAATATTAAATCATTACAAATATAGCATTTTCTGTAAATTGTGTTTTGTTTGTCATATGTCGAGACATTATTGTAAACATAATAGTTGATGATTGGTACTTTTTTTTATTTTGGGCCGAAATTGCTTTGCAGATATTATGGCAACATAGGATATAATTTATATTTAATAAATTATTTATAAATAATTAATTTTAATTAATTAAACTTTTAATTTTTTTTAGCACAGAGACGCCTAAAAATACATTTTCTTTTTTCGATTGTATTGGATTTTAGATGAAAAATATAATGTTACTTGGTAAATATTGTGTATTTGACTAATAACTCGAACTGTTGCCATTTGGTTGGTAAGATAGGGAATACGTTTTGTGGGAATCCAATGTCAATATTTTGGAATACAATATTGTTATTTAAAATAATTATTTAAGGTATAACAATCTAAGTAATTCATATATGAATTCATTTGTAATATAACAGTTGTAGTTTGGTAAACAATCATATGAATGATGAGATGTAGGTTACCGTTAGTAGTAACAAATACACATGCTAATACACGGAAGTTTTCAATAAAGTTTCACACATATGAGAGAGAATATTATACTACGACACTGCTCAGGATATAATTTACATCGCGAGCACCGACTGAACTTATAGCACAAAAATAAATTATATATTTTACAGTTCTTTTCTTCTGTACTGTCTTCCCTTATGTATATGAATTAATAGTGGTTTTCTAGTTACTGTAACTTTATTAAGATTTGTAATATTGCATTTATTTTAATATGATATTTATTTTATTCTTAACACTCTGCTAGCTTTAACAGCAAAGTTATTGATTACAAATATTGTAATTCTTTCCTTAAAAGAAGGGTATTGTTTGCAATTTTATATAGCCCATCAAAATTTCAAATTAATTTTCATTGTAATAAAGAAGTTATAATATATCACTACTTAATTTATTACAATCTATATACACAGCGATGGAATATTATCAAGCTGTGTAAGCTTTTAATTTTAGTTTTGATGTTTTAAGTATTTAATTTTATTCTATAACATATGTGGCCCAGCTGTAAACTCCACTCAGTTGCTATTTCCTTTTTAAAGAATTAATTTTTTGGATCAATTTTGCAGATTGTGTATCTGTCAATAGAAATATTACGGACAAATATAACTATATTTTATTGTTACAGTACAGATATCATTTTATTATTCATTTGCATTTTCAACTATTATTATTTCCTTCATTACTATTGTTGAATGTTTTGATATTATTAATTTACATAATTGTTTATTAAAATTTTATTATGTTAGAATTATTATCTAATATGTCATGTATATCAACATGAGAAATATAACAGATTTTATTATACGAAGTTACGCATGTTTCTCCAATTCTCATATATCTTAGTTGGCATTCATATTATTAATATCAATGTTTTCACATTATTAAAATACACATAACAATTTTAAAATGTCATTGATTTTCAATAAAAATACACCATATAATTATCTATTATATAATTACATATTACTGCGAATTACCTTAGGTTTTCATTGCTTTATAATTTCCATATCAGTTTTGTTATACATTTTGTGTTTGAACATATTAATATGCATTTTTATGTATAAATGTAAATTGATAATTTTTTTTACGAACAAAATACTGATTATGAGTGTAAATATGTTTGATTGTGGAAGTTAGATAAAAATATAAAGCATCACAATTTAATACTACTGAAACAATTCATGTGTATATTAGACGAGATTTTATAGATAATATAAATTAATGAATATTGCCATTTAATATATCAATCAGATATCAATGTAATGCACATATTAAATTCTTATGTTATTTGTCAAATAATGGTTAAGCTTATAACTGTAAATGATATAATTCGTTGAAAATATTCCAGATAAAAATATATTTATCATGATTAATACTTTGTTTTTTCTAATGTACGTCTTATGCTTAGGATGTACTTTTATTACAGGATAATAATGATTTAATGTAATTTTATTGCATGTATACTCTAGTTAAATTTGCAAGGAAAATATTGAAAAAAATAATTTGTAGCATTTCATTTTGGTGGCATTTTATTACTTTCGTAATGTAATGTAATTGTTACTTAACAGTTACGATCTTATGACGTTTTTAGAAATGTATATATTAGTGGTATTTTGTGCTCATCCAATCATTTTTGTCTACTCATTGTTCAATAAATAGTACGAAAAGGTAAACAGGACAATTGTTTTGCTTAAAATAGTGTTCATCTTGTACCAAAACAGTGCGTGGAGATATGGCCATGTAACATTAGAAACAATTCAAATAATTTCGAGTATATGATAAGTAATTATAAAATGAGAGACCTTGTGCAGCACACAAATAAATAGGGCGATATTTCTCCTAAAATTGCAAGAAATACCCTTTATACCCATAGGGACATTTTTAAACTAAATTAACAAGAAACAATACAAATTCTAAACCTGAAATTCGATTAAAAACAGCAACAATCAGGCAAATTTAAACTTAAAGCAAGCAAAATTTAAACCAACATCAAGCAAATTTAAGCCAAAATCAAACAAAATATTATGTAATTTATTACAAATAAAGTGGCCCAATGTGAGAACCATAAAAATATAAAAATTGAATAAAAACAAATTTTACAATATTCAAATCATATAAATTAACGATTTTAAGAGAATTCTACATGCACAGATTTCCCATTTTTCATTACTTTTAAATATTTATATGTTACAAAACTAGTTTCTCATTTATTAATTTTAAAGCATTTTTATCAAACATTTTTACATAGTAATTTTATTTCTATGATCAAGAATTAAAAAATTATTTTTTACCAAATGTAGATTAGTAAAATTGAAATTCGGTTGCAATGCATTATTTATTTATTTTCTAGGTCTTGTAGATTAGTCAATTCAAATGAATTATTTACATTTTTGAGCAGCGATTCTATTTTGTTATTTATAAAGGAAGAAATTTATTAAGATGATTTTTTTCCAGATAAGGTTGGAATTATATTTTTCATCTTTCAGAACCATGCTTATAAAAATAAAAAGATAAAAATAAATATAAATATAAAGGTAAAATAAGAATACAAATACAAATATAAATATCAAAATAAAAACAAAACACGAAATATTTCTTTTATTCTCTTAATAAATTTCTTTAATTTTAAATAACAAAATGGAATCTCTGCTTAACAATGAAATGGTAAATAATATAATATATATGCAATGTAAAAATGTGGTAAAATATTAAAGATAGAAGATTTTTACTCACATAAACACACAAAAGATAAACATATTAACACCTGAAAAACTGCTCCGCTGAATATAAGAGATATTATAATGAGTTAAATAAAGAGAAAGTACTATGTGATGTGGAAAATATGTTTATAATGTATTTCTCAAAAACTATAAAAAAAAGTACATTGCACAATACAAATGAAATACAGGCTGTTGTTATTTCAAATAAAACATGCATAGTACATAATGAGAAAAAATATATCGATTCTTTTTACTCACATAAACACACAAAAGATAAGCTTATTAATGCTTGTAAAAATATTTAATTGACTATATCAAAATCATTATGAGTTAAATAAAGAGATATTACTATGTGAATGTAAGAAATATATTTATAAGGCATTATTGAAAAGGCATAAAAGTACTAAATCACACAATACAGTATAAGGATATTCTAAATGAAATTCAAAATATGAATTATGCCACGAAGATATGTATAGTATGTAATGAAAATAAATCTATAAAATAATTTTCTTCACATAAAAATACTAAGGACAATCAAATCATTTTTTAAAAATTGTTTTGCTAAGACATATTATCATAAAAAAAGTTAAATAATTAAAACAATGTTTTCAATATTAATAATAAATAAAGCACACTTTTATTTCTCTATGTTGGTTATTGTTGATTTTATTCTTAGGTAAAAACTAGGCACCAAATCACTGTGAAATAAAATAAACAAAACAATGTACCAAAATGGCCTTAAATGAAAGAATTTTGTAACTTTTTTATTGTATAAATAATACTTGGAAAACAATTGAAAAACAATTTAAAAATATCTGAGAAAAATCCAGATGCCTTAAAAGTGGTGGCATTTAGATCTATAGCTAAAATATCAAAAATGAAAATTTACACATTCTAAGAAATTACGATTTAATTTGAAGTATTTTAACACAATGTATGGTTTTTAAAGAACATGGAGAATTTTGGAAAGAAGAAGGAATTTCGAAAATATACCTTTATATAGTGTTGATGTCACAAAAATTATATAAAAAAGATAAAAATGAATGAAAAGTAATATTTCCATATTCTAATGATATATTTTATAACGAAGAAGAAAACGTTATATTAAAGAAATATCTTCATATTTTAATTCCTTTTTTTGGATTATAATTATGTTAGTAATTTTATTTCTCATGCTTAAAAATACATAACGAATAAAGGAATCTTCAAAAGTTTGCCTGTTCCAAATACTCATGTTAAACAGATGTTCAAACGTTTACCTTTTTAAGATGTTGTTATTAAATAAATATATGAAGAAGACAAAAAATAATTAAAAGAAATATTCCCATTTTCGACTAATGTATATGTAGGCAAAACAAATAGACGAACCAATAAAACTTATAGAGTTGGTCAAGCATTTACATGTAGGTTATTAACATATAATATTTGAAATAGCACTAAAATAGTATAGCAGAATATATTCTAACTGCAGAAAAATAAAAAGTATTAAAATAATACGTGATCAACTTATGAAACTTAGAGTGGTAAAATCTAACATTATATTTGTGAAATACGACGACTTGATGATATGCAATCATATGCATTTATATATTGAATGAAGGATAAATGACAAAAATTTACAAATACTTGCACAAATAGAAAAAATAGAAAAAATAAATAAATCAGATTGCGCATTATATAGTATAGTTGGAATACAATTAGCAATAAATAAGTATAATACATGAAATGGAGCACCCTATATTGATTTGCCAGAGGTTACTAAGAATAAAATTGCATGCATGAATATGAAACTTGAAGATCAAAAGTTATTTCTTTGGGCAATAAAATCTGCATTGTTTCCAGCAGAAATCGATCTCCAAAAAGTTACTAAATATATAAATGTGGGGCTTAATATCGGTAAAGTAGTAATAGACAAATGTGAATACCCAATTAAAGTTGATGATATACCAAAAAATATAAATTAGATTTGATACATCTATAAATGTATACACTATTGAAGATGAGCCCACAGTATATCTAATAACATCTACAAAACATAAAAAGGAAAAACATATAAATTTACTTTCTTTCAAACATGATACTAACTCAAATTACTGTTGGATAAAAGATTTATATGAATTGCTTTCAGCACAAAAAAAGTAATCATAACGTTAAAACATACATGTGATATTGTCTTCAATTTTTTTACTCTCAAGAAAAATTGAATAAACATACAGAGAAAACTGCTCTAAAAATGAATCAGTAAAAATCATTTTGCCATCAGAAAGTGAAGAAAAATTTTCAAAAATTACAAATATATGCTAAATCCAAGAGGAAAAAATTTTCATTAATAATAAAATATCCTGTTTTAACAGAAGATGATAACGATAAGGATTTTTTATAAGGTGATCCATAAGAAAGGTATAAACTTACTAATGAACAAATAAATATCATTGATTTAAAGTTTAATAATGAATTTCATACAATGAAATATCAGCTACACAAAGCTTCTGGTTTTTGTTATTATATTGTATGTAAATATGGCGTTTATAAACCACCAGTTGTATATCGAAGTTCAAATGCACATAAGATGTTTATTCAATCAATAAAAAATAAGTAGAAAAAATTAGGGAACTATATTATCAAATTGAAGCAATGTATCCACTAATAAAAGAATAAAACACAATACACAATATAGAATAAATCTAGAAAATTTGTTCTTTGCAAATGCAAATATACAAGGCAAAATAAAGTCGTCACCATGATCATATAACTGTAAAATTCATTAACCCAGTATGTATTAATTGTAACCTACAATTAAAATTACCCAATTTTCTTCCAATTTATTTCCATAATTTAGCTGGGTATAATGCTTATTTATGTATTAAAGGGCGAGGATATGATAAAACATATATGGATTTAATCGCAAATAATGAGGTAAAGATTATTGCTTTTGGTAAACAAACAGAACATTTAAAAACGAGATTTAAAGACACATTTAAATGTATGACCAGCAGTTGAGATTAATTATCATCTAATTTAACAAAAGAACAAATTAAATATACCCAAAAACATTTTCCAAATTATAAAGTAGATTTAGTTATTAGAAAAGATAAAAGTCCATACAATTATATTGACAGTAGGAACAAATTCGAAGAAACTGAACTTCCACAAAAAAAAAAAAAAAAGAATTTTAGAATAAATTAAATGAATCTGACATAACTGATGATGACTATGAACATGAAAAAAATGGAAGGAATTAATTTAATATGAAAAATCTAGGAGAATATCATGATTTATATTTAAAAAGTAATTTATTATTGTTGACAGATATATATGAAAATTTTAGAAATATGTGTTTAAATGCATTTGGTTTAAATCTAGCATGATATTTTACAGCTCCTCATTTATTGTGGGATGCAATGTTAAAAATGACTAAACAACCATTCGATTTAGAGCTCAATTTAGATCTCCTTGATTTCATTCGTGTTAAAGGCCTACAATTAATACTACAATAAATAGAATTTATGTTATTATTCATGTTTATGATATTATTTTAATGATAGAAAAAGGAATTGAAGATAGAATATCACAATGTTGTAAAAGTTATGTTAAATCAAATAACAAATATATAGAATATTTTATTCATAATCAACACTCTAATTATTTATCTTATCTCGATGCAACTAATCTTTATGGACGGGCAATGTCTCAATATTTACCGTATGGAGGTTTCAAATGGGTTGATCATCCAGAATTTAAATGAAATTTTTGCAGAAATATATATTACATTTTAATGATGATTCTCATCATGGGTATATATTAGAAGCTGATTTAAAAAAATCCGCAAGAACTACATCAATTAAATAAAGATATTCTATTTTGCACAGAAAATACATCAATTCCAGGAAAGAATGAATCTAAATTATTAAAAATGATACATAACAAACAAAAGCATGTAATACACTATAATAATTTAAAACAGTGCCTACATAATGGATTAAAACTTACTAAAATACATAGAGTATTGAAGTTTAATCAGATTGATTGGTTGAAAAAGTATATAGATTTCAATTCAGAGACGAGAACTAACGCCAAAAACAACTTCGAAAAAGATTTTTATAAACTGATGAATAATTCTGTGTTTGGAAAAACAGTGGAAAATATGAGGAACAGGGTGGATATAAGACTGATTTCAAATAAAAAAGTTTGTGAAAAATTAATAGCAAAACTAAACTTCAAAAGAAGTACTGTATTTAATGAGATTCTTACTGCTATAAATATGAATAAAAAAATAAAGAATTTCATAAGTCTAGTTATGTAACTATGTCCATTTTAGACATATCAAAGAATTAATGTATGATTTTCATTATAAAGACAAGAAACCAAAATATGGAGATGAAATTGAATTTGGCTATTAAAATACTGATTCATAAATTTATAACATAAAAGCAGAACATTTTTATGAAAATATGAAAACAATGTGAGAATAATTTGATACAAGTGATTTTCCAGATGATTATATCCATAACATACCACAGCTCCAAAAGGAGGTATTAGGCAAAATGAAAGATGAATGCAATGGCCAAATAATGAGAGAATGTGTTTGTTTAAGAGCAAAAATGTATACATATAGAGTTGATGATAAAGAAAATAAAAAATCGAAAGGTGAAAAGAAATGCATAGTTAAGAATACAATTAAATTTGACAATTAAAAGAAATGTGTGTTTGATGACATTTTTACAATGTAGAACAAGTGAAAAAACATAAAATACATACAGTCGAAGTTAGTAAAAAAGCATTAGGTCCTTGAGGTAACAGAAGGTTTATATTAGAAAATGAAATAGATTTATTGCCATATGAATATAAAAATTTATTATTTAAATTCATTGTTTAATATTTTACTATATTATATTTTTATATTCTATATTATTAAATTTAATGTTGTTATATTCTAAATCATTATATTCTATATCATTATATTCAATAATACATTCTATAATATTATATTCCTTATTTCATTCTGTAAAAATTTTATGGATTCACAAAATCTGTAATGTTTCTAGCATATTAGTTTCCAAAACAATGTCAATATCAGCACCGTAAAAATAAATTAAAATTTTCATATCTAATTTCTAAAACAATATAATTAAATCATTCATTAATAATTTTAAAAAGATCGGCTATTTGGGTTCATAAATAATGAAATATCTAAAACCGAAGATCTTTTTGGAGAAATTCTAGCAAATATATGTGTTTCTAAATCTTTAGATTCATTATATTTTATAAACATACCGCATACTAACTATGAACATTTATTGTTTTAAAAGGCTTAAAATTAGATACTTTAGTACCCATAACAGATATTTACTTTTTCAATAATCACATTTTTTTTCAAACCCAAGAATATGAGACAATCAATCATAAAATTTAATATTAAACTTAGATATAATTGATATTCTATTTTTTCACATAGTTTGATGTTAATTAAATTTTTATTAGATGAAAATGGTTCAATTGAATTTGTAGTTTCTTTTAATGATCAACTATTGTATTGACCTCTAGGAATATATTTATATATATCTTCATTATTATCTATAAATGTTATAGTGTTTTTGTTTATATTAGGTATTAAATAATCTGTTTTAAAACTAATTAAAGCAATATATTTATCTTTATAAGTGATATAATGACATTTCTTCTTTAATACAGTACCTTAATTTGTTAAATTAAATAATCAATTATCCATTTAATAAACTAATGTAATTATAATGTTTAATTAAAAAGTTGATTGGAGCATTGGTGTATATTTTCGAATGAAATTCTAAAAATAAAAATTGGAGAATTATCACCTGGTAATATGAGGACAATAATAGTAGGTCCTAGTAATGAAGAAAAACAAATTTAATGATAAATTGTATTTATGAGAATAGTTGGTTAAATTTTGATAAATTGGATGTTTGCTCAAAAGTTTAAATCAACCAAAATATATTCAGTTACAAGAAGATATTGATTTGTTATCAAAAAAGCTAAAGGTAAGAGAAAAATTGGATACTTTTTAAAATAATAATGATGAAATTGTGAAAATGATTCTTTGGTTATATTTGGTGATATTATTTTTGACGATCAATATATAATTAGCGAATAATCCACTAGAGGGAGATATTAATATATGTATTTTATTTATTTACAAGTTTTTCGAAATTTCGTAAGCAATTGGTAGAAGATAACACAATTTTTTTAATGTATATATAAACAATACAGTACTAAGTTAAAGCTTATTTATATTGATTTTGTTGGTGGAGGTATGTCTTGTGAAAATTTTAAAGATATTTGTCCAAAATGTTGGGTTGAGGATTATGGTTATATTACATTATATTTGAGTAGAAAATGAAAGAAGTAAAGTAAAGATATAAAATTAAAGGCTATTATTTTTTAAAACATTCTGCAAATATGTAAGCTAAATGATCAACTTTTTTAAACCATGTTTTATAAACGTAAAAATGTGTTTTATGAGAATAAAAATGTATGCTGAATATAATGGCGAACATGTTTTATGATCATTAAACATGTTTATGAGCATAAAAGCATATATTGAACATAACATTGAATGTGTTTTATGATTTTTAATTTTTTTTGAGCGGGAAAAGTGTATGTTGAATGTAATGTTGAACAGGTTTTATGATCTTTAAATGTGTTTTACAAGTGTTAAAATATTATGCATTTGAAATAAATAATTACATAAAAATATTTAAAATATACAAAACATATGTTTTTTTAATCCAAGAGCTATGAGACATTTCAAATCCTAACCATTTTGTATAAACACCAATGTAAGATAAGGAATTATTAATAAATTATATGAAACAGCAAGAAATAATTTTCCAAGAAGAAAAGTAATACCATATGAAATTAATGATTTGTAGCAAATTGATATTGTTGATATGGGCACTGGTAATTTAAAATGTTTATCAAATATATATAATGGATACAAGTCTATTATGACAACTATTGATGTGGTTTCAAAGTTTGCATTTGCAAAACCTATTGAAAATAAGACAGCTAAAAATGTAGTAAATAGTTTAGATAGTATATTGATAGAAATAAAATCACAAAAATTACAACGTGACTATGGTTATGCATTTCATAATAAAACATTTAAAGAACTTATGCAAGAATATAATGTCTATCATCATTCTACATTCTGTGAACTAAAAGCTAGTGTTGTAGAAATATTAATTCGCCATCTATATTTAATGTTTGAATTTTCAATGTAAATATTATTCTCATCTCCACGTAAACCAGATTGTGTATCAAAAACATTTATTCTTTTTTAGATTTGTTTTCCGAGATTTATGGTAGAATTTGTTGTGTCACGTGTAAAAATTTTTATTGGTACAGTTCCCATTTGCTCTTCCAAATTAGGAGATCTTTATTCAGAAAATAATTCTCTTTCATATTATGTTTCTTTTAGTGTTGGTGGATAATCTAAATATTTCCCTGCTACTGTAACTAGCGTCGTTAATAAGTTTTTATTTTCTTCACTTACTTGTTCTACTTTTATTGCCAATATTTCGTAATCCGTTAGTTAAAGGTAGTTCTTTCTGCTTATTTTTTTTATATTCTGCTTCATGATTAATTTTATAATTTTTGTATTTTTGAATGAGTAATATAACTCGAGAAACTTATTTTGATGAATATCTCATTAATATATTACATTTTTAACTTATAAATTAGTTATAAAAGTATTGAGAGCTTTGAAAGACAAACATTTCCCACAACAGGTCAAACTATGGAGAATTTAAAAACTTACAATAATAGAATTGAATATGATATTCATATAGGTGATGGTTTTTCTTTTCCAAATTATGCTTATGTTTTTGAACAATATCGTTTACTAAAACGAGGTAAAGAAGGGGATGAGGCACAATATGATGAATCAGATAATATTGATGTTTGTTCTAACTTTCTTCCTTTTATATTTTCTAGAGAAGAAATCTCAAAACATGAGAATATTATCAAAACTGTCGATAATCTAGGATTAACATCAAGAATGATGAATATTTTACTAAGATCATCAATTGAACAAAATTAAATAAGAAACTGCTGGTGTTGATAATAACTATCGAGTAAAATCTATTCATAATGATAAATCAAATGAAATAATCTATCCACTGAGATATCTGTTTGGTTTTATTAGTGATAACAACGAAATTTACTGGGAAGGTGGTTATAAAATTACTTTTGTTCGTAATGCGTCAGATAACAATTGTTTATATCTCTATGAAACTCTGTACGTCGAGGGTAAAGTTCAGGAATCTCGTCCTGATCCAAGTAAAATTGATATTCAAAAATTAGAAATTATGTGGCGTATTGTTGAATGTGAATCTAAAACAGCCACTGCAGTTAAAGAAAAAATATACAAAAATCCAAAAACACCTATTAGTTTTAATTATTGGCAGTTTTTAGAAAAAGAAGTTCCTGTTGGATCAACTGCTTTTAACTTTGACATAAAATATCAGTTTAATACAATTTGTCATGGCTGATTTTGTAATTGTGGGTTTTGAAACTGATAGAAAAATCAAGCTGCACAGCATACATATACTTCTATTTTTGATCACTGTTGTGTAAGAAATATGTAGGTTAAAAATAGAAGAAATTAAAATTTTCCAAAAGAAAATTGGAATCTAGGTATTGAAAATGGTCTTGGCCATAAACAATTTCTTGCTTATAATCATTTTACAAATCCAAAATCAAATCTAGATACTATATATAGAATAATGAACTATATTATAAGCCAAATATGAACTTTGATGGACATATAAATTACTATTCATTTTGGCGGTGAAGACCATTATATGTTATTGATTGTTCATATAAAAAACCACTGTAGTTAAAGAAATAGCAAATATAAAAATTAGTGTGGAGTGTAGTTTCTGGTAACGTTAACGACAGGATATCCGTCCTGTAGAGTCCACGTGTCCATGATGGTGTCGATGGACGCTGGTAAGTTTCTATGTGCGGTGTCCAGCCCGGCGCGCCTTTCCTCCGCGACATCCTCCTCATACTGCTCTTGGAAGGTGAAGAATCGATCGTCTGCTGCATCCGTGCTGTTCCCGCTGAAACATGTAGTGTCTGGATGCTAACACTCACGTCCAGCTTGGAACTAACTTAAGGCCCAGCTTCGCCCCTTTCGCGGAGTTTCTTCGTCTCCACGTCATAATTCCCAATCTATAGTAATAACTGATCATTTACGCTCTAAGCTCGAATCAGTGATATAAATCAGTGACATCATTTACTGAAAGTCAGTTGATAAGTTACTGCCGACTGGCAAATCAAGAAAATGAACTGGTTACAAGTATGTAACTTACGCAGTGGAATTCTCGATATTCAGTGGGAACCACAAATAAATAAGTGAAATTCAGCCATCATTAATTATTAATAAGTTATCAAGCACAGATTATCAGTCGCTCAGTTTTCACTATTTTCACTGATTTAGTTCAATTCTCATTGTTTAATATTTAGAGTTTACGATTGCATAAAATTTACATTTTACGAATTGTTTAATATTTTTGTGCGTAATTTCAATTGTGTGTTATCTGCTCGTTGTAATACGCCAGGAACATATCTATAATTTATTAATCATTTCCTGCCTGTTTGCTAGCACAAAAAACACAAATTGACAATTAGATACAAATATTTTAGAAAACTAGTAAATTGTAAACGTTCTATAATGAAATATTTCTAATAATACCTCTTGAAACTGAAGTTATAACACAAAAACGAAAAATTTCTCCGTAATATGTGAAACCAAGCCTTAAGAAGGAATGAGTTTGCCGCAGTTTCATACGTTCAGGCACTGATTTCGCTGACGGAAGTTTCATTGATCTTTTTTTCTTTCCAATCCTTCCACACTCTCAAATATTTAAAAACAAAACAACAAACTACATTTCTGTTTCGCTTGGAAAAGTGGTAGTCATTCGCCATATAAAGATGAGCGGCCCTAGTAAACACGATTATCATTAGCAAAGTCAAAATACAGACCACACGAACAATTATTCGGAAATACTGTCAAATCACATGGTATATATTCCCAGTTGAAATGTAGAGACAGAATAATAGAATGTGGAGGGGGGCGGGGGTCGTAGATTCCCTGACCACCCGAATATACAAAAAAATAATACGTGTACAGTCTTTTAAACGAGTAACTTCAACATAGCGCAGTTGTACGGATGTCACGAAAATATACAATATCTAGAACATTTATATAGCTTTTGGTCTAAAATAATTCCTAAGGGTGAATATTGCCACGAATTGTTCCAGAAATTACATAAAATATGAAAACAAATTATACACCCATTTTTCGGACAACGTAATTTAAAGAAAATATACAGCAAAATTATTTTGTGGGGATAACAGTTGTTCCCGCCCTTTATTGCACTCAGTTTAGAGACATGGCATCATAGTTGACAATTGAGTTGCGGATAGTTTATTAGCATTTCGAAACAAATTATAGAGATTTTAATTTTACTGCTACCCTATAAATGTTCTTTCCCAGCGGGTTTATGTAAAACTTTAACCAAGAACTTCCTTGAACTTCTCATTATTGTGTTTAGTAACACAGGAATGCATTAAATATAAATAGACTATAGTTTTATTAACATATGAGGCAGTTACGTGTCAAGGTGAGTTTTAGTGAGAGATGAACTGATTCAAAACTACCACACATGCAGTAATTTACTGCCTATAATGATGTTGTGGTATGGTCAGAAATGTTCTAAAAACAGTGACTCTAATATTACCGTTTCCCACAAATGTTTCATTTCTATATTTAAAACTTCTGTGTAACATATTTGCCATAGTGGAATACCCGGTTCTGAACCGAAATTCGGGTAACTGGTATTTATTTATTCTAAATATATTGTATCTGTTTTGAAAGGAAATAAGAGCATTCATAAAATTAAACGCCTTATAAAAATATAAAAATTAAATTTTTTACAAATATTTATGCAGAAGTTCCTACAAAATGTATGGCTTGAATATTAAACCATTTAAAGATAAAAGTTTTTTTAACCAAGTTACACGAATGTGAAATTTAATAGTTCAGATTTGTTTTCTAAAAAGATAAATACTTTCATATCTTAGTTTTTAATGCTTAATCAGTTAATTTTCAACTTACTTGAAAATATAATATCCTTAAAAATAGAATATAATTTTTAACAAAATTTTCATAGTGTTTCTTCTTTATTTTATTAAAACTCTTGAAAATCAGTTTTCGTTATTTAACCATTCGCGACTTGTGAAATAAAAACTAAACACTTTCCACGAGAACAGAATAACTAGCGGAATTTCCATTTTGTGTTAAAGAGATTTTTCTAACGCGGTGAACATTGTGAATAACGTTTCACGTCACTGCATACTTTTCAAACAACGATATTAGAAGGACGTTCTTCAAAGAGCAAATTCATATCTGTTGTGCTCTATATCTCCATAGATGTAAGATTAACAATAAATTCTCTGTTAATTGAACTATGAAATCATATAAAACACTCTTGGCCTTCTTCTTCTTTGCTGCAAGGAGGAGATGAGGTTATACATTTCTGGACTTCATTTTTTTACCAATGAGTTTTTTTTAAATTGTATATAGGAAAAAATTAAAATCAATTAGTTATGTGACACTGAGTGACACTTTTTAAAATTTTTTTTACCAACCGAGCTATTCCAAATTAACCAAACTCAATGTGGGATTATCTGAAGAAAAACAACATAGACGACAGTCTTGAGACCGTCAGTACTGTAAATTAGAAGGGCAGTGCTTGTTGTTAAGAATATGTTTTACTTAAGCATGTAGTGAAATTTAATGCTTGTATTGACGTTTTTTTTCTTTTGGGCATATTCGATAATCATAATTCATATATATATATATATATATATATATATTATATATATATATATATATATATATATACACACACGCACACGTCTTCTCTCTTTACAAGAAAATATCCCAATAATCTTTTAAAAACGTACAATTTTTAAAAATAAAATATTATATCTACATCAAACCTTTAGCAGATTTTCAGAGCCACCTTCGTTAACATTAAACATTTTTTTATTGCTGCCATAATTCCCATTGGCGTTTTAAACCCACAAGCAAATAATTCTTTACAAGCCATTCGATTAAATTACTCTGAGATAAAATTTTAAGTTTCGTATTCTTTACTGTAAATCCTAGGAGAACACTATCGATACCACGAAAATGGTAAAAATTCTGTGGACAAAGAAGGAAATAAAAAGGTTTATTGTGATTGTTTTTGGGCATACCTGAAATAATAAAAGTTACAGCACACCAGCAATCATATCAAATGCTCTTCTAGTGTTAAAAATAAGTTACTTGTTGCTTTTGGAGCGTGCATATTTAAAACAAGAGCTTCTACATTCGTCGGGCTACGAAACATGTTCTTAGCTATTTGCGAATAGCTAAATATAATTTTCATTACTTTAGTAGAGCAGTCCATACTGTTGACCAACTTTATGAAAACCATTGCTGTGGAAAGCTCAATCCTCGGCTCTTGGAATTTCACTTTCATTTTCCTCTAGAGTTGACATTGCGGTACTATATAAATTCGAATTAAAAGCTGATGCGATCAGCATGCCGCCGACAAGGTGTACACGTGGTTGGACTTTACCAGGCCATAATTACTTCGGTCCAGGTAATCCAATAAATAACGGTGAACTGGTTGATGAAGACGACCGTAAAGCACATGATCACTATTTTCTATGTGATTGTGCAACATCAGAATGGGTACGTGTAGCTGATCGTGAAGCTATAAGGAAGTACACAAGTGATATTATTCACAGTAAAAATTACCATAGTGTAATTGGTGCTGCAGGACTTGGACTCAAATATGGCGTAGAATCACTAACATTGTGTTGTAACCACGAATGTCTCGTCAAGTCACATAGAAAAAAAATATCGCTTCCTTAGAGATAGTTCTACTTGGAGTTCATGTGAATGGTCACGTACTAAATTAATAAATCAAAATAAACAATCAAAACTAAGTGCTGCTACTTTTCAAGCTGATCAGCGCAAAAGATTACCTCCTCGTGAACGTGTTGAAATTGAACAAAGAAAACACGAAGAAAATTTACGTAACGAACCTCGGCATCAGCGTTCTTGGGATCGCCAACTTCAGAAGTAATAACAACTCAAGCAAAAGTTCACGAACCTATGCGTCGACAAAACCCTTCTCGTCCTGCAATGATAATTGCTGCAGGTGATCGTCAAGCTCAGCCTGATGACAACATTGATGAAATAGATGCATTGTCACCTTTACTACCTAATCAAGACGTCAATATGTTATTAAGTAGTGCAAGTATGCGGCTTGGAGATGTTGCAGAGATTGGTGCAGAATCTAGTAAAAATTCCACAGACGCTTTCCGGGTTAATTGACATTTATTTGTGTTAACACCTGCACCATGTATACGTACCAAGACGTTGTACATGTAAATGTGCCACATCAATTTCCATTTTTACACATACATGAAGTAAAATCACACCAACACTGTTAGTGTGAATAATTATTGCGTTTTGTAGTATAAAACCTACAACATGTATAAGTATACATACACTGTAGGTGTAAATACGTGATATCATTTTGTATTTTCACATATGCATGAAGTAAAATCACACTAATGCTGCATGTGTGAATAAGAACTTTATTTTGTTTTTTAACACCTACATCATGTGTAAGTACACAGACACTGTATGTGTAAATATGTCATCATTACTTTGTATTCTTACACATGCATGATATAAAATCACACCAACACTATCTATGTGAATAATTGTTGCATTATGTGGTATAACAGAGCTATAAAAAGTTATCTCCTAAATATAGGTAACAACTGACTTCAGATATGGAATAGGTAGTTATATACAAATACCAGCATATTCCATCAGCGGGAGTTATGATTCCCTTTTGAACACACAAAAGAAGATTGATGTAGTTCTACTCCCTATCTCTAGATCGCATGTTATAAACAAATATGTGAAGTTATATTTGAATTCACAGGAACATTAGTGTAAAATTACAAATACTCTACTCGTTTTAGCAAATTACACATAAAAATGTATAATTACCGAAAATTATTTCTGTAGATATATGGTCACAGATACTCCAGAATGTAAAGCAAGTTTACACTCACATGGTCATTGTAAAATTACACAATTAAAGGTTTACATCTATATTGAAATTTGTGTAATATACTAATTGCATGTGTTTAGTTACAAAATTAGGGTGTTATTTCACACATACATCTAGTTCATTCTATATATAGCAACATTTCTGGTAAACGTACGCAGTGTAGGTGTAAATTTACACATGGAGAGTTTTCAGTTGTAATTTTGTCCTACGTGTGCGTAACATTACCCTTAATGTAAGTGTTATTATTCACAGAAAGTCGATGTTAAATAACACCTTCAATGTATGTGTATATTTTACCATAAATTTATGTTTTTTTCCGGATGTCATTAATTTTCACTTCTACATAGTTTGTGTATGTATACTAACGACGTGTGTTTATTTACACGATTATGGTGTAATTTCACACACATGCATCTAGTTCTTCAATGTATAACAACATTCCCGACAAAAATACTTGGTGTCGGTGTTATTTTTCACATGAGGTGTCTTCAAGATGGCATGATAGATACACATGGGTAAAAATACCCTAAACATATGTGTTGTTTTTCATGTAAGGTCATTGTTTAATTACATTTTCTTTGCAGCTGTTTTAATGCTAGAACTGTCATGTTTTTTTCTGTTTGGGTGTGAGTTTTATTACAAGTACACTGTGTCTGTAATAGTCATACACATATGTTTTTATGCATGTACCTAGTGTTTTTCTTCTGCGCACCTACTTTTTGTGTAATAATGTACTTTGTTGATGTGTTGAAACATATAAAACGTCACTCTTAGAAAATTTAGGTATACTTTTGCGCAAAAATACACCAATTGTCGGTGGTTTTTCGGATTACACGACAAAAATGTAAAAATACACCAACACCGGTTGTGTAAAATTACACTAATTTTTAAAGTGCACGTTACACATCTATTGGAGGTAGTAACAGTGCAGGCAGTAGTACACGTAGTGCAGGTGCTCAATTAGTATTTTATAAAATTCCTAGTAATAAAAGTGTTTATTTAACTTTAAGAAATAATTTATAAACATTAATTTTGGACATTCATATAGTTATCATATTCAAGAACATGTTGATGCAAATTCAAGTGGTCATTCTCTAGTGACTTCATTAGGTTGGTATCCTGTAGAAATCATATGTTTTTATATGTCTTCACAAGAATTTGCAGTTTTATATCCTAATGCTCAAGTTGTAGAATATAATTGTACATTGATTCCCGTAGGTGAACAAACATTATTTGCTAAAGGTAATACATTAGCAGGATCAACAACTGCATTTCACTATGTACAAGGTGGTTATGCTGTAGGCTTAAATAAATCATATGCTTGTAAACCTGTCAAACAAGGATATTCAGGAGGTAGTATGACTATAAATACAATTACTGCAGTAGCATGTCAAGATTGGGAAGAACGAATATGGGGAAAAATATCTCGACAAAGACAGGCAGATTATTAATTTATTTATGGTATTCCTAGAGATCGTCATTGGTCCACTATGATTGATATGCATAATCATACTACTGATAAATATTTTGGTTATTTTGATGCTACATCAGCACGTTTAAAAAGACAAATTGAAAGATTGATTTGGACAGAAGCTAAAAGTATTCCTTTTCAATATACATATAAACCTTCCAATGGTATTATAAGATTAACATAATCAAAAACATTACTTGCTACATATAATAAGTACTATGCAGGTCATTCGCCTATTGCTTCACCAGGTTCAGTAAATGTAAGTGCAAATATACCTGTTATGCTAGAATAATTATAACGGACAATATCTTCCTTTACCACATGATATATTGTATGGTAATTATAATCAAATTATTTAAAAGTGATCAACTTTATTTTCTCAATCAGGTAGTGTTAACAATGTTCAAATTCACCCAGTTTACATTTTGATATTTATCCAGTTAGAAGTAATGATACATCTAGTCTAAATGATTTTATGAACTGTTGTGTATTTACACATGTTATGACTGAAATTGTTATTTATCATACACCAGATAGTTTGTACAGTAGAAAAACTATTCACAAACGAAATGATCAAGTATATGGAGATCCAACTGCTTTAGGTGCTTTGGATGCTGCAGAAGTAACTTTTTACTATGGTAGATATCAGAATGTTAAAGGTCGGATAGTATCTTCAAATTGGGAATCGTTACCTGAACCAGCTCAGCATTTTAAAGGTTATCTATCTGGTATTATGAATTCTAATGTAATAACATTAGAAACTAAAATAAATACTTTTGAACAGCATATTCCTAGAATTTGTAATTTTTTTTTTTCATTTATTAAACCAGATTATGATTTATTATTTAAAGCACATTTTGAAGCAAGGGAAAAGAAAGCAGAATCAGAACTAAAATTTTGTATTTTGTCATATTTTTTGGCTGTACTTTGTATGGATTCACCAGTGGTACATTGCAGTTTTACTTATATTGTTATTAATATATCATGAACATTTTATATACAAACATTGGATTTAGTTTTTGTTTTATATAATTCCAATTTTTCCATTCGTATCTATATATTCTATCGTTCTATCTTTTCCTTAAGAAGTCGTGTTTTTTTTTTTTTTTTTTTTTTTTTTTTTTTTTTTTTTTTTTTTTTTTTTTTTTTTTTTTTTTGCTAAATCTATAAATGGTTTTTTCGTAGCAGTATCATCGCTAAGATTTTTTTTCAGCTAAATTAATTTTACCTCCACTAAACAAACACAAAAGTGTATCTTCACTTGGTTCATCAAAATTTGGGTCATCAATAATTGCAAGCCGTACATTTACAATATTTTTGAATCTAAAACGTGCATACCGGTTATTGTGGTTACAATAACTGGTATTTAATATTGCATCAGCAACCATAGTAAAAAATGCAGATTTATATGCACTTGGCGGTGATAGTACTTCGATAACACTTTTTTTATCACCAGACAATGTTAATACATCATACTATTTTTTTTTTTTAAATTACAATACAGACTCTTCATGTCCATTAAATTGAAAATACAATAATTTATTAACTAAATTTACAGTTTCTTCTATAGAAATGTGATAATCATCAAAATGTTGCATAATAGCACTAAACAATATTTTATCTGGTTTATATAATGGACGTGTACCTTTTACGTAACTAACAAATTGTGAATAAGTAAAACTATTTCCGTAATAATACAATTTGCAGTTTCAATACCTTGTTGTATATATATTTTAGACGTATTTACAAGTTTCGTTTTACTGTGCCACCAAAAAGATTAGTTAACGAAGACAATGCTGTACAGACAAAATCAACCAATATATAAGCTAGATTACCTGGAGTCATTCTTTTCCATAATAAATTCTCTAATGTGTATCGTCCTTCACAAGTCCTTGACGATGACGCTCGTTCATATATTTCGAAATTTCTCTCTCAGGAGAACGCAACAAGCTTTGTCTACAAGTGTTACAGGTTGATCCAAATTCATAAACATCTGACATTTCTGTTGGCAATGTTTACATATTTTCCTCGGAGACACTTTCATAATTGCAGTTGTGGGGAATAATTTCAATTGGACTAAAAAATAATTTTTGGTCTCTGAGAGGATAGTTGACCTCTATTGAACGTTGTTTCTTTTTAATGAAATAAATGAACACATTAACGTAGTATTTCCAGTTGAGAGCGCCGGCATCTCTGATAAGTTTGGAATAGCGGGAAATAATCCGGATCCCATTGAGAAGGGCATATCTACATCGCGACTGGCGCCAGGGGCAGTTATGTACGATGTGGATGTGTCCGTATTCCTCGCCGTGTTGGTAGACACAACTGCATCTACCGCATCTCGATTCACAGTTGGTGCGTTGTCTTTCAGTAGCACGTCGCAACAACTGATCAGCCTCTCGACTGGATTTATAAACATAGATAACGTGTAAGATATTACCTTTTTCAGCTGATTTAGCCAATCTCTCTGTGTCATTTCATATGAGGAGATCTCTGAGGTTGAACACGTTTGTATAGCACGCGGTATCATTACTAAATCTTGTCTTAGCGTGCCACCAACTTTCTGCAAGTTGCTTTCCAACAAGCCAATTAAGTCCAATGGTCCTACATTAATGAGGTGACGTTACACTCAACATTTCGAAAAAATATATAAATATACAAAACAGTATCGTTATTACACGTAACATCTTTTTTCACTTTTGGTAATTTTGGTTTTGGTGGAGAAATCTTCTTATTTTTCTGTGGAGGACTGTCTGGCATTTCTTTTTCTGCTATAGGTACGACTTCGTCGTCTACCATCAGCTGCGTCTCGGGAAACTGGCAAGGCGGCGAACGATCAGACGAGTTAGACATGGTGCACAAACACTTGCAATTCGGGATATAACGTGCTATGCACTTCTTGTGTATGACAGCTTTACCTCCCAAACAGAAAATTAATTCACTCCTCCAGTTAATTAAGTCCTGTAGATCCGAAACCACCAGATCGTCGTTTTCCGGAACTACAAAGTCTGCGATTTCGGTAAATTCCCAAATTGGACTTATGTACGGTAGAATGAGCAACTGAGCTACTCTATCACCACGACACACCATCTGCTGGCGACCAGAATCGTTTTTCAACAGAAAAATATTTCTCATATAACTTGAGTGTATACAGCTGCAAAATCGGCTAATGAGCTTCCAGATGAGTAAAGACGTACTGTACCACTGGTGCATCCATACTGACTTCAAACTGCGAAAATGGAAGGTATATATATTGCATTTCTAGGTTGACAACAGCAGCGGACGCCCTGCAACCTGTCGTGAACTGTCAAGAGCCAAGGACTGAGTATTGCACAGCAGCAGCTTTATATAACGCAGTCAGTCGCCAACAGACACTCCCCTCTCGGCCCTAGGGACAACGAGCACATGCTAGCCTTCAGAGTGCATCGCGGGGCCGGGAGGGGAATGTCTAGTGGCGATTTATGTAAATTTTTTATGTATTCGCGCATTTGTCTATAGCCAGATGTTTCGCAGAAATACTGGTTTTCTTGGCATCTTTCGTATTACTACGTCCAGTTACAGCGAATGTTTCATACGGCACACAGCGAGCATCAGTGGTGTTTCTCTGCGCGAACACAAACAAATTATAACTACACATCGTCTCACATCTTTAATTAATAGATCATTGTTTTGTTTCATTCAAAGCACAATTATCATACTCAGAAGAAGATCCTCTCTTTTAATATTATGAGAAAATTATTCAAACCGTTTCGTTGATTTACTTCGACGGTACAGCACAAACAGAAAATATAAATGAAAATTCTGTTCCAAAAATCATGATGGGGTGGTCGTGGTTGTGAGATACTCGTAACATAAGTACATTCATCCCAAAATGTTTTTAAATTTAAAGAAGAAAAAGTCATATTGAAGAATAAGAAAGGAAGTTCCTAATTACTACAGTTTCTGCATAAGGGATACAGGAAGATACATTTTTTAAATGTAATGTCTATGGCTGTGAATCTACATTAAAATTTCTATAATTTCTAGTGTAATGCATTTTACCCAATTTTAACAATTTCTTGGTATAAATATTAAATCGTGACTTTTTCTAGAGCATTAATCGTTATTATATTTAAAAAATTTGCGTACTGTGCAAGTTAACATATTTTTTGTTGAAATAATTCCAAGAGAGAGAGATATAATTCAAGACACAATAAGTGTTACTACGCTAGCTGTAGTGAGCAAGTCATAGGTGTTTAGAGATTTAACTTAATGGCTTTACTTAGTTCCGACCTGTTTCAGTTCCTGGAACACGTATGTCCGTGACGTAGCAACGCTTACTTATCCCAGAGTATGTTTTACGACTTTTATGTTGTCGCGATCGTATAATATATGTATTGCTGCTTTAATTGGAATATTATGCCACATATAAAATTCACCTACTTCCGAAATTGTCCACGTTGATTTAAAATTAAAAATAAGAATGAAATATTCAAGCCTAGTGTTCGGCTTTGGAGCGGTTAAGGTGTTAAGTTTCTAAGTGATTGTTTTCTAGTGCGGTATTTATGGATTTACAAATCGTGGAATATTGTTACAAGCACACAAACATTTTTATCGAGTTCCATAGTGAGTGTCATGTTTACCTCGAAAATTCCTCTCCACTTCTAGGTTTGTGAGTCCAGTGCTTGAGATGGCAGCAAAAAATGGAGTACTACAATATAAATAAGACAGGAATCAAAATAGCTAAGGCATTGACTGGTGGATCAAATATTAAAATATTCATTAGTTTCTTGGTAAACTCACTGCAACGATAGGTATTTGTCAAGTCCTTTGCGAAAAGTCTCCCATGTTATAAAGTGTGGCATCTTCCGAACTATAGACTCAACTGTAACTAATACAAATTCCATGAGTGGTTTGACTAAACAGAACTAATTCATACTTATATATACACACATACAATATTATACTTTATATTATAATTTGAGGAACAGTGTGTTGCAAATTATAAATGCGCAACTATGTTTGCGAAAAAAAAAAAATATTTCTGTATTTTTAACAACAAAACGTATTCCGAAAAATGGAAATATGTTTATGAAGGGACAACATGTGTTTGCTTGTTATGAGCAAAAAAGTGGATTTCAATCAAAAAGATTGTTATATTTTCTGAATTTACACAATATTATTTCGACAAATCAACATGGATTTACCGAAAGGTAAACCATCAGAGCAAACACAAGGGGTAAACCCCTATTTTCATGATGACGGGTTATGATATTACCAACTACATTGCCACAGGTGTAGGATCTCCATTCAACACAACACTATTCACTGATTTGTTGCTTACTCGTAGGTGGTTACTATTATTTTTGACTAAATTACATTCGAAATCGTGGATTTTAAGGCCGTGTAGTTCCCTTAATAATCACTTTGGGGTAAAAGTTGTACAGCCATTTTCGTCTTATATTTACGTCAGGAGTAACCTGCCGGTGTTTATCGGTGTTGTTCGGAATCACGTTGCGTGTGTGTGTGTATTTTCTACTAATTTTTGCATAAGAATCACCTCACGAAGTTTATCGGTCTAATAGAGAAACACTATGTATGTATATATAGCATTTCTCTATTATACAGATAAACTTCCTGATGTGATTCTTTATTTTAAAATGAGTAGAAAATATAGAGGACACGTACCACCTAAACTGAATATTCACGGAGTTAAAATCCCTCGAAAAGTGAGAATTGGAAATACATTTTTGCAATGTATCGGAAACCAAGTGAAATGAAGTTACTGTTCTCCGATCATTGTTCTATGTTAATGGGATCTCCAACTTAAGGGCAAATTCATACTAATTAATACCGTTCTCTGTAAAAGAAATAACAGGAGTGGCCACTATATTTTCCCTGGCAACTCTTTTACGGTCTGGAATTTGGAACTTTTGATGAAGAAATATTTAGCAGCATGGCCTAAGTGACAAAATTTCTCCTCTTGTCGCAACTGCCCAGGACCCACGGTTTACGTGTAAAACGCACACAAAGAGTCATCTGCAGCGATTCAGTGCCTAGCGCATAGGCAAAACTACGTACATTCGCGTACAAAATACTGCGTGACCACTGCACAGACGGCTGCCTATTTGTTTCTGGCGACTATTTGTATGTAGTCCTTGTATTGTATGTTTAAATGTAATTCTTTCAAATCGTATTAGAAGTGAAATGAAGGTACAATTCTTCGAATAATGTGTTATGTGACCGGGAACGTGAACCTAAGAACAAACCCATATTAATGTTACCCGCCTCCCTCCACTTAATAAAGATAACAACAGAGGTGGCCACATGTTATGCACCATCGCTGGTGGTGACGATAGGTGCGCGCGCTCTCGCTTGTGTCAGTGCCTGTGTACAACTAGCTGTTTAATGTCACGCACGCCAATCTTGTTTGCCCTTCTGATATCTTGAACACGGTGGTTCCTAGTTTGTTGTAACAAAAGGACCATTTCTGTTACATAGGTGTTACTGCGCAATAAACAAGCATCACGCGTTAACAATTCCTAACGGTAAACACGTTGTATGCAACAAGAGTTGGCCACCCCTGTTATCTTCATAACCGTGGCGAGGGGGGGGGAGGCATTAATGCGGGTTTGCTCTTAGGTTGACGTTCCCGGTCACACAACACATTATTCGAAGAATTTTAATGTCATTTCAATTCTTTTAAAATTCGCAGAAATGCCATTCAAACATATAGTACAAGGGATACATACAAACTGTCGCCAGAAACATATAGGCAGCCGCGGATGTAAATAGTATTGTCAGTGTGATAGGTACTGAATCGCTGCGCACGAATATTTGTGTGCGTTTTTACACGTAAACCGTGGGTCCTGGGCAGTTGCGACAAGAGGACATATTCTCGTCAGCTGTTCAAGACGGACGTTGTGTGTGGACGGCGGTGCATTTTAACGTCTACGTTTAAGCGAGTTGTTCCCGAGATTAATAGGAGGAACGAAGCTTTATGAACGATGTTGTGGAGCAGTTTTGAGACGTTAAGTATTTAAACGGATGCTGAAATTAAAGGCCTTTTAATCGTGTAGGCAGTGATTATTGGAAAACGATGAACACACATGTTTATTATTATGAACACGTCCGTAGAAAAACTTGTAATTACCAGGACGGTGTTCATAATTTCTCCTGGCAAGATTTGGTTACACGTTGCTGTTAAAGTAGTTATAATTACTTTCCAGATCGGGGCTCTATTCGATCATGCCATACGTGGTCAGTTGTAAAATTTGTGATGTCTGTGCCGTACTTTTTGACTGTAAATTTGAGCCCTTTTGTACCGGCTTGAGGAAGTGTTGCTGTTGACGCAATGTACTAGAGCCCCATTTAATTAAGGGGCTAAGTGTTCTGGTTAATTTGATTTTGCTACGATCTGGAACTGTAGATGCAATCTACTTTTTAGTTCTTGTTGTTGAATTTTCGTATTTTTGTGGACGGTTGAAGAGGTGTAAACTATATGGCTCATCGATATGTTCAAGGTTAAAAGACGCAAATACAATTGGTGTCATTGGTTACTGTAGGAACATGGTAACATTATGTTTTGTTCGTAAGGAATACGGCAGAGGCTGTATCGTTTAATTGTTAAGACCATATTATATTGTAAATATTTTTATATGCATTTTAGTGGCCTTATTTTTTACCCGGGGCTGGTATTTCGAAAGGAATAGATGACAATCAATTACAAATATTTATTTGGAAATTGTATTAATGGGTATGTATGGCAAGATGCGTGTAATGCTGTATGCCACATTTGGTAAAAATGTGTTTTTTTTTTTTTTTGTAATTCAAGCCTTTTGTTTATGTTTTTATGCTGTAATAAATTTAAATGAGCATGAGAGAGTAGTTTTAAATATTAACGGAAGAACGTACAGTCGTGGGTGCAACCAAAACTTTAGAAGCTATTTCCCTACAAATTCCTCAGTGCTCGAATTGAAAAGAAATTGTCTAATCTCTATTAATAGTAATTTTTACATATTCTTTCCCTTTCAACTGAAACAAGTTACAAGATAATAATATAGTACGTGATATTGCAATAACGTATGCAATTGTGTCGTTATAAAAAAATTGATATTAATTAAAAATTAACTATGGTTTTTTACTGATCGTGTGCAAGAGATTTTAAGAGACTCGAAATGACATTGTTTATATTTCGGTACTATTCAAGAATTTAGAAAACGTAGGACATATGGAATTGTGTGTCTGCAATCTGAATTTTCAGTCTATTTGTGTGAAGACGTACTGAGCGAAATATCCGCATTGTATTCAGCTGGGAAAATTTAATTTTGACAGAATAAATTTGAGAATATGTGTTCCGGACTCTCCATGTTCTTCCCTGGTCTGGTCGAGTAAGGTGTCTGAATACTTGCCGTGTTGGGTTGGCGCCACACCCTAGTACTCAAACCTATCGTAACACTGGCACGAGTATTGTAAGGGTGGACAATGCGACCGAGCTCCGAGCGCTACGTAGCCTCTTTTCACAAGTACGACCCATGTCTCCGTGAGTGGTGTTACTGCAGCCGACACTCTTGCATTTAAACAACTAGGGCTACGCAACAACTACGCCCTGCGCAAAACAACAACAACAATTTAGAACACCGGTTGCACCAACATCTTCCTAGATCTGAGATCAAATTATCCTAGTCCCGAACCAGGATCCAGTTTGATCTTAGTTTCAACGTAAAAGTGTTGCACCAACGAAATATCATGATTCTGGATCTCCGATTCATCGATCTTTGCTCCAAAGTGAGAGATCGATATTAAATATGGGACAAATTTTGCTATTGGCTCGTAATACATGACGTCATGGAAATAGGTGTATTTTTCACTATAGATAGAACTAGATGTGCGATGTTCGATCTATTTTAAGTAAATTGCTGTTGTGCGAATTTTAATGAATAAGATTCGAGTGCGTATAATGTTTTTTTAATTTCCCAAGAAATCAATCGAACGTAGTTCTATCTGTTGGCGTATTTTCAAACTACATTTGTCGACGATGGCTGCTGATCTCGGATCGAGATTTCGAACCACCAATTTCGGCGGTTCGAAAAGAATTTGATCTCGATCTCCAGTCCAGCTATGAACTTGAATGGTACAACAGTTTTCTGTATCGATGTTATATCCGATCTCGGATCGAGTTTCGAACCATGATGATGCAACCAGGCAGTAGCCATTGGCAATCCCGGGGTGCGTCTTTCTCTAGATATTCTCCCCATGTTGTGGATTCCACCGGCTGGCAGCCCACTCGTACCAAGGAAGAGGATTATCCGACCCTGGGGTCTCCGCATTGGCTTCCACCACCCAGGGCCATTCTCTATACGGCCATCTGTCACCTGGCCTTTGTTTCTCATTCGTGGAACAAGTACCTACTACCTAGTGGATACCTGGGCATATAGTCCAAGCACTCCCCTCTGCCTGCAAGAGTCCATCCACAATCTCACCTCCGGGCATCCGGAAAGCCAGTGGTTCAACGAACGAGAAAGGGTATCTGCCTTTTTGAACGGATCGATAGATTGTACCTATGCTCGTCCACTAGGTGTGGATCGAATAATCTGGCGCTCAGGACTTTGGTTCACAAGGTCCAATGTGAATCAATTCACAGAAATGGCCATGGAACAAAGGAAAACACACGCTAATGCCTCTTACATTTAGCATGCACCATGGGCGATCGGAGAGGCCCCACCCGAGGTTTCCTCTGGTGGCTCATATATTTTGGTTTGACTCGTAGTGGCAGTGGTTGAATCTCCGCATTTCTGGATAATAAATTGATGGTCCCACACCTATTAATAGGCCGATAGAGTGAGTGGCGCCTCAGCTCTGGCACAGTCTCAGGAAGACAGCAGAGGTTAAGTTAGGACTTCAGCCGGACAATGAGTACATCTTAGGCGAGAGTCTCAGTGGAAATATGGGCGGTCTCTAAAGGCACACAAATGTATAGGCTATTCACAGTAAATTGAGCCCTTTTGAAAGCCCTCTCATTTGAAATAAAGTCGATCAGTATATTTTATTTTAGCTATAGACGTCAACATTCGACTGCGGTGTAATATACACGTTGTGTTTATTACTTATATGGTGGTTAAAGGATAAAAAAATTAGCTAAATGTAAAAAGTGCTCACTTTACCGTCAAAGAGCCTATATCAGCATTGGCCTTTGTATATGGTAAAATGTATTAGCTGAAGTTATCTTGGCTCAGTGAATCACAATCCTTAGCATTTGGGTCTCTTATGCTGATTATACTCCGACGAAGGTTATTTGCTGTCAAAAATATTCTCGGGGGATTTTTATACCAAAAAAATTCTTTGATTGTTTGACCTGACACGAAATGATGCCGGAGTAAATAATCCGTGGAAACCATTGTTGGCAAAAAAAAACCTTATTCAGTGAATCTATTAAAGTGAACAGGCAAATTTTCATCATAATTAAACATTAATTTGCTGATATAAGTAGTGGGACTACTTTCCTCTTCATGGGGGCAAATAACTTTTAATAAAGTAAGATACTATAATTTAGGATTATAGGAAAGTCTTGATTTCTCGTTTACCACAGTATAATAACATATGAAACTATAAACATATGCAACAGTACTAAGAAAATTTCAAATAATCACATGCCTTCCACGGGAATCGAACCCAGTAAACATTGGTGCATAAACTAACGTACAATAAAATGCATTATGGAGATCGGATACGGAGCGTCAACTTCGGATGTAATCAGTGTAACGCTATGAGTTATATGGTTTACTAACATGAAATAATTAGGGCAGTTATTTTGAAAAAAAGTGCCTCAGCCACATAAAACACATACGTTTACATCACCTACCGTAGTGAAACCTGTATGGACATTTCGGTGGAAATCTATTAATTGGTCACTGAGATTTGGGATAAAAAATTTATTTTCATGTTTCATGTTATCTTTCAATATTGCCTTAAAACATATAATGAATAAGTTTTTTCTATTAGATATTGCCAGCCTAAGGATTTCAGTTGAATTCTTTTAAATTATTTAATAAATATGATAATATATACGACAAACATTAAAACAATTATATGGCATCCATTTTGAAAAAAGTGTCCACTCACACTTAAATCATATAAGTTTACATGGTCAATTGTAGCACTATTAGCGTGAAACATTTAGTGGATATTATTTGAATTGTTCAGAAAAGATTTGGTAAAACGTTTAATTTTCTTGACTTGCACTATTTTGCAAAAGGGGTCTCTCTGTATGCATGATTTATATTTCAAATAAATACTTAACTATAATATACAAAATTTGGTTAAATTGTTTTGAATTTTTTAATAGATGCAGTATACTAAACTGAATAATTGATATTAACGCCATTCAAAAACGTCCTGCGGCATCTAAAACACGTTAGTTTTGATTACCTACTGTAGCACCACTCGCATGTAAAATTTGGAAGTTAGTTGATTGGTACTCGAGATATGGCATAAAACCTCAGTTTTTTTCATGTAACGATCATTTCTAATGGAGGACAAAAATGTTATGTATTAGCAGATTCGATAATTGTCATAGACACAGTAAAGAGTGAAGTTATAATTGTTTACATATATTCATAGATATAGCACACTAAACGAAATTGTTATTATAGCCGCCATTATGATAATAAGTGACTGGCATACTTCAAACTTACTAATTAACACTGCCTACCACAATACAACTTCTTCGACAAATTTGGTGGTAATGGTTAATTGTTTCCCAAGTTATTGCATAAAACGTGTTTTATCATATGGGGTTATCTTACAAAATGGCAGAGAAATGAGACGCTGTATAGATCAATTTGATGGTTATAATATTATATAATACATGATTATATAATAGAGACTGCCAAAATACAAAGTTATGTTGAAATTTGTTTAGTAGTTTCGTACATATAACACACTGAGAATAAATTTCATGTAGTCTGCAATTCGAAAATAAGTGTATGATTGACCCTCGCAAAAAAAACATCAATTCACATAGATTGCCATTATTGCTACATGCTTGACAAATTTGGTGGAAATATGTTGGTTTTCTCTGGAAATATGACATACAAGTTTTATTTTGTCTTGTAATGCTATCTCACAAAATGGCAGACAAAAGAGACTTTGTGAGAACACATTTAATGTTACATTTCAATAGATATTGCCAGCATAAAAATTTATGATGTTATTATATACATATTTTCTGTGATATAGCATACTAAGCTTAAATTACTATATGGCCGCCATTTCGAACTGTTTGGCATATATTATAAAAGTAATATAATGGTATATAAGCATTTTTACAGATATAAAATTATGTATAATTGTGCATATACATATATATATGTATATACGCACACATACAGCATGGGTGAAATATTTCCACATTTCGCGAACACAACAAACTTTAGATAACATGCTTACCTGTCTTTCTGTCATGGTCTTCACTTCATCATTTTTGTTTCTGTCATTGTAAGCGGAATTCAGGTGGTCGTAAAGAGTTCTGCAAATTAAAAAAAGCATCATAACTATTAGATTTATAATATATTACAGCATGCAATGCATGGAATTAAAAAAAAATTATAATTGAATGTATGGATCATGACTTCAAAATAGGGTATAAATTTAAAATATTGAATAATAGCATTACTCTGTTCGGATTTATTATAACGTTTTGGAGAATTTTGTATCTTTCTGTGTGAAACTGCCTAGTAAAGAAGGAATTATGATATTTCAAAACTAAACAACGGGGGTTTATGGCCTGTCTTGGGTAACCTAGTTTATAAGTTAAGTTTATAGAGACCTCCCGTGGCGTAGTCGGTTGGTGCGCCACCGATCTGAGGTGCGGGAGGCTCTGGGTTTGAATCCCGGGTGAGGCATGGGTGTTAATTTATGTTAGGTTATAAGTTAGTCTGTAAGACGTCCCGTGCTATGCTTTCAAGCATAAAATGTCACTTGGGTTAGGTGTGAAAGGTCAATGACATCCAAGATTGCAGCCAGTGACGTAACAAGATGGCGCCTCATCAACTCCTGCACTCCTATGCCTGATGCCCTTGTCCCTACCATTTCCCTGCTACTGCTGTGGTATTAAGACGAGTTTAGAAGCTAAGATTCAGACAACATGCGTGGATTTTTTAAAATCTTCCAGGGAATTTGGTGGCTTACAATCTAAAACTGCTTGAAGGACAATTTCAGCTCCCGTGAGAAATTGTGTCCGTGCTGTCTTTTAAACACGAAAATCAGCCTTATTTTGAATGTCGTAAAATGTTAAAAATAATTTTAGAGATCGCCTGGGTATATTATCGACGTGGTATGCATTAAACAAGTTATTTTAGTGTTCACATTATTTGGTACAATAAGTGGCTAAGATAGTCTAAAGTCGTAAGATAGTCGTAAGACGACCAAGCATTTCAAGTGCAATACTGAAATTCTGTTAAAATACTAAAATTTACATGTTTTTGAAAGAGATGACTACTATTTCTTTGCGTTTTAAATACAATTTTATAGATCTGCAGTGTTTGACACACATTTTTTCAGGATGGTTCACATAATAATGATTAGGTTTTATAGGTAATCAGAAATATGTCTGAAACTGCCGTTAATCATCCATGCAACTACACGACATAAAACACATTTTTACATAATTTATTTGGGTATGCTCCTACCTGTTAGGAAAAAAATTACATCACGTTTATAATTTTGTAAATAATTTTGTGTGATACCGTGTCCTTAAATACATAAGTATTATTTTGACATATAATTATACAAAAACAATACGAATGTTCTTGTGATCCTGTATTTAACATAATAGGTTGTTGGAGAAAATGGAATTAAGTAGTTATATCACTTAAGGACTTAAATTAAATTCAATCATATTGAGGCATCATAAAGTTTCCAGAGTAGTGTATTTTGAAAATCGTGGCACATGGTGTGGGACGTTTGCTTGAAACTTCGTCAGACTCCAGCAGTATCGTCATTACCTGGACGTGTGGTTGGATGATGTTTCAGCATTCCTTCCTGGCACTAGCCACTAGCGATGCGACAAGGATGGCAGGAAAAAGCTCGTACGACCGGTCGTGACATCCTGCGGGGAACCCAAACATGTTGTCTTACACTGAATATACACTATATATGGAGCGTACTCATTAAGAGAGCACACAAAACAGTGAGAGCACACAATATTTTGAGTTGAAAAGCTATCACGTGATTCAAAGGTTGTTTCTTTCGCATTGATAGAACAGAGCCAAAAGTCAAATTACACCTATTTGCTTCCCGTGAATTTGACAAGTTTGACGCTAAACAAACGAAGCTATAAACACTTAAACGCGTCAAAATGTTTGCTATCATGAATATACGGAAATAGATGTGTTAGGAAAGGGTACGATTATGAGGGCACTTTAGTCAGAGAGATTTCTAAATTTTTTTAATGTGTCTCGGTTCACAGTTCACGATGTTAGTGTCAAAGGAAAACATCATAGAAGTAGAGTGGGGAGATTTGTGCGGCTCTTAACATCGATATGGTGAGAGCTTATGAGTTTGAGGCGGGGTGAGTGTGGTGCAGCTCCGTAATGAAAGGGTGGGGGAAGAAGGAGACTTCTGAGGGAACCCGCCGACCAGCGGCACCGTCCAGCGCAATTCCCACATACGAAAATCCAGGAGCGACCCCGCCAGGTATCGAACCCGGTTCGCCTAGGTGGGTGACGAGTAGTCTACCCACTAATCCACCGCGGCCCCAACGTCATGGGAGCACTATCTCCAAATGTCACTCTAGTATTCTCAAGAAACTAATTTAGCGTTATGGGTGAACTCTACAGCCTATTGTGTGAACCAATCATCACCTAACCATGTTAACAACTGCACGAATGATTCCGTCGCAACACAGGTACAGAGGTCAGTGATATTACTCTGGTTTGCATGGTTGTGTCGTTGCTGAGACGCCACTGATCACATCACGATCGCTTAACGTCGTTTCGAGTAGTGCAAACAAAGTCATTAGAGTGAAGAACACTAGAAAGGTTTATGTAGTGATGAGGTACGGTGCTTTATATAACACTCGGCTGTACAAACAGCTTGTACCCGGCGGATGCATGACAAACGGTAATTACCTCAATGAATTGTGTTTTGACAGTATAATTTGATGGCGATCGTGTAATTGTTTGTGTCTCTTTTTCTTTGTTTGGGCTTGGGAAATTGATTTTAATGCGTGACTCAGTGATCACTGGAATTTAACAGATATTTTGAACAGTAACATGCTTCCCACACTGCGATAACTATTCGTGCCAGAAATTCGTATAGCCTAATTCGAAGGGTTGCCCGACAGAAAATGGTCTTATGGATTTGACTTTTGGAACCCGTATGGCCTGTTATACGAACAAGTACTTTTATGCCATTTATGAAGGTAGTCATGCATAAAGATTAGTAGTAGGCGTGTGTCGATACGGGCGCAAGGGATCAGGGAGAGGGGTGAGGCTCCATGTGGCTCGGCCACCATGTTGGATGCCTTGACTTCCCAATAGTTATGCGACCGCCATATTGGATTCCGCTATGTTGGTAACCATTTTGGTAACCAGTATGTGGTTTTTTCATGATATTGCATTCCGAGTGCTCCAATATCTTTCTTTTCTGTCCTTTTCATTTGTCATTTATCTGTCGCATTCGCATGTGTTCCATGCCACCATCTTTATTTTTTTCGTTTGTCTTTTGTTTACATTACTGGATGCCGCCATCGTTGTTTATATTTACAGAGAGGCCGCCTTTTTGGTTTGTCATTGGTTCGACATCATCTTTTTTCACATCGGCTACTAATAGGCGCACCGGTTGTTCGATTCGTCGATTGCCATTTGAGTTCTGGCATTGGCCACTGTGTGGTGGGCCAGTCGCTCGGTTGCGACTGTTGGCAGTTAGAGCACTGCTTTGTTTTAGAACTGGTGTGACACGGGATCGAACTGCTGGACCTTGGGTTCTCAGTCTAATGCCTTAGACCACTCAGCTATCACGACATGCGCTGGGAAAAGAGTCTATAAGAAGTATTTATCTTGGAGACGAATAAATAATATCTTCTCTTTCAATAACGACATTATATATTTTAACTTATATCATTTCTCAAGTTTTTATTTTCATGTCAATAAATTTTATTATTTATTTAGGTTTAACTTACATGTATATTATTTAGATTTAACTTATATGATTTTTTGTATATTATTATTCTATTTAAAGTATTTTTTAAATTATTTATTTTTTATCATTTAGGTTTAACTTACACATATATTATTTAGTTGTAACTTTTATACTTTTAAATATTTTATTTTAAATTTTTACTTTAGATACTTTTTGAGTATATTTTAATCGTATATTTTATTTAACTTTTATAAACAAGTGTATCATGCGACGTGTCTACGAACATGTATTTTCAAGAAGAATGTGATAACATGAAAAAATATTATTTAACCTTTAAAAGCAAGTGTATCGAGTGACATGTATACATATTCGTATTTTTTTTAAACAGATAAGAATATGTCATCACGAAAAAATATGATTATATGACTAAGACCAGTGGCATATTAGCTTTTTATAAGCAGGTATAAATATGTATTAGTAGATATATAACAAGTGTTATATATTTCCGGACTTGTAATTTCAAGTCGAATGTTAAAGCAACATTATGAACGTTGATTATTCACACTTTTGTTTTTCTATCGCAGACATATAAACCAGCAATAAGTTTTTCTTTTCATATAGGCATAATTGATCAATAAGGATTTTGACTCTCCCTGACTTAAGAATTTTATAGGGACTTCGTACCCTATGTTGAACATCAAATATTTCCTACACCTATGCCAGGAGCTGAACATTTTCCCCCACACATACTAACCCATAATCATACATAAATGTTCAGTATCCACTTAACCCTACCTTTTTTCACCAATCTTCACCTAACCTAAATTCACTTAACTTTATATAACCTAACCATCTTGTAAGGTTTGCATACTCTCTACACACTTAGTATGACATAGAACATATTTTCATATTGTTTAGGACTCAGAATACATGCCATATCCAACACCACACCACGTACTTACTGATAAACCATAACAGTCAACTATATTCCCTGCCTTTTCAGCCCATATAAATTCACTAGGTTCAACAAGCCATACCAGCGGCCGAGCCTATGAAATATTCCAAACATATGCTTCAACCATGCTATCATAATATCAATACTATTAATTTAACCATCTGCGACACCCATTTCGTCTTAATGGCCAGATACCATATCATACCATCCAATCATACTAACCAACAATACCAGCTAAGCATTCTGCCCCTTTCATACTAACTAAAACATCCCATCAAACCATCCCACTCTTAAAATCTAATCACACAATTAATCCATTTCTCCCAAACCATCGAAACTATGCTCGTACCCATATGCAATATTTAGAACATACACATAAATATAAATTATATTTAATAAAAACTAGCTATGCTTTTAAAGCATAAATCATGTAACATTGTACAGATAATAATAGGTAAGTTAACCGCCCACTGATGACACTTGTAGGCACGAAGTAAATGCGTCGTAAAAGCAAATGCCTCTGTATACAGAATATTTGCAAAGAAATATATCCTTCAACCTCGTGTTGACTACGTTCTCGGGAAGCAGTAACTAGCTAAACATTGTCACTGACCTGACGATCGCAAGGGACTCGAACCTTTATACCTCCCGAATGCAAGAACTGCATCAATCACTAGGTGACATACTATGCTTCTCGCAACTAGTGAACAACCTACAGGTTCTTCGTTGAAGTCAGCATTAAAAACTCACAAATAAGAGGTTTTCAAACGCAAAAATTCAGATTTTCGACAAAGACAATGCTCAGAACACTGACAAATGATTCGATATTAACCTAACCATCATGTAAGAACTCTGAATATATTGTATTATTTTTCTCGACATCTACATTACTTAACAATCATGTAATACTTGTATTCACTACACTTTATTTCGTATGCACTCCATACACTTGCGTAGGACTCGACCATTCATGTAGGACTTTGCATACTAAAATCTGACCAACACAAGTAAATTATATCAAATATATTGATGTTGTTATATATATATTTACATGTATGATTATTTTATTACAATGCAATACGTTGTAGTCGCCTGTATTCATAAATATTAAGTATATTATTTGCCCGTACATGCCTCCACATAGACCATCAAAGGCACACAATGGCAAGAAAAAAACATGAAGCATGTCATATGTATTTATGAACATGAACCAAGTAATTCAGAAAAAAAAAAATATGATGGTCAAAATTTCTACTTACAGAAAATAATTATAATGTTACTATAGTAATGAAAACAATACATGTTTGCAAACAAAGTTTGAGGTTACAAAACTACCCTGTCCCCGATGAACCCCTTAATTTATTTAAATATTATGAAATGGTGTATCTTAGAAATAAAAAACACATTTTTTGTTTAAGTTTTAGTATTTAAGCATATTTTTATTATATCTTATTTTAAGTTTAATTCAGCCACCCACACAGCACACAATAGTGTTACTTATGATTGCGAATCAAATTTCGAAGAATTCAAATTCCACACTTCCACGAAATTATTATCAATTATTGAGTTCATGTTGCCATCACTTCGCGTAAAAATGTTTATGAAAATAGTTATAAAGTAACAGTTAATTAATTATTAATAAAAATAAATTTATTACGAAATTTTAATTCAGTTGAAAAACAGTTTTAAATTGCATCCACATGTGTGGAATGGTTTGGAGGCAAGGTTTTGATTAGTGTTATTTTACCTAGCTGCCACACTCATGTACTTAAGAACTTGGAAAAATTAATGGACTTGAAATGAAAAAAAAAATTAGTGCTTAATTTTATCTGATCAACTAAGTAACTGCTATTAGATACATTTAAAATTTACACTCGGTCATATATGAATAATTGCAATTATTGCCAGCGCAATGCGCGCAACTATATAAACCATAGCTTCTGCGAGATTATAGTATTTTATGCATTTTTGCTATTAACACTCGTGTTTTCCTTGTGCGAAAATATCATGATATTTATTACATCAACTCACTGTGCAGAGTCGGTTATGCAGGTAACTACACTTTGGAGGGCATGTACCGAAGTCACAAAAGACCTGCTTGCCCTAAACCGGGTACCAAGGTACTGATGAGAAATTACAGGTTTTTAAATGTATAAGTTAATAGCCTCAATGGCTGAAAAGCTTACCGCACTTGTCACACAAATATGACATACGATAGTGATTCGTGGCACAATTAAAGCGCTCGTGTCGCAGAGCGTGGCAGCTTTCGCTGAAGGCCTTTTCACAGAAACTACACTGATGACGACTTAGTGGTTCAGGGAAAGACTCGGACGGACCTGTTGGAGATGTACGTGCTGGAGCTAAATAAGCAGGTAACATCAAAAATTGTGTGTGTATATATATATATATATATATATATATATATATATATATATATATCGTTGACAGTCCCACAACTACAAAATAAGCAAACTATACCAATTTGATACTTGCGTTATCTTGAATTGTCATACACACGAAACATTCACGCATATAAATATTTTCTAAATGAACGTTTCTTTTAAGAATTGCGTTCCTTGCGGGATAAGGTATTGAAGTTTCTAAGTTTGAGTATAAATTAGTTGACCAAAACAGAAAATTTAACCGTTGGAGGGCCGTATTCAGTGCCTGTATGAAATAGGTACGCAAATAGAGATAGAGAATTGCATTTTCTTTATAACACATCTACCAACATCTGACTTTGAAGTCCTCGCACTTTGACCTCATACCTACCAAAATCGTAGAGGTTATAGTGACGTAAAGGGTAGGGAGAGTGGAGGTACGTTTTAAATATTAATAATATGACATGAACTCAAATGAAAAGATACTTAACCAGAGTTCCAAAATTTCCAACAGGAAGTTCCATCCTGGCCCACTCAAGTTCCATTTCGCAGTGGTTTTTAACAATATTTAATGATTTATCACCAATTTGTTCTACTTTCTAACCCTTTCTTCTCCATATATTAGGTTTGTTAGTGCAAGTCAGAAAATGAATAAATTTACAATAACAATTGAATTTGTATTGTGAGTAGTATATAAAAATTACTTTGGCACAAACGGATGGGGAATAGGAGCGGAGGAAACGCCCGCCACCATGTTGGAATTTCCCTATTTCCCCTTTTTCCCCTTAAAATTTCCACGCTTTCCTCAAAATCGAAAAAGTGTCCCTAAAAATCTAGATTTTCAGTAAAAATGTCCCTTTTTCCCCTAAAAAAATTCCCATTTTCCAAGGCAGATCAGTGACACTGGGTAGAGCAGTGAGACGGATCAGCGACCCAGGGTCAAGGATCAACGACCCCGGTGACTAGGATCAGAGACCCCAGGGTCAGGAGAGCAGGACCAGGACCTTTGCCCTTGACTTTTAACATGTGACCCAAAAAATCCAAAAAGCAAAAAAAATCGAGAAATTCCAAAGTTTTTTAAAAATCCCCAAAAATTTATATTATTGAAAGTACTAAAAAATATTTCAAAAAAATTTTAAAACATATTAAAATTTTTTTTGAAAATGTATCATCAACAATTTATTAACAAGTTATTTATAAAACTTTTAAAAATTGTACTAAGAAATGAATTATTAAAATGTTTTCAAAAATCATTTAAAAAAACAATAAAAAGTTATTATTAAAAATTGATTAAATAATTATTAAAATTCATTAAAGAATGCATTAACAAATTAACTTTCAACAGGTCACCCCTCACCCCTCACCCATACACATCCTCCATCTTGGTAGGTGCAAGGGACGACAACCATTTTGGTAGGTGGCCATAATGTTGGTAGGCAACCGCTATCTTGGTGGGCAGCCGCCATATTGGTAGGTAGTCGCCATCTTGGTAGGCGATCACCATATCGGTAGGCAATCACCATCGTGGTAGATATCACCTGTCCGCCATATTGGATACAGGTAACAATGACCTCAAACGCATTACCTTTAATGACCTTGAAAACCAAAACTCGAGAAAAAATACATAAAACTCAGCAAGCATAATGCATTACACACTACGGCCACCATATTGGATGCAGGTAACCTCAACCTTGACCCCATTACATTGAATGGCCTTGAAAAAAAAATGTCGACATGAAATATATGAAAGTCAACCAGTATATTACATTACTAACAACTATGATCATATTAGATATAGGGAAAATTAACCTTGACCTCATGACTTTGAATGACCTTGAAAAAAATCGAGAAAAATACATAAAAGTCAACAAAAATATTACATTACTAACAACTACCACCTATTAGATGCAGGTGACCTGAACCGTAACCCCATCACCTTGAATGACTTTAAAAATAAAAAACTAGAGAAAAATTTTTTTAAAAGTCAGCAAGAATATAACATTACAAACTACTACCATCATTTTAGATACAGACAACCTTGACCTTAGTCCCATAACCTCGAATAAAATTGAAAACAAAAATTCGAGAAAAAATAAATACTTTAGAATTATTGTACGTATAGTTGTGTGCCCTTTTCAATCCACCCAAGTTATCGCTGTCAAATTGATGTCTTTAGCTGCAACTTGTGACCTCGAACAAGGCGATTTGGCCATTATACGTTATGTCTTCTGGTAGGCACAGTTACCTGCAATTTTTATATGGTGAATTTATAGCTGCAATTCTCATATGTATCACTCGTGATATCGAACAAGGCAATATATATGGACTACCATACCACAATCCTTCATTATTCTTTGGATAAACCTGTTACTGATGCCAGAATTGTTGGCAACCTTATCAGCTACTTTGTTGATCAGTATGTCTTAACACTCATACCTATTTAGCCTCGCGGTCATAATACCTACTCATACTTTTTTACTTCTCTTTCTCTTCTATAAATAGCCTCTTTATACATTCCTAAATATTCACTGACATCTATTGAAAACTAAATCTGCGGTTAAACTGAATGTGATGGGGTAATGTTTCTAGGTCGGATGTTACAAAGCCAGAGCCTCGTACGTAGATGTTCCACCTCTCCCCAACAAATCCCCGCACCCACGTTCAGACAAGTGCCACAACGTTTGACGCAGACAGTAGCGTGTTTCTTGAACGCTGACCCGGACCTGGTCGAGCGAGCGTATACATGTCTACGCCGTAACTAGGCCAAAAAATCCTATAGGTCATTTGGAAAGCTTTCAGTCATTCTCGTACAAATATTCCTGCAACTGGGCGTGCAGTGTCGTCTCATTACGAAATATTTTCCGCGCCTAAATATTAGAGATAATTTACCTGCATTATGTTCAGTTCATGACATAGCAAAGTCATGTTTTCAGCTATTCTTTTAAACTGCATTCTTCAGCTACATTGTTTCTATTCCTTTTAATAAAATATTCCTTACAGTGAGCGCTTTTAGGCAGACATGACCGTTTAAAACGTAGCGCTTATATTAATATACGTAAAAACACTTGGCTTTAGCATGTTAGTACAAATTTGTCGTTACGACGTCATTGCGTATGTAAGACATAACAGCTATAATTACATAGTCAACGTTAAGCATTCGTTGGGGCCGTGGTGGTGTAGTGCTTAGACAACTGTCCGCCCACCATGGATAACCGGGTTCGATTCTCGACGAGGTCACCTCCGGATATTCGCATGTGGGAATCGTTCAGGACGATACAGCTGGTCGGTGGGTTTTCTCACTGATCTCCCATTTCCCCCACCCTTACATTCCGGCGTTGCTCCATACTTATCTCGCTTTAGCCTCAAGGGGTCTCAAGACCTCGGTGGTAATAGCCACCCAAATCTTTTCACTCGCTCATTAAGCATTCCGCCTACCAGGACGTATTTTGTCCAGAAGGGCGAGACGCTAAGGAAGACCCAGGCAAGCGCATCAATTGCGTCATCGTCTCTATGTGTAAGGTACTGAACAAGCGTGCAGTCTTTCCTTCAAAACGTACCTCTGAGACAACTTTAAAATTAGGTCTATTTCATAAAATATTTGCTAAATTTTCTTAATACCAAACAATAAAGTAAAAATATGTTTATCTTCAAGTTCCTTGTCGTACATTTACATCGTAATCCTATATTCATAAACTGAGCTTTCACCCATGCACTACTTGAGTAATGCTGAATATCTGTTTACAATTAGACAGCTACGTTTGTCCTGATCGGTATGAATGTGAACTGAACCAGGCTTTAGGGTGAAATCATCCAACGGAAACCTTGAAGTGAGTGAAGAGATTTGGGCGTCTCTTAACAGCGAGGTCTTGAGAGCCGACGAGGGTAATTGAGGCGAGTATGGAGCGGCGCCGGAATGAAGGGGCGGTTGAAACGGTAGGTCCCCGATAAAACCCGCCGACCAATGACATCGTCCAGCATGATTCCCACTTGCGAAAATCCAGTGACCCGGACGGGGATTGAACCCGGTTCGCCTTGGTAGGAGGCAGGGAAACCTTTGAATATGATTTTAGTAACGAGTATATATAATCGTGCCGTTAGTACTTTCTACCCGTTGCAGCACCCGTCCGTGTCCATCGCATTACTGTCGGACGAGAGAGCTTAACCAGGTCCACGATGTCTGGCGCAAGCAGTAGTGAGAGCTGCAAGCAGTGGCAACTGCGCACAGCCAGGCGGACTATGAAGCGGTTGAATGAGGAAACCATCCTGACTGCCTGTTCTTTTGTCTCGGCACTAGACATGCCTTGTTAAAAAAAAAGTCTACTTGGCTTATTTATTCAAACAAATTACCGCGTAGGAAATAAAATTGACTTCATTTTGTGTTCTGGAAAAATATTTTTGGAAAGCAAGGTTAGGGTGCAAACATGTTGAGATTGTTTCTAATAATGTAGTATTAGTAGTTACACTTATCGATTATATGAACAAAAACACAGTTTGACTAAATGTAATACACTGCAAATACATGAAATTATTTCCTATATAAATTTTAATGTTATATGTTTTCTCTTTTGTATGTTTGTTATTTGTGTTTATTGGCTCACCAAACATTTAATTAAAGGGCTGGGAGTATTAACACTGACAAGGGAACTGGAGCCTCTGTGTTACAGACCACAAGATTAATTAGAGCTGAGTATTTCCGAGTTTCATAAGAAAAAGTTTCCCACAAAGACTCATGGTTCTGAACATAATCAGAATTCAGTCGGCAAGTTGAAACATGATAGGGAAATTTGTAACGCACGTACAGAACTCGTATTTGACGTCATATCTAAGTGGCATCTGCAATTAATATATGATATTCGTTGGCCACAAAATTAACATTAACTGAGAACAGAAATGAAAAATGTATGTAATTCTTAAAACTATCAATGTTGATGTGAAATACTGTATTTTGGTGAAACACAGCTGTAAGTTAACAATGTTGACATGAGAGAGACATAAGCGGCGGTTAACAACTAAGATCTTCAGAGCTGATAGTGATGAAGAGAGGTACAGATGGAGCACCGATAGAAAACAGAGTATCGAGAGTACCCCGACACTATCCACTGGCCAACAGCAACGCCCGCCACGTTTCCTACACATGAAAATCTGGATGTTATTCCGGTTTATCGTGGTGCTAGGCGAGTAGTCTGACAGTTACAACACCACAACACCTATAAGCGATTAAAAATTTTAAAATACACATCCCTTTTTTCGGCGAGCTGGGATTTCCAGAGGAATAACTTTTCCTATCCTATTGTATCAGCAACAAGAGCAATGTGAGGCTCTATATTAAAGTTATTTAACTTGTATTTTAGTGCTTTGTTAAGTCAGCAAGAAAGGCAAATAATCTTGCTTCCTTGAATACCTCTATGTCAAATGTTGCAATGCCATTTTATGTGAAATGTTTGAACGCGGATAGTGCAAGTTGACCTGGTTGAAATTTTGGGCTGATATGCATGTTAAAAATATTTTAAGTTCACTTACAGATCACGAAAGCGTGAAAATGGCCGTGGTATTGCCTACTATAGCCATGGTAGTCAAATAAACAGATTTCTCCTGAGCATAACTGCAGTGTTAACCGAGCGAGAAAGTGGCGTTTCAGGTCGGAAATGCATGCAGCAGCCAAACAAACCCTACAGCTCACATCATTATGTTTGGGCTACAGAATCATAGACGGCCAAAGACAGTTCCTTCAACTCCCGCTCTCCAGTTTCCTAGAGGACTGTGCTTTGTAAAAGTTATCGTATAAAGCGAAGAAAATATGCACATTTAGGACGAGTAAGTGAACTAGCGTATACATTTTTTAAATCTGGCTCATGAACTTGTCAATGATGTCAGAAAACAAGCGAAATGCCCTCGAGTCTCTTAGTTTCACAATATTTAATTCCAAATTGGCTGCCTGTCAAAATATTTAATCTAGTTTTTAACAAACAGCTATCATATATTTTTCTGCATGGGAAATTGTATAGAGCATAAATGAAGAAAATAAAGCGTTCTACAAAAAATTTTTCGATTCATTGAGTCGATATTTTAATGATTGAGAATATGCACACAATTAAACCCTAAGAGTCAGTATATTTGCGCGTATGAGTACCCAATTAATCAATGATAAAAAGAAAGTTAAGCTGAATTGCTTTGATACTGCCCGTATTATTTTATGTTAAACCACATTTAACGTACCAATATCGGTCCAGAAACTATTTCTTCCAGATATTTTGTAATATATAACATTAACAATTAAAACACTGACAAAGTCTCATTTCATTCGATGGTTTATTTACAACATGCTGTGATATTTGTATCAAATCTCCAAATTCCCGATAACATTCACTAGCGCATGTGCAATATTTCAAAAGTGTATAAACCCCCCCCCCTTTTTTTGTATATTCGTTCCTTGGATACACTGTTCTGTGGTTATAGAATAGTAATCAAAAACTTTCATGTCGTCGCCATGTTAAAAATAAGTGGCGGACCCACATAAAACATGAAAGTTTATTTGGTCAGAGTAGTAAATCTTGTTTGCCAAATTAGGTAGTAAGAGGTTTATTGTTTTCCGGCATTTGACACAATACATTTTGAGCGGTACCTTACAATATTGCAGACTAAAGAGACAATGTAGGTGATATGTTCAACACACCAAGTTTGGTTGAAAGTGGTCAAGCGGTATGCTACATGCTGTGTACCAAATGAACCTAAAATATTTATATAGTCACCATGTCAAAATTAAGATTCTTATACATTTAAATCGTATATGTTATCATGGCATAATAGTATTAGATGCAGTATACAAAGATTGCTTGAAATTGGTCATATCGTTTCATAGATACAGAATAGTTATCAAAATAACTATATTTCCACCATTTAAAACTAAATGCCTGAACCAAATAATTAATATCTGCATACTTCTTGTTTGTCAAATTTGGTAACATTGTTTTCCGTGTTACGATACAATATCCTAATTTTTTCATGTGTGCGTTATATTAAAAATTATGAATGAAAATGATTATTTATTGGCATATTTAGAGTAATGCCTTTAGTCGATACTTTCTTCATATCAAATGTAGTCGAATTTTACACACACACACACACACACATACATATATATAATTTAAAATATATATAGCGCTGTTGTGAAAATACAGTAAGTGCGACACTAATCTTAGCTTTATGAGGTACCATGGCCTACTATAGGCCTAAAAAGTACTAGTTGCCTGCAAAATGTGGCAGTAATCTACTGTGTAATTTCAGAGATATGATGTTAAAAGCAAAGTTTTCACGATGGCGAACCATTAAGAACGTACCTTCCTAGATTAAAGACGTATATAATTAGATACGAAAATACACGATTTGATTTTACCTAGTAAAATAATTCCCCAGATATGAAATGGCGCCCCAATGTATTAAAATAACATCCCTTCGGAAATTAAGCAAACGACTTGGCAGAACATTGTAAAAATCAGATGTCCTTACTAAGTTAAATATGTGCACCGAATTTTGTGAAATATGTTTCACAGGATCGAATATTACTATGAGGAGATATACAATACATCACAGACAGACATTCGCATAAATATATAAGCTCATTTTACCAAGGAAATTAGCTTAACATTGAATGGAAGTGAAAGTGAATTGAATGTTTCAAGTTAATCAAGAAAATATGATGCGATTATCCATTAATTCGAATTATTAAACAACTGTTAGTAGCACCATTCATTTTCGAAATAAACTGTTTACGACCGCAAATAAATATCTCATAACAAAAAATAAATAAACGGTTTAAATATTATAACCTATGTATAAAGTTTCCTTGTTGTTGCTGTTAATGTTTAAATGGATTCAGAAGGCGTTTCGTACAACTAGTGGCGTGCCCTTTTAGGTTTCCTTGCATTTTCCCGTGATTTCACAGAATTCTTTGAGGATGTCATTATTTTCGTTTTTCCTTAAATAATGATATGTGCTTAAGATTATGTTGGTTCAACGACCCAATGAGGTAGGCTACCATTTAAACAAAAACGTTCAGTTTGACTCCATGCTACATCCACTAACGCAGAAAAATACAATGAGAATAATAAGTCTGGTGGACGAACGTTTGCTTCCACCTGAGATATAATTTAGGTAACGTCACATACAAAACCTCTACTGGAATCACGCTGCAAAATGTTTTGTTGCCTTCTCTAAAACATGCGGTAGAAAGTCATCTTCTTGCTTCGCATCCAGTATAACAAATACTTACTAATATCTGGCGTGGGGATACTTTATTATGTAATCATGTTCCAATCGTATTTTTGCTTATATTCACGATGAATTTACACGTCATACTTTATGATTGTTTAATTTTGTGTGGAGTGTACGATGTCAGGAATGCGATTCCCTAACGTAAATTATACAGACTACGTAAAGAAACATGCATTATGTATTGTCATGGTTACGGACGGTACACGCAGCGACGTGCGCAGAAGTCAAAGTAGGTGTCAGTGCATATACGGCCGGTAGATGGCGCAGGTTAAGTTGGCCAGGCTATTAAAGCAGCCTGCCTGTAAACGTGGGTCCGTCGCAGATCAAAGTGCCACTGCAGCTGAACTGACGTCATAAACGTGATTAGCGTACGCGACGATAGAAGGGAAGAGTGTACAGAGAGCGAGAACCTTGCAGGGTTGCCAGGTGTACAAATCAGTGTGAGTCAATGTTCAGAAACTTATGACAGCCCATTACTTCACACTGCGAGGCACATGGCGAGTGGCAAGGTGTTTTAATTGCCCCTGACCAAGCGGAAAAAGAGATCAAGTTAATATCTGTCATAACCACGGCGAAAATACATAGTGAAGAGGCTTGGTTTTGCTTCGGAAAGGAATCGGGAAATCTGAGATACGTACATTATCTACTAAACGCTGTTCACGGTCAAATGAGCACTTTCGAGGGGCTAGTTACTTTTATCTTTCAGCCATTTTTTCTTCTTTAACCACCCTTTTAATTAAATATGGCCATATAAGTAACAACCACAGCGTAAATTCTATACCGCTCTCTGAAGTTAATGCTTAAGGCTAAAGTAATATATATTTATTGACTATTATTCCAAATGAAAGGGCTTTCAAAAGTGCTGAATTTACCATGAATGACCTATAAAATACAGGCATTCACGGCATAGACAGATACACGCCAACTTACAAAAGAAAGGCTCTTGGCAAGGAGGTTTGTGCAGTTAAACTGACTGTATTCTATCCCTGTGCGTGTGATGTGGGAGGTAGAAAAGACATACAATGCCGATGAATGATTTACAAACACCACGCTGTTCTGTATATTACTTCAAACATTTCGCAGGAAAGGTTTGCCAACAAAAATCAAAGCGAATAAATCAAAATGTAAATTGTAGGTTTGAGAAACACGCTGAGTCCATACACTCCCGTAGTACTTCCCATCTAGGCGACTGTGCAATGTACCGTTAAATGATATGAAAGTACAAACATGCTGAGAAACCGAGGAGTGGATTGTCAAACGTACTTTCGCATAAAGAAGAAAGTTAAATTGTGAAACAAATCCGTCAGATATCTTTTACCAGTCCATGCGCTATTGCAAGAGACCTACGATAAACTTTCAAAGTCACTGTCGCCAATGACAGTAAGAAGAGTGTTCAGCAATAGTGACTATAATGCAAAAACACCACAGAAGTAATAGTACATAGGAAAACGTAATTATAAGAAGAGACTTAACTTCGCGAAGGTATATCAATAGAACATATTTGGGCATACTTAGACATAAAGCTACGAAAACATAATATTTCAAGCACACGAGACTTGAAGGAGAAAATCCTTCACGAGTGGAATAATATTCCTCCTATTGTCATACAAACGGTAGTAAAGTCAATGCCAGCGCATTTGAGAAGCGTTCTGAAGCAAAAGGGAGGGCATGCTAAATATTGAATGGGGAATTAATTTTGTTTATTTTGATGTACGAAAACATTTGTTCTTCGCACGAAGGTGTATGAACATTTCTGATTCGAAAAACGTGCAATTATTTACATTTGTGTAATATATTACTCTGTCTCTTTTATAAGAAATGTTGTTTATTTGTTATATTTGATGAAATGGAATACAAAATACAGCTGGACGCATACGTGTGTGTAAACATAATTGCTTATTGTACAGACGTCGTGAAAGGAACAGGATGTATGAATATTTGTGATCGTCACTGTATATATATATATATATATATATATATATATATATATATATATATATATATATATATATATATATATATATATATAATGGCCTGTTCTATTTGAAAATCCTTTCCGTGGTATTCTTCAAACACGAGAATGATTTAGTTACATTTGCAATTTGACCTTACTTTAATTCTTACGCAATCTGAACAACTTTTAAGCCAGTAGAGACTGCTGACATCAGACTTAAAAGACACAGCTCTGCCCATCAATGATATCTAGAATTTTTTCAGTTTGAAAACAAGAACAACTGAAACGTCTCTGATATGCGGTCACGGGCAGAAATATAAGAACATTGGTATATAGCAATTCGTGACATTCGTAGATAAGCTTAGCCTAAAGGCAGAAAATAGGTGATCAGCCACGTTTAATATTATTTAGTGAGGTACAATATGACACACAAACAAACAACATAAACTACGATATCACTGCATAAGACTACATCATTTGTCACCAGTTCTTAGAAACGTGGGACATACATCAGCAAAGTGTTGTTCATTGTTCACTCCACATTTATTTGTTAATTTCCCTTACTGCGAACAACGTCCATCAGTGTATTTAGCTCTGAATTAACCAGTTTTCTACTAATGTCTGGCCCAATGCTATTACAATTTGGTAGTAACGCCTTGTTCGTGTTTTGTGGGAAAAAATGTTTGTTTTTCTCACTCTTCTCTCAAATTCCACCAGAACATTCTCAGTGTGGTTCAAGTCAGGTGAGAGTGATTGGGTATTGCATGGCGTATGGGGTGTGATGTAGGCCAACCATTTCGCAGTGTGCTTGCGGTCACTGTCATGTTAGAGATAGAATATAATTAGGTTTCTGGAGTTCGACCTCGAATTTCATTCCTACTGGTTATGTTATTTTTTTCATTGTAATATAAAATGTTACAGTATCATAGAATGTATTTTATTTGTTAGCATATGTTTGCATCCATATAAAAACACATGTAACAAACAAAGGTGGTCTCGCGTGTATGGTTCTGACACCTGCTGTTTCGGGTTCAAAACCACCTCGCGCCTTTAATTTGTATATCAATATGGTCATTATGCCACATGGTGTAAATTGGTTTTTTGTATCACATTATTTACGCAAGTGTTTATTTGGCCCTGAAAAGGGCCGATGGTGTAACCTCAATTCGAGGACCAGTATCCCTCATTCTCAACCACCTGCCGCAGCCGTCGTGGTAGAGAGGCGACCAGAGAAGTAACGTAGCGTTCTCTACTAGCTACTTCATCCCAGGCATCCGTTATTAGCTCCCAGAGAGCATCTTTATTTTCTGGCTCTGGATCAGGCTAGTTTGCCACCATCGTGCGCTTCGTCTCCGACCAAACATTCTTAATTGGATTTAAGTCGGCGCTGTAAGGTAGCTAATCTACGAGCTCTAGTTGGTTTTGCCTTGTGAACCATTCTTGAACCCTCTGAGAAGTGTGTATCAGAGAATGGTCCTGCTGGAAGCGCAGCACACCATCGGGATACAAAAGTCGCACCGAGGGAATCATAATGTTCTCTAGAATATGAAAATACTGCCCGGTATTGAGGCCGCGTGTATTCGGACCTCGATTTTTGATTTTGTGCAACACACCTATCCCGTGTGCACTCATCCATCCCCAGCACGCAACGGATGCATGGCGATAGCGCGAGCACTCAGCCACATATTCCGGATTGTGTCGGGTCCCACGAGGTCTGAAGACACAGATCGGCCCATCATTAGTTGAGGAAAACACACACTCGTCGGAGAAGACAACATCTGACCAGTCACGATCAATGTTTTCTTCGGCAAACGCTAGTCGATAAATCCTGTGCTCATTGGTGAGCCTTTGCTTCCTTGAAACATGCCGGGATTTCACTCCCACCGCCGTCAAGTGCCTAAGCATGGTACTCGAGCTACCAGAAAAGTGCGTGACACGTTTTAGCGGACTGGCACTCCTGAAAGGAGTAAACTGTGCTTGGGTAATCAGACTATTGCCCTCGGCTGCAATCGACACCCTCCATGAACCCGTTCCTCCGCGATGTGTCACGTCACCCATGTCCCGGAACTGTCGTACCCATCGACTCGCAGTGCTCTCTGGAACACCGTAACGTCGGCCTGCTTCAGCAGCGGAAAAACCTGCCGTCTCAACAAAGCCTATGACTCTCTCCCTAACCGTCTGGTTGTGGTGAGACATCGCTACACGATGACGTGTATTAAAACGGTTGTATACGCCTGTGACCTTTTCGTTTGTTAATATATTTACTTGTATTATATTTTGATTTACTATATGAGATACCAACAAGACAGCTGATAAACGCAGTATTATTTTAGGCTGTTCACAGTAAAGTGAGCACTTTTTAAGGTCCTTCTAAGTATTTCCTTCCATCCAATTTCCATCTTCCTGCTGCTTTTTAATATAAACATTTTAATGTGACCAATAAACACAGCGTATACATTTCCCCACCCTTGAAATTTAATGCCTGTGGCTGCAATACGATATATTTATTGTTGGTTTCTGACTGTTGGGAGGGTCTTAAAAAGTGCTCACTTTATGATGAACAGCCTATAGTAAACGAAGAAATAGGTTTCCTACATATAAAATCGACCGCCTCCTTGGCGAATGCGCATCGGGATGTGTCAGATCACAAAGTTACCTAATATATGTATACACATTCATGTTCCTCACTTTGCGTAAGTGATAAAACAACTTCGAAGTACACATTTTCGTATTCAACTATTTTACTACGGTCAGCGTTGACACATTACTTAGAATATATAGTACATTCTGTAGGTTGTTACTTTTTTCACACTAATTAAATGAATGGACTTTATCAGTGAAACATAAATGTGCTGTCAGTACTGCTACATGTGCCAAGCGCAATAAAACGAACAGTAGGTACGCAATAAAGCTCTGAAAGAGGTTTGGAAGTTAGGGGAGTTGGGGAGTTGTGTGCGGAGGGCCATTACATTCACTATTTGTTAGATGAACGCGCGGTAGGAAAGAAAAAAAGGTTAAAATATGTATGTGTGCGCCACAAGTATATGTTGGACGTAGTTTGAGTTGGAAAGTGTCAAACGTAGGCTTGTATGTGTCTATATGCACCTTAATAATTCTGCAACCTTTAGCTTACCATAGAAGAAACTGAGGATCTCTGGATCACTGTAAATAACATACACAGAAGCAACTTGCATACATTCTCAGTACTTCATATAAAATACAACATGTGAAATCTAAATAATTTATATAGTAATGAAATAAAAATAAAATAAAAATCAGGCCAAATGTGTTATGCAATTCAACAAGATGTAAAATTCAAATGTGAAATAGTTATTAAACTTTAAATGTGTTTGTAAGAAAAATCACTTTACTCAAAAATCATATTAAACTTATGTTGATGACCAAAAATGAAGTAACGCCATTCAGTAAAGAAAAGAGTTAAATCAATTAAGGAAATTAAAACAAATTAAAGGATAGCAAATAAAATATGACTGTAGTTCTGCTGCAAAGTTAAACAACTAACTGACTTGAAATTAAAATCATAAATTAAAATTAGTTCATAACCAGAAGTAGCTTTTCTCAATTTCTAACTGTTTAAGAAAGTGACTAAGCTCAAAAGTAATTAGTTGAATTTACAGTTTTCACGATCCAAACCTTTACTTGAAAATTTAAATTTAAATTTTAATTACTTCAGAAGAATTACTCCTCACTTTCCCTCAAATAATTAAACTCTGCTCAAATGAGATTACACCAAGTTCAATAGTTTTTAGATGTTAATGTGCTCCGGCGTTACTAGCTCATACGGGATCTCCGGACTACTGATTATACACAAGTTAAAGTTCAGAAAATGCCTAGTTCCGTAAGTTAATCTTCTTCTGAAAATATTATAAGTTTGTAGAAATAGATTACAAGTGAAGCCTTTCACATAGGTCTGCACCCAGACTCTCAAACTTCTTGGCGTCACCTGTATTCTGATGCGCCGCTAACGTGGCTGACATGGTGCCTGGCGTCTAGAGATCGGTGTCCCGGCGTCTCCAACAAAACTCACTGATACAATTAGCTAGACACCTGCCATCAACCCTCCTCCATAATCAGCTGTGGCAGTGACCTAATCACTACTTCTGGGATTTATTACTAACCTATTCTTAAGTTTCCGCTGGGGATTCCCTATAATTGAAATCTCAGCGAAAATACAATTAACCATCCAGAAGCAAAGTCCCACCCAGAAGCAAGCCTTCCGTCATCTCCATTCAAGACTAGCCAATCGCGGCCTTCTTCCGACAAGACCTTCTCAGAATAAAATAAACCAAAATCAAAAATCTTTCTAATAAGAGAATAAAGTAAATAATTAAACTTTAAATATCATAAAGTAATTACTGAGAACAAAAATATACATATAAACATAATATTACAATATTGAACTAACAATGTGTCGAAACTAAGAATACTCCATGAAAAGTATCATAGAATATAGAAATAAAGTAAAATTGTGGTTTACATAAATTATAAATTTCGTGATTTAAAAATGTTACCATCACATATGAGAAATGTGTGAAAATTTACACTCAAATTAAAATATCGTGTGAAGTACAATAAATAATATTATTCAAACACTTATATAGCTAATCTGCACGTACCAAACATAACATAAATACATATGTTCTGTCGACCTATGACAATAATTACTCTGTTTATGATATTATGTTTGATGCTTTCACATTCTATATTTATTAAATTCCTATATTTTACAATGAGAGTGTATGTCGGTTTTGTGTAGAATAATTATGAAAATGTTATTAGTATTGTCACAACCAACTCTGTTTTTGTGATGAACTGGCAGAAGAAAGACGCATAGTCCAATCTTGAGGTAATTTAGACAACATATGCTCATTCGCAGTGGACGTGCAGTAGTTGCACTAGCCTTTTAAATATCGTGGTGTGTATGATCAAGTTACCGTATTGATTTAACTGCTCTTGAAAATTATCAGTATTCAACAGTCGACAGGACGACCTCTCAACACAATCGGCATTCTCACATCATCAAGCGCTGTAGCTTCTCGATAACACCTTATCCTAATACAAACACCACGTACGAAGACAACAGCTGATCTCCATAGCCTCTGTTTACCACAGTCGACGGTATATTCACTGCAGTTAGTTCTACACCCAAATACTAATAAGCAAAAAAAAAAGATCTCACCCCAAAACGATCTAATTGCGTGAACAGGCAGCGCAGAATAAACTAACGCACACACTCTGTGAGTCATCTGACTTGGCAACATGGACTTTTGCAGCAGCATTCTGGCATCATTAAAATAAATAGGTCACAATCCACAGTGATTGTTAGCAGTGGCCTGAAAGTTGTTCATTTGCGATATGAAACAGAAATATTCAACCGTTAACTGGTTATTTTAAAGTACCTGAGAGTAATTATCACTCTTATTATTTACTTGTCTTGAATCCGCATTTTGTTCAGAGGCAGAATGTTTGTTATACTGAATATTTTATTAGACACTATGTTTCAGTGTTCAGATCTGTGTTCATTATTTCTACAGTTCGCACAATATGTTATATGTAAAGTAATTTACTACACAGAAATTACTATAAATATGAAGGCATTTTCAGATATTCCTTCTCATTAAACACACAAGCAACAATTTTATTTCTGTTTCAGTTTTACTCACCTAAATAAACATTACGGCAACACTACCATTTTTCAACGGAATGACTATAGGAATGTAGTTTAGAAACATATTAAAAATCACACTTTAAAGGTTTTCTAGTGTAATCATACCACGATCGCTAGGAAGTGTGTGACCTTCAACAATATTGTAGTTTTCAATCCATACGGATATCTAGTGACTATGTAGAGTCTAAATGGGCAAGCAGAAGGTTGTTAACATTACAATTGTCTTCTAGTTCTACTGTTTCGTGGGGTTTTGCGTTTACAGATTGTTTGCTGTAACTTGCGCGCTTTTGCAAATAGACAGTGCCCGTAACCGCATATAGTTTAATATGTTCACCGGCAGAGGTACTGCTGTAATGCTAGTGGTGACTCACGTAAATGGGATCTTTGTTTCTCCATCGCATTATAATTGTCATCTTGCAAACCAATGTCCACTGAAAATCGATTCATATAGTTTGTACAGGCCTACCACTGAACAAGAAGTGGCAGCTTAGAAACTCGTAAATTTTGCTAATAACTTAACAATGTTGCTTGATAAACATACTTACTCAATACCATGATAAACATACATATGTATACAAGTCAAGCAATATCCCAATGTCGGATCAATACGTTGCGTCCTTCGTGATGAATTTCGAAAGGCCAGAAGTGTTCTAAGCGTTATGTGTACTTACTGATTACCATTGTAGTATTCCAGTAAGTAGATTTATTTCGGGAAGCCCGTACAAGGGGTAAGGGGATCGGATCATCAGAGATGTTCATGCTCTGCCATTCTGGTTGCCCGGTGGCCATTTAAAACGTACCTGACCTTGACTATTAACCTTGACCAAGACCTTTGACCTCGACCCTTGTGAACATTGACCTTGAAAACCCAGAAATTACAAAATATTTCAAAAACATCTAAAACAATATAAAACATTCCAAAAAAACCCGAAATATATATAAAACTTGTAAAATAATACTTCTACCTTTATTTATTTAAAATTTATTAAAAACATCACTTCAAAACTATTAAAACACATTTCCGGAGTTCCACAAGACCCACGCTCAGCAGACGACTGACCCCTCCACCCCCACACACCGAGCGAGGTGGTGCAGTAGTATCTCACTGGACTTGCATTTGGGAGGACCTGGCTTCGATTCCCAGTCTGGCCATCCTGATTTCGGTTTTCCATGGTTTCCCGAAATCACTCCAGGCGAATTCTGGTATGGTTCCGTAACAAAAGCCATGACCGATTCCTTCCTCAATCCTTTCTATGCAACTTGCTCCATCTCTAATGACCTCGCTGTCGACGATACATTAAGCCAACTACCCACCTAACTACCGCCCTCACACCCCTCACATTTACCCATTCTGTCGTATGCAGTCATATTGGTTTTTCGTTTGTCTTTGTTTATACATTGCTGAAGGCTGCCATCTTGTATTTTTTTCTGTCTTTTGTTTATACATTACTGGAGGCCACCATGTTGGAATTAATATGTTTACATTTATTTAAATCACCTATGCAGTGCAAGTATATAAATTATCGATTTAGCCACCAGGTGGCGGCCATAATTAATTATGTTTTAAAGTATAGGTGGTGCTGATGGAGCCCTCCGTATTGGATTCTATGTTCAATGTTTAGTTAGTGGTATGTTCTCGGTTATGCCATCAGATGAGCTGATGGCACAGGTTCCCTCCATCTACACCCACATTTTTCATTGGCTAATTACTCACCTTCATTCAACCCCTCCACCACCACCCTTGGTTCTCATTGGCTAATTAATCATGTGTGTTTGGAAACCTTCGTTCAGATCAATCAGCGGTCATTCAGCGTGGACTATTGTTTTCCCATAAAAAAATCAACGCTTATTCCATATGACAGTTATCTGTAATTATAGACATTTCACATACGTTTACTGTTTCATTGTTTGAAGCATTGAATGTCGCGTACATACCTCGAGACACGCTATATTGCACAACACTGTCGCTTAACACGCCTTTACGACTGGTTTTCTTTCCGCAGGCTGCTTGCATTACTCGCGAACGTTTAGTGTGGAGCTCACGTGAGGTAATTCCGCTGACATGCTATGTTGCACAACACTGTAGCTCAGCTCGCCTTTATAATTGGTTGTTTATTCCACTAAGTTTTACATGTTTGAGCATGAGACACGGACTTTCAGTGAGGAGTTTGTGTGAGAGATTGGGTTATTGCATTAACTTAATAAATCGCAGGACGGATTGCTTCATCCAATTAAACACGTTATATTCACTTGGAGAAACTGATGTCAGGATGATGCTCCAATAGAAGCTAAATAGATTCTTGGCGCAGTTAAAACGCTGAACGATTGTCAAAAGCCGAAGACTGCAGAAGGGGACTTTAACTTTTTCCGTCCCTCATTTATTCTGACGGGAAGTTTACATTGGTCATCTGCACTGAAAGAAAAGATTATTTAGTGGCTACAAAATGTGTTTGGTTAATGCTTCCCAAGCCGAAATTTCGTTGCTGGTAAAATAACAGAGCGCGGTGGCCAATAACACGTAGATTGAGAAGTATAGGTTGTTCACGTTAATGTGAGTACTTCTGAAAGCCCTCCCATTTGGAACAATAGTCAATAATTATATTTTATTTTAGCTTTAGACGTCAACTTCAGAGTGCTGTGGAATAACCACATTGTGTTTATTACTTACATGGCAATAATTATTTGAAAAAGTGTTTCAAGTACTAAGTATGGCTGACAGGAAAAAGTAACTAGGGTATTAAAAATGCTCATTTTACCGTGAACAGCTTATACCAACGCTATTTGGTGCTCACTAACATATTTGTGTATTAAAAATTTATTTATTGCTTGCCATCAAAACATGTACTTAGCAGCAATAGCATTAATTTCATCCACAGTAATAAAATCTTGCTGCGACTGTAAAACTACATCCATTATATTCTGAGCGTGCGCTCTGCCTGGCATATTTGAAATGGCTACCTTCTGTCTAGCCACAACGCCATATTTGTCAGTGTTTCATTATTTGCATCAGGTAAAGCACTAATTCGTGAGTAATATGCTTAAGAACATCGTTTATATCATTCCTTTCTTCTAAATGAGTAAATGTTACACGTAAATGATACCAGAAAATTAACTTTCCACGAGGTGAAGTGTACAGGCCTCGTCGTGTGTACCACATATAATACTTACGTTTTCAAGATGCTCCAGAAAGTGCACTATCGTTGAGCAAGGTGGCGCAACGGTAACAAACTGAGTTCTCAAGAGATAGGTCCAGGATTCGAGTCCCGCTCTTCGGTAGGATTATTTTAGTTTTTAATTGTTGGTGACCATAAACGTCATTTTATAGCTGCCACTAAATAATGGAATGGCAAAAAAAAAATGTTTTATTGGTGCTATAAAATATTTTGTGATGTCTATATTGACAAAATTATATTTTGGGCACCAATAAAATTTTTTTGGCCGCCACAAAACAGTCTTTTCAATGTGTGTACGGGTGTTATTATTTCGCTATTGGCGTACAATTTCAAAAAATACGTAAACTCGTGTGTCGTAATGCCTTTGTGTGGTTGTAAATTCATTTCCAAACCAAACATAACAACACTAAATGGCGGTAGTGATACATATCACCACAATCTAAAACGCACGTAACTCAATAATAATCTTTGTAAGACATATGTTCATAAGACTATTTTTGCTTGTTTCAATTCCAGGAATCACCTGCCGAAGATTTCTATAGTAGTTTGGTTACATACTGTATAAACACTGTTCAATTATATATAGCAAATTTTTTTTTTTAACTTTCAGTCTTTTTTATTTCCAGTTGCTTGTTGGAATCATAACCCGTTATTTGAAGGTAATCGGGTTGCTGTGTTTAATGAATGCCAATACTGAAACAAATATTTTTAGTAGATAGATTATTCAATCCGACACTGAAAAAATAAGTTATATGATAAAGAAGTTAAGTTTTTCTCCTTCATAGATGTAGGTTTTAAATACTTACCGAGTATTTTATTTGTAATTAACAACTAACAACATATAATATAAATAAGGTAATACATCGTTACTTTAAACAATTTATGTGTCAATTGAAAAGATAAGTTAAGGAATTTCATATGAGTCTTGGAATTCCGTTTCTGCAGTGTTTCATGATATAAATAATGTTTAACCTGTATATTATGTTGTATTCAAATAGACGATATGAAAATTAACCACGCCCACGAAATGCCCCAACTTACGTTCAAAGGTTGAAACGTACGAGCCTAACCCATCAGATACTCGGCATCCTCCCTTCTTGGTGAATATCACAGTGACAAATATCTGTACGTGTATTTATAGACAGCTGTGTTACGCCCAACCGTGGTCTGGTGGAAGTGCTTATCTCGGCGCGCAGTTTAACCCCCACGCATAATCTCATACAAACAAATCATTAGCCAGATAGCAGTTACAGGTTATCACCGTGTGAAGGATGGCAAATGACATTTACTTCATCAAATCTGTTGCACAATTTCGTGGCAGTCTTTAATAACGACAAACTCCACATCTACACAGTTGCAGTTTCAATTTAAATTTCTTCGTGAAGATGATATTACTTATGCAAAAATCAAGTAACTTATTGACAATATGGCTCCACATTTTATGACTAGCGACATCTTATAAATTCTACCTATGTTACAAAATAAATAATCACAGTAAAAGAAATTCCAGTAGACCTATATATCTGCATTATCAGTACCCAGTTAGGATAGACATCAGGGCGGAGTGCACAACTCACACAATAAGACTTCAAATTCGGTAGTTTGGTATATAAAAGATATTTCTGCATACACTAATTACTATGATAACGCATCGTGAACATACATATTATAGTATATACACAGATTCACACATATGCGTGATGTTCCAATACATCCAGATTTATTTTCTTGAATGTCTGCATTCATTGTCAACTAAAATGTAGAGCCCAGTTGGTGGTTTAATAGTTCAATTAAAACGCCATGTTACGTTGGTTACATAGCAGTTATTATCGAATGAAATTAAATGTTTATCCTTTAACTTCAATTTATTATTCAAATTTATACATTTCCATCTGTGGAACATGAATGTGAATATGTAAAACACATACTGTATTATAGATAATTTGCATAGCTAATTTAAATACATGATGTGAGTTATCGCTCAAATCGCCATCAGACTAACAGTGCAGATTTAACATAAATTCAAAATAGCTGTTACTTGAGTTAAAAATTAATATAAACTAGATTTTTGTGAAATTTTAAATAATACGGTGCTGTAGGTATTGTAGGGGGGCTTCCGCCGAACGTAAAATATATTGTTTGGAATTGGCTTCTTTGAAGGGATGTCTGTTAACCTGGTTAGACATTGCTATGGCGACTGTCTAAGAAATTTTACACATTGACTTAGAACTGCAAAAATAAAGAAGCTCAAGGAGTTCTCTTTTATGTTGACGATAAACATTAGTGAAAAGAACCGCCCGCACGCAAACAATTCTTGACAACCAATGGGACGGCTGAGATCCGAAAGCCTACTCCCTTCGAAAAAATAAAAAGTGTTCAATAAAATTTATTAAAATCTTATTTTAACATGTCAATTTTCTGTTGATATTTTAATATGATACAAGGATGATGTATGTATGCCTGGCACTGTGTAAGAATTTTCAGATTTTTTAAAATAAATGTAGAATTTCTTTTGTGTGGTAGTCTTTCGGGTGACGAAGTAAAATTGAAGGGCGGGGGAAGGAAAGTCCTCTTGTAGGAAAACGTTTTTCTTCGGTAAGTTTGTGGTAGTAAGGAATTATGCCAATCAAACAAGAGAAATTGGTTATTGGCTCGCGTGGCGTATAGACACTTGGGGCAACTTCAGCCATCTTCGAGGTTGCACAAACTGAATTTATATGATTTTAATAAAAGTTATTTGCTTAGCATGTAGCTGCTCACGGAATCTACTTTAATTTCGTGAGTGTGTTCGCCGCAGAATAATGGAGGGCTCATGAAGTCTGACAAGTGTTCGTGTATAAATCCGAATAAATTTCGTAATATTTAATCCACAAATACCTAAAAAAAAAATAGAACCTACTAAAATAATCTATCGTGTTTTAAAATTTTTTCACAATCTTTAGTATGTGCAACAAGAACACAGAGAAGCAGATGACAAAAGTTTCAAAATTACCTGGGGACTGGACTCATTCCTATGTTATGTAGCTGAGACTACATTCCATAGGTTTATAACTGCATTGCGAGTTGCAAGTTCCAGACAGCAAATTCATTTTGTACATTTCCAATGATAATATTTTGTAAAATATGTTTATAACGGATATGGGATATCACATTAACAGTGGGAGCAGGGGAATTCTGGACCAGGTGCACAAAGGGTTACCTTGAATGAAAGTGTTAATTGTTTAATTAAAAGTGTTACATGTGGGTATGTGTTTCTGCCCCTGTGTACTGTTTATAACACGAGGTTTTCTGAAGAAGCAAACTTCAATTGTACCACTTCCAGCTTTGGAAAACATTCCTTGAAGACCGAAACGAAACATAAAGGACAACAAAATGTAACTCTCTTCAGTGTCAATCACATGAATACTCCACTTGCGCATCTTTGTAGACGTCCTTTGTAATAGAAAATATATTGCATTACACATTCAATTAACTGTATGTTGCTATCACTTGTGGTGTTACATGGCACTTGGTTGCAGGGTGAAGTTGGTTATCGCCCGGAAGTGGTGGTGTGGTGGGGACAGGAAGTACGTCCCGTGTTAGTGACGCACTCGGTCGCCAATGCTCTAGACCTACTGAGCGTTACCGCCATATAAACAGTACCAGTGTAGGAACAAATCAGTTGGGTTGTGCCTATGCGTGCAGTCGTTGAAGTTGCTATATATTGGCATTCATAAGTTCATATGTATTTTGCTTGTCATTCCAATTATTGAGTCGCGTTTTGTCGTCACTAGAGTGTTATTAGAATAAATCTAAGGTGTTCTCGTTCAGGGCATTTCTCTAAGGAGGTGTATTGCAATATTATTTCAACTACAAAGGACGTTGACAAAGATGTGCAAGAATGGAATTTTCGAGTTATTGATATCGAAGAGAGTTACATTTCGCTGTCCTTCATGTTTCGTTTTGGACTTCAAGGAATGACTGCCAAAACTGGAAGTGGTATGATTGACGTTTGTTTCTTCAGGAAGCCTCATAATGAAAAGCATCCTGCACCAAAGGATATTAGTGATATTGATATTTGGGGAGCAGTATCGATTTTCACCCTTGGATGCCAGGCAGTTGATGCAGTAAGGGAGTGTGTATGGGCACAATAAATGTAATGACCTTGTTGCAAGAGTGTCATAGGTGTCATTTTGGGGCAAAAGTGTATTAAGGCTAATTTTTTTATTTTCCCTTCGAAGACTGAGTTGGATAGCTGGACGAGGGAAATGATCGTGAGGGGAGGGGGTTGTCGAGAGCAGCAAGACACATCAGCCTTGGTTGTCGTTTGGAAGAAGACTGTGTGAGTGTGTGTGAGGAGGAGGAAGGGCACCTCGTTTGCTGTTCTATGTAATGGTGGAGGTTGTATATGTGTAATTCGAGGATTGTAGTAAAATCATTGTTTTTTAAAATAAGAAATATATGACTGAACGTATCCCTCGCAATACAATTGTGTAGGAAATATGCAACAAAATAAATAAAAAATATGTTTTATAACAATGAGACACTTTGCAACCCAAAACAATTGAGTGCAAAGGGAATAGTATTAATGCACAACTCACATGAAATAAGTAGAAATTTTCTCGTGCAAGCAAGAGACGACTGGTGCATTTCAAATTATTGGGAATTATGCACAAAAGCAATTTACAAATTCTATGAAAAAATGAGGAACCACACATATGCAATCAGAAACAACTTCGACCAGCACTTAAATAAATGATATAGATACCAAAATATTAATCATGGTCAAAATGCAGATTGAATACAGTATCACTAATTTAAACACCGTACCCTGAATTACAACACAATGAATCAGATAATATTATTAAATAACTCCATGCTGCTCTATCAATATAATTTGACACACAATTACATGCACACGAAACATTAATTATTCAAATACTAAACATGCAAAGATCAATTGACTGACACACCACTAAAATAAAATTATGATCGAAACATAAACAAATGACCAAAAACTCACCCCATTTCCACTAAAAACCTATTCACACAGTTTACATTCAATATAAATTAACGATGCACTAAGTCTGTTTACACCTCCATCCTGTATATCACAACAAAAGTATTTTATTTTTTAAAAATGCAATCAACTTACTTGTAACACAAGTAAGCAAAAAGTTACCACAATTACACACATACAAATTACCATGAAAACACAATCAATTACAGCTAATAACTCGAGAAATCAATTGCAAAAGAAATATAGTATTCCAAGCAAAGCAATATCACTTATCACAAAAAACCAGAAATGTATTCCCAGAAACTAAACATTGCTGTAAGATTAAATAACTAACGCAAATAAATGCCTAATCACTATGAATTACAAATACGATTTGTATTACAAATCAAATGAAATGAGTTAATACCTAAATGAGAATTACATCTTAATTAAAAACACAAAATACAAATACGAATTCTATCAAATCAATTACAATGAATTAACACACAAACACTATGAACCACAAATACCTATTGAATTATGGCACACTTACTAATTAAACATAACAAAACAGCAATTAAAATATGAATTACGACATAATCGCGATGAATTATGAATACATACTTGAATTACAAATAAAATGTAAGGATTTAACACATAAATGCGAATTACATCTTAATTAAAATCACAAAATACAAATACGAATTAAATAACAAAACAAAAGCAGTTAATTACGACCTAAAAAAAATCACAAATACCAATTGAGTTACAAATCAAACATAATAAATTAACACATAAATGCGAATTATGTCTCAATTAAAAAACACTAAATTCATAAATATGAATTCCATCAAATAAAATACCATGAATTACCACATAATCAAGATGAATCACAATCGCCTATTGAATTACAACACATTTGCTAATCATATGTAAAAAACAGTAATTAAAAACACAAATTACCATCAAAATCCAATCAATCACAATTACCGATTGAATTAGATCCAATTAGCGATTACATGCAACAATTTAACAACTAAACCCAACCAATCACAAATACCATTTTAATTACTTCACAATTATTAATCAAACTTTATACAATTAAACTAATACCAAAACAAATACAAACTTGTGGAATGATTGCACAGAAAGTGTAATAATCTAATACACATTAACTGTACATCCAAACCCAGACAATATAGATAGGTTTAATATTTGAAAATACATAAAATATTTTTGAAATTTTTTATTGAATAACATAATTTTACAAACATTGGTTTACAATCATTTAGATCTTGATTCTTCACCTGCGAATCATGCACTTTTGAGAAACCTTTTCAGCAGACCAAAGAGGTTTGTTTCCCCCTTTTGATAAATTTGTCAACTAAATATTCAATTGGAGAAATAACTTTCTGTAATTCATGTGCATAAAAACCACCTTTAATAGGCTCTCCATCATATATTCCAAAGTAATATACTCTAAGAAATTACTGTCTAACTGAAATAATTTTTAATATTTCGAACGCCCAATTAGCAGTATAATTTTTTCTCAAATACCACTTTTAGCTTAGAGATCCGTACATATTATTCAACTTTAAACATTTGTCTCCTCTTGCTGAATACTTTAGGAATATTATATATGGTTTTCATCAATGTATTATCCATAACCTTTTTGTGTACCATCTTGATGGTTCGAGGATATCTCAAGTTTTAAAATTTAATTATTTCAGGCAAAATGTCCACACATTTGTAAGTCTCCTTCGATGTGAAATGTTTGTATATCAGATGTTTTAAGCTCTTGTTGAATCTCTTGGCTACATATGCTTTAAGTTCAGAATACGATACATAATGATTAATCCTATATTCAGAGATTAGTTTCTGAAAATACCTATTAAAGAAATCAGTTCCTTTATTGGTTTGAAGTGACTTTAGTATTCTTTCTTCCCAAATTGTTTTCCTTGCAGTGGTAACTTGTTTTCCAGTCTGGTTCTTCACAGGTATACCCCCAAACATATTTTGAATAAATGTCTATTACGATTTAATATACTTGTATCCATGATTGTATTTCGAAAGCAATGCAATTTCATACACATCGGCTTGCATTGATGATCATTTAAACCAGGAGTAATAACTCTTCTTCTGGGAAACCTTATCATTGCAGGAGCATGGAGTTCTTGTGTGATCTTACTAAACTCCATTACTAATATAATCTTCTTCAGTTAGCTCTTCAATAATAGAAGCAATTTAGTTTGTATGCAAACTATTCCCAGACTCTCTTGAATTGATGAGAAGTTTCAAATGATTCGCCAATTCATTAGAATTGTTCTTATATACAGGAGAAAACCGATCATAAACTTCATTTTTTTACACTATCAACAATATTGATTAATAAATGTACTTTTGGATACAACAAATGAATATCGCATGTAGGGGAAGATTGTTTTATAGCTAAATAACATCACATTAAATTATATAGTTTTTGCATTTTTTCTTTAATGGTTCCTCCAATTTAATCTCCAAAGGTGTTTCATTAGACTTAGTTAATACATTATGTAGTGTATCCAGTCTACTCATAAAAAGTTTAAATATTCCTTCATTTAAAACATCCCATTACATCCATGCTTGTTTAGCTTGTAAATATTTCTCCATTACAGCAGATATAAATTTATGTAATTCCGAAGCTGTATCAGATATTATTGTTGACCTTAACTTAACATTCCTTTATTTACATCTAATCTAATGCGATGGTTTTCTAGCTGGTGCACTAGGTCGACCACCTGCTACACTATGTCGAGAAGTTGGAGCTTTTTTAATCTTACCGATTTTACTTAAAACTGCATCTAATTTACTTACAGTTTTAACTCTCATGTCATTAATAATAAGAAGTAGTTGTACTTGCAAATCATCATATTGCTTTTTCATTTCTGTTTGCATAACTAAACCCAATGTTTTATTGATTAGTTCAACAATCATATATTGTGAAATTGTTTCCATCCATTTTCAGGTACCTTTTTAGTACACTTTGGTATAAAAATGGAATGTTGAATAAGAGCAGTTTTCTTTTATAACATTCTCTTAAATAAAAATTTCAAGTACTAACATAATTTCATATCAATTCCTCAATTTTATTTGAGAATCGAACAAATGCATTTTTCACACTTTTGACTTGTTTTGAAACCAAGGAATTTATTATTGCACAAGGCCAACTCAATTATATTTAAAATAACAAAACTTAACAATGTTTAAGAATTATCTTAACTTTGGTCTGTTACACCAATGAAATAAAACTTACAATAAAATCATTAGACACTATAAATCATGGATGGCCTTCAACATATTGTGAATTCCTTAACCTTGTAACTTATTGTTCTCTCACTGACATTTACATTTAAAATACTGGGTCACACCTCTTTAAAGATCTTCCTTAAATTTCTACCATCATGGTGAACAGCTAATTCTTAATCTGTACTAACGTTCTGCCATCATAAGCTTTTCTTTATCGTCGACATTACGGCAACTAGACACAAATTTATGACAAGAGTAAAATGTCTATTCACACAAATAAAATAAATTATCGATCCTGTTGTAATATTATTATTGATAAAAACGGCCTGACCTTACAACTCAACTGAATCTCTCTCTCTTTCTCTCTCTCTCTCTCTCTCTCTCTCATTGGCATCGCCCTCAATAATTAATCACTTACTGACAAGAAAACTCATTAGAACTCCTCTCTGACAATTATTTCTTAAATAACCTTAGATGTATTTAGCTTTTAGATCTTACTGTCATTAAAACAAAATTTTCAAATGATGCCACCTAACTGGCACTCCTAAGAGGTAAACTACACCTACATGTCCAATATTACCTATCTTTTTATCATCTACATGATTTTCTGGTCTTCCTGGCTCTTACAGGCCTTCTTGACTGCGACTTCTCTCTCCTTTCGACGACTCCTTACTGACCGACTGCCTTCTCCTGTCTAACTGTCTGACTTACTTCCCACTCTACAAAATCTCTTTAAAACGTGACCTCCCTCCACAGCTTGACACCAACCACAAAACAGTGCCTCGCAATACCGCACATGTCACCAGTCTCCCAGACAATCACGGTCCTCCTAGGTCATGCGCGGCCGTTCACAAAACAAAAGATCAGCAGGAGGCCACTCCTTTGTCCCCTTAGCTGTCTAGACTCTGTTTGGGTCCCACAGCAGTACTTCTTCCTTCTTTTCCCTGCTAAGGCCCACAAACACACATAGCTGTCGACTTGAAATGTCAATGTTGGCTAATCATTCCAGGAACTTTTCAGCACATGTGCAGCTTAAAACAGTTCTCAACCACTGCAGTACAACAGAAAACAAATCATGATAATGATGACTTCGACTTTCCCAGCGCAGCAGCGAAAACATCAAGTGGAACACAGCTACCCGATTACAAAGAGAGCAGTGGCTGACTTAGCTCGGCACTGAAGGTAAACAGTTCCAGTAACAGCTCGAAACCTTCGATCGCAAGGCTAAATAAGCTTCCCAAAATGACAGAGTAAATGAGCTAACCATTCTGACATCCCATCTCCCTTTTAAAAATAATTAAATCCTATCCTAAACATGACCACGATACTAGACCGAATTATTAAAAAAATTAAAAGGAATAAAACCAATTATAAACTGCTTCCAATAAAAACCAATTAAGATCCCTGACTAGAAAAATTAATAAAAAATAATTTATCAAAGATGGTATTCCCAATTAAAAATTCAAACAAACCACGACTAATAAGTATAGGGCAAAACGATTATAGACCCAAACACTAAAACAGAAGCATAATGTCTTTCCATTATTTATAACCAAAATAACAATGAAATTTAAAGTTACAAAATCATTAAAAGCATTACGAAAACACTAAATAGAAAGTATTCCCATCTGAACAAATAAAAAGGAAGGGCAAACCTAAATTCAAAATGACAACAAACAGAACCATTCCTAGGAGCAATCTGAACATATAAAAGTAATACTACTAACCAGAATGCTATAATTAAAAATTCCCAAAATCATACAAAAATTACTCAAATTATCTAATGGATGATAGCAAAAAAAAATAAAAAATAAATAAATAAAGTGTCTCAGAAAAATTAAGGAGATCATAACAAAAAATAGGGATCCTAACAAAACAATCAAGCCTGCTCAAAAATCGCGAAAATACAGTCATAACAATATGTAAAGGAAGTTTCGGGAAAATTATTATAACAAAAACAGCTCACCTATCCTACAACCTGAAGAATTTAAGACCAGAAGAGCATTATTTGTGTTTTATGTTAGAAAACAAATTAATACCATTAGTAATAATGTTATTGATTCACAAATTGATATAATTGCAAACACACCCATTCCAGATAATACTCATGCTTGTGCCCTGATCATACATGATAGAGTGACAAGCTATAATTTAAGAGATAATTTGGTGAAGATAGTGACATCAGTCAGTATACGAAGAACCACAATTGCAACAGAATTTACTGCAATGTGCAAGGTTTTCTATCTCCAGATATGTTTATTATTAAAGAATTGGCTATTACTGATATGGAAGACCATACAGCCATTTTTAGCTTCGGTTCACCGTTCGACTGGAAATACCTAAGTCCAAGGTATAAAAAGACCAAAAGATGGTTTACCAAACATCAACATTGTCTAGCATGGGAGAGTGGACGTATTGACTATGAGAATATAGAAGATATCTGCAAGAATTACTTAAAAAACTATGACATATATACATGTGTGGAATCGAGCAAAAAAGGATAACTGACAGTGTATATACTGGAAAAGAAACTGATGTAAAAAAAAAAAACAATATCTGCCCTTCATTCAAACATCTATGTAAAACATATGGATATAAATCGACATTCTTTTCTGCAGAGTAAAACTGTAAATTAATGCTAACTTGGTCATTGATGACTGATTGGGGTCAAGTGGATGAGGATGATTCTCCTCCTGAGTCTCCAGTGGATGTTCTACAAGTAAAATGCCTCTATCTGGATGAGAGAAGATTGCGAAGTAACGAGTGTAATGTAGTATAAAAGTCACAGCTTTGTGCACAGTAATTCATTTTAAATATGAAACAAGACGAGAACAAATTCATGTGCTCGTGCATACATACATCAAAGTGTAAATTGAATATTAGCAAGTTATTTGCACGTTTGGAGTAAACCATTTAGGAGATGTCTGGGAAAGAAATAGTTTCATTATCTTTATGACATTCCTACTGTAAACATGTCTTTCTTCCATCCAGCTGGTATTTACATCTCTGTCACCCCTGGAAACTCAAGTGTGAATTACTCTTGTTTGTCTAGCAGAATATTTTGTCATTTTGGAGAAACATGCGCTGGATTGTTTCATTTCAGAAATATCCAATACCCAGTAGACGGAGAAAAGAGCAATCATTTAATCACTTGCCCGGACCTGAAAGAATAACATGTATATTATATGTGCCCGAATACAAGTCTACCAGCGACCATCGAAGAAGTGTATTCGCACTTTTATGAAACTTTTCTGATTTACCCGAATGAATAATATTACGAGCACCCAAATACACAAAAAATGTTAACATTCAAACAGATGAGAAGACTACAAGTAGGCCTATTTGAATTAGTAAGAAGAGAATGGAAAATATATGATGTAAAATGTGTTATTGCAAGCACTCAGTGATGACAAAATGTAATGCAAACAAAAATTGTAACGAAATAAAGGATTTAAAATACTTTTGTATTTTACTGACCTTACGAATGCATGGATTTTAATATTCACACATAAATAATGCTGACAACGAAATGTTATGTAAACTTTGGTTACGTTACAGTCAAATCTAAACATGTTTGCACATGAATGTTCAAGTTTATGTGTGGGATAATGATTAAGTAACACATTAGCAATTTGAAAACAATTTATATTGCTCACGTTTACAATTCCTAGATTTAAATATTGTTTACTCTAAATGGTGTGCATCTTGCAGTTTCATTCTAGACTTGGAATAGTACGGAAGCAATAATACATCTGTTGGGTGGCTTCTGCGTTAAACCATTTAAAGCTCTGCGCAGTCTGCATCGACATGAAATAACGACCCATGGAATAAAAAATTCAAGTAAGACATTTCAGTGCGATTTCTGCCAGAAGCAGTTTTCTCGGAGTGATGCTTTAAAGAGACTTTGTAAAACTTGCAACACTGATTCGATGCAATCTCCACTTGCTCCACAACCTGCACCACAATAAGCACCAAATCCTGAGGCAGCACCACAAACATCACGAGATCCTAGGGCAGCACCTCAAACAGCACCACAATCAGCACCACAGTTAACATGGCAATTAGCACTACACTTAGCATTTCCTTCTCCACCAAATGTGTTTCCTCCATCTATTCCAAAACATCGATATGTTTGTTCAGGATTGGAAAGAAATTCGTTTTCCAACTCTTCCACACCAATGAAGAGTTTATTGCCTGTACTGCGGTATGAGCTATTTGCCACGGTGATCGCTGGCAGATCAAGTGATGTGCAAATAGTTAATTCTCAAACTAGTATTGATGCGGACTTTGAACAATTTTTCTCGAGGTGCAGGTTCCCTCTGTTAAATTCAGCTATGGCTTCACTCCAACCAATAATGCTTAGTGTTACTGCAGTACGTAAGTATTTATAGTCGTTTACAGTGGAGCATGGCACTACAGAGACTTTCTATTTTCAGAGTAAAGCTCTTCCTATCCTTCATTCAACCTATCTTCTAAACTTCAGGAGTTTAGTTTATGAGGTAGCGGTTGGGCAATGCAGCTAATATTGCATATGAACATCAATATTTCTCAATATAGGACATTTACCATTGCTGTCATGCACACTAAGTTACCCAAGTTCATTGCCAATAGGAAAGCTTTAATTGATCATCCATGAGAGATTGGTAAAAATAATTGTTCTGTAACTTGTGGTCTAGTATGTTGCATATAATATGAGTAAGTTACTATATATATGTATATATACATATACATATCATAGTGACTTACTTAATATGTATATATAGTACTATATACATATATAGTAACTTACTATATATAAGTTATTATATATACACATATACATATATAATAACTTTCTCATATTATATGCAACAGACTAAACCATAAGTTACACCAATAATTTTTACCAGTCTATCATGGATGAGTAAGTTACTATATATATATATATATATATATATATATATATATATATATATAAAAAGAGGTAGTGTTTGTAACTTTGTGTGTTTATGTGTTTGGATGTAGGAGGTAATCTTCGAAACTACTCATCCGATTTTAAAAATTATTTCACCAGTAGAATGCGACGTTATCACTGAGTGTCATAGGCTATATTTTATTTTAAAAATCAATAGGGATCCCTTCTAAAACTCCAATTATGTAACCCAAAGTGTAAATAAATTACCTATAAAATTCCTTACATTGCGTGCGCTGCGAAAACTATTGACGATAGAACAAAATAATGTACTACGGCTTTGCAGGACGGACAGATTCGGAAAATAAAACGTGCTGTGTGCTGCGTACGGCGCCAACCTTAGAAGCTCTACTGCCATTATGGGGGGAGTTACTTTTGTGTTTGCTGGGGATTTTCAGCAGACACTCCCTGTAGTTACAAAAGGGACGCGTGCAGATATCATCAAAGCATGTCTTAAATCATCTCCCTTATGGAGTTCTATTCAACACCTAAATTTCCGAACGAATATGAGAGCCTATCTTGGTGGAGACACGCATAAAGATTTCCCACAACAATTGCTCAGACTTGGAGAAGGAGTTTTTCCTTCTCTAAATTTGGGCACTAATTCTGCTGAAATCATTTTAAATGAGACATTAGGTCAGATAGTTCACAGTCTGCAGCATCTTATAGAAGCAGTATATCCAGGCCTCGAAAATTTACTAGAAAGAGACTTTCACTGGTTGTGTTCCAGGGCAATAGTATTGCCTAGGAACGACACTGTCAATGAAATCAACAATCTCATTATACAAAGAGTTCCCGGCCAAGTCAAAACCTATAAGTCGACTGACACAGTCACCAATGTTGACGATGTCGTCCACTTTCCTCAAGATTTTCTAAATTCGCTTAATCCTTCTGGCTTGCCACCTAACGAACTATCATTAAAAGTCGGTACTCCTAACATGCTTTTAAGGAATATAAGCCCTCCTAACATGTGTAATGACACAAGATTGCTCATTAAAGACTTGAAAGAAAATTTGATTGTCACGACCATCCTCACCGGTCCAGCAGCCGGCCAGCTGACAAACATCCCGAGGGTTCCCATGATTCCCACGGATTTGCCAATATCTTTCAAACGGTTGCAATTTCCCGTAAAAAAACATTGTTCGCGATTACTATTAATAAGTCCCAGGGCCAAACTTTCTCTTTGGTTGGAACCGACCTACGAAAAGAGTGTTTATCCCATGGCCAACTATATGTTGGTTTATCACGAGTTGGAAGTTCCGAGAAACAGTGCATTTTGCTACCAAACAATAATAGGACGTCAAACATTGTCTACAGAGAATGTCTTAGCCAATAACATATTAAATACTTCTATCTCAGATAAATTGCATTGTAATATAATGCATATTAATATGAAAAAAAGGAAAAAATATCATATAAAAATAGTAAAAAAACTTTAAATGATAAATTATTTAATTAATTATTAAATTATAATGTGCTCTTTTTCATGCTTTAGGAGAGTTTACCCATCCTAATTAACGCCGGGTTAAGCAGTATTTTTTTCCTAATTGCACCCGTGCGAAGCCGGGGCTGGTCGCTTGTGTGTGTGTGTGTGTATATATATATATATATATATATATATATATATATATATAATATATATATATATATAGTAATGTACTCATATTATATATAACAGACTATATATACAAATAAATAAATATATAAATACATGTGTACTTTGTTTCTTATGAAATAAATAAGCTTGAAAAAAGAATTGGTTTGGGTCTAATAGTTTATTTCCCATTTATATGGTACAGTGTCAGAAATCACAAGCATTAATGAATCAAATAGGTGAGACACATTTTCTTAAATTATGTTACAGAGTCATCACTTGAGTAACAAGTTTAAAAGTGATTCGTTTTAAAATCGATTTTTACGTAAACTCTTAAAGAAACAAAATATTGTCGAGTAAGTAACAACTTGCTGTCTCACAGCAAACAAAGTTTGTCTTTTCCATCACAATACTAACGTAAAAAAGTTTGTAAATATGTGAGCGCTCCGAGAAAACCCAAGCAGAGGAATGAACATTCTGTTCAACCCTAATAGTGTTTAATGATGTATTGAATTTCAAAGTATTACCTTACTCGTCGCAGTACTTATAAAAATGGTAGTAATCTTACTGTCTATAAAATTGTTTTCAAATAAGCTAAGTATCTTCAATATCTGCTCTAAAAATATAATTTCTTAAATGAAAGTTTATTAATTTAATTCATTCCGAAAATATGAAAAACAACTATGGGGTTACATTTAATGTTATATTTGGTCTTGCAGAACCTAATATTTCCATTACAACATAATGCTACGAACATTTTTCATGGTAGAATTGTTTAGGAAGGGCCTTAACTTTCGAAACTGGAAAGATGTGGCTATAAGCTTCTCCATGCTGGGAGGGCGCAGGCAGGCTGTGCAGCCATCGCTTTCTGTTTGAACAGCAGCAGCCACCTGGGGAAGACGACCGCCTCCTAGTGGGCGCACACTCAAACGAATCTCTCGTAGGATATGGGAAACAATAAGAGTAGTACAGAAATGCTGATTTAGGCACAAACGAAAAAAAGTGGCTCAAAAATTTGCGTTTGGGAGCAGTTGCAAAAACGTGACTCAAAAAGGTGCATTTGGGAGCAGTTGCAAAAAGTGATTCAAAAAGTTGCATTTGGGAGAGTTGCAAAAAAGTGGATTAAAAATTTGTGTTTGAGCACAACCGCAAAAATGTGACTCAAAAAGTTGCGTTTGGTTAGATAGTAGTCTTGAGAACAAAAAAGTTGCGTTAAACTTTGCGTTTACGTGCATCTGCAAAAAATACACGTAAAAAGTTGCGGTTGTGCTCAACTGCAAAAAAAAAAGTGGCTTTAAAATTTTGAATACGTAAAAAATAAAATTTATATTTTATATAATAAAGATGGATCAGTTGCTAAATGTATTAAACAGAACCAAACAATAGAAACATTCCGAACTTACAATTGGGCAGTCCTATTCCATAAACCATGCTGAAATAAATGATACACGGTATGGATACAACGTGATAATTACTTCTGGAAATTTTAAAGTAACCTTACCAGACAGATATGTTCAGATTTTCAGTGAAAATGTTTTAAATGATGTTAATCGTGGAGGTAAAAGTTTTGCATATGATGGAATGGTGGATTGTGGTGCTAAACAAATGCATTCTATTCGGTTTTTTAAAGAGTAAAAGATCGTTGTCGTATAATTAGACATCAGTCGATTTTTATTTGTGCTCATATCTCTATAAAGTTTTAATGGTTATCCAATCATTAAAACATAATTATCGCTCTGGCTTCGGCAATGTGCTACAATATAATGTAATTAAAAATTTAGATAGACATCTCCAAATTCGACATATTAAAGTAGTCGAAACACCGAATTCTTATTCTAAATCTTTCATTCCACTATCTATAGAAATATTATTCATCTTTATTGTACAAAACTTTAATAGTATAAAAACACTTAAAGTTGTTATACATAAAATATGACTACTTCCAACCCAAAAAATATCTATGGTCTCATGTCTAATACCACTGTTCTTTCGGACAAATCAAAGTTGTCCAAAACAAAGCTTAACATTTTCATCCTTAATTTCAAATATTATTTTATTAACTTGATTTGTTTGCACTGGAAAAAATATTGGATAAGCTGATTCGTAATAGATCGTGTCGTCAAATCCAAATGTTGTTCTTGGTTTAAAAGTGGCAATTATGTTAGTGTCTCTATGATTATATTCGTCATGTTTTAATATCATACCATACAGTGTATATTTATTGTTTCAAATGGAGCAAATTTTGGAATTGTATCGCCATAATGGTTCAGATTTGCTTTCAGTGTTTTATTTTCTACGAAACCCAAAAGTTTTCTTATTGAACCCCGTTTTCCAAGCTGTAATTTAAGCGTACATTTTACTTTCACTCTGTTTGTTATTTTATCCATCTCGAAAGATATATTATTTTCTTTCACATCCATTGAATCTACATTAAATGAAAAAATTGCTTTTATAGTTTTCTCAAGATCTTTTAATCTATATTGGTCAACTGGAATATCAATTGCTGATTCCATATAATTCTGGCCCACAAAATATAGCTTATTTTTCCCAGAGATAATGTTATGCGTTAGATAAGTAGTATAGAACTGAACTAAAGCCAATGAGTGCCCCTCTATCTCTAAAGGGTAATGCAGTCTTTTCTACAACACTGATTTGTTATCTGTTAGTTTGAATACTTTACTCATTTATTGTATGATTTAAAAAATCTATTAATAAATTAGCAAGTAAAACATGAAACATGTAGACTGGGAAATTAAAATAAGAATACCGGACAAGACAGTATCGACAAAACCTCATGGAGAAATATGACCTAATAATATTAGATGTTTGATAGTGGGTCCTAGTAACTGTGGAAAAACTACAGTTATGATAAATAATTTTATGTATCCTCAGGGATGGTTGGACTTTGATACTCTCTGTGTGTTCAAAAAGTCTGGACCAACCAAAACATATCAATTTAAAGAAAGATATAGATGTAGCATCAAAATTATTTAATGAACCGATAGCATACTTCTATGCATCAAGTGAAAAGATGGTTGATGTAAATGAATGACATAAAGTCTGTAGTCATTTTCGATGTATCATATTTGAAAATCAAAATATGGTAAGGGATTACTTTACTCGCTGTAGACACAAAGATATTGATTGTTTCTATTTAGTCCATACATACTCAAAAGTACTTAAGCAGCTTATAAGAGACAATGCCAATTTTCTTTGCATATTCAGACAAGACGATACAAATCTTAAACATATTCAAAGTGATTTTGTTGGTGGTGATATGTTGTTTGAGAAATTTAGGGAGACTTGTTCAAAATGTTGGAATAATGAATATGGTTTTGTTACAATAGATATGACTCGTATGTTAAATAATGGCAAGTACCGTAACAAAATTTAAGACTTTTAAATTCTTAGGTTATATGTAAGTTTTGCTTTTAATGGAAGTGTTTCCATTAAAAACTAACATAATCTGATCTTTTTTAATGTATTGATATACCATAGCTATTTCAATAAACACAATTGTACCTTCAAGTACATTGTGGACTTTTGGTATTTTAAAATATACCATATCATTAGGGTATACTTCAAAAGGACTATGCATGTCAATTTTTTCCGTTGATGGTATAAGTTGATAACACTTTTATATTTTTCTGGTTTTATTATTATTTCAACGATAGTTTTATCTCTCATAAAAAATATTCTATTCGATTATCAAAGTAAAATACTTTTACTTTTGAACTGTATTTCCCAACTAAACGAATAATGTTAATTCCATTTTTCTGATAGTACTCTAAGTAGACTACATCCGTCGGTGCAATGGGATCTCCCACATGCCTTAGTCTTTTTGTTCAAAATCTATATTATTATCTACTTCCAAGTAAGTAAGATAGGCTTTATCCAATGATCTTTTATTTCATGTCAGTGTGACTATAAAGTCGTTGAACTGTGTGTAGGAAACAAAATCATTAGGATTGATCTTCTCAGTAGTTGTATCTTTACTTGTGTGTTCTTTAATTTGACCTTCAATCCAATAGCTCATTAATGCATTTCCACATATATCCATTGTTTATTAATAGTGAAATAATCTTTGGAAATTTAAAATTATGTGAAAAGTGATTTAGCACAATTTCACACAAATGACCACAATGTACTTGATTGAAATTTTGATTTCTATCATTGTTATAAAAATATTAATTCCAAGATATTATATTCATTGTCGGGGTGGATTTCCACCAATTGAATCAAAATAATATTTGTTGTTTGTTTTTTTTTTCCAATGGCATGCCCAGTATGTACCAGAGTTTGTCGAAACAGCTAGATTAACAATTCCACATTCATTATCGAGTGGTGTGTTAAGTGGCTTATCGATCATAAATACAACTCGAAAATTTTAATGTTTAATTTTTTAACCATTTTATCAATATCAAAGTTACCGAGTGGAGTTAATTTTTTTTTACATTCTTACCCCACTTAACTTTCTTTAATCCCTTGACGAATTCCTCCATAGCTAAATTATGTCTACGTTGTTCTTCCAATTCTTGGTTTTTCTTCGTTAGCATTAATTACGGATCTAGCGATAGATGATACACCACCAGCTAACACTCCTAGAGCTCCCAATGCTGCAAAAAAATGAGGGTGAAAATCCACCCTTGTGAACTGTCAGACCATTTCCAGTTTTGATTTCTTTGGATATTTTTTAAGTTGTGGAACAGAAATTGTGTTAGTCATCCCTTTGCCCTCCTTTAATTTCTTGTTTTTATGTTCCAGTTGGTCTTTCGTTAGGAAAGAATCAATATTCAAACCCTTCAACTCCTTGTTAGGAGCTTGAAATACAATGTTATTTACTTTCATTTATTATAACAAATATTTTGTCACTTCAATTTAATTCCCCAGCCAAGTTTACGTTTAATAAGCATCGCAGATCCAGTAACACCAACCCACAATCTCTCATTGAGATCAGCATCTGAACTTAACAATCTTTTGAACGCTTTCTTTTCTAGTTCTTTGTCAGCTACACACCTTTCAGCTAGATCTTTATAATGATGATAAGGTATATCTCGTTCCATTGCAGCCGCATCAAGTGGATTAATGGGTTTATAACAACGCTCAATTCTCTCTTTTAGTTTGGTACCCAGACCTAAGTACTGATAACCAGGTGCATGCAACTCAAAAGGTAGTGAATTTATTATGTCATTGAGTAACCCTTTTCCATGATACTGCGACTCCCAATAAGTATGTGGTATTGCGTTTAACATTCGTATCAGATATGGTATAACTTTTGGATTATTCACAACAAAGTCACTAAACTTGCTGTTGAGCATATTCATTATTCTAACTTTTTCATTGTAATAGTTATCATTTCCAGCATTTTCTTCGCCATAAATAACGAGAAGTCGATCAATAACCATCCTAACATCATCCATCCATACGTATTCTTTGGGATAGTCTGTATATTTCTTTATACATTTCACCTTTTTAGGCGAGGAACGTTTTTTTTTTTATCGAATCGTAAATAGGTTTAGTGATACTTTTCCATTTATTCCCTTTACACGATTTTAGCATTCCCAAGTTTGGATCATTGTTTTGAAAAACTGTGTTTGTATCTGTCAGGATACAACTGTAGTGTTCATAGTCGGTTGCAGTATAGTCACTATCTGTTACTTTCTTACTAGTTAGTAATTTCATCAAAACATCAGTTCCAGTGTATGTTAGGCCTTTTATAGAAAATTTGTCATTGTTGAATGTTACTTCACTATCACCAATATAAAATCTACCTTATCAGCCTTTAGTCCAAAAACATCGTCTTTACATCCAATTAAGAAATCGGCCAATTTCTTATCAATAAATGTTGTGTTTGTAGTTAGTTAACTGTGAGATATCAGTTTTAAAACACCCCAATGCTTCGTCATAGTGTTCATCGTAATCGTCATAGCATTCATCGTCATCGTCAATGTGTTTAACACCATTGTCATAGCGTGCATCGTCATAGCGTTCATCGTCATCGTCAATTCGTTCATCGGTGTCTGTTTTACCAAATAGTTTTCTTTCAAAAGATGTTTCTGTTGGTGTCTGCGGGTAGTCTAAATTATTAACAGCAAATGGAACTAGCTCGTTTATTAATTTCTTACTCTCAATTGCTACATGTCCAATTTTTTGTCCCAAATCTTCTATCGCATCTATCAATGGTTGATCATGTATTTTATTTTTATCATATTCATCTTGGCGGAATTTTCTAAAAGTTTTAAACTTTTCAATTAGCTGTCTTCTCTCTATACTCTTATTTAAATTGTTTACATTTTTTAGTTGTTTCATTTATTATATAGATAAATAAAATGAACAATGATAACCCTAATGCATACTGTCTCAAATGTATGAAAAAAACATTATGTTCATATGAACTTACAAATTATAACAAAGTAATGATTAAATGTGTTTGTAGATGTTGTGTTACCAATAACTCGATATTCACTGGCGGGGGTATAAAAACGATATTGCAAATGAAATTCATAAACCAATGCCGAAAAACTTTCCCAGATGAACTGTTCTATCTTTTGGCATCGATGATCTTTGTCAAGCTGATTTAGTTGAGATGAATCCTGGATCTTTAAAAGGAATACACAGAATTACAAAGGGTTTTAATATATGTTAACTGTGATAGATGTTTTTTTCCAAACATGCATGGGCAATACCAATCAAAGATAAAACTGGTGAAAATGTTGTGTTAGCATTTAAAACTGTTTTGAATGATCACAAACTCATGCATTTACAAACAGACAAAGGGAAAGAATTTTACAATAAATCATTTAAGGCATTAATGGTCAATAACAACATAACACACTATTCAACATACAGTGAAAAGAAAGCTAGTGTTGTAGAAAGATTTAATAGGACATTGAAGGAGAAAATGTGGAAAATATTTACTGTGCAGGGAAGCTATGAATGGATTGCTATATTACCTAAATTAATAAGTGAATACAATAACACTGTTCAGAGTACAATCGGAATGAAACCTCCTATGTAAGTGCTAAGAATGAAAGTTCTATGCTAATCGATATGCATGGAGGAGAAAGAAAAATGGTTAAACCAAAGTTTGCAATAGGAGATCAAGTTCGTATAAGTAAAATTAAACACTATTTTGATAAAAGAATATACAACAAATTGGTCCACTGAAGTATTTGAGGTGAGTGAAGTATTGCACACAAACCCAACAACATACATAATAAAAGATTTAAAAAATGAACTTATTAAAGGTATATTTATGATCCAGAGCTCCTTAAGAACAAATATGATAAAGACTACTTAGTGGAAAAAGTTTTGTGAAGAAAAGGAAATAAGCTGCTAATTAAATGGTTAGGTTTTGATAGTATTCATAATTCTTGGGTATATGAGAAAAGTGTAGTTGTTTAAGAATTTTTTTCTATATAATAAATGGATCAACAAAAAATTGAAAGTTATGAACGTCAGTCGTTTCCGCCAAATGACCAAACAAAAAATAATTTGAATGAATACAACAAGCACATTGAGTTTGATATTCCTATTCGCGATGCATTTTCACATCTGAATGAAGCTTATGTATACCAACAGTATAAGCTAACTAAAAGAGATAAAAATGCAGATTATGAAAGAACTTCAACTATTGATCTTTGTGAGAATTTCTTCCCATTCCAGTTCTCAAGTATTGAGATCTCTAAACACGGTTGTATAATCGAAAGTATTGACAACCCTGGCGTCACTTCAGCAATGATGCATACATTGCTAGGTTTGGAATCAGAGTCAGTATTCTTCCAAATGTCGGGGATATAACTGGGTAAATATGTTAGGAAAGATAAGTATAATGAAATTACCTATACGTTAAAATATTTGTTTGGGTTTATGAGAGATTGTAATGAAATATTCTGGAAAGGTGGGTACAAGATCACATTCATTCGAAATTCTAATGATGATGTTTCGCTTTACAGAAGACCCCCAAAGAAAGGAGATGGATCTGATGATGATGATGATGATAATATACTAGATACTGGTAATTATTTAAAAAATGGAAATTCTGTGGCTAATTGTTGAATACGATCCTATTATGGAGACGAAATTAAAGCAAAATTATACAAACACCTCAAAATTCCAATTGGTTTTAATTATTGGCAATGCCTTGAAAAACCAGTATTTACCAATGCAAACTCATTTCAGTTTGATATAAAAGATAAGTACAATTCAATCCAATTCGAAATGCCAGACATTGTCATTGTTGGTTTTCAACAAAACAGAAAAGAATATCCTGGACAATTCACACACGGTTCAATGTTTGACTCTTGTTTTGTTAAAAAAATATTTCTATTAAGAATGGATGGAATGAAGTGCTTCCCAAAGAGAATTGGAATTTAAACATTGATGATAACATTTTCAATAAGATGTTGCTTAGGCTGATTTTAGAAATGCAAAGACTAAACTAGATACCCCTTATTTTAATAATAAACTGCGCTTCAACTCTGGGTCATTTATTGGGAAAAGGCCATTGTAGGTTATTGATTGTTCTTACAGAAAAACCGCTATTGTAAAAGATCGAACTAATCTGAAACTTACAGTTGATTTTAATAAACCAATATTGACTACAACTGTTTGTAATGTGGTACTAGTAAGCCAAAGAAACCTAATTTATGATGTTTAAAGTGAAAGAATCACCAAAATTCAATAGTGTGCATACATGTGTTGTTATTAGTTTTTAATGGATGGTTATCTATTAAAAATATTTAATGTTATATAACATTTCATAGCATCACTCTTTTTCAGTTCTGTAGTGCCTGCATGGAAATGTAGTAATGCCATCTTTAAGAATAAATCTTTTATCATCTACGAAACTTAATGCTTTTTTTCTCAACTCAATCACATAGAGTACATGTATCTTAGTTTTAATAAGATTCATACTTTTGTACAACACTTTTTTTTATCAAGAAGACACTTTTTTTAGCCACCAAAACTAATCTCATTTCTGACTACAGTGTTTTTCACACACTTTCCTCTTTTCTTTAAACCACCTTCCACATTTATTGCATGCACTTTCGATTTTAATCCAATAAATTCTTTCATTATTTTTCCATTATATTCATCTTTCATTATGCAAATAATCTTTTTGCTAACTAACGGTATACCATATGGATTATCTTTTTATAGTCAGAAGTATCAAAATGATCGACCATTTCTTTCATGTCACTGTAGAAGTCTGATGCTTTTATATAATAGATGTACGAATCAGTATCTTGGTAGAACAGTTCAATATTTTTCCCATAAATTGGTTTCATTCTATTATAGTGAACATCGTACATTAAGACTTTCGATAGATCAAGTATTCTCATTCCAACATAAATGGGTTTGATAAAGAACAGTTTTTTTTTTTAATCGTATGAATTCCAACCAAAGAGTTAGTAAATATAGTTGTATTTTTAAAGTTTGTTTTACCTACTAGTTTATACATTTGTTTAGAACTTGTGCACAACCGAATAGCCACTCTGTTTCTAATATTTTCCTTTGTTTTTCCCGAAAAACAGAATTGTTCATTAATTTGTAGAAATCTTTTTCAAAGTCATTTGTAGACTTTGTTCGCATATTTGTGTTTAAATTAATATAGGACTTAAGCCAATCTGATTGATCAAACTCCAGAAATCAATGAATCTTTTTCATCTTCATTCTGAGAGATAGATATTCCTTAGTATTTACATAGTGTAATACATATTTTTATTTATCATACAGAGTAGTTAAGAGTTTGGGATTTTTTTTAACCATCTGGTATTTTATTCTCTGGTGCCAATGGCAGATATTTGTGGAGATCGTGTAGTTCACGTGGTTATTCCAAATCAACTTCCAATATATACCTTTTCTAGAATCATCTTGTATTGTTATTACATATATATATTTGTATTTCTCCACTTAAACACATCATAGGGTAAATACTGGCTCATAGCCCATCCATATAAGTTATTGGCGTCCAAATATGTAAGATAAAAGATTTCCTTTGTACTATCATAAGCATTCAATAATTTATTATTTGCTTTAGCATATCATTTACAACATTGTGAAATTCCACCATGAACACCTTTTCTATCATCAAAATCATGCCGTAATCTGTTAATAATTCTAGTTCTATTTTAGTATGTTTGAGCATAGCATACCACGCTAATCTTGAGGCTGTGAAATACCATGCTGGATCTAGTTTATATGTTTTGAGACATACATCTCTGAAATTTCCCATTATAACAGACAATATCAAAACATCAGATTTGTTATAGAGTTCTGTGTACTCTCTTAAAGATTTTATTTTGAACTTTTCCCACACCTTTCTCGCAAATTCGTAATCTTTGTCTGTATTGTCTCATTTCTTAAGTTTGTGGTAAAATGCATCGTTGGATGGAAGTAATGTCTCACAAAATTTTTCAGCACTGTCCATGTAGTCATATAGATAATCAACTTTTCTTATAACAAAGTCAAAAGTTCATTGGAAAAATGCTTACACGTTTCTCGGAATTGGCTTCTGGAAATGTTGCTAGAGAGTTTATAGATACTACTAGCCATAAATTTAAATGAGTCAATAAATATAAGATTTACACTTTGACATGCATGTTTCGTAAAAGAAATATATTTTTCTTCGTTGTTGGGAATTAGATCAATTTGATTTTCATCGATGCCAAGATCTCTTATGAATAAATGTGTACCATAACCAGATATATTGTGTATAAACAGTGGGACAAAACATGGATTTCTCTACGATTAGTTACAATCTATGAGTGCAGCTCCCCTAAATTTCCCCCTTGAGATGATTGTGATCTTTCACAGAATCAATATTCGAAGACTTTTCACAGATATGACAATGGGTAGCTGTATCATAAACAATTTGTTCTTTCTAAGTTAGTGGAAGCATTGGTTTTTCATTTGTGTATATATCACCAATAGACTTTGCTTCTTCCATTAGCATTTTAACGAACACAGTAGTGCATCAGGCCCTTCATATGTTACTGGTGGTTTATAGTATCCATGTTCGTATTTTACATAGTAACAGAAGCTAATAGACTCTTGTTTTTGGTATGGTTTCGTGTAAAATTCGTCGGGGTTTGGTTAGCAAGTTTCGATTTTAGTCAACAAACATTCAAAATCAGCATATATCACAAACGGAACTCTCAAAGAATGATTTTGGTTTTGAAATTTTAATATGTCATTTTTTTCCTTTAGATGGCAGTTCAACTCTAACACCATCATGATCTCGGCAGTCTTGTTCGTGATCTTTTAGCTTATTTACAGTGTATAAATGTTTGCAAACATCTATCACAAATAAATATTTTGTGACCATTATTTGTTACTTGTGATGCGACAAGTCTCGAAAGACTTTTTACTCATCAGTAGTGATCGTTCTTTTCGTCTACGATTTAGAGTAGGTTAATGCGCTTATCTGTCTTATTTTTTTGTTGTTTTTAATGGGGAGATTACATATTTCTTATCACCATCTTTTTCTTCATATGCATATACATTAATAGAAATTCTACTTCTTTTCTCAAAGGTTGGTATGCTATCCAATTTCATTGGAAATTCCAAACCTTTAAGTACTTCATCAAACTCATGTTTGTAAGCTATGTAATTATTCACTCTTTGGAGATTTCTTTGTACTTGATGCAATGCAGATAGAACCGACCACAAAAAAACATTTTTGATCATTATTCTTAACATTAATTACCACATGCTTATCTTTGTTTTTTTTCTGGGAGATCAACATAAGAACTGCCCTTGAATGGTAAACATTTACTTATTCGCACTTCTAGTTTAAATATTCTGTTGAGTACCCACTGAGATCCCTTTGCTTCGAAAGCCCCCATCTCAGCTATGATTCTCGATATGCTGTTGCCATAATATTCTTTCATATTAGATGATTTTAGTATAATTTCGTTCTTTGTTTTAAAGGAGCTTTCTACATATTTAATATTCTCACCAATTCCCCTTTTGTACTCAGTGAAAAGTTTCATGTTCACTTTGAGTGATTTTAAATGTTTATTAATTAGCACTGTGACAGTTTATTTTATATTTTTTAGGAAATGATTTGGGTCTTTGTATATATTCACATTCTTTACAGCATAAGTCTTGATCCTACGTTGAAATGCTATTCCGATTTCTTCTACACTGAATATGAGTGTGTACTTATGAATTTTACTTCTCAAGTGACTTTTTATGACAGATGGTTTGTAATAGTGATTACAAGTTTCACATTTCACTTGATTATCTTGTGGGATCTTCTGTTTTGATATTAAATGTTGTGATATTTTAAAAATTTTCCATGCATTTGTTGGTTCATGTGATTTACTATGTATTGGTGCAAGAACTTTGTGCAATCTACTTTTAAGATGACTTCTTATGAGAGACGATTTGTAAAAGTGATTACATGTTTCACACTTGACATACTTCTCTTGAGGTTTCTTCTTCTTTCGTTTCACAAAAATATCTTTCTTAAATTTATATTCTTTCCATACATTACTTGTTGAGTTAGCATTTTTGGTTGCCATGGTCGTCATCATATTAGACATTAGTTGATTTTTGTTCGTGCTCATTTATTATATACAATATTTTATTTTTTACATATTCAAATTTTATGAGAACTTTTTTTCGGTTGTTCTCAACCGCAACTTTTTACACGTATTTTTGCAGATGCACTCAAATGCAAAGTTTAACGCAACTTTTTTTTCTAGAGATTACGACCTAACATAACGCAACTTTTTGAGTCACTTTTTTGTGGTTGTGCTCAAACGCAACATTTTGAGCCACTTATTTGCAACTGCTCCCAGACGCAACTTGTTGAGCCACTTTTTTGCGTTTGTGCTCGAATCGGCATTTCTATACTACTAATAATTTTCCTGTCGGCGCGGATGCCTGCCATGTTTGCGTTCCACTGTCGTACTCCGATAGGGTGTGTTGGTGAAACAATGGGTATAATATTGCTAAATTAGTTCGGTGAACCTACGTGATAAATATTCAATTGTAGTGAGGGGTCAGTTTCAATTCCGTTCGCCTACAAATTTCAAGTGCATTTACGTTGATAAGCTGCAATAATAGTTGACTTCAGGCTAATCGCCCTTTCAACACCGGAAAAAATCATCCACATCAACTGCTGTAAGGATGTATCGTTCTACAAGATTCCACTACAACTGCTGCCGCGAAGGCGTATCATTTATCATCATCCATAGTCCATAACCCACATTAACTGCCATATCAGAAACAACAACAAATGCTGTAAAAACATTCGACCAGAATTGCTAGTCACCAGTCTCGAAGCAACATCCCTTCTTCATTCGTGTTCGCTGCATTACCTCTTAGATCGACTTTCTACCTAGACCACCCGCATGCAACCCGTCGCTACCTGCTTGCCAGTCTGCAAGAGGTACCAGCACTTACAGCTTCCTGACTTCATGAATTACTCTGAAGTTTCAACAATCTGCATGTCTACAATATCTGTTATGAGTACATATAGCCACTCTACGAAATTCGATACTACTTGGCTTTCCCCTGCTTTGATCCGAATACATATCATCATCATCAACAACAACAAAAACAACACATATGGTGAAGCCTTCACATAGTGTAAATACAGTGAAACATCGATTACAACAAGTGTGCATTTTCCTGGTTATGTTCTAAAAAAAAGTGAAATTAAACCTATTATCTGCGTGAGAATAGAAAACACCGATAAATTATTACAAGACAAATGACGAGTATGTTCATTAAAAAGGTTAATACAGTGTATTATTGGTGTTTTTGCAGGATAATTCGAAAACAAGTAAGTAATAAACTTAGGAGTAAAATAATTTGTTTGTTTTTTGTGTATTCTCAATTTTCTCTCTTAATATCCCGCAGTTTGGAACTGCGTTGTTTATTAAAGGATAAAATTCCAGAAAAACGAGACTTTGGATACATTTATCACATTTTAAAACTATCTGTAAAGCTAAAATGAATAACACAAGTACTTTAAAAATCTGTGTACTTAAATATGTTCCCTCAGTACGAAATAAAAGTTGTCTGCACTGGAAGGTTATGTGTGTTAAAAAAAACCCCATGCTTCATTTGTGGTAAAACTGAAGGAATGTTATTGAATTCATACTAATTTCAATACCTGTGGCAAAGGGTTAGCAATACTGTTATAATTTACCCAATGAAGAAGAATCATCGAATGACGAATGACTGAAATAACTTAAGTCAATCTTACATATTTATTCAAATGTAACACATTCTATGAGTCTATGCTATACTTGGGCGAAAAACGAATATTAAATTAAATGCATTTCTTTAGTAATCTGAGTAGTGTTACATGAAATATTTTAAACTCTGTCACCTTTCATTCACTTGCTCTTGTCAAATATATTCATTCCCAGGAACACAAATAGGTTGTTAAATATCCGTGACATGAAAGAGAAAAATAAAGTTCAACCTAGCTTACTATCCATGTCTTTAAGTAATGTTTTATCAACAGATTCGTGGATTTTTTAAATAAGTAATTATCGTTATATTTTTTTTGTTTCATTGTCGACTGTGTGCAGAGACATAAACGGTCATCTAGTTTGAAGGGGTTTCATATTGGTGTTAGCCACGCAACATAGAATAAGCATCCAAGAGCAGTATATATATTTAATATATATATATATATATATATATATATATATATATAACAAGCATGGAGATGTACAACATCTTATGCAGAAAACATGATTTTCACCAATAAAGTATGTCTGTTTTATGTGTTAGTGAACTTAATACATGCCTATGGTATTTTAACTAAAACAATTGGGTCAATACTCTATGTTTGGGATAGGACAGGGGACTAACTTCTTCATATTCAATATCCCGAACACAGGGTTTTGACTAATACATATACAACGTATAATTATTAAATGTGAATATATAATGATTAAAGTAAAATTATATGCTATAATAAGTGGAACACGTTTTACAGTCTCTTTTTAAATATATTGAAACAAGAGTCTGGATTGGATGTGACAATGTTTTAGTTAGAGAAGAAAATATGTGGAAACATAACAGGATTAAACACATAATTTTCTATCACTCGCCCACATAGTGTTTTTTTCTTTAAAACACAAATACAGGGAACACATAACATAAATTTATATAAAAGTTACTTTGACATAATAGATTTAAAGTTTTCTACAGCTGTGATTGAACTAGCTAGCGAGTCTACAGCCCAAGTGAGAGTTTTTTTATGTGCGTGAAGCAATGTGAATGGCGTGGCTAGCTGTGGTATGGCGCGGGGCCCAGCTTGTCTGGGGTGAGAGATGTTTTAATGTAAGTTGTGTTGCATGTTCAGTTTGCACTTAATGGTATCACGAGTGATCGTACAATGTTACTGATGACGGGAGACAATGATACTATCCAGTAACGTATCTTTGTGCAGATTTAATATTTTATTTTGACTGTGTGACTGTGTGGAATTAGGTATTATCTTTAATTTTTGTGATGTTTATTCAACATAATTGTGGTTAAATTGGTTTTGCTTGTGTTACGAGTAAGCTGATTGCATTTTTTTTTAAATTAAATATGTTTATCATGATATACAGGACGGAGGTTAAAGGGACTTTGTGCATAGTTAATTTATGTTGTATTTAAACTGTGTGGATAGGTTTTTAGTGGAAATGGAGTAAGTTTTTGGTCAATTGTTTATGCTTCGACATTATTTTTTTTATTTATAATGGTGTGTCGCTCAATTGATTTTTGGATGTTTAGTATTTGATTAATTAATATTTCGTGTGTGTGATATTGTGTCATAAATTATATTAATAAGGCGGGATAGAGTTATTTATTAATTTTTTTTTGTTCGTAGTTCTGTCATAATTCAGGGTAGGGCGTCTTAATTAGTGATACTGTATTCAATCTGCATTTTGACCATGATTAATATTTTGGTATCTATATCATTTATTTGTTAAGTGCTGGTCGAAGTTGTTTCTGATTGCTTATGTGCTGTTCATTGTTTTTTTTTTTTTTCGTAGAATTCGTAAGTGGTTTTTGTGCATATTTCCCAATAATTTAATGTGCTCCGCCCTTGCTTGGGCAAGAAAATTTCTTCTTATTTCACTTGAGTTGTGCGTTAATACTATTCACTTTGCACTCAATTGATTTGGAAGGTGAAGTGTTTTGTTAAATACATATTTTTTATATAATTCGTTGTGTATGTGCTACACAATTGGATTGCAAGGAATAAATTCAGTCATATATTTCTTATTTAAAAAACGATGATTTTGTTACAATTCTCGAATTACACATTTACAACCTCCGCCGTTACACAGGACAGCGAAGAAGGTGCCCTCCCCTCCCCTTACACACCCTAACACCTCAGTCTTGTTCCAAACATCAACCAAGGTGGATGTGTCTTGCTTCTCCCGACACACTCTGCATCCACTCGTCCTTCTTTCCCTCGTCCAGTCATCCAACTCAGTCTTCGAAGGGGAAAAAATTAGCCTTATTACACTTTTGCCCCAAAATGACACTTATGGCACTCTTGCACCAAGGTTATTACATATATGCTGCCCACACACCCTCCCTCACCTCATTGACTGCTTGACATCCAAGGGTGAACATAGATTCTGCTCCTCCAGTATCAACCTTATGACACTTAACCCTTTCAACGCCAATTACAATTGATAAAAAATTAATCCTTTGAACACCAATTCTTCTTAACCCTTCACCTGATTAAAATATTAAAATTATTTTACATTTCCATACATTTAAATATTGCCTTTAATTAACAATCTAATTAAATAATCATTTCAATCGATTTAACCCTTTACACACTTAACCCTTCCAATTAAACAATTAACTGTTTCAATCAATTTAACCCTTTGGTCACCTGGTCCAGAACCCCTTGCTCCCACTTCTCACATTCAGCACATTGTGATTGAGAGATCTGTGATATCTGGAAACACATATTTAATTCCCCCCTTTTTTTTCTTGCTTTGTATCTAATCATACTAAATTTACGAATTCGGAAAAAAAATTACAATTTTCCGTTGCATCTGACACACAAATGTTCCAACTATATTTTTACAAATAAGTCCCTTTGGCATATTTCCTCCCACAATCCCTTCGAAATTCCACACTTCCTCTTCTTCCTCGTCGTTGGTGCATAAAGATTCAGGTTCGAATTAAGGAATGGATGTAAGTGCCATTTTTAGAATTAATTTAACGTTTGTTCAATTTGTGGGATGCTCAACAATTCCTCTTTGACAAACAACGGGTGCTTAATTTCATAAGCTCAAGTTATTGTTAAAATATTTCATCCAAATTTTAGTTCTGCAAGCCACAAATTTACACACATCTAGATTTACGAGGGATGACTGTTTCTTTGTGTTCAAATTCACACCATTTGATACATTTAGGAGTTGACGTATTTATCCCCACAACTTTCGTTATTCCTGTAATTTTTGTCGCTTGTGACGTACAAGAAAGGTCAAAGAGCAATGTAGCAACCAGAAAATAATAAAAATCGTCACTTGCCGTCTAAAAAAAAAAAAAACAGGACAGCAAAATAAAATTGTAAATCATTGACATGAATTACCCGCTCCGGAAATTATGAAGCAAACATTGTCGAAAATTTGGCGGAATAACATCAAGAATTTCGGGTAGTAAATGATTTTATTTGACTACATAGACAAAGAGTATCGCTTTGATTACGAAACACTGTACACATTTTGTGGGAAATTTATTTACTTCATTGCGATGCTTTATACATTTCACGTCCGCAAATTGCGACTCAACGATTTTTCTTGAATTAATGGTGTATCGAAGCCAATGTTTTTGCATATTTATGTTGTTTTGTAGGGATAGATAACCATTTTTGAAGATACATTTTTGATGAATTTAACAGGAAACCCCTCAGTTAATAATACTCTCTCATGAGTAAGTGAATTAATTTATCTTAACGCCGAGAGATAATGTTCTTTAAAAAGGACGTTTGGAACACTCAGTTCAGCATTTCAACATTTTCTTAGATAATCTTTGAAGTCTCCCAAATTTCACAGCTCCTGCGCGTAACGACCATGCATCTCATTGGTTCACAATCATCACGACGCGACGCCTTAAAGATAGCCAGTCGCGATCACGTGCTGATCAGCTGCCGACCATCTGCTGGTTAAAGATTGAAGTTGTCCATCATCACCAGCACTGCATGGCATACGTCACCACAACGTAAAACTACATTGACATGACGTTTACAGACGTCTTTCAGAATGGCAATGGCACTGCAATGCACTGTACAACACCTGCACATCATAAGCACGGCCCTGGAAGATAAAGCCACTACGGCAACGCTAACTATTTCGTTACGCAGATTATTTGTAATCGTCACGTGGCCAAACATAGCCATCCTCTTCAACGGTAGAAATAACCTGACCTAGAAAAAAATTCTACGAAAATACAATAAAATAGTCCAGCGAAATCATCAACGTTACAAAAATAGTCCGTTGTTATGAAATGATTTATGATTCTTTAATATCCAAAAGGAGTTTTCAATGGGCACAGCCAAATATATTACATATTTCGATAGACACAACACTCAGCTTACGACAACGGTATCATTCCTCGCCGATAACTTATATTTATTAGAATTGATAACAATTAATTTAACTCTGTTCAGTCTTCATAAATAACTTAATTTTAGTTAATACACCCCTTCTCTCATCTAAGCATAAAAGCATAAACCTTCCCTAGTCTCTAGTACAAAATATAAAAACATAACATTGTTCTTATATCTGATTCTTTAGTGTATGTTCTAAAAAAAATTCGATATAAGTATAAAGAAACACAGTACAATTAGTTATATCGGAAACGTCTTTTTTAAATTTGTGGTTCTATCGGTCAACATTCGACATGAGACAAATATGGCTTAAATATTCACCAGGGCCCTTGTGGGGTGGGGCCAAAGGCAGGTGGGGATAAATCAACGCAGAGAACAGGTTTGCTATTCTGTCCAGCACTCAAGTGTGGCACGAGGTGCAGATATGCAGTAGCGACAAGTACAATATGGCCCTTATAAAGGTTTTCGCAGCAATGATTACGAACGATCAACATGAAGTACCAACTCAGATATATTCGTAGACAAAAATTCTTGAAAGCTCTTATAATTTTTTCAACATGTCGGAAAATAAAAGTAATAACATCGATAATTAAAATTGATTGTCGCTGTGTTTTTCTACTCTGTCCAGGGTTGTCCAGGCCATCCTAGGTAAACGGGAAAGGTGTTGATTTTTTTTTAATTTTCTTGTAACGTGGGGTTTAAGGAGACCATCCCTAACCGGGGAGTAAACTACGCCGTCATAAATACTAAAAGTTATAAAATTTAATGAGTAAGTAACATGTTACTGGGGTTTAAGGTGACACCAACGGTTATATAAAGAATTGTCTCCTATTTAGTCCACGTTATAACCTAGATCTACGTGTCATTGACAAATAGCAATGTGAAGACGTCACCAAGGAGAAGGAAACTGTCTCCTAAGGCGAAATCATTGAGTAAAGATATACTTAGAGTGGACTTCCACAGGTTAAAATTTCTGACCACTCCAACTGTAATTCGAGGGATGAACACCACGACGCGCTAGTCCATTTTCGTGGCGTGAGCGTGGGGAATGTCAGCATCGTTTCCACATTGGCATCTACCCTCTCTCTCACTCATACTCCATCTTTGTCCCTCCAGTCCCAACACCACAACAGTAGAAAGTGTTCTGATTTTGTGTTATACCCACACGCTGGGACAGACAAGATGGTGGACACACAAGTTCCTTTCTCACGTCGTATATATCCGTTTACGAAAATATTACAAGTTTTCTAAAACATATGAACGAACGAAATGGAACATTATGTACGCATAAGTAATGGTAAACGTTGCATGTCACTCATGTGGTCATAATAAAAGAATAAACACCACTTTATAAAATACGCGAGAACTTTGAATTTATGTTGTATATACTACCTTATCACATACGTGCGCAGCAAGTGGTTTGTGTAGCTCAACGAGTTAGTGCGCAGGTCTATGCCACATAATTGTAGGCTTCAAAGTTCGAATCCCCGACGGGTAGCGAGCCCTTTTATGTGATACATTATGATTGTTTACAACTTAGTTTATAGTTAGAGAATGTTTATTTCCAGAATATCTTTGTCTAAAAGTAATAATACGCAAGTACCAGAACTAAACAGTCGACGAGCAAAGGTGGTTTGCTAATCATAGTGACTGTTTTCTAGAATAGATGATTTGATCTGTATAGCGTGAGTAATGTTAAACAGCACACACGGAAGCCTTAAGTTTAATATTGTAACAGTTCTATCGTCTTTTGGCCGTAAAAGCGTGTTTAAGTACGGAGAGTACAAGATTGATTATTTTGGTCATTAAAAATAACACATTTTAAAACAGAGGCGCTGCTGGGGGGGGATTATATATTATGACATTTCCCCCCCCCCCATAATCTAAATCATAATAAATTTTGAAAACAAAATGACAAGTATTATTATATGTTAATTCAAGAAATATGTGATCTGCCTTGAACATGAACAATGTTTATAGCATTGTGTGGATCCATATCTGTATATGAAACCATTTATTATATTAAATTTGTAATAATACAGGTTTTGTATTTTGTTCAAAAATAGACATAATAAATCTCTCCCCCCCCCCTTACCCTCTAGAGTACATTCCTAGCTTGTTTAAATAATATTCCAATGTTTTAATGAGTGGAATAAATTTCCGTCGTACATACATGTGAATACAGTACCTTGTTTTCCATACATAAGCAGTGCCGTTACTCATATAATTTTCCATACATTAATAGTACTCGTACGTTAAAATCTAAACCAATACAGTCTTCATGGGAACAAAGAAATAATCGTCGTACCTTTTGGATGCACCACAAAGCACCTACATATAAAATTTGGTTGCATTTGTACCTCTGTCCCCTGAGAGTTGTTTTGTCTACCATTTACAAGTGTCTATTAGCACTTTAGATAACACGTGGGTATGAACGGATGCGTTCTTTCTTCCCTTCTGCTATAGAAAATTGTATGGTATGCCTTCTGTTGTGCCCATGAGTATAACAGAAAGTAGCAGAAATTGGGCATCGTGTAAGTACGGCTTAAACGACTCACGCATCTCGCAGAATTTAGGCACCAGAAACTTCTGAAATCATTTTTAAATATCGGAAGAAAAACTTTTTGCAAATATGATACATTACATACAGCTAGTATTATACTAACATATTTCAATTAGCGTTTTTAAGTGGTAGGGAATACTAGTAAAAAGGAGAAAATACCCACGATAAACGAATTGAATCTACACTTGCTGTATGAATTAACACTCCTTGTTAAGATGATCGTACGTGTTATAAAACATACTTAGTTAGTATAGTATTATCGTTAAAACAAAATAAGTGCTTGTTAACGAAAAAAAGTATTTATTCATTAAACAATCCATGGGGCACACAGAACATAACTGCTTTAGGAAAAGTTAACATAATTATGTAAATATGCCACATAATTAACACAGAATAATGATCTACTGTCACAAATAATTCCAATGTGTACTTAGTGTTCATAAATTGTTTTCGTTATCTATTTGTAGGCTAGGAGATGACAAACATTCCAGAATACACGAAAAACTTTTGACACAGTCAAGATATTTAATAATATTTCTGTTATTGTTGTTAACAACTGTACTCTATGAACAAAGTAATGTATTGATTCGACTGCCTTTAAACATACCTGCACACCGAAAGGCAGCGTAAACTGCGACGTCTGAAGTAAAGCTGGATTAAGAATATAAATATTTAAGCATTATATTATGCTTTAAGATGTGTGCAGAAGAAACGAATGTGTGTTCTCTAATGTTTTGGTCCCCAGTGGAACCTTATCAGGTCGTGTGCGTTGGTGGGAATTCCTTAAGCATTGAAATATATAGTTGTATTTTATATCTTTAGAAAAAAATGTTGAGGCTACGATCAATCAGTACAGAGCAGTGAGTTTTGCTGGCGGGAAACTGTTATTTACAGTAATACAAGTATAAAACAATATGACAAAGGCATATATGTGCACATATTGACGTTTATATTTGTTCACAAATAATAAGCTTCTCTCTAATGGCAAATGTCGGCTTTGAAGTATGATCTGCTTCATTATGGTTGTTTTTTACGAGGTGTTGTTAGGAACAAAAGTTAACATGACAGGCTTGCTGTCTAAGTTCACTGGAATTAGGAATAAAAACATTAATGGAAAACTGGAAATACAGAAGACGTGTTTCTGTATGACAGAGAAGCACCTACTGCACAATTCTAAATGAATTAGGTTTTGTATTGCAAACGTATACCGTGTTCTAAATAGCAGATTGTGTTGACAAAATGATCATGTTACCCGATGTTTTATACAAACATTGTGACGTAGTTGGTAAATTGATATTTCGTATCTTGTAAATAGCGGATGTTAGCAAAAATGCAAAATGACAAATTCAGTGTCATGTTGATTCTGACATTTAAAACACATGCGCGAATGCATTCTTAAAACTTTTTTTTTTTACAAATAATTCTTCAGAAAATACACTAGACATGTTTTAAAAAACAAGTAAGTGTTCTGCTTTGTTTATATATTTCGTAACACATGTTTTATTTTAAGTCGTTATTGGATATTATATTATTTTCTTGTTTATTAACATATTCGCTGCATTTCAGTAATTATCGTAGAAATGTTACGTCCATTTGAAGAATTTAATTTATATAAAACATATTTTCACTGTTAATGTAAGAATTTGTTGCCGCGAGTGCTAAACAAGTGACTGTCGACAACGTCTGGATTGAAACCTACGAAATAACAAATTACAAAATAACGAATTTGTCCTAATGGACACGGCCTTAGCTTGACTATTAGTTATTGGCACCGAGTCATTGCAATTAACCGATGTTCAGTGCAGAAATAGTTATATTTTAAAATGTACGTAGTCTGAAGTAAAATATTGCGGCTCTCCTTGTTATCTCTAGTTCTCGCGCGTTCGTTAGTGTTACCATTACTGATAAACACTACAGTTTCAATGTTTTCCGCATTGTTATGGGTTCGAGGTTTCAGGATACAATACACAATGGTATGTTGTGTTACACTTGTGTAAATATATAAACACACACACACACACTGCCAACTTTTCAGACAATATAGACTAATGCATATCATTTTTGTAAACGTGGATCTTACAGAGACGACAGTTGTATTATAGCTTTAAAACAAACATCTGTTAGAGTTGAGCCTTAAACGTTATCATTATTGTGCTTTTACCACAGTGTGCAAAAGGTTTTCTGCTTAATGAGATGCACGTTCATACAGGGCCGCATTCGTCTACGTACGTAAATGTTTTACATGTTTCGGGAAATGACATACGCATACACTCGAGGAAACGAATGTGTGTACGTGTCGCAACCTTATAGCCCATAAGCTACTATTTTGAACATTTAATATATATATATTATATATATATATATATATATTATATATATATATATATATATGTATATATATATATATAGTTCGTAATTGTTAATCCTTATATATATTTTTATAAAGAATGGAATGGAGGCATTACCTTTTGAGAAACTCCACTGAGTAACGCTCTTAACAATGTGTACACTCTAACCTTTAATGATCTAGACGAGCCGGGATAAATATAACCAGTTTTCGTCGTGATTTGTTATAAACCGGGCGTGGCATTGAATGGATAGTTAATATGCAGAGCAATGAGAACACTGCCAATGTTTTTACAAGGAAAGACATGCATGTGTGAAAATGTTATATTAGTATCCGACATTTAATTTTTATTAATACCAAAACTAGTGTTAAAAGGAAATTTACCTCTAGTTGTTACCAGTTTTAATGATACATTAGCGATAACTGCGTTTACTGACTCAAACATATATTAATTCCTTTCTTATAAAAAGTCTTTAATTGGTTAATAGGAACACTTTCACTGTCATGCGCTTTCCAGCTACAGCTCCCAATGGATTGATAATTCTAAAGCTATGCGCCTACGTTCCAGCACATATTCAGTATGTGTTTTCAGTCAAAATGCATGTTCAGAATCTTATCAGCTAATTAGTTGCTGTAAAGGATGCAAATAAGTATGTCTATCGGAATGTATCGCATATCGAGCCGAGTAGAGTATGCTTATATACATAAGTGCATTCCTAGATTCTGACACAGCCTCAATGACTCTCGAATTGACATATATCGAACGTAATGATAATTTGTACTATGTAGTAGATCAAAACCCCATACTGTAAACATTGTGTTCAATTGGAGACCGTCGTGCGTCTAACACATATTTTCCATTATTGAATAATTATTTCCTTTCTACTTACTTTCACATAAGAACGGAACGAAAAGTTTACTATGATGTATGACATCATTCATGATTAATATGACGTTTGTAATTGTAAGTGTTAACAGTACTCATATTTTATCGTGAACACGTAAACTATAGTAAAATATAATTAAAAACAATGACCGTTATATATTTACAATAATTCATTTTCGCAGAGGTATATAAAACCAAATATTAGTTTATATCGCTGCATATTTCCGCAAACACATAATTCTACGACAGAAACGAAACGCATTCCATGGCCGCCACTAGTAAATCATGAGTTGGGTATTCACAGCTGCAATGAATGCTGATAACTCGCGTGTGACACGCTCGTCTCTGGCAGAACTTGAACGAACACGTGGGTGATCCGAGGCCAGGGTTATAACATAATTTTACCGGCTACGGAATTGGCAAGAACGAGCAGATGACGTAGTCGAGAACACTAGCACTCCTCTGCATAAACAGCGGAACTAACACATAAAACTGGAAAGACTTTTTCCTATCCCATGGCCACTGTAGTGTATATCTTTACTCAGTGGTGAAACATGTCAGAGACGTAATCGCATGCTGAATTTGGGTGATCGAATTGATGTCTCAATACCCGAAATTTAATAAACTCCTTTGTTCTGCAGACACAAGCTGGAAAACCGGGAAATTATCTATCTAGTAGTTGTGCTTGTGGTAAAGCGGTAATAGTACGGTACTCCCAGTCACGCCTTACCATGGCGATTTGCTTAAAAAAAATTTGTTGCTGATTTATATTTACATCACCTTTACAAAGAATCCATTCATCTACCGACTGAGAAACTAGCTATAGATAGCACTGCAAAATTAAACGTTAAGCACTTCCTCTGGGAAATATTTTAACTGTTCAACTAACAAAATATCGGCATATAGACTATGATGTCCAAATTCTTTCGCTTTAGTGTAGTTATTAGAGCATTTGTATGCTTTATTGAACTTAATTTTTTCTTATGATTTAATAATGGCATTAATGTTCACATAGAAGCCAATATCGAATACATGCAAATTGTTAAAAGCAAAAAATTATTTTCAAGAATTAATTGAACTGACAATTGGTTTTATTTTTTACATTTCCGAAAGGACTAAAAATTCTAAGCAATTTGTATATTTGGGTAAGGTTTTTCGTAATATGACTGCATCTATGGTATGTTCCAAATTTTGAGTTAGTCTTTTATTAGCCAGCATCAAATTTTCATACAAAAACGTATATCCTGTGAACAACTCGAGTGTGTAAAAGAAACATTAAGTGAAATAAACATATTTTAAGGTGTTAAAAATTTGTTTAAAATAATTAATTTTTTCAAGTACTGGGAAAACGGCAACCTACATTTTTTTTCTAAATTTTTCGTTTTACAGAGAAACGAAATTTACTAAGTTAAAGTTAGAATAGAAAATTGAATTTTTTTACAGCTTGTGTCTGGGAGTGAGGCTAAATAAATATATTTGTGGTTAATTCTCTCCACACATCTAAAACCACGGTGTTTACCAAATAATTTACATATAACTCAATTCACTTTCAAATGTGTAAATGGTTTTCTTTGAAACTTGACGACATTTAACAAAACAGTGCTTGATATCAAATGCATTTATGTCATGAACAGCATTAGAACCTATTTTGTTTATTTCGTTATTCAGTTGAACACTGAATAAAAAATGCTAATGTTAAGCGTAGACGACCAGTGAGGCCATTTGCCAAATAACTAATCTTTAAAATACAATCCTTTCTTTTTCACATTCCGTATAGAAGCTTGACTCATTCGTTGAATCACGTTACCATCTAAAGTTTAGTACCCAATTTGTCATATTTTTAAACCTATTTTAATTAATTTTACTGACTTGAAATTACTCTACATGTCTCAATGTCGTAGCAGGATTCTCGTGAACTGTCAATCTCTTAACTTTTATTAAATTAAAAAACAAACGTTTTGTTTTTATCTCTCTTCGGTATCAGTATTTTTTCGTAGCCTTGTGACTTAAATTGGGGTTAGATCACACAAGCGACTTATATTAGCAGCGTGGCTAAAAAAAAAAAAAATCTGTCTACTTGTATATACATTTTTGGTTTAACAGTAAAAGTAAATACTATTCTTATAGTAACGCGAATGAAGTTATTCAACTCACAATCACAAAAATCTGCACAAAAGGTTAATGTAAATTTTCACACGACATGATCACATATAGTTCATACAAGCGAAGATGTTTTATACTGTAGAATTATTGTAACTCTAAAACCGTGGAGGCTTTACTGTTAGAATTAATACACGCACACATACACAAGGCACACGCGAGATTCAAACCAGGAAACTCGATTTATTATTATAATCATTATAGGACGAGTAATGTTTTTTCCGTCATTTTAATTAACTACTGAAAAATAATTCAACTCAAGAAGAAAATATTGCAATTCTGTGACACTTACTTATTAAACACTAAACAATTCATATCATTACCGGTTTATACCAACTAATGTTCCTAAAACCGGCCACCAATTGTATATTATTTTATTTCTCGGACAGTTTACCAAGTAAACTTAGGATGACAAAGATCCTGGCATTGAAAATCATACTAATTTGTAATAATATAGACTACTAATCGTGCGTATGTTAGTGAGAAATGATCAATAAAACAATACTGATTCAGTTGAAACATTCTTTCATTGTAACAGCATACACACACATATGTTTGCATATATGTGTGTGTGTGTGTATATATATATCATCTGGACGATGAAAAACGTTATATAAACATAGGTCCGTGAACGCTTCGTTTCTTTACTACAGCCCGTAATACATAACGTACGTTGTAAAGCCCTTGGGCTGGATCATTTTACTGTAACTGGCAGCCCCATACCAGCCCCCGAGAAGCCCTGATTTGAATCCATTAGACTTTTATTTGTGGGGAAATTTAAAGTCACTTGTGTATGCAACTCCAGTGGACAATGTTGGCACCCTCCGTAACCATATTTCGGCAAGTAGCGAAACAGTCAGGAATTTTCAGGGATTTATCAACGCATCCGGGTGGCCATGCAACGGCGGGTTGATGCATGTGATCGCGCTGACGAACGACATATTCAACATTTCCGTTAGTGCCGACGATAAGCTTTCCCACGTGTATAACGGACTCCTGTACAGTTCCTATTGTTCTAGTTGTAGTGTCGTAGTTTGACGTGTCGTGTGTCATGTAAACGAACGCTGCAATGGCATTCCACAGTAACATGATCCAGCTCGCGGGCCATACACTGTACGTTATGTATTACGGGCTGTAGTAAAGAAACGATGTGTTTGCGGACCTATGTCCATATAACATCTTTTCATCCTCTTGATGTGAGGAATCTTTCCTCGCAGTATCGTCATGAAATTTTGCAAACAGTATGTAAATGCATATGCATTAGATTATTATTTTGTCAAATGGCTTTCATACTGTAGGTAGTTAAGCAGATATAAGTCAATGTTTACGTTATCCTTACAAATAGGTTATAACATCTTATGCCCCAGAATTTTCACCAAAAAAAGACATAAAATTAATAGTTTGCATTCTGTTAGATGAAATGGGAAAGTTTTTGCACCACAGTGAAGTATGTTCTACATATTGGTATACTGCAAAAGATGGAAATAGACTTTTTGACGTGAACTGGACAAGTTGCAAGCAGCGATACAGATATAATCTGTTAGAACCACTTACAAAAATCGTCACTTATTCCCCTCTGATTCTATTAATTACACAATAAAACAAACCAAGCAGTTTAATATATACATATTAAATATTTCGTTGATATTACATATGCACAATAAATGCATTCTAGGTGGTCAATAAATATAAACGGGCATGCATTAGTATCCCCTTTGCAACAAAATCTTGAATAGGCTTATATACCTTGAAAGTCGTATGACTTGGTAGTAGATAGACTTCCTGAAGACGTGAGAGTATTTTTGTTGAAATTATGTGTATTTCTATAAATCAGCCCAAGTATAGTGTAACCAATGGAAGTAACAAGAATTTGTCGATATAACTAATAAAATATCTTTTTTCTACATGGAGGCAAATACGAGGGCAAGTCGAAAAGTAAGTTTCCCAATTTTCTTCGTAGGTAAACGGGAAATATAGTTTACAATACAAAACAAATTTTTATATTGGCACCATTCCTTTATTAGCCTACTTTCCGAAGGAGCGAAATTATAATGTTATAACTTTCATCTTTGTGTACATGTGTGTGTAAGTGCATGTGTGTGTGTAAATGCATGTGTGTTTAGGTGACTGCGTGTGTGTGTGTGTCTGTTGTCAATGAGCTGTGAAAGATTGGTGTAGAGAGAGAATTAATGCTGTATGGGAGTTGAATATGGAGTGAGATAGTTAGTGAAAAGTCATATTGTTTAAGGTGTTTGTTATCTACAGGTAAAGTGAGGACTTTTTAGGTCCTAGTTACTTATTTATTTCAGCCATTATTTGTCATTCAACCACCTTTTTAGATAAATTGTGACGTAAATAATAAACATAGTGTGTAGATTTCGCCATAATCGCAAGTTAACTTCTAAGGATGAAATAAAATGTATTTATAGACTATTATTTCAAAGGAGAAGGTTTTTAAAAGTACTCACTTTACGGTGAACAGCCTATAATGAGTAGCAAGTTGTCATGTATAAGTTATGCGTAATATCAATCATATGTAAGTCAGATGTTAGTTTTGGTTATGGTAAGTTTTATACATAAAGATAAATTAATCATGTTAGTTATTCAACATGTAAATACTAATGCTAAAAAGTGAGTTTGGCTTGCAATGAAGCAATGAGTATGTCCTCAAACCTATAGTTGTATTCCTTTCTCGTTTTTTTTTTTTTTTTTTTTTTTTTCCCCATCAGTCGATGGGTATTTTGTTTCATCTTGTTACATCCATATTACTTGCAGTTGGATATTCATTACACACATACATTGGTTAATTTACTTGATACGTGATATGTAAATATTCTAGTTCAATATGTATTATTGTTATGCGAATACATATTTACTCTCAATGTGCGCTCAACTCTCCCAATGTAAGCCTAACCTATAATGATCGATACAATTTTTTAAAGTTTCTCAATATGATAAGCTGCATAGATATCAATTAAACATGGTGGTCTTCGGATATTTGCGAGAATTTGTCAGTAATTCACATAACAGTCTTCCTAGAATAATCAAAAGGTTTAAAACGTATTTGGTAATGATAAGGTATGTTAGGTAATGAATCGACTTGCATGATATAAAGTCGATGTTTGTTCCATAATGAGTACTTAGCTTGTGTGTTATTACACAATATTAAATTAGCATGTGTTCAACTTAATTATAAATAAAAAACATTAATTTGAATGATTTTTTAATATTTAATTTTTAAGATGAGAGGATTTAAACAAATACCACACATAGTAATTCATATTCGTGTATTTACCTCGTTGGGAATTGAAACAAATATATTGTTAATATAACTGTACATGTCTGCATTTAGGTTGGAAAATTGACTCAATTAGTATGTATGCTTGAATTTTGATGCTTTTCGTAGAAGATAAATATAGTACCATTTAAACAACACTTAAGCCTCTTGTGAGATCAAAGAAGGTTTAATTATGAAAATATTTGTTATGCAGATAAGATCTAAGTATCCTAGTGGGATCGAATCAATTGTTAAAAAGAACAGATCATAAAAAACATTCTTGATTATGAGTTTTTATGTAATAACATAATTTAATTGCTATATGTAGTATGGGATAGCATGATTTGAGTGATTGGATCTTAATTTAGATTTTAAATTTTGTTATATAGTAAATTAGAACAATAGGATCTTGGTAAGGCGCTTTTCTTTTTGTATATCATTATAGTTTAAATTAAATATGTGTGATAATGTGTACTGGATGACAGATGATGGAGATTTGTCCATTTGTGTTGTATGATATGTTGATATAGTTGTGAAGTATTTAGTTTTACTTGCCAAGTTTGATGTTAGGGGTTTTACAGTTGGGTGTTATGTTGCTGGTATTATAGTTTGAAGTGGTTTCCTAATATGATCGTGTCTGTTTTTGTATGCTTTGTTAATTTAAGTTGTATGATATGTTGATATAGTTTTCAAGTAATTAGTTTTACTTGTAAAATTTGATGGTATGACGTTTCGCAATTGCCTGGTATATGCAAATGAGTTGTGTGTGTGTGTGCATGTGTGTGCGCGCGCATGAATGTGTGGATTGCTGTGTGTGTGTTTGGAGATAATGACTTAAGACAATTACTCTTTAAGCAAAGCCTACGCCTTTTGATTATTCACATTTCTCACTAATGGTTGTTATGTGGCATTTCTCAAGTAATAGCCCTGTATCTAAATAATTTTACCCTGAAGGGTTTAGAATGCCTACCAGGGATGCTTCATAGTATATGACTTAATCAACTACGCTACTGAAGAACCCCAACCTACAGCACTATCATAAGCACACTTAAAAATATTTTTTTATGTTAAACCAATTAAATAGGATAGTAAAAAAATAATTAATACTGAATTCAATTTAAATGACAGAAGAATAGCTTACTTTTAAAAAAGTATAAATTTCAAGAAAAATTAAACTCCTCTAAGATGATGATAAGGTTTGTGAGAATATAGAATATACTAAAGTGTATGAGAGTTTAAACTGTAAAAAGGAATAAGTGTAGAATATGTTAAATGTTTGTAAATGTTATAGTTCAAAGTTTAGGGAAAAATAAACGGAATTTCAAATACTCTGTCCGTGATTCGTTCTCTGTGTCAATCGAGTCACTGTTCTTTATAGAGATACCGTCCTGTCAGCTCTCCGAGCCATGATGCATGCCAACTGAGTTCTTTGGTATATCTATAAGGTTTAGGGGTATAGGTGAATTGCAAGTATGTGTGTGTTTTGCTATTACATGATGCCATTGTTTATTAGAGAAATTCAATGAAATATTCATTCTGTGGGTATTGGTACTCGTTGAAGCTGAAAACGCTATTATTTCCTGTTAGGGTTCGTTGCCCTGGCAGGAATAAAAGAGAAACTGTTCTTGCTTGAAAATATCCTACGGACGTGTTTACTGAGCTGTCGTTCCTCGAAAGCATACCTATGTCTCTCGACATAGAATGTGCATACTGGATAAGTGTGTATAGTGAATGCTATCATAGTGCAAGTGTAATACCTTCCACCCCAATAATAATTACAAATTCTGAACATATATTTAAGCTTTATAAAACACATTCAATGTTACATTCAACATACGTTTAAAATTCATAAAACATATCCAAAATTACGTTTTTATGTTCATAAGGCATGTTCAACATTACATTTTTGCGTTCATAAAACGCATTCAATATTAGGTTTTTATGTTCATAAAACTTGTTTTATGTTCAGAAATGTATAAAATGGATTGATCATTTAGCTTACAAATATGCAAAATAGTTTCAAAAATAGTAAAGTCTTTAAATTTATTTCTATACTTTCCAACTTTTATTTTTATAATCAAATCTAATGTTATAAAATCATATTCTTCATCCCAACATTTTACATAAATTTCTTTACATTTATGATACAACATATCTCCACCAACAAAATCATTAAAAATTTGCTTTAAATTAGTATCATTTTGTTTAAATAAACCTAGAAAATTCGTATTATCTCTTACAAATTGCTTACATATTTTTAGTAAGATTGTGATAAACAGAATACATCTATATTTTAATGACTGCCTCTAGTAAAATAATAGCGAATTTCATTTTGATCGTCTAAAATATCATTGTGAAATATGACCAAAGAAACATTTTGCATAGATCTAAAGGTCATCAAGATAAATCCATTGCATTGATTAGGTTTAGTACAAACTTTGTGACACCCAATATAAACAAAGATACTATAACATTGATAGATAATAATTAAGTTATAAATATACCTAAAGGACAAAACAATATTGAATAAATAAGAGAAACTATAAATACATTTGAACCATTTTTAACTACTAACATTGAATTAACATCAGACAAGGCAAAAAACAGAATACCAATTAAATTTAAGTATGATATTAAATTTGATGATCAGTTATTCGATATTCTTGGTTTTGAGAGAATAATGATTATTGAAAGAAAAAATTGTTATAGGTACTAAATTGCCTAACTTTAATCCCTTAAAAACATAAATGTTAATTGTAATTTAGCATACGGATTGTTTATAAAATATGACGAGTCTAACCATTTAAAAACAGATGTAATTGATAGTTTTCCACCAAAAACAATGTTTGATCGAGAAGGTGCTGAAACGACATAATGGAAGGGCGTACAAGTGGTGGGGTTTCCCTGCCTGCTTCAATTTCTGGGTCAGCGATGTAGACATCTAGCAGTGAACATCAAAGAAGATTAATAAACCCGTATATTTTATTATGCATACAATAAATTTGACGTAAAAAAATGCTGTGTTTAATTTCGAAAACATCCCCACTTTATATACAAGAAACATTTAAAATAAAAATATTGTCAGTAAAAATACTCCCATTTAAGAATAAAAAGAAAAAAATGAAAAATCAAGTATTGTACTTTGAAGAAATGGCCAGTGTCACCATTTGGTACAGACCAATAGCAGATGGCATACTCGATACTACCTATGTGATGAACATAAAATCTAACATGGTTAGGTTAGGAAGATGGTGGTGGAGGCTTGCCGACTAAACACTAATTAGCCAATGAAAAACATTGACAGATACCGAAAGCCCAACCTATACTTTAACACATAAACAAATATGGGTGTAACCTGGTGGTATGTAGGTGATGTTAACATACAAAATCTAATATGGTAGTGGAACAAATGTGAAAGACAATCTCTAAAATAAATGACAATCAAAAGAAAACAAACATTGAGTACTGTCCTGGCAAAATTGTGGAAATCTACCAAGATGGCAGTCGAACGAATGTGAGAGAGAGCCTCCCAACATGGCTGCTTCCAGTAACATATATTAACAAATGGCACCTACCAACATGGCAGCCTCCAGTAACATATATAAACAAATGACGAATGGAAAAACAAATATGGCGGCATACGATAGAATGAGTATAATTGGGGGAGTGGGGTGAGGAAGTCAGTCGTCTGCTGGGAGTCGAACGAATATGAGTAATTAGTGGTGCTGGGGAGAGCCCTGGAAATGTGAGTTTTGAAATAATATTTTACACAAATTTTGATAACGTTTTCGGAATTTTTTAGAAATTTTTTGGGAAGGAAGTGAGACTTTAAGGAAAATTAGATAATTTGATGGGAAATAGGAAAATTGTTGGTGAAAATTGCCCCTGGAGAGAATAGAATATTTAAAATATTTTGTTATAATATTTTAGTAATTTTTTATATAATTTTTTAATTTTGTAATAATTTTTAAATAAATTTCAATTATTTTTTAATCATTTTTAACAATAAATTATTTGGGATTTTTCGGATTTTTTTGTTAATGTTGTAAAGGTCAAGGTCAAAGGTCATGGGTCAGGGGGACTAGTTCAAAGACTTCCAAGACGGCGGTCGGGTGACGTAAACATATGGCGGTCCCCTTCTGCGTGTCTCCGATCTCCCATCCTCTTTCAAGTCAATCCCCATTTCCCTACTACTTAAACCCTATCATTAACAATATTACACTGATTATATATGAAATCAATGCTTGGAATTCTACCTCCGTGTTGCAGTTGATTGCAAAGCTAGCTTAATGTTACGAGTTTTTCTAAATTAGTTTTCTAAAGTAACTCGTGCACTTTAATTGTCTTGATACTGTTTCACATGTTTCTAGTTTCATCTATAATGATATTGCTGTTAATGAGACATAAACGCCTACCTGCCATCTAAGTTCTTATTAATTTCACAAAAAATTATTCACACACATGCAGAGAAAAGTAGGCTCATTAGTTATCTGTAACTTATTGTATATGTTGGGAATTATTAAATATAATATAATATTGTCTTAGAAAAATCAGTAATTTTATATTTGAAAATAATGCTAAGAACTTATTTAATGTGTCTGTTTATATATTTTTTAATCAGACGGAGCACATATTTTTAAATAGCTTATTACAACAAAATTGTTGCGTTCCTAATAATGTTTACCTTTTACTGAATTATTGTACATTTACTTTTGCTAATCAAATATTAAAGAAAATAAGACACTCTATAATAAAAATAGTTGTATTTTTATCTTTTGTAAATGCGTTGGTGTATTTTAATTGCGTGTACCAAAATTGAGAAATGGTTATATAGACATGTAATTATGCACAAATAATGGACTAGTTTTTTGTAAATGACGCAACACGCAATATATATGAATTGAACCACAATTATATTTTTTATAAAATAATGAATATATGTAATACCACGTCGCTGTAATGTATTTGCGACGTACAAATATTTCCAACTTTCTCTTTTTGCCGCTCGATATCGTAGACATATCACAGCTCGTGTACACGTACAATGCAAATTCTATTAGATGTTGTTCGTTTGAGGAACAATAAGAAGCTTTCTAAGATAGAAAATTTCGTGATTAAAAGCACAACACTGAGCGTATATCCGAGCGTTGCAAAACTTTAAATAGGTGTATTATTTTCCTAGAGAAAATCCCTACAATGCAGTGGAAAGCACGAGCCGGGTAAATGTGTAAAGTTTCTTGTTTAGCAAAACTCGTAACTCTTGCACTGACCGGTCTTTTGTTCTGGCACGTGACGCCCGTGTTTACACGTGTTTCGGCAGAAGAGCGCACAACCTTGTTTTGGAATAGCGAGGCGCAAAGCACTATCTTAGCGTGATAGTTTGGGGATATTTGTGTTTTGGTTGATTGTTTTATTTTCAATATGATGACATAAGACACACACGTCAGTCAGTCCAAGCATACACACGTGTCACTCTATTCCCCCGACTAACTGCGGCTCTTGGTTCGGCACGAAAATATACAGTAATATGGAAAACAAATATAAATAGCATACGTTTAAAGTTATTCCTATGAGCGGTATAGCATTTGAAGCAGTTGCTGATATCATGGAAAGTATTTAAATTAGAACTTTATATATTTCGACAGTGTTCAACTCAGTGGAGATGTGTCATAACCTTAGAATCTGTCAACTTTGCGAAATTCTAATCTTGTAAGGAATTATGTGACGACTGTAATTGTTTCATTGAGCCGTGTAAGATACAAAATTGTTACATTCTCCTCAGGTTCTTTTAATTAAGCGCAATGCTACTGTTGTTAGAATAAGTGATTATCTACTTGTACAAGCAATAGGCCTACATACACGATAAGAATTAAGGTCTACTCTTAAATAAACAAAATTTTCATACTTTGATAACATCAAAATTCGAAAACTTCGTGTGATTATTTTCTTGCAATACATATGTAAATACACAAATGTATAATGTAAGTAAAAGTATAAATCATATTGCAAAGGGATTTAAAATAATTATCTTTCATGTCAACAAATTTCAAAATCTAAATTACATTTGCATAAAATATTGACATTATTTACATTCTCCATTAACAATTATATCACACACGCATTGAAACACTAGCATAATTCTTCATGATGGACTATAGACAAGGAGTAATTTACCTAAAAATTACTGTACAGTCTCAAACAAATCAATGCATATAAAAGTATTCAATAAATTAGTAAAATATACCAGTCATTTATCTTGTAAAATTTTTTTCAAATTATCTGAGTAAAATTTCTATAATTTAGAAACCTCGCAATTGCCGAATGTTTTCTTTCTCTCTGATGTCCTAGAAACCAACTCTTTTAAGATGGCATGCAGTTGAAGAGAAGATAATCTTGAGCCATGGATCTGAGCAACCAATGAGTAATTAAGTCTTTCTTGTGACATATTTGCTTTAATATATGTTTTCAAACGTCTTAAATCACTAAAAGATCTCTCTGAAGAAGCTGCAGAGGCTGGTACGGTAAGGATGCTTATGCATTATCAATTTTTTCACGTCTCCAATCAATGTTTGTACCATTGCTCATTCGTTCTTCAGTTTTCCTGGCGAAGATTTTTAGTTAGAATTTCTTTACACAAAGACGTGAATATGGAATGAATCGTTAGACACTATTTAAAATGGAACATGTGTTTGGACTACAAGCTGGAGGGGTACTGTACCTCATTGTGCAGAAGGAGGGGGGATGTGCCCCCTCTGCCCCCCTTCCGGTTCCTACGCCTCTGATAATGTCAATATTTATGAAGAAACTCATATTATATTCTTTACCTTAGATCGGCCATACTATGCTGATTCACGAAGAAATTTATGCTTTAACAATTGCGGTCACAGCGTCAAGGAGCCTCGAATGAAGCGTATGTCATTCGTGGGTTTGCACTGAAATTAATTTTTCGTCGATGGATTTCTCCGAGAAGTGGCATGGTGAGAGTAGGTGACATGAAAGTTCTAGGATATTGACAATAATTCTGACCTTTGGTAGAAAATATAGAATCATAAAAATATATATACATTATGCATCATTATTTAAGTAACTTTACAAATTGCAGTAATTGTAAGTCTATAACAAGGAGTCTCCTACTTTCCTTCAGAAGGATGCCAAATTATGATGCATTTATCATAACGTTATATGACAGATGCGTCAATTTCTCGTTGAGAGCGATATCAGTAAAGATAAAATCAACAAAAGCAATAATAGGGATAAAATGACAAATACATTCGTGTTTTACCCGAGACTCGAATATAGAATACCTCGTACGATAATATGGCATGCAAACAACTGCACTACGGGGGTAGAATTCGGAGCATCACTTTCGGTTGTAAGCAGTCTAAAGTTTCGATATAGGTTGGGTTCCCCACTCTAAAGTGTCTTAAATCATGTCAGTTTACATACTCTCCTGTAGCACTACCTGAGTGCAAAATATGGTGCAAATGAGTTGACTGATTCACGGGATATGGCGTATGAGCTTTATTTTCTCTTTTGGGACAATTGTTTAAAAAAATGTCTCAAGTTCAGGCTTATCTGATGCTTGTAATAGATACTATTAGGATACCAAGTTTGATTGATTTTTTGTCAAATTTTTAAATATATATGACAAACTTATTTCTTCAATTTAGATTGCCACCATTTTGAAAAAAAATCTAACCTACTTTAACTGTGTAAGATTGCATGGTCTACTGCACTACTACTAATGTGAACAATTTGGGACGAATAAGTTGGTTGGTTCCGAGATATGATATAAAATTTACATTTTATCACCAGGCACTATCTTCCTGAAAAGCTGTCCAAAAGAGGGTCATTATAGGAATAATTTATGCTTGCAATCGATACTCTTTGCAGATGCAATTTGATGGAAATTGTTTGAACTTTTTATCATATATGATTAAGTTATCTAAATTATTTGTATGGAAGTGAGATTGTAAATAATGCCATCACATTTAAAACGGAGTTTACGTGCCCTATTGTAGCACTACTTCTGTTCTAAATTTGGAGGGAATAGGTTGATTTGTCCCAAACATTTGGAACAAAATTTCAATCATCTGAAGTGTTGCTACCTTCGTTAATAGACAACAAAATGGCTAAGTATTGGCACATTGTTTATACTAAATTAAATTATTTAAATGGCCGCAAATTTGAAAATAACTGTCAGACCCATATAAAATATGTCATTACTTGTTCATGTCACATTAACTTATAAAATAATGGATGAAAGAGTCTTGTGTAGATAGATTTGATTTTTGTAAAAGGCACTGCCTGCATACAATGTTCACGCGAAATTTTGAAAATAAGTGTCTAGTCCGCTTAAGAAATGTAATTTTACATAGCCTACTGTAGTATTACATGTTTGCTAAATTTGAAAGCAATAGGTTAACTTTTTCCCAAGATAAGATATAAAAACTTTTACTTACCTTACTTACCTTTACTTATCGACACATTTGATACTCGTAATATATACTTTCAGTACACCAAGTTTGGTCGAAAACGGTTAAATGGTATGGTAGTTACCTATAGCAAATGATGCCTAAAATCTCTGTTTGTCCACAATTTTCAAATAAATGCCTTATATATTTAAACTATAAGTATTGACATGACCTCAATTATGTTAGTTATATGCCAAATTTGATAATAATTGGTTGAGTAGTTACCGATATTTAATGTAAAAGCTTTATTTCTTCTTACTGCACTATCTTACAAAATGTAAAACCAATAAAAATATTGCTTTCTATACTCAGTGCCTACATTATACACTATCAACATACCAAATTTGGTGTAAATCAGTCAGGTGGTTCTCGAGATATAACATAGTGCTCTAAATTTCAAAATTGCAGTTTTTGAAATAAAGTGTCTGGTCTGATCTAAAACCATAAAAGTAGGATATACTTAAATAATAATATACATTGACATGTCGGAAAGAACTTTTAACAGTATTAAAGTCGAATTATTCAAAGTTATCATTATGTAAAGACTTCAAATATACACTTCACTTATTAAAGCACTTAATACGTTAAAATAACCTCTGAAAACCTATGATGCTCTAGTAATATTATTAAGAATTATAAATATAATTTTGGCCTACATTTGCACTGCTATATTTACAGTTGTATATCATAAATCATTTTAATTATTTTATAATACATTGAACACTATTTTGCATTAACATTACGAAATGCTACTCAAGTAATTGTAACAGTATTTAGGATAATATCATGTTAATTATTAATTAATTAACTTTAAAAATAACCCTTTAGAACTAAGCTTTCATTTATAAATGAACTAAAAATATACAAAATAATTATTGGAGTAGTTACAGAATTTGTAGACCTTGTAAGACGTGTTCGAACAGCCTTAATAAATGTTACTGCAAATTAATATTTTTGTATCAAGTTATATTTAGTATACAAATGCTTAGCGCAAATATTTAATAGCGTTAAGCAGAATATATGCTTTCTACGCTTACGCAAATGAGATATGTGTTCTATATTGCTAGGAATAGTTAAGAGCCATACGCAAGATATGCGCTTACTATGCATACGCAAATATGGTATACGCTTCATATTGTGCGAAGCTTTTATATTCTAAATATAAATTGACACAATTTTTTAAATTTATAGTAATATTTATCATGGATGTTCGAACACGTCTTACAAGTTCTACAAATTCCGTAATTACTCCAATAAATATTTTTATCTTTTTAGTTTATTTATAAATAAAAGCTTGGTTTTAAAAGATATTTTTTCCAGCAAATATATTTTTCACTTATAGTATTGCCTTTTAATTATATAGGTAGACTATTTATACATTCACAGACTAGTGATGGCTAGTGATTCGGTGGGCACCAAACAGACACCTCACAGACACCTTACAGACACCTACCGTACATACAAACAGAGGTCGAGTCTGCGGAATCCGCGGCTTAGCTACTGCTGGTGAAGCAGGTAATCTACAAAATAGTATTTATTGTATAGTGTTGTTTGGGAAGTTTGGCATTTACTCGCTCTCGCCTGTCGGTGCTCGCTCGCACAACCCAACCTACAGTTTCAATGGTAATACTGTAAATATTATTGTATGTTTATGTTGTATGTAATAATTGCGCGTGGTCTATTGAAGCAGGTAATTGTACGAAATAGTATTTATATTAAATGTTGCCTGGGAACTCTGTCGTGTGTGCTCGCTCGCCAGTGGGGAAAATGGTAAAATTATGGTATATTTATGGCATATTTAATAATTGTGGGTGATCTATCAGACTAACATAAACGTGCGGTGGCTATTTGGAAAGCTGGGGAGGTGCAGATATAATTATAGTAAGAATTTCAAAACTATTGTACGAAATACCGAAATTATAGTCCTCCATACCATAATTATAGTAAACGAAAAATGGGTGAAGATGACGTACAATGATCATGGTAGGGGAAGTAATCAAAGGGTCTAATTTCTCTAGGAGTGATAGAGGCCTTAAACAGAAATGAAAATACCAAATTGCAGCAAACTACGAAAAAAAATTAACCATATAGCTCACACCGAAGGCGAAAATGGTTTGGCATTTTTGGGGCGGGGGGGGGGTGAAGGTTAGAAGGACCTAATATACCCTAGGGCTACCGTAACTCGCCCCTTTCCCCAAGGAGGTCTGTCGATTGGTCATTAGTCCCGTTCCCACTCTCCTCAGCGTTATCACGTTAATGCCAACTTTAATTGTCGGGAAACCCCCCCCCCCAAGATGTGTGGAGGGGGGTCGGCTACCCTAACTCGCCCCTTTGTCCAAGGAGCACAATCGGTTTCCCACTAGGCCCGTTCCCACCCTCCTCATAATTTTTGCTTTAACACGAACCTTAATTTATTGTCGGGTACAAAAACACCATTCCCTGGGAGTGGGGTGGTTGACTACCCTAAACCATCCCTTTCCACAATGGTCACTATCGATTCCCCATATATTATACTAATCGCCATTAATTTAATCGTGAACATCTCAATCACCCTGCCATCTTGCCTTCGTCCTCCCGCCATCTAGAATTCCCACCATCAGTCATAAAAGAGCTATCCTGCCCAATGGCGAAAAGGACTGCAGGAGCAAGAATGATTAAGCCCACTTATAAGCATAGTTGGTGTCAAATTTCCAAACTGTTTAACATACAACAACCAAATGCATAACATAGCTATCACTCCTGATGGCGAATACGACCTTCGAGTCCAATATAACTTAAACCCTCGTATAAACTTAGCTGGTCAATATTTCTGAACTATTTAAGATATAGCCACCAAATTGATGACATAAACAACGCCTCCGATGACGAAAAAGTCAAATTCATAACATTGGCACCACCCCTGATGCATAATAGAGTGGTAGAATCAATTAGGCCTTAAGACCTTGTAAAACCATAGTAGGCTGTAATTTTCGATGTGTTTAAGATATGATCACCGAATTCATATCTTAGACATCACCCTGGCGACAAAAAGGACCACAGTGTCAATTATGCCTTAAACCCATTTATAATCATAGTTGACCATCGTTTCCTCATCTGTGGAAGCTATAGCAACCAAATCCTTATCATAGGCATCTCCTACGATGACGAGAAGCATAGTCTGCTCCAATTCCTCATTTTCTGACGCTACAGTCACCAAATTAATATCACAGGTATTGTTCCGGACATTGGACTGGTGGCAGTGTTCATTAGGCCATAACCTCTCTTGTAAGCATTTTTGACAAGCATTGCCAATCTGCTGAAGCAACAGTCATGAAATTAAACTAATATGCATCGCCCCTAACATAGAACAGGGCAGCAAGATCAATTATGCACTAATCTCACTTATAAACATAGATGTCTTTCATTTACTATCTGCGTAAGCCACGACTGGCCAAATTCGTATCACATGTATCATTCCTGTATGCAATCAATGTGATGAGGATAATTATGGCCCTAAACCCTTTTATAAGCATACTAGGGTGTCATTTCGTTTCTGCAGACCGTAACAGTGATGTCAATGTTACCAGTCCAATAAGAACTTTGCTGAAAGGTGGAATGCTCGAAGACATGAAAAAAGCGTATGTTCTGAGACAAGTATGCTTATAATGTTGCGTACAATTGTCTCTCAGCCCCCAGCCCATTTTTCTATGTAACACCGTTTTTGCCTGTTTGCCTCAGGAAAAGTATTGATTGGAAGATGTGTGTCAGAACAAACTACCGAATATGGACAAATAATTTTAAAAAAAACCTACTTTCAATACTCGTAAACACTTACGTTTATATTATGGAAGCTCACGTTTACGTATTTACGGCTCGTAGTAGCAAAAATACCGCACAAATTAATGCTTCTTGGTGGACTGGCAATGTGGCGCGTCACAATCCGCGAGAGTCGGCTACCGTACTAACGGGTGCAGCTCAGCTGGCTGGAGTTGAAGCCGCCACCAGAGTTCAGCACTGTTCCTTTCCCGAAGTGCGGCGGAAAAGACTTGCCTAGCGCGAGCAATTATGAATAGCTACTTTGAATGTAATGGAGGTGACTTCACATATAGATTCACTAGATTGTTCTTAAACGTTTGTGAATTATGGTAACTCCTATAGGGCTTAACTGGGAGAATGAATTTTGCGACAGTGGCTCGCTATTGGTGGATGATTGTAGCTACCCCCATAGCGAGGCAATGCTCTTTATTTTGTATTTACTCGATGGCAAATCCTGGCATCGGGGTCAGACGCTTGGCTGCGAGGGAAGTCTCCCCTTGATGGCAGGTCAGGTTTTCGGTTTGATCATAAGTTATAAAGTAAAGTAAAACGCTTCAGGAGATGCAGGAACGTAATTTTGACGCTCTAATTTTTCAGTTACAGTCAGGATATTTATGTAATGGATAAAATGAGCAGTTTAAATATTTCTGCACAACTTAATAAGGAATCGCTTCTTAATTTCTAATAAGAAATATTTTAGTAAATATGAGAAGGGGCAACTTAATTTTTCTTGTTAAAAATAATTTAAATTTTCCTGAAGATGATACTCTGTATGTCGTCAGTTATCCGCTGGTTTTTGGCAGATGGAATAGCTTCATTCATGGTTTTTTTTTAAAGCCCACAGTTTTGGAAACGGGCTGTTCAGGAAGATTATGGCCTCTGTCAGGGTTTAGAAGCCAGCGATTTTTCTCAGTTTAATTTTGAAATAGTTGTGGATTTAGATTTTTGAATAATCGACAGTTCAACTGAAGTAAGAAATATTTACCTTAAAATAACTGTTAATGGCCATTAAAATTCTTAGGTGGCCAGGTTGAGGGACATATACTTTTTGTGTTTGTTGTAAAAGACGCCAGAGCTAAAATTTTAAATGGCTGTCGAAGTTACGGCCAGGTGTAAATTTAAGGATGAAAATACAGGATAAGCCACAAGTTGCCCATTTTAAGAAATTTTGTGAAAGTTGTGGCAGAATTTTGGAGTAATCAATTGAATGCACAGGTGTATGCTTATGTTACTCTAGTTTGGAATACCTTTTTGGCTCCACATTTAGGTTTTACCATAGGGGTAATTAGTTGAATGTTTTAATCAATTTTGGTGAGAAAACCAAAGAAAATACATGATTGAAAGAGTCCTTGTGGGACAATATATTACACACACACACACACACACACACACACACACACACACACATATATATATATATTGGTTTCTATGAAATATTACTGTTAATCGTTTGTGAGGATTATTAGCTTTCTTAAAAATTGTAAACAAAATTTTTTTAAGACCAGTTAGGTCTTTGTAATGTTTTTCCAAAAGAAAAGAAAATAATCTTGCTATACTAAACACAAATATGAAATTTACTCATGTTTCTATTTGGTAGTGTAGATTAACCTTGTGCAATTTAATAGTAGTTTATTGTCGGTTTCATTGACCCCATTTATGCATTCTCCATAATATATTTTTCCTTATCTAACTGTGCTTTTAAAAATGTTTTGGTTTTTTTACGTATTTTTGAAATCGTATATTTGAGGTGTTCTGGGTTTTCCTGGGCCTGAGATAAAAATATACAAACTAAAAAAAAAAAAATCGACAATATGCAACTTGCATAACACACTATATAAAATGGAAAAAAATTGTGCTCCTTTGCTTGTTACGAAACATCATTCATTAAATACATTATTCGCACAAGAGAGAGATATTGCTACGCGCTGATGTAAAACAGGTATAACAATTATTATAAAACTTAATTGTTGTAGGCTTTTACCCACCAATGAATATTACTTGAGCATGAAACGCTGTACGTTATGTTAGGCGAAAGAATTTACTTTGTAAAGTGCGTGAACTATGACAACACTGCTACACACTGATGCAGACATATATAAAAATTAAAAGTAAAGGAAAATATTTTTAATCACTTACCATCCATTTGCAATTACCTGTTACACATGTGTTAGTTACTGTACGCTGCGTTAGCCAATGCTAGACAAGACCATCCCGTCCTGGTTAGTACAAAAGAATAGAAAAAGATTTTCGTACGAACTGTTTGAAACGACAACGATCACAATATTAGAAGCAGAACGCGTCCGACCTGACCGAAGTTATACGATTAAATAACATACAATTTATAGTTCTAAAACTGTAAAAACATTATATAGCGAATTATCCATAAATCGCTTGCCACAAATTTTTATTAATGTAGAAATATAATGAAATGTACGAAATATATGATGAGTAAGAAGTCATCGCAACACACACACACATTTCGACTTTGTATGTACTCTGCTTTAGGAATACCCAAAACATAAATAGAAGAGATTTACCTTACCTAAAAATAACTATTTTAGCTGTTTCATACAGAGAAAATGTGGAGCCCACGAGCTAGTCTCGTAGCTGTCGATATGGACTCAACAGAAGCACAGGCCACAATGACTATCCTGTCTTTATGTGCACGGTATATATTACCAACTAAGAAAGCAACTCGTCAATTATAATTATTGTAATTACACCACCCTTAAGAAAACATACTTACAATTTACATATACTATTTCAATTTTATACGAAATAACTCATATGTCCTAATGGCGCTGGAGACTGTGCTTCGTTACAGAAAATAACGTATCGCAGGTTTAATCCCCTAGAGAGTCTAATAATTTTAAAAGTCAAAATACAACATGATACGCAATTAAATTTGTGTAGTATATACACATATTTAAGTATCGAGCACATCAAGCAACAATCGAAATGTACTATAACTCCAACAAATATTTTGTACATAACCGTACTTCATAAATGTTAATCACAAATACTTGGTGCCTACCGTAACAAGCAGGTCACACTGTGACAACCCAAGAAAAATTGTTCTCACTTCGTCGTCGAGCGTGGCGGAAAGAAGATAGGTTAGGCTACATTCGTCTGCAGTGATCGCGTACGTTTTTACAATATGAATACGGAATCGTTGGTTGAATACTTAACTTTTGAAACATTGACTGCATCGTCAACAGCATAGAACTCTGGAGATTCGTTCCTTACATTACGACGATATGAAAGTAGTTATTGCATGTTCAGCATAGCATACAATTATTACCACTTCGATAACGGAGATGTGGTGTTCGCACGCAGTGATAGTCTGAATAGGCATAGCAGGAAGTGCAAAGATAATGTTTGTTGTTCATTAGAAAGTGAGTGGAAGTTTTGTAGCAAGATTTTTTGCTGGCAGCTGTAGTTCTGGACGTCATGAAAATAGTTAACTGTTCATTCTCCATCGACCACAAAACTTAACACTGTGATAACTACAATATATGGTCTACATGAAGGGATAGCTTCAAGAGACCAAGTAAAAGAATGAAGACTTCGTTTGTTGTCCATCAGGAAGTGAGGGTGATTATTATGACAATTGGGTATACAGAGTATGTATTTGTATATAGTCAAAATCCCTATAACCTCGCAGCTTACAATGAAAATTTCTCCAACAGATGTTTGCACATAGCACACTCAGTATACGTTCATCGCAAATACTTGCAGTCTACCGACCTTTTATAAACACATAGCAGTGTTTATATCCTTAAAAGATAGAAATTTAAAAAATAAAATTTTTTTTCTAAATTTTTTAATTCACATTCTTAAGCAAATCACGTACATACATAATATGTTATTTAATAAAGACTCTAGTTGTGAGTTCATCAATAATATAATTTATCTCTTCACTGATAGAAAGATATCCACTTTGCAATGGAACCAACACTCGCAGTATCAACCAGACTATTATAGTCTTCAGAAAATAAGTACATAGACTTCACGTCCCTTTTCGCAGATGGTTCGCAATACATGTTTGCATGTATGTTCTTCCATGATAAGTAGGTTCAGAGATACCTCTGGGCCTATATGGTTCGAATCTGTATTACTTCAGCCCCAACTTCAAGTAGCCCTTATTTTCAGACACATGATTTCGCTTCTGCTTTGCAGATAACGGCACTTCATCATCATCAGTAATAAATGCATATTTCAAATCATCACCAGCAGACTTGGAGGTCACATTTTTGGTCTCGATGTCCTGGATAGTTATAACATCTTCGTTTTTCACTTTACCTGGTGGATGTGCATTTTTTGTTGTTCACAACTTCCAACGAACTATATAGCTCGCACTCTTCATAGTAATCGTCTGCAACACTCTTTACAGATTTTTTTGGAATACGATGCAGGCCCGGGTAATATTATGGGTACTCGGACCTGCGTTATTTTACACGAAGAATCAGAAGTAAAGCTAGCCATATCCTTGTTGTGTGGTAATAAGTTCAATGCATGCTGTCCCGTGCCAAGTAAAGGTGTGTTACCTTTACATGAACCGATATGTCCCTTTAGATTAACGATTGTACTAAATGCTATACCACAGTAAGTATACGATAGTGATGTAGACATCGTTCATTTTGAACATTCCCTTTTCCTCATGTCAACGAACACGGCAGATTTTGCCGAAGATCTTTCCACAGTGGCAACACAGTCCGGCAATATGTTCATGCATCCTGTCTCGAGTCAAGTGAAAGGGCACAACTGTGTCTCTTTAATTAATCGAATCTACCAAATTATTGATCTGCACATATCAAATGTAAATATTCTGGAGGTCGGTTTCTGCGATCAGTCACTTTTTCATGATGTCGTGCTTTGCAACTTTCACTGAAGGTCTTGATACAGTCTCATCACTGTTTTCAATGTAATTGTTGAACAATCGGTAAATGTTTGCAAGTATACGTACACGTCATACTCGATTTCACAGTGCTGACCTATAACTGCTGACCCCTCTGTGCCGATCCGACAGTATCGACGCCGCGCAGTTCTGTTTAAAACCGAACATTTTACTATGGTTGAAATAATTTGTATCGCCATCCCAACGGTCGAAGACGAAACTATGCTGTAATTCTCTATAGTGGGGTAGAGGGAAATCTGTATGTACATACATCCCAGCAAACACGGAAAATACGGGAAGGAATCGGGCCGGTAAAAGCTAGCCGACAAACTCCAGCCAGCCGATACCGGCCTGCTGTCTTATGCCGGAAGCTGCCCGATGGATATATGGACTGGCGGCTAACTGTTTGCCGACAGTGTCGGGCCTCCGACTGCTGGATGTCGTTACGATGCCGGGCCTGCAGCGTCATGATGTCCAGAAATAAGCAGTATAACCATGAAAAAACCTTAACTTTTCGATAAAAATGTTTAGTTACTGTAATTTCCTCTTTACATATATACATTTCATTTAATTCTCAACACATTGTATGACATGAAAATCTTTTGCGTGTCCAGCAGGCTAACATATACACCACGGGGTATGTTGCTGATTCACTCCAGTAATTTTAAATATATCATGACACAAATTATTATAAAGAATAATATAAATTCCATTACAATGTAACAAATATTTTTTAAAGACATTATTTAAACACTATTTCTTCACAGGCTTGCAAACAAAATAGTTTTTAATATATCTGTAGGATGGTTGTACAAATGAAAAGAAATTCAAAGCAAACAAATGCCATGGCCTATCACATGGCACATTTATAATCACGAAAAATCATGCAAATGGTAAACACACTGTCTCAAATAATACATCATGCCGTTAACAGCTAGCTAACATCTTGCCTATTCAAAACACTTTCCAAAAGTTTGTTGGCAAAAATACACAATATTTATATATTTATTATAATAAAGAGCATTGTCTCGAAAACGTTGCCGGGCCGGAATAAATAAGACGATGGCCAGCTTACCGAAAAGACCAAGATGCCGCATGGTAATCGGCCCAGAAACATTTTTCAGATGCTTGCAACACGTTTCCTCGGCAATGTCATGGCGACATATTTCCGATGATATCCATCTGTTATCATAAAAAATACAGCGGGCAGTCGTCTTTTTTTTCTTAACGGGTTGCAATCTGTCACAAAAATGACGTCACGCCGTTGTCAGATGGCTATCTTCTGGCATTGAAACGACAGTTGCCGACAGTACATGTATCGGGCAGACACTTTGCTGACACTTTGCCTACAGGTTGTGTGTGCTGGGATATTTTCTAAGAGGATATTGCCTACTTGTTCTCAGCTCTAGCTGAATTACTAATGCCAGAGTCCAACCCGAACTCTTGGTAGTAATTTCTTCTTCCTCTTGACATAACATGTATATACTATCAACAACAGAACTTTCTATTGCAGATGCGGCTACATTCAATGTCTTGAAGGTTCTGGTACACTTTTCACGATCATGGGGTTCTGGGGTTTCGTATATTTACAGGTCAGCCATATCTAATATTTGAGAGCACCATACATTTCTACCAATCGATAAGTTGGTATATTTTTTTAGGTTTCATAATTGTCAGGAAAGAGTAACCATATTTCGATGTAATTATTATTCGGGACAATATAAACTTTTAGAAGCCCCTTGAATGCAGATCGCTTAGGGAAAAGCCATTAACATTAAGCTTTGGATTGTAGAGCACTGACTTTTGCGGTGTTGTACAATCAGGTGATGAAGATGATGATGATGATGATGATGATGATGATGATGATGTGCCAGGGGCAATATCTGGAATACTATTAGTGTCAGCTTGAGAGCAATTTTGCGACTTACAAATGTTCAAATGTCTTATTTAAATCGTCAAAGCGTGTATTCATTCATCGATTCAAACGAACACTGCTCCTCACGCAAGTATTATTTCAAGTTCCCTTGCATCATATGCTTATGTAAACGTCTTTTCTCAATAGTTGCAGGGATATCTTAGCGGGAGAAAAAGCTCTGAATGGGTTCTCGTAAGGACGACTCTGTTGTGAAGTCGGGCGCGGCCGTAGGTGCAACGCCGGATTCTATTATGGTATTCTATGGTGCAGCGTCACGCCGTCCTGAGATGGAGGCATCTATCTTTTCGAATAACTCAAATGCTGCAATTAGGAGAGCACTGTTACACTCGGACCAGAAATCGACTGTCGACATTAAAAAGATGGGTGTAAGCTAATGTCCATAGCCGCAGCACAACGTCTTCGACACCAATACGATGGCGATGGAGTATAATGTCTAGTACGGTGAAATCACTTGTTGGCGGTAGGCCGCAGCCTCAAAAAAAAAAAAAAAAAAAATCGTACATATTTTTACAAGTGTCACACCACAGCTGAGCATCGTCGTACTTTGGCACAATGACATCCCGTTTCTCCGCCCGACGCGCCTCGCACAATACACAGGTGTGTGGTTGCCGAGGGTACCTAGGCTATATTTCGTACCAATTATAGCCTGTGCATTGTGCGTACTCTCGCCACCATGCCTTTCACAGCACGATGCAGTACAACAATACTAAAGCTTATAAGCGAGTGCCCACCCCTCCTTTTTTTTTAATTCTCTGCATAACACCACCACAGCCTGCCTCACCTTCAGGGTGTGCTTGGTTCCTCACGAATATAAAAATCTATCAATATACTCGACTTTATTTCTAGATAGGCAGGACACTTAAATATGTTGACGTAATAGTTTGCCTTTTTTTTTTTAAACCGTATACATATTGTTTACCATTTAAGTATTAATATTGTGTCAACGAGATTCTAGCAATAGCCAATAGCAACATAATGGAGTGAGGGATGGCCACAGGCAGGTAAATGGAGTGGGGCATATTCCCCCTCAAAAGAGCTACGTCGCGACTCCCAGGAGAGGATACTGACGGAACTGCTAATCACGCATAAGAGCGGAAACGCGGCTAGCTGCCAGGAAACACGTATTGATTCTAGTGGGGTAATATATATATTTTTGATCGTCTTGCAGTCATACGTGACAGGGCATGGCCGATCAGATGTCGAAGAATTACTTTGCGCAAGCTTTACCTGTTTCCTGCTGGCTTTCCAATGCCTGTTGGCACGAGTCACTTCTTCTGTTCCCGCGAGCCAATCCTTTAAATAATATTTCCACAAACAAACTTTATGTATTTGGACAAAATTATTTTATATAAAAAATAAAACTTAAAAATAAAATAAAATATGCATTCTAGTCAGTTTTGATATACATGAAAATTTTATTTACACAAGTTATAAACAAACTACAAATGCGGTAGTCTATATTTTTCTTTTAAATTCAATCTGCCAGTCGAAATACATTCGGAAAAAATTATTAATTAATAGTCTTTGACGTTCGATGCGACGCTGTAGAACTGGAATCTTCGGGACATCTGCTTCCAAGTTGAGGTCAGCCGTGGACGAACTCGTGGTGGCGACGGCAGTAGGTAACGTCACACTTGGACATTTGTGAGGGCGCACTTCACAGTCCGATGTAGGTCCCCTGTAAATTTTTTATTGTGCATTAAGATGTCGGCAAGACAGCACAACATTCGCCGTTTAGTGGGGACAGTTTGAGTCTACACCTCGCTGGTATTATTTTTTGCCGACATACACAATTCTGTGAGGATCAGATCTCGGTGGAGCAATCCTGGGTGGAGCAGTCAGGGGCGTGGATTTCGGCGCCCGTAGAGTCATCTCGGCTCGAAGTTGCTGCAAATTCTAAAACCGGCTCCACGGTTGCTGGAAGAGGCATATTGCACTTCATGTGATGAACCAAGCATTTTCCAGGAGTGCAGCAAGTCATTGACTGTTGCGTATGATCACCCGAAGTCGCCGAATATAGCCAATTGTCCCATCTATCACATTTTTCTTCGTAGGTATGTAGCGATCCAGACTTTCAGAACGAATAGGTGATTTTAGAGTCGCCTAGGAATGACAGAACGTAACAGGTTCTACGGAGGAACGGGTATCATCTTGCCCCACAGTGACTCGACTGGAGACAAATTTGTTTTGGGGTTCTATTTATATTAATTTTTTGCGTGTCAGGATTGACGTCATATTTCACACTACCAAAGATATATATGTATATATATATACATACACACACACAACTATGTTACATCTCTGCGCATAACATTCATAAAGAAACTGCGTTTCACGAAGCGCTCACCAAATAACTCGGATAGGTTTCTTTCCTCATTTTACGAAGGGAAGGACAGACATAATCGCTCTGTAAGTCCATAATCTCCACTTCCACAAATGACTCGACTATTTAATTTTGCTTTGGTTAGACCACATAAATTGGTTCTAGTCACGACATGATGTACTTGAGCTCATAGCTGCTCTGGAAAAATAATCGTACTGAACAATCCTGTCGTGGGGTATCAAGCAGTAGGTAGTGGTGTTTGCAGGCACATTTTCCTTTGGTGATTATCTCGAACCGGCAGTCGTCTGTACCATTTGCGCGTGCTCATTTTGCTACGATATCTCAAATACTAGTAAAGGGGCCATGTCTCGGAAATTTTTGGGGCTCAGGACGGGATGAGCCTCGCGTCCATAACACAAAATTTGAATTGCGAATACATATACTATGCCAGCAGGTACTGTCCACTTTCAAAGTTTGCGTTCAAATCCACGTATTGGTAGCTTTCGCTATTCAAAAATATACTTAAGTTTTCGACCTTGCAGTGGTGGAATGTAGACTTGTCGGCTCTGATACTATGCTGTTTGTTCTTTTGAACCCCTAGTATGAAGAGCACGGTTTTTCAGTGCTGGAAGATGTTTTTCTTGGCATAATTCAACCGCTTGACACATTCGCAAGTGCTCAGGGTTACATGAGGGACGAACCTTTCTATGGTTTTCAAAGTAAGGGAGAGGGACTGCGGGTTTCCTCCTACTCCCAACACAGCATTAAAATGCGAAGTGCATAGCATTATAACCAGCTCCTGCCTCGCCCTTATTATCATTTTCTTATAATTATCGGCAAATCCCGGTAGCATGGAGAGCCGAACGCAAACTTCGAACCTGCCTTCCTCATGAATGGGTGCACTGCAGGCTTCTTAGGTTCCCCAGCCAACCATCTTGGCTGCGGAGAGATGGTTGGACGTGAGCGATAGGTAATTTTTTATTGATGAGTTTATGCCCACATCATGGGACTGGTCGTTAGCAACGTCATTAATCTCATACATTACTCGCTCGAAAATGTGCAGAAACCCATTTCGTACCAACTCGGTGGTGTTCGGGCCGGTCCCGTTCACCTTCTTCGCACAAAGGACTGGCTAGGCAGGGTGTAAATATCGTGTCGCTGTACAGGTATTCTAAACTCCCATCTGAGAGTGAAAGGTCTGGCAAGAAACGGTTCGTAACAGAGCATTTCAATTTTGTAGTATTTATCGTGGAATTCTAGGTGCTAATCCACGCCGAGAATTTCGTCTGCCATGTCGATTTACTTTTAAACCGAGGACACTGAGAAACTTTGTGTTTCCAGGTGTTAGCGCAACGCTTCCTCGCAACTTACTGATCTCGGGTTCGATGTACTGCGAGCATTTATAGGCTTTTCTCTTCCTGGCGAAATTTGGTTAAATTGTTTTAGGTGTAAACGTAAAATAATTTCTTCGTTTCGGAAATTGATCATTTGATCGTGTTGGTCTATGATCGATACGTCTATTTCGTGGATTCTCTTTGCAACGATCGGAACAAAAATGAGCGTTCTCTGATATTGAGCGATTTTATATCCAGTACTTACGGTGTGAGCGAACTCATAAATATTACTGCTTGGTTTCCCATTCACGTAACTGCAACTTGCCAAGTTACAATTTACGCGTATGAAATTGACTGGAAAGATGTTTACGGTCCGCGATGACTCGTGTTTTATTCCCGCTTCGTACACCCTTTCTTCGAACGCCAGCACGGGCCCGATAGTATCCGGTTCCATTAAATATATATCTGTCGTGCAAATAATTTCAGCATTCAGGGTACTCGGATTCCTGTACAGTTCGATGCAATGTCATGCGGTAGCGAGTTCTTTATGAAGTATTCCATATCCTTCAGCTCGTACACTCCGGGGGGAATGCTGATTTCTTTCGCATCTCCTGCCACTATGCACCAGAATGTGGAATCCATGTTTTCTTCTATGTTGGATATGGATTTGTAAGTTTGAATGTCCACTAGCCACACACTCCATTCACCCTCCAGCTCAAAGCCGGCCCTCAGCTCGGACGTTTTACCACTCAGAAAGATGGACACCGACACATTGATGAGATCAGTATGGCTGACACAGCCATATTTATACCCTGCTAAAAATTCGCAGACACAAGTGTCCACAGTTCTACGTGTTGGATATCTGCTCCGTTTTGTAGTTGTAAGTCAGGTTACAACTTTTCAGGTAGTTTTGCATTTCGGGCGGAGGGTGCAAATTCCCAAAACTGTCGCAGTATATTGCAAGTTTGCCACATTTTACGTATGCTACCCAGTGCATGCCAGGCCCGGCTGTCCTGTCTAGATTATTAATGACACATTCGCCTCTCTTTGATTTAGAGTGCAAAGCATCTCTTGTCAACACTCTGCGAAAATGAGGTATTTTCAATTTGCGTGTAAACATTTCCAAATCCACTCTCGTCAGTGGATGTCTCAGCAGAGTCACTTTGATTTCTTTCTCAGAATTTTTTCTGTCCCCCTCCCCCTTTTTTGCAGTTGATCCTCCTCTTCGCGGATAAGGTTGACGAATATATAGTCCTTTGCCTATATTTTATACATGGAAATTAATAACTTCCAACGTACTGTTATGGTGGCGGGTTTCCTCTACTTGTTTTCGATCGTTCGAAGCCTGCTTCACGCCGCTAACGATATTCGTGACTGCCCCGGCAATACCGGCCAGAGCGCCGATTTCAAGTATCAGTGCGAGCAGGGACCCACCTACCTTGTTTTTCCCTTTCCTTTTTGTCCTTCCAGTGTTGTTCTGCAAAGTATTTTTACTTGTATATAATTTCATGCTTAGTTTCACCTTGACTTTCATGATGTTGGATAACGACTCTGCCTGATTTCCAGATCTTTGTTTAGGAGGTAAGCAATGTTGTGTATTGCTTGTAAGTAAGCCTCGTACAGCGCGTTGATAACTTTGTCGTTGCTCTAGCTTGGTTCCACAGAACCTCGAATGGATGATCCCACGACCGGATTTTACTGTCTTCAACTTACAACGAATCGAATTAAACTGGCCTACAAATAATACATATACTTCTTTTATACTTTCCGTTTCAGTATAATTCTAGATTCGGATAAGTACGGATGCATTCATTCATCTTCTGTGTCGCTTCTGTGGTAAAGCATTTGGCTGGATTTATGATGACACGAAATAATGACCTGCAAGATGAAAACTTTGAGAATGTAATTTCAATGCAAATTGTGTGACACACAGTTTACACGGAGTGATATTTTGAAGATACTTTCTGAAACTTATAACATTGGTTCTCTGCAACTACAATCAGCTACGCCTCCCCCTCCACCTCAGCACTTAGCACGGCGCACTCCGCAATCATCTCCGCACTCAGATACCGCAGTTAGCTCCGCACTCACCGCACATATCACCGCACTTAGCTTCGCACTCACCCCACATAGCATCGTACTTAACTCTGCAAGATAGCGGTGGTAACATACGTATTATCAAGCACGATGTTACTCAACCCATACACATCCATGCCAAAGATGAAGATATATCTCATGCATCAAACCACGGTGCCCTATTGCCTACTAGCTTACACGAGGCCTGACTTGCAGCCCGTCGGGTTGCGGCAAGATGTGCGTCCTACTGAGCCTGCTAGGAACGTAATGACCTCCGGTTTGAGAATATGTACGGTTATTCTAAATCGCTCCCACAACTAAAATACCAGTGACTGGAAAGAGTACTGCAAGCAGTAGAAGGTATTAAATATTTCTCGTGCAGTGATAATGAAGCATTTGTACCACCAAGTGAAGCTCTTCTAAACTCGAGATGTGTCTTCGACGACATTGCCTGGTAAAAACAAACTTGCATCTAAGAATACTTTAGTATTGTATGACATGTAAACGTGGACCGTGTGTACCTCGGCCAGACTTATTCGCACATATCCAAACAATTGCTTCATGATAATGCTAATGTGTTGGTGCTGTTTCGCATGGACGACAATAATTTTCATCATGTTTACGACGATGATGTCAATACGAACATGACATTTTCAGAATTCAAAGATATGTGTGTCTTGTGCTGGAAAGATAAATATGGATTTTTGACGATCATAAAGGACTGTACCCTGTAGTTGGAGGTACAGGCGTGGGTTTGATCAGTTTATCCTTAGAATGCAACAATGAGTCACGGAAGCATTTCCAAATACAGAAAAAAAATTGGGTTAGTTATTGTAAAATTACAATAAAGTTTTAATTAAAGGAGAAAGATAATTTCCGCATCAGTAAGTTTTATTGGAAAAAAAAAAACAGAAACCATTTCAAATTTTTGAATGGGTACACGAAAAGCTGGTACAAAGAATTATATAAAGAATCATCAATACAAAGGTTTCAACACAAGAATCACGAGTAATCAAATAATTCAATAATCAATGAAAACATGTACTATTTCTTCAATAAAAATCGAGAAGAATCAAATCATTCAATACAAGAATCATCATTACGACCAATTTACTTTTTCCTTTGCTTGGATGAAGGTGAACCGGGAGTGTCCTCTTCTATATCTTCAAGTTGCACCATTTCGGAATCCGCATCCAGCTCCTCATCCAGGAAAGGATCGAAAGTCAATCGGTGTTCCGTTGTTCCGTTATGTCGACTTCCTCTTCACAGGAAGTAACGTCAACTTAGAGACACTCTCCTCAGATGGGGAATTTATGCAAGTGCATCCTTTGCAATGTGCAGACGACCGAGTATTTGAGCCCAGCTTTGCGGCAAGAGCAAGCTGCTTGACATATTTTTCCACAAGTACATGAATCTTGTTCAACAGTTCTTGGGGAGGGGGAGGGAGGCTGCTAGTTGATTTGTCGCATTAGGAAGGAGACAATGTTTGGTGGTCTTCCAGTCCCACTCCTGCGGATTGAGGAAGTGGTTTTCTACACTTGCACCTAGAAGTACACCCTCAGGGAATGCTGGCGAGCAGCTACATCGGTTAGAGCAATCACGCCAAGTTGAAGTCACTTTTTGACAGTGCTCTCTGAAAGAGCACAAAGAAAGTCTAATTCAGTGATTTGGTACTGCCACCAGTGTACAATGTAACAATAAACGTATCTCCTGCCTCAGCAATTTAATCAGATGTGGTGACAATCCATGAATGCTGCCACTGTTCTCTGTATGCTGGTGTCTCTCTCAAACTGTTTGACGATTTTTTTTCCCTGTTTGAAAATGTGGACGTGCTGTCAGAACCACTGGATGCATGAAAGAATAAAATATTCTCTTTTACTTCTTCAGAAAGCTTACTATTACTAGGACTGTACATCAAATTGTCTTGTTGTCATCTCCCAGGTTTCAATACGAATATGATGCAGAAGGTTTCTGGCTGCTTCTGCACAGTCAGAAGAACCAATACATTTATGTCTTCCCCCACAATGACAACAGTTCCGCCCTGTTCAGCGAGATCAATTGTAGTGCTGACAATCAAGGGATCTGAGTCCTCAATGGCCTGCTTGACATGCAAACATTGAGCTGTCAATTTATCAGTGAGCATTGATATCAGACACATTCTATTCTGGTCGTTTGACAGGAACCGTTATTTTGGCATCGTTACCACCATGATCTCATGAAACACGACTGAAACTGATGGCATGTTACGAGCTCTTCGGATTCGTTCTGCTGATTTGATGCTTTTCTCAGTTGCATCCTCAGAATAGCCATGAAATATAATAAGAGCATTAGGCCCATAGTTCTTCTTAACATAGTTCACGTACTTGTCAGTGATATATGAAAACTGCTCCTTAGTCTGCCACACAGCTCGGTGTAAAATGAACCCACCATCAATGACGAAGACTGCATTGCTGGTATCAGTACCACTGATTCGAATTAAGAAATTATACAGAGCTGATTTGCATGCCTAACGTATTTCACCATCATCAAAAAGGGATAATGGATAAGGGGTTAACTGAAGTGCGAAATATGACTTAAGCAGTTCTTGTAATTTCATATCGGAAATAATTCTTCGGAAAATCGTATCAAGTTTAACAGGGACCTGTTCGTCATTGATCTTGACAGCACAGCTCGCCCCTCGCAGCGGTATTACTTGGTTTTTCCTCTGGAACTTCAGTTCCTTAAAGCTGCTGCCTGTAATGTTTGTCATACTGGATTTCCCACTTTCGTAAGTTTCGTGGCAGCACTCCAGTACTTATACACATGATAGTATCTCCGAGAGGGAACGGATCATGAGAATCAAACCAGTCACAACATTTCTGAACATCAATGTTGTATGTTATCCTTCTAGAATTTGTGGAATCAATGTGCTGATCTGTTTGAGATGAGAGACACGCCAAAGAATTCCTCAGTCTGATATGATAGTTCTACAGCTGTTTGCATTGCTGCGATTCCTCTTGCCAGATTTTCGTCACTAATATCTTACCCTCGTGATAAGCCACCATCTATATTAATTGCTCTCATAAGGATCTGTTTTAGGGTCATATCTGACCATATTCCTGACCAGTATTTGTGTGTCCGTCTGGTGGTAAAGAAACATTTGGTTACATACTATTCATACTCTATAGGAGTAAGTGATGGTTTTCAAGCTCCAGCATATCTTGTAAGTACATCTGGCTTGCTTTGGCGTAATTGAAGTGGCTACTTGAGTGGAAATATGGTAGCATGTCCTTTATGATTTGAAGTTGTAACTACCAATTCCCACTTATCTCACCTTCAACAAAGTGTTTGAGAATTGAAACCATCCGAAAATACTGCACCCATAGTTTCGCTGTTGGGTCATTTTTCTCTAACTTCTGCAGTTTTTACTTGAATTTGATCACAATTCCATCTATGCAGTGATGATCTATCTGGACATTATTTTATAAAGTCCACAATAAACTTTGACAGGGATATGGAGAAATATGACCATTTTCCGAAGTCGGAGGAGAGAAAAAAGCTGAATTTTCTTAAAAATCTCAAAATGGTAAAATTTGCCCATTTGTGACTGCTGATTTTGACCGTACATCTTACTTGAATTTCAAAGTGCGTACTCATTCGATGCAGAATTTAATGATTGACAACTTTGAGTACAGTGATTTCTGTCTAAAAATGCTTTGTTTTACAGTTATTTTCTAAAAAAAAAAACTGAAAAAAAGGCAAAATTTCGCAGTTTTTTTGGCCATATTATCTGAAGCTTCGCTCAGAAAATGTTGCAAACTCAATCTACTCTTATTTGGGATGTTGCAAGTGAATCAAAAACACTTCCAGTTTTCCCTTAATTTCAGTTTTCTGGGCTAATTTGACTGGGCTATACATGTTTATCTTATAAAATCTATTGTGCTTGACTAAACCACATCACCACTGACAAATTGCTGTCCCAATTAAGAACATATTCCCAACATATGTTATTGAGGTGGCGAGTGAGGTTTTCAGTTATGTTTGATTCCCATAGATGGCGCTGGAATCTAACTTCTATATTTATGGGTCGATTTTGCTCATACTTGCAGGAAATGTTTGATAATCTAAAATAAATTGTTTTATTGTGCTTTGCATTCGGTAGGTTATAACAAGAATTGGAAGGGAATCCCAAATATACAATTTACATGTTTTTTATTTTGATCTAAAAGAGAAAAATGCCAGCAATACCACGGTCAAACATCGGTCACCGTACCCCACATAATAGAGAGGACGCATTGAGAAGGCAAAATAGCATGTGAACACGCGCTGCACAAATTGAAGAGGCACGAACACAAAATCGAGAGGTGTAAAGCACGGTCATAAGAGAAGCACGTGCACACCAAACAGATTCTAATAGACAATTATGCTCAGAAACAACATACTTCAAACCACATAAGACACACATCGATCATACGACGCTTTACAATTTCCACTTATATTCTGGGAAGGAGAGGAATGGATATAATGTCAATTATAAACAAAGAAATCCAACAACAGGTGGTGAAACTGAAAAAATTTAGTTCTATGAAGTTCAATGCGTATCGAATAATTACACCTGAGTTTTGTTATTGTGTAATAAAAACATATGAAAAATCATTTAATTAGCGATGTTGAATGTTCAGTTACAGATTTATTATGTAAATTCCATGTTATTATAACTTGTAAAATATAATGCTTTTATATGTAAAAACAATTATCTTTACGAAATACAATACACATCACATTTGCGCCTAATTCACTATGACACACATGCACATGATATTTAAATTTCATGTTTTAAATTTGGCATTTACAATATAAATACATCATATGGCGTTATATACATATTAATTATGGATTTTAAATAAAAAAAAGAGGTGGAACAACTTAGGCCGGGATGAGCTAGTGTTCTATGAATTTTACCTAGGTGATGTACATAGTGGCCGGTCATAACATTTTTTTCTCTCGCATAGGTGTTACATGCCTTTATATGTAAATCTATTTTGCCGGTTGCCAGCTTTTAGCGAGCGTTGGAAAGTATTCCTTGTCAGAACAAACATAATGTTACCATGAATGTACGTGCATATACGTAGGGTACCTTGACGGTGCAGGGGGTTTTCTATACGTTATGTGTGCTGTTTTTTTTATTGACATGTTCCCTGCCTGTATTGCAACAGGTGTCTAACCTGACCCTTCTGTATGTTCTGTATCATCATGTGTAGAGTGACATGTATAAGTTAACTCGTCAGTTTGTTCCCCCGGCAATATAGTAACACATATTTAGTTCCGTCGGTATAACTTTTTTAAAAACAAATTAGGTTTGTTTCCCGGACAATATAGTGGCATGTATTTTGTCGCGTAAGTAACGTATACATTATTTAAAATAGTGCTGTACCATATTATTGTTATATAAGTATAGTAATGGACATATTATTTTTGTCGTAATGTGTAATTTTTTTCCTTGCCAGTACTGTACCATAGTTTCTCTCGTTGTTCTGATAACGTGTATAGTTTTTTATGCGAATGGTACCAAGGTTTTTCGTAAGTATTGTACTGTGTTTTTCATGACTCGATATGTCCGCACCAGTGTAATTTTTTTTTTTTTGGCTAGTGAGTGTCTGAGGTGGTCCAGAGGAAGAACGTGGACTTAACTTATTCCCAACTGGAGCGTGGCGTATTACATCATACTTGGATACGCGACCGCTCGCTGTTGGGATACTAGACATTATGTGTGAAATCATTTTCAAGTCTTGGTTCCTGGTGTCGTGAAGTCGTCTCTGGAGCTCAGTTCTGAGTGTGTGCTATCCAGCATAATTCTGACAGGTTGCTGCATTTTTCTCCAGCTGTAAAATTGATGATTTGGCAAAACCCTTCCGGTCGACACACATCTACAGACGCCTTGCGCTGCATGTGAGCATCGACTTTCAAAGCGGTCTGGAGCTACGCACCATTCCTTCATTTAAAAACATTAAATTATTTTCTTAAACGTAGTATGTATGCGGTCTCTCTTTCCCTTTACTCTGTACCTACAGTGACATAATCAACATAATGTTTTATTATGAAAACTGATGTAATAAATACGTTATTTACCAAAAAATTTTTTGTAAACGTCGATACCAAACATTATTTACAATTAGGTAAAGCTGGTACAAAATTTTTTCTTCCAATAGCGTTTGTTTTAAATGTCGATAGAAAACTTTTTTTAACTTGCGTGAACAGGGCATAACACGGAATATGCAATTATTTAAAACACATTTATTTATTTACACACATCACAATACTCTTGTGCATTATTTGAATATTCTTCTCCACATATGTAATATACACAAGGATTTTTTCAGTCTTTGAGGTCATTACACGTAATATTTTTAATATGTACCACATACATCGTCCAGACATGCGTTTTCTATACATGTAAATTTCATCTCCTAATTTAATGTTCTTACGAGAATCAAATAGCAGCCTCCTAACGTAGTCTTCCAACATATAATGTCGAGCTTTTAGCTCTCATACCCTGAAGTCAAAGAAAATTCGACACAGCATTGATAGCAGAATATAACTATCTTTATCACTCGTAGCTTTTCGACGACATATATAGTCATCCTTCGCTAGATCGCAATTGGCACTCACTAAATTACGATAAACTCGTCCACCGTAATAACCACTTCTGTACATTTATTTTAGTTTACAAGTTCTCCTAACATAACAACACATATTCGCGTCCAAGATGGAGAATTACTATTCTCCTTGAGTAACTGAGTAATAAGTGCCTCTTCGCTTTTCTCTTTTGAAAACAAGAATAATTCAATTACAACCACAACACACCTCAAGGGCTTACTGAATCTACGATTCGCCTTACGGGCGAATGAGTTCGTTGCCAGTGGTCACAGTGTGTAAGTGAGTAAGGTTTTTTGTGGTGTCACAGGGGCTACGCTTTTGTTTGAAATTAATATTGAAACTTTGGTTTAAAATTTTGGTGGGGCAATAGGTATTAAATATTGCGTCTGTAGTAGTAATTCTCAGAACATCAATAATTCCAGAAAAAAGCGCAATCCTCTGGGTGATATAGGAAAAGAACATACTTGGGTAACGATTGGCGAATGCCTTTCTTTTTTTAAAAAATCAGCTAACCCCACAACGATTTCTGTATTCATCATTATAAAACAAGCAGAATTTAATATTGAAAAAAATAAACTAATCACTTAAATAATAATACTTATTTTAGTGTACAGTCAATACAGTATCATCTGGTTTTGGTTGTCTCAGATTTACCAGGTATTTTTCCTACATAGTTTAATTAGGATGGGAGGGGAAGGTACCTGGCAAAAAATCATTACCTTATATTATACATAGCTAGTTTTTTTACAAAAATAACTAAAACTTCAAGGAGAGGTAAGTTAACTAGTGAAAATGCTTGATTACGATGCAGGCCCTCGTAATGTTATGGATGCTTTTACTGAAGATCTTGGCAAAGTAACCCGTTTGTTTTCTCAGAGTTATTTGAAAACTGTGGGGAATTGTATTAAAGGCTAAACGAAAATTTTAGCCTCCGGATATGGAGATCAGGGTAAGATAAGTGATTTGCTTTTCGATTAATTATGCAAATTTTCGAAGGTTAGCAGTGAGGTTCGCACGAACTTCTGGCTGATGACGTACACCCCGATATATATGTTTAAGCGATATCTATCAGTTAAGCATTGTGCAGGGACCTGCATTCAAGACCCGAAACTATAGACAAATTAATTTTCTCTTGGTCTTAGAAAAATATCGGATGGCGTTTTACAAGTGATGGAGAAATTTACATATAGAGATGTGATGCATTTGGATACCTTAGTTGTTGTTTCATTGGGACGTTAACAATTATTTTGGAAGCACCCTCTCATCATACCACGAAGACCTGCCTTTGACCTCAACTTACATTGAGCCATAACCTGCACCATCGCTAACTAACATAGCTTGGAATATTTCACACTTGAATCATAAATTCTAGCATAAATATTTATTATGTACATCACATCTATATACAGACACATCAAATGTGAAACATATAGCAATAATTTTTAATGTTTAACCCATTACAACAAAGTCCATTTTTGTAAGAATTTACAGGAAAAAGAAAACCTCACATGCAAGTTACCACGGGAGAAAATTAGCTCTAGTTCTACAACAATATATATTTTGGTTAACCAAGGAAGGACCCTACCAGACGAGTTGAATAAACTTCTGAGCAATTCGCTAGCCGCTAACTTATCATCAGCGTCCCTGTCCGAAAAATGTATTTTTTTTTTTAATGTGAAAATATATTTCATCCTTATGTTGTCTTTGCTCAGCTTTAACTCATGATCGCACTTAAAGCAGACAACTGACTACTGGCAGACTGAACATTCACAAGACTACCTCTTTGACTCTTGACTCAAAAATGACCCCAAATGACCTAAATAACTACGAAATTAATCTAAGGACCCCAAAATGACTTCAAAATAACCCATTGCAGTGCTGATTGCGGTTCCATCTGCAGTGGTAATTGTGGTGCTAAGTGCGGTGCTCATTGCGAACAGATTGCAAACAGATTGCGAAAGAGTGAGAAATTTTGCAGAATTTTTCGAAAGGTTGATGGAAAAATTGGAAGACTGTTTCATTGATCGATAAGTTGGACGATTGATGGATTGATTATCAAGAGGAGCATGAAAGACAAAACTATTTATCACCCTAGCTATCCTCTTACATTCCAAGTCTCAAGAGCCGAGCACCATTCGTATTTAAATTATAGCAAGTATGCCCGTAAAAGTATTGCTATATGCACATCCATAACATGATTATAACGTGACTTGGGTAGGAGGTCGCTACTGTGCGATGGGCTTGCAATTTGCCACATAAATGTAATGAAATAAATCTGAGTAGCCTATTTATAACCAAATAAGGGTCGAGACAATGAATAATGTGCAGATTCCGACATTGTATAATAATTTGATTTGATGACAGAAAACTGTATGAAGACATGCTCAGAGTATGATTGCAGCTTGCATACTACAGGTCAGTAGGGTGCACATAGTATCCCAAGTTGTTCAGCCATGGTTTAAAATAGTGGTGTAATGTTCTCCATTGCAATGCTTGGACCAAAAAGTTATCTTGTAGCTTTCTGAGCTGATATACAATTTTTCTATTACCCCAAATTTGACATAGGCGTTCTTCTTTTTCTTGACTTATCAGCTCGCTGGTAGTGCAGAATAGTTTCGAGTCTGGATGGAGGTGGTACACGGGTCATGTAATATAGCAACATGTTACTGTAACCAAGCTGATAAAACTATCTTTAACTTTTATGCTGACACAATGTTCAGTTCTGTATGGGTCAGTGTTTTGCTCGTGTATCCTGCTGATTCATTCTCTTTAGTTAACTCCAGTTACCATAAACTATGCAGGTGCAAGCATGTGAAAATACTATGTGCTGACTTAGGCTATCCGACACCATGTACATTGTGAAAACATCGTGAAAGCACGTTCAGACTCCAGTTCCCTGATACTATGCAGCTGCAGACCTGCTAACACTGCTCGTGTCATTGTTTTAAACTTTGACAAGGTTAGCTGCTCTACCTGTGTGTGATGTCTCAGTGCCTGCATGCTATTGTCCAGCTGCAAATACGTTACGACTCGGTGATTGGCTGGTCTGTGTTCGAACAATATATAAATGGTGTACTACGATTGGCTCAAAGTCAATATGACATTATAGGGCTTACTTTGTGTATATTGTAAACAGTAGGGTGGTCAGCTGAGATGATTAGTTTGGCAATAGCTGTTGTGAAAGATACATCGGCTCGGCTAGCTTCTACGTCAGGTAATCCTTGTCTAGTTATGTTAAAGTGGAGCGGACATTGCCCACCAATGGTTTCTCGTCATTGACTTCTTCAGCTGTGACTTCACTACCACCATCTACTTAACGCAGTGCAGTATCAGCATTTCAGATTGGTATGGAGCCATGGGCGTACACCAGTGCAGTACCATAATTTCAGATTGGTATGCTGCCATATACTTCTTCAGCTGTGGCACCTACATTACTACCAGTACCTAGTTCCATCAGTTCAGCACGATCGTATACAGACGCAACAGTACCAACGAAACTTCAGATGTTATATCTACGAAATCTTCAATGGAACCATCAAAATTTGCGGCTTAGGTACCTGGAACACCAGTGCTGACGTTACCTGATTCTTCAGCCCCAGCACCTACATTTCCAACAGGTCCGTCCAAGTTTTTGCCTAACCACTACGTCGTAATCGGTGTCTCTTTTGTTATAAGATATTTACTTTCGGTTACATTGTATGGCGCCATGTAACCTCCCATTGTGCTGCAAATCCCTGTCGCACGTCATATTCGTGTGACAGGTGTGGTAAGCATTTTAGCTGTACCAACAGTTTACTTAGGTATGCAAAGAACTGTAAAGGCGAAGTGTATTTCTCATCGGTGCCTTGGTACCAGGTTTACGGCAAGCATGTCTCTTGTGACTTCGGTACGTGCCCTCAAGAGTGTAGTTACCTACATAACCTGCCTTGCACAGTCATGGTAGTTTCGCACAAGGACAACACGAATGTGAATAGCGATATACATAAAAGACTATAATCGACAACAAATTTGCATGTTTTACAATGCATATATATTTTTTTTGAGAATGTGAGCAACTGTAATTAATTAATTAAATAAAAAAATTCCGTGAATAAAATTGATTTTTATTTCATGTTTACCTAATTTGCAAGAATATAATTAAAAATTAAAATGTATGGAAGAAAATTTAATTAAAATGGCTTGTTATGGATGAGTGATATGTTTTTCAGTATATCTGTATTGTAAATGTCGGGTATGTCGAATAGTGTGGACAGTATGTGTGTCGGTAAGCCCTATAATGCAAAGTTATGCTTGAGTTATAGTAAGATGTATGGTTGGTAGATCAAGTAGAATGGGTGTTAGGTTATGGGCTGGCCTCAGTTGTATACTTGCTCGACTTATGATGGATATTGTTGTTGTTGTAATGGGTGGTGTAGTTGAATTTAATTTTTTTTTGGTTAAAGGAGCTGGTGAGGTTGGGTGGACTTAAATGGCTTGGGTTGTAATGGATGGTTGGGTGGTATAGTGACTAGTATGTATTTGGCTTGTGTCGATCAGTAGAGGCGAAAGTATGATCAGAAAGTAAATTTTTTCTAAGTTCTGTGTGAGTAACAAAACACCTACATGTATATAAAATATATATTGCCAGGAAAGTAAATATAATATATATATATATATATTATGCAAATAAAAATTAATGAAAAATCATAAGCCTGGAATTGTCAAAAAAAAAAATTATATATAAAATTTAAAAAAATATACTGAAAATAAGTCTGGGACAGTAATAAAATTTTGTATCTAAATAAATATAAAAAAACACTCCTTTGCCTACTTAATTCAAAATGGCGATGAAAAATTACGAGCAATAAACGTTCATAATCTTGCTTTAGCATTCGTCTTGAAAACACAAGTCCGAAAATATATAACATTTGGTATATTTACAAATATAATTTACTTGCTTATAAAATCCAATGACACTGGTCATTGTCACACAAACATATTTTCTGACGACATATTATTATATGTCTCAAAGATACTAATCTGGATACACATCACCTGTTACACTTGTTTCTAAAAGTTAAATAAAATATATAGAAAACAATACATAACTTTTACGTTATAAAAAAGTATGCATTGCATATTTTGGCTGTTGTTATCCAAAATTCGATTTCTTCTTGAAAATATGAGCACGTAAACACATCGCTTGATACATTTATATCTGTAAATGTTTTTACAAGTTAAAGAAAAATTAATGAATATACTAAATCCTTAACTTTAATGTCTCTTGTTACAGTCACAGGCAAGCATTATTTTTTTTATTTTATGGTTCTTAATTTTTACGAGTACATATATATATAACGCTTTATATGATGGTAGATTTAAGGTTTCTTTTGAAAATGTATATAAATTAAATATATAAATATTTCTTCCTCCACATTCACAAGCTACATACTTCTTAAAAACCCTTGTCCCAGCGCTGTTCACGATAGCCGCGTTGTCTAAGGTGTTAGTCTGTCTACCGAAGGTCCAGCAGTTCGATTTCGCAGTGTTCCAGATGGTATTTTGAGTTCTAAAAAAAACAGCGCTCTTAGCAGCAAATGTAAGCAAAGATGAAAAAAATTAAAGATGGTGTCCTCCAGCAACACCCGATGTAAACAAATCTGGAGGGTCTAACGAATGTGAGAGGTAAATGACGAATGAGGAGAGAAACAATAAAAAGGATAAGCAAAGATACAAATAAAGAGAGGGAAGAAGGAACGCAAGAGAGAGAGAGAAACGCTAGGAATGCTAGAACCTGAAAAAAGACATATAATGATAGGGTATTAAAAATGATATACTGGCTACCATAATTGCTGCTCAAGATGGTGACTACCAAAACGGTGACATACAGGCTACAAAGATGGCAGTATTCTAGCTACCAACATGGTAGAATCCAAGACGGTAGTCGCGTGACCGGGATGACAGAGTGGGAGGTCGGAAAATCCAAGATGGCGAATGAACCCCTGGTGCTTCAAGCCGAAGCTGTTTGTGGTCAATTCAAAATAAATTGAACTGACATAAGCCTACTACTAACTGTAATTTCTGCTTTACGAGATTCCTCTGATTCATGTGCGGCAGCAGTTGCTATGGACGTACAAGTGTCAGTTTTGGCAACTATAGACTGTTCACGGTAAAAAATAGCACTTTTGAAAGCCCTGTTTAAGATATACTTGTATACACGTTGTGCGTTATTCCGCCTTACGTAAAATTAACATTCAGATGGGCCTCGTCACTTTATTCATGCGTCGGTCAAGCGAAACAGTGAAATGATGAAAACAGTAAATATGGTACAAATTTACTCATTTTTACTGTTCGATGCATTAAAAGAAAACAGAAAGCGAGAGATATAACTTAAGCTATCACAAAAGGTTACATAACACTTTTAATACGACGTTAATATATGTAACTACTGCCCCTTCCATTGTTACAAACTTTACTGGGCCCACGTCTCTCAGCGAGCCCGTTAAAATATATTTAGGTAGGGGCCAGAGACTTTTTTCTAAGGTTGATTTCAAAAATGCTCACTTTATCGTGAACAGTCTTTACATGCAAATGACGATATCATGAAGTGACTGATAAGTATGAAACAAATAGTGCTGTTGTTATTAACATCCCGCATTTGAGACTTCGGTACATAAACATTTATTCTAGCATTTAGCTGCTGTGTTGTTAACCAATGGCAATATCTTTAAATATTATTACTTTATGAGCAGAAACTTTTATATTTCCAAGTCTCGTTCATTATTAATGCTCAAAGTGAGTGCATATTATTCTTTACTTTTTCTTTAATGCATTTGCATTTATGAATTACTTTTACGAAGGTGAAGAGCTGGATTACTCTTAGAACAGAGAGTAGATACGCACTAATGCAAGACTGTACTGCGTTGCCTTTAGGCTACTGCATAGTCGGAAGAATGCAGGAAATGCCAGCTCACAAAATTATGTACTATTCGCGAATTATTGAAATTTTTGTACTCATGTCTTCTTTGCATGTCGCATGTTGTCTCCAACTTAATAATTTGTTTTCGAGCTAAATTATTTTACTTTTAACCCAAATTGAAGCGTATTTACGTTCTGAATGTTTAAGAAAGCACATGCTTTCAAGAAAATTTCCGTCGCGAAGGACGATCATAATAATTACTAGAGTTGTAAGAAAATATTAGCACAAATGTTAAAAATGATTATTTTAAATATTAATTTTTATGTAGTATTATATCAGTTATATAAACGGTAAATTCCGAAGATTAAATTGATGTGCAGAAATTAAGTTACTAAAAAAAATGGCTTTAACGATACTTTTTATCAAAACATGCCTTTTAAAGAATCCAGAATCTAAATGTGGTTAAATTTGGATTAAGAGTATACGGCTATGGAGAGATTTGTGAAGATATTTGAATAAATACATTAATAGCAAAATAACTTTCAGTTTTCCATTACCTTTAAAATGACGGAAATGGTAGAGGTCCGTTTTGTATACTACACATGGTTAAATAATAAAGAGCGAAATATTTTCTGCATTTAAAAGAAATGAAAGCCAAATTTACGTATGCATTTAGGCAATTTATCACCAGCAGCAAAATTGTCTTGATATTTGTAATCTGATGAAATGCATAGCGGTTGTTATAGGCTATTTGCAAATGAATAATATAACCTTAAGTTTCCCAGCCAATAAATATACTTCCGTTCTGCTGGAAAGCAATAGCAGTAGTATCTAGGTAACGAAGCTAACGGTTTGGATACGACAGAATGCTCCAAGATATGACATTGTGGTCATACCGTAGTTTGAAAGTCATTTTAGTGTCATGTGTAAACCACCCCAAACGTTTAATAAATATGGTGGGTATAAAAACCGGGAAAGCGTTAAACTATAGTTTGTATGGATGGAAGTAAAGTGGTGGAAATAAGGGCTGGTCTACAGTTTGAAACTTGTCAGAGTAACGGAACAGTTTACACAAGTTCTTTAAAATCGTACTAGTTGACCATGATCTATGCGACATTGATGGACCCAATTTACACAACTTGTCTTAACGCAAGCAAAATTTTTCGTATGGCAACGTGTTTCTGTGGAATAACTGTAGGATGGAAGCAGATGTAAAATCCTGGGAATCTTTAGAAACATTGTGTTAGAGTTGTAAGGATACGTACATGACGTTGCACGTTTGTTTAGTTTCGTCTTAACTGCTTCGACACTCGAGGTGCTGAGATATATCAAGAGCACGACTTGTTTGTGTAACGCAACACCACGAGACGCGGCAAGCCACTCAAACAAGCGATATAGCGCAGCGTGACCCGCATACTGGCTGTTTCACCATCTACGTCATCCAGCAGGCGGTGTTCCACGAGCAAGTGCACAGTCATATTGCAGCTGTGGTTATAGTCCATTCAGGGTTTCTTCGGCTTTTTTGAATCAAACCTTTGAAAAATCTCCCCATGTATAACGTGCTCGGTTGTTTCCTAAATACGCCCTGTATCACAAGCGTTTTATAATTGTGTTCATAAAAGTTACTTTTTTTTCCTGTTAAATTGAAATGTTCTTTATTTTTTATCTATAAATTATAATGCTTCTTTTATACATAATTTTGATAAAAGCAGTGGGAAAACATGTTTGTTGGTAGCGCCTAGTAACGAATAGTTCTTATACAAAATACTGTTACAACTGAGTGCGCACGAATCCGATGCGTTGTCCCTCTGGTGTAATCTTCAAGGCTTAGTTAAGCTTCGTTTGCACGAAGCGGGGGGAATATCCTGGGAGTAGAACTTTAGCAGGGCTTCAGAAAAGGCCGAAGATACCGTGAATCAACTATACTGGAATGTTTCCCATTAAACATTTCTGACACACTACATACTTGAATCGCAAGTTCAACTGTGTCCCAGTCGCGGGTGTGAACCTAACAAAGCCATATATGTGTGTGTCGTTCTCAGATGCAAGTTTGGACATTACAGAAGTGAGCCTTGCCCCGGTTTCAGCTCCCGGCGTAAATAACTATCTCTACTCTTCAGTTACCTCATTCCTCCTCACGCACCTAGCGAGGTGGTGCATTCGGCAGGACCCGGGTTCGATTCCCGGTCCGGCCATCCTGATTTCGATTTTTCAATTGTTTTCCGAAATCACTCCAGGCGAATGCTGGGATGGGTCCCTAACAAAGGCCATTGCCGGTTCCTTCCCAATCCTTTCCTAAATCCCTCTTCCCTTTGCAACTTACACCGTCTCTAATGACCCCGTTGTCGACGAGGTTAAGCCCACTTACCTATAGTTTGTTCATGGTAAAATGAGCACTTTTGAAAGACCTGCTTATGATCTACTTGTATACACGTTGTGTGTTGTTCCACCTTTTGTAAAATTAACTTTGCCATGGGCCTCACCACTTTATTCCTGCGTCGGTCAAGTGAAACTGTGAAATTATTAAAACAGTTAATATTTTAAAAATCTGCCAAATTTTTAACTTTGAGTTTAAAAATTACAGAAAGCGAGAGAAGCCATTTAAGTTATCACAAATGGTTACCTAAAAGTTTTTGTTCGAAGTTAATATATGGAACTATTTTCCCCTCCACTTTTACCAACTTTATTGGACTCTTGTCACTCATTGCGCCCGTCAAAATATATGCAGGTAGCGGCAGTGACGTTTTTATAATGTTGATTTCGAAAGTGCTCACTTTATCGTGAACAGCCTTTACCTATCTGCACCCTCCTCACGAGCTAATTAGTGAATAAATAACACAACTATTAAACATCAATTGATATAGTTCTTTGTAAAGGAAATTTTAAATGGAGTTGACGAAAATTTGGTCAGCAACCCTTTGGAACCTATGGTTAATATTTCAGCAGATCGACGGCACAGGAAGCAACTAATTGTAAAACACTTGCTGTCTCAGGAAAAGGCAATGTATCTTGGCACTAGCTTCTGCACTTAGAGGCCGTTTACGATGAAGTGAGCATTTCAGAAATTAATCTTTAAAAAATGCCACTGGCCCTGCATTCATTATGTTTTGATGGGCGCATTGAGTGACATTCGCCCAGTAAAGTTGGTAACGATATATAGAAAGTAGTTACATATCTTAACGTTGGGTAACCATTTGTGATAATATAAAATTATTTATTTCGCATTCTGTTTTTTTTATGTACAGAAGTGTGAAAATTAGAACATTTATAATGTACGTCCCTCTCTAATAATTTTAATGTTTCTCTTGACCGACGCACGAATAAAAGAACGAGGCTCATGACAATGTTAATTTTACACAAGGCGGAGGAATACACAACGTGCATTCAAGTACATCTTAAGCAGGGCTTTCAAAAGTGCTCTTTTTACCGTGGATAGCCCGTACACAGCATGAACCATGCTATTCTGCAACATGTCAGACGTGAACGAGTATATTCCGCATCATGTGTTAAGGGGCAAAACCAACGGTTTTCCTCTAGATTCACGAGTCGTAGGCTCTCCCTCACAAAAATATCTACACTGCAAGGTAATGTACGTTCCACCAAGTGTATGCAGCGTACGAGGACCCGAGTATAGAGTGCGCGCCTTGGAGGAAGAGATTGGCACGCAGCCGGTAAGCAGAGAGACAGGGAGTTGTAGAGTTGGAGCCGGGCAGGCTAGTCGTGTGTGATTGTCGGTGCCCGCCGCTGACACGTGAAGAGTGGTTCTATGCCGCGGTGATGCTCGGTACGAAGATATTGCAACACGTGTGTATAGGCTGTTCACGGTAAAGTGAGCACTTTTGAGGCTCTAGTTACTTTTCGTTATTGCGTGTTTGCTTCGCGCCACAATCTATCGCGATGGAATCTGCTGTCCGAAGGCCGGTGTTTCGCCATTAACGCTGACGTGCGTTGCGCAGAACGCAGAATGACAGTGCCATGGGATTTGCGTGAACTACCTGTATCGACGTGTCGGGACTACCAAAGATGCCAGTCGTACTCATGGACAGTTCGCGTGTCCGTGTTCGTGATTCTGGACTTCTGCCGTGCCAGCGTGAGAACGATATGCTTCAAGCATCCGCGCCGCAAGAAGAGAATCTGATGCCTCCGCTCGCTGTTCTGTAACGCCCCGCAGTCATCAGCCGGGCGCCGCTGCCGTGTTGCCTTTCGTAGAGCGCCGATTACGGTGTTTTCGCTCCGACGCGCCACGGGGAGTAGTACGCCCCCATACTCATGTCCACGTGGAGTTGCTCTGCAATTTATTGCGCCGCATCGCTGAAGTTAAGGTGAGAGTTCAACAGCATGTTATTTCTTTGTACGGCACTTGTCACGATGGCCTCTAAAGTGATTGTAGAATGTAAAGAGCTCGATTTACAAGCAACATTAAATAACCTAGAATCTAGCTAGATTCTAGACTGGAAATGTTAGTTCGTGATAATTAAGACCACAAGAGACAAGTAGCGAGTAAGCCAGTAGATATTTACATGGGGACAAGTCAAATTTGTCGGGTACTGTACCAATGCATGTTAGAAATTTCACATTGCTACCCACCTTCTCAGTATTTAGTGGCAAGCCAGAAGACAATGTTAGAGCATTTTTATTAAGATCGAACAGGCTGCTACTGTTTGTAATATGTCTGAATGTGAGCAGCGAGCCTTTGTAATGCTCAGACTCGCAGGTGAAACATTAGATTTTGTCCTGGCTGACAGTGCTTGTCAAGAGGCCGAAAATGATAAGGAGCTTAATATGCATCCGTTAGAACGTTTTGGCAGGAAATACACCACTCGTTTTTATCGGGAACAGCTGAGTCGCCTTAAAATTTTGGACACTGAGTCTGTGGAGGAATTTACGGACAGGGTAAGCAAAATTAATGCTAACACATACGAATTAGGTTCCAACAATGAGTGAACTGAGGCGACCAAGCGTGACGCTTACCAACAGGCTCTCGATGCTTCCTTGAATGGTTTGAAGGGTGAAGTAGGTATGTTTACACGTATTTTGCGCCCACAAACTTTTAAAGAGGCCCTAGAATCTGCAATAAATGTAGTTGAAGCAGCCAAGCATCCCGGTAAAGAGCAAGACACCCCGGTTAAGCCTTCTGGTAAATAAGTGTTTGCAGTTGAGCGTAATGGAGACAAATGTTTCTTTTGCCACAAGGTAGGTCACAAGACAAAGGATTGCCGCAATAGGGCAAAAGCGTGTTTTGGTTGTGGCCATATAGGGTATTACAAGAGTGTCCAGAAAAGGGCAAACAGAGCAACACATCAGATGCTCGTCTTGACAAATGGTAAGTTATACAACCCCAGGACTGGACTAGCCACGAATCACAGACCCATATAAAGCGCATACCTGTGACAGTGCCTGGCGATGACGTAAATAATTTGACAGTAAATGTAACTTACAGAAGTAGACCACTCAAGTTATTAATGGATACTGATACTCAAGAATCACTGATGTGGCAACATGTTGTTGGAGACTTAGATTTTCAGTGTCTCCATGAACCAAAATTTGTTGTGTCTGGTCTTTTGGGCCACAAGTTAAAGTATTTGCGAGTAATTGTTGTAAGCAAACAGTTGGGTAACACTGCCTGTGAAATGTGTGTACAGGTCGTGCAGAATGACTGCACTCATTATGATGGGATAATCGGACTATATTTTATGAAACAATATCGAGCACTTGTAAATGTAGCAAAACATAGCCTGCTACTGGGAAATAAATTGTACTCCCCAGGCCAGTGCACTTATGGGCCGACATCACGAGTAAAGGACTGATGCCTGGGATCATGCGGCCCAACCTCTCCAATTAACATTGCTCAGTCCCCAGTACATTTAGTAGCTGCCAAGAAAATACTGCCAGGTATAGGAAAAACAGTCTGCATCATGGTTTCTCTTCCAAGTTTTCATGTGGAAAATAAATGCACTATACTAGAACAACCTGCTCGTGATTGTGATGTTTTAAATAATCAGCACTGTTATGTTGCTAGAAGTGTCACTACAGTTATGCCTCATGAAGGAAAAGTAGACACACCTGTGAACATAGTGAAAATGAGTCAATATGAGGCATAAATTCCTCGGGGTATCCATATAGCAGTGTTGGAGCTGCTAGATAAAGGAGATGTCCTTTCTTGTCCTTGTGATGTAGACATGTCTGTCATCAGTGAAAACATTAATCAGTCAGAAAGCTTGCGAGACATGAAGTTGTGTGGTCCAGTTGTCACAGATAATTCTGAGCTAGATTTAACAGGTAACTTAAGTAATATGTCAGGAGATGATAAGCAGTTAAACTAGAGTCATTGTTGCAGGAGTATCAGCATATTTTTTTAGACAGAGGACAAATTTGCCTGTCTCACCTTTTGTTCAACACATGATATATACAGGAGATCATAAGCCTATCTCTAAGAAACCATATTGTGTGCCCTTTCATTAGCATGTGTTAGTACAATACATGGAAAGGAAGAATAGCTTCAGTCAGGATCCATTGTGCTATGAATGCCAAGTGACCCTCCTTGGGCTTTTCCTGTTGTTATTGTCAGAAAGAAATTGGAAAACGGAAATATCAAATATTGTGTTAGTGTGGACTACCACCCTTTAAATGCAATTACTACTCTTGACATTTATCGATTGCCTAATATAGTAGAGTCTATAGATAAGTTGGGTCAGTGAAAATTTTCTCAGTTGTTGATCTTACCAGTGGGTATCATCTGCTAGGAGTTCCTCCTGATGCTTAAGCTAAAACTTAATTCATGGCTACTACAGATGTATATGAGTATTTTAGTTTTCCTTATGGTCTGATTAATGGTCCTGCTACTTTTCAGAAGCTCATGCACAGTGTGTTAAGAGGCTTGACTCCTACTCAATGCATGTTTTATTTTGATGATGTGATAATATTCAGTAAAGACATGAAACAACATGTTGAATGTCTTAGATCAGTTTTTAACAGGTTAGAGAAGGCTAATTTATGTTTATCCCTAGATAAATGCCATTTTTCCGTAAGTGAATGCTATTACCTTGGGCATGTAATACATGCCCAAGGTAATAGCATGTTCTACAGTTGTAAGTACAGACCCAAAATTGATTGAGACAATTCAGCTTTAGCCGAGCCCCAGAAATGTGAAGGAATTACAATGTTTTATTGACTCATGCACATATTACTGCCGTTTCATAAAGTTATGCTACCATTGCTCAACCACTGACCAGTTTACTTTAAAAAGGCATCAAATTTGTGAGGACAGATAAGTGTGAACAGTCTTTATTGTCTTGAAAAAAGCACTAACGACCTCACCATTTCTTGCTTACCCAGATTTCAGTAAGCCTTTTGTATTAGTTACTGATGCAAGTTAGCATTGGTAGTGTTTTGTCTCAAGTTATGAATGGTGAAGAGCATCCAGTTGCTTATGCCTCAAGATAGTTGAATAAAGCTGAAACAAAATATTCATTAACCGAAAAAAAAAGCTCTTAGCAGTTGCGTGGAGTGTAAAACATTTTTGCTGTTATTTGGTGGGGAATGAATTAACAATAGTGACAGATCACACTGAACTGAAGTGGATGTTGGGTCATAAGGATCCTAGTGGTAGACTAACACCTTGGTCCTTACAGCTGAGCGAGTCTGTTTACAACATTCAGCATTGCCCAGTTAGTAAGCATGGGAATGCAGACTGAATGAGTAGATGAGAGTATGTTTGATAGAAGCTAGTGCAGAGGAAAATATGAGCGTCGAGCAACAAAACGACGAGGAGTGACAGCTTTTCCGACAACATTCGAGGTACGTTGAACATGATGGTGTTTTTAGGGAAACTCATTTGGGCCTAAGATTGGTTGTCCCTAGGTATCAGCAGGATGAACTCTTAAAGAAATTCCACGATTCTGTTTATGCTGGTCACTGAGGTAAAAAAGCCACAAATAGTAAGGTTGCCGAGAGATATTGGTGGAAAAATAGTCAAGAATCAGTAGTACACTATGTGCAAAATTGTGTGCCTTGTAAGTACCGAACTACCCAAGGGACACCTCGAGTTACTTTTGTTGAGCTGCCAGAAACCGAGTAACCTTTCCAGAGATTAGGTCTATACATTGTAGGGCCTATGCCGAAAACTGCAAGTGGTAACAGATACATCTTGACAATTATTGATCAGTTCTCCAGATACCTGGTTATTAAGCCTTTCCCTGACGAAACAGGTGAAACTGTAGCTCGAACTTTTGTGTTTGACAGGATATTTCAATTTGGTGTGCCAGGTTCAATTATCACAGAACCAGGAACAAATTTTGTGCCAGAGCCCATGACACAGTTGTGTCAGTTTTTGCGAGTAAAAAAATTGAGAACTACCTCAGGACATCCACAAGTAAATGGGAGAACCAAGCGCATTCATCCCACAATTGCCAAAATGATCAACCATTATGTAAGAAGCTGACATAATGATTGGGATGTGTACTTATCCTACATTTGTGCAGCATATAAAAGTCAAGTTCATACCAGTACCCAATTGAGTCCCTATGAAGTTGTGCATGGCATGAAGATGTCCACTCCTTATGAACACCTGACTGTACCTCTTGCAGTTGGCAACATCTATGTTGTCGAGTTAGCAAGAAAATTGTGTGATGTATGGAAATTGGTACAGCAACACAACCATGCTGCATTGTTGCAGCAAGCAGCACAGTACAAAAAGAAGGTAATCAACATACAGCATTAGGTTGGTGATCTTGTGTACCTGAGCAATCCAGTGTTGAAAAAGAATCAAGTTAAGAAGTCCCAGCAAGTATGGAAAGGAACATATCCAGTCATCGAGGCATGTTCTCCAGTTACCCTTAAGCTTCAGCTGCCCTTCCGCTCAGTTATTGTCTACATGAATAGATTGAAGCCATACATGGATCCAGCTACACTACCTGCCTTTGCCACTGATGACCAAGATCATCCTCGCAGGAGACCACATAAGCTGCCTCCAGCCTCGCCTCCAATCAAGAATAAACCAGGACCTTCAGCTACCACGACTCCAGATCCTGCCTTACGACACACTCATAGAAAAGCAGCAAAAGTTTCCCCTCCAAATTTCCAAATTCCCCATCTACACCAGTGAGACCATCCATTCCCTACAACCTGCGCCATCGTCATCAGTGAAAATGCAATGATTTTGTGTTCTTGTGTTCTGTAGTATATTGTTTTGTGATCTAGCTGCAGAAATAAGAGTGAAGCCATCCAATTTAGGTATTGTGTTTGAGCATCGAAGTGATGTTATTGTGTCCGACAGCGAGTACATAACTGTAGTTAATTATAATATTTATGCTTTGTCTGAAGAATGTCACTTGCTATAAAATATGTTAGTTTTAGTGTACAATTTGCATGACAATGAATAATATATTCATAATGATAATAGTACTTTTAATAGTAGTTTTGATCTTGCATTAACACAATTGAGTAGTACATACAATAACTATAAAATCGAAGTAGAGAGCTTTACGTACCTGTTGCCTGATCATGAAGTTAATGTTAGGTGTAAACCAGGCTGTTTGATATAGGTGGTAAAGTCATTAAAGCAATGTTTGGTACTGCAACTTCTGCAGATTTATAAGTCCTAAATCGGTGTCTTGAAAATGTAGATTCAAAGTCAAAGAGTATTGCTTTAGATATAGCAAACAATGTAATCCTGCTGAGAAATATAGAAAATAGAATTGTAGATAACATTAAGTTAGTTCGAAAGATTGCTACTGATTATGTTAGCGTTTATGAAGCATGGTATGGAAAAAAATGAGTACAGTGTACAATATAGTAAAATCTTGCATCTCATAGATAAGCCAAATATTAATTCAACTCCTGTAATTAGTATTCTTAACTCCTGCGTATTATGTATTTGTATTAGTGTAGGTGTGATACATGTAGTTATGAAATACTACCTTGCCCAACTCATGAAAAACAAAACAACACAATCTAAGAGGGTACCAGCCTCTGGAGTTAAAGTTGTATGGCCTGGTACAAGCGAGCTGAGCTCATCTGAGAAGTAATTGTTCTGTATCTGTTCTGTTTCGCTTGTATTTTTTCATGCATGTATCCGCCTTAAGATTCATGGGTTTTGTGAGTGTCGCTGCGGAGCTCCACCCTTCAAAGATGAGAGTGATTGTAATAATGTACATTGTATCGAGTGTATGCAGCATACAAGGCACAGAGTGTAGAGTACACGCCATGGAGGAAGCGGTCGCATGCAGGTAGCCAGCCCCAGTGAACCAGTAAGCAGACAGACAGGGAGTTGTAGAGTTGGAGCCGGGCAGGCTAGTCGAATGTGGTATATCGTTGCCTGCCGCTGACACGTGAACAGTGGTTCTATACTGCTGTGATGCTCAGTGCCTAGCAACACGCAGATATTGTAACGTGTGAACATGTAATGGGCAAAATAAAACAGGTGCTGTTCACCCCGGACTTTACTTTGTCTTTGTAAAAAGAACCCTTACATCACATTTATACAATTGCATGTTTTAGGCGTAAATTGTTTGTTAATTTTGTCGCCATATGTCTCCAGTGCAGAATGTGGGCCTCCGAGTCCCATCCTCACATTTTTCCCATCTCAAACTTTTTTCTGTTTTTCGTGACCATTGTAATCCTAAAAGAAACACCTATCCATACAGTTGTAAAGTCATATATTGCGAGGACACCCCGCGTAGTGTACCATTCCTCCACGTTCAGATGTGCATGCTGCTGTAAAGTCTTTGCAATGTTTACACTTAAACAACTTAAAAATACACTATAACAGTTTATGCTTCCACACTACTACAGCCTCAAATGCATACATGTATGCATTTAAAAATTTAGTTTTTTAACTTTAATTTTTCTCACATTTCCATGGTGGAGGATGTAGGTGGAAACTTTGGGCGTGGGTAATAACTCTTGGGCGTTCTCAACTTATGATCACTCTACACCATTGTATGATACTGCTTTTAGGCAATGCGAGCCTTCCTTTAATCTTATAGCCCGAGAATAAGCCCCCATGAGCTGGTTCGTAAGTACACACCGCTCTCACATGATCATTAAATCACCGTTTATCAATACAAACTGTTTTTATTTTATGTAACTACGATGTAAGAGACCACTTGAGAAGATTCGGTATCATGGGTGATTTCGGATGCTACAATTGTGGGCTCTTTCAATATCAATCTGTGCATGAGGTAATTTACGGAGGCTGAAGTCATAACCTTCCTTCAGCACACTCCTGGAGCCATATACCATCAAGACAATGCCCTACCACATTGCAAGGCCGTTTTCGAAGCAACACATATAACGCTTCACCCCTGGCCTGCATATTTGCCTCATATCTCTTTGGTAAATGTATGGGACATGGTCACTCTGTAACTAGCCCATTGTTTTCACTCAGTATCCAATTCCAATGAACTCTGCACTTGGGTGGAAGCAATCTTGCAGGTGATTGCCCAGTAACACATACAAGGCTTGTTTGATTTAATTTCCCTACATGTTGTATTTTTCTAAAATGCAAATCGTTTATTGCAACACAGTTTTTAATTTGTTTAATAAATCTCCTTCCGATTTAATGGTTCTTTCTTGGTGATTAATTTTTTATACACACTAGTGTATTTCTTTATTGTGTTAAATAAGTCAAGCAAACCCTTGGGTCGAACGGGCTCCTGTATTGATGGTACTTTACAATCATCAGTTGTTCAGGAACCTCTGAATAGTTTGCGAAAGAATTTTTACCTGATGTCAGCTTCGAGCACATACTCTTGAGTCATACAATGTATTCAGTGGGCTTGAGCTCTGAAAGTAAACGGGCAGGCTTCGCGTTCTTGTAGCGAAGATGCTGGTCTGCCACCTTAAAAGTGTAAAGCCTGTCTGACTGAAAAAAAATAAAAATAGGACTCTGTTGGCATTAACGAGTTCCACGAATCGTTAAGTTTATCATATATTTAGTTCTTATTGTCTCATTGCTTACCCATGAGATATAACATAAAATGTTTGGTGCACATCCAGTGGATCTAGGTAGAATGGAATTTTCCATTCTGCAGTATATTTGTATTCAGGAATACTATGATTAGTCAAAAATAATCTATGAGGTAGTCGGGGCCAGACTACTGTTTCCTGTTTTTGCTAGTTTGAGTGATTTGTTTAAATTACTAGTTCAATATTTTGTCTCCCAGAGACCACGCATATGCATTGAGGGTAAGCTGCTGGCTGTTGTAAATTTACCAATTACAGCAATACCCTGAATTACACTTTGTAAGTCATGCTTACTTGCACGATTAGGATTCATCATTCGTTGTTTTACTTTCTTGTTTGTATGAATGAATAAATTAAAATAAATATATAAACAAAGTGGGAAGAAAGAAAATATTTATTTTTCTATACTTGCAGTGAAAAAAAAACAACTTTAAACAGATATACATACCAAAATCGATTTATAGAGGTAATTTGTTCTATGGGATCAGAAAATATTGTTACTTGTTCCAAAAATATTTAATGAAATATATTCTTAAATCGCTGTAGAAGATTGTAAGTGTTAACAAATATTCAAATGCAATTATGCACATATTGTCTTGAACAATACCAGTCGTAACTTGGAATTGAAAATACAAACGGACACCATTATATTACAGCAAATCAAATAGCATGTGTTCGGAAGAAAATACCTTAAATTTACATTTGTTTAAAACATATTCTTTATGTACTTCGTGTCTTTCAAGCTTGTGCTAGCTTTCCTCATAAGTTCCATGAGAATAAAGGCAGCATCACAGAGATAATTAGTTATTTCCAGTTTTGATTACTTTCACTTGATAGTGTGTGGGTTATTACATGCATGTTAAACACAGTGTTTTATTAAACGATTGGAAATGCTGAGTTTAACTGTGAAATGTCATGTTGGTGTTAAAATTCCTTGTGTCCCATGCTGAACAACGATGTGTGCAACTGGCTTACGAATTAGGCTTGCAGAGTAAAAATAAATAATGTATGTGTGTTTTGAAAAGAAGTGATTACAGGCAGAGATACATAGAGCAGTCAGTTAGGCGAGTAGAAGTGTCCGGTGAGTCCAGCTGTCGCACTACTGTCAGTGCCGGAGCCTTCAGCTACGGCGCCCACGCAGCCACACCCACACCCGGAGGCTCCGGCTGAGCTGTGGCCTGGTTCGTGGTGGTGGTGGCTCGTCACACTCGCTCCAGAGCCGCCCAGGTAGCCCAGTCCAGGGCCACCCAGGTAGCCCAGTCCAGGGCCACTCAGGTAGCTCAGTCCAGGGCCACCGACGACACCTCCCCAGCCGAGGGGAACACGGGGCAGCAGCAGCGGTGGGAAGCAGCGGCAGAGTCCTGGCAGATGACCGGGCACGTGATAGGCTAGACAAGCAGCTGCCAGCAGAAGCATCACCGCACACACCTATCACAAACAGCACAACATGCTCAGTCCAGAGCCGCAGACGACACCTCCCCAGCCGAGGGGAACACGGGGCAGCAGCAGCGGTGGGAAGCAGCGGCGAGTCCTTGCAGATGACCGGGCATGTGACAGGCTAGGCAAGCAGCTGCCAGCAGGAACATCACCGCAACACATGTCACAAACAGTACAACATGCTCAGTCCAGAGCCGCTGACGACGTCTCCCCAGCCAAGGCGAATGTAGGGCAGGAGCAGCGGTGGGAAGCAGCGGCATTCCTGGCAGATGACCGGGCACGTGACAGGCTAGGCAAGCAGCTGCCAGCAGGAGCATCACCGCACACGCCTATCACAAACAGCACAACATGCTCACTACAGGCGAGTTGAGTGAGTGAATAGATTTGGGCGGCTCTTAACTGTGAGGTCTTGAGAGCCGAAGAGGGTAAAGCGAAGTGAGTATGGAGCAGTGCCGGAATGCAAGGGCGGGAGAGATCGCCTAGAAACGCCGACCAGTGGTATCGTCCGGCTAGTTGAGTTAAGATGTTCAGTTATATGCTTAAGAGGGAGAGATTCCTATCATCTCGGTTTTAGGTTAAGTACTTTATTTCGTATTTTTCAGATTCACTATCCAAAACCAAGCTTGTCACAAAACAGGGGACAGCCTAACAGTTGTTTTGAGTTCAAACATATTTTTCTCCTGTTACTAATATTACATCTGTAACTGTAATCATAGGTTTTCTCATTATTTAATCATTTTTGTCCCGTGTGGTGAAATATGTATTTAACTAAGACCGTAAAAACTTAAAAAGAGTCTACCAAACCATGTCAAGTTTTATTTGTTAGTATCTCGTCGTGGAGCTTGTTTACGAATATTTGTAAAAAAAAAAAAAAAACCAAGTATGGATGGGATATCTCTCTGTTAACACCGAGCTTTCGAGCAGCGGTGAGCATGAAATGAGGTGCAGATGGACCAGCGGCGGAATACAAGGGCGGTAGAAATGGAAGTGCTCCTAAAAAGCCTGCCGGCCAATGGCATCGTCCACCATGTTACCCACACGCGTGACCCTGGCCTCAGTGTGAGGCGCGTAGTGTGACTTTACCTCAGCCCAGCCCAGCTCAATCGCTCTCAGTCCAGAGTCATCTCAAAATAACTACAGCCCACAGAGTGCACTGGAAAACATAACGGCACCCCTTCTCTCAATATGTGCTGTAATTGTACACTATTTGTATTAATGTGCCTGTATTTATCTTCATGTCTTTTAATATTTTGTAAATGACAAATGTTATATCCAACTGAATACAAACAATTTGTAGTTTGTATGATGTATAAATTTGTAATAGCGCACATGCACAATACATATTATATTTAGAAAGCAATGCTAAATTTTATTTATATATAAAATTTTTTGGAATTATTTATGTTCCGTAATATTGATTTACTTATTTTATTTTGACAACCGAAATTTATATAGCAATATTTTGCAAAACACATTCTAAAATGCACTTTTCTTTAACAAAAAGTAAGGATAATCAGGCATAAGAACAGTTACGCTAGTTATAACAGGCATAGCTTATCAAGGTTACGTTTCCTAGGCTCGAAGGATGACGGACCATCAGACAAATGTACTCTATCGTATGCATGTTTAGAGGGTCGAGAGTCTCAGAGCTGCCATCGAACACAGACTAAGTACACATGGGTAATAAGGCCTGTCGGGTAATAAGACCTGCGCACTCCGAAACTTATTAAGAATGTGTGTGCTTGCACTTGCTCCTCACAGACATGCACAGTAAGCGCAGACAAGTTGTTTCCTGCACGCAGATACCTGGGACCCCGCTTCCATTTGCCAGTGTCGTGTCAATTTGTGCGGAAGTAGGTTGTGCGGCGCGAATAATAAAATTACGCCAGAAACATTCGTAAGCAATTTTGTAGCTGTTAACAGTAAATTATGTGAATGTGTACTCTATATCTTCCCAAATTCATGCTCTTTAATATTCCTGTTTTTAAAAGTAGTTGTTACTGCTGAAAGTATTTGTAGTGGCTCTGTTTGTTTTTAAATTTGTAGGCCGGAGGGTAAAAGGCCTATCAAAATGATCGATACGCCTTATTACCTTTCTGACATGTTTATGTCGTCTGTTGCATTCACGATGCTTTTGAAATGAAACAGTTAATATTTACTATCAAATTACACCCAAGTAAACTGAAGGCACTGTAGCCAAATAGATAATGATACTGCTAGGTGTCAGGTCATAGGTTCGAGTCCAGTACCTAGCCGAAAAAAAAACATATTTTTTTTACTTATTTACTTTTGATTGCCAGTTGTAAAGATAACTTCCATTTTAAATATAAAACACCTAATTGTCACTTTACATTATTTAAATTTTTATTATTCCCGTGGCTGGCCACTGTTTGCATTTGCACAATTATTTAATTTTATTCCTCAAACAAGCAGTAAGTGGGTAATTTTCACATTTCGTCGTTAGATTTTGATGTTAATGGAGCAATATTATTTATTGATTAAATTTTAAAGTGTAGTGGAGGATACTTGAAATGTGTATGTAGTGAACAATACAGCCTAAGTGATATTTGGAACAGTTCCAGGAGCGAGAAAATTACCTTAAATATTGTGTTTAAGAAATGATTAATGTTATTTACACGTAATAAAATAAGTGGAATTTGAAACATATTTTAAATCATATTAATTGCTGGTTAGGGTGTAATTATGACACTTACTTAGGCTGTATTAATTAATTTGTAAGAGGGAATAAGCGGTATTGTTTTTTTTAAATGTGATATAATTACTTTCAGTGACGCTGACAAAGATGGCTCCCAAAAGAGCATTATGGCCTGAGGAAGATCTAGTGGCTGCAGTTCAAGCAGTCAAAAGGGCAACTCTGAGGACGCATGTGGCCGCAGAGAAGTACAAGATCCCAAGAAGAACGATCAGAAATTATCTCAAGAGTGAAAGTTTGAAGAGATCTCGGGGACAAAACTCCATCTTGACTGCAGAACAAGAAGCTGATCTGGTAAGGAGGATAATCAGATATGCTGACATAGGACTGCCTGTGACAACACAAATCGTTCGCCATCTGGTGTACAGGTTCTGCGAGCATAATAACAATCAAAACCACTTCAATGACAACATCAAACGGACAGGTAAAGACTGGTTGAAAGCATTCATGAAAATAAATCCTATGGTTTCTAAAATAAAATCTCAGTTCATGAATACCGCTCGAGCTCAAAAACTCAACACATTTATAGTGGCAGATTACTTTGCAAAAAATAATGGAATTTACGATGACCTTCATCTGAAAAATCATCCTGAGTGTATATATAACATGGATGAGAAAGGTTGTTGCCTAACGATCCATTATCAACAGACGGTTCTTGAACAGAAAGGGGCAAAACCATTAATTTACAATCATCGGAACATGCAGAACGTGTCACCGTTGCAGGATGTGTAAACTCACTCCGCACTGCTATACCACCTATGATCATATTTAAAGGCAAACGGCTGAAGCCGTAGTTGAACGATAACTTGCCAGCAGGAACATTGGTAGAAAAATGAACCAAAGTTTACATGACCAATGAACTGTTCGAAGAGTTCCTGAAAACGTTTAGCTAAATACAAATGTGCAGGAAATTTTTGATGGAGCCGCTTGTCATCTGGACCTCTCCATTGTTGACGTTGCTGATTCACTTGACATATCTGTATATTGTTTGCCATCCAACACTACACATTAACTCCAGCTACTAGATAAAAAGGTATACTGATAATTTTAACACCACTGGGATGCTGAGGTTTTGTTATTTTTGGACCAGAATTCAGACAAACCGCTCACGATCGCAAAATTTAATGCCATACTTTCGAATATCTGGTCCAAATGTATGACGCACAAGAACATTACAAGTGGTTTCAAAGCATGTGGCCTGTTTCCTTTAAATCCTGAAGCAATCCCGGAAACAGCTTTCGCTCCATCTATCTTGACGGAAGGTCCAGTACGACTGGAATATGATGCCACCGACCAAGAACCAATGCTGCCTTCCTCTCCCTCTAGACCGTCGACATCAGCAGGATTCCCGGAGGTTTCACATCCCAGTAACATAATACCAGGTAACTTAAAATGTTTACATTAGTCAGCCTCAACCGCTGCAGCAAACATTCAGCTTAATGAAACTCCAGTCAAACTTACTAGAAGAATCTCTCACCGCATGGTTACTTCTGATTCGAATGATGATGATGATGATGATGATGATGATGATGATGATGATGATGATATGCTCCTCTCACAACTGCAAGCGAAAATTCTTTTCAGCAACTCATGCCAACCCTATTCAAGACAAAGAAAATATCACCGAGAATACAGAAAAACGCCATAAATTACATAGGAACGTCAGTCACAAAATAACTTTTTTATGGTAGTAAAAAGATTAAAAATCTGTGAAATTTGACGTCAGTTAGGATTGTAATTGTTCTACGGTGGAATCAGGGTGGTTTTGTAATGGATGTGGGGCGGACCTTATGGCTGATATGCGATAGTGCGCGGCAAGTAGTATCACGAGGAGTGCGTCGGATTAACAGCAGAAAATCGTGATAATATTGAGTGCGCAAATTACTGTTAGGCAGGACATAATTATCGTGTTTATGGTAGATTTCATTGTGAAAGCACTATAGTAAACTGGTTTTTCATCTCAAGTACCAAATGTAGTGGTTAATTCCCATATATGTATAAGTTATAGCCATAGGCCTTATTACCCTACCACATTTAATAAGGCCTATTTGCAATGTTTTTGCTATGGTCCTTATACTTTTTCGATACTGACAGAGGTTGCATTGTTCCATTTTAGGCTTCTTTCTATAATACTGTAGAACATATCACCGCTAATACATATTGATCATCTGCTGTATTTTTTATTTTATCGTCATTCTCTCTTACGTAGGCCTTATTACCCGCAAGTACGTATGTCATTGTGCAAGATGCCTCTGGAGCACCCTTTTAAAGATCATATTAGTTTTCTATTCATGCATCAAATAATGAAGCTTTTTTTTTACTACTATAAAAGCTTTTATTTCAGAGCTCAACAGCACTGAGACTTTAATGCCCGGTTAAGAAATAAACACCATACAAGCAGTGTCCCAATTTACTCAAATCCTCCGTTTAGTAGCTGAATGAAAACACAAGAAAGATGGAGAACGCTAGTAAAAGTATATACTATTGTTTAATACCACCAGTTGAGTGCATATAAGTTCTTTCATGGTGAAAGCTTTCATGGAATAGCTACTGCTCTTCTGGGGACTCACGAAAATCGGTTTCTGTAACAGTTTAACAGCAAGAAACTTCTGCAATAGCTAATACTAAAACATTTTCTCCCATAAAAGGGTAAGTATAATTTTAAAGCTATAATTAGATTTTACTTGTTAACTGATCGTAATTAACAATTTTCTCCTCCTGCCTTTTCCATTTATTGAAATAGCAATATAAACATTGATTCCTGAGTCAACAGGCAAAACTGTATGCATTGAAATGGCTTTAAAATGACAATTTTCAAAGGTAAACTGCTCAGTTGGCTGTTATAATCGTTTACAAGAGCACATAAATTTAGGTAACCACAATTAATGTATAATTATTTTATTTTTCATTATCACAAAAGAGGTAAATATTTTCATTGTTTAAAACCACTGTCACATTATGTATATAGGTAATGTATGCTTTAATTCAACTCTTGAACTTATTATAAACTTTAATAGAATTAGTTTTATAGTAAAGTAATTAAATCTTAACTTTGTAAAATATCTGACCCGAGAAGAATATAAGATGAGAGTAAATATCGCAAAGCCACATAATGTTAAAGTGTCCGTGTCATTACAGCATACAATCGTAAAGTGCAAATTAGTAAATAAAATTAAAAGTCAGGCAAGTCAGAGGTTACTTCATTCTGGCGTGCAACTCATAAAAAAAAAAATGACACTGAAAGTTACGAGTGAAAGCAAACGCTAGAGCTTGGCCCCACAAGCTGGAAGTTAAAGCCTGCTCTATGTGATTTAAAGTATTTACAAACGACTATTGGATGTAATTTGAAGTATTTACAAACCACTATTGAATGTAATTTAAAGTATTTATAAACCACTATTGAATGTAATTTAAAGTATTTACAAACCACTATTGAATGTAATTTAAAGTATTTATAAACCACTATTAAGTGTAATTTAAAGTGACACATGTATGAAAACTGCTTGCTACAGCGTGTTAGTTGTGTCAATACGCTGATGCCGGAAATTGTAGTGCTGTACTTCACAGTTACAGCACTGGGTTCAAAGAACTGCCAACAGGTTGCGACACCAGATAGAGCAGGTATGTAGCCGTTGTTGTTCACCATCAAGAATGGTTAGAGCATATTTTATACTTCCTGCTCTACGTCTCTCGGAAATACAAACCTCCATGTTACTGTCGTGGCAACCTCTTCATAAATTTCTATTACAACACTCTGAACCATTAATACTCTTTACACTCTGCTTGATGCTCAAACACTGCCTCATAAGACATCGTAGTTCTGTAATCATCATAATGATGTAATTTTTTAATACCAGTCTTTATAATTTTAGCATCATGTGATGTTTCTCTGAAAATATTGGAACCAAACTGAACATTAGTATGGACGCAGGCAAGTACTAGTGAAGACATAACATATTAAGATAACAAGCGGTATTTTGAACCATTTTAAGTACAGGTTTCTAGCTGTAGATTCAGCGAAATTTACCTACTCGAAGTTATGATAATTATCCATCCCACACATGTTTGAAATTCAAGCAGACCGTAAAGAGCATTAATGATTCAGAGTGCTATAATAGAAAAGTGTGAAGAGATTGTCACGACAGTAGCAAATAAGTCTGTATTTCCGAGAAATGTAGCGCAGCAGGTGTGCACTCGGCAATGACGTCAGAGAGTGCTCTTCCAAATGTACATCGAGAGCAAATGCGAGTGCGAGCGCGAGTGTTTGTTTACGAGTGTGTGCACATGCATGCTCGCTATCTGTGCTCGCTACAGCCGCCATTATTTTGTTTGTTTTCTAAAATACTGTCAACAGTGGAATAGCACAGGAACGAGTATTTTTTCACTATAAAGTATTCTTAGTAAATATTTAATATATATATATATATAGATTCAGAAATTATTAATTCATAATATTAGAATAAACGGTGCTAAAATTCCAAGCTAAAACTGTTGATTTCCGATAAAACTTATACCCGACTCTTTTCATACATTACTATCATCCCCATGATCATCCCTACTAATCAAGCCATTGTTAATTGAAATGTAAATATTAATAAATATATCGTTTTTTTAAGTAAAAAAAATTTTTATTCGTGCGAAAAACAATCGATCGCAGGCAGTATAGATTCATTTGAAAAGTGTGAGTGACAATAGTTTCATAAGGAGGGAGTGCGAGAGCGAGAGCAAGGGCGAGTGCGAGTGCGAGTGCAAGTGTGTGCGCTGGTTATTTGGAACACAGTCAGAGGCTACAAGGCCGCTCTGTATGGTGTCGCAACCTGATGGTAGTTCTTTGAACGCAATATTGAAGCTGTGAACTACAGCGCTGCAGCGAATCACATCAGTCATTTTTAACGTTCCCTGGTAGGATAAAACATCGCCGACAACGATTATAGTCGTCACGAACTACATGGAATCTTCATTTGTATAGGCTATTTAAGGTAAAATAAGCACTATAGAAAGCCCTGCTTAATATTTACTTGCATGTAAGTTGTGCATTCTTCTGCCTTATGTAAGTTTAACATTGTCATTGGCCTCACAACTTTATTCACGCGTAGGTCAAGTGAAACTATGACATTATTAGAAAAGCGAAAATTTTACAAACATTCTAATTTGTACTCTTCGATTCATTGAAAAGAAAACAGAATGCTATATAATAATAATTAAAGTTATCATAAATTGTTACCTAACACTTTTTATTCGACGTTAAAATAATGGAACTACTTTCCCTCTGTCGTTACCAACTTAACCAGGCACATGTCGTTCAGTGCACCCGTTAAAATGTATGCAGGTAGGGGTAGTGACATTTTTCTAAGGTTGGTTTCAAAAGTTCTCACTTTATTTTGAACAGCCTTTAACAGTGTTTTGGATTGCAGCTGTAATATTTATGTCACAGTACGCTAACCCGGTCAGTCGCTGTGTTCTAGGGTATATCGCACCTGGAAGATATTTGTGGTCGGCACTGAACACAACAAAGGATCAGCGGGCGGCATCTCCGCTGGGAGACATTTGATTTGTTCAAGTTTGTGTATGGTCAATGGTGATAACACCGAACACACAGTACGCTGTTCATTGGCCGAGAGAAGTACGCCCGACACAAGTACAGTGAATACTTAAGCTCGAAAGTTATTTAGGGACTGAACGTGTTAAGTAGGTTCCATGTGTAATAGTAAAGTATGTTTCAGAGTGGCACTTATTTAATACAAGTTTGAAAACATTTTTCATAGCGTTTTCCTTGCTTTCAGTCACTTTATTTTAGGTATTTTTCTTCAGAGCGAAGTCTAAACGGGGTTTGAACATGTCCAAAGACTAGAAGCGTGGGAGTACTTGAACTACGTCGCAGTCTGTTTGAAATCGACGTAATTTTACGGAACCATTAAACGTGTTCCCATTAGACCAACGTACGAAATAAAACATATTTCATACGAGGTAGGTACAATACTCTCAATACATAATGTATATTTTTAATGCTATCCCCGAGCCCTGCAATATAGCTAACAATGGGTTTTTCAGACTGATGTATATCATAATACCCTGGTCGGAAACATGCGAAACTATTATAGGTCCCTCCACTGACCCTGGGTGCAAATTTTCCACTAATAATATAATAAGGTCACCGCTTAAGCCCATATTACACGATACCTGCTGCCGTACTTGATTATTGTGCAAGCTTCTGCAAGGCCTCGTGTACGAGCCGGTAAACCGGCCGCTATATGAGCCATCATGGATGATTCATATTACAAGACAGCAATTCGCGTACTAGCATTTGACACCCTCGTTGGGTGCGCAGCGTGTGGTTCGTAGTAAATAAAAATCCCAATTCGTAGATCTGCTACAAGTCAGTATCTTGCATTGTTCTATAAAAAACTAGTTAGCACTTGTTAATATTGCTATATTATTGTTGGAATTGACGCATGACGTCTTCTTTATCATAATAAACGACTGCTACCCATCAGTCAACTGTATCCCGGACAGCTCGTCCACGAGTCATGTCGCTGCCGCTGACGTCTGCAAGACTGTATTACCTACGGGGCAGGGACAAGCATCCCATTGATAAATATTATTTCGCCCAATGAGCCGCCGAGAATATGCAAGTGGTCCGTGGCAAGTACTGCAGTGCACCACTAAATGCCGCCGCAGACAAAAGACGTAGATCCTGGCGCTCTTCACTACGCCGCCCGCTCAGAGGATCCAGATTCCGGGCTCGTACCTGCTATGTCCCTTCCCGAAACGCACTATGCCAGCAGAAGAAGGGATGGCCGAGAAGTATAAAAGGGCCGGCAGCCAAGCCTTCCGATTGGAGTTCTTCTCAGTACTCGATCGCTTCCTGAGCTCTCACCGCCCCAGTTACTGGTGCCGAGGCTTCAACTTCTCCTAAGCTTCATCGCACTCTTCGTAGGGCCGAAGTTCCTCTCCATCAGAATCCTAAGGAAGACCCAGCGGACGTCAAGAAGTTACACTTATACACGTTCGGTCCCTTATGGACAGTCACCTGAGAGTAGAACTCACCTCGAGGATACACGCATTAAGTAACTGCCTAATCCACCCAGCTTTGCACAGGGCACCTTCCCCTGTTTAACGATAGGGTGTTTAACCTTCCATATACTCCATGGGGGAATTATAAATTAGCACCTCTGCCATCAGTGTTTATTTCACTTCGGTAAATAAACACCGTTCTTACCAGTCATCTCAGCTTGCCCTCCAAGCTACTTCATGTGTCACGTCCGGGCTGCAGGACCGGGCAGGAGTCCGGGTTTTGATACTCCCGAACGCACACAGCATAAAAGAACAAGTACATACTTGGAAGGCCACCCGTTCCTTGCACCACGTGGAAGGAACGGTAAAGCCACAACATTAGGTACGCTCCCAGTGGATTGTACTTGCCGGCCAGATGTCCAACTCTCATTGCTCCCCTAGTGGTGCCGAGAGGGCTGCAGTCTAGTGAAAGAAAGTCTACTCCCACGGGACACCCGCACACTGTTAAACACTGACACGTCAACTACCCTTCCTACTGCTGCTCTGATCTATACCTCATGCCGCACACCTACAGGGGTGGAGTTGAGAGACAGGCCAGAAAGGCGAGGGCAATTGCTAAGCTTTCCCAGGGTGTGCGTATCCTTCCTAACGGGTCCGAGTTACTCAGTCCACGGGAACAAGGTGCACTTCAACGACGCCTCAGTATACCAGTTACAAACATCGTTCCCGTCGGATTGTTCGAGTCAACCATAAGGGTCGTGGAGGGATACCACCTGTAGTGCAGGAGGCACTCTTTGGCATTAGACAGCCAGACGAACCCGAACCACAGCCAGGAAGCACCCATACCGGAGCAGATCACACCCCAGTCAAGCAAAACACCAGTCAGTGCTAATACACGGGTCTCCGCCAACCCCACACCACCTCGCCGAACTGCGGCACCACTATCCAAGCCGTAGGGGGGTCAAGGTCGTAGGGCCTGACTTCGTGCCCAGCCGTCAACCCATGAGGCCCGTACAGTATACCAGGCGGCCACCTGCGCCCCGGACCGAATAAAGTAGATTAGACGCGACTCGCGTAGCGTCGCCCAAGTTACCTAGGGGCGGGGGCGGTCTGACAGCCGGGACTGTCACGCGTCAGCCTTTACATGTATCCATTGTTTTCTGGTGTGAATTCATTCATTTTCTTGAAATTGATGTGAATCCACGACAGAACGAGTGTTGTTTTTAATTGCGACGAGAATTATTAACCGTTTGCGAAATGTAGCTATTGCCGCTATTTTACCACTTTAATACCACTTCCAACATAAAATTTCCGTCATTAGTTACTGGTTATTTATTCTTCCTTTGCAATCATGTTTTCATACTGTCGGGAGTGTTTAGTAATTAGAAGTTGTCATCGCCGAAATTATTCGTCTTTGCAAAATTTTAACTCTATTTGAAAGAGTTTCCACCTCAAAAATATATAATCGAGAAGGGGCGTCATTTTTGTTTTATTTATCAACTCGTTTAAGCAGCAGCCATGGGGAGCGCCTTACACTCTGAAACTACGACGTGATTGGTCATGTACGAAAGCCGGTGTGGAACCTGCCACGAAAAATATGACGTGTCCTATTATCAAACATGCTATGAAATCTGTCAGCAGAAGGCGGCAAATGCCATGACGGATCCCTTGCTAGCCGGTATAACAGTTGCTATGGCGGACCTTGCACAAGCTTTTACGGAATCTGGTATCGTGTAATGTTGCCTTTTAGAGTCCCGAAGGTAGACGCAGGACGACAGAAACACTGCATGCCTGTTGAGCGCCTTGTGCGTAGGAGTGATGTGGCACAAGGCGCGCGTGTCAGTGTCGCCCTTATTTCTCCCGCTTTACCCTGGGTCGAACGCGCAAACAAGCTGCACGTAGGCGGCCTCGTGTCACCTAGGTGTGAGCATCGAGTATCTGGTCGCCTTTATGCGCACGGCTCTCAACTAACATGCAGTCTTTCTCTGTAAACTTGCCTTTTTAAACTTTCAGTGGTGAGGCCAGCATTCTGCGGTTTTTACTAAAGTTAAAGATGTGCTTCATGTCTCCAAGTTATGTTAAATAACTCTATTCCAGTTATTTCACGTCTAAATTGTATTGTGAAACTCTGGTATTAGCCATTTTTCATTTCAAAAATGCTCATTAGAGACGGAAATGGAAATTTTTAAACTCCAATTCGAATGTGGGAAATTTCTCAAATTATATTCGTACGCAAACCCCACTCAAAAATATTGAACAATTTTTGACGGGTAACCATGCGACTGGCTGGAGCTATGCGCCGTTTGGGCTCTGGCCAGATAGCGAATTTTCCTTTTGCTTGGAATTCCCGCAATTTTGATGAGCCATTTCATTTGTGTGCGCCATCATTACATCAAGCCTTGTTATGCTGCTACAGACTTTAAGTGGCCATTATTCATGCATATATTGATTGTTTGCAGCGGCATTTAATCTTACGTTTCACAACCAGCTGAAGCATACAGAAAATTTCACAAATTTATACAGTTTTTTAAATAACTGGAGTTGCCTAAATTATGCAAGTAAGTTATTATAATTTCCAAGATGGATTTACTGCTGCGGTTTCCGCATATTTCAAAGGTATTTTTTCGTAATATAAGTAGTGGGAGCAGAGGCTTCCGTGATACAAAGTGCAAGAGTTACGTAAGTGCCATTTGGTGATTATTGTTTAATCGCACCTGTTTGATTGAAAGTGTTAATAAAGGTGATTGAAAGGGTTGAAAAGGGTCGAATATTGGCAAAAATGGTTAACTATTGTTTAGAAAAATGTTAAATATTGTTTAAAAATGGTCAAATTTTTTAATTGTTAAATTAGTGGAAATGATTAAAATGGATCGAAAGGGTAACATTTTTTTAATGAGGGAAAGGGTTAAATTCATGGAAAGTGTTAGATTGATGTGAAAGGTTAAATGCATTGAAAGTGTTAGTGTCCAAAGGGCAGATGTTGAATCTTCGGAGTCTGTTCGTCGACAGAGATCTGAGGGGCGGAAGCAGCAGAATGTATGGGTTTACCCCTCCTTCGAGCAAGAATGCCATAAGGACCATTTGCTTTGGTGACAGTTCAATGTCTGGCGATAGATTGAGCTCTGGGGGTAGATGGGAGAAGGGGGAGAGAGCAGCAATGTAAGTCCGTCCTGGTCGCTGGTCGACAAGGGAATGAACTCTGAGGGAGAGTCGATACTGCTTCTTCGCTGTCCGCCGTGCGACTAAGCTCTAGAGCTGTGATGCTGGGTGGAAGGGCACCGAGCAGGTGAGGTCGAAATTGTACAGTTAGGAAATTGCAATATTTCAGTGTCTGAAAAATAGCGAATAGTAACCGAAATAAATATAGCATTTGAATAATACCGAATTGAATGAACCAATTGCAAGCACCAAAACATAAAATATATTCCGAGAAACTAAGTAACAATGAATCATTAAAAATAATTAATTGTACCAATTACGAACACCGACACAATTAAAAGAAATTAATGCGCAATGAATTACCAATGAAATATTAACTAAACAATTATTAAGTGCATACAACGAAAAAAGGAATTACCAATGGAACATTAAATATAATTAAACAAATCAATCACACATACCAAAACATCAATTAAACATTTCTAAGCATGAGCCACGAATTCTTACAATCTAAGTGCACCTCCACACTGTGCTACTCCGGACTACACTCTGTGTATTTATTTCGCTATACCACTAAGCCCAAAGGTCCAAACACTTATTTTATTGAATTAATATTTAGTAAAAGATTATACCGCTTCGTGGGAGAGTCTAACATGTTCATTCATATATATTTCACTTGTTAAAGTATGAATTAATTTTATGTTTCATTTAATAAAATGTCAGTTACAGTCAAGTGTCTTATAATATTTACCAGCCTGTATAACTGTTTTCCCAACATTTCAATTCAGAAATATGTGTTTAACATATTCTTTCAGTCAAATGCATGTTTAAATGATCTGTCATATTCTCCTACTACTCGTGTAAACTAATATACTACTTGCGTAACGCAAGACAACAGCTGACGCCAGTATCCCGCTGTCCTGGTGCATCGCGCGCTGATTGTTTCCCACTGTGTACTACGCCCCTTACTGGCTCTCCTAAATCACCACCCCTCACGGCAGCTCTAAAACCCCCACTCGTTATATTACCATGTGCAAAAAAAACTATTTATTTAATTATGTGGTTCTTTCATATACAGTACGAATGTATTACTTAATTTTCACACGTGTATTGTAAGCTAAATATTGTTTTACAAAGTTTTAAAATTAATTTTTAAAAATATATAATAAAATTAAATATATAATAATCAAATCATTACCTACGTACTGCTGAAACTTGGTCCTATTCGTTATAGTGCTCAGTTACATGTAGTTGCGTAAGGTCTTGATGGTTATTTTTAATGTTATGTTTTAAAATATTGAATACATTAAATTTACTGTCAAGTAATGTTCCTCGTCACTTCATAACCAAGAAAATAAATTATTTTGTTGTCTCCATTTGCATGTAAAGATTCCTATGAGCGAGAGAGATATTCAAGTCTTTCTTTCACCCTGATCCGCACCAGCTCCTGTGGGTAAAGTGTGGGATCTGCCTAGTTCACGGCCCCACCAGTAGAGAACACTACGAGTAATCTCTCTCCCTCTCTCTCCCTCTCTCTCGCTCTCACAATGCCTTCTCGCATATTAACCCTCCAGGTATGCACATATGCAAATCTGTACTCTCTACACAACTGTGTTAAAAAAAGTGTTTACAGTTAAGAATCCATTCGTTTTAAGCAAATTCATGCTGGCGTCACTATTTATTTATAAATGTTACTCAAATATAATTATGCATTCATCAACCTCGAACGCCAGCAAAAATGTAATTTAAGATTCACAATTTAGTTTCACAACCGACACCACTCAATGTTAACAATGAATACCGCAATTCAGATTAAGCAATTACTACATGTAGTAGTTTTGGTTCGAAACTCGTCAAAGATAAGTACATTTTAATCGTGCAATAATTTCCTATTCCATACCAATTATGCATGTCTTATATAAATAGCTATCAGCCTATCCGAGTCAATTAACACTGTCCTCTGACTGAATATTATGTATAATTTATACAACCATCAGTATCGAATATCAAGCAAACTTAGTATGTAATACATAATTTACTCGAGACATTTTCATTTAAAATGAAACGTAACACGTTAGATATTTAATTCCAGATGTACTTTTAAATCGTAACATATCTCAACCAATGTTGAAAAATTATGTAACTTTTATCTAACTAGCTGTAACCGTCGAGGCACTCCCGACTCTGAACGGAGGCTGGATATGCTATCTGCTCTCCGACTGCAAATCCGGCTAGCTCTCGTCCAGCTCTAGCATTTCTGAAAACGAGGAGAGCACTCTGCATCTTCGCTACAGATCACTTCCAATCACTATACCAAAAAACCTGCCTACTTACGTATATACATATGTAAAATGTTAACACACACACACACACACAATATATATATATATATATATATATTATATATATATATATATAATATATAATAGTGTTTCAATTTGCTAGGAAGCCAATTACACTAGTTGAAAAAATACAATCTTTAGTCAAAAGTTCCGATAAAAACCTCACCAGCCAATAGCAAAACTTCACAAGCAAAACTTTGCAATTATATCATCGAAAACACTATTAAATCGCTTCTGAATTATTACTTTGAAAAATTGATCAGCAAATGTTCAAACACAATTTCATTTAGTTGTAAATCCATGGCTTTCAAACCTCATATTATTATTTCCCACCTTGTGTTTGAAAACTCAATAATACGATTAGCCATAAAACTGTTTTATTGTGTTATTACAGCAAAGCAATTATTTTGCAAGGTATTATTTTACTATTTAATAATATTGTTCCACTGTGAATATAAATCTGGAGGGTTTAGGATCTGGCGAATATAGGAAAATTTCAACTGGAATTCTGCGAAGTGTTCGAAATAGAGTAAATTCGAGGACCGCATCCACCATTTTGAATCGGGTCACTATATAAGGAGGAAATTATTTTTATTTTTCTCGGTGTAATTCTAGCAGTCGTTGAGATCACGTACTGTAGCTGTAAGGCATCGACCTACTTTAATAAGGTTTTTCTCAGCATCATACTTCGAATGCGGTTCAACATCACCTAGAGAATCGTCAGCAGCAGCATTCGCAGAGGGCCTTTCAGTTCCAAGACAGCAGTGGAAGAGAGAGTGTCATTGTTAAACATCACAAATTAAGAATACACAATGGGCACTGTTGAAACGAATGCGATGAAGAATGCATGAGTGCATTTAATGCTATTTTGGCTTCTGGACGTTGGAAAACGCTGCTAAGCTTTGACATACATTCTCAGATGCGGCTTCTGCCTAAGGGATTTATAATTGCATACGCTCCACATAAAATTCAATTAGTTTACTCTTTCCTGTCCGAAGAACTAAGGGCCGACGAAGATACAGTCTCATATCTACCCTGTGATAAAGATTATCCGTATGGCACACCAGAATTTTTCACTGAAGTGAACCAACAGAACATAAGACGAGACTGCAATGAGCGGTATGCAACAGTTGATGCAATTAGTTAACAGCGGTCCAAACAACGTCCCTGACATAGACTTAGATTCTGGAATCGATGAAGTAGACACAGAAAATTCAATTGAGATTTTGTAAATAACATTTATTGATAATGTTTCCGTCGGTGATATTTATCATAAGAAGTGTGTAAAGGTGCTCTTCAGTGAGATGTTTTAAAATGCTGATGATTTCCTTAAGGAAAATTTAAGTAATAATATTCTTCGACATGACTGTTTTATTCTAAGTATTAATTGTTGTGTGTTTAAAATACTCGGTCTTCCCCCTAACCATGTTATGTTGCATACAAGGGTTTGAAAACAATTACGATAATTCATTTATTGTAAAAGAACTTGCAATATGTTATACTAATGATGATGACTACACCAAAGTCCTGAGTTTCAAACCAACTCATTCGTGGTCTGTCTTAAGTCCAGAAATTCAAAGTGTGTATCGTCATTAGACATATAAAGTCCATGACTTGAAATGCGAATCTGGCCTCATGCCATATGATGACATATTCCAAATAAGACACAATGTATCCCATGTTGGATACTTGGCTTCGGAAAGTAACCAGCTGACCACCCCGCTACACACCGGCATGCCTGCCCGTCGGCTTCGCTCGGCTGTAAACATGTTACAATGCAATAAAGTTTTCACGGCAGAAAAAGAACTATAAAATACTCTCTCTACAAAATACATAATAAAAGTGAAAGAGTGTGTAATTATGTTTATTGAAGCAACAAATGTTTGCTGTGGTATACACGATTTTTGAATGTGTGTTGCAAAGAGACAGTTTCCGACGCCCGATGCGGGTGATACGTTCCAAGGTACTCGACATACTTAACTGCACCCAGTGGTTGTGAGTCAAGGCCTCGCCATCTTGGAGCGCTTCAGTCGCTGGCGTGCCTGGTGGCGCCGCGATGTTTGAAACTTTATAGTGTGTGTTGTACGCACAGGATAACCGCAATATTGTCATATGTCTCTCTAATGTTCTAAACAAATAAAGAATGGAGTGGTGTGTTTTCCCCTTCATAATTTTTCATATAAATAGTACCATATAGCCACCTTGTCTTCAAAGAGACGCTCGGCTTTTAGGGATCTGCACAATGATGGAAATAAGTTCAGTAAGCTGTACATTAGGCCTCCTGGCGAAAACAGTAGGCACGTATGCTGTAACCCTTAGCATTGGTAGTGTTGGCATTTTCAAATTTATTTCAGCTGAAGGGATTTCTTAATAGTTATTGACTTCGACAAAATGTTAAAACTGAAAAATTTTAAAGTTTAAAACACAGAGTTTTCTAAATGTATTCCTCGAAGTTTCGGCCTTGTAAAATAATTTGTTATGCCATTGTAATATGTTGCTATTTCAATCAGACTAGTAAATCTTTGAGGGCTGTTGTTATTTGAACGCCAGTATTATTAAATGTGGGAATATTTTAATAAAATATTGAGACTGCTATTTGGTTCCTTAAGAATGATAAGTTTTAAAGGAATTTAATTTTTAATAGCACCAAATGTATTGGAGAAAACATAGGATACCTAAATTCAATTTCAAAAGGGCCATCATTTTTCAAAAGAAATGTCAAAAGGAGTCATGGTCATGAAAGTGAGATTATCAAGGCTGTCGGTACATGTTTGAAGTTTTTAAGTAATATTGGATCTTAAATAAGGCAGTCATTGTGTTAATAGCATTCTTTGTATGTATTTTGAATAATGCGGTAGTATTTGATTGTTTTAGGGGAATTTAAAAAAATACCAATATGGTAATTCAGTCATTTTCTGGTGTTGGATGTTTGCATGTTTAGTAGAAAGATTTGCTGTAACATTTGGTCTCTATATGGTAATTGTTAATGCCTGCAGATGTGCGATTTGTATAAAAATACAAAGGCTATTCTTCAGAAAACTCATGTGTTACTGTAAGTGAATTATACTATATTAATGCAATTTCTCCCTTAAGGGGTTTTTTGCTGTTAGGTGCGACCTCTGGGTCATGGTTTCTTGTAGCAAAGAGTCCTTGCTTCGTCCTATGTTGAAGGGCTGAGCAAAGGGCCTCAGGCTGCACACTCTGCTGTCCCTTAAGAGCAGCTGCGCATTGTATTTTATAACATTGTTGTATGTTTTGCTATGCTAGTTCTGAATGAAACTTTTGAGGACACATGAGTTTTGTGAAAAGGGTGAAAAATTTTGCAGTTTAGGATACGAAGAACAATATTTATCCACTGTTTGGGCTTTTTTTCCTTCGTGTTTTACTTGTAAAATTAATTCCCCTTTATGTCAACAAGTTGGGTGCATACACTGGGTAAGCCCGACTTACTGCAACTTTTGCGCTAGTCGGGGAAAGAAGTTCAGGATGCGGAAGGCATTTCCGAACTCTGTGTAAACGCTCGTGCGTTGGTGCGATAAGTAGATGGGATCATCGGCGCTGAAGGAGGCGAAGGCGTGGGTGAGTTCACTCCGACCTTGAAAACTCTGAAAAATCTCCCTTCAGGATTGTTGGCAAAGTGCCTGACCTTAAAAATACACAGTTGGAATATGTTACTACATTTTTTGTTAGTCTTAATATGGTATTGGCCCTAAATTTCTGTCCGTGGCAAATAGTATATGCTGACACCATTTTTAAGATTATGGAAGAAATTCAACCCATATTTGGACTAGCCCATAATGAAAATTGGGACACTAGCCTATTGTATACTACAGCATTCCAAACCACAGCCAGTAATGCAGATATTATGTAATTTAGGTTAAGTTGTTTAGAGAATCATCAACTGTATAACAAAACTATGAAAGAATATATCTCTGACATGATAGGTGTAGTAAATGTAGTGGGTTGACCATAAATTTGGTTTCGCGACCCACCACCATAGGTCAATTTCTAGTTATAGTGATTGAGGTAGAGTAAACTTTACAAGATTGTGCAGTAGTTTCGCGTTCTAAAGTTTCTAAAGGAAATGAACAGACAGAAAAATTGGTTACGAGTCGTGATTGCTTTATTTGCAGAAGAAATAACCATTTGGCAAAATCTTATTTATATAATAAATCCTTTAATACCTGTGGGAGGTAACCAGGAAATAAACATGGCAGTAGGATCACTTCTACTCAGACAGAAGGGACAAATGTTAGTGTAAGACATTCAGTGATAGGGTAAAAGAAATGCAATGTTATATTTGTAAGGAGAAGGGACATGTAAGAGCTCAGTACCCTCAACGAGATAAAGAATTTGGCAAACATAGCATAAATAGCCTATATTTCGAATGGAAACATGGATTGTTTTGTTACCCTGTAGTGACAGCTGACAAGGTTAAAGCAGACACTTTGTTAGATTCCGAGGCTACCTGTTCCCTAATTAGCCATAATTTTCGCAATTATTTGCTAGGGGATTTTGCATAAGGGTGTAATTTGTGTTCTCAAGAAGGAAACGATAGAATTTTCTTTGGTGGATGGAGGAGTTATTGACTCGCAGTATGTAGCAAACTTTAAGATAAAATTTGGTAGATTTTCATGGAAAATAGATTTTCGGATTTTTCCTGTGCATAATCATGATGTCTTATTAGGTGTAGATGTTCTTGGCAAAACCAGGTTATGTTTAAATGTGCATGAACTGGAATTAATTTTTTATTTTTCTAAGCAGTGTCTGGTTGTGGTTTCTGCAAAACCATTCCAGTTTCAGAAAGGTCTAGATGCGAATTTAACAGCAAATCAAGATAATAAATTAACGGGATTGCGAAATGAGTTTTCTGACGTTATCACTGTAAAATTGAGCCACTGTGTGAAGCAACCCACTGTTTTAAAATTGAAAGATCAGGATCCCATGTCACCAGTTCCACATAGAGTTGCACCCCCTAAATTAAACCTTTTTCAAAAACTTAGTATCTGTATTACTAATGCAGGACATTATGGAGACATCTACTGTAAGTTACTCTAGTCCAGCTTTTCTATTGCCTAAGAAAAGGCCAGGACAATTTAAGGTACTTTGCGATTACCGTAAAGTAAACAAAAAAAATTTGTGGACCCATATCTTCTTCCAACCATAGATTCAGTTTCTCAGGATGTTGGTTAGGCGTTATACTTTTCTATTTTATCTGAATTCTGCATTTCTACAATGCGAATGGCATCCCGATTCATGTGAGATTTTAGCTTTTGCAATCCTGTGGGGCAAGTTTCAGTGGAAACGTTTAACAATGGGGGAAAATTGCGGGCATCAGGTTATGTCGCGAGTTTTGTTTCACGTTCTCAGAAAGTATCAGTATGAATTTTTGTTCGCGTATATTGATGAAGTATGTGTATATAGCAACACCTTCGATGAACACTTACAACATCTTAGAATTTTTCATTTTTCCTTGCAAGGTGGAGTTTTGACCGTGAACCCCGACAATGTGACATGGGTAAACACTTACGTAAAATATCTGGGGTTTGTGAACAGCAATAGGAAGTTACTGATGGATCTGGAGAAAATCCGCCCTATAGTGAATTCCCCCATTTCGAAAAATCTTAGGAAGTACGTAGATTTATAGGAATGGTTGGCTCTTATTAAAAGTTTATCCCAGAATTTGCAAATATCATGGAACCGCTGAATGCTTTGGAAAGGAAGGATGAAACCTATGTATGGGATCCTAAACAACAAACCATATTTAATCAGTTAAAGGGAAAATTGGCTACACCTCCAGTGTTACATATTTCTCAATTCAGTAAATCCTTTACCCTTAAGTGGACGTGAGCTCAAAGGCTGTAGGGGCAGTTTTATGTAAAACAGAAGGTGATAGTTTTGTGCCAGTTGCATATGCAAGCTGATTATTAACTTAGGCCAAGCAAAAGTTCTGCACCTATGAAAAGGAGGTCCTTCCTGCCATATTTGATATGGAAAGATTTCCCGATTTCCTTGAAGCGAGTGAGATTGAGTTCCAGACAACCAGGCCCTTAGTTGGTTTTTAACAATTAATAAACCAACAGGTCTTTTAGCCCGATGGCTGGTGGGACTTACTAAGTTTAATTTCACTGTCAAGCATATTAAAAGTGTCGACAATTTGGTTGCCGACTGCCTCTCTTGTATATTTGACGATGAGGAATTGTGTAAGGTGTCTCCAGCTGTTGCATCTAGTTGTATGACTGACTGTACACATGTTTGAAGTCCCCGAGGTAGATTCAGTTTTTGTAACCGATAAGAAAGTTCAGATAGTACAGGTTTCTGTTTCGTAGGATATTTCGCAGGGGGTTGAAGTCCCCAAGGTAGAGTCAGTTTCCATAACCGATGAGAGAGATCAGAAATTACAGGTTTCTATTTTGCAGGATATTCCACAATGGTTGAAGTCTCCAAGGTAGTCAGTTTTAATCACCGATAAAAAGGATCAGGAAATACAGGTTTCTGTGTTGCAGGATTTTCTGCAAGTGTATGTTACACTACAACATCATATAGAAATAGATTCAGAATGTATTTCGATAAAGTCATATATTAATACTTGGAAGACAGGGACTTATGAGATCAGAAAGTGTATCTCGGATACATTCATTCCAAAACCAAGGAATTTAAATTTTATGTTTCAAAGGCTTTAAGGGGCCAGATGTATCATTATTTTCACAACACCTTTTTCGGTGGCCATTTGAGGCAGGAGAAAATAATTTCTCGTATAAAATAAATGTTCTACTGGCTAGTATTGGCAAAAAAAGTAGAAACATGGGTTCGGCAATGTGAAGTATGCCAATGTTCTAAACCCCAAAATCTTAAGATGTGCTTCTGTGGCAACTTTTCCATGGAAAAGAGTTTATTTTGTGTGTATCCTGGCCATTACCCAGGACAGCTGCTGGATTTACTTCCATTCTTGTTGAAATAGGTAGTTTCAATAAATCAGTTTTTCTTTTTCCTCTCAGATCAATGAAATGATAAAAAATTTCCTAAGTTTTAAGTCAACGTATGTTTCCCATGTTTGGTCGCCCACGTATCTGGTCACAGGTAATGCTACTTACTTTGTCTCGTCAGAAATTGAAGATCTATTTACAATATTTTCAAATGGGAACCCATGCAGATTGGGATGTGGCATTGTACCAACTCAATTTTGCTTTTATAAATGTGATAAATGACTCCGCAAAAAAAATTCCTGCTGAAATATTTTTCGGCCGAAGACTATTTCATCCTCTGATAAATACTTGGGGTTTGCATAATTTCTGTATTGATGCTATAAAGAAGGATAAATATAAAGTAACTGTGTGTGATGAAGCAACAGATAATTTAAGGAAGTACCATGCAAGACTTTTATCTCAGCACAATATAAATAAGGGAATTATGCTCTTTAAAGTGGGCGATAAGGTTCTCAATAAGAATTCATTACCATAGTAATAAAGTCACTCAGTTTAGTGCCAAGCTGGCACCTAAGTACTTGGGAGCTTTTGTAATCGTTAAGTTTTTGACTCTGGTTACTGATTTGCTCGAGGATGAGAAAAATCCTAGGAATATTGTCAAAGGGCACATTTCTCAGTTAAAGTTGTTATGAAAATATATTTGTGTGTGGACAAGCATTGTTCTTTAATATTGAGGTCTTGTAGGGACTTTGTTTGTAAAGTTATTTTTGTAAGGGTATGAGGTATAACGTAACTTGTGTATAATACTCATTTATTGTGTGAAATATGATCTTGTTTTAGAAGGTTTTATTAGTTGTACATGCCCCCAATGTCGGTAGTTCTCTCAGTTTAATTCTCATTTCATTAGGGAATTTATCTTCATTTAGTGTTATAATGTTTCGTATTCAGTGTATTTTATTATGTAATAAGTCAGGCATTCTGAAAGAAATTCAGTTATGAGGATAGGTAATGAATGGGTTTCGAGATTAGGGACTTTAGATACAGGTTCGGGTCCCCACAGTCGCTGCATGGTTTCCTCTCATGCGGAGTCGAGAGAAAAGAGTGCTAGAAGTCTGACACTGCTCTGAGATGTTGGAGCTGGCATTAGATTCTCATGAGTTTCGTCTGATCCATTCCGAGCCATGATTCCCGGATGCGAGTACCCTGGGTGATGGCGAACCTGGGAATGCTGCTGGTCTGGGGTTTCTACCAGACCGGCCATCCTGAGGTGATTCCTGGCTGATGGACACTTGAAGTTGTCACGGAGGTGGTGCTTCGATAGGGTTGGCGAATGAGTCATGCGTATCTCATTTTGGCCACTTGGCTTCAGAAAGTTACCAGCTAATCGGCCGACTTTGACCGTCCCGCTACGCACCGTCATGCCCAACCACTGGCTTCGCTCGGCTGTCAACGTATTACAACCCAAGAAAGTTTTCACAGCAGAAAATTAAGTATAAAATACTATCTCTACAAAAGACTTAGTAATAAAAGTGAAAGCGTATGCACATACTTTTCTTGATGCAACAGATGTTTAATGTGGTAAACGATTTTCGAATATGTGTTGCAAAGTGACAACCTCGACGTCTGACGCGGGTAACACATTCCAAGGCACTTGGCATACTAAGCTACAGCCAGTGCTTGTGGTTCAAGGCCTCGCCACCTTGTAGCACTCCAATCGCAGGCGCACCGGGTGGCGCCGCACTGGTTGAAACTTATACAGTGAGTCTTATGCACAGGATATCCGCAATATTGTCATGTGTCTATCGAATGTTCTAAACCAATAAATAATAGAGTATGTTATATTTCCCCTTCATATTTTTTTCATTTAAATAGGACTCGATAGCTGACTTATGTTCAGAGAGATGCTAGGCTGCTGGGGAACTACAGGACGATGGAAAAAGTTAAGTAATCTCACATAAGTCCTCCTGGCCAACATAGTAAGCATCGGTGTTGTAACCCGTAGCTTCGGTGGGGTTGGTATTTTCAAATTTATTTCAGCTGACTGGATTTCTTGGTAGTCATTGAGTAAGTGAAAATGTTAAAATTGAAAAATGTTCGAGTATAAAACACGGAGATTTATAAATGGTTTCCTCGAAATTTACGCATTGTAATATAATTTGTTATGTCACTGTATTATGTTTCTATTTCAGCCAGACTAGTAAAATCTTTGAGGGCTGTGGTAATTTGAAAGCCAGTATTATAAAATGTAGGAATATTTTAACAAAATATTGCTTTGGTTCCTTAAAAATGATGAATTTTAAATGAATGTCATTTTTAACAGTTCCATGTTATAGTGAAACTACATGAAACCAAAGTTTTATTTTGAAAAGTGCCATTACTTTCAAAATGAATGTCAAAAGGAGTAATGGTGATGAAAGTGAGATTATTAAGGCTTTCTATAAATGTTTGAGTTTTAAATAACTGTTGGTTCTTAAGCAAGACAGTAATTATTTTAATATCAAGCTTTGTATGTATTTTGAATAATGCCTCAGTATTTAATAGTTTTAAGGGCTTTTAAAAACATAACAAAACAGTCATTCAGTCATTTTATGGTGTTGGAGGTTTTCATGTATAGTAGAAAAATTTGCTGTAAAATTGGTTCTTAATATGTTGCTTGTTAATGCATGTAGAAGTGTGATTTGGATCAAAATACAAAGGCTATTATTCAGATAATTTATATGTTTTTGTTAGTGAATTATAGAATATACAATATTAATGCCATTTCTACCATTATGTTTTTTCTGCTCTTAGGTGCGACCTCTGGGTTTTGGTTTCTTGTAGAAAAGATTCCATTGCTTCGTTCTAAGTTGAAGGGCTGAGCAAAAGGCCTCACAATACCTAAATGATGCAACTGAAGACTATCCCATGTCTTGGGATAAACTCTAAAGGAGGAGTTGTAAATGTTAGAACGTACTATGAATGTCCAAACTTTAATTAATTAGTAAAGCAGTTTAATATTCACAAATATACAAAGCAAATTGAGAAACATTTTACAAACATTACTTCAAGTGTTAATATCCTTGTTCAAAACCCTTCCAACGACCTAACCTTTTCCCTTCTAAAAACTTGTCAATTAAATTTTTCATTTTGGAACTAAAAAAATTACCTCAGCTTGAGGACTGTGTAAACATGAGCTCGTTTTAGTCCTAGATTACCAAACATTATCCGGGAAACTTCTCTTTAAATGTGCTGTAATTATTATTTTTTTAAACATTGTAAAGTTGTGGGTGCTTCGGTAGAGTAGTCATAATCCTTTTGTATGCCATTGTCCTTTAAAATATTGGTATATTTAACTATAATTGTTTTAAAGTAATGCATGTAAACAGATTGAAGTAAATACAACATAAAGATTACAAGTATCCTTATCTTAAAAAAAGCATGACAGTTGTATGGCTATAAATCACCCTTTGTTTCACCATGTGAAATTAATGTTGAAATGGTCGATAGCAAGCGAATAGGGTAGGAATCCCTAATCGATAATGTAATACTTCAGTGCTTTGCACAACCTTAAGTGAGGAGGTAGGAAGGGGAACCTGAGGTATAAATACAGGAGCACCTTAGGATTCTACTTCAGTTTATTTTTGGCATCGTAATAGAGAGTTAAAACCCATCAGGCAAGTACCAGATTGTAGTTCAGGGATACAGGAGGGTGTGGTTCCGGACTAAGGTCAATAGGCTAGAGTGAATCTCGTTCTGCAATGGAGAAGTACACTGAATTTTTTCAAAATTCAGTTCAGAATATTCTTATGAAGAATGGGACTTGTGCGATGAAAATGAATGTCGTGTGTTTAATATGCGACCTGATAGTGAGGTGCTATATTCTCCACATCAATTAAGGTTTATTATTCGAGGTGAAGAAATAACGAAGTAGCCGGGGTATAAACAAACAAAGTACAAACTATGGAGAGACTTTTAAGACACTCTTACAATGTGGACAGAAACATGTAATAATAAGGAACACATCACCCAATTCCATGGGGACAATCGCCGCTTAGTGTCTGCCTGCAGAATGTGGAACTGTAAAGTATATCTAAGCAATGCATGTGCCTGCAGTTTCAACTTAACCAAGATGTCAGTGAATAATTAGTAATCCAAGATGCCCGAACTTGTCTATATAAATGAAGGGTAAGATGACAGCTTCAGTTGCAATGGAGAAGTTTGATCCAGAGGTCGAGTACACGAGAGTTACTTCAAGTTTTAGAAAAGTATGTTTTGGAGTAGAGGACAACACTCCATTACAAATTCAAATATGTAATGGGGAAGAACATTGTATCTTCTTCTTAATTAGTCCGACTTATAAATTCAAAGTACTGGACTTTTTTATGGTTACCACTGTGCTTTGTATAATTTGTATCGTAATAGCATATTGCCTTACAGTGTGAATGAACTAGCATTTGAAGCGCAAGGTAAACTCATTGTGAAACACATCTAATGTAAGAAAATTAAATACATAATGCAAAAGACTGTTTCTCTATTCCTGTAGTTGGGAGTGAAAAATGTTACAATAAGGAAAAAGTTACTCACATCTATAATGAAAAAAGCTATTTAGTCTCTCCTAGTGGTATGTGGGAATGTAAAGTGTTCCACAGCAAGAGCTTGTGAATTCAAGAAGGCCCCCAGCCTATATAAAGGAAGGGAGAAAATGACAGAGCTTCAGTCATAGTGAGTGTGTGAAACCCCACGGATACCAATGCGATTCTTCAAGTAGTATATAGAAGCGTCTTCTTTAAACCTTACGACAGGGTTTTATAAGTTCAAGTTTGCAACGATATTGAACATTGCGGCTACACTTTCGATTTTAACCTCGGCTAATGCCAAGGTTTTGGCAAGGGTTAAGCATGCAAAGATTGTGCTGTGTGTTATCTGTGCCCCGACACTGAATTGCTATGTGTGCTAGAAGACTTAATGCTATCTAGCCTTAGCGAAATTGAATAATTGGTTATCGACTCACCCGGCCACAGTGTGGAATCACCATTCACTGGAAAGAAACTTACGATGGAGACATTCACAACTTTATTTTTGAACAAGGCAGTTTAGAATTTCCATTTTTGTGCAACATTTATTCATGTGAAGTGGCTGATTTAGAATGAAGTTCCAAATGCATGCCAAGTACTCTTTTATTCAACACGGTCTGAAATGTGTAAGGTATTAATTACCATGCTCATATCTCAAGTATATATATGGAAATGTGTGATTGTGAGGCTCATTTTAATGTGCGTATTGGCATGGTTCCATGTTAAAATGTAATAAATAATTTATATTTAAATCTAGTTTAACTGACTAACTTAACAGGACAAACTGAACTGTCACAGTTCAGTTTCTCCTGTTAAGTGTAGGCCATACACAAGAGAAAAAATATAACTTTAAAATTAATGATAAATGCATTGTTACAACTTATTGTAATGAAAGTCTGAAATATGTTATTTACAATCCAGAACATACAATGTCATTTCAGTATTTTGAAGAATGTAATAAAGGCATGCATATGCATGTACTTGATAATAATGAGATTGGTTCCTTATTAGATACCGCTTGAATCTCATCTAAATGTTATGTGCATCGAATGGTGAAATTACGTAAGTGAAAGTTTAAACCACATTCATTGTTCAGCTTCAAACTGTAGAGGGTTTTCTCAGTGTAAAACCAATATCATATATTGTTGCTTAGGGAATGGTCTCAGTCGAATGGTGGATCTCATACTGAAAACATGTCTTTCTTCCATCCTGGGAATCCTTACGTGAGTGTTAACACAAGGATGTCTAACTTTTCCTACTCATTTTGGTCTAATGGTATTTAGAGAGAATTCATGGAGAGCTGTGATGGAGTATTCAACTTCTGAGTAATCCATTCTTCTTTGGGAGAAGAAAAGAGTCATGAGTTGATTCAGTGTTCCAACATGGCAAAATATTCGGATTTTATATGAGAGGATAAACTTCCCTACCTGCAATTGTAGAGGATGTTCTTTCACATTATTTAGAGACATTTCCAGAGTTAACAGAAAGTATCATTCTACATTCGCTTGAATGTAAATATGTCAGTACTCAAACTGATACTGGGAGAATTAAGCCAGGACATAATAAATGTTTACTTAATGAATCCAGTCTTCAAGGAGAGGATATAGAACAAATTTTAAGAAAATGTATGAAATCTGTATTTAGCGAGTTGGCCAAAACCTTGTAATGTCAAAATATTTACTGAGTTAGTCAACAGCCTGTACTTTTCCACTCTCAATGTTTGGTTGTTTTGTCATTGTGTAATTTTGATACACCTTGTGAATATTTTGTGTGTAATATTAACTGGTGATACGCCCTGTATTTCCTTCAAGTGTAATGCTTTACTGCGTATGCAATCAACGTGTTATGCCATTGTGTAACTGTGAGACATCCTGTGCATATTTTGATTAATGTTAACTTTTGATGCACCCTGTACTTCCTTGAAGTGTAATGTTTACTTGTCTGTAGTCACAATTATTGATGTGTTATAGTTTTTGCTATGTAAAAAATGTATATGTACTGATATGTGTCTGTTGTAAAATAAAATATCTGAAGAAAAAAAGCACAATTTGTTTCTCTGACTTTCTACCCATTGTGAAAACCACTTTAGAACAGTGTATGAAATTACATATTTAACCATAGTGGAATTAATTTACAAAAGGGTAATTAATTTAAAAGAGGAATTAATTTAAAAGAGGAATTAATTTTAAAACAAAGTTATAGAAATCAGTTATAATGTTGCATCAAATACTAGAATTCCAAGGCCATTAAAAATGGGATGTGTCTCATTTAAACTTTAAAGTTTAAAACTAACGTTTTACTCTAGTAGAAAACGTCTGTTTAGTAATTAAAATATCTTGTGAGATAGATTTAGAATGAAACGAAAAGTATGAATTACAATACTCTCAATTAAGTTACTAACATTTTGTGATTGAAACTAATTAAAGGGGGAAGTCTATATTGTGATAAGCCAGGTGGATCCCTCGAGAATAGCTGTTGAAATCTATAATACTTACTGTAATGATCACAATAACTTTGTGGAGCGGGAGATCTCTGAGAAATGCTAATGGAATTGAAATCCAGAGTGACCCGGCCGGGGATTGAACCCAGTATGTGAGGCGAGTAGTCTAACCGCTCAGCGCCTAGATTCTGAGAGCAAAGTGAATTTAATAGTTTCAAACTAGGTCGGCACAGATCTACATGCAACGACAATGTCCTGAACAATTGTGATAAATATGTTACCCTACAGTTTATGCATGCAGTTGTTTACACACACAGGACTTAAATACACACGTAAAACATTGCTACTGTATGTTGATGGTTTTAACCTTAGTAACATTTCATGCCTTACAGAAACTGGTTTACAAATGCAATTAATGAAACAATTTGACATAGTTAAAACCAGTGAATGTAACTTGTAATTCATTTGAATTGTTCATTCCAAGACATGTAATGTATCACGGGAAATATTTCAATCTTCAGTGTCACTCAAAAACAGTTTCACAGGGTGCTATAATTTAGTGGTACATAAATAATTAGTATTGATAGATGTGAAATACAATTAATGGGATATTTTAACATTGAACATTGCATTCCAAAATGCTACAATTTATTGTCACATAAATAAAAAATGTTGCCGTTTCAAAATACATTATCGCTCGAGTCATTTCAAATGAAATATTACATTTTGATTTCAAGTTACAAAAAAAACTTATTTGCATTATGAAATTACTGGTTTTTAGTAATATTGAACACGTTATGTTTGTATCCATTCTCCCAACACAAATTAGTTTCACTATATTGTAATAATGTATCATTACATATTTGTACTACCTTTGTGGATTCAGAAATGTGTTTGAACTAAAGCAACAGTTTCAGAGTAGCAGGGCATTGGCTGGAGACTGCAGGCTGCAGGGAGTTTCCCACGTATGTCCCCTCGGGCAGCTTTTTCCTGTGGCCGTTAGCCGAGGGTGGGTCTCATCGTGCTCCTCTGGGAGAAGCCATGCCCTAGCTGATTCCAGCAGGCTCCAGCAGCCTTTGCGTTTTCGTACGAGATGTGACCAATGGTCATTCAAGCGAAAACGTTGAAAAATTTACTAAAATTTCCAATGTCAATCGTCAATAATGATTAGTAATTATGTACATATTCCATTACAATTCAATTTTTGTGATTTAGAACTGCTAATGCTATTGTTTGTCAATTAAATTTAATGGTATTGTTTTTGGAAATTTTAATTAATCTGTGAAAATACATGTCAGATTTGGTAATTCATTGCAAACAATACATTTATATTACATTGAATAAAGTTTCCCGACATAATTCATATGACTGGTGTTCAGTGTGGGGAGGGGGTTTACGGTGACTACATAAAGCCCACCCCCGGCCGCTCGCCCGTCACTCTTTGATCAGCCTCCATGATGAATGTATGTGTTTCACTCCCCATGCTTCGGTGCTTGTTTAGCACTTATAGTCTGTGCTATTAACCTAACTCCTTAGCTTTATTGTTATGCCAGTTGTTCATTAGTTTGGATGCCGGTACTGCCACAACAGGGTTGGACTTATGTAAGTAAATAATAATATTTTACAGTTTGTGTGTTTTTAAAATGATAATCGGGATTTTAACAGGTTTATATTCATTTTGGATTTATTTAAAAAATGATTTATTTCTTCAACGCATTTTGAATCTTAAAGATGTCTTTTCACTTAAATTTACGATTGGCATCACATTTTGGTTTGTTATTTAAATATTTTTATAAGTTGTAATTTTTGACTATTACAAAAAATTTATAGCAGTAAATTATTGTACTGCGAATTTAGTAGTTTTATCGGGGATTGAACTTGTATTTACAATTTAATTGCTTTTTGTTAATCATATTCTCAGAAGGTTACTAACTTGTCGTGGAAGTTTTAAGATCATGTCGAATGTTACAACTTTCTTAAACATTTTTTGAACTTTCGTAAATAAATTTCGTACTAATTGTAACTCGTTTGCTACTTTTTTAACATGCTTTTATTAACTTTTAGAATATTTTTATGAATTTTTGAAAATTAATTTATTATTTTTGATGCATTTAAAAATATGATTAAAATATATTCGATACATTTTTTAAATATGATTTAAATATTTTGTAATATATTTTAAAGAATTTTAGATCACTTTATCGATGTTTTGTATGCTGAGTACAACCCTTCAGGACATGGTTATATTTATGTGAATATTAATTATTTGTAACTTATTGATTGGTGTTGTAATCATTTCTTAATATGTATTTAGTACTTTTTAACAGTAAGTTAATTTTCATCGGGACTTAGATATGTTTGCAGAGACAGTAATTTGTTATGGTTTAGGAAGCTGGTTATGTTTTATCCATTTTGAAAGGGAATTTTAATAAAAAAATTCATTGTTTCAGTTTTTAAGCTTGTTCCATATGCATGCAGCATTCTGCTGGTGTGTTTATTCTTACAGTTATGCTTTATTCACTATTTTGAGTTTGTGGGTGAGGATTGTATGTATCAATTAGTGGATAAATTAGCTGAACTCACAAAGTGGGTTGCAGGAATATGAAGTGTGACTGCTCTGATGAAGCCAAAAACTGCAGCTGAGGAATCTAGGTTGGCTCAGATGAGTTGTCATATTTGTAAGAAAGAACTCATAACAGATTCTGTGGTTGACCATGACCATCTGACAGGTGAAATCGGAGACCTCACACACAAAAATGCAATTAGAATTTCAGACTACCAAAAAACAACTCGTTGTATTTCATAACCTGCAAAATTATGATGTCCACTTTCTCATACAGACTATGGCTCCAAGACAGATCACAAAATCCGATGGCACCATGGTATTCGAAAATCTGGGTCATATTTCGGTTCTTGGATTGACCTTCCCTATAAGAATGACTTGAAAGGACTTACACAAGTCGTTCAATTGCATTTCATTTGTCTCTTTTCAGTTCATGAGTGCATCTCTGGAGAATTTGGCAAGTAGTTTAACGCCTGCATACATAATAATCACCCGCTCAATGTTTCCAGACAATACCCACTTTGAATTGACTTAAAGGAAGGGAGCATTTCCTTATGACTTAGTTAAAACTTTAAGTAGTGTGATGTGTATGTGACTCCTACCAAATAACGCATTTCATAAGGTCATGAAAGGTGAAAGCATTATCTATGAGGACTATGCTCATGCTGAACCCACGTGGATTGTGTTAAACTGGATATATTTTCTGCATTACACCATTCACGTGTTTGCTGGCAGACATTTTTGAAAATTTCATGACCATATGTTTGGCAAGCTACAGTATTGACACCATCTTGTACGTCACAGCTCCATCTCTTTCATGGGATGTTTTATTTGTAAAGACAGGTGTGTGGCTAGAGCTGTTGACTGACACTTACATGAACCTTTCTGTAGAATGCTGGGTTAGGGTTGGTATTACACAGGTTTCCAAAAGGCACGTGGATGCAAACAGTATTTACATAGGCGAAGAGTACAATCCCAGTGTGGCAGATAAATACATTTTTTACTCTGATGTAAATGGGCTGTACAGTCATACAACGAAATTCAATCTTCCCATTTGCAATTTCGAATGGGTTGAGCCAGAAGTGTTTTCGTCATGGGATTTCGGGGACACAGACAATGATGGGGGCACTTGTTTTTCCACAGAAGTTGATTTGTTTTTTTCAGAATGAAATTCAGGATGCGCTATCATATCTGCCTCCTGCCCCAGTATCTGGCATACCTCCGAACGGCTCGCATGAGAAATGACTTTTGAAATTTGCGCCGCAGAAAAGTTATGTTATACACGAGGAAACACTGAGGCACTATTTGAAATATGGAGCCAAACTCGATGCTGATGATCACATTCTGCACTTCGCACAGGATGTGTGGATGGCTCTGTACATCAAATTTAAAATTGAGAAACGTGCCCAGGTTGTGAATTCTTTGGTAATGTTGTTTTTTTTTAAATTGATGAATAAATCCATATATGGAAAAACTTTGAAGAATATCTGCCAGGAAAGGGACATTAGAGTTGTCTCGCAGTATGGCACGATTTACGGGGTGGCAGATTGATTGGTCTTCCGACCTTCAATGTAAGGCGAATCATCGATGAAAATGTAGTCATGACCGCAATGTCAAAGAGCTGTGTTACATTTAGCAAGCATTTGTATATGGGTATTGTCATATTACATTTGTCCAAATTAACCTTGTACAAGATCAACCACAAATACATGGGTAAAAAGTTTCCACAGCCAGCTTTACACCTTCTGTATTGCTATACTGATTCTCTGTTGTACGTAATTACCTGATATGACACATTTAATGAGATAGTCCCAGACTTGAACGCGCAGTTTGATACTTACAACTATGCACCCGATAATCCGCAAGGAAATGGTTAACATAGCTGTGACAGGAGTGATGAAGGATGAATGTGCCAGCTGCATTATCACGCATTATGTAGGAATACTTCCCAAACGTTATGCATACATTGTTGCGAATGAACAGTGTATACGCAAAGAAAAGGGTGTAAAGCCCAGCATGTTGAAGTCTCTCCAGTACAAATAGTATCGGGAATACCTCGAGAACAATTCAAGGGTACTGGGGGCCCAATTTAATTTCTGTACATGTGACAACATGGTTTACACCGAACACGTGACAAAGGTGGCTTTGTCAAGCTTGGACGAAAAACAATTCGTTGAGCCGGATGATGTATCGACCTTGCCTGAGGGGCAATACCACATCACAGCCTATATTTTTGCCCAGCCCTTACTCACCAACATGCTACAACAACACCAGCATGCCTGTGAACTTCCATAATTGTCTGTCACAACACAAGTGTGCCTGTCAACACCAACGAGTCTACTACCACAACTGTCTGCCTTCATAAATAGCTGTTCTGAGTGTACACCTACATATGTTACAACTGCTGCGAGAGTGCAGCAGAATCTCCAGTCCCCTGAATGGAATCTAAGACTTGCCACACTGCGCGACCACATCTCTATCTGCACGGCCGCACCCCTATCTGCTTGAGCGGCCAGCGCACCTGCTTGCATGTCTGCGAAGAGGTATTTCGCCTCCCATCTGCCTGCGAGGGATGTTCCTGCCCAGTACTTCGTAAACGACATTCATCTGCTACTCCATGTCAAGGTCAGTTTCGCAAAGTTCTAGCCTGTTTCATCTTCTCTGTTCCACATCTACAGTTGTGTGTGTGTGTGTGTGCGCGCTTCGGAAACCCTCCAAATACGTGTGTTTTGGAAACCCCCAATTACAAGAACGTTAACGTTAATAGAGAAGACTGGAGTGATTAACCGATTGTGAGAAATTAAGTTTAAATAGAGAAGACTGGAGTGATTACCCGATTGTGAGAAAATAAATTGTCTGAATGCTTGATTTAATTGTATTTTCCGGAATATATTTTATGACTCGCTGTTTGTTATTTATTTTTTTATTGTGTCTGTGATTGTGATTGATTTGTTTGATTATAATAAACGTTTCATTGATACTTAGATTATATTTTTTTTATGTTCTGGTGCTTGTAATTTGTTCATTCAATTCGTTACTATTCAAAGGCTATATTTGATTCAGTCAAAATGCACTATTTTTCAAACACTGGATTATTACAATTCTCTAATTGCACAATACCGGAATTACTTTCTCGGCACCCTTCAGCTTGGCATCAGAGCTCTCGAGCTCAGTTGGACCGTGGATAGTGAAGAAGCAGCATCGACACTCACTCAGAGTTTATTCCCTTGCCGACCAGTGACCAGGATGGACCTACCCTGCTGCTCTCTCCCCTCTTCCTTCCCCCCCCTCAACCACACCCCGGAGCTCATTCAATTGCTGATCTCTGACTAGAATGGACCTCTTCTGCTCCCGCACCCCCTCCCTCATCCGCACCACGGAGCTCATCCATCGCCGGACACCTAACTGTCAACATCAAGAATGATCCTTATGGCATTATTGCTCCAAGGAGGAGTAAACCTATATATGCTTCTGCTCCCGCCCCTCATAGCTCTTTGAATCAATTTCATTAACCCTTTAAATCAATTTAGTCGCGCCTGGATTAATCAATTGATGTTTCAGAAATCGCTCGCTCTCACTACTCCAGAGGATGGGGTGGTGATGGGGCAAGCACTCAGAGATCCATGCCTCCGGAATCGTCTTCCAGGTTAAACAAATGTAGCCAATGTCAATCAGGGCGACACAGCAGTTTTTCCCATTCTGACCGAGACCCCTTCCAGGTTAATAAAATACACCCGATGTCAATAAGGACGAAAATGCGCCAGTAACCCGTCGGTCCTACTACTGCTGCTACTGGAAGTACTCTAAGTATTCGATTCATAATAGGTGTGAAGACAGTTAAAATTATTGAACAGTATATTCCACTTACAATCTGTATCATATATAACGTAGAGAAAAATAAGATACTATTTTCCATTGACAATTCAACCCAATATCACATTATCACATTTCGCCATCTGAGATGACAATGTTGGATTTCGAATAATAGTGCTTACCTCCCATGTAATTAACGAACATAACTAGAAATAAGTTTTTTTATATTTTATTTTGTACATCGAATTTTTATAATTTTAATGACTGTTTTTAATTTATCGTAACGTAATTTTGGATTTATATACGTTTCCAAAGCTTCCTTTCAATTTCGTATTTAAATTAGACTATATACTTTGTTTCAGACCTACTTTTGATTGGAATAATTATGTTTGCCACTAGTGGTCTCTTATTATATTATGCATTGAATTGCTAAATTTATAAAATTCACGGCATAAAACGTATTTTATCTCTATTCAGAAATTATTTTGTTAGTAGCTTTCGTGTTGACGTGAAACGTATGGTGTTTATTGAACATAGTCGCTTTCGTTGCATCTGTACATATCATTAGACAGTTAATGAATTTTCTTGTTTAACTTTTTAAAAATTTAAGTTTGTGAGTAGATCTGTATGCCTCCTAGCACCGTTTCTAAGGTAATGTGAATACCATTTCCGAAACTGTGAATATGCTTAACAGCAACTGCTTGCTAGTAGGATTCTTACTGGCTATTCTCTTTCCACGTCTACATCATTTCTCTGTTTATTTGAGCGAAATGTCCATTACTTTTATTACTGCGCTATCATATAGCTAGACGTCGTTTCTCGCGTAGGTTTAATGCTCGTTTTGTGAAGCAACTAGCTTATAATTAAGATATTAGTGCACAGCTCTCATTCCGATTTGCCAGTAAAGGTTTTAGCTATGACTTTAGAAACGTTCTTCCATTAAATACACGTTACTTTAAAAGCCGATAGCTAACGCGATGGCGTTTGGTTTGAGGCATCCTAGAAGTGAGTTCCGTAATGAAAGAGGATTAAAAACAGTTCGATTTATAAGATATTAAACCACACCTCCCCCCCCCCCCGGCAAAGTAACAAACAACAAAGTGTTAACAGTTGGCCAACTGTTGGCAACGGTGGCAAACATTCGCTTTTATGACTGTCAGAATTTCCTATGTGGTTGAAAGTCACATAATATTAATAAAAATGACATTACACATCTATAAGTAACTGTAATGTGAGCCAGTGATCTCATAGTGACTGTTGTTATAATTCAACATATGCCCCAAATGCAGACGAAAGACAAAATGCTAACTGTTACTGACTGCTCGAAAAATATTAGCAGCAAGTTAATGGGCCATTAATGGCATGTAAACTGTTTTTTTACCGCTGCAGACATATTAGTAGCAAGCTTGGGACCTTTTGTGTAATGTCAACTGTTCCTTATTACTGAAGAATCATTATCAGCCATATTATAGGTAGGGCCAACTGTTTTTCGAGAAAAGACATGTGCCCACGATAGACATCAACATTCTACTTGCACACAATCAGATATAATTTAGCTATTTACTAGATGTCTGTACGAGGATACATTCTCTTTTTGACTGAGCTTATCATAATTAAGTTACTCCCGCACTGAACTTCCGTGATTGGCTGGCAGACACCTCAGATGAGTGAGAATTAAAATCACCGTACCACGAGATTTTTTATGACTACCATGTTTTCCAGTCCAACTAGTCATGTAATATTTTCTCGAAAAAACAGATGGCCCTAATCATGGGCCATTTATATAATCAAAACTGCTGTTGCTGGGAAAATATTAGTGAGAGTTTCATGGGTCATTAATGTCATCACAACTGCTGTTGCTGGGAACATATTAATGAGAATTTCATGGGCCATTTATGGTAGGCCAATTATAAGTTGTCGTGAAATAGCAAATAACATATAAGAATTCACTTCTGATTTTATTTCATGCATATGTGTAGTAAAATTATCATTTGACATATTAGTAATAATAGGAAAAAATTATTTCTTGACTCAAAACCTGCAAATCGTAACATGTGAAAAATTCTTTATTTTTAATTTTAAATACTGCCTGAAAGTATCCCGTAACTAAAATACCAGTATTTTAAACAAAACACATACTTCCCAGTATTTACTCGTGGTTCTAACAAAAATTGTGTCAATATAAAACCAAATTATGCAACTTTCACGTGTAAATATGATTCAGATTTAGGCTACTTAAAAGGTTTTGCATGAAGTCATGAATTAATAATCATTGCAACATTTATAAAGCGGAGAAATAAATCATTTTTATTTGTATGAAAACTAAATATTATCATTATTTTTTTAATGTATGGCAATCTGCTTTTAAGTGGATCATAAGTCGCTAATAACTGGGTTGCAAGGGGAAAATAGCTGGGCCACAAGTGGATTGCCATATGTTGGTTGACGACATTTATTTAACTTAAGATATGGCAGAATCAGCAAGCCAGGCAGCCATTGATGTTACTCATGGCCCACTGATGGTGCCGGCATGCTTCGGGTACAGTTGGCCACGTAAAATGGGGCCGCTTATGCAACATGAGAATTGTCTGAAGAGAGGTCCAGATGTGGCCAACTGCACACAGCAGTCAAGAGTGTGGGCCACCTGCACCTGGCGGGCATTACAGAGGTTGACTGATTAAGGGAAACTGTTTGTGGGCTGCTCGTGTACAAGCAGATTTGCTCAAGATAGCCAACTGACTTTTTCTTCATAGGCCATAATATTCGGACCCTTAAGTAGATATGCATGCTAATTAAATAACTAATTTTTCTTTTGTAGACCAAACAGGATACACATTCATCATTTATATATTGCATTTTAATTCTCACGAGTGGCAACAACTGCATATGACCCAGGCAGTGTTCAGTTGTTTTTGGGAGGCTGTAGCTTCGAACTCAGTTCTCTGAAATAGGAATCTTATTCTTCAGGTGATTTTGCGTCCCTGTCTCAGGGGAAAATTTTACACAGTTCCGTAACATTTTTACTGACTGGCCCAGACTTGAATATGGCACCACTTTCTGCGAGGATACTAGCAGGTAGCTAGGGCCGACAACTAGCACACTACAAGGTAGATAAGGCCGACAGCGAGCACACTAGAAGGTAGCTAGGGCCAAACAGCGAGTACACTAGCATGCAGCTAGGGCCGACAGCGATCACATTAGCAGGTAGCTAGGGCCGACAGCGAGCACACTAGCTGGTAGCTAGGGCCCACAGCGAGCATACTAGCAGGTAGCTAGGGGCGAAAGCGAGCACACGAGCAGGTAGCTAGGACCGACAGCGAGGACATGGAGGAAGTTGCTCAAAGAAGCAGCAACGAGGAAGGGATCGGCCATGGAATGTAGGAAGAAACAGTTACAACATTTATTTATAGTGATTTCGGAAAGCCATGGAAAACTTAAATCAGAATGTGCGGATTGGGAATCGATCCCGGTTCTTTCGAATGCGAGTCCTGTGATTTACCACCGCTCCACCTCGCTCGCTGAGCGAACCCTATAACTAATTTTCCATAGCTTAAAATATTTTGTTTGGAACTCAGCCTTAAATTTTATTTTCTGCTGACACATTATTACTTTAAAACAACAACTATACTAATAGATTGAGATATAAATCCTGTAATCTAATCATTAGCAAAATGTTTAAGTAATCTAATCAATAAAAATTATTTCATGTCGACCTCAACAAAGCTCAGCCTGGTGACTAAACAATTCACATTTCTATATTATTTATTTTATAGTAGCAACCGCAAGGACGCTTAGAGCTGTCAAGTGTTTCAAAGTAAAGGCCCTTACACAATTGAAAACTTTAATATTTACTTTACTATTCAATTTTACATTTGTTTTCCGAGATGTTCTTTCTAATGGATCTTAACACAATGGAAATGTCAAAGGTAAAGTCAAGCACTGTTGACTTCACGATTTCGAAAAGTTGAAGTTTAAAGTCAAAGTCAAGCAGTTATTTTGCCGAGAATCTAACAGAGGATATTTTGAAAGTGCCTTATTATATTGAAGGAGTATTTTAATCTCTGTATATTAAACAAAGCTCGTCTTAAATTAAATAATTGGCAAACGAATATAATGTGAAGTGGAAATATATGACTTGGCATATTTCAATAAAGTAAATAAAAGGGTTTTTTGTTTTGAAATTAACTTAAAAAAAAAAGGTGCAAAAATGCATTCCTGGATAATATCATAATTGTTTTCATAACAAAATACACATGTTTACAGAGCTCGCAGAACCGATGTTCAATTGTCTGAACTCTGACTTTACAATATCGGGTATTGGTAGTTTCGTCAGAGGAAACGAAATGTAAAGTCAGAAGCTAAAGTTTTCTATTGTGTAAGAAGTTGTAAGCACTCTGTTAAGGCGATCAAGCCCGTGTGGTTCCACCGGGCTGGCGCAGGGCAGTGTGGGCTGCGGGGACACTTACCTTGGCGAACATGACGTGTAGAGCGTGGCGACGTCGTGCGGACCTAACTAGCAATCTGCGGCCCCGGAATGTGTTCTGGGCCGGCAGTCCTCGTTTATATACAGCGTGGGCGAGCACTTCCTACTGTCACGGCGCTTCCCAAAACATCGACACCTGAGGCGAAGGCCAGCGCCTAGCCCCGCCCCTCCCACGACCCAGGTCCCACCTCCCTCAAATTAATTACCACTTTCTCACGCTAGACAGCAGTGAGGCTTGGCTGCCTGTGCAATTTGCCGATATTTCGATAACCTAACTGTATTTCTCGATAGTCGCACTTGCGATATGGCCCTACAATGTTGAGCAATAATCCGCATATCGTAACATTAGTGAAGAGAAGAGATTTGGGCGGCTCTTAACAGACAGGTCTTGAGAGTCAATGAGGGTCATTGAAGTGAATGTGGAGCGGCGCCGGAATGAGGTGGTGGGGGGAACGGGAGATCCCCGAGAAAACCCGCCGACCAACGGCACCGTCCGGCACGATTCCCACTTGCGAAAATCTGGTGACCCGGCCGTGGATTGAACCCGGTTTGCCTTGGTGGGAAGCCAGCGTACTAATCGCTCGGCCACCGTGGCCCTGTGACATTAGTGATAAGCGATGTTGGTCAAGGAACCTGTGTGTTCGAAAACAATTTAGTTCTGAATCAGTTTGGTGATTGGATCATTTGAATTGTTACGAGTATTATCTGCCTGCCACGATTCACGGACGGTCAGTACCAGAGAAACTTAATTTTGATTGGCTCACTCATGAAACAGACTGTTTTCACACAAAGACAACGGACCATTAGCCAAAGGGAGACTGCAAGTGTGCACATAGGCTATTGAAGTCTAACCTCCGCGTAAATCTTTTCGCAAAAAAAAAAACAGGTGGCCGCAGATATTGGTGATATTATAGAGAAATGCGGTTTTATAGTCTGTCCACGGTAAAGTGAGCATTTTTTTTAAGGCCCTTATAAATTTTCCCTTTAACCCAATTTCTATCTCCCTGCTGCTTTTTAGTATAAACCTTGAAATGTGACAAATAAACACAGTGTATACATTTCATCATTCTCAAAATTTAACACCTAAGGCTGTAACAATATATATTTATTAATTGTTAATGCCTGCTGGGAGGGCCTTAAAGATTGCTCACTTTACCGTGGGGAGCTTATACCTATATGCAATGTTGGCGATATGCGATGTTGGCGATATGCGATGTGTGCGATGTCTATATAAAACATGTTTCGTATATATTACCAACGTCTTCAAATACTCTTATGGAGCTATATATCGTACAGATACTGATATAGCCAGATGATTCGAAACTATATTAGACAGTGTATATCGCACAGCCCCAGCTAGGAGGGAATGTGCCCTTCCGCTAAAAACACCTAGGTTATAGTAGGTGCAAGGTCACACGTTAAATAACTATACATCGTGGAGTAAATAAATAAAGAGCGATTAATTTTATGTTAACGTGTTCATGCTCAGATTATCTCGGCCAGGCTCTGGGTAATAGTTGTGGTTTGATTGGCTACAGTGTGCTATTCCCTATAGGTTAGGCTGCTGGCTAGCGAGTATGTTATCAGACGCCGCTGATTGGCGAACAGTGTTTCAACATGTAATTGGGTGTATGGTTGCATTTCGCAGTATAAGCAACGAATTTTCAATTCTCTATTGTGGATTACTCTGTCTCTTTACTGTAGGCGGTGTTCTCGAAGCCGTATGGCTCTGATTTTAGTCTCAGGACCGATAAATATAAATTTCCCGTAGTGCTAGCAAGAATTAGCAGTAAACAATGTTAACGAATATCAAGAATCGACACAGCTCACACCATATACTGCTACACGCTTAAGCATAAGCAGCGGGTTTTTGCCGTGTAGAAGTGTACCATAAATTACGTCAAGTTGCTGCTTTACAATTTAATTTAAATGAACGAGAAATGATTAACACAACATTCTCCACTGCAGGTGTTCACTACAAAACTGAAGCAAGAGAGAGAGAGAGAGAGAGAGAGAGAGAGAGAGAGAGAGAGAGAGAGAGAGAGAGAGAGAGAAAATATATACTACACAACCAAATACGAAAATGATTTTAGTATTTATAATTAAGCAGAAAAAAATTCCATTATTAAACATAATTATCTGTTTATGTTAGATATTTAAAAAACTATTTCTACATTTTTTTATAAAGTGTTTCAATGTTTGAAGTTGTATTATTATTTTTTTGGGTAATTTAATTTGGTTTAACGATTTCCGTATTTTATGAATGCCTCCGTTAAACTTCAGGAACAACGTACAAAAAAGGTGTCAAGTAACTTAATTTATCCAGCCACGATGCGATGTATATCTCTCGGAATTTTATCCAACAACATGTAGCAGTTACATATACTTCAAAGGTTCGTACGTGGAATTACGTCTCCTCTACATTCGCTATGCTGAAAGATTCCACCATAACCACGAGAACACAATATTTCGTATACAATTTGAACGTCCTCGCTGAATAAAATGTTATTAAAACTTATTTTTACTTTCAAATATGTAAGTTACTTTATTTTATCTTATTACCTCCTGAATAACGTTGCTTACCATGTACATGATTTCCTTATTAATTTAAAGTACTAAATCACAATTAATTTGTTATAATTATATGGTTAAACTAATCAGTAGATACGTGGAAATATTCTCGGATTTATCTGGGAATCGGGTAAAATTTAAGCAGTTGATGCACAATTTACATGGAACCTACTGGAAGAATGTGAGGTAACAAGCACGCAACGAAATTAATGGACGAAATTAACGGTCGACAAATGTCTGAGTATAGACTTATTGAGAGTGTGAAGTATAGAATACGGACGAATATTGTCGCGTTTTCTAGTTTGCTTTAATTTAGTTGTAAACGTAATATTTGAGAATCTTGGGAGGTTTGTACGAAGGAACACTAAGGGCAATTTCTTGTAAATGGGACGGAAACCCTTTTGGTAGTTAAGGCTGTGTGATATCCATTCTTCGGTATCGTTTCTAAATGTGTTATTGGTACGATATATACAGGATGCGTCCTTTAAAAAAGGCCCCGTGTCGATGCCATCCCGCAGCGTATCCTCGCCCGTGCCTTTCACAGCTTTTGGTATCGTCTGCAGACCTGCATCAATGTCAATGGCGGCCACTTCCAGCACCTACTCTAAGTTTTTTTATGTCACACTGGACTCTATTTCCTCATTCCCTCGCTCCGTTTCACACATGTCTCACGGGGCTTCTTTTAAAGGACTCACTCTGTAGCTTCCTGAAATAATTGAAGCACTATGGCGATGCATAGCAAATTTCGCTTATATTCGTAACGCAAATACCGCCATCGTAAATATCGCTCATATCGTAACCGAAAATATCGGTCATAATTATATCGCATATATCATCATCAAAAATAGCTTCCGTGATTACATTTAACATACCGAAACCCGAATAACTTCAATGTAGCATACATAAATTACACTCCACCTTATTAGGGGCATTATCGGCCCTACTTGTACATACGAAAGGGAAGTATTTCCCCTCACTGACTGATCAGAACAGAACAGAACATATTTAAATGGCTCCAGTACCCAGCCGAAGGCCATAACTGGTCTCAGTTACATGAATTTAAAATAAATTTAGAAAATAGTCGAAACATAAAATTTGTCGCGTTATAGCATTTAAAAACAAGTTAAATTTTAAAACAGAGGCTTAAAATTATTTTACTAAAGTTTAAAAGAAAAGGTTACATTATAATTTTTGAATGTCAAAAGTTGTCATCTACCTCCACCCTTGAACCCTCACCACTACATCCTATCCGGAGACTTCACTGACTAATCAGTACACAGCCCAAACTTCTGGACCTAAAAATATGTCATTGTCGGGCTGACTTCCGATTAGAGTGCGCGCACCGACTATGTTATCGCCAGTATTGCATATCACTGATATTGTATTTTGCTTAAATCGTAGTATGCGATATATTTCTCTACACCATTGAACCATGTCGCAGTTGAAATATCTATGAATTATTGTTTCGTGATTCATATAACGCTATATTGGGAAGTCCTATGGGCGGGATCATGGATCTAATCCAAGGACTCTCTAGTGTATCACCAACACGCCCGGTAGGAACAATAATACAAACATTCACTCTTGAAGTTTTGCTCGTTTTACTGTCAAGCTCATAAGAGTCTTTCAATTACGATGTTAGTGTAGTCTTTACGCGGTTACCTGTACAACTTCTAAAGATATGTTGATTATCTCCTTGTCTTCTTAAGGTGTGTTCTTCTGCAACGGGCAACCCGACTTCGCCTCACTGAGGCGATCCAGCGTGATGACATTTCTCATGCCCCTATCAAATGAAACGGCGAAATTCTATTCGGAGCTTAGCAACACTGCAGTCTTTACTTGTATGTCCGTAAAGTAAACAGAATAACAATTTATTACATCCAATTTATATAAATGTAATCTTTACGCGCTTAACACGAAGTGAAGACGCGGAAATACTTTACCGACATCACTTAGCGCGCTGTCAGCGCATATTTTAAACTCCGCGTGGGCACAGTAGACATGCCAATTTGTGTGTGTCTAATCCGGCCAGTATTTTTTTTTTACAGAAATTGCATTTGAAACAGTCAAATTATTCGTAATGAGTCGTTATATTAAACAGCAATGATTGACCAAAATTGACAAGTGAAAATATGTCAGATATATTCGTATTACAATTATGTACACTGTAAAAAAATTGAGGTAAAATTCCCTTACGTGTAAGGGTAGCTAACTAGCTCTACATGTAAGGTAAGATTAACTTTTAAATGTAGCATAAATTAACATAACAAGTACTATTCCCTAATTGCATGGAAAAAAGTACCTGACAAGAGTGGTAGAAATATACCATACATGTAAGGGAAAATATGTTATATTGTACAACAAAATTATATTTAAAAATACCCCGGAATATTAGCCTTGTTAACTTTTTTACTGCCTATATCCTCTGACGAATAGTAACTGAAACATCAACACTAAAATCCTTGACACTTGCTGGCGGATGGGCGCGAACCATCGTCTGTTATGACGGTAGACCATGACGACAACATGATAGCAGCAGTGAATATTAGTGTGTTAAATTATTGTTTCTTCTGCCCGTTTCCCCACTTAGCTGTTGAGACAATGCTGAGGAATACACGAGTCGTTATAATTTCCCCATCCATGTACGGGATTTTCCACTGCCATGTACGTGAAATTTACTCCAGAGTGCGGTGATTTTACTTCACCCGTAAATAAAACTGTGTTTCCCCCACGAGTCTGCGAATATTACCTTACACTTGTCAGTTAAAGTTACCATGATTTTTTACAGTTTACAGAAATAAATAACGTACGCTCAGTCATAGATGAAAGCAAGCGACGCGAGATGCCTTGCCTGTCACTCGCTCATACTCGAGTCAACTCTCATTACAGTTTGGACGTTCACCGACTTCCTGTAGAAGAGGAGATGCGATGACGCGATACAGATCTTAGCAATACGACATATGCGGCACTGGACGCCAAGTCAATTAAAGGTTGTTCACGATAAAGTGAGCACTTTTTAAATAAACCTTAGAAAATAGTCACTATTCCTACCTGCATATATTTCAACGTGTGTCCCGAGTGACATGTGCCCAGTAAAGTTGGTAACGATGGATGACAAGTAGTTCTATATCTTAACGTCGAATAAAAAGTGTTAGGTAACCATTTTCGATAGCTTAAATTCTTTCTTTCACTTTATATTGTGCAACAAAGTGAAAACATTAGAAGATTTGTTAGATATTTACTTTTCAAATAATTTCACTGTTGTACTTGACTGACGCATGAATAAAGGGATGAGGCCCACGACAATGTGAATTATAGTTAACATGGAATAATACACAACGTGTATACAAGTTGATTCGATGCAGGTCTTTCAAAAGTGCTCATTTTACCGTGAATAGCCTATAACAAGATAACATAAGGATAACTAAACCGTTTCCAATAATTTTACTTCCAAACAATAATGGCCGAATGATACGCGTTTTGAAAAGTTAGCTGCGATCTGCACCATCCATTGTATGGAGTTATAAGGAGATTTTTCAAAGATCTATTTCAAACATTTTAATTTAACCATGAGCCATCAAAGAGAGGCCTGGAATAGTGATAATATGCAAACATATATTATTATGTTTCTTTCGTATGACTACACTTTTCAAATAAAAAATTCGAGCTGGAGTGAACCTAGGGCGAGGCAATACTCACCGAGTGACGGGCTTTCCAACTGGGACCAGTAGTTGCCCGTCATCGCCAGACATGACATAAAGCGAGACCCTAGGATGGAGTGGTGCTGGAATGCAGTGGCCGGGAGAAGGGGAGTACCCCGAGAAAACCCACCGGCAAGCGGAATCGTCCAGCACGACTCCCACATGCGAAAATCCGTGAGTGAACCCGCCGAGTATCGAACCCGGATCTCTCCGTGGGCGGAGGGGCGCGCCTTATCCACTGCGCCGCCGATGCCCTACTCTTTTCTAATAACTTCGAAAAATCAGTTTGAAACAGCAATTCGAAACTGTAGGTTACGGGGTGTATTACGTTCCAGAGTACAGAACAAGCTGGTGAACAGAAGCCAACTGGTCTGGCGGTTCCCTCCATACCGGTATGTCCGTTGATTGGCCAGGAGATGATGTCAGAGCTGGCTCGGTGCGTGGCTGGCTACGCTGTGTTATTTCGGCCTGCGTCTCACAAGTCCTTCTTCGCCTGCTTGTAGGCAACTGACGTCTTGCCAAGTGAGGACATTTGCCTGCAGTTCGGGATCCATGCGGCTGAAGAGCGAAATAATACAGAAGTTAAACTTTCATGTATAACACTAAATTCGTACATAGGAGCCAGGAAAAGCCCCAATTAGAATCAACATGATTTGTCTGCTATTCGCCAGTCGCTGACTGGGGAAGAAGTTACCACACTGCAGTGTTAACCAATTCTTAGGGTCCTGCAAAATTCGCGTTATTATTTAGTGACATGCTAGGCGTCACTGTTATATACATAACTAAGAGCAGTTCGTGATGTCACTGGCTACTGGCAACTATACAGCGTCATTCACCTGTGTGACTGCGTCACTAACTATTGGCTGCTCAATCACTGAGTCTTTACTATTGGCTGAAAGCGTCCTTGGGACGTGACCCGCAGGTTGTCGACGAATGACAGAAGTCAAACGAGAATACATAATCTTGGATTATAGTCTGCAGCTACAAGATAACGCGACTTTTGCAGGTCCCTGACAATTGCGTATTTGACACAGGACGATGAGCGCGTTCAGAAGTTAATTCTGGTACGTTCTGTACATAATTTTCTGCTCGGTTGTCTACTTACTGTAAACTTGAACAAATTATATTCCGGGTAAAGACAATTAAGTGTAGTTATATCAGCCATTATTTATGTTCTTCAAATAACAAGTAGAAACTTTCATCTCTATTATCGCAGTTCTGTGCACAGTGAGCTGTAAGTACTGCACAACTCTTTTGAAAAGAGAGTTGTTCTTATCTATTGCGTCAAAAAAAAATTGCTTATGACCGCACTATATAAAACTGTATTGGAATTTTTTCATCTTAAGGGGGCCGCATACTAGGCGCTAGAAATGTTATGCAGTGTCTTGGGAAATACATATTTTTAACGAAACTATCACACGTGCGCCCGATTTGCTAATTTACGAAAAGAAAACAAACTTCAGGTGATTACGGAATGTTGCTTTCAAGACACTACGCATGTTAAAACCACTATTTCGAAGCCCGCCAATATAGCATAAAACAGCCATTTCTGACCGCCGTATGTCAAAATGTGCAGATTGAATCTACGTGGAACTCAGATACAATCCTGCATTGAACTTTGCATCAGACTTTCTACCAGTAACAAAAATATGGTCACCGCTTAAAGACCCATAGAAAAACGGTTCGACAAAAAGCCTGCCCGCTAGTTTAGCTTCGCGTATAGTAGCTATGCGGTACTTGATGTGCGTGCCAATGTCGCCCTTAGCGTTCCCTAACTCCTGTGCCGTGACACGTCAGGTAGGCGGTCCCCTTAATATAGAACATAATTAGGTACGCATTTCTGAGAGTATTTTGTTAGTTATAGCAGCAAAATTTAAAGATTTTTCTCTTGTATTCTTCACGGAAAACTGTGGATAAAACTGTAATAGCATGTACGGGCGAAAGTTGTTTTAAACACAGAATTTCGAAATTAATACTCTATGATAGATTAATTATTTAACTATATTAGGTATTACGTATGAGTTTGTACTTCTTAATGCTGGAATCCTTCAATGCCTGTCCTAGCCAATCGGCGAACGTCAAAGCCTACCTCAACTGTGTGAGTCGATGGCCTCGCCTCTGTGGCTAGAAGGCAATCACCTGGGGCTTAGGCTGCATTTATAAGCGCAGGTTGCTTAGCAGGGCGCACTCGACTTGCAGCTCCAAGGACACGACCGGAAGTGTGGTGATGTCCTGATGAAGTTGTTTCAAAACACGACAGCGCGGTGCATGATCCGTGACACGTCGACACGTCGGCTCTGATTTCTCCTCGCATTCTACACGTGCAAAACACGTAAGTCTCTAGTTACAACACTGCCAACACACTCGAACTCGTATACAGGATGGACCAGAGTACACCACCATTTTAAAATGTGTATAATTCGAAAATTTATCGATAGGTGTTGCTCCTGGTGTCGAACCCTGAGAGTTATAGGCTGTTCACGGTAAAATGAGCATTTTTGGGAAGCCACTGCTTAATATATAATTGTACACATGTTGTGTGTTTTTCCGCCTTACGTAAAATTAATATTACCATGGACTTAATCGCTTTATTCATGCGCTGGTCAAGTGAAACTGTGAAATTATTAGAAAAGTAAATATTGTACAAATGTGCTCATTTTTACACTTCCATGTATTAAAAAATACAGAAAGCGAGAGAAATAATTTAAGTTAACACAAATGGTTACCTAACACTTTTTGTTCGACGTTAATATAAGGAAATACTTTCCCCTGCATCGTTACCAACTTCACAGGACACGTGTGTTACCCATTCCGCCCGTTTAAATATATGCAGGCAGGGGCAGTGACTTTTTTCTAAGGCTGATTTCAAATATGCTCACTTTATGATGAACAACTTTGCATGCTAGAACTGGACGCGTGGCCAGGGTACTCTCACCGAAAGACGGTGATAGGTGCAAGATACGTAGACCTTATCACAGTCCTCATAAATATAGAACAGGTGATTTTATTATCATGGGACAGATATGGAGTAAAAAGTCTCTGTTTGGCTAGCCAGCAAGCATGCCCCTTTTCGAACGTATTGACTAAATGAACTCTACACCGTAAGATCTCAAACATTCAAGCATTCATCGCGCGAACTTGTGACACATGCTGCTTGTGTACAAATCACGTGTGCATTGTCACAGTTTAAAACACAAGAGGCGTCATGTATATTATCAGCTAGTGGTGTGTCCAACATATGTGTCACAAGTAGGGGAAGCACTCTGCAACACGAACACAAGGCGGATATTTCCTTGGCGTAGTGCATGTCTGTCGAGGTTGTCATAATGACGAGACACATCGGCTCAGTTCGGTGGATAAAGCCAGGCTTCACAATGCATGGGCGTATAGGGTATCAAAGGCTAAATGTGGACACAGATCTCTCAGTCGTTTTTTTTAAATACTATTTTCAACTAAAGAGTTTTTGTTAGAGATTGAACTCATCTAGATTTGTAAACCTTTCAATTTTATTTTTTAAATTTCAATTGTACATTTTCATTATTTATAATACTGTGAAATTTTATAAATAATAAAAAATTACATTTAAACTTTAAAAATTAAAATTAAAACGGTTTACAAAAGGACATGCGTTCCATCTTAAACAAAAAATCCTTGGTTGAAAATACTATCACAAAACTGACTGAGAGATCTGTGTCCGTATTTAGTCTTTTATTCCCTATACGACCATGCATGGTGAAGCCTGGTCATAAGGAGCAAGGTGAACAGCGACAATATCCGCGGGATTTCAAATGGCCGCGGCGACACTCATGACAGGGCGGTCAAGGGGCGATTACGCAAATGAGCCTCTCGTAAGAGGCCAACCCCTACAGCCGTCCGTCACGCGATTCCGTGTAGCTGGCCGCGGTCCAAGTCCGTGCCACACAGTATCGCCGGACGATGCCACTGGCAGTGGCAAAACAAAGGTCAGGTGGTACCCGGTGTGGAAAACTTATCGTCACCCCTTTCCCCTTTTATATATTGAAATTATTAAAAGAAGAAACATATATGTTTACAGTAGCAAGTGTTATTGTTTGGTCTATTTCCTTAACACTGTGAGCATAAGCACTTGAACCATTTTCCCCCCTAATTTTATTCTCTAGAAATTTGGAAATCGCATCATCAAAATCAATTCCTTTCGCTACTTTGTTTTTAACTGATAAGATGGTTAAGCCAGAGAGCCGATCGTGACTCATAGTGGACCTAAGATAACTCTCGAGATTAATTTCAGTTTAGAAAAAACTCCTCGCACATGGTGCTTATGAAACACATAACGTTAACAAAATTATTTTGACTAAAGTTAGATCTGGTACAGGATCTGAAAATTCGTATTCAACGACAATCTCTAGAGAAAACCATTTCAGAGAATTTTATTTTGAAACTTCGGCATCTTGTAGATGTTTTCTTAGCTGTCAGACGAAGTTGTTCACTAGTTTTAAATGCAGTTATTAAAGAAAAAAAGTGTCGTGAGACTAAAAATACATTTTTAATTCTTGCCATGTTTTCACTCTCTTAGTGATGAAACCTGGGGCGGCCCGCACACCCTGCCTCGAACCTTCCACCGCTACTGGCCACTGGTTGGCGGATCTCCCCCGCCCTCGAGTTCCAACGCTGCTCCACACTCACATCGCTCCACCTACACTGCACTTCACACAGTATTTAATAATACGGAAATGGTGGCTCCCGCCCCGCCATTTCCTTCCCGAGTAGGTGCTTCCCTTCAGCTGCACCGCAGCGACTTTTACTCACGATGACCAGCGGACTGATTCTCACTGAGAATTCAGTTGCAATCAGGACAACTAGTGAAGAAGCAACTCTACCCTCTGTCAAATCAGCACCAACATTTTCGGGCACGTGTCAAATTAATTCGTGGTGCATGACACACTTTGAATACTTTATCTCTCCGTTCACTTTCGACAGCATTTTTGTGGAGTTAAGATGTCTTTATAATAACTAATAACCTAGCAATCGTCTGCATTTTGGCTAACGAATAAACCACTAGAATATTATTCCTGACACGTATATCAAATTGTACTTATTTTAGAGCCATGGTCCACCAGCTTCTTCTATATATTAATTTGTCTCCTCTAAATAACATGTTTATTATATTGCTAGATATGTGTTGCGTTTACTATTATCTGACAACTGACGAAAGACGACGTCGTACACAAGAGGCGAAATGATTTAAATGAATCCAGTAAATGAATTTGTCAGGAAATTTATATGAAAATTTATTTCGGATGTTTCCTGTGAAATTCCAATTGTTACAAAAATGTTTTATTGTTTTATCCGTAAAACTAATTGTGTCAGTCACATTGTTAACTTGAGTTTGTTTTCCGCGCAGGCAAATTTTGGCAGTTATCAAAATGCTGTTCGCTTTTATACACTTCCTTGTAAAACAGATATGCATTTCATGAAGATTATGACGTACGCCTAGTATAGTTTGGTGAAAGTCTGAAATTGGAAACAACTTTACGTTTTTTCGTCAGCGTGACATTTACTGATTGAACAGCGCTAATTTGATTCCCACTGGGCCAATGCCAAACAAACACGCATCACTTCAAATGCATAGTGCGAAAAGACACAAGAAGTTGGATGGGATAAAACCTGCAGTGAGTGTGCAGACCCTTCTATAAAAAAAACGTGAAAGTAGAATGGGCATTGTGCCCTACTCAGTTATGAAGACGTCGACAGTAAGTGTTATGGATTAGGAGCAACAATTTTACAAAGGTACTTGATATCTAGCTGTAGTTGACAATTCTAGAAACCAGATAAAGTTTTTCGACTAGATGGTTAGGAGCCACCCCACCAGTAACAGATGTTCAATACAGGACTACATGGTTGGGAGCCAAGACGCCAGTCGCAGACTCTCAATACAAGACTGGATGAATAGGAGCGAGACAGCCAATCACATATACTCTATACCAGACTGGATAATTAGGAGTCAACCCACCACTCCATGCTCAACACCAGACTGGAGCCAGCCCGCCAATCACATATACTCAATACCAGACTTGAAGGTTAGGAGCAAGCCCATCAGTCACAGGTGCTCTATACTTCACTGGATGGATAAGAGCCAGCCCCCTGTCACAGACTCTCAATACAGTACTGGATGGTAAGGAGAAAACCCATCAGTCACAGACACTCAATAACTTTTGAGTTGTTAGGAGCTAGCCCGATAGTCACAGATGATCAATGCCAGACAGGATATTTAGGAGTCAGCCCAGCAGTCACAGATGCTCAATACCGAACTGGATGTTTAGGAACCAGATCTCCAGTTACAGATTCTCAATACCGGACTGGATGATTAGGAGCCAGCCCACCAGTCACAGATGCTTAATACCAGGCTGAATGATTAGGAACCAGCCCATCGTTCACAGATGCTCAATACCAGACTGGATGTTTAGGAGCCAGCTGGCAAGTCACATGTACTCCCTACCGGACTGGATGGTTAGGAGCCAGCCTGCCTTTCACAGATGCTCAATACCAGACGGAATTGTTAGGAGCCAGCCTGCCAGTCACAGATGTTGAAAACCAAAATGAATGGTTAGCAGTCAGCTCGCCGGTCACAGATGTTCAACACCATACTGGATGGTTAGGAACCAGGCCGCTAGTCACAGGCACTTAATACCTGACTGGATGTTTTTGAGCCAGCTCACAAGTCACAGAAGCTCCCTACTCATCTGGATGGTTAGGCGCCAGCCCGCCAGTCAGAGATGCTTAGTACCGGACTAGATTGTTAGTAGCTATCCCGCTAGTAATAGATGCTCGATACCGCTTGGATGGTTAGGAGCCAGCACGCCAATCACAGATGTTTAATACTAGACTGGGTGGTTAGGTGCCAGCCCGCCACTCATAGACGTTCCCTACCGGAATGGATGGTTAAGAGCTAGCCCGTCTATCTAATGCTCTCAATACCGGACTGTATGGTAAGGATACAGCCCACCACTTACAGATGTTCAATATCATACGGGATTGTTAGGAGCAAGCCCGATAGAAACGGGTGCTTAATACCCAACTATATGGTTAGGAACCAGCTGCCAATCAAAGATACTCATACAAGACTGAATGGTTAGGAGCCAGCCCGCCAGTCGCAGATATTCAATACCACACATGATGTTTAAGAGCCCGCCTGCCAGTCATAGATGCTCTATACCAGACTAAATGGCTAGGAGCCAGACCGTCAGTCACAGATGCTTAGTAGTGGACTGGGTGGTTAGGAACAAGCCTGCCTGTTACAGATGCTCAATGCAAGTCTGGAAGGTTAGGAGTCAGCCAACCAGTCACATATGCTCTATACCAGACTAATAGGTTAGGAGCCAGACCGCCAGTCACAGATGCTCAATACCGGAATGGATGGTTAGGAGCCAGCCTTCCTGTTACAGATGCTCAATACAAGACTGAAAGTTTAGGAGATAGTCCACCAGTTACAGATGCTCAATAACGGACTGGATGGTTAGGAGTAAGTCTACCTGTTACAGATGCTCAATACAAGACTGAATAGTTAGGAGCCAGCCCACCAGTCACAGACACTCTATACGAAACTGAATGATTAGGAGCCAGTAACAGATGCTCAATACCAGACTGGATGGTAAGGAGCCAGTCAGCCAGTCACAAGCATTCAATACTAGACTGGAAGGTTAGGAACCAGCCCGCCAGTCACAGATATTCAATACCAGACATGATGTTTACGAGCCCGCCCGCCAGTCACAGACACTCCATACAGGACTGCATGGTTAAGTGCTAGCCTGCCTGTCACAGACTATTAATACCGGACTGGATGGTAAGCAGACAACCCACCAGTCACAGATGTTTGATTCCGGACTGGAGGATTAGGAGCCAGCTCGCTAGTAACATATGCTCAATATCGGACTGGATGATTAGGAACCAGCCCCCAGTCACAGACCCTCAATAAAAGACTAAATGGTAATGTGCCAGCCCGCCAGTCACAGATGTTCTATACCAGAGTGGATGGTAAGGAACCAGCCCGCCAGTCACAGATGTTCAATATCAGACTGGAATGTTTAGAAACCAGCCTACCAGCCATAGATGTTCAATACGAGACTGGATGGTTAGAAACCAGCCCGCCAGTCACAGATTTTCAATACCGGACTGTATACTTAGCAACCAGCCCGTCAGTCACAGATGTTCTATACCGGACTTAATGGTTAGGAACCAACCCGCTAGTCACAGAATCTTAATACAAGACAGAATGGTTAGGAGCCAGCCTGTCTGTTACAGATGTTCAGTACCGAAATGGATGGTTAGGAGCCAGTTCACCAGTCGCAGACGCTCAATAGCGGACTGACCTCATTTTGACCGCGATAGTCAAGTTCGGAAATGTATTAACACACATACATGGGCCGATAAGTAAAAACAAACAGAGGCATGTATGTACGTACGAATTCAGTGAGTGGAACTATTTTCGTTGAAATCATATGTCCCTACCAATGATCGGGTATATCGGGGAAAGTTGAAGAAGTATTAGATTTAAAGATACTTTTGTGTTTATTTCAGTTAGTCCGGATGGATCAGGCAGGATGAAGTAGTTGTCTAACAGACTCTTCTCGCCAAGGCAACTGGTTTTTTATTCCCGGCGGGGCCATGCAGTGAGGAAACACGACAGATGTTGCCTTTGGCTAGCAGGTTATCTCGTAGCACTCCCATTTCTCCTGTACTTGCATTATGACGATTCGACATAGTCACCTCGTCTCACCGCACCGGCGATCAAGATCACTCTGGAAAGGTCCGACCAATACCTCTCAACTCATATTTCAAGCAAATAATGGTTTTTCTCTGTGGCAGCAGCTCGAATATACCGGCGAGTAGTCTAGCCTACAGGCTCGCCTCCCACCAAGGGGGACCGTGTTCAATCCTTGGCCGAGTCAGCGGATTTTCGCAAGTGGGAATCGTGCCGGACAATGCCGTTAGTCGGCGGGTTTTCTCGGCAGCGACATTTTTCTCTACGGATTTATAGGCTGTTCATGGTAAAGTAAGCACTTTTAAAATCAGCCTTTGAAAAATGTCGCTGCCCTTACCTCCATAAATGTTGACGGGTACGGTGAGTGGCACTGGGTGCACAGTAAAGTTGGTAAAATCGGAAGGAAAGTAGGTTCACGACTTAACATTTAATTAAAAGAGTCAGGTAAACCATGTAAATTTTTTTTTGTTTTCTGTTTTTTAATTCATAAAAGCATAAAATTTATAAACATGCATGACAAATTTACTTTCATCATAATTTCACAGTTTCGCTTGACCGACGTATGAATAAAGTGACATGGTCCAAAGCGATGTTGATTTTACATATTGTGAAAAAATACACAATATACATATAAGGAGATCTTAAGCAGGGCATTCGAAATTGCTCATTATACCATGAACAGCCTTAAGATATTTTATACAAAAGCACGAAAAATCTATTTGAGTGGACCACACGAAATTAATTCCTTCGGTAAAGAAACTCTGTGATACACGCTAGCTCAGAGTACACAGCAAAACCTAGTCCATAGAATCTAGTGAGTCATACGGTCCACCTGCATGTAGATATGGATATCAGAGTTATGCGAAAAGTAATTCCGAGACTTCAAAAACTTACATATGTACAAACCTCCAATTTTTTCTTCGGTTATTGGTCGATTGACACTATTCAAGTATATGACTGGGCCAGTTAGAATTAGTTGACTTCTCTACTAAACAACTGTGATCCATGCTAGGCAGCCAGCACATAAAACTAGTAGCAATTAAATCCAACTAGAAGCGAAAGTCCACCTTAAATAAACCTGTTGAAATACCAAATAATAGGAACACTTTTTTGCTCCCGAAAACCAGTTGGCTAGAACAGCCGCCTCACACCAAGGCTAGAACACCCACCTCTCACCAAGGCTAGAACTACCATCTCTCACCAAGGCTTGAACACCCTCATCTCATCAAGGTAAATCGGGTGTCGCACCAAGGCTAGACACCTGCCACTCATCAATGCTTGAACACCCTCGTCTCACCAAGGCTAATCGGTTGTGGCGGCGGCTAGAACACCCGCCTGTCACCAAGGCTAGGACACCCGCCTCTCACCAATGGCCTCTCACCAAGGCTTGAACACCCGCATCTCACCAAGGCTAATCGGTTGTCGCGGCGGCTAGAACAACCACCTGTCACCAAGGCTAGGACACCCGCCTCTCACCAATGGCCTCTCATCAAGGCTTGAACACCCGCATCTCACCAAGGTTAATCGGGTGATGCGGCGACTAGAAAACCCACCTCTCACCAAGGCTAGAACTGTGTACGTATCACCCAAAGCCCATGTGAATCACAGCTGACATTTTAGGTCCAGGGGTTGGCAGGTGGGTATGTGTATGGTCACTATATACATTATCTTGATGTGTTTATTTCTTTAAAATAAATGATAATAAATCATAAATTGATATCATATACGAGAAACAAAATGATATCAAACCACTTCCCGCTTTGACAGAGACGCCTTGCAATCATAATCGAGACAGGAAAGACAACATTATGTATCTTTCTTCTGTATCAACAACACAAATACTCCATTCGGTATAAGTCTTTTCAACTTCCTTCTCAATATGAAGAATATAATTATATTCCTTCCTGGGCTAATACATGAAAACTCGATTCTGCTGACGATTCATTTTGATGTGTCTCCTTTAATGAGACGGAGAAAAGTGAATGAATAAAGAACACAACTTGCTTATATAAGCAACTAATAGGTACATAAATACAACACGAAACACTACGAGTGAAAAATGCAAGTGCGCGACCTTGAAATTCTAACATCCGGTCGGACCACTATTATAAAAATGGACACGGCAAGCTTTAACCTTGGAGGACTCGCATATACACAGACGAGAACTCCGCGTCACCCGGCTGTAGTATTAGGACGGGCGATGAAACGTGGCGTCTATTTTGAGCTTATGTCAGTTTTTCTGATACTAAGGAAAGGGTTTCTTATTTGGAACTCGAGATTCAATGGCCTTGGAAATGAGGACCATATCTTAAACAGGCTTAAATAATGAAATCTGCAATCTGTGAATATTTTACGGAACCATTTGCTGAAGGGGGGGCGACCTGTATTTGATTCTCGGCGGGTTGGATTGTACGTGGATGGGAGCTACAAAGAAGGTTAATTCGCGTGTAACAAGAGTCCATTGATTCTCCCCGGACACGCATATCACTGAATTTCGCAGGGATTCAATAAAGCATGAGGCTCTCCATTCATAATCTCATCCGACCTCCCCGAATGAACTGATGATTCAGTGAAGTTCATTTTAAAATTTCATCATGCCATTTTCGTTACCTCGAGTGTTAAACAAGGGTTTGCAATAGAGACTTGCCACATTTACTTATTATAAGTGTAAATTATATTCCTTAACAATATAACCCAAACTTTAACAGGAGACAGCGACTGACGATACATATGTCTAGGCCTGAAAGCGTATATTTATTTATACGTACCTGCATAACTTAGAGCAAATAAGAAGCTGCTTTAGAGCAAATGTATAAAAATTGTATTCACAAAATGGTCAAGGAACATTCTTTATGATGTTAAATTAATAACACTTAGGTATTTTAACTAAACACACGTAACCATTTTCTATTGTTTCACATGCAATAATTTTTTTATATTTTTGATAACAACCACTTTAGCTTGAAACGAAATATTTCAACGACCTATGTTTAAGATTAAATTTTGATTTAGTATTTAGTCTGTTTGTGCTCGTTGTTATTGCTACATTCTTGTTACTGACCCAGTTGCACACATCATACACAAATTTACAAATTGAGAATACGAAACCCACATTTGTTTTTTATGGTAAAATTGGAAGTCCGGTGACCTTACTCGTGAATAACTGACTGGAAAACCGAATTATTGATTTATGTCATGTCGGTTTTAAAGTCACTTTCGCGGAACACAGCACCCAAAACTCATTGTTTCAGTGGTTATAAGAACGAAGCAATTGCAGTGTGAGGATATGTATTGCACTAACAAGAATTTTTTAGATATTAAACTACTGAAATTCGACGTCACAGTGAATGTACGCTAAGTGGCACAAGTGTATATATAATATATACTGCTATGTTAAATACTATACTGTTCCCCCATTAAACTAATTTCACTGTTAATATTGGTGTCAAATAGAAATAAAACAAATTATTATATTATTCTATCATACTATACTATATCATACTATAAAAAGATTTTTATAGTTATACGTATTCATTACGGGGTTAGTGTAGAGTCTCGGTGTCAAATATTTTCAGCCGTCCTTTCTGAAGGAAAGAAAGGCGTATGGGATAACTTTCCTGTCTGTGTGTATGTGTTCTCAGGTTGGGTGTTCTGTATATATATATATATTATATATATATATATATATATATATATATAAGTATGTGTGTATATATATACCTTTAAACATAACTTATATGAATATATATATATATATATATATATATATATACATATAAGTTATGTTTAAAGGTACAATTTTGGAAACTAGTATTTACTACCATATTTGACAGACAAATAGTGCTATGGTATTCCATATAAATTTGTATGTCTTTTAAGGGTAAAAGATTATTTTAAAATGCCGACCATGCAAATATTTAAACATAATATTCTATAACTAAGAAACAATATATAACCAATTCCAAATTAGCTTTGTATGACGTAAGTATCTATTACAACTATCAAATGTCTCTTTACAATTAATTTTCGGTCAATATTTTGTAATATAGTGCTACATGAAAAATGAAGTTTTATGTCATATCCTGGGAAACAATAGACCGATTCCTACCAAATGTTTCAAACAAGTAGTAATATGGTAGGCCATATAAATGAATATGTTTAAGCGTTTCAGTTAGTTATTTCAAAAATCTCCATCATATATATACATATATAAACTTAAATATATATATATATACTTAATATACCAATCTACAAATCCATGTAACCAATTTAAAATCAACTTTGTGTGCTGGTTATCTAATACAACTATAAAATATATCTATACATGATCTCTTTTTTGTATACTATTTTGTCAGATAGTGTCATACGAAAGGGAAATTTTTTGGCGTCTCTAGAAACAATAAAACCGATTGCTAGCAAATTTGGCAGAAAAGCAGCACTACAGTTAGCTATATCAATTTATTTGTTGTATGTAGATCAAACTTTTATTTTTAAAACGATGACATTACGAACATTCTAGCTTAGTAAGCTATATTGATAAACCGATGTAACTAATTCCTACTTAAATTTGTATACTGACATTGTATATCAGAATTATCAATTTTATTTGCACAGAGTTTCTTTTATGATCTATTTTTAGCAAACTTTACGAAAGGGTAAATTAGACTAATGCAATCACCTGAATGACTGTCTGGAAAGAAGGCTCCTCTCCCCCCTTACTTTTAAATCAATTAACTGAATTTACCTAATTCGGTTAAGATGTGGTATATAGCAAGTACATCTGACTTTTATATATTTTAATAAAGTCGCATACTTATTTTCAAAATTGCGGCAACTTTGAAATTTAGGGCACAATGTTTTAGCTCGGGAGCCATTTCACCGATTAAAAACAAATAAGGTACACTTATAGTGCATGACGTAAACATTCAATTAAGAAACCTATAATAGTATTGGTGTTCCATTTTCGAAGATAGTGCATTATGAAGAAATGGAGATTTTATATTTTATCTGAATAATTACTAAACCAGCTCCTACCAAATGTGACATATGAGGAAACTATGATAGGACATGTAAGTACATAATCTAAATAGTGGAAAAATTAAATACCTACTGTATATCTAAAAACCATGTTGGATTTGTGTGAAACTGAGGGTTCGATTCTTGTAAATATGGCAGAGCACAGCCACTTCCTGGTAAAACTATCAGCAGCTAAATTAACCCACAGCTCCGTATTCCATTGGCAATATAGCCTTCTAATCTCTCATAGAGTAAAGCAAATTACTGACTTTACATAACACACATACCCCTACCTCCACCCATGCTCCTCATCGCACCTCTCGGTGCTCCACTTTCCTGCATATATACTCACCAAAGCACGACCCACTTCCCTAACAACCACACATGCATCGAACTCAACACCCTCGCCATCATCCATCCATGACGAGTCTCCAATACTTCTCCATTCTCTAAACGAAATCCGAAATGTTTCCTAAAGGGACAAAGAGACGTAACTCTACCCAAGAGTAGGGCAAGCATGTCACTTCTGGGCCACTTAGCGCAAGATTCGCCTAAGTAGCATTTGGTGCAGGAGTGGACTAAGTGATAAATTATGATATACACATGAGATTAAATAATTGTTCTATTAATTGAGTAATTAATTATATTAATTAACTGAATAATTAAATTGATTAATTAGATCATTGGCTAGTTAAAGAATGTTTTGATAACTATTTTTGATATTAAAGAATTTTTTGATATCAAAGAATATTATTATTTTATTGGTGTAATAAGGGTGATATTGGCGGAGCAGGTTCAGTGTGTTCTCTGTGACGCCCTGGAGTCGACTAACCAGAGGAGTGGGTTGTAATTGTATATATAGTAGTTAATGTTGGTGTAAGAGTTGTATAAGGGCCATTATATATTTTTTGTGTTTGGTGACATATGCGAATAATGATCAGGTCTGGAGGCATACTGGGTATTTAAATAAATGTTTTTGGTGAAATAAATATGTTTTAATGAGAAGAGATGTTAAAATAGGTTACCGACCGAATTACTTTAATCACTCCTTGAAATAACATAAAAGGAACGAACTAATTCGGCGAAGCAAACTAAATGATAACTAATCATTAACCAAAATACTCGAAAACAAATTTACTAAACCAATTTAAATTGTGTATTACATATTAATAAGGTAATCAAATATATTATATTTCAAATGTAACTGATCTCCACTTTAATCACATAATCGACAGAAGCAAAAACATGTTCATTAGCCAAAAATTACTTTAATAATGCTATTATCGAATGATACACAAAATTAATATCCACAAAACGTAACTGATGATTAAATTAAACAAACGCCATTTAATATAAAATTATTCCATACCCCCCTTCCCACTAAATATTAATATAATTACGCACTTCACACTCATCAGCTCTGAAAACACACATCGAAACCACATGAACGATCTTCCACCTAAAGACTCACAAAGGTGAATGAATACACTCAGACATTAATTCAACCACACACATCTATTTAAGAAAATGACTTCCCTCTTAACACACGTAAAAATAGCAGCAATTCCTCGAACATTTCCCGATAGTGGCGTAACTCGCAATGATCGAAAAATTAAATAAAAAACCAAAGCATTTATTTGAACACACGAGACTTTAATAAAAGAATTAGGAAGTGTATTGGCTAGGAAACATTCAATGTATTGTGTTACCATATGAGGCAGGCCGGCAGCTGGTTCGTAACTGAAGGCTCTTGGAAACCAAAAAATTTCCTCACCTGCCCCGCCTCTCCTTCCACAAGCACGATACGGTCAAAGAATTCGTCGCAAGTTCTCACGATGTTCGAGACCACCCATTTCGCTGTTTCAACCCCCCCCCCCCCCCCCCCCCGGACCACTTTGTCAATGTATACATGACAAGGACTAACCTCTCATGCTGCCCCGCAAAAAAAAAGCAATACATCATTCTGCCCCTGTTTGTACTGGTGTTTCAGCGAGGAGCGTCATCATGACGGTTCGCTTAATGTACATGCGTTTTTATCATTGTGTGAACGTCTTCCGTTGAAGGAGGTCGGAGATATTCTGCGCAGTTATTTTACTGCAGTAAATGTAGTGTCTGTTCATAACAAGTGGCACGTTCTGCGTTACATTATGAAGGAAGATCGTTATCCTATATACAATGTGAGTGTAAATAGTTCAGTTGTTTGAATGGTTGGGAACTACCAGAAGGTTTTCAGTTTTGGATCCATTCATTGTAACGAATAATCAGTTACGTTGCTACATTCGTGATTGTTTCAATGAATACCAACATGCAAAGAAGGGTCCAGGTTTGTGCATCTTCTGTATTAACTATTTTGGTTGGTTTAGTACAGTTGTTGAATGGCATAACTACTGGGTTAATGAAGGATTGCAGCATAAAAAGAAACAATTGTATTTGTATGGTCCCTCTTTCATTGGTAAGTCTTCGGTTTGTAACATAATTTTGGGTGACTGTAAAGTATTTTATCCTGATTGCGGTAAATTTGCATTCGGTATTTAGATAGTTCATGTGACATAATTGTTTTTGAGGAGTTCAATGCCAACTAACATTGCATGAGTATAATCAAACGTGTTTGTGAAGGGCTTAGTGTGCATTTACCTGTTAAGGGTTGTGTTGGTAATGTTATAACTTGGTGTAAAACTATATGGTTTATTTCTAATGATTGTCCTTTACGTGACAATTGGTTTTTGAATCGTGTTCAGGAGGTGCATGCGTATGCGGCGTTTTGGAATGAGGCGCAAGTTGTTGTCATTAAAACGGAAGTTCAAGACGAGGTTATCGAGATTCCATCGTCACCAGAGGCGAACAGTTCGTCGTTACCGTCGTGTGTTTCGTCGCCGACGTTTTGTTTCTTGTTACTTGTAGAAAGCACCAGCTATAGGAGCCCATCCCCGACTTTCCCTGCACAATTCTACTGCACATGCACATTCCTCCAACATCCCACCCCCCTTTCCCAGCACAGACAGCTTCGCCTGCGCTAAACTTCGTCCTGAGAGTTATGGTTTCCCCCAACCCTCTCCCCATCCAAAGACTCCCCGCCCCATCGTTTCATGTCACTGGCCAACAATACAGCATTCGCTGTTGCTCGCACAACAAAGACAAGGCGACCCACCCTCACACCACCCATTCACAAAGATCCACCACCATTTCTTGCACAGAGCCAAGTGGAGGGCAGCGAATCAGCAACCAAGCAACTATGATGCCGGTGGGAAGCACGTCTTTCGATTAGCGCATGCCTGCCGACCCAAGCCTTTCCACGTAGGCTGCCCAGCCAGGAAAATTTGAAACACCATTAACGTATTGCCTTCACGTCTACAGTAAACCATATAAACCTATTTCAACTTCAGGAAAATGTCACATAAGCATTTTTGGTAGCTAGCATTTTGTGATATCAAACAACTTGGTATTAAAATTTTTTCCTATCTAAACATTTTGCTACCAAGCATTAAAAATGTATATATTCTGTAAAGACGTATTTTTACAAAACTAAAGCACTCTTCGTAACTAACTTGTTTATTTTACAAATACACCCAACTAACATTTATATCAAATGTATATATTTGAGCGAAATATCACATTTAAAAGTTTAAATTAACACTTTAGGATACCGTATTTCGAATGCTGATAGGATTTTTGGAAGGTAACGAATATAAATATTTTTCTACGAAACAGAAATTCTATTTGTATTAAGTTTAATTTACAGGCATGCCCACCGAAATATATCAGAAATGTGTATATTTTTGACAGATGTCCACATTTTGAACAAATACCGTGATTTCAGCATGAAATGAGTTTTAAAATTGCAGAAAAATGCATATATTTTAATAATTTTTCGAAAAGGTCTAAGTTCAAGCGATTTTAGCACAAAACTATGGCCATTTTGAATTCGTATAGCATATAAGTAGCAATAAATTAATTTTTCTTTTTGTCTTAAGCCAGCAGCTGCAGGAGTCAGATCATGTCAGGAGTGTCTTGTAGAGTGGGTGCATTAATCAACAGATTTCTCTGATACTTTCATCAGTCTACAAGCTTCAACAGCAGGTAATATGCACAATGCACACTGTTGCGATAATTGTGATGAAAATTGTGTTTGAGTGTTTAACGCCATCTTAACATATGGACAAAGCAAGATGCTTTTAAGCTTAGACGTCGAAAACCTCTTGTTCTTACCTAAAGAATTTCTACTAACGTTTGCAGGACACAAAATTCAACATGTGTATCCATTCCTCTCAGAGGATTTAAAAGGTGATGAGGACATAATTTCGTATTTACCTTGTGATGAATATTGTCTGTATGCTCCACTGGATTTCTTCAATCAACCAAACACGATCCACTTGAGGAGTGATTTCATAATGCAAAGATGGCAAAATGCAATGGAACTCGCTAATCATCCTATTTTACCAAGATACAATTCCAGTATTGATGAAATTGATTCGGAAGGCACAACTGAATTTTGTAAACAACATTAGACTTGTTAAAACTAGTTGATTTAAGCTTGTAATTATCAATCATGATGTGTTTTGCAGAAAGTTTCGATAATGATCAAGAAAATTCTTTTATAATCAAAGAACACACAATTTCTAATGCAACTGACCAAAATGTAACAAAAGTGTTATCTTTCAAAGCTCTAAGACCTTGCTTGGTCTACCTTAAATCAGGAATTGAAAATTAGTTTCCAACATTAAACATACAAAGTACACGGTTTGAAATGGGACACTGGTGACATATTTTATGATTACTGTTTCCAGTACTTGAACGATGCACTTCTCGAAGAATATCCTGTGTATGTGTTTGGAAATACGCAGAAAGAAATTTTAAAAAGTCTGAGTAATGCAGAAATTGTAAATATTAGAAGTTATTATTACTCTTCAAGCATTAATTCACTAGTAAAACACTTCAATACTAATAATTGTGATAAAAAATGTTCTGTTCGCAATGCAAAAGTGAAACTCAAACATAGCATTTGTACCTGTATCCTATCTACATGTAAAGATAATTTAGAAAATCGGTTAATTACAGGTTCAGATTTGCATAAAAAAATTTAAATGCAGACATTCAATCCATAGCAGATGTACTCCAGTATTACTCCAAGCTACAAGAGAGTGTGGTTCAAGTCTCTAAAGAACATATACTCCCAATTCCATATGTGCAACGGAAATGAAAATTGGAACTTTGTGCAAAATTTCACAGGGAACAAATATACAGAAGGAGTATTGTGTTATGAACAAGATGATTGTCCAGTTTTTAACATACAACCCAACAGCAAACTGCCTTGTTCGTCATGGGATCTGTGTTTTAAAAACAGAAGTGAAGAAATTACAAAAGAGCCAGGAGTTAGACAAATTAAATATAACTTCAGTTGAGAGTTTTATGACAGTCCCACTAGGTGAACTGAAACATTTAATAACAAGCAACATACCATGCATATGCAAGGAAGTAGCAGTATTGAAATATCTTCTTGTGGCATGTGGCAATGTTAGGTTTGGAATAGTAACATTTGTATATGTAAATTTGTTTTAACCAAGCTGAAATTAGGAAAATATCGAGATGATGATGTTCAAACCTACACAGTGCTACACTCCCTACAAAGTTTGAAAAACATTTATTTGTTGAAATATATATATAAGGAACAAACATACAGCAGCAGCACGTCAGTTACGATGGAGAGGTTCGATTCAACACTTCGATACACTAGTGATACTTCAGGTTAAAGGAGAGTATGGTTGCAACACAACGAAGATAGTCTGCTAGAATTTCAAATGTGTAACGGAGATGAACATAGGCATTTCTTGTTAATTAGTCCGACAGAAACTTTTTAAAGTTTTCGACATTTATTATGGGCGAAAATGTTGTTTTTTCTATAATATGTAGCCTGACAGTACGCTGCCATGTAATAACAGTCAACTAGCATTTGAAGCCTTTTCTAAATTCATAACAAAACACATCATGCAAGAAAATTGGATACTTCTTGCAACAGGGATGTTGCTGGTCTATACCAATAGTGTGGACAGCACAATGTGACAAGGGATATGTTACGGAGGTAGGCAATCAAGAATTAAAGACACCCTGTGGCATGTAGCAATGCAACAATTGGTTAAGCAAGAACACTTAAATGGCAAACTATATAAAGGAGAGTGTTTAATATTAAAGTGTCAGTCATGGCTAGCATCTTCGCCCCTGCAGTCACACACAAATTCCTGCCAGTAGGCTATGGAAGAGTATTATTTAAGCCATACAACGGTATTCTACAAGTACAAGTGTGCAACCATATCGAACATTGGAGCTACAATTTTTATTCCAGTGTCGCATTCGCTTTGATGAAGGCTTAGCATGCAACAATTGTGCTGTGAGATATCTACTCCCCAACAGTGACTTACAATCTACATTTGAAGAGCCAGTGTTACCAAAGAATTGGAGGAAGACAACAGCAACGGGGTAATCCAATACCAATTCACCAGTCCTGACCAGGGAACTATAATTCATTGGAAGGAAACGTGTGATGGGGACATCCACAACTTTATTTTCGAACAAGGTGGTTTAGTATGTCATTCAGTGTGAAATATCTTTGCTTGTGAAGTTGCAAATTCAGAGTAATGTTCCCAATGAAATACAAGTATGCATTTTTTACTAAAGGTTTGTATTCTGTAACTCACTGCTTATTACATTAAAATTAAGTTGTTAAGGAAATGTGTGAGTCAGACATTATTTCAAATGTATGTATTTCTCCTAAGCTTTTGCAGCACATAGGAAACCAACTGGTTATAATTACACTTTAACTAATTGTAACAGTTCTTAATGTCTTGTAAACTAGTACAGACCACACAGAAAAGACTGTAAGCACAAGCTTAAGGGTGAGCATGTAGTAACATCATATTGTGAGGAAGACAAATGTTTGAAACATATTCTTTATAATAGAGACACTGTTTTACCATTTCAGTATGTCAAAGAATGTGTTAATATTCTTCATACTTTATATCATTATAGTAAAAACCATTTTTGGTACATGTCTCATACTGGGTGTGATTCATCAAAATGTTACGTAGATCATACAATAAAATTAGCAAAAATAACATTTGGCCTTTAAACATGCTTCAACTGGCAAATTTAGAGAGAATGAATGTTATCAATATACATACATTGTTCCTGGCTAATTGTCCTCAGTTGGGTGTTGGATAGCAAATGTATAACATGATGTTGTTTCATCCAGGAAATCCCTACATCATCGTGAAACCAGGCAAGTCTTATGTATTGTATGTGTTATGGTGTTCTGGAATTCTCTTTGAATTTACAGAGTCTTGTGATGGAATTTTTCATTATAAGGTTATTTATTTCCCGCTGTGAGATAAAAATTGATCAGTGCAGTGATGCAAGCAAATTTCCTGTGATTTATATGACCACAAAAATGCCACTGCCATCTAGTATTTAAGGTGTACACTCACATTATATCGAGACATATCCCAATTTGGTTGAAAGTGTTGTATTACACTCCCCTGAATGTAAAGAAGTGTCTGTTCAAACAGAGAGGATAAAACCAGGACATAAGAAGTGTTCTCTCCTCATAGTAGTCTTGAATAAGGGTATTTGGATCCAATTTTATGAAAATGTCCGACTACTTTGTTTGCTGACACTGTAAATAGTTTATAACTTTTGCAACAGTATATACTTACTTGTGTTAAAATATTTGTGGATCACTGTGTGTTAAAATATTGGTGGGTCACCTGGTGTAAGTTTTGCTGACTATTTTTGTTCCTTAAAAAAAGATTGATATATTTTGAAACAGCCTTTACCTTTTTAATGTGCCATGCATTTTTTGAAACAGTCAGTGTTTAAATGACTATACTTTATATATATATAGTGAGACATCATGTAATTTGTGAAATAGTAGGCATATTATGAAACCTCCTATACTTGTGTAGTATTGAAATGATTGGTCATTTATATTTAAAACAAAATGTGTTTAAATGTGTTGTGTGTTTTGAAACCCCCTGTACACGTGTAATTTTGATTTGATTGGTCTTTGTATTCGAAACAACCTGTTTAAAGAAAATTCCAATTTTTTGTACCAATTATTGAATAAATATGTGTGTTAAAAATGAAAGTATTTGTGTATATTTACAAAAAAAAATGTTGGTTTCCCTAAGAAAAAAATTACATTGATTAATAATGTGTGATAAATGTTTTGGTTTCCCTAAGTAAAATTACTCTGATTAATAAACAGAGAGAAAAAATTACTTCATGGTTCTTGTGAAGTTTAGCTATTACAAATCATATATACTGCAAGAGCAATCAGTAAACAGATTGTTCTTAACTAGAAAACACAAACTTGTGTCCTAAGAGTACAAAAATATAGTCGATCACAATTTCAAGAAAAATACTACGGCAAATTCATGGCTGAACGAATAGCAGTTTTAAAAATGTCACACTATCCTTTACAGAAGGCTCAAATGCTGCATGCAAATCCTACAAGGTAGTGTTAAAAGAACTTGTACATAAAGCTCTAACAAGATAAGTTAAAACCATTTTTAGTGTCTTTAAATCGATGTTAAACAGATAATCCCTACAATATTTAAAAACAACTGATGGCAAACCCTTTAACTGCTTTTGAAAAACTTTTATTAAAATACAGTTTCAGTAAAATATTATTTTATTACATTTCAAAGAAACTCTGCCTTCGCATTTCAGTCTGAGAGCAGAGTTGATTTTGTCCGCAGAAAGCAATTTCCAGTGTTCCAAGTACAGCACACTTCTCCTGCTGTGCCAAGATGGCACAGCGCGAAAAACCTCTGGTAGCCCCGACACACAGTGAAAGAAATTCCATGTCTGACCCATCATTTCCCATTCATGTAGACCCAACTCCGTTACAAACAGCTCTTTCACGCACATTATATTTTTTTATAAATAATTTTCCAACATAAGTACATAAAAATTGTTGTTGTACATCTCCAACCACCGTGGCGATGTCAGATTATACCACACTGTGGGTTCTGGGTTCGGATACCAAGTAAGGCATGGATAATATATGCTGGGTTCGATTCTCAGGGAAGGCATGCTTATTTTAAGCTGGGTTCGATTCCCAGGTAAGACATTGGTTCGTTTACCGGGTTATATAATTCAGAGTCCTTACATAATATTATAATAATAGATGGAACACTAATGCACAAAATGTTTGTTACTCAACTACAAGTTATATAATATATATTTCAAATCCTTACATGCTGCGTTACAAAGACTGTTAACATACCGAAATCGTAATGCATAGTAAAATACATACATAAATTCGAAATTAGATGATAATGTAATAGCTAAAGCCAAATAAATATGCATATTTCACATTAAAGTATCAACTCAATACAATAGTAAATGAGAAAATTCATAATGCACGTTAATTCGTTAAAAATATTTTAATTAATTAAAAATCTTTTTATTTTGTATTCAAATCATTTAATTCATTAAGGAAATCATACTGACTTTAGTTATAATATGTTTGAATATCAAATCTGGTAATTTGCCTTGTTTGTGTAGTTTCCCGGGGAAGAAGGCGATAAGGGTTTTGGCTTATATATACATGGCTGCCATTGCTCAACCAGTTGCCATGGAGAACGGACCTCCTCTCTGCTCTCGCTCTTTGCTCGACTGACTCCCGCCTGTGGCAACCCCTGGCAGGAGTTCATGCTGCGATGAGGGGATAGCACTTGCAGCTATCACTGACCACCGAACCCGGACCAGCTGCACTGCCAGCAAGCTTGGGTGGGCAGCCAGCCTCGCTCGCCTGGCCCAGCCTAGGAGGTGGGCAGACACCAGCGGCCAGTGCTTGGCCCCACTTGGGCTATCCACTGTCTAGCCTGGGTGGGCGGGCACCCATGGCTCTGGCCAGTTTTGCTACTACACTTAGGTTAGTAAATTGTATTAATATTGAGGGATTTTAAATATTTTTCGATATTGCATTAATATGTTTAAGTTATTGTATATATTAATCACATAATTATTTTAAAAACCTTACAGTTGTTGAGAGCTTTTTATTGGGAATATTTTAAATAATTTTTTTCGTAATTTCTTTGACTTTTATAATTCCAACCTACTTATTGTAGAATCTTGTCCAATTAAGTAAATTTGGCAATTTTTTAATTGTATAAATTGTTTAATATTTGGTAACTTTTAATGCTGTTTTGTAATTGTATTAAATTTGATTAATTATTCTTCGAAATTTTTAAGGATTTGCTAGAAATCATTAACTTTTATGATTTCTTCATGAATGGGTTATTTTTTATTCGGTTTATGAAACTATGTATAATTTTGTTAGTTTTACATATTTTTAAGTATTTTCGCATATTTTAAAAACAGTTTTATGTATTTTTACTAGATTTATGCAGTTTTATGGATGTTTAATGGTGGGTTGTAGTATGCTTGGGTGTATTTGATGAAGAGTGGAAAACAAAGAAGAAACTATGCCAAGTAAGTTTGGAGCACTGCTAGCCCTGCTTGACTCAATGCTCTGAATGCGTTGTTTGAGTGAAGGATGTCTGTGTGATGGATGTGTGGACCTTCAGTACTTCTAACAAATGAATGTTCTGATGTGTGATGGGATGGATTGGACATATATACATTTTTAAGTAGTGTTTAAATATTAGGAGCGCGAGTGAGGGGAAAGTTGTTGGAATAAATTCTAGGTGGGTTCTTGATGTATTTTATAGAGGATTTTAATAGACTTCACTGTGGGCATAAGGTGAGAAAATATCCGAATTCAGGCCCTCTCTACATAGCTAAATACTTTAAAAAATACATTAAAGCCACTTGGAATAAAATACCAAGTACTCTGAGAAAAATTAGTTGGGAAGGTGTATGAGTGCAGGGAAATATGATGTAATTTATTGAGTTTTAAGGGTTTTCTGTTGTGTACTTGGAAGTCAGTTATGGAACATAGAAAAATTTTTGGAATTAAACCTGGCTACGCCCAGTGTGTTTATGCGTATGATTATATTCTGAATGAGTTGTTTGAGTGATGGATGAATGTATGATAAATAAATGGACAATTAGTAACTCTAACAAATTAAATGTTTTTATGTGGGATGGGGTTGGAAGTTTTAAGTTTGTTATTTAGTTGTAAAAGTAAATTTTCTAATAAAATATTTAAGTAATATTATGTAAATTTAAGTAATTTTAAAGCATTTGATTTAAATGTGTAGTAACAGGTTAATTCCCCTTGCCAAAAACTTTTTTAAAAATAAATATTCAAATTTTTGTTATAAAGAAATAATTTTTTTCCTAGTCAAATTAAAATTATTAAATGTGTTGTTAAAACATGCATGTGTTGTTTTCAAATATAGAATATTTATATAGAAAAAACCCAATTAAAACATATATTTTAAAGTAAATATTTTATGATTATAACAGGAATAAAGATTTATTAACAGTTACAACACAACTTCATTTCGAGACATAATAATATTTTTGTCCCTTTTTCAGCTATATGCTGTCATTTATATTTTTTGTGGTGCTGAAATTACTGTTTTGGGTAACAAAATTTATTTTGTATCATGAGTGAGGGTAAACATTAGAGTTTTGCTAGCTTGTTGGACAACCTTTTCATAAGTGACACAGAGTCGGAATGTGATATGCAAACAAAAATAACTCCTAGTACAAGCTGTCAGGACGTTATCGTTTCGCCTAAATGGTGTCGGTTCGATCTCTTGTCAGACAATTTATTCTTTAGTGATTCGCGCACTGATTCACACACCGAAAGACCATCAGCTGCAACAGATTTGGACACATTCGTATCCCCCAGACACAGAAAACATGATCTCCTGGCAGATGATTTGTTTCTATCTGACACAGAAAATTCGAGTAATTTCGATATTGCTTTGTTCGTCTCACAGCCGACTTTCGAGTGAATTAAAGAGGTTTTGTCTAGGGAAACAGAAAATAATTCATTTTCCGATTCCTCTAACTCAGTGGAAGCCTCATTGCCTGAATTGAGATATCAATTATTGGCCATGGCATTTACATGTAGGCTTACTAATGTGCTAATATGTAATGATCAAGTAGAGAGTCTGATGGGGAATTTGAAAGATTTTTCTCTAGATGCAGGGTCCCTTTGTTAGAGTTAACAACAGCATCACTCCGGCCAATAAAGCTTAGTGTCAGCATAGTGGTAAAATATTTGATATCCATTTTGGCTGAGAAAGGTGCTATGCAGATGTTTTACTTTCAAAGTAAATGATTTCCCATCATGCATTCAACCAAAGTGGTTGAAATCTACGATGAGACAATTAGGCCTTATCTCACAAACAGGCTTGAGGAATTAAGTGGCCGTGGTAGCTGCTAGAGTCTGCTTCTAATTATGAATATGGATGTTAACATATCGCAGTTCACAGCATTAACCTTTGATGCTGTTCACACTATGCTGCCCAATTCAATTTCCAATAAGAGAGCTTGCATTAATGTGCAGTGTCCTGAGGGACTGTGTTTTCATTATGCTATTATATCAACTTTGTTTCCTGCTGCACATCATATGGAGAGAATGACTTCATATCCAAATCCTCATGAGGTTTTGATTACTGAAGGTCTGTCAGTTCCTGTAGTGTTACAGGATATTCGAAAGTTTGAGGAGAACAGTGGTATTTCTATCAATGTCTACACTGCAGTAGACAAAGATAGTTATATTATTGACGAAACTTTATAAGCATGAGGTTATCACACCAATGCATATTTCTCCTGTACAACACGCATATCATGTAAATTTATTGAACATTCGTGCTTGTGGTAATGATGCCTATTTGTATTTTGTTTATATTAAGGATTTGTCAAAGCTGCTTAACAACCAGTTAAGTAAAAACACAAGAAATTTTTTTGCGATTGTTGTCGCAAATACTTGAGTAGTGAGGAGAATATCGCAAATCCATAATGATCTCTGTTCGCAACATAAGGTCAGTTCGCAGTGCTTGCAATACTGGGGACAATAAGTACTTGGTTGCAGCAAACAGCAAAGATTGGGTTTCGTCACATATTGCGACACAGGGATGTATTTGAAGCCCTTGCCCACTTGCCTCCCCAATGATAATATGACTAATAAGAATTGCACCAACCAACATGTTCCATATGCTTGTAGCATGTTGTTGGTTTGTTTGTACAATCCAACATTATCTAACTACTTGGAGTTTGTGGGTGATGATTGTATGGACCAATTGTTAGATAAATTGGTTGAATTGAGAAAATTGGTTTGCAGGAATATACATTGTGACTGTTTTGATGAAGTCAAAAACCCCTGCTGATAAAGCTAGATTGGTGCCTCAGAAATGTTGTCATATTTGTAAGAAGGAACTCGTTACAGATATTGTGGTTGACCATAACCATCTGACCGGGGAAATCAGAGGTGCTGCACATAATTAATGCAACTTGAACTTTAGACTGCTAAAGAAACAACATGTTGCTGTCTTTCATAACCTGCAAAACTATGATGCTCACTTTCTCATAAAGCCATTGGCTGAACGTCACGTAACAAAACCCAATGGAACCATGGTAATCAAAAACCTGGGTAGAATCAAGGTGATTGGAATGACCCTTGAAAATTACAAGTCCATCACCAAATGCATTCCCAATTGGACTGATTCAAATGAAAAGGCACAACAGTTCAAATTATATTTCATTGATTCTTTTCAGAGCATGAGCACCTCGATAGAAACTTTGGGAGTTGAGTATCACATGCTCGATGTTTCCAGACACCACCCAATTCGAATTGGCAAAAAGGGAGTATTTCCTTATGATTTTGTTAAGTCTGAATACAATATAAATTGCACGTCACTCTCACAAAAGGATGCATTTCATATTGTCATGAAAGGCGAAGGTGTTAGCAATGAGGATTGCTCATTATTATTGCTCATGCCCAAGCTGCATTGGATGCATTCCACTGCATAAACATGCTGCAGTATGCCATTCAGTATTTACGCGTGGACAATAGTTTGCTGGCAGATGTGTTTGACAATTTCAGGACCATATGTTCGGCTTTTTAGTCTTGAACCCACCATGTACATCACAGCTCCATCTCTTGCATGGGTGCTTTATTGTCAATGAGAGATGAGCGGCTAGAGCTGTGACTGACCCTGATATGTACCTTTTTGTTGAATGTGGGGTTAGGGGTGGCATTACCCAGGTTTCCAGAAGGAGTGTGGAAACCAATCACATTTACATGGGTGGAGAGCACGACCCCAGTGTGGCATAGAAATACATATGTTATTTCGACATAAATTACCTGTAGTCAAACTATGAAGAGCAAGCATCCAATTGGCAAATTCGAGTGGGTTGAGGATTAAATTTTCCCAATGATGGGAACACATGCTTTTTTGCAGAAGTGGATTTGTCATTCCCAGACGAATGCCACAATATGCTATCAGATCTGCCTTTGACTCCAGTAAATGGCATACCTCCTAACAGCTAGCATGAAAAACTCCTTTTGACACTCACACCGTAGAAGATTTATGTTATTCATGGGGAAACATTGAAGCAGTACCTGATGTATAGAGCCACACTTGACTCTGTTCATAGCATTTTGCACTTTGAGCAGAAGGCTTGGATGGCTCCGTACATCGAGTTTAATATTGACAAACATGCCGAGGCTGCGAACAACTTTGAGAAATCATTTTTTTTTTAATATGAATAATGCAGTGTATGGAAAAACTTTGCAGAATGTCCCCAAGGAAAGGGACATAAGGGTCGTTATGAGGTATGACACTATATCTGGAGTGGCAGAACTGATTGGGCGTCCTACATTCCAGGCACGACAGATCATCGATGAGAATATTGTCCGTATCGAGATATCAAAGAGATCTGTTATGTTTAGCAAACCTTTGTACACAAGTGTTGCCATTTTAGATCTCTCCACATTAACACATTACGGATTTCATTATAAGTACATGTGTGATCAATTTCCTCTGCCAACCTTGCACCTTTTTTATTGCGATACCGACAGCTTCATCTATGAAATTGCCCGAAGAGATATTAACAAAGTAATTTCCTCAGATTTAAATATGCGGTTTGGTACATCTAACATTGCACTCGATAACCCGCAAGGATTCTCGCCCGAGAACAAAGGCCATACCAGAGTGATGAAGGATGAATATGTCGGCAGCGTCATAACACACTGTGTAGGTTTATGTCCCAAGCTGTACACACACATTGTTTCGAATGAGCAGTGTATACGTAAGGCAATGGGTGTAAAACCTAACATGTTGCAATCCCTCCGATATGAGGATTATCTAGATTGCCTCGATAATTGCTCCAGGGTTCTGGAGACCCATTGCCAGTTCTGTTCGCATGGTCACGAGGTTTACATCGAACATGTGACCAAAGTAGTGTTATCAGGTTTAGACAATATGCGCTTCATTGAGCTGGATGGAGTATCGACTTTAGCCTGGGGGCACTGCAGGATTCCTAAGTAAATTTTTTTCCCCAACTTTAGTTTCAGCACCATTTTAAATATAGGGCTGCCACCACCACTGCCAGCACAGCACCCAACACCACACCATGCTCCACACTGTAATCTGCACTGCAGCTGTCTTCAAATCTACTCCATCGACATCATTCGAGATATTTCTTCAAAGTTACTGCTTTGCCCTAGCTGTAGGGCTTTCATCATTAACCAAATAACCTCTGTTGTCCTTTATGTCACCCATGAATTACTCAACATGGTATTACGACATTTTAAATCTACAAATATACAAGGTATCTTGAAGATACGCATGTGTGGGGAGTTAATGTAGGTGTTGGTGTGTAATTTTGTCTGACAAATAAATTTCCGGATACGTCATAGCAGAGTCAACCATAATGCCACAATGGACACTACCCCGAATCGTTGTTTGTTATATAGTGTATTAGTTTAGATTAATTGATGAATGCTCAATGTGTGACGAAATGTAAATAATTTTTTTAAAATAATACGTATGTTTTTGTAAATATCTTTCTTCTGATTTTGTAATGTGAAATGTTAATTTGTATGAATGTGTGTGTGTGTGGCGTTAATGGTTTGGTAAAACATGGAGTAACCTAGAAAACAGTTATAAGAATTTGTGGGTTGAACTGTATTCTAAAAATCTTTTATTTTGCGTAAATATGGAGTTTTGAACAACGTAGTTATAAGAATTTGTGGGTTAAACTGTGTTCTACAAAGTCTTTTGTTTTGAGTAAACATGAAGTGGTGTACAAAATAGTTATAAGAATATGTGTCTTAACTGTGTTGTATAAAGTCTTTTGTTCTACAGTTTGTAAATATTTTAACAGTTTTAAGGATTATTTTGGAAAATAAATAAATTTTAATGGTATAAAGAAATATTGTGACTTGTTAATTAGTAGTTTGAATTCCTTTCGTCACATTTTTAAATTTATTTTTTTCTGTTTGAATAATTGTGGGTGACATGTAATATGTTTACACAAATAAGAATGGAAATGGAGGTACGAAAATGAATTAACTCTGCAAAGTAATGGAATGAGGGAGAATATTGAGAAAATCATGTGCATGAAGGAGGAGTTTGAAAGGCTAGCTGAACTTGAAACACAATGGTGGAACAGGACTAGGTTATCGGAAGGGAAAGTGGGATGAGACAACTTCAGGAAAATGGACTCTTACCCTGCAGAGTAATGTTAAAGAATGTTGAGTGTCACTAACTGGCATCTACTTTGTCCTATAACAAACTTATGAATACCTCGATTTAAAAAAACTTACGATTTTACTACAAGTTTGAATCAACATGTTAATGTCTGCTGTGAAGAGATATTATTCTTCAACTATATGCTGAAATGGGTGGAATAAACACTTAATTTTTAATATTGAAATTAATTTTTTTTAACAACACTTTAAAGAGACCTTATACAATTTGCAAGAGCAAGCCTATACATGTTCAACCTTCACACCTTGCGCCATATGCTCCACACTTTGCTTCACATGTTCCACACATTGAACCACATGCTCCATACATTGCTCTTCACCTTGCTCCACGATCAACACCTCACACTTGGGATGAGTTAGTGTATTCATACACTTTTGTAAGTCTTTAGGTGGAAGATCGTTCGTCTTGTTTCGATGCGTGTTTTCAGAGCCGATGAGGGTGATGTATATATTTATATTCTTGTTGGGAGGGGGAGGGGGTGTGTGGAGTAATTTTATACTAGCTGGGTGTTTGTTTAATTTAATCGTCAGTTACATTTTGTGGATATAAATTTCGTGTTTTATTCGGTAGCTGCATTATTAAAGTATTTTTCGGTTAATGAATAGGTTTTTGCTTCTGTCGATTACGTGATTAAAGTGGAGATAATTTACATTCGAATTATAATATATTTAGTTAGGATATGAATATAAATCGCACAATTAAAATCGTTTTAAAAAATTTGTTTAAAATCTTTTGGTTAATGATTCGTACTTATTTAATTTGCTTCGCCGAAAAAGTTCGTTTATTTTATGTTATTCGAAGAGTGATTAATGTAATTCGTTCGGTAACCTATTTCAGCATCTCTTTTCATTAAAACATATTTATTTCGCTGAGAACATTTATTTAAATACTTAGTATGCCTCCAGATTAGCTCATTATTCGCATTTGTCACCAAACACAAAAAATATAAAATATCCCTTATACCACCATTACACCAACATTAACTACTATATAAACAATTACAGCTCACTCATCTGGTCATTCGACCCCTATATGCCACAGAGTTCACACCAAACCTAATCCACCAATATAACCCTTATGACACCAATAAAATAATATCATTCTATGATATCAAATAATAATTTACTATTAAATAATTGATATAAAAACATTCTTTAATTAATCGATTAATCAAATAATCACTTTAATGAATCAGTTAGTTAATATAATCAATTGTTAAATTAATCAAACCATTATTTTATCTCATTTGCATACATAATTTGACATTTAGTCCTCTCTTGCACCAAATGCGACTTGGGCTACTCTTGTGCTAGGTTGGATAGAAGTGACATGCTCGCCATACTCCCAATACTGGCTCCTTCCAAGACCAATTACTGGAAAAGTTGCTAGAATAGTGGTCAAGATCAACCCACCACACCACCCACCTTTTTCCAACAGTCAATAACAAGCCTTCTCGAAAAAGTCACCCAGTATGAATGTCGGTGGGTTACAAAAAATCGCCATTGATTAGTGTGGGACAGTATGAGGGCATGCCATCTATGTATAACACTTACCTCAAAGACGAGGAGATATTCGTGTGTGGAGTTAGTAAAAATATATATTTTAGCAAGCCCATGGAGTGGTAAAATAATTGACATACTGAAATAATTCAAATGTTGATCACTCAAAAGGTTATGTGAAATGAATGGAATTAATTCACCAATCATATCTGCAGGTAAAAATGATAAATTAATTCTTATATGGCCGTTAGTGACGGACTGGTTTGAGGAGGAGTGATGCACTCATAAGCTAAAATAATATATATATTTTTTTAGACAAATCTTTAACATATTTTTCATAGTAATATTTGTATTGCACACGTAACACTTTTGCTTAATTATCCTATATGTAAATATCATCTTCATATGTTTAGCGCTTGTAATATTATGAATGGTTTGAATTTTTCTGTACATACAATATTTTTAATATTTTTATTTTAACACATTAGGGTAATTAATCTTTGTTGTAAGGTGGTAAACGTTATTCTGTTTAAGGTAGGATTTAGTTAGGTCCTCCTATGTTTGTGTTACTTATTTTGATAATTTTACTAGCTTCTTTTGGTCTCATTTGTAAGTCATCATTATTAATTAAATATTGTATATTTTACTTAGAGACCCGTAACTCTAGGTTTTGTTTGTTTAAGACGGAGAAAATTTGTGCGTACGGGGTTGGTTGATAGTTTTTCAGGATTCCATTGGACTGCAGGTTCGATCCATGTTCCTCATTGGCTGAAATCTCTAGGCCCTCTGTGCATACTCCAGTAATATGAGCAAGAAGCTCTCTCCTTCACACGACGCTATAATAGTAGGATGTAGAGACAGGACTCTCTCCTGCGAGTGGGTGGAGTGTAGGCTATTTTGATAAGAGGGCAGGGTGTTAATTATTTCCCCCGATTTTCCTAAGTGTGCCAGTTGACGTGTGCGAGGTTTTACGCCCCTGCTAGGATTCCTAGAAGTCAGGAGGTAGAAGTATGTTCTTCTGCGTTTGAGATAGTACTCCGCAACGCCCAGAATGACCCATCGCCTACACGCCGGCAGAGGTCCTTTGGCGTCGTTGATGACCAATGACCAATTACGAGAGGATATTCTACAGCTAAAGGAGTTACAATGATTTCTAACATCATATCAAGTAACAATTAATCATATATGGTGCATGATTCTACTACTATACACACTCATACATACACACATACATATCATGGCTAGAAACATTTTAATTAGTAAGAAGACACCATTTATCATCACATAATTTTCTTAGCTGACTTTTTGCTTATGTGTAAACTTGAGAAGATTTTCTACTTTACCCTGAGCTACGTAATAAACATTATAATTTTTAATACAGTAGATAACTTTTTTTTCGGTAACTTGTGATAGTTATTTTTTAGTAACAACTTAATAACTTTAGTAACAGCTAGCGAACTACATTTGCAATCACGTAAAGCCCTTGGAAGTTAGGTACGGCCACTTTTACTTCGTCGCTATGAGGGTTTATGTGTTTATTTAGATTTTCTGTATGCCATCGGGGTTTTCAGAAATTAATTAGTCGAAGTAAATTTAGAGGAACTAAAAATTGAAAACAATGGGAAATTCAATAAAAGTATCTTGGACTATAAACTAATCACCAGTGGTGGTCTAACTTATTTGTAGCTATCATATGTTGTGTTTCCAGTGCTACTGCATGCAAGTGCTTTGCTATAATTACTTACATGTTATGGAGCTTTTTTTTATGATTGGTTTTACATACACAAAGTGTGTACATGGTTACTGAATTACTGAAGGTTATTATAGGAGGTGTGGTAATCCTCCTGATTACTAATTAATCTGGACAAATAATAGTATTCATTTGTGGCAGTTACACTTGGAAATATTACGTTCAAACAAAACTACATATCTGTATCTGAGTAAGGTTACACAAAACTATATTTTTTATGTTAAACTGGTGATAATTTGGTTGGGTGAGTTTATATTTAAGATATTATTTACATACAGTTGCTCACACACATCACATCTATGCATAAGCACGATAAACCTAACTTGCTAAGCCTTTTCAGAGCATATTAAAAGGAAATAGTACACAAAACTTGTAGGCCGTACAAGCTAAGAACCAAGTGTTTATATTAAATGAGCAGGACGGGACGAACACCCTATAATTTAAGGCAGCTCATCCCGATAAACTATCGCTCGCTATAATATATGGTAGAGATGTAGGAAACCGTAGAAATACCGAGTGAGGTTAGGGTAGAAAACCAGACCGCCAGTGTAGCAGCGATGCCTGACAGGGTCGAACAAAACACTACTACCATAAACACAGATGATAGGGAGGCACAGGTATACACAGCAACGACTGTTTCCACGATGGCAGGACCACCAGATGCCATAAAACTATTAGTAACTATGATGCAGGAGCAAATAATTAAAATGGAAAACCAATCTACTCAGTTGGAAGCCAACATACAGGATTTGCAAAGTTTAACCGCTAAAATGGAAAACCATTCTACCCAGCTGGAAGTAAATAGGCAAAAGTTTAAAGAGGATATGTAGGGCTTTAAGTCTGAGTTTCAAACGCAGGCACTTAGACAAAAAGCTGGTAGCCAGGGGCGTTTCTAGGAAATTATATCTGGGTGGGCCAATACCGGGGTGGTCCGGGGAAAATTTGGATTTCGAGTTGCAAAATGGTGCTATTTAAGCAGTTTTTGTATCTAAACATTGAAAATACATTTGGTAAAAATATTAAGTGTTTTTTTTACTATTAAATTAGTTTGGGTTAAGAATTTAACAAAAATGTCATACAAATAATAAAAATTTAAAATATTTTAAAAATATTATATTATGATTTAAATCACATTTAATCTTGAAATTTTGAAGGCAATTTGTAATAATAAGTGTTAGAGTATAAGAAAAGCTTACTTTCTAGTTGACATACAGTCGCCATATTCAGGTAAGCTGTAGCCGAATGATTACACTGGTGTAAATTACAATTATATGTAATAAATGTAACAAATAACGAATATCACTTAATGTCGATAATGTTTGGTCTGGTGGTATACAGCCTACTAAACGAAGCTATTGAAATATGTTATTCAACAAACATGAGTTGGCTTTAAAAATGCATGAAATTAAAATAACATAATTTTTTTAAATGCTGGAACTCATATTTGTGGTATCTGAACATCATTGACAAAAGTTAGACATATTTACAACAAGCAATTGAGTAGCAAATGCTAAGATTATTTTAAGTGCAACAAACAAAAAACTAATTTAAGTTCCATTTACAAAACTTAGTTACAAATTAAAATCATAGAAGAGTACAAATACAATGATTAACGCAATAAACTGTGATATAAGTTAACACACAAATTCAGTTCTTCCTGAATGAGTAGAAAATCCCTAAACTCTGAAGAAAGAATTAAAGGATTTAGGAGTTTCTGTCGCGTCAGTATAAAAACATTAGGCGTCTCCCTTTCTGCAAAGCAAACTCGTCTATAAGTGGGTCTGGATTTGTTATCTGAGCACCACTTTTTTCGCATTCGATTGAAATGAAGCCAAATCGTGAAGGCGATGACTAGTCATGTTTGCACGCAGATAAGTTTTTTTGTATTTCATTGCCGAGAAACTTCTTTCTGTAGATGCATGACCAAAATTAGTTTGAGTACATTTTTTTAATTCTTGAAAAGCTATTTCCTAATTGCTGACCTCTCTATATAGTTTGTACATACTTGTGCATGTATAAAACATTGTTTTTTCGAGATCACATTGTTTTTTTGCCGGATTAAAGCATTGTTGTCAGTATTGTAAGCTTCTGCAAGGCTGCCCAATATTTCTGAATTCATAAAAAACTGTGATGTGGGATCACAGGCAAAAACAGCGCTTACTAAGTCAGTATTTTGAAGAAATTTTCTTTCCATTTCTTGCAAAATGTTATCAATTATTGAGAAAAGCATGGATCTCAGTCGACATTTATCAATAATATCATCTTGTGTGTAAGTGTTAACTTTACCTTTTCCCACTGACTCTGTTACAAAGTAATCGGCTAAGCGAACGTTAATTGTTTGCTTTCGGGAACTGCTAGACGTACTAAAGTCAGTTGATTTGCCCATCACCGAAGGACTGGTAGTGAGAATATTACAGCTTACGATTTTCATGGACTCATTATACAATTTGTCAAACTTATCTTCTGTTCGTAAAAGTGTAATTTCTTCTTCTGTTGATTCAATTAGTTTAAGGCACCGTCCAAAATTCAAATTTGGAGATTAAAGATACAGCGACAGGGAATTTACAGTTGACAATATATCATCCAGGCAAACCAGCAATATGATAATATCAAAACAAGCAAACCGACGAAGTAGACCCTTTGCTTCTGAAGCTTCTTTCTTCTTTGCGCTTTTTGAACATTCTTCCAATTCTTTAGCAACACAGTTGAAACCTAATTTGAAGAAATGTATACCTCTATATTTAGAAACCCATCTAGTATCACTGTGTTGTGGCACATTTAATTTGCCTAATCCACATGAAGTTTGTGACTTCATAAACACATTATGACGTAATGTTGAAGAAGATTGAAACGCATAAATAGCTTCTAGAAGTCCAATTGTTTTCCCAACAAATTGAACATTTTTGATACGTCTACAAGTACCAAATTCAGTCTGTGCATGGCAGTGGACATAAGGGTAAGGATTGTTGGTAATATGTCTTATCAGTGCCTTTACTCATTTCAAAGCACCACAAATTACTGATTCACCATCAAATGATTGACCGACACAGTTAGTTAGATCAAGCCCTACAGAGTTTAAAATAATAATAATTGTGTTAGCTAGAGCATGGGCATTCACCTGATCCAACTCCATGAAACCAAGAAATCACTCCTTGATTTCCGAGCTGTGTGAATATTGTACGCATATGCTCATTTGTTCTGTAAGCCCTTCATCGCATGATTCGTCAACAATAAGACTGTATACAGTTCTTCCTGATTTGATTTCTCTTTCTTTATCTTGTGTAATTACAGAAGATGCTGCTTGCAGCATGTCATTTTGTACCATGTTTGAAGTTTATTTTGCATTTTGAGGCATATTATTTAACTTTGAACTGAAAGATTTATTTTCTAGAACAAGTCAGTTAATCAATTCTTGGAAATTACCTATATTGTTGAAGTGTTGGGACTCAGCTGCCTCTTTACCACGGCACTCACTTTATCTGTAATTACCTTTATCCAAACTGTCTCTGTGTCCCGGCTAACCAATATTTTGTCGAGCACAAAATATAACTCCTCTAATAAGAGACTTAAGCGTTTCTCGGTTTTCCATTATAGTTCTGGTTACTTGATCATTAATTTGGACTGTGGCTGGTCCAGACTGTTTCGTTTGTAACCATCATTGGTACTTAGCTGAAGAAAGTTTATGAACATTTTAATTTTCGTGTTTGGTTTCCATATTGCCTATATGTTTCCAATCTGAATATCCATGAAGTAAAACGTCTTCACATACGTTGTCTTTCACAGCAAAATGACTTTATACAAAGCAGAATACTGCATCTTGTTTAACTGAATACTAACCATGGAAATTTATCATATCAACTGCTTTGGAACGACCTTTGTTTACCAGCTATAATATGCTGTGGAAAGTTAACTTTTGGCTATGTGAGACCACTTTTATGAATGGAAAATGGAAAAGAATATCTTACTTCTTATCTTCCATAAATGTTCCAAGAATAATGCAGTAGCTTAATATGTTACAATGTAAGAAGGTGTTCTACCGTATAATTTATTTCTTGTCTTATCAAAAGTTGGTAAAAATTCTCTGAAAAAAAAATAATACGGCGAAAATTAGGTAAATATATAATGTAAGTTATTCGAAATTATTAATGTTTTGTCGAGTAAAAAAAATTTCCAAATATCCCCGAAATACATTTTATGACTAAAATGTGTTAAATACGCATATTTCGAGCAACATTCGTCTTATAAATTAACACGTATTATGTATATTAACATAATTGCATTATATGTGTATTAAGACACAAATGTCCGTCTGTGTTACTGAGAGTCGCGTTCACAGCACTCGGGCCGCCTTTGCTTATGAACGCCAAAATGAAGGGAAAACAAAAAAAAAAAGAACAAAAAATTCCTTGTGGTGAATATTTATCGGGCGGCTGCCATACCCAAGGTCGCAGATGCGAGCCGAGGCACGTCACGTCGTCTTGTACAACATCCGGCAGTGGCGCGTGTGCTTAGGCGCTACCTCACCTTGTAAACAAGCTCCTGCCTGTGCCATTGTCCGAACTATAGCTCTGCCTGCAACATGGCTCAGGCCCAAGCACACTGCACATACAATGTTTCAACGAACACACACTCTACTGCTTCTTTCTCATTTATCACCCTCGCTCTTTAAGACCCCGCTTTGCACGCTGTATATCGTCATTTCACTAACTGTTTACTTATATTTTGAATTGGATTTTAAACGGTTTATTAACGTTCCCCGGTGTAATGCCCTAGCCTTATCACAGAACGGCATCTAAACTAACTGATGACCTTACATAAACTAACACACATGCCTTATCTGGGTTTCAAACCGAGAAGCTCCCGCACCCCAGCCTGATTACTCACTAACAGACTGCGCAACGGGAAATCGGCCATTTTTTTTAAGTAAGATTAAAAATGAAATACTACTGCCCCGCAGTAAGCACATGAAATGTTGCCTGAGATAACATTATATAAACTTTTAAATATCAATACGTTCGTGTCTTTTTACAGCCGACTAATAACATTATTAAATTAAGTGAAGATTAGGTTAAAAAACTAAACTCCACGGTAAAAAAAAAACATTGAAATTTAAATTTTGAAAGGAAAATGAAACATTTCGGCACACAATATGATGTTGGGCTCTAAGGCTGATTTATTTTCTCCGGTTTAGTTCGTCGAAGAGGACCATCTGTTATAAAATACACTAGTAATGTGTACTTAACTCTTTTCTCTAACATAGCAGTGGCTTCGCACCGATTACGATGTTTTGGGTGAGATTCCGATAACAGCTGTGATCGTCCAAGACGTTTTCGAACTTGATGTAAGATAATTCAGTTTTTGAACAGTTTGATTTCTATCCTCTTTTACAATACCATCCGGGCATATTAAAAAAAACGCAAGTTTTAAAACAAATGCAGAATTATTTGACAAATCTTTAGATACCATTTGAGAAACGGACCTCAGCAGAAGTTCAAATATATTTCAGAAGAAAACGGGGATTTTAAAATTTTAATATCAAAGGAATCAACTGCAGATTTAAGTAATTAAATACTGGGAAAATTAACTATGTGATTTGACCGTACTCTTCTTAAGTCTAACGTTTTACTTTATTTATTAGCTGTTTTTGTTTATGCAGCAATGTTTTCTAGTTGCTGGGCCAATAAAATAATATTTCTATAGCAAATGAATTTTCTTGATTTGACTGCAAATAGATTAACCATGTCATCATCAAACATTAAATTAAAAATGTAACAGACATCTTAAATTTTATATAAAAAAAATACCAAAAGTATTACCCAAAGACACGATGCCAGTACTAAAGAAAAAAGTAGGTGGATGGCAAGAAAATAAGTCCGATAGAAAACTAATATTATTATGATTTCAAGTTTCGAACTACGGTCCCTTACACCATACTTCAACTTTTGAGATTGCATAAATCTTTATATCACGTGTGTATAATCATGTAAAGAAACTGTAAATCACAGAAAAAGTTCGTTAAAAAGTGTATACAAAACTCGGGTCGGTATTCGAACTGTAATATCTTTATGCTTCATCCAAAATTTGTCTAACAGCCTGCATTATACGTTTCTTACACCATGTATTTATATGGGATTTATTCCATCAATTTTTACTAAAGTGTCATTCAGGTGGTTCTCGCACATAACTTATAGAATGATCATGAAGTGTTGAGCGCATGTGCGCCGGGTTGCGAAGCATGTCTGAGGTTTAATCTCAAACATTTAATTTGACCTTGATCATCTTGAGATTTCATGACAAATGGGGGATTTTTTAATAAACAAGTAAAGTAATTCAGAATATATTAATTTTGCTAGTTTTTGTCAGTTAAGTTTTTCAGGGAGTAGATGGGGGTTTGACTTAAAGCTGGTAAACTGATGATGGTATGAACGAAGAAGGTGAGTGTGGTGGGGCAGGGTGAGTTGTTGAGGGGACCTACCGAAATGTACGATTTTTTAAAATAAATGTTTAGATATTATTTTAAAAATAATTTTTTAAAAAATTTTAGTTAATAATTCTTAAAAATAGTTTTTACTATTATTTTTTTATAATAAATCAACAATATTTTTATAATGTTTGTAAATTGTTAAATTATTTTTCTAATAAACTTCAAATAGATTTTTATATGCACTTATGGGAATTTTTAGGTTTTTTAGGGTTTTCAAGATTAAAGGACACGGGGATTAAGGAAAAGTTCACCGACATCCAACATGGTGGACAAGATAGCTTCAGAAGGACCGTAATGCATGAACAGCTAAACTGCCCCCAGCCATTGTCCTAAATCCGCCATAATCATTCTACTAGTCTACGTGCAAGAACCACCCAAGGTATTCTTAAAAAAAAAAATGCTGGAATAAATCCCATATAATAACTTGGTGTATGAAACTTATAATGTACGCTCTTAGAGAGACTTTATATGGCTAATAAAGATATTGCAGTGAGATATAGGGTCCACATTTCGAATACCGACCCGAGTTTTGTATTATTTTTATCGCACTTTTTATATGATTTTCTGTTTCTTTATATTCTTGTACGCACGTAATATAAAGGTTTATGCCATTTTAAAAGTTGAGATATGGTGTAGGGACCTCTTTTAGAGACCTGAAATGAACAAAGAAACATTAATTTTTTTCGGACTTAAAAAAGTAAACGTGGTAATTCTTTCCAGTGTTCGGTAGAATATTATAAGAATTTATATTAAAAGCGAAACTGAAGTTCTAACCTACGGATATAGGAATCAGAGTGAGATAATAGGAATACAAATCGTTTGATGACCCAAGTTTTTCAAGCCTTTCTTTTTTAGTGAATTTCGTACGTTAATTTCTTACTGTTAAGTATTCATGCGCATCTGATATAGGAATTTGAGCAATCTCCAATGGTGAGGTATCGTGTAAACAAATGAGTTTGAGATCTGAAACTATAAAAAAAGTATTAATTTACACTCGGACTTAGAAAACCCTTCAGAGACTGTTTTTGGAATTCATAATAAAGCCGAAACGATGGTTTTTGCTATAGAATATAGGGATCACGGTTAGATAGGAGGTTCGCCATTTAAACATAGATCCGATTTTCGAAGCATTTTAGAGATGTTCGTGCATTAGTTTTTTACTGTTTAATATTCATGCTCAACTGATACAAAGTTTTAAGCAATATACAAAGGCGATGCATGGCTTAGGGCCCAGAGTTCGAAGCCTGAAATCGTAAAAAAATAAAAATTTTCTTGTGGACTTAAAAACAATTTGCTGTCTTTTCCGAGTGATGGTAGAATATATACATAGAACGCCGACGCATGCTGATACCTTAGTTGATGTTCAGACATCGAGAAATTAAAATAGATTTGGAAGCATTCTCTCACCATTCAGTGAAGTTTAATTGTAAATACGAAGTCCTGTCTTTAACCTCATCGAATATGTAGCCGCGAACTGCATCATCACTGTCTGATTATCTATTGTGACGATTCTGTAATCAAGTTTTTACCGTCGGTTAAAATGCTCGTCGACATGGAGACTGCCTTTACCAAGAGTCCTTTTCTAGCAATAAAGCATTAATAATTGCCCCACACAGTGCAAGGTGATACATTGATGAACCACTTCAAGAACTGCAATGATTCATCTACTGGGAGCCAGCAAGTGCTGACGCCAATACCTCCTGCTGCATCTGTGGTTACTAATTCGTCAGGCTATTTGTGATTAGACAGTTGGTGCTAAAGACGGAATGAGTGCAGTAGAGTTGGTTTGTGTGGAATGTACATTTGCAAGAATTTCACGTGAAATCGATGAACTTCAAAATAAACGGTCGTCGGGTTTAAATACTGATGATGACCATACGATTCCTACAGAGAAATGTAAACATGACATTGAGGAGGAAACAGGAGGTGAGGACGATCATGAAGATAGCATTGATAATAATGACTATGACGACAGTGTTGATGAAGACTATGACGAATTTCTGAATGCCCTGACACACTCCTCCACCACATTTGCTGAAACAAACAACATGAAGATGACAGAATACTTTAAGAACGCTTGTTACATATTTCCTGAAGACCCATATGAACTTGTTGATAGACTCAGATATTTTATTGACATGCAAACATGCGGGGATCTCTCATATACAATAGAAATATCTTCAATTATTAGAGAACTAAAGGGGGGTATTTATATCACATGATATGATGAACTGTGCTGTTTTGAAATTGAAAATACATAATAATAATATATTATTATTAAATAATTATTATTCTATATTTTTGTGTGTCGTACCCTATCATCCCTCCGAACTTCAAAGTAATGCTGTGAATACTCTGAATACTCAGCTACTAAAGTAAAGATCTGCATGCAGAATATAAATGAAGTTTTTATGTACAAAAATGCATGAATATTGGAGAGCATTCAAAACATTAAGTCGGTCATCATGTACAAATTTTGTAGACAATTGGCAAATTGTGTTTAATATGTATGGATAGAGATAGACGACCAACCCAATGATTGAATATGAATTGATGAGTAATCGAAAGATTGGACGAAATATTGATGGAAAGATTGAACAAAAGACTGCGAGGGTGAACGAAAGATTGATGATTGTGAACGAAAGATTGTGAAATATTAATGATAAGATTGTAAAAGATTGATGGGAATATCGCGATATGTTAATGGAAATATTGAAATGTTGATGGTAAGATTACGAAAGGTTGAACGGAAGATTGAAAGATTGATGGAAAGTTTGCAAAAGAATGATGTAAAGCTTGCTGAAGATTGATGGGAAGATTGAAAGATTAGTGGAAAGATAGGCATTTTGGTGACATTTGCGAAGATCGTAGAGCTGATTGTGGAGCTAATTGCTGTGGGTGCGGTGCTGATAGGTGAGGATTACAAAAGAGGTAGAGTAACATGTCAAACTTTTTTCAGTAATTTGTATACACAAATATACACTGGCATGGCAAAGATCATGGGATACCCGTCTAATAATGTGTAGGGTTCACTCTAGCCCGAAGAAGTGCCATAACTCGATGTGAAATGGACTCCCCAAGTGTACGGAATGCCTCTGGAGAGATGTTAAACCCTGTTGTCTAAATAGCTGCCCAAAGTTCCCTGGTATTTCTAAGTGCAGGATCTTGGGTGCGAGTGGTTCTCTCCACCACGTCCCATAAATGCTCGATTGGGTTCATGTCGGGGAAACGTGCTGGCCGATCCAGTCGCTGGAACTCTCCAGATTGCTCTTAGAAACAGTCCTGGATATCTGCAGCCCGATGAGACGGCCCATTATCCTGTTGGATCATCCCATTGTTATCAGGAAAACCGAAGTCTATGAATAGCTGCAACTGGTCACCAAGGAGAGTTTTGTAGCGGATACCATTGGGTTTTTCTGGGTACATATACAAGTTGACCTAACCCATGTCATGTGCCCACACACCACACCATTACGGAACCACCACCAGCCTGCATGGTGCCTTGTTGGCAACTGTGATCCATGGCCTCATTGGGTTTGCACCATACCCGAACCCTGCCATCGGCCCGAAACAACTTGTATCGTGACTCATTGGAACAGGCCACATGTTTCCAGTCCTCCAGGTTCCAATTAACAACCTCACAAGCCCAAGTGAGGTGTTGTGCCAGGTATTGTGCTGTTAACAGAAGTACTCTAGTGGGTATTCTGCTTCCATATCCTATGGAAGCTAACACATATTGCGCAGATCTGCTAAATACACGCCTGACACCTCCTGCATTGAATGTGGCTGTGAGTTGAGAAAGTGTTCTGTCTCTGTTAGCATGAACAATTCTACCCAACCTCCGCTGGTCATGATAATTAAGTAACTTTGGATGACCCCTGCATTGTCCATGGTGGATTGTAATGCCTTGAATTTGATATTCTCTGTACATATGTGACACCGTGGATCGAGGAATAGTGAAGGTCTCTAAAACTTCTGAATGTGAATGTCCCGTCATTCTGGCACCCACAAGCATGCCCTGTTCGAACTCTGATAGCTCACTTCGCCTTGCCATGAGCATGTAAACAGGCAATACGAATGACACGAACACCTGTTCACTAGTGAGACTGGTTTAGGCGGTGCAACGTCGTTCTGCAGCGGTGACAACACAAGTCATTCAATTACACAGTGTTATCCCATGACTTTTGTCATATCAGTGTATAACACTGTGATTAACTTAAAAATACTGTATTCTTGAGTAAATTAAATGTTAACGTACTATATTTTATAAATTGTAATATTTATTTCGTATTCAGTATAAGTTAAAAACATTGAGAGCAGCAATATTTTGTGGATGGCTAGTGAAAATAAGTTTACATTAAAAATATTGTTGTAACAAAGTTTTTGGTACTCTATTTGTAAATTAAATTTTGGCTATACAATTATTTAAATATTTGGGTAGCCCCGATGGAAACATATTTCATTGTAACAGTTAAAACTATTAGCTCAAAATATGGTGTGTAAGCCTTAGAAACATGGTGTTTTTTCCGACCGAGGAAGAAACTTCAAATAGGCTGTCAGCAGAGCGGAGCTTGTCGCTCTCTGTCTCTCTGTCTCTCTGTCTGTCTGTCTGTCTCTCTCCCCCTCCCTCTCCCTCTCTCTCTCTCGGGAATGTTCGCACCATTAGACGTGGCAGGAAAATGAAACATGTTTTCAATTTTAGCATATTTCGTACTTATTTAAAAAAAAAATTATGATTTTTGATTTTGAAATTTACAGCTGAAAAGATATATTAATGTCTTAATACTCATTATAATATATTTTGATGTGATAGCAGGATGATTACAAATCCGAAATGAGCAGGAGTAGCATCTTGCGAGTGGAGACTTTACATGTCTTGTTGCTGTTAAACAGAACATTAATTTTTTTGCTCTGATCAAAAAATCCAAATTAACACATCAAGTTCGTAATAGTGTTTTTTTTAAACCTACTTAGGCAAGTTACAATGTTATGATAAATCAGAATTTCTATAACGGTAATAAATATACTGTAACCAGTGTCGCAACCGCTGCACGTGAAAGGGTGTGACTGCGTCGTGGTCGTTATGTTGGCCTGGTGTGTGTGTGTGTGTGTGTGATTAGAAAAATGGGATGCGTGAAATTGATCAGTTTTAACCATGAATTGGTTTTATGACGAAATTAATTATTTCAATGCACATCTATTTGTTTATCACAACCTCATAACATTGCCCTAGGTGTTTATAACGCAGTAGTGTAATGTGCTTATTTTCCATATTTTGAATGTTTCCCAACAAATTACCAAAAACCCTGACAGAAAATTTTAAATAACTAATTAATTAAATCTAGTAACAACTAAATCCGAACTAAGATAACTTGTTCGTTACAGTATCAAATCTCATTCCTTAAACTTGTTTATTTTAGACACAACTTCTACTGTCTTCTGTGGGACTCGGCAGAGGGATATTGTTTCGATTCGGAAATATATGTGTTGCACTGTTCGGGGCATGAAGAGTACTATCTTAAATTCGTTACCGGGCAGCTTTTTTCCATATTTCCCTAATTGGTGGCCTGTTTTCTCTTGCCTTAATTTGGTTTCAAGCATGTGTGTTTGTGTAGGTGTGTGTGTTTGACGTATGAGCAAGTGGTTCATCACGAACTCAGCTAGAGGAATTTTCTCATTGCCAGTGCATCGCCATTTTTGTAACCAGTACACTTGGACAGTACTTTTGACAACTATTTTGGTAGCCAGTTTGTCATTTCTCATGCTCTTATCATTTCATGTTGCATCTCTTGCCTTCCAAGGGCTTTCTCCGAGAGCTCCCATTTTTCTCTCCCCTGCATACGTCCTTTACTTTCTTTCTATCTCTTCTTTCTTTCTATTCCTCACTCACCTTAGTTTTCTCTTTCTGTTTTATACTCTCTTTCTTTCTCATTCATTCGATTAGTCGAATTTGCCCCACTGATTACTGACCTTCGTTATACCATCTATCTTTGTTTATGTATTGCTGGAGGCCACCATATTTTTTTTACTTGCCATTTGTTTATGTGTTACTTTAGGCCGCCATCTTAGTTTCACAGTATCACAAAGTATATTTAGTTTCACCGGAATTAATAAATAATTTCACATCTGAATTTTTTATACGATTAAATAAACAAAGACGAGGTTCGCATCATAAATTATTTACAATTTTTTTTACATAGAATTAATTTTCTAACATTCGAAACGGATTATCATAATTCTACAATCTCGTGGTCTCCGTAATACACTCACTGCTATATACTCTAATTTTTTCGCACTTGAGAAATCTTTCATTATTTGTCTCGCAATGGTTGAATGGGTGGTAAATTAGAGCTATATGTGTGTGTCTTTGTTGGACTTCGTATTATGGCATATTTCTGCATGGTGGACTAGCATCTCGGGAGTAAGTTGTGTTATAGTTCACATAATTAATAAGGTTGAATACTATTCATACCTGCTGGATTTGAGGCGCACTTATTCATATACATTTTCGTATGTTACTTTTCATTCGACTAATGTCGCGTAGCAGTGTGGTGGAACATTGGAGGAAGAGGGTGGGGGCATTTTACTATGTATCAGATATATCTCTTAATGGAGCGAGAGCACACAAATGTATGATAATACAGAAATATTGTTTGCTGAATGTAACTATGTTTTTTAATGATTTTGTAGTTGTGATGGGTGTAACTTTATTCTGGCGCGTCCTCGCTGTATATGGTTATTTCCTGCACAACTTATTGTATGTACATTCTCTGCATGAATAAAGAGTTTTATATGTGGACACTGAGAGATAGAAATACGCTGTACGTGGAGTAACCATGTGGATATTCTTTCCTGCTACGTACATTTACTAATTTAATGATTTTAAATTTGGGAGAGAATGATTTTCGCCACTGGACCTACATTTTTTTCAGCGTTGTCCCTGACATTTTTTCATCAGTGGTGGGCTGCCTACTTACCTGTGCGGGCCATTTATTCTGTGTGTTGATATGTTTTCAGCGTTGGTCCTGAAATTTGCTTTGTATTTTGTCTTGTTAGGGGCTTTGGATGATACATTTTTCATCAGCATCTTTATAACTTTGTGCCTGTGTGAACATATTGTTCTGGTGCGAGGGCTAGACTCTACAATAACTAAGAGTTCGGTGCTTCCACCAGTGTTGGGGTTCGCATGACGAGCTTTATAATTACTAAGACTAGGGTAAACTCCATCGAGTTTTGCTGACTAGCCAGTCACCAAACCTATCCTTGACTAAGTTACAAAATGCAACACTCTTACTGTACTTCTTTACATCACTCTCCAAATTGTTACTATTCATATTGCTAAAGTATTACAAGGACTATACTGCGGGTGACGTATCAGATAGTAAAATCAGTAACACAAATAATTACAAAATATATACTCTTTATTCTTTCTAAATTTATCCACAATTCGAATATATTGCAATCTCTAATTCTTTACGGAATATAATTTATAATGCAATATCTCCAAAACCGCGTAGCTTCCCTAAAGACCTCTACCTTACACCCTAACTGTATGGAACCTACCACTGAATTAACCTCGGCTCGAACGAAGCTTCTCCATCCGATGTCGAGTAGTGGAGATGTCTTGCTGTCCGATTACGTCTCCCGATGTTGGATGAACTGCTGACCAGCGACGTCCCTTACGTCGATAGCACCTCAGAAGTCGTCTTCTGTACTTGGCCTTAGACAAGCCGATGAGTGGCTCAAGAGTGGCAAAGAGTGGGCCTAAGAGTGCGGGTGGGCAGGTGTCCAGCGGCCCTATTTATTACGTGACCCTCCGGCCAGCTTTCCTGACGTCAGTTTCCACCCCACTGTCCCCTCGGCTCCCCTCACTAGCGGTGTGGCTCACATACGGCCAGTAAGGTATGTTGGCACATGTCTCCTATATGCCATTCACAATAATATCCTTATGTATTTATTCATATTTGTCACCGCAGGTCCTATCATTAGTCTACAGTTCCTACTGAAATTTATTCATCGCTGTTGCCTGTAAATTTCTGCATATCATAACACTGAATTAACTTATCTAGTGTATCTTACTCCCCCTTCCCCCCATTTTATAGTATATTACTTATACTTTTAACATGTAAGTTGAAGTGGACGAATTTGTACTCATATGTTTTATAGGAAGTGCGTTAGCCTGAGGCAGTTTATGAATGGATAGTTTATGAATGGACTTCTATACTATGTAATATTTTACCTGTGTGCTAGCTTTAAATGTGTTTGGAATAATTTTTTTTTTCATCAGTATAGTAGAAATGTGAGTGCGATTTATCCATCATGTACTGTAATGTGTAGAGTTTTCCGTCAGTAGTGTACTGTGTATTTCCCGTATGTCTTCACTGGTGTAATGTTTTCTCTCAGTATGTCTTTGTCAATATGTTATGCCTTTTTTTTCTCATAAATCGGTATAGTAACGGAATATTATTTTTGTTGTACTATATAATTTTTTTTCTTATTCGATTGCTATACCTTTTCAAGTACTGAACCATATTTTCTCTCATTGTTGCTGTGTCATATTTAGCATTGGTGTTGTACTATAAATATTTCCTATTTGTCTCCGTGTATATTTGTTTTGGCTAGTGTGTGTTGTTTCTGAAGAAAACGCGAGTCTCAGGGGTCGAACCTGGTCCATAATTATTCTCATCTGGGACTAGAATTCCTAGGTGTATTTCATGATAAATGAATATGTCGTCGCTGTCTGTTGGAACCGTACGTATGTATTATAGAGGCTATGTTTCAGATGAGAAATATTCAAGCCTTGATAGCTGTCTATGGAACATAGACGGCGGCCAGCGTGTCGGGTGGCTGGCCGCTGTGGTTCGCACGTGCGCTTCCAGTCATGTGTTACTGCGAAAAAAGTTTTTGTTGCTAATACCTTCTGACGTCATAATCTAGAGACGACAATTATGTCAGCCTGCCTTGAGCTACACATGCTTCTTTTGTTCGATAATTTCAATTATATTCGTACATGTAATATTTATGTTTGTTGCGGCTACTGTCTCTCTTTTAGTTTATTCTGTACGTACACTCACTTTACTGACATTGTGTCTTATTCACACCCATATAAACCTTTTTGAAAATACTTTTTTACCAAGAGTATTTTAAAAACAATGATAAAAAATATTTTCGGTTACCACCAGCGGTGTGTATGTAGAACATGACTCGAGATACAAAATTCTTTTTTAAACACATTTATTTATTTACACAATTACAATATTGTTCTGCATTATACAAATCTTCTTTCTCGAGTCTTTAGTACACACAAATTGGCCAGCTGCAATCACGTGACAACTCGGTGATTAGCTGGTCTGTGATAGACTGGTCGGTGTTCGCACAATGTGTTAATGGAGCAATACGTTTGGTTCAACGTCAATATGACGTCATAGGGCTTGCTTACTCATATATTATAAGCAGTAGGGATGTCAGCTGAGAAGTTTATTTTGACAGCAGCTCTCGTTAGAGATGTATCGTCTAGGCTAGCTTCCACATCTTTGCATCTAAGTCTTATTCTGCATCTGCGATGTCTTTAGGTACTCCAGAGATAATGGTAGCTACGGCAGTGCCATCGACATCTTCGGGAGTGGTACCAGCAATGCCATCGACTGCTTCAGGCATGGCACCGACAGCACCAGTGACTTCTTCAGGTGGGTCACATACGGCATGGCTTCGTTGCTGCTACTGTAACAACATAGTTGCCTACAGCCGTAGTGGGAGGACGCACGAAATAATTATCCGTGAAGGGTCCTTCCTGTGTTATGCAACAATGTGTCAAGTGCAAACGAATGTTCAAACGAGGTTATAATCAGTGCACTATCTATTGGTAATACTTTATCGAATGGATTCTACGTAAAAAAAAAGTCTGCATTTAAGGGCATTTAAAAATATTATCTAATTGGAAATAACTTTTCTAGTACGAAATACATATGTACATACCTAGACAACTTAAGGCAAAGATAACCAATCAATTAACTGAGGAAGTCGAAGAATGCTTCATAAAGTATAATGTTTGGCTACGGTGTACCTATGAATAGCCTCAACCTCTTGATGAAGGAAACAGCCCGCAGGCATTCAAGACTACCAATTAATCATTGTACAATGTTGATAGAATTCCGAAGGCTGTAAAGGGCTTGAAAGAAAAACTGTATCGTGAAGAAAAATATGTGGAAAAGGGTCCTGGTTGGACGCTTGTTGGCGTAGACTTTCTTGAGCTGTATATAAGTAGATTATATTCACTGTCAGACCTTACTACGCCCTTGAACCCAAGGGAACAGTAAGGCTGGAATTAACAACCAATCCCAGGAAAAATGTCTGAACAACAAAATAACACAAAGTGCCAGCAGTAAGAAAATCTATTGAGCAAGTTAAGGATATTTAAAAAGTGAAAGTTCAAAATAACACATAAACTCATAAAGTATGTATAAATCTTTTATTTATTTGATTTTTCTTTTCATTTTGTTTGCCTTTTGTTATCTAATTTTCATTCCAGAAAACAGAATCCTTTGTATAGTTCTCCATATACTGGACATTTTCAAAAGAGAATCAGAGCATTTTTTATAGTTCTCCATAAACTGAATATTTTCAAAAAATAATCAGAAAATTTTATAGAGTTCTCCATATCAGAAACATTTTTCAAAAGAAAACCAGTATCAAGGAAAATATTACAAGCAAATCTACTAAAAATCGCAGCTAAGTTTACTACTGTAGATTATTATTCCACAACAATTTGGAAACTTTAAAATTTTCAGATATAATATAGGCTGTATTAACAAACAGCTTATTGGTTCAGGCTGACACCATACAATTTACATAAAACTGATATTTAAAATTGGGGTAAGCTGTTAACTCGGCAAAAAACCTGGCTTACAGGTCATACAGACGTCATTCACAAAACCTCATTAAAATTATGATTGCCATTTTATCTTAAATAGTTTATATTAGGTAACCTGTACATTACCGGAGCAAAAAACCCTTATTCAAATGTCTTACAACAGGCTGAGTTGACGTGCCTGCCTCCAAAACTTTCGTACACAAAAATGCATTTTGAAATTTTCCTGGAGTCCAAGGCAACTGCTTTTAAATATCAACCCTTAACCTCCAATGTTTGAAAAATCAAAAGGTTCGTGTTCAAATCGATTGCTAGAAAACATATTAAACCTAAGTCGCTATCAGATTTCTTTCGAAAAAAAGTACTTGCAAATATTTGATTCATTATAAATTTAGCAATTTTTGGCACCTACTATCACGTCAATGTGACATCATGAGCATTCTTTGCTTTAAGAGCCTGCCATTTTAAAGTCTGATTTAAGTAATGTTTGTTACCAACACAAACCTTAGGTTAATTCTCCTTCGAGGCCGACCATCTGACCCCGACCGAACACTAACAATGAGTATGTATACACAAAAAATCACAATGAAGTGCTAGAGGAATGAATGCAATTCATTCCCCTATAGCAGCACAGTTGCACATTTTTTTATTGAGTCCTCCAATCGGGGCGTTGATTGCCTAATATGATGACAGAAAATATTTTGGTAGTGGGGCATTGGAAAGTTCATTTAGGCTGTAGAGGGGTCTTCAATTCACCAGCCTATTGCTGTAGTTTTGTACAAATAAGGCGACCACTGCATAACACATCAGCGGGAAATACATAGCTCAGAACACCTTCAAACTGTGCAGCGACCAGAGTGTAGCATTATGTAACAGCCAACAGCCATCCGGGAAGGAACATTGGTGCCCCGAGGCACACGTATGTGGCAGGCGCTACTAGCCCCGACAGTAACAGGTGAGCCTCGACCCACACCCACCGTGCGGGATGTGTGCATGACTCCATTGTGTAAAGGCGCCAAAACTGTGTTTCAACTTCTGCCGAGCCTTCACCAGACAGCGTGCAGCAACCAGGTTCGAAAAAGAGTAAGTTTAATATGTTTTATACAAGTCCCAGGTATATTTTCAGTCGACAAAATTTCAGTATTTTCCCGTACAGAACGTAACTTTGTACATAGGAGTGTTGAAAAGGGCAGGACGAGAGATAACGAAAAACGAAGTTTTGTAGCAGTTGTCTCATTCCCCCTTCATTGAGGATCACTGCCCAGTGTGATGCCAGGTACCCAAGACGAGGTAGCCAGCCTGGCAGTAGCTTCCAGGAACTTTTCTCCCTCAATCACATCCAGGAAGAGAGGACCCACCGCTGCAGGACCATATCTGATTCCACCGGTGAAACCACTATCAGAACAAACAAGGAATGCTTCCACAAGCATCTGATAATGTCGACATCAAGACAAGGTATAAGAGCGTCTTAGCAGCTCTGACGAAAAAAAATAGGAGTACCCAAAGGGATCTTCCCAAAATCAGATTAACTGCCCTAAGGGAGGGGAGTCCGTGACACAACGAAGTTATTTGCAATTACTGATGCCTAACCCGAATAAATAAACAAGATAAACATTTAAATTTTTGTAGGGAAAAAAATCTATACTATTAACACTATAACCCTCGAAAAAACACCACCCTCTTACACGCTACATAAACCTTAATATGGTCAGTATCAGCTCCGAAGAAGCAGCTCCAACCATCATGGACTAACTTATTAAAATACAAAACACAATGATAAAGTACATAAAAACCCCTTACACACAAATACCTTACACATAAAAACTCTTCCACATAACCCACAAACACATTTCCCTTGTTATCACAAAACTTCCACTAAATCAGCAGGTGGTACACAATTTTAACTGTGTCACATGACCCTTAATAACAACACCAGCATAAACCAGGTCCTCGCAGACCACGGTTATGGGAATGAGGAAACGAAGCACACGGAATGGTCCCTGGTACTTGGGTGCAAGCTTCGCACTAAACTGGGTGGCTTTACGGCTAAGGTTATGTGTCCCCACCATCACCTTATCCCCTATATGGAATGCAACTGTACCACTAGAATACACCTTCCTAGACGCAAGCTTAGTATGGCACTGGCGAAGACTTTGAGTGGCTTCTACCCCACACTTCTTCCAATTCCTGTTTATTAGCTGCATCCCAACAAAAACTATGCAAACCACAAGTATGAATGAGGGGATGAAATAAACTCATGCCAAAGAAAACTTCAGAAGGCACCTTACGAGTTGTATCACTGATGATGTTATTAAACGCCAAGAAAAGTTGGTATATTGTAATATCCCATTCCTTATGAGATCCAGTCTGGAAGAGTCTCAAAGCTACCTTCAGGTTGCGATTATACCTTTCTACCAAATTAGCTTTGGGGTAGAGAGGGGTGGTCTTCACCAACTTCACTCCCCAGGCAAAAAGCATGGTTTTTCATTTCAGCAAATACAAAATAAGCAGCATCGTCAGTTACTATACTTATAAGTGATACTAACACCGGAAACACCCATTGACTGAGAATTTGACAGATTTCAGCAGATATCATAGATCTCGGGGGAGGGGGGAAGAAAACAAACTTGCCGAAACTATCTACAGCCACGAGAATGGATGAAAAACCTGCTGTGTGCGTGGTAAAGGTCCGAAAAAGTCTAAATACAAACTTTCCCATGGAAAGGTAGAAAGCCTGGCACTATACCGACTAACGATCTTTGCATTACGTGGTTTGGCTTTCTGACAGCCAAGACAATCTCTAATATGATCTTCAATCTCTTTGTTCATCCTGGGCGAAAAAAACATCTCTTTGAATCGGAATTCCGTCTTGTCCTGTCCAAAATGTACCCTAAAATACATGTTATGACAATATTGAAAGATTGAGCCACATAGAACTACATTAAAGAAAAAGCTAAATCTGAAGGTCATTAGATCCACATGTCCTATGAGTCCTTTCTTTACTTCATATTGTTAGGCCTTACCAGTATCTATGTCAGCTTTGATCTGAATGCACTCAGGATCAACCCCCTGGTGATGTTGGCCTGAGGGAAATTTTGTGTGACCTCTATGTGTTCTCCTTCAGAAACCCCCTCTACACTCATAGATGACACTGGTACAGGTTCAAATAGGTTCTCCACTAAAGTAGTTTGTACAGAACCGTCATGATCAGCACTGGATTTAAGCACACATACTTGTGGCACATAAAAAAATTACACTATTACTAGCAAAATCAGTTTGTCAACAAGAATCAACATATACACTAGGAATTACAAGTGAAGGAACTTTAGCCTGCATTACTTTTACAGATTCTGGGGCCTCTACACAAAATACTTCTGAGTCAAACATACAGGATGGAGCATCGACTACCCGTTGTTGACTCCTTTCACATGTTGGACAGTGAAATTAAAACATGTAAGGTGCACCAAACATCGAGCCAACTGCCCGAATGGTTTGTTGGTGGACAAGAACCAATTCAGTGCCTTATTATCTGTATGCAGGATAAACCCCGCACTTTCAAGATAATCATTATACTTATCCATCGCATAGATGGCAGCAAGGACTTCCTTTTCATTAGCAGAATATTTTTGTTCTGCAATACTAAGGAGTTTACTGGCATAGGAATCTGGCACTAAACTACTGCCCAACTTTTGGCACAATACCACCCCAAAAGGATTTGAGCTAACATCTACCTGTAAAATGAATCGCTGGTCGAAACATGACAACTGGAGGACTGGGTGAGTGTCTCTCTTTTCTTTAAGAAAACAGAAAACATGCTTCTGAGCATCCCCTCAATTAAAATTAACCCCTTTCCTTTTTAAGGCATTAAGTGGCTCACCTATTTCAGCGAAGTCGGGAATAAACTTCGAAATGAACCCCACAAGGCCAAGGAACCTACGCACACTCTATAGATTTTTGGGTACAGGAAAGTTCACAACTGGGAGGATCTTTTCTGAGGCCATTAATAAAGTCCCTTTGGAGATGACAAAACCGAGGTACCTGACATAAGTCTTAGTCCAAGTCACTTTCTTTGGATTTACTGATAATCCAGCTTCCCTTAAAGCTGAAAGAAAAAACCTCAAATGTTCTAGGTGGTCTTCTAACATTTCACTGTATACACACATAATCTATGTATGTAAACATTAATTCATACTGGTACTATCTCAACACCTGAAAAAAAAACACCCGAGGCATGGCTACAGGACCACAGTTTACCCCCTATAGGAAGTAATTTCCATTAGTATTGCCCCCATGGAGTTATGAAGGCCAACACCCCACATGACTCAGGGTGCAGATCACATTGCAGGAAGGCAGAATTCAGGTCAAATATGGAAAAATACAGCTAATTCCTTACATATTGGAAAACACTTACAATGGTTGGTAATGGATAATGGTCCACATAAATCATCTTGTTGACTTTCCTATAGTCACTAATTATCCGAAAATCCCCAGGCGTTTTCTTAGGGAGCTAAAACTCAGGACTGGAAAAATCACTATAAGATGCCTCAATTACATCTTCCTGCTGCAAGTCATCAACAATTTTCTTAAAAATTCTCATTTTTGGTGAAACCACCTGATACGGTACAGATTATACCGGATCCTGATCCTTAAGTTACAATATAATTGTCTGCTTACTTTAATGATCTAACTTGCTCGTGATAACATCGGAAAACTCCTGCTGTAACTGTTTTATTTTCTTCTCTTGACTACTGTCAGTAGAATGTACTAATTTTACAAAAATTTCAAAGGGGTTAAACCTCTTAGACATTACTTCAATCGGTTGAGGAGTGCAAAATGCAAAAACTAATTCTTTCTGAGCTACATTAAACAAGTCTTGGGTCTTCCAAAAAAAATCGACTCCAAACACGAGGTCGTGGCTAAGACCAGGCAAAATTCTGAAGGAAAATTTCCACGAAAAATTGGCAAACTTAATTTTTAAAACAGCCACACGCTTAGAAATTATCATACCCCCCCCCCCCTTAACAATGGCAAATCCCAGTTCATCCCCTTGGTGAATGTTAACTAGCCCCTTAAGCAAATTTTCAAGCAAAAAGTTACAAAACTCATTGTTTATGAGCGAACAAGAAGTCCCTGCATCAAGCAAAGCTGACACTACAATTTGATCAGCAATAGCTACTGGAAGACATTATGTGCACTGAATGTTCCCCCACAATGTTACTTTTACTCGAGGGACGGCTAGTCCTAATATGGCCCTTCTGTTGGCAATTAAAACAAACATAGTCCTTGAAACAATCAGATTTCCTTGGATGAGATGGTGTCTGGGAATTCCATAAACGTGTTTTCGCATTAGGGCGACCTGATTCCTCACTAGGGGAATACATGGAAAAATCAGACTGACAATGAAAAGAGTCTTTTGCAACATGATTATTTTTACCGTAGACATAACAAAACTTTACAGGTTTATACACAGCCTTTTCCTTCTCAATAGGCTTGGCTTTTGGCAATGCTACATCCACTGCACAATCTCTAGTGATTCGCTCCACTTCTGTCACTATCTTTAACAATTCTAACAAAAATGTAGGTTTGTTTACAAAATAAAAATAGCTGCTATACCGCGAGTGAAGATAATAAAAAAATAATCTGAGTGAAATAATCTTCCTCCCATGGTTCCCCAGCCCATTAACTGTCCCTAGGATTTGCTTAACAAAATCCTGCATCTAATAGTCAGGTATCTGCCTGCTATACAATAGTCGCAAGCGAAAATTGGTGATAGCTATCTCACTTGAAAACTAATTAAGACAAACTTTTATTTATTGGAAAATTTCCCAGCTCTCTTCACAAGCCTCGCCGAACCAAGGCTGTAAAATTTCAGTAACCCTATAAAATACAACGGCAAAGTGAACCTCCTGATCACAAAAATGTAAAGCAATTACTCATTGAGTTTGTCAAAATATCGAGTAAGGCCACCAAGTTTAATTGTTTACTTTCGGAATTTTTGCTGCCAACTGTGGCGGCGCATTTTTTAAGAAGTTTGATAACAGAAGCTGGCTCACCAAGCACCACCACATTCCCCATGCCGACCTCCTTGCCCGTGTCCTTTTGCACCAGAGACTGCACTTTACTACGAAGGTCTTCGATCGGCTTGCTCTCCTCAGCAGCAACTCCTGCTTCAGTAACATCCGAAGTAGCGTGGTCTTGGACATACATTGGAGCCACGCTGTAGTCATACAAATGAACAAAAGATACAGTAAAATCCCTAACACTTTCTATTTGTTTCCACTGAAAACTGTTTGTCGGTTTTTCCTTACACTGGCTTGGCAAAACATACTTCAAGTGATTTTTCATTCCACAATTGCAATATACGAAACATGCCGCTCATCATAAGCAGAGTGCAATGCAAAATTAGACCTTGCTACGCCCTTGAACCTAAGGACTTACTAAGGCTAGAATTAACGCAAAATCACAGCAAAATGTCTGAACAACAAAATGGCACAAAGTTCCAGCAGTAAGAAAATCCATCGAGCAAGGTAAGGATATTTAAAAAGTGAAAGTTCAAACTAACACATAAACTCATGAATTATGTATAATTATTTTATTTATTTGATTTTTCTTTTAATTTTGTTTGCCTTTGGCTATATATTTTTTGTTCCAGAAAACCAAACCCTTTATATAGTTCTCCAAATACTGAAAATTTTCAAAAGAGAATCAGAAAATTTTATGTAGTTCTCCAAATTAGGAACATTTCTCAAAATAACACTAGCACAAGTAAAACATTACAAGCAAATCTACTACAAAATGCAGCTAAGTTTTATACTATACATAATTTTTTCTGCCACATTTTTGGAAACTTTAAAATATTCTGTTACAATATTGGCTGTATTAACAAATAGCATATTGGTTCAGGCTAACATCATGCGACATTCATAAAATCGATATTTAAAATAGTGGTATGCTTTTCACTCGAGAAAAAAAAACCCTGGCTTACAGGTCATACAGGAGCCATTCACTAAACCTCGTTAAAATTATGTTTGTCATTTTATCTTAAATTGTTACATTTAGTAACCTGTACATTACCAGAGCAAGATGTCCTGATTCAAATTTCTTACAACAGGCTGACTTTACATACCTGCCTCCAAAGTATTCATATACAAAAATGCATTTCGAAATTTTCCTCGACTCCAAATAACACAAGATAACTACTCACAAACAGTAAACCTTAATCTCCGAAGAAAATTATTGTTTGAAAATGCACAAGATTCCTGTTCAAAGCGACTGTTAGGAAAACATATCAAACCTAAGTCACTTCAGATTCCTTTAAAAAAAAAAGAACTTGCATATATGTGATGCAGTGTAAATCAGTCATTTTTGGTTCCTAATCTCACGTCAAAGTGAAGTCATGAACTTTCTTTGATTTGAGAGCCTGCCATTTTTAAGTTTCATTTAAGCAATGTTTGTTACCAACACATAACTTTACATGATGCTCCCTCAAGACCGATCATCTGACCCCGACCGAACATTTACACCAAGTATTTATACACAAAAATCATAATTAAGTGCTAGACGGGTGAATGCAATTCGTTTTACAATAGCAGCATTGTTGTACATTTTTTATTGAGCCTAATATGGTATTGGCACAAAGTTTCTTGGTAGTGGGGTGTTGAAATGTTAATTTACGCTGTAGAGTGGTCTTCAATTAACCAGCATATCACTGTCTTTTTGACCAAATAAGGCAACCACTGCATCACACATCAGTGGAAAATACATCACACAGAAAACCTTTAAACTGTTCTGCAACCAGAGTGCAGTGTGATGTCATAGCCACCAGTTAGCTGGGAAGGAACTGTGGCACTCCGAGGCATTCATATATGTAAGGCGGTACTAGCCCTTAGAGAAACAGACATTCCTCGACTCACACCCATAGCATGGTAGGAGTGTGTGACACGATTTTATAAAAGAACTGAAGTAGTAGGGAAAGGGTGGTTCTGAGACAAAGGGATCCGGGGCCCAAGCTCCAACCACCAGCATCTTGGATTACGTCACTTACAGATGCCATTTTGAATTATGTCATTTCTGGCTGCCGTCTTCGATTACATTATTTTTGGCTGTCATCTTGGATTACAACATTTCTGGTAGCCATATTTGATTATGTCATTCCTGGCCACCATCTTGGAGTGGGTCATTTTCCATCCACCATCAATGATAACATAATTTATGGCTGCCATCTTGGATTACATCATTTCTAGCCGCCATATTGGATTGCTTCATTTCTGGCCACCATCTCGAATTCCATTTTTTCATGCCCTTTCATTCCACCATCCTGTTTATTCATTTTTCTTCATGCTCTATCATTCTTTCTTGTCAGCCACCATTTTGACATCTGTCAACTTTACTCACCACCAGGAGCATTGCAGGTATAGTTAAGTGGTTGGATAACAGGCGAACAGTATATGTAGTTCCAGCACCCCTGCCAACCTTAGGTTCTGCCATTGCTACAAGGAGCACTAATGTCACTGCAACCATCTTGTTTATCCTTTTTCATTAGTCACCATCATACCACATCATACTATATCGTTCATCCTCGGCATTCACCATCATGGATTCCATTTATTCATGATCTATTATTCCAACCCAGATCCTCTACTTTGTTTACCAATTTTACTAGTCACCATCATGTTCTATCAATCTGTTCATGTGGCCGCTATCTTGGATTCCACCTCTCACATATACTCGACAACTATCTTGTCCACCATCTTTATTCCTGCCATCATTTTGTATCCTGCTATGCACCTACATAGACACCAAACTACTGCTCTACCTACCCACAATCCCACAGCTCTTCTTACCTTCCCACCTACCCACTGTTCTACCAAACTACCTACCCTATAACCTAACCACCTAATGCCCTACACACCTACCTGCAACTCCACCTATGTACCCATTGCTCTACTTACCTACCTACATAACCAATGCTCTACACACCTACCCACAAACCCACTTACCTACCACTCTACCTACCCACCCACATTTCACTCTACAATCCTACCAACCACTCAACTTACCTACCTGCATACAAACTAATCTATCCTCCTACCCACTACCCTACCCACTGTTCTACCTACCCACCCAAATACGACTCTACCCACTTGCTGCTCTACCTACCTACCCACCACTCAACTAACCTACCTGCATACAAACTAATCCATCCACTTACCCACTACCCTACCCACTGTTCTACCTACCAACCCAAATACCACTCTACCCACGTACTGCTCTACCCACATACCCAACCCTCTACTAAACTACTTACATAAAAATTTATCTATCCACACACCCACTGCCATACCCCCACTCTATGCATCTACACACACCCACTTACCAACAGCTCTAACTATTTACACACCCTCCCACAAACCCAAACCTCTACCTACCCATTCACCTTTCACCCTACCATTATACCCACATTCCTAAAGCTCTACTAACCTACACACATAACTACTTCTCTACCCATCTAACCAACTACCTACCATTCTACCTACCCACACACCCACTGCTCTTCTTAACTTCCCAACTACTTTCCGAACTACACAGTGCTCCAACCACTTACCCAACTACCTAACCACCTCCTGCTCTATAAACCTATGTGCCACTCAAACCAATGTTCTGCTCACATACCCACCACTCTACATACTTACCCACATGCCCACTGCTCTACCCACCTACCCACCAAACCGAAAGCTTTCCAACCTACGCACCAACTACCTAACCCCCTACCCACTAAACACTCACCTTCCTCTATAATTACTCACCAGCTGCTCTACTTACAACTCTACCCACCTACTGAACACTCTACCCTCCTACCCTAGTACCCACTGCTCTACCTTACACCCTAACCACCTACTCACATACCTACTGTTCTACCCATCCCACTACCCAAATATCTACCCACTTATCTACCCACCAGCCCATTGCTCTACCCACCTACCTATCTACCAACAAACCAACATACCTATCCACTTCTCTATCTACTGTCCCACACTTAACTCTACACACCTACCCACAGCACTGCACACCTTCGCAACACTCAACCAATCTACCCACCACAATACACATTTACTCACCACTCCACCCATCTACTCACCACTCTATCCACCGACCTACCACTCTATTTTATTACCGAACATTCTACCTACCTTACCACATACCTATAATCACACCCACCTAACTATTGCTCCATTCACCCATTTACCTGCCCACACACTTAATGCTCTACCTACCAACCAAACTAGTCACCACTTCACTTAACTAAAAAACTACCCCCCTAATTACTGCTCTCTGCACTTACCTACCCTCCACTCTACACACCCACCCATCACTCCACCCATCTACCTAGAACTTTAACCACCTACTCACCTACTTACTGCTCGGCCCAGCTACCTACTGCTCAACCTGTCGCCATCTTACTCTAGTCACCGGCTCACTTCTTAACCTTAAAGTATACACACATCATTAACCAGAAGTCTACCCACCTCACTGTCCACCAACCCATTGCTCTACCCACACCCCCACACTCTACTAACCTACTTACATAATAACTAATATATCCACCCACTACCGTACCCACCCCTCTATGAACCTACACACACCCACCTACCTATACCCCTTGCCATCTACACACCCAAATACCTACATACCACTCTACCTATCTACCCATCCAACTTTCATTCTACCATCCAATGCACATTCTTAAAGCTCTACTAACCTACACACATAACTAATTCTCTAACCATCTAACTAACTGCCTACTTATTACCTAGCCATATTTTAACAGCTCTTCTTACTTTCACCTCACTTCTGACTACACACTCATCTTTACACCCTCCACACTTAGCATCACAAGCACCGCAGGCATCGCTTAACTCTCTGCACAACTCTCCACACCCTCAACAACACTCCACACCCTCAGCACAACTGTCCATACCCTCTGCACAACTCTCTGCACCCTCCGCAACCTTCAGCAAAACAACCCGCACCCTCCACGCAACTCACCGCACCCTCTGCTTAAATATCCGCACCCTCTGCAAAACAATCCGCGCCCTTTGTACAACTCTCTGCACCCTCTGCACAACTCTTAGCGCGCTCTACACAAATCTCCGCACCGTCCACACACTCATCTCTGGGCACTCAGCACACATCACTGCAAGCTTCACATGGCACTCCGCACATTTACACACCGCTCCGACCCTACCTACATAACCACTGCTCTACAAACTAAACCACTGTTCTAACCATGTACCTACCAAATGCTCTATCTGACTACCTACCCACCATTCTACCCCAATACCACTCTTCTTACCTACCGAAATACCTAACATTCTAGCCACCTACATGCTTTAACCACTTACAGATCTACCCACCTAACCATAACTCCTACAAACCCATCTACCCACCCACCTACCTATTGCTAGACCCACACACCAACCTACCCACTTCCCTACCCACCTACCCACCACTCAACCAACCTACCTGCATACAAACGAAATTATCCACCTACCCACTACCATACCCAAATACCACTTGACCCACATACTGCTCTACCCACTTACCCACTACTCGACACAACTACTTATATAACAACTAATCTTTCCACTCACACATTGCCCAACATGACACTCTATGAACTTACACACACCCACCTACCTACAGCTCTACCCATCTACACACCCACCTACCTACAGCTCTACCCATCTACACACCCACCCAACTAACACTCTATCTACCTTCCCATCAACCTTTCAGTCTACCAACCTAAATCATTCCTAAAGCTCTACTAACCTACATGCATAACTACTGCTCTAACCATCTAACCAACTGCCTACCATTCTACCTACCCACATACACACTGTTCTTCTTTCTTTTCCCCATACCCATTGCTCCACCCACCTACCTAACTAACTGCCTCCTGCTCTACACACCTACTAACAACTCCAACCAATGCTCTACCCATATACCCACCACTCTACATACTTACCTATATACCCACTGCTCTACCCACCTCCCCAACAACATTTTGCTTTACCACCTAATCACCTACTGCTCTACCCACCTTCATACCGATCTACCCACCTTCGGCTCAACTCTGATACTTGCCTACCTTCCCCCAGTCCTACCCGCCGCTCTTCATACCCAACACTTATCATCTTAATTACTGACTTACTTATGGTTCTATCCACCTACCCACTAAACACTCAAACTCCTCCATAATTACCCACCAACTGCTCTACTTACAGCTGTACCCACCTGCCTACCACACTACACTCCTACCCTGCTACCCTCTGCTCTAACTATCACTCTAACCACCTACTCACCTACCTACTGCTCTATAAATGATGAGCCTACATACAATTAATAAGAACAGACTAACCAACAAAATATTCAAGCCATACATTTCGACCTTTTATACTAACCATCTCACCTGTCGACATACCTCCTGCCCTCCTCTGTTTAATAGCCACAAAGGCATGTCACACTCAGAGACAAAGCTATTCCATAAAAAAAACTTTACACTGCAGTCAACCCAAACTACTACAATATTCCCATTCACACATTTCAGGTATCGCTACTGCCATACTGATAGGTCATACAAACAAGACAAACCAGTCAACCAATGAATATAGAATAGTTAAATAATATAGACTGGTTTCACATCTCTAGCAAAATCTCTCGAGAGGTTATTTCTATCGAACAGTAGACGCGAGTACAGCTGACCAAGTTGCAAAGGAGATGAAGGTGAAGAGTGGGGGAGGACGAGACTAGTTTCAACATTGCTGCTAGGGAGGTTTGTGTCAACAAGATAAAATTTGTCTTGCCATTACCCAACAAATTAAAACCTACATTTACCTAGCCACCATCTAATACTGCTAAACAAAAGAAAAACCACAAAAATTGGAAAAAATATATATACTAGAATTCGTAACTCCAGCATACCTGTCATAAATTCATTTTGCATCAGACACCAGACAAATATCATATCACTCATCAAACAAACCACCTTATTGTACCAAACACCAATTCCAATAATAAAATATGCTGACTACCACATCTCAGACATACAAAACAAAAATACCAGTAACACTTCTGACCAGGAGTACTGAGTATTATACCAGCCATATCACCCAACATACCCAACGTATCATCCATGAAAACCCAAGTGTACCAAGTCACTTTACACTCCAGACTAACTAATAACCCAAAGATTCCTATCATTTGTCAATCTAACATAACCAACTTATACCACACCACCCAATGTACCACCATATTTAACCAAAGAAGAATTCAAACATATCATCCATCGCACCAATCTTACCATCCATCATAACTCGAGCATCTATACAGTTGAGATCAGCCCACAACCTAAAATCCATTCCATTTACATACCAACATTATATACCATCTTAATATATCAACTTAAACATACAGCCCCAAAAACATATCATTACCTCTAACCCAAACATATCTAAGTTATTCTATTAACAATACAAACCATATTAACCATCATACCACTGACTTAATGATCAGTTGTAATAGTCAACTGTATTGACTATCATTTCACCCATCTAACTTTACCAGTTACACATAAAAAACAAGTCACACCAACCACTGCAACTCATGCAAACCATATGCTCTAACAACAACACCAGACAAAATATACTCAATACCTCTTCCTAAAACACAAGCATACCTCGAAGATTCATTCCACACATTAACTAGAATACTTACTGCTCTACTGGTCGACACCAGCCAAATATCAGCCATCTCCTATATCCAAATAAAAAAACAATTCAACCGCATCAGCAAATACACCAAGCACAATATCCATCATACCTCAAGTGTACCAAGCTACTCTACAGCTAAAGCTTGCCGATAACCTACTTGCTGTACCAACCAACACCACTTATAACTACCAACCATAACTCCAGCATATATTAACCATTCATCCAGCCCATGCCAGTAAAACATTTAACTTCTTCTCATACCATACACCATACCGACTGACACCAGTCAAATACACTGGCTACCCATACCTCTTACTATAACTAAATGCCTTGATATTACAGGACTCACCGATACACACACAATGTCCCCAAAATTCGACATACACCAACAATCGCAAGATAGATATACTGAAAAACATATAATCCAACATACGAGCGTACTATCCATATTAACCCAAGTGTACCAAGCAAATTTATCGTCTAGACCAACCCACAACACGGACATTCTTACCATCTGTCAATGTAACATAATCGACTATTACCAGGCATCACATTATGATGTCATCCAAGTATCATGTTGGGCCACAGGTGAGCTTGACACTTGGCCATTGATCCATCGATCCGCCAATCCAGCGATCCACCAATTCACAGATCCATCGATCCACCACGACCACCATGTCATGTAATTGGCCTGTTATCATCAAATGGTAACTCTATGATTGACTCGTCGAACAATGTAATAATGGTGTAATATGATTGGTTGATTGTTTATTTACTTAGATAATAATTTTTCCTTGTGCATGGGCTTAGAATTTTTCTTGTGTAGGGACTTCGTTTCTCACACCTAACTTACAAAATAAATTTTATACCTTATGTTAAACGTGGAATATGTAATGTAATGCTAGGTCATATAAATTTTTCTGCTGGCATAGGACCTGGATTATTTCTAACCTTCTACAGGACTTAGAAAATTTTCACCATACACATATATATATATATATATATATATATATATATATATATATATATATATATATATGACTTAGAAAAACTTCTACTGCTGAGCAGGCCTTATATATATTTTTTTCACATTTTATAGGAAGTTGAATATCTTTCACTTCATATAAACCAGTGTATTTTTTTTCCATTTAGACAACTTCAGAAGGTTATATATATTCCAAGTCCTATGCCAGCAGAAAAATTTACATGACCTAACGTTACATTACATATAATTAGGAAATATTCCACATTCGACATCGGGTATAAATTTTTTTAAGTTAGGTGTCCGAAACAAAGTGCGGAGTAAGCATGAGGAGTAAGTAAGTAGAGCTGTTGAAATATTGTTAGGTAAAATGGTAGGCAGTCGGTTAGATGGGTAGAGCTGCAGGTATGTGTGTAGGTTAGTAGAGCTTAAGGGATGTGCGTAGGCTGGTAGAGTGAGAGGTGGATGGGTATGGTGGGTAGATTGATAGGATTGTGGGTGTGTATGTATTGATGGATTGAGCTGAAGGTAGGTCTGAGTGTGTAGGATCATAGAGTGATGTGTAGGGTAGCATGTCGGTGGATATATTAGTAATTATGTAAGTAGGTAAGTAAGAGTGGTGGGTAAGTGGGTAGAGCAATGGCTTGGTTGGGAGGTGGGTAGAGCAATGTGTTTGTTTGTAGATGGGTAGAGCAATAGGTATGTAGGTAAGTATGTATAGTGGTGGGTATTTGCATAGAGCATTGGTTTGAGTGTTGAGTAGGTGTGTAGAGCAGGAGGTGGTTAGATATTTGGGTATGTGGGTAAGTAGGTGGGTAGTTAAGAAGAACAGTGGGTATTTAGATAGGCTGCAGAGTGGTGTGTATGAGTGTGGAGTGTCCAGAGAGTTGTGTGGAGAGTGCGGAGTGTTGTGCGGAGGGTGCGATTAGTTGTGTGGAGGGTGCAGATAGTTGTGCTGAGGGTGTAGATAATTGTGCAGAGGGTGCAGAGATGAGTACGGAGTGTGCAGAGATGAGTGCGGAGCATGCTGAGATGAGTTCGGAGCATGCGGAGATGAGTGTGGAGCATGCGGATATGAGTGAAGAGCATGCAGTTATGAGTGTGCAGTGTGCCGAGATCAGTGCGGAGCATGCAGTTATCAGTGGAGTGTGCAGAGATGAGTTCAGAGCATGCTGTTTTGAATGAGAAGCATGCAGAGATGAGAGCGGAGTATGCAGAGATGAGTGCAGAGTGTGAGGATATGAGTGTGGATCATACAGAGATTAGTGCGGAGCATGCGGAGATGAGTGTGGAGTCAACCGAGAAGAGTCAGCAGTGAGGAGTATGTAGAGCTGTTCAAATGTGGTTAGATAGAATGGTAAGCAGTTGGTTAGATGGGTAGAGCAGTTGGTATATGTGTAGGTTAGTAGAGATTTAGGAATGTGGGTAGATGGTAGAGTGAAATGTGGATGGGTAGGTATGGTGGTAGGTAGGTGAGTGTGTAGATTGGTAGAGTAGTATGTAGGTGGGTGTGTGAGGGTGCATAGAGTGGTGAGTAGGGCAGTGGGTGTGTGGCTATATTAGTTTATATGTGAGTAGGTTAGTAGAGTGGTGGGTAGGTGGGTATAGTGGTAAATGTTTATATTGGCAAGTAGAGCAGTGGGTAAGTAGAGTGCTGACTAGGTGTGTAGATGGGTAGAGCAATGGGTTGTTGGACAGTGCAGTAGGGCATTATTTTGGGTAATGATGAGGGTAGACTTTTGGGTTTAGAAGTGGGCCAGTGGATACATCAGTAGTTACGTGGGCTAAGCCATGCATAGGTGAGCAGGTGGTTTAAGTTCTAGGTAGATGGATGGAGCGATGGGTGGGTAGAGTGGTGTTTAGGTAAGTGTATAGAGCTGTAAGTAGGTGGGTAGATTTTTATAGAAGTGAAGTGGTGACTAGTTTTGTAGGTAGAGTAGTAAGTGAGTGGGCAGGTAAGTGTGAGTGGAGCAATAGGTAATTGAGTGGGTGTAGTGATAGGTATGTGGCTAGGTATGTTGAATGTTGGGTAGGTAAATTGAGTGGTAGATAGGTGGATAGAGCAGTGAGTATGTGGGTGGAATGGTGAGTAGATGGGTAGAGTGGTGTATATATGGGTTGAGTGTTTGGTAGTTGGGTAGTGCTGTGGGTAGATGTGTAGAGCTTTGGTTGGGACAGTAGGTAAAGCAGTGGGTAGGTATGTTGGTTGGTAGTTAGGTATGTGGGTAGAGCTATCGGTTGGTGGGTCGAAAAATTGGTTAGAGTATTGGGTAGTGGGATGGGTAGAGAAGTGGGTAGGTGAGTAGGTGGTTTTAAGTGGTATGTAGATCAGTAGGTAGGAGGGTTAGAGTGTTAGTAGAGCAGTTGGTGGGTAATTTTAGAGGAAGGCGTGTGGTTAGTGGGTAGATCGTTAGGTGGGTAGAGTAATGTGTTGGTGGGGAGGTGGGCAGAGCAGTGGGTTGGTGGGTAGAGCAGTGGTCATATAGGTAAGTATGTAGGGTGATGGATATGTAGGTAGAGCATTGGTTGGAGTGGTGATTAGGTGTGTAGAGCAGGAGGTGGTTAGGTAAATTATTGTAGGTGGATAGAGCATTGGTTAGTTAGTTAGGTAGTTAGAAAAGTAAGAAGAGTAGTGGGTGTGTGTGTAAGAAGAATGGTATGCAGTTAATTAGATAGGTAGAGCAGTAGATATGTGTGTAGGTTAGTAGAGCTGTATAAATGTGTGTAGGTTGGTAGAGTGTAAGGTGGATGGCTAAGTAGGTAGGTAGAGTGTTGGGTAGGTGGGAGGGTGTGTAGATGGTTAGAACTGTAGGTAAGTAGGTGTGTGTAGGTACATAGAGTTTTGGGTAGGGCAATGGGTGGGTGGATAGATAAATTATTTATGTAAGTAGGTTAGTAGAGGGTGGGTAGAGCAGTAAGAGACTAGACCAACAATAGTGTTGAAGACGATGATGATTTCCTCGACATTTCCAGATATAACACAGTGTTTCAGTAGTATAGCCGTGATGGTTTCACTTCACTTTTGATTAATCGTATTAAGCTTTTGATATCAAAGGGTTAATAGTTAATCCGATCTTATTAAGATCAATAATTGTTAATCCGATTTTAATCCGATCGATTTTTTTTAAATTCTCATTGGATAAAATGTATAAAATTTTGATTGATTGAAGCAATTAATTTAACTGAATTAATCAATCAAAAATTGTTGTGATAAATGTGTAGTTTGGTGTAATAGTGTGCTAAGGGGGAAATTTATTATTTTATTTCTTTTTGGGTAGGGAGCAGCTCTGGTATGTCATCACCCTTGGAGCTCTGGCATCGTACTAAGGTATGTCGTGTTGGGGACAGGGAATATATTTGTTGAGTTTTATGCAAGAGTGGCATAAGTGTTAATTTTTTGGGTTGGTAGTGATATTGCTCGTAAGCGGTGGTGTGATATAGGATATTTTTGGTAATGGTAATCAAACAGAAAGAGGAAACGATTTACAGAGATCACACGAGAGTAATTGATGGAAATACAAATTTAGAATGAACACTACTACGTGATTAACCTGTTGTCAACAAGTGCAAACTGACTCAATGATCACAACTACATGAGTATCCAGTATGAAATGAATTTACAATCTGCAATGAAGCAAAAATTTCCCTACAAATTAAATGGCTAAGAACAGAATTACATGACTTCACTAAAGGAACTACAGAACCCAGATATCATGTTTTTTTTAATAAACATAATTGCAAAGACACCTCTCCCGAAATTCGTCTGTCCGGCCACGAGCTCAGTGAAGGAATGGCGTCAGTATATGATTTGTGGAGACTTATAAGTGCGGCCATCATCAGTCAATGAATGAGCCATGGACTCTGTAAGCGAGTAGAAATTACTGCAAAAAACTCGGAAAAGTTTTAAATGGTTATGAAATAGCAATTAAACAAAAAGATAATTGAATACACTACATCCTACAACAGACAACGAATTGATTGGATACACTACAATTTTTCACAATACATAATGATCTAGCACTTCCAGTTAACATGGACAAATAATGATTTCCAAATTCGCATTTTGAATTTTACGATTTTCACCAGACATATGCACGTACACCTACCTCTAATTTGTACATGTACCTTAAAAGATATTAAAATACGTCCGTTCGATGTGGAGTCCGAGGTTTGAATGAGTTAAACAGCACTTAAATCGAGTTATAAGCTCAACGAGTTGTTGAGAGCAAACAGAAATTGTGTGCGCGTCGGCCTACGTTTGATTATAGACTGAGCTGAGAAACTCGGAAATGAACAAATTATGTCACAAATCAATAAAAATATCCTGTTTTCAAATGATAGAACCAACTTCCTTACCAAGCTACTATTAACTAAGAAAAATTTTATCATGTCTTCCTGAATGTTACCCAGATTTTAAATACAAATTTCATTATTATAGAATAATTTATATTTAACACAAATTTCCATTGAAGCATAAGGAGAATCAGATGGCAAGAAAGAGTCCTTAATCTCGCGTAGCATAATCCTGTAACACTTTATAGAAAAGTAGTATATGTTTTATGAAATTCACAAATTTCCTCTAAGAAAAATTATTAAAAATAATGGACGTAATACAAATTTTCCATTAAGTCTGTGAAATTCACCGCACTTGGAAACACAAACACGAGTAGGAAATCACATAAACCTTCTTAGACCAGTCATATAAACATAATTTATACAATAAATGATTATAAAAATAGTTTTAAATAACAGATGCCCAACATCGGCTTAACGAGAATCACTGCTAACATTCAGATGTATGATAAGCCTACACTCTCCAAAACCGGCCAGAGAGCCGCGCCCAGCAGTGTTCAGTGTTACATCTATCCCAGATGCCAGCCAGCATTGTTTGTTGTAGTATGTAGTGTATTCAGATATATTTTCGTTTCATCGCTATTTCATAACCATTAAAAATGTTTCCCAGTTTTTTGCTGTAATTTCAACTCGCTCGCAAATTCCACATCTCATTCATTAACTGACATCGGCCACACTTATCAGTCTCCGCAAATCATATACTGATGCCATTCCTTAACTGAGCTCATGGCCAGACAGACGTGTTTTGGGAGAGGTGCTTGTGCGATTATATTTATTTTAAAAAAAAGGATAGCTGAGTTCCGTAATTCCTTTAGTGATAGTCACATACTTATGTTCTTAGCTGTTATATTTATAGGAACATTTGTCTTTGTTGTATCTCGTTAATTCATTTAATACTGGATAGTCATATACTTGTGATGGTTAAGTGAGTTTGCACTTGTTGACACCAGGTTATTCACAAAATTGTGATTGTTGGAAATTTGTATTTCCGTTAATTTCTCCCATGTGTTAACTATACATCGTTTTCTCTTTCTGTTTAATTACTATTACCAAAAATCTTCTATCTCCCACCACCATCTATGAGTAATATCTCTATCAACCAAAAAAAATTAACACTTATGCCATTCTTGCACAAAACTCAACATATATATGTATACCCTTTCCCTAATACGCTGTACCTCAGTGGGACGTCAGAGCTCCAAGGGTGTGGACGTACCAGATCTGCTCACCACCCAAAAAAGAAAGAAAGAAAATATTAACTTGGTCCCTTAGCACATTATTTTACCAAACTACACACTTATCACAGCAATTTTTGATTGATTAATTCAATTAAATGGAATATATCAATTAGTCAAAGTTTGATTACATTTTATCCGATGAAATATAAAAAAAATCGATCGGATTAAGGATTAGCCCTTTTGGTATCAATTTGATATCAAAGGATTAGTCCTATTAACCAAAAGTGAAGTGAAATCATCACGCCCCTACTACTTGTTTCCTTCGACAAGTGATGCGAAGAAGGCAGAAGATGCTGGTTATACTGACTACATTTTTCCCTCAGACTCTAATAAACTTGTAGACATACTTTGATATTTGCTTGAGTTTCAAATACGTGAAAATTATTCGAACATGAAAGAAGTGGTTGCAATCGTAAGAAAACTTAAGGATCGGGGTTATATTAGATGATGTGGTGAAGTGCTTTCTTCTGAAATTGTAATTACAAAATAATACTAAATGAGTATTATAAATTTTGGTTTTCTGTATTTGTTTTGTGTGTCGTGTCCTCTTAACACTCACAACTTCAATGTGGCGCAATAAGCACTCGCTTATAAACGTAAATATCTGTATATAGAACATTTATTAAAGAATTATGCCAATATGTAACAATTTTGGAGACGGTAGGTGGATCGCTTTTTTTCTTATTTGTGTGTATAGAGGCAGACAACAAGCCCGTGGAATGCTAAAAATTGATAGAATTATTGGTATTGGTGAAGAGGATTGGCGAGGAGGATTGGTGTCTGAGAAGAGCACAAATGATTATTGTCCTAGCTGCCCTCGTACATTCCATGTTTCCAGTGCCTGACAGTATTGAAATTTAAATTATCTCCTATGAAGCCTATAGAACCACTGAACAATGTCATGATTATAACACACTCGTGCATGTGGTCGCTCTTAGTATGATGAACTTTGTTTAGTCACCTAAACATAGATTTAAATATTGCCGTGTAACATAGTTATACCTAAAATACCGAGGTAGTGACTAATGAGACTTCAAGAGATAAGGCAGGAAATGTAGTTGAGAGACTATTGAATTATTTCGCAATACCTGATGAACAATTTCAGCACAACTTTCAATAAATAATAAAATATAATTGTAATTTTAATTAAATTTTAAAATTGAATAATAAATACAGGTTTTGCGATTTGGCATACCGTATTCCTAGAAAAGCAATATTGCTACCAGAAAAAAACATACATGCTTGAAGAATTAAAGGGGCGTAACTGCTGAGCACGTTTGGGCGCGTTCAACAAATCTGAGCCAAAGACTGTCAAGCACTCCCTGAGTGGAGCCGAAATTTGCCGAGCTCACCCGAATTGAGCCAAAGACTGTCAGCCACCCAGCAGCACAAGACACTCAAATTAATTAAATTCGGTGAACATTATACTTCAGTGGCTTATTTCTGCACGGGGGGGGGGGCACTCTACCCTTTTTGGGGGGCTTATTTTTAGGGAAAAAAGCTGAAATTTTGAGGTGAGAAAGGGTAATTTAAAAAAGGGATAAATTTAGGGTATTTTAGCCGATTATGAGGGAAAAGGGGTTATTTTAGGGAATTTTAGTAAATTTTGAAGGACAAAGGGATATTTTGAGCAAAAATGGCTGCAGTCTCTCAGCTGCACAAGACCCTCAAATAATTAAATTGGTCGAAAATTGTATTTCAAAGGCTTCTTTCTGTACGTGGGGGCCTTCTTCCCTTTTCTGGGGGGGGGGCTTATTTTGAGGCGAAAAGGGAAATTTTGAGGGGAAAAGGGATAATTCTGAGGGAAAAGGGCAATTTTATGGAAAAGAGAAATTTTTAGATTATTTTCGTCGTTTTTTTAGGAAAGAAAGAGAAATTTTGAGGGAAAATAGCTACAGCCGCCCAGCCGCACAAGCCGCTGCGGCTGCCAGTCAAAATCCATTGCCCCAGAGCATACTACATTACACTACTTTAAAAATTTTAAACTTATAGTAAATATTTTGGTATTAAATTATTGCCATATTTTATCCTAGCGACTTAATGGTATATCATAAACAGTTATCGAAATTGAAGTGCGGCCTTTAAAACCTGTTGCTCACCCAGAAATATTACGTAGATCACTTTTCATTGGCCTCGGCTATTTAAGAGCAGAAGAGTCTGAGAGAAGAATTCGTCGAGCGATTGCGAGCATCAGCGGAGAGTCACGACTTGCTGCTGAGGAATATTGTGTTGTGACAGAAGAAGAACGCAGACGATGTCAACAACTACTCGTGTTTACCAGCCTGCAAGTCTTGCTGGGGGAGATACGTGCTTACGCGGCGATTACGACACTTCGTGGTGCGCGCCTTTCAGGGATTGGATGTTTAGCGACAGAACAGGCGCGATTGTGCCAACCTCATCAATATCGGAGAGAAAACATTCATCGATGTGAGTGTAGATGCTTCCCACGCCCTGGCCAGCTGGCCACTTTGCTTCTGGTTTAGCTCCGTCACTGATCACTACTGACTCCATATTTTCGTGTTGTAATTAGATACAATAATTATAAATGATGGAAAATCGCGAAAGTTTTATGAGCCAACATATATTCTATTACATTCTAACTAGTTAATTCTTTCATGTTTGGACGAACAAGATTTTGACTCGGCTAAGTTGTTTGCGGACCAACCACGAACGTTCTGCCTTATAGTATCAGAATTCTCATTGGTCTAGTGAAATGGGGTAGTAGCTTCATATACGCATGGCATCCAACAATGAAAGAAAACCGTCGGACATGTGTACAGTACTTTGAATCCTAGCAAACAGTGAAGTTTACGCGTGATAAACCATCATCTCTAACGATAATACGTCGCGGGAGAAGTTTACGAATTCTTAAGTTTCATCGTACTGGATATTTAGTATAGTTATTCGCTGGTGCCTTTGTCTGCGTACACGTGTAGCCACTCTACCATTCCACTGGGTCAATGAAAATTACGATACCCTATCCTCGTTACTTTGTGATTTGTGTGCAGATTAGCTGTGTCAACAATGCATCTTCCAAAAGAAAACACTAATTTTCGATATCAAATTTACACCAAAAATATTTTACAGTTTTCGAAAAGCTATGATTATTATACACAACCAGGCCACGCTCATAAAACTATATATTAATAGTAAGTATTTTATGTGGTTTGCAGGAATCCGGTACGGCCTACAGTAGGACGTGTAGGGCAGGTTTTATGACTAGGGGGAAGCTGTAGTCTAGAGGTCAGGTGCTGCAACATGGTTTGACGTGTATAGAATTTTCAGGGGAGAATTTGTGGTCATCAGTCAGCCAAACGTAGCCTCGGCTAAAACAGGTTTATGAAGCTGTAGGTTGTGTTAGGCCATACCCGTGGCTATTGTCCTGCTGCACTCAAAGTTCTAGTTGTTAGGAGCCGCACAAACCTCGGTGGAGATGCTAGATATTACGGTGTGAGGAGACTGAGAGTGTAAACTTTTCCAGCGCAATAATTGCTGATAAAGTTGTTATGGACCACTCCGTACGCCCTACGTCAGACAGTTAAGAAATTGTAAAGCCAGGTTGGCAAAGAGAGAGGCACAACCTCCAAGGAGCCGAGGCGCCATTCAGGCAAGGTCACAATCACTGGTTTCACACACACACACAAGCACACGATGCATTTTGTGCCCTGGTACTACAGTGAGTGAGTGAAGACATCTGGGCCGCTCTATGCAGCGAGGTTTTGAGAGCCGTGGAGGGCGATTGAAGTGAGAATGGAGCAGTGCCGGAATGAAAGGGCGGGAGAAACGGGAGATCCTTGAGAAAACCCGCCAACCAGCAGGATCTTCCGGCACCATTCCCACTTGCGAAAATCCGGAGTGACCCGTCCGGGGATCGGACTGGGCGAGTTTGCCAGTAGTCCGGGTAGTACAACTACCAGGATACGAAACACCATAGATCCTGAGTCTTAAAGCGAAAACTATGAATGTATCGCGACAAGTTACAAGGAACGTTGAAGCTCCAAGGAGTGTCTCGTAGAACTCACAGCTCCTACAATGCCCGAACTGAGATCGAGAACATGGCTTGCCCGCTCGGACTGCATACGAGCGAGCAGCAGCCATAATCCTCGCCAGCAAGTCTTCCTGTGATTCCACAGGAATCTCGTAAACCGCGCGCTTCATATGGCCCCACAGGAAGTAGTCTAGCGGAGTCAAGTCGGGTGAACGTGCAGGCCAAGCATTCGGGCCACCTCGACCTATCCACTGTTGGCTAAAACGACTCCGATAGACTACTTCCTGTGGAGCCACATGAAGGACTTGATTTACAAGATCTTTGTGGAATCAGAGGATGAACTGCTGGCACGGATTATGGCTGCGGCGAATATTGGACGTCCAGGTATAGGTGATCGTGTGTGCCGGAACATGGTACGTAGGAACCATATTTGTGTAAGACGTCACTGGTCGTCACATCGAGCCCTTCTTGTAAGTGGACGCAGAAGAAAAACAACGAACAGTATGTTGCAGACGTGGGTGAGGTCAACATGTGATGTGGTGGTGTTTTGTTTGTCGCGGGGAAACGGTACGTTTGCGCACATAAGTTCCTATGCAAAACGTAACTGTCTTGGTCCCCATTACAAGCTCTTACAATGTGTAATGGGAATTTAAACACATTCTGTATATTACAGCTAACAGTTACCGTGGCTTATGTGGCACTACTACACTGCAGTATTAGAAATCATGTTAAAAACAGGAATATTTCCATAAATATATCGGTATAAAATTATTCATATGTTACACTACTATTATTTATAACATGACACCTTCACTCTTATTTCTTTGTGTGTTAATTTATTCATGAGAGAGCGACAGTTTTTCACTGTCACGTATACCTTCCATCTGCATTCAACACTTTAGCTCCCGTTATTTTAATATTATAAATTAATACATTTCCACATGTATACATATTGAGAAATATGTACTGCATTAACTTATAGAGAAAGAAAGATTGTTCCTATTCCATCCCACTGTTTTTAGTAATGTAGTCTTGCTTTATCATTGAAAAATCGTAAAAAAAAAAAAAAAAAACAATATGCCTGTATATTTGTTTGCAAACGCACTCGCACTTGCTCTCGATGGACATTTGGAAGAGCATCCTCTGACGTCATTACCAAGTCCGAGTGCATGAGATTGCGCATTTCTTGCTATTTGGAACGCGGCCTTAATAGTTTCACTGTTATTCGCGCCCAAAGAGTATAGACATTAATTTGAGACACCCGGCATTGCGTTAGACAGCCACACTATATACCTCCGTGCACTTGGATATTCTGTTCCGGGACTGTTACTCTGATGTAGACCTCTAGCGGTCCCGGAACGGCCTTGTGACTTTAGTTTTGCCTGACTCCACCTTATGGGAATGTCCTCGACTATTCCGGCCGGGTTCCAGCATGTTCGTCAGCAGCTGTTAACTAGCGGCTGACGCCCTGCCGTAATGCAGGCCAGTTTGGCGTCTCTTGTGGTTGCAGTTTGGCGTGAACGTTGAAGTTTCGCTCGTCTGAATACTTTACTGATCCCTGTCAACCATAGAGTTAAGGTGAAGATGCATGTACCCAACATTTACATACCCCAAAGCAACACAACTGTCAAAGTCACAAGGTCAACACTCATTATCAAATTTGAATTTATTTTAATTTTTCAATGTCCACCGCATTCATAAAAATTAAATTTGATTACCAAATTGAATTTAATCAAACTGCCTTACAATTTAGTTAGAGGAAGTACAACAATATCTTAAAACACTTGTTTGCTAAACAGTGTTCTAACCTCAAATCCAATCCACGCCATGTTTGTTATAGGCTGTCCACGGTAAACTGAGCACTTTTGAAAGCCCTGCTTAAGATCTACGTGTATGTACGTTGTGTATTCTTCCGCCATATGTAAGATTGTCACTACCACGAGCCTCATCCCGTTATTGATGCGTGGGTCAAGTGAAACTGTGAAATTATTAGTAAAGTACATATTTTATAAATCTGCTAATTTCTACACTTATATGCATAAAAAACAGAAAGCGAAATTAATAAATTTAAGTTGTCACAAACAGCTACCTAACATTTCTAATGTGACGTTAAGACATTGGAACTACTTTCCCTCCGTAGTTACCAACTTTACCGGGCGAATGTCACTCAGCGCGTCTATTAAAATATATGCAGGTAAGTGCAGTGAATTTTTGCTAAGGTTGTTTTCCAAAGAGTTCATTTTATCGTGAACAGCCATTAGCCGTGTTGTGAGGTGAGCAGTTCATTGTTAGGAGAGGGAGACTGCATTGTTGTGTGCAGACAGCGAGATCTCTGGAACCTGTATTCACGCTACAGTGTCAGCACGATGCTGATTGTTGACGCTCATTAAGCTGGTATCTTGCGCTCTGCGGTGCCACGTTTTGTTCAAGTTCACAACGGTTGTTTATCCGTCGCACAGTAAGTAGCGCAGTATCTGGTGAAATGTTTCTGCAGTTGAAAAGCTACTAACAACTTTTTGCGCTATTGGGAGTCCCTCTAATAAATTGTGAATAATAAGTTTTACTGCAGCTTAATATGGACTATGTACACTGGAATTTGTAAACTACGACTGCCACTTCCTCTCCGGACGGTACAGTCGACTGCAAAAGCACGAGCTGGGATACATGAGCTTGCCGACCCGGCCAGCAATGCAGTACAACGCTATTCACCAATCAGAGTTTAAAGACGAAATGGTGCGGCATTGGTCAAACCAATAAGGAATTTTGTTACTGCAAACTTTTATTGATTTTACGCTAAGTCCGCATTCAGAACATTCCGCAGCCAACCAGGGAATGACTCGCCTTCAACAAAGGACGATCAGAAACTTTAGTTTAGTGTGTCAGCTAATTTTGTACCAGAATTGATCGGAGTACTTGCCGTGTAATACTTAAAAGTTATTTGTAATTACCGAGACATGCTAATTTTTATTATTGAATGTAAAATAATTATCTGACTGCACAGTATAAATATGAGAAAAATATCACAACACTGATTTTAGTGATGCAGGATACAAAATATTTTAGGGTTAATTTACTTCAATGGTGTAATTTACAGGTGTGTGTATAATCCAGCTATTGTCATTTGTAAATTGTTTGCTGTCGCGGGAGTGGATTTTTGGCTCGTTCTCTTAGTTTCCACTCGCCCAGAATTAGAGATGACCATGACCAAATGTTTACGAACACACGTTTGTTACTACTGTACCCCCCTGATACCTGTTTCAAATACACACAATCCATTACCTGTCATTATAATTACGCTGATGGTCGCGTACCACATTGTTCCTTTCTACTGCATTCATCTAGCTCATGATAGCTTTACATATCAATTAATTTCAGTTTCATAGTTTTTTCTTCCAGTGTATAAACATCTTACTAGTAATTTCCTGGCGTTTTAATTTATTTAAACCGATAAAAGTTTTTATTAATATAAATCATTATTATATTTATGGTTATTGTTTATATATATATATATATATATATATATATATATATATATATAATATATATATTGTCAGTAGATAATATTTACAAACATTTGACTTGCGACATTTTTAACTGCGTAAAAATCTTGGGGTTAAAGATGTTGGATATTTAAAAATTGAAATTTCAGATTAGAAATGTGCAACTTTATGTAAACATTAGCTTTTTATTTCCAAGTTTACCATTAAATGTGTTTTGTTTAAAACTAAACAGATTATTGTGAACGAAAACAACATGTATAAAAGCGTAAAAATCACTATTTCAAATAATTACATCCATTGCTTGCGAAAAATACTCCTGGATCAAGAAATATTAACGATTCTCCTATTTCGGTTCAGTATAAAAAAAAGTTAGGTTCAAGTAATATTTTATAACGTACGAGTTCCCAATATGACATTGTTGATATGATAATTTTTGTTCCGCGAGGTACAAACACCGGCCAAAATGTATTGATAGAAGTTAGACAGAAATTGGATATTCCTTTCTGTTCCTGTTAGATTTAACATATACAAGAGGTAAAATCTCTTCTCTAAATTTCTCCAGGGATTGCTAAGTAAGAGTTGGTCGTATCGAATAAACCACATGAAGGCATACGTATTTCAAGCATAGCATGTCACTAAATAGATTCAAGAGTTTTCATTTCCCAGTGATAAACTTTTTTGTTGGTATTTCCTGTGACCCGGCGAACATAATAATTGATTTAAAACGTAGCCGATAATTACACCGCCGTAAGGAAGCCATGCAATTCAGACAGCAGACAACGCAATTAAAGACTTGGCCAATGAAGAATTAGTCGGCGCAGTAACTTGTGGCAATTGGCGGGAGTTGGGCCATGTTCGCGCACCCTGCCTCTAACGACATCAGGACTTGTGTCGTCGTTGCACGGACTGGGCGGGCCCCTCACGGCAACTTGCTTAATTCAGTTGCGGCTCCTAATTGTTGTTTAATTATTTCCACAATCGTTTACCGCATTTTAAATTAAAGGCGCCAAAATAATGACAGGCATTGCGATTTGCTGGATTACGTCTGTTCATTTCAAACCCGAGCGGCGGCTGGAAGGTTTCAGAAAGCATACTCCGAAGTTGCTGATGGAATTATAAGGAATAAATGTATTATGTGAAACAATTAGCCTATTTACATGCAGCTTACAGGTTCAACCTATTTACAAAGATTCTTTCTGTGACACAAGATGCTATCATCAAATCTTGTTAACGAACCTCAGTTTAAACCTTTGGCAAATCCACTTTTCCAAATACACAGAAACAAAAGATCTTACATATTTAAAGGTGCAATAATTATGTATAGTTTAAAGTCTTGTGTAAGGAATTACTACCGACATTTATTGTCCTATTAACATATAGAAGAACGTTTTAAACCAGGTATATCTTTTCAATAATGCGTAAAATTATATCGGTATGCAGAAGCAGCCTTGCTTCGTGTTTATTTCCACCACTTTCAGCAACTGCCGTTTGGCATTATTTACAGTAATAATATTATCCTTACCGGTGTTAAGGGGGCCGCCTACAAGCGCTTGAAATGTGTTGCAGTGTGTTGGGAGATACATTTTTTTTAAGAAACTTTTCCACGTGCGCCCAATGTGCTAATTTACGAAAAGAAGAAAAACTTCAGACTTCAGGCGATAACGGAATGTCGCTTTCAAGACACTACGCACGTTAGAACCACAATTTCAAAGTCCTCCAACATAGCTAAAAACAGCATTTTCAGATTGGCGTATGTTAAAATGTGCTGACTGGATCTACGTGAAACTCAGATTCAATCCTGCATTGAACTTTCCAGCAGTAAAATAATATGGTCACCGCTTAAAGTCCCATAGAAAAATCTGTTCGACAAAAATCTTGCGTGCAAGTTTAGTGCTTCACGCATAGTGGCGATGTGGTACTTGATGTGCGTGCCTGTGTCGCCCTTAGCGTTCTCTCGCTCCTGTGACATGTCGCGTCAGATAGGTGGCCACCTTAAATTCGGAACTGTAATCAGATGTAATTATAGTGGCATGTGGTTAAAGAAACGTGATCGTCACCTGCCCATTCGCCAGAGCACTGCCCGGTGAAGACTAGCCGCGAAAATATTTCAGAGGAAAACATCCACCCTCATTGCGTATTCACTGCAGAGTTAAGGTGGGTTGAGCTTCCACAGCAACATTATCGGAGCACCGACACCAGTGGCGTGTAGAGGATCTTTTTACAGGGTAAGTAATATACACTATCTACCAAAAAGTAATAGGGCACCTGTCCATAATGTTTGCTTCGTGGTTGTCACCCCGTTAGAATCTCGTAGGGCCACCTCTTGCGGCTACAACAGCAGCCATCCTGTCTGGCATGCTCTCTACGAGTGTGTGCAGAACATCCACGGGGATCCGTCGCCATTCCTCTTGCAACCATTCCATGAGTTGAGTAATGGATTTTGGCTGCCCCTGACGAGCCCTCACCTGGCGATCCAATTCATCCCAAAGACGTTCTATAGGGTTGAGGTCGGGGCTCTGGGCGGACCAGTCCAATCGGCGAACATTGTTGTCGGCGTACCACTGCATAGTAGCCCTTGAAACATGACACCTGGCATTGTCATCCTGGAAGTAACACGAGTCCATTCCGTAAAATCGCCACAATGTTGGGGGCATTTCATTATCTAGAATGTTACAATAGGCCTTTGTGTTAATGCTACCACGGACAAACACCAGCGGTCCTACGCCGAAGACTGTGAAACACAAGTGAACTAACGTACTGAATTACCTATCTTCACTGGTACCCAATTACTTTTTGTTAGATAGTGTAATAGCTGGGCTGTGGTTCCATTTTCAAATTCTACTAACTAACGTAACGTTCAACTTTGCTTACCCTCCACATGTATTTACAGTCTTATAATACCTAACATTAGTGTTATAAAAATGGAAACGAAATTAATGTATTAAAAATTAAACAGAAAATTATTTAGAAAGCATATGACAAATTATATGAAAAATCCCGTTTTCCCGAACACTTTCATCCACTTTCCAAGGAAAAATATTGCACTGGGAGACGCAAACGGAACGACTGCTTACCTGCCGAAGGAACGCGGTTGGTGATGGAGAAGCTCGAGCGTGTGGCGTGTTGTTGCTTGCGAGTTCGATTCATCGATTTATCACTATTCGCTCCCGTTTGTGGAAATAAATACTAGATAGTAGCACCATGTATATACAGTGCGAGAGTTACGAAAACTGTGTTTCTCGAATCGGAAACGGGAAACTCACAATTAAATAGGTTTAAAGTTAAGGCGAAAACTATAAAGTGTCAAATATTTCCAATATGTATTTTAGAGTAAACGTTGCTTACATTGCTGTATGGAATAAACGCTACTGACCGACACTGAGAAAGAGCCTGTGTGCTGGTACGACATGAGGCTTGGTGCATTTTTTAAAATTGAACAGTGTACTGCATCGGAATGTTGAATATGATAATTCATTAGCGATTTTGGTTCTATGACTGTTAAAATGATTAGCTTTTAAATAAACTCAATTATTTCACTTTTTTGTGGAGAATTCGAGGATTACTGTAAGACAGAATTTTATTTATAAAAGTTTTAAGAGACAAGGTTCTCGTGTGTAGGCCTACACGTATTTTTTTTCCTTTTGATAACTATTTTTTATGAAATTTGCTGATCTGTAAGTCACAGACGCGAAAATGATTTACGCATTTCCACAGAAAGAGGAAATACTAACAATTAATCAGATATTGGTGAAAATCTCCCGCCTCCCCAGCTTCCCCTCACAAAAACACGATATTTGCACCTTTAATGAATGCAAAAATAACAATATAGTATTTATTTGTGAAGACGTTTGAAAAAAAATTCCTCATTTTGTCATTTTATGTTATCGGCTCATAAATCCGCGATAACACAAATTAAATAAATTTTCCCCGTGGGGATACAGAACTAAATATAATTCTATGATTTGTTTTAAGTAATTGTATAGGTAAAATTTCAAGAAGCAGCACTTGGATACCTCATAAATTAAAATATATTTTAAGTAATCTATAATTTAAAAAAAATTATTTCTCACCCATGGACAAAGCATTTCAATAAAATGCTGGAATAAGTATTTAGGCAATTGAAGAAGTAGTTTTGGAAGGGAAATTTCTCCGAAATGTTAATAGGTCTGGAGTGTATAAACTATTTCAAAAAAAAAAAAATTAAAAAAATGTCTACCCTTTTACACACTCTCGTGGTTGACTTTGTGAAACTCTCTTCTCAGTGGGTGCTAAAACCATCCCTACACGATACCCAATTTCTACTACCTTCTGTTGTACCTATGGACACAACAGAAGTTATAAAAGTTTCTGTAGCAGAAGAGAAGAAGGAATGCATCAGTTCATACCCACGCGTTACCAAAATTGCTTACAGAAAATTGTAAATGGCAGCCAAAAACCACTTGCAAATTGCAGACATTCCGCAGTTGGCAGGGCTACAAATACAATCAAAAATTATATGTAAGAGTTTTGTGGTACACCCAAAAAGTACGAAGATATTTTTTTTCCTGACGACTTTATTTATTTAAGTTTTTGAGTACAAGTACTAGGCTATTAATATATGGAAAATAATGTTAGTAGCGTCACTGCTTATGTAAAAAAAAACACGGTACTGTTTTCACATTTATGTGCAACGGACGTTTATGCCAATATTTAAAACATTATTAAATTATTTGAATACTTGTTTTTAACATGCATTATAATCAATATTGTGCTTTCCATAATTAAACAAGTTTATACGTTAGGAGACTAAAAGAAGGGGAAAATAACATAACACGCATAATAAAGCTCTGGTTTGTATTATTGCTTTTAGGCGAAGATATTGCAGAAATAAACATTGTCTGGCAATAAATTAATTTATTAGCAGCAATAATGTATCACATAAAACGACTAACAGAAGCTTCGCGACGCGGAGATTTCAACTGTATAACCCTAAAATTGTGCATCGCGAACCCGTGCACCAACCCTCTGAGCTACGGCAGAACTTACTAGTTACCTGTGTAAAAGGTTATATATACTATAATAGTCCATAGTTATCACGTATTTTCAAAGTCGTGTTTATTGTTTTATTATAATCGTGAGATTCAATGGAAACGTTATCCATTAGTTACACATACATTAAATTTCATTTTGTACATAAACATGTTTTACAGAACCCGTAATTTTTTCGTAAGCGGATATATACGCCTCGCGGTAGCTTCTCGGGCTTCCGCCATCTTGTCTGTCGCAGCTCCATGGGTATACAGAGCAGAAAATTAGAACACGTTCTATTGCCGTTTCGGGCATGCCCATGCGTACGAAAAACTGTTATACCCAGAGTCAGACCTCTCCGGAGGGGGTGGATTGTAACCTACACGGGAGCAGAAACGCTAGCAGGGAATGGGTATGAAAACTGCTACTGAAATGGGCATCGTGTAGGACTTACTTAACGAATTACGAGGAAGACCAGGCCTAAAATTAAAAATCTTTAAGTTGAGTAATGTGTTTGTGTATTGATGAAACAATGAGCGGTTGTTCCATACATACACACATGGAGACACAAAGGATGCGTCAAACCAACATTTCGAAACTTTTTGGGTTGTTAAAATGTCTAAGACATTCATTCTCATGTAAGGCATATTTTTAATATATCACGAGGCGATCTCTGTCCGTCTTTAATACTTCTAAGTCCCTTGAAACTCTACAGAATTCTTCAAATTTTGCAGAGCGAATCCTCAGTGTCAAATACAAATCAAGTTCGAATCTCAACAAGATCAGGTTACGCCATTATGACATATGACCCCAAAAAATTCAATTTTAAATTACTTTTGTCTTTGAAAGTTTTGTATTAACGCATAAGAGATTATTGCATAGCGATATGAAGGTAATTGAATATCTCGCTTCAACGTTGAGTTAATCAAGTGGGGCCTTAGTGGCCCAGTGGATAGAGCGATTCCAAGTGGGGCCGCAGTGGTTCAGTGGGTAGAGCAAATCCAAGTGAGGCCGCAGTGGCTTAGTGGATATCAACTTGGGCCACAGGAGCCCAGTGGATATATATAAATATATATATATATAAATATAAATATATATATATATATATAATAGGGCCGCAGTAGCCCCAAGTGGTTAGAGCGATTCCAAGTGGAGCCTTAGTGGCTCAGTGGATAGAGCGATTTTAAGTGGGGCTGCAGTGGCTTATTGAATAGAACTCTGTCAAGTGGGGCCGCAGTGGCCCAATGGATATATATATATATGAAATGGGGCCGCAGTGGCCAAATGGTTAGAGCGATTCAAAGTGGGGACTTAGTGTTAGTGGCTCAGTGGATAGAGCGATTTTAAGTGGGGCCGCAGTTGCTCAGTGGATAGAACTCTCTAATGTGGGGCCGCAGTGGCTTAGTGGATAGATAAATATCAAGTGGGGCCGCAGTGGCGCAGTGGATAGATATATATCAAATGGGGCCGCATTGGCGAAGTAGTTAGAGCGATTCCAAGTAGAGCCGCAGTGACCAAGTGGTTAGAGCGATTCCAAGTGGGGCCGCAGTGGCTTATTGGATAGAACTCTATAAGTGGGGCCGCAGTTGTTTAGTGGATAGAACTATTCCAAGTGGGGCCGCAGTGACTAAGTGGTTACAGAAATCTCAAATGGGGCCGCAGTCGCTTCAATGTTGAGTTAATTTTACATCATTTCTTTATTACCTACATATATCTATGCAATATTTTTTTTTTAAGTCTTTGAATGATAACAAATATTTGTAACCTCGTAACTACTATAGGCACGTGGCAATAATTAAAACACAGTCACGGGCTTACGCCTTGTATTTAACAAGCAGTGATGAGTTTCTATTGATATCAGATGACCAAAATGTCATAACAGCGTCTGTATATAGGCCGCGATCTATATATTGTATGCGAGATAAGGTACTGCTAGTGGATATTTGTTGTTACACGTGCGCCCAGTGTTCGCCGGCCAACCTTTTCACGCTATGGCGGTGCGTTCCCAGAACAAGTTCCGGGACGAACTGAATACTTGCAATGGCCACAATTTTTCCACGTATCTTACAGTGCTACCAACGGCTTTTCGAACTGCCTTCCAGTCTGAGAAAAGAACGTCACCGGTTTTACACACTTATCTAGCATATAATGATGTTGGCCTACATATAGTCGCTACGGAGCAATTAATAACTGTTCGTATATTTAAAACACAGCGCTTCCCAACATTGAATCATTATATTATTAAAATGACTACGGTCGCCCAATATCTCCCCAGTTTTTTGACTTATATCTTGACATCCACTATGTGTGTTTCTGTGTAAAGACTGCTCACGATAAAGTGAGCACTTCTCTAATCAAACTTTAAAAAATGTCACTGCTCCTACCTGCATATACTTTAACGTGACATGTGCCCGATAGATGGAAAGTAGTTCGATAACTTAACATCGAATAAAACGTGTTAGGTGACCATTTGTGATAATTTTAATTATTTATTTCGCTTTCTGCTGTTTTTTATGCATCATTGAGTAAAACTTAGCAGATTTATAAAATGTTTACTTTACTAACAATTTCACAGTTTCACCTAACCGACGAACGAATAATATGATGAGGCCCAGGGCAATGTTAATTATACATAAGGCGGAGTAAAATACGACGTGCATACAAGTATGTCTTAAGCAGTGCTCATTTTACCGTTAACAGCCTATATATGTACGTGTAGACGTGTGTATGTGGTTTTATATTGTATTTATACGTCGCAGGGCAAAAGAAGACTGGGCGTCCCAACGGAACTCAGCTACTTACCACACCAGTAACGTCTCGGTGTTGTAATTCTGAGTCTCGCTGGGAGAGAGTTTTCAGTTACATGCCATTGTTTGATTACTGTTTTCGCAATAAACTTCTTCAACATGCACTTCAATATGAAGACTGTTCCTGATAAAGTGAACACTTAAGAAATGAACCTTAGAAAAAAGTCACTGCTCCTTCATGCATATATTTTAATGAGCGCACTGAGTGACATTCGCCCAGTAAAGTTGGCAACGATTGGAGGAAAGTATCTCCATATCTTAACGTTGAATAAAAAGTTTGAGGTAACCATTTGTGATAACTTAAAGTTATTTCTTTCGCTTTATGTTATTTTTTAATGCATCAAAGCGTAACAATGAGTTTATTTGTAAAATATTTACTTTCTTAATAATTTCACAGTTTCCTTTGACCGTCGCATGAATAAAGTGATGAGGCCCATGGCAATGTTAATTCTACGTAAGGCGGAAGAACACACAAAGTGTATACAAGCAGATCTTAACCAGGCCTTTCAAAAGTGTTCATTTTACCGTGAACAGCCTATAGATATTATTCGGATGGGATTTAGCCTTCGTACAAGAACGTGGACAAATTATTTAAGGTGTCCGCCCACAACAGTGAGCTGGGTACTATTTATATACTATGCGCTATTATGTGCCAATATTTTGAATATAATCACACCATCTCTTCCGGCTTAAAGAACACCTGTTGAGGCGGCAACAGAATGCAAATTTAAGGTATTTTACATTAAAGCAAAATATTATTTTAGATTTCTTAACGCAGAACCGAAAATGACTTTTACGCTGCTACATAAAAAAAACTATATGAAAGTTATATAGGCGAATGAATTGACCGTTACTAAATCTGTTTCGCTGTCATGTGAACATATTCCACATACGTGCTTAATTACTTATTTTAGTCCACTGCGTTGACTTACCCGCTTATAACACGTAACATTAATATAGCGGCTTTTACAAGAACCAAAACCCGAGCAAAGTGGCATTTTCATACTAAATATCATACGACACCTAGTGCGCGATAGATCTGATACAAAAGCATTTCGTATTTTTGGAAAAGTTTCGCATGAAACTAGTGTGTCCTTTTGTCGTTCTCTGCTAGTCATTTGATACCTACAAGAGGAATAGGAGAAGAGCAAAGAATACAGCTGTGCGATGAGGAATTAGGAAAAATATTAATTTCGAAGAACTCTTGAAACATTTTTGGAGAGTGTTTGGGGGTTCAGATAGTGATGTGAGAGTGTTGGACGAGTACAAGAAATATTCTGTTCTGTTTACCCCAGTAGCAACCTAAGTTTACCTAACGTTTACATAACGTTTACCTATGTTGAGTTGGAATGCACAAATTAATACAACTTTCACCCAATGTAAAATGCCAACGAGAATTTGCTACAGCGAAAATGTTATATTTTTAGTACCCCACAAAATTACGTAAATAAATCAGTAAATGTCAGTAACAATCACAAGAATATATTTTTTTATTTGGATGGTTGGTTGATGATTGGTAGCAAGTTAGTTAACATACTGTTGATAATAGTGATTTATTTTTCTGTTGGCCCAACATTGGGCAACCTATTTTTATGTAGAAGTATGCAACAACCTCTTTGAATGAAAACAATGCCATTTTATTGTGTTTTGTGAAATATGATGGATTTTCAAGACCCGGGAACACAACGGTTGTTAATGGATACTGACTATTAGGTTGAGCCGAATTTATGAAATCATATTGTGCCAACAATTGTAATTCAATTAATATTTTATGAATAACACAACAATTTCGTGCGGTTATTAGAGAAAAATGTTTATAACACACAAACAATGTGTTAAATACATTTGACTTCGTTGTCCATGTGTTGGTAACTTGTTGGAAAACATATTGTTGACATTTGGTATGTAAACTTTTCTTGGGTTCACATTGTGCAATGAACAAAATTTTACAAATATAAAACAATCGTTTAAATGGAAATATCATGAGAATTCTCACAGCATAATTTGACTTTCCAGATGTAATTTTACTTCGAACTATATTTTGTTCCTCAAGTTCTGAACAGTGTTTTGAACATAACAACTGATAGTGGGTATTTTTTGTTACCTTAAGCCAACATTGCGTTGCAGATATTATGCCAACCAATATGAAATTAAAATTTAGCATTAAAAAATTAAATTAATTTTATTTCTTTAATGTTTCTGGTTTATACTATGGTAGATTTTCCTAAAAACTAAAATATCTGTGGTCCATTGAGTTTTGGTTATTAGCTGGGAAATATACTGTTATAATTTGTAGGTATTCGTATATTTGGTCAGCGCCTCTAACTGTTGGCATGTTGTTGGTAAGGTTGGAAATATGTTGTGGTAGAATGAAAATATTTGGCCAGTGCTTTGGATTACAATTTTAAATTATATGTTATTGTAATTTTTTTCAGGAAACTAACAACTAAGGTATAAAATTCTACGAAGTTAATAGCGGAAATTAAGTTTTAGTTGAAGATTAGGTGGCATGGGGATATGCATTGTTTGATGTACATTTTGTTAGAGTAAAAACAGGCATATGCTAATACACACCAGTTTTCGTTACAGCTGCATGAATATGTGAGAGTATAGTATCCTGTGACATAGCTCAAATTTTTTACACTGCTAGCACTGACTCAACAGAAGTCTTAAAAATAAATTCTCTGTGTTATCCTGGAAATCACGTAACGCATAATCTAAACTACGGGAATTTGTTTATCATAGAATTATATTCAAATGTAGTTTCAAAGTAGTAAAATCTGGCATGATAACATAAAAATAATATCAGAACATATTTAACTACAGTACTATACCATGCGCTTATTGCCCCAAACGTCTTGCAAAGTCAGATTAGTGTACCGGAAAACACATCGGTCTGATAACGTAAAGAACGCGAGTTAGACTCCAACATATACTCAAGAAGTGGTCTATGCTAATAGGGTTAAAACGATTTTGTTTAACTTTTAGTTAGGGAGTTAAATTCATTAAAATACTAATAACCAACATTGGCGGAATGTAGTTTATCGGTTGGCATTTTGTATGCAATAACACATTTTGTTAGCACATTATCAATGTTGAAAATTTTTTGTAAAACTTTGGTTGGTAAATGACTGTGCGAAAGCCTTTCTGAAGGAAAAACACACTACCCTTAAAAGTGTGAAAACAATTACAACATTATACAAGTTTTTTCAGGGGAAACGAACATACGCCAAGAGATTATAGTTTGGACAATCCTGAAAGGAAAACATCAATAAATATATGATCTATTCGCAAATGTGTTTGAGATACAGCTATGTGAACGTGTGATGGGTTAACATTGATACCCAGTTCATCGATCCAGTTATTGTAGACAACCGTCTTAACGGAGAACGTTATCTGCACTTCCTGCAGAATCTGTTTGCTGGAGTACTTGGAGGACGTTCCACTGGCGACAAGGGCTGGCATGGACTTGCAGCAGGATAGAATCCCTGCACGTTCCATTTGCAAGTGGTACAGTACCTCAGTGAAACCTATCATGGCCACGGGATCGATCGCGGCGGTGGTGTCGCTTGGCCACCACGGTCACATTACCTCAATCCGCTAGATTTTTTTCTAAGTTGTGGTTGTAATTTCCTTTGATGTTCTCAGGAAACTCTTCCTGGACTTTAGTATGGTTTTAAAAGAGTGTCTGAAACTTTACCACCTGGCCATGACAAGGGCTGGTTGACATGGAAGTCTGTGAATAGGCTAAGATCGGGAGTGGTAGATCCAGGGTTAATCTGGCAACATGGGGCTACGCTAAGGACGACAACATCAAGTGGACTGTGCAGAAGATCAGACATACATCCTCCAGTGTCAACAGTGTGCTGTCTCCTGTATGAAAGATGATCCATATCAGGCCTCGGAAAATGCATTGGAAGTACCCAAGTGTTGGTCTAATATTATTCTATTTTTGTTACTGTGTAAATATGTATGTTTATGACACGAGAATAATAATACTCCGCTATATTATGGTTTGTGGGGTTGGTTGAAGACCGAAGTCTATAGGCAAAATGTGTAAACAAGGAAAGAATTGCTTACTCGCGGGTTAAATGCTCGTGAGCACGTTGATGAAGAACGTGTACACCAGCTCCAATAAGCAACACAGCATCTGACTACACGAGCTGAAGTTAGCGGTGGCAGTTCGAAACATGTGTTGTATAGGGAATATACACCATAAAACCCAACACGTAACGATCTGTTCATTTACATCACCTGTACCATACCCATTCATGTCAGTTTCAGCTGTATCTCGAACACATTTGCGAATAGAGCATAAGTTTATTTATGTTTTACCTTCATAATGATCCACGTTATAATCGCTTAAAGTACGTCCGTTTCCCCCTGAAACATATGGTATTAGACCAATGTTGTATTTCAGTTGGTAACTAACATAAATATAATTTTGGACCAACGTCGGACAGCATGACGTTTTGGCGTTGGGCCAAAGTAATCCACCAACATTGGCCCAAAAGTAGAGCCAAACACTGGGTCATTGTTGCCCAACCAGAATTATTGCCACTAGGGTAATAGCCACTTCTTTATAACAGCATGTGTTTTTGAGAATTAATTATGAAAATTATGGTTCTTTCCGAGTTTATCAACTCGCCTCTTGCAAGGAGGTATTTTGCTGTAAGGTTTATCTATGGGCTCGTTTCTCGTGGGAGATCCATTTTGCGTCATGTAAAATCAGCTCATAGCCCTATTGTCTAGATTCATTTGTCATTCAAGAGATATTGTGAAATATTTCGCGCATTAAAGTATTTGTAACACACAGAGTTCACAGTTGAGATAAGTTGAGATGTTTGGACGACTCTTAACAACGAGGTCTTGCGAGCCGATGAGAGTGAAATGAGGCGAGAATGGTGAGGCGCTGGTACGCAAGGGGTGGGGGAAACGGGAGTTTCCCGAGAAAACATGCCGACCAGCGGCATCGTCCGGTACTATTACCACTTGCAAAAATCCGGAGTTACTCGGCCGGGGATTGAACCCGGTTTGCCTTGACGAGGGGTGAGCAGTGAAACCGCTCAGCCAAAGTGGCACCTACTTAGCCTTTATAGAGATGTATATAAAAAGGGCAACAGGCTATGACACACAACTTAGGCTGCGCTGACATGAGTTCTATGGGCATGTTTATTTTAAATTCGTTCGGCGGCCATGTTTGATCACGTTTGCGAGCAGAAATAGTTTCCTAGGATATAGTTCTATAACATTGTCAGGTAGCGACGGGATGGGATGGAAAGGTAAAATAATGAAAAATAAACTTTATTTGCATAGACCAGAGTAATGCGCGCTGTTCGGTAGACAAATAAAATGAGATGCGACAGCTTAAAATGATGTAATCGACAGTTGGGTAGAGTGCGTACCCTAGCAGCGCAGTGTCTTTGCCCAAAATTGATTCAAACATGTTATATTGGCCAAAAATAAAACTTTTCCTCCCTTCTTCACCTTTACTATGCAACTTAGATAGTTCCTGAATGGTTTTGTTAGTAATTAATTGACTTTGTTATTCCGCATGACAGACGATAAAAATTGTTCTCTGGAAGGGAATTTAGAACTGAAAATTAGTTTTAAGTCTTAAAAATGCTAGTTGGAGTAGTGGCCGTTAAACTCCTACGCCCTAGAGATCTGTTTCCAAAGAAAAACTGTCTTTAACTGTTCCAAAACTTAAAAATATCTAACTCTTCAAATATTACTGCTCTCAAAAATTCCGCGTGTTAAAATATATGTATCTGCTCTATAGAGTAGGTACATATATTAATTTTCTTAGCTTTGGTGACGTGAATTTGTAGATATTAATATTGATGCAAGGCCATGACGTAGGCGGGCCTCTCCCGGGTGAAGAGGTCTGAAGCTATAACGTAAGCTCACGGCTTACGGACCAGCGGCCTGATCCAAACAAGATATCTAACTCCGGAACACTACTGCTGAAGGAGCGCTCTCAGGCCGACTGATTGCTTTATGCACTCGCATAACATCTCTTCTTAACCGTAGTAACGTGTAGTGGGTTTTTTTTTTTTTTTTTACAGGGTAAGCAATTTCTGCTATCAAACGAAACTTCCAATTTTGCTTCCCCTACACATGTACTTACCATTTTATAATACCTAACAATAGTTATAAGAACGGAAACTAAATGACTGTAATAATTATTAAACTGAATATCATTTTGAGAGATATTATAAATTATAGGAAAACTACCGTTTTCCAGAACAATTTTATCCACGTTCCAAGGAAAACTGTTGGACTTGAGGACGCAAACAGACTGACTGCTTACCCTGCCGGAACGCGGTCGAGCATGAGGCGTGTTGTTGCTTGCGAGTTCGATTCATCGTTAGTCGCTCCCGTTTGTGGAAATGAGTACTAGATAGCAGCACTGTGCGTGTACGAATACGGGGAGTTACGAAAACTCTGTTTCTCGAGTCGGAAACGGGAGACTCAGAATTAAATGTTTTAAAGTTGCGGCGAAAACTATAAAGGGCCAAACATTTCCAATATGTATAAGGTAAGCATTGCTTACCTTGCGTCTAGGGAATAAACGCTACTGCTTAACCGTAGACAAGTACTCAAGGCGAAACTCAGACTTCCTTCTTCTTACACTTCTCACGCTATCATACACACGGGTGTGCGACCTACTGTCTTACTTCCGGTTCTAGACGCTGTAGCTAAGTAAGTGCACGAACCTCAAACGCGATCCCTAGCTTAAGGAAGGTTCTAAACGTTCCAACTAATCACAGGTCTCACAAAATAAATTACTTTCTAAATGACACTTAAACGTCCCTAATGTCTTAAAAACATAGAGCCATTGGTCTCGAAACTGCTAATAAACAATGCTAGTAATCTGAAAGTATTACAAATATGTGAGACCATAGAAAAAAAACGTAGCATTATAACAATAAATTACTGAATTATCTCAAGCATATAAAAAAAATTCAGAATTATATTGTCATCTCACAAAATAAAATAAATGTAGAATTCAAATACAAACAGTATAAAACATAAGTTACGTGTTAAAAATGCAAATACGTTAAAATAAAATATATATTGACGTCAGAAATTACTTTTCCTACAACATAATGCAAGCAAAACGAAATCCTAACCGTAACTTACACTCCCATATTTATTTGACATTCGCTGCCAATATTTAATCAGATAATGAATTATTTTTTGTTTTTAATACAACCTATATATAACGAATATTGCATTTGACATACCTTTTTATTTATTTTAATAAACGCAGAAAAACCTGCCAATTGCATGCCCCTTTAATACACTGTCTTATTTCATAGCTACCAATGAGATTGTAAAACAGAAGAAATCGTTCTGATTAACGTCCATAAGCAGTTTACCGTGAAGAAGAAGCGAACGTGATCGGAAGAAGTTTTAGCCAATGCAGCCGTGTAGAGAGCTTGTAACTACGAATTTATTGTATTAATTATCTGTTATCTTTAATATACACCATTCTGTCTGTGTTTTCCTTCCAAGTTACTTACTTGTGGGATGGCAATTTCGCAAATGTGAATTTCAAATCCAATCAATTAACTTTAGACCTGGTCTTATACCTGTCTGCATATAAAGTTAAGTCTCTTAGCAGTATCCTGCAAGACGGGAGGACTACACTCTTAATTCGTATCAGTGGGAAACCACTGATTCGCAGTGAAATTCAACTACACGAATCAGTGAAAATGGCTCCACTTAGAATCAGTAGAATCGTTTCAGTGAAAAAATTTCACTGATTGAACTGGTGATGTGAAATTGTTTCACTGATTTAATAAATGACGGTGACTACAGTGGCGAATTAAATATTCTTTTTAATAAATGTAGCCAAATAATTAAGTGAAATAAACATAATTACGATAGTTTATTATTTATATTGTGCAATTTACCGTAATTTAAAAAAGTAAAATTACAATCGGAGATGGCCAGTAGTGAACTCACAAACCCTTCGGCTCTAGGCCGTTACCTTAACATCTGCGCTACCACGCGATATCAATACAATAAGAGAAAAACATACGTCTTATAGTTTCGCCGCGAAATCGTGCAGATTTAGATTGTATGCTCTTAATTTTCGTTTTTTGTTTAACTGCTACCGTTATGATTGTTGAAACAAATAGTATATATGAGTGCACTATCTTCATCACAATATATATGAAGTTTAAACCTTCTAACAGAGCGCCGTGACGATAACACGAAAACGAAATGAATGACGTAAAAAAGGAATGAAAGGCTTTGTGTTCCTATTACCTCACAAAATGCCCCTTTTTTTTTTTAAAGACGAAACACATTTTAGAAAGTATTTCGTATTGGTTTTATTTGTTTATTCGTTGCTATTTCACTTGATACGCGTTATTAAATGGCCATTTTACACGCTTTTCAACTGATCCATCAATCAAAAATAAACCACTGAGTGAACAGTGAAAAAATTGACTGACGGATCAGTGGAAAATATCATTGAATCAATAAGTGAAGGAAATCTGGCATTTTAAGCGACTGTTGAATCAGTCAGATACATTCGACTGATTGAAACAGTGAAATACTCACTGATTCATATTAAGAGTATACGAGTGAATTAATGACTATAGCACACAGAGGCGGCGAGGCAAGGGATTCGCGTGCCAGAATTGTCCTTATTGCTCTATTCCCGCTACTGTGCTCGAAATGAACAGAAGAGCCCCGAGTCGACGCAAATTCAAGGTGTTAAGGTAGAGTCACATGAATAATTCATGAGTGGTGTCGTGGATTTAGCGGCGTGTCGAATTTGCAGAGTAATCCACGGTGGCTCTATCACAGGGCCGCCACAGTTCTTCTGCAGTCAGGAGGCTGAAGGCTGTTCTTGTCGACTGTTGGTTCCGACCCAGTCGATACCAGACTGGCTTTACTACCCGCAAGGCACTTCCTAATTGGCAATCAGCCCTCACAACTACAACTGTTTCGTGAGATAACAGAAACTGGCGGGCTAGACAAGACGCTTTGCCGACCACCCGACGTCACTTTCCTTACAAAACTTTCCCACACATAATACACTCTAAGAAATTATTCGGAAATTTACCATTTTGGTGTATCCGGTTAGTGAGAGGCCAGGAATGGTAATGGTAATCCCCCCCTCCCTCACCTTTATAAATTCATTGTAGCATTCATAGATAGTTAAGCAAATAGTCAAGTGCATAGGGAAGTTCCCAACTCTGTATAGTAAGGACGCTAAACATCTCTATATCTACAGCTAGATGTGTGGTATTATTTCCATACAGTGTTTAGGTTTAAAACTCCCATTACAGTTTAGGAAATTTACCAGCAAATTGTTTACAGTTTACGTTCGAGTAGTTATTTGAAAATCTCACATAATATTATTATTGACAGACGTATTTTACTATATTTTTTTCTCACTGTCTCTTCTAGCCATTTATTTTTGTATTATTAAAACTCTAACATAAACTTATACTAATCCGTTTTCGAGCATATTACAGCTTGATTTTAATAACTAATTTAATATCTATGTCTACCAATAACTTCTTTGCACGTGTTTTCCGCACATGCACAGAGACTGTTCGGAAATTTTCGCAAAATAGAAAAGAGAATACTTGTACTTTAAATCATCCCAGTTTATAAACCTTTGACAGTATTAACAATTAACAGTCGTTCCTGCTGGTCAGGTGGCAGTGATGGTGTTATGGTAAAGCTCTCACCAACCTACTCATCTATGCAAACGGCGAAGTGATGAGGTTTGCCCCGCTTATATACAACATACTGTAAAAAAAATTGAGATTAAATTACCTTTAATGTAAGGGAGTAAATTTATATAACAAGTAAGGTACTATTCCCTAAACGTACAGAAAAAGTACCTGACAAAAGTGGGGAGAAATCTCAATACAAGTAACTTAATATTAACTTTATTGTGATCAAGGAAAGGTTCGAAGCTTCGGACTTGAACTCAGTTTTTTCCCGTTTTCTTTCCCAAAATCACACGAAATCGTACGTTTCAGCCCAAAAAAGCCTCAAAATTTCCCCTTTTCCCTTTAAATTTCTAATTTTTCCTTAAAAATTTTCCGATTTTCCTTAAAAAGTAGTTCTTCCTCATTGTGGTTGACGTACCTTTTCAATGTTAGTGAGATACCCGAAACTCAGCCACATAATGAGGAGTTGACAAAATAAAATTATTTGAATAAATTATTATTTTTTTAAATTTAAATTATAACTATATTTCTTAAATTTAAAAAATTTACAAGCATAAGTATTGAGTGTTATATATCACCGGACTCGTCTTTTCAAAGCGCATACGTTCGTGATGTCATACCACCATACTGCCTTGTTTTTCCATACTCTTGTATTCCATCTCTCTCTCTCGTCTCTCTCATTCCATCTCTTTCTTTCTTTCCTTTCTTTCTCTTTCTCTCATTCCATAGGTTTTCTCGGAGTCCCGCCATTTTTTCCTCTTTCTCTCATTCCATCTCTTACTCTCTTGTCTCTAACATTCGCCTTCTCTCTCTTTCATTTCTCTCTTTCGCTCTTGTCTCTCACCTTCGCTTTCTCTCATGTCTCTCTCATTCATTCGACCAATTACTCACACTTGTTCGATTAGTCGCATTAGCTCCACTCTGCCATCTACAGTTACTTCATCGCCTGCTAGAGTGCGCGAATCTTCAGTGTGTATATTTACTTATGAATTTAAGGATGTCGTTTTTCATACACGAGAAGGTACATAAAAATTATTGTAAACCACATTCCAGGCAGAACTTTGTAAAACATATTCGGAATTTAATACTTTCATAATCAATTCAATCGATATTTTTTTTTTTGTAAATCGATAATTTTTCATAATATTTTACTTTATTCAACTTGTTTTTACTTTGAAAGAAAATGAAGTCACCTAGTCTTGTTACCACGCATGCATGCACACACACGTGGACAGGTTTGCAAGCCAAAGAGTGCAGTGACATCAGTGATCATCAGTGCGCACCACGCGTCGAGGGGGGAGGGGGGGGGCAGTGTAAATGACTGCGAGGCAATCGTATAGCCGGCCCTGCCATCCAGTCATCTATGAAGCAATAAATCTCTTAATAAGTAGAATTATTTAAGTTCATTTTATTTATCATTTGAAAAGTGCCGCAAGAATCTTTGAAAATAGAGTAAAATCAATTTCTAATGCATTTGTAATGCAAATTCAGTTTAATTAATATAAATCTTGTAAATTCCACACTATTGGCAACATTTAAAGGTGAAAAGTTGCTCAGTTCAGACAGGACTTGAACTTGGGACCTGCGAATTACGAGGGAAGCACACTAACCACAGGACTACCTCAAGCTCACAGAAAAACGGGTACTTGAAATTTATATATAAGTCGCAAACGTAGAACTACATTCCCTGGTAAAATTTGATTAATGTAATAAACATGTTATATATTTTTTAAATCAGTGTATATATAGCTTATGAGTACTAATACTTTAGAACAGTTTTTTTCTTTATTTAAAGGTATACGATGTACTGTACTAAAATCATTTCACTATTTTAAGTCAATTTCTGAAAATTAAATCATAGTATGCCTACATAAAAAATTTTTATCTTCGTTTCAAAAAATATGTATCTAAGCAAGTTGGGCTATAAGCAAATGCATATAATTGTCGAACTCCTAGGAGGCAGAAAGACTCGCTAAAATTCAATAAAATATTGAAGTAGTTTTGTTTTTAATTTTTTTTATGTTGTACTGAAATTATATATAGGATAAAGCAAGGAAGTTCTCACAGTTTCATTTCAGGTATCCTATCATCACGACTAAATACTATACTATATTAATTATTCACTGCCTCGACTATTTTTGTAGGCGCAACTATCCTACTCGGATCTTATTCTAGGTATGTATATGTGAATAAACCAAGCAACATCATATTCTCTATATATCAGGCAGGATACAACACCAGCGAGAAATTAAAGACTTTTATTATATATATGTAGTAAACATAGTCTGCTTATACATATCTCAAGGCAGTCTATGCTAGCAAGTGTCCAACACGAAGGATTGACAATATTTTTTTTCGACAAAGTTTCGCTACTGTCATTATCAAACTAGCTTCCTAACTGAAAACCAGCTACTTATATACTCGCAAGCAGGCACCATACCAGCCACCATCACACAATTGTACTAAACTATAGTCTTCAAACCAGCCAAAACACAAACGCCCACTCCGTCTACTCTACCGACCAACACTAGACTTACATAGGCCAGCAATAAGTTTTTACTAAGTTTATCATTTAAATTATATGTATTATCTTATATACAATATATTTTGCTATTACAGACTCGTTTTTATGATTTTTTTACAAATCAGATATAAACATACGTAGTTTTTAAGTATATTATTTACATGTAATAGCTTTGTTACTCACACTGACCTTGCCAAAATAATTTACTTACCGCTCATACAGTCTGCTCTAATGGTCGATACCAGCCAAATGTACACTGTACCACCATATCTACTATTATAAACCAAGTCATACCAGGCCACCCAACACTCCATCTCCTATAACCAAAGAAGAAAATTTAATCTCGCCACGCAATACACCGAACACACTATCCATCATAACTCGAGCAACTACACAGATGAGGCCAGCCCATAATCTAACACACATTCTACTTGTGCTACCAACCAACATCGCTTATAATGATCAACCATACTACCCACTAGAATTAAAGCATATCTCAGCTCACAGCTTCTAAAATATACGAAAAACCGTAAGTTAAACATGTCTGTCATAGCATAATTACCATCAGACACCAGCTAAATATAGTAGTCACTATACCACCATACAAACAAACACACCAAGCACAATATCCATCATACTAGAGCAAATATGGAGTGGAAACCTGCCCATACCGTAAGATCCAATCCACTTGCTCTACCTGCTCAACTTGCTCCGCCTCCACCTCTGCCTTCGCCTCAGCCTTCACCTATCCCACTCGTTCCACCTGCTCCACCTGAGATATCCAGCCTAGGCATGATAGCTAGGCATACTGGGCACAGTGGAATTCCCTTGTTATAAAGAATGGTGTGCTTTACAGGGACTTGGAAAGTAATGATGAGAAACAAAGTCATTTACAATTGATTCCACCCGAGTCTAAGAGAACAGCACAACACAGCAGCGGGAGGTCACTTAGGTGTAAATAAGAGCCTTGACAGAGTCCGAATTAGAATGTATTGGCTGAATTGTCGGAGGATGTTGATAAGTGGTGCTATCTGTGTGATGCATGTACTGCGAGGAAGGGTCCGAGGGTTAAAGGACGAGGTCCACATCAGAAATAAAATGTTGGGGCCCCATTTGAGAGGATGGCAATGAACATTCTAGGGCTACTACCAATCACTGAGAGGGGTAATATGTACATTCTGGTAGCACAAGATTATTTCACGAAGTGGTCCGAGGTCATATTGATGCCAAATCAAGAGGCAGTCACATAAGCTGATGAACTTGTAAAGCATGTATTCTCCAGGTTTGGAGTGCCACTTGAGCTTCATTTTGATCAAGGACGAAAATCTGAAGCAACTATTTTCAAAGAGGTAAAGAAGAATTAAGGAATGAAGAAAACTCGTACCAAAGCATTACACCCTCAGTCGGATGAGATGGTCAAGGGGATGGATCGTACCCTGGAACAGTATCTGGCAATCTTTGTAGAAGACAACCCGAAGGATTAATTGGGACTCCAAGATACCCATATTTCGCTTCGCATATCGTTCGGCAATCCAAGAGTCTACAAGGGTAACACCTTCAAGGATGCTTTTGGGAGAGAGCTCCGTCTCCCTGGTGAACTGTTGTTTGGACGTCCAATGGAAGAAGAAGCAGCCATCCCAGAATATACTGTTCAACTATGTCAAAAGTTAACCGACATTCATGAGCTTGCCCAGATGCACCTTAAAATTATTAGTGACTAAATGAAAACATTTTATGACCGAAGAATACCTGAGGAGATCTTTTAAGAAGCGCGGCTGGTGTGGTTATACAGCCCTCAAAGGAGAAGGGATATTTCCCGAAGCTACAGAAAACTTGGGAAGTCCCGTACAGGATCCTAAATCAGATGAATTATATGGTCTGCTGGATTTGTCGACAGGGCTCTCGATCGAAGCCTAAAGTTGTCCACATCGACCAAATGGTTCTGTACGAAAGTCCTGGTGATGGAGATTCTGTTTGGGACGAACATACATAATTGAAGGAGGAGCAGTGTTACGAGCTGCAGCTGAAATCGACTGCTAGTTCCCGTTATGTATGGCCTGGGGTGACCCATCGCGTCCCTCTTTTTATCCGGACAGACGCGCTCGCCGCTTCTCTGCTGCTCCCCCTCCTTGGGAAGCCCAGGAATGATTGACAGTGGCGAGACTTCACTGATGTCAAAGTCCCTCCTCCTCCCCTGCTGAGGAGCTGACAAACATATAAAATGCGAATGGATATTCTGGGAATTAGGACACAGCGCAATGCGCGAATTAGAGAAATTTCTGGGCGATGGGCTACAACCCTATAAATACCGCAGCGGTCAAGCGGTCAATAGTCTTTGGCGAAAGCCATCTACCTGAATGCAAAGTCAATTGTGGTACGTTTGTCAACGAGGTGTTCGTGCATGGTGTGAATGGACGAGAGAGCATAAAAGCCGACGAGTGAAGCCTAAAGTGCGTGAGGGCGTTCGGAGAACTGTAGAACGTTACGGGCTGGCGGGACATGGACTTAACTGAGGTGGGACTGAGTGTACATGTAATACGGATTTGATTGTAACTATTGGAACTATCAATATGAGCACATAATTAATCAAATAATTGAATTGGTTTTGATACACTGTCTATTGGGACTGATTAATTTTAGTTCTAAAATTTAATTGATTCTTTTGAGGTAGTTATAAATTGAATCAATAGAAGTCATTAATTGTAAACACTAAGCGAAATTTATTTATTGTGAGATAGTTCGCTGGCTTTCGCGGCCATTGTCGTCAATTTCTAGGTTTCTGGGTTTGACACATGTCGTGGATTTCTTCTCCGTTTCGGCAGTCATTGTAGCTGCCATCATCAGGGAATTATATCTTACCAATTGGGCACAGTAGACGGCAGAGGGGCTCTTCGGCCGATCACAGGCTGTCTTCCTCTTGATTGACTGATGTGGTTAACCAATTCTGGCGAACATCTGAATAACATCAACATAGAAGATGGTTACAAGTGAAACCAAATATGGGCAAATCTTTTCATAGACGACCTGAAATCCTGTGATGCGATAGCACAGAACACAGACTCGCCAGGATTGGCCGACTCCCTCAGCTAATCAGGAGGAAGACAGATTGCAATTGGCCAGAGAGTCCCGCCAATCAGGGTGGAGACTACACCCGCACAAGGATTGGCCAACCACATCAGCCAATCAGGAGGAAGACAGTCTGTGATTCGCCGAAGAGCCCAGCCAATCAGGAAACATCCCTCCAGAAAGCAGAATATATAAGGGCCTCTTCCTTTGACTGTACTCAATTGGTTAGGTATCGTTCCCTGATGATGTCAGCTACAATGACTGCCGAAACATTAGAGAATAAACCCACTATGCTGCGCAAACCCAGAAGCCTATAAATTTATTGTGAGATGTTGAGTCGAGAGAATTTTGTTTGTATATATTGTAAATAAAATTAGTAAATATAATTAACTCTTAAATTTAATTAAGACCTCCATCCCTTAATGAACTTGGTTTAGCAGCAGGTGCCAGGCGTCATTGTGTGTGTGAGAACACGCATCTACAGCCACGTGACGCTAACTCTTCAATACAGCCGGAGCTGTTTTTTCTTTAATCATTATTGTAAATATGGTAGTGACTTAAAGTAATTATACTCCAATTTACACTGGGTTTACTTTTCTTTTATACACACAGCACTAACACATTTTAATTTTTGTCACCGTATACATTTTAATGCCTGCCAGAACTATTAAAGTGAAAAGTAGAGATAATAATTTCTGAAATAAAATGTTTCTTTATACTATTTGATATGTTTTACTAGCATCATACTTACAATTGAAATTTCTTTTTTTTTTTTCTTTTTGCAAAATAAATTAATAATTTTCCTCCTTGCCATTGCTGGAACCAGCAAAGAGTGTATGTGAGTTTTGTTAAGCAAAACTAGCCGATAATCCAGATGCACTGATTCGCACATCCACTAGTAAGCATAAAAGGGCACATTTCCAAAACAAATGAAATTTTAAATAAATATAGTATTCCTACCTACATCTCCTTCTCACAATAAAAAATGAAAATAAAGTTTTCTCTCACACAGTTATATGCATAACCCAGAACTCCAGTTTTCATCATCTCTACAATATGTATAAATTTCTGCTTCACCTGGTTCCTTTTCCTAACGTGATTTGTTATGGTACTGATGCTACAGGTACAGACGTAAATGCTATCAAATTATCTAAAAAGTACAACGTGCTGATATTTATGCCTAGTTCCAAAGTTTTGACACGAAGAACGAACATGACATCTACTTACAAGGGATTCTTGCAACTACTCCTGTGCAGCTAAGGCGTATAAGAAAAGTTGTATGTGATTCTAGTAAACCAGACAGAAGAATTACTTTATAAGTATGAAATATTTACACAAACAAGGTAAAACCTGGTTTCTAAAAAAATGCTTTGTTAACTTCCATTGGATAACAAATGAACAAGTCAGTGGATTGGCGAATCTCCTGTCGCAGAGAGTTCTCAGAAGATCAATGTTGGTAAATGTAGATCAGATTATACAAAACTATGCAGGTACTTTGGTAGATAGCGTAAGAGAATCGTTGCCAAATAAACAGGGAGAGTCACTATTCTAACTAAAATTGCAAGTACTTACATGAACAGCTGAACCTTGGGTCATGCCTCTCTTGTTCAAGGAAAACCACCCTACACTTTTCAGATGGATGTGGATGACAAAATGAAGATCGTATTGTGCTGAGAGTTCTATCAGCACTTGTTTTAACAGGAAGCTGTGTAAGAATCGAACAATAATTAACACTTGAAGGGCATTCGTTTCTCCCGTGCGATAGAGATTTCGCTGTATTGAAAAGATCAATAAAACAGTGTGATCAAATATGTAGCGTGATGAGCTGATCGTAACTCCAGCAAGAATAGCAAGTTTAAAGAAGGATTCCCGATTGTAAATATACATACTATATACTATAAGCGTTGATGACCACGATGTTATAAGACATGCGTGACTTATGTTGAGACGTTTTTGTTTAACTCAGCCAATTTATTAACGTCCGTCACAGTTATGGTGCTGTTGTTGCACGGAAATTAATTAATGTACCACACTGTGCTACTTATATAGCTGTCCATACTAAAGAGAAGAAAGCCAACCTCGTTACGCTTAAATTAACTATATCACGCACTATGTCCCAGATTCGCTCGTGTTTTTCACTGTATTGTAACATTTAATCCAAAAGACATTTGCGATATGTTTTCTAGTCGAACACTCAAATTCCCTCACTGTATCTCAGTTTTATTATAGACTTCAAGAATTTGGCCACTAAATTATTGAAATTCTTAGGAGTTTAGAAACGTTATCCACATTAAATTTCTCCCTTCGATGCTGTATCAGGCTGTATCATTTCTGATGAGTCTTGTGCCACGGTGAATATCGGGACACTGTGCGGCGCTGCGAATATTAATGTGACTTACAGAACAAGCCTTCATACTGATATTAGGTCAGCTCTCCCACACATCGCTCAGATGCTACCTCAAACTATGAGACGCTGTCATAACTTGTTTGCTGTGGGCGGTTATCTGCGAACGCATCACGAGCAGATGTTGCGTTGGGTTGAACTGTCGGTATTTGTTTATTGCGCCATGATATAATTGCTTTCTATTGACACAAAAGCACGTTGAATGTGCGAGGCCTCAAAATACTTGTCCGGCGGTTTGGGCAGGAGCAACCTTTAAAGCTTAAATCACTTGTTATAAACATCAGAATATTTTACAAATACCATTGTAATGAGGTATAGGTAGGTAGGTAAGTGGGCTTAACGTCTCTTCGACAGCGAGGTCATTAGAGACGGTGTAAGTTTCACAGGGAAGAGGGATTGGGGAAGTAATGGAAAGGAACTGGCCATAGCCTTTGTTTAGGACCCAACCCAGTATTCATCTGGAGTGATTTCGGGAAAACATGGAAAACCAAAATCAGGATAGTCGCTCTTTGAGAGATATGGAAAAAGAAAGAGGGTCCCTGAAAAGTGTTCAGAGAATAATTTGCGGTTGTTTAATTTTTAGTTTCGGGAGGGGGATTGGGCGAAAGGTGATAAAATAATTACAAATAACTTGTAAATTTAATTTTGCGTAAAACATGAAAACGGGATAATTGATCATTTACAGTAAAAACGGAGAGAAGGGGTGTTATATATGAGTGCCGCTCGTGTTGCAGAATAGCGCGATTCGATGTGGAAATGGCACAGAATGGGGTGTGGTGAAAGATGTAAAGAAATGATGTAAGACGAGGAGAAGTATGAGTTTGATACGGACGGCAGAAGGGAGGAAGGGGAGGATTCTGCCGATACTATGCTCCTGTCTCGGGGCGTTTATAACCTCCCAGCAGCGCAGCGTCCTCAGTTCACGAGTTCTAATTAGATCAAAGGTCTTCCCTTGTCGCGCTCCTCCCACCCCCCCCCCCCCAACCTACCCCGCCACAACATCAGGTAGCCAGAGGGCGGGCTACATGAGACTGCGCATCGGGCGAAAGACGCCGAGACATAAGTGCACTGTAAAAATTTTGAGGTGAAATTCTCTTACATGTAAGGGAAGCTAATTACATGTAAGGTAAATTTACCTGTCAAATATTGAGTAAATATACATAATAAGTAAGGTACTATCCCTAATCGTACGGAAAAAGTATTTGACAAAAGTAGAAGGGAAATCCCATACAAGTAAGGTAATATTAACTATATTGCATAATGAAATTGTATTTAATAACACACGGGGTATTATTAATACTGTTAATTTTTTTATTACCTACTTCCTCTGATAAATAGTAACCGAAAGCCCAACTTTAAAATCTTCGACTCTTGCTGGTATGTGAGCGAGAACCATGGACCTTTACCACGATAGGCCGATGCACTACCCATTACACCACGACAACAACAAGGCAGAATAATTGCATATTAGTGTATTAGAGGATTGTTTTTTCCGCCCGTCCTCCCAATTAGCTGTTGAGACAATGCTGAAGAGATGCACCCGACGTAGTGTAATTTCCGCATTCATTTATGGGATTTTTCACTGCCATGTACATGAATTTTACTCCAAAGTGCGGTAATTTTACCACATACATTAGGCAAACTAGGTTTCTCACACTTGTTTGCAAATATTACTTTAAACCTCTCAGGTAATTTTACCGTTATTTTTTACAGTGTGTACTTTGTAAACGGTCCTCCGACCACCAGGGAATATGGAGTAGTCCTTCATCTGCTTCATGGGTGGCTGGTATGGCGTCTCCCAGTGCTCATTACACTTGGTCGCATTACAAAGTAAAATATGCCAAGTGTGTTGATAATATGAATACATAACTGTGTGTCTGCTCTCCGTGAATTGTTTACACTCGCTCGAACTTATGCATTAAAATAATTACAAGTGATTAAATTAATTATTTGAATACAACTCTTTATATGAACAATACAACAGACAATACTGGTTGTGTTCGAATACTCTGCCCTTGATCTCTTCAGTACTAACATTTATCTACATTCCCACTGCGACGAAGTTTACATAATTTCAAACACCTATCTTCGTTTCGCAATTTGAAACAAATATACGAAAAATAAGTAATTAAATGCATTTTATTATATTGCCTCTTTTCGTGTACAGGCAGCAGTATCCGGCATATCGCTGGTAAAAGCTGCAACACTGTTAAAGACAATTGCAAAATAAGCAAACTAAATCTGTAGTGCGTATGAAAGGTACATCACTCGTGCCCTTGGCTGAGGGTCCTAACCGAGAATTCGGACAGCGACCATGTGACGTCACAGACTCGATACACTTTTATAGAGGCCCTTGGCGGGAGAATTCGAACACAACTACTGTCGACTCATCGAGCCACAAGAAAATATATTTCATTGACCTTCAACATTAATTTATTAATTTTTAACTATAGATTTTAATAAAACCGCACGGAACATTGAACAAATTGTTTTTTATTCACGCTTAAGAAAGATAGAAATATTTTCAATGGCATGCGGCTAAGAAGCGTTTCGCCTCACAAAGTCGTTAGTGTTACGGAAATAATTACGTATTCCAGGAACTTGACATGCTTTGCAACGTTTGTAACCAATTCTAAGTTTCAGGTGTGTTTCGTAATTTAACTACAGTGGTTTGCATTTACTGGTACAGCGCTGTTCCCAAGTCTCAGCCGTTTAACAAAGTAATGAAAGTGGCCTTAAGTAAGGCGTACAGCAAACTCGTAAATTAGAGAAACTCAGTGAGCCAATGATTTCAGAGGGACAAAATTTTCAAAAAATTTACTTTAATTTCGTTCAGTTTTTACTATTTAATTGTTTGAGTGTAGATTGTACAGTATATTTTTAACACTTTTCGTAAACAGTGGATAGTGAAATGACAATTGTGGTTAATAGTAACGTTTAACTGATTCTGAGAAATAAAATAGTAGCCGAATCCGCGGAGCTGGTGGTAGCCATTCCGGATGTCAATACTGCAAAAATTCCTGACTGCCCACTCAAAATTTTCCAAATTTCCTTTCATAACTACAAAAATATACCCATTTGTTTACTGTTTATTGCTCCACCACTATCCAGTCATGCTAGCGCCACCAATATAATATATCAAGTACTACATTTAGGACATATTATTTTAAAACAAAATGTGAGCAATTGAGAACACAAACATCATTAATAAAACAAGATGAAGGATACGAAGTCAGGAATCTGGTCACTGCCATTTTGAATACTACCACCACTGCCGTATTGGATGATGATATGCAACCTTGACTTTCGATTTACACCATCATGTTTATGTTTGCAATTTTGTTTCATTCAGCAACTTCGTTTTTGACACCCATTTTGTTTTCACCGCCTTTTTTACGTCAACTGTAGCGTACTTTCTTTTTTTCTCCAGCCGTATGTTTTAACTTGTGGCCAATAGACACCGTAGGGTTTGCCCATCTTTGTTCTAAGACATTGCCGCTAGAAAATACTGGCAAGAGTCATCTTTCATTTCGGTCGTGGTTGCTTGATGGCATTGACATATTGCACATAAAGTCGATGCTCCGGTTACCATAAACAGAAATTTCATCATTATCGATGTAATTTAAATTCAAGTAACGTAAATGTCTTTACATATGCGAAGTCCTAAACCAGCCACCCCTACCATTAAGATGATGTCTTGAGCCACTCGACTACCAGATCGGTAGGAAAATATTGTTATAAATCTAGTACACACAATACATCAGCAACTACTTGAATTACTTGTCTTCAATTTTATTATAAGCATGGACATTTTATCATGCCAGAATTTCTCTAGTAACATACCTTCATCTTGAGTACAACCAGCTTAAGTACTGACAAGTAGATCATGCCTTACAGGGGTTTATACCTCGGAACAATGAAGACAAATATTCCAATTACAAAAAGAGTTCTTATATTAAATTTAAGGAATATTAATATTCATTTTTTTTTACTTGAAGATATAGACACGTTACATATACTTATAGGTGTGTGATTTATCATTCTCTTAGATCAACTAGGGTCATGTATCGTCAAGTCAAACATAATTTCACGTGTTATCATAGGAGGAGATCCAGCAGCCATATTGGATTTATAGAATTCTGAAGTATTATTTTTTTCTTACTTCTCCCACAGTCCACCAAATAAAATCTACGAATCGGAGGGAGTCAAGTGCAAATTATTTAATTTAAAGAAAAAATTTACATTCAATTTAAAGTCATATATATTGATGAGCAAAGGTATGTTTCTGAGACTGAGGAGGAGGATCTCAACGCCATATTGAAGTTTGTAAATCTTAGTTTTTTTAGTGACTGATATATACATATTAGGCATAGATTTGTCATGCAACACACATTTAATCAAGTCCCAGCCAGGTCAAGTTTCAACAAATCGATTACAATGTTGAACAAGAAACGAGGACGGAGAGAAGGAACCATCTTATATATACGTAAGTAGTAGCGGCAGCAGGTGGCTGTGGAGAGTCTGAGCTGGGTGGTTGTGTGAGGGTGGGAGGGGGAGAGACCAGCAGAGGAGGTCCGTCGTCGTCGGAGTTAGAGGTTGAAATGAAGTAATTGGTTGAGTGAGAGGGGACGGGAGGGACCACACGTCTATCATTGCCGAAGTCAGTGAATCGAATGAATGTAGATGGTGGATGAGAGGAAGGAGGGGGTGTCAGGAGCATCAGAGGTCCGTTCAATTCCGAGGTCAGTGGAAGAATGAGATGTGATGTTCGTTAAAAACCCAGTGTTTGAACATAACGAATTTTATACTTACACATGTAAAACATTTAAACGAATCACTAGCATCAAAACTAAATACGCAACATTGAATTATTGCGAAATACACGACATTAAATGCTTAACGGGGGAAAGAAAATTACTCAGGAGACAAAATATGATGCAATGAGAGGACTTAATAATTAGAGAAACACAATTCCACGAAAGATCTATAAACCACGCATAACGAATCACCACTGAAAAAACAACTATTGACCAGATACAAGAGTTGAAATACCACTCAAATATAACCATTCACAAATGCCTACTAAATATAACGAATTACTAGCTAAACAAATACCGAGACATGAATTATTTACAACCATGCGCAACGAGACGAAATACCACTAAAATATAACAATTCACAAGACCCAACTCAATTATGTGCATCGATTTACCAATCGAACATAAAATATAACGAGACATTAACTACACAGACATTAAGCACGCCCAACGAGAAAGTAATTAAACAATAACTACCTAAGTGAACATCAACACCATGGCCCTCATAACTGAACTGAAAATCGTGTATAGATTTCATTATAACATCCAACTACAATCACGTGTAATATCAGACTTATTTTATAAAAACACAGTTGCAGTAAAGTTTTATTTTCCCGCCCTGTATAGCTGTTTCCCCATCACTTATTTGAAAATGTTTTAAATATATTCCTTTTGTAAAGTGTACATTTCCTTGTGCAAGGAAAGACCATTAAGTGAAAACTAATATGTTACTATCCACGCAACAGAGCTCATATCTGTATCCCGTAAGCCTAGTGCGTCGCATGCTAGACCCGCTATCCCTGGCTGGCCATCCTCGTTGCTCTAGCCATATCTCGCTCTCGCGCCGGGTCGCCTCGACATCAGCTCTTAATACCTCACTTCAGCATTATGTCACAGCTCACATTCCTTCGCTATGTTATGGCGGCACTATTCAAAATGCTACATGTGTAATTTACACACGATTTGTTTTATAAAATTTTTTTTAAAATTTATTTAAAAAAAAAATGAAATTTACAAATGAAATTATAAATTTCCGCTCCTGTGTGCTATAACAGTTATTTGCGTGTACACGCGTAAGTATTAATGTTGCTTGATATTTTATAGCATAACCTGTTGTGTAACGAACGGAAGCTCAGCAGGTTAGATATTCAACTGTCTTTCGCCGCTATCTGCTTCCTCTCGCTCTCTCTCGGTCACGCCCTACTATCGTCGTCCACCCACGCAATTCCGTTAAGAATTCAAATATTCGTTTTAAGCAATGTCACATCCCAAGTACGGTGTAAATGCTACTAAAATTGAATTTATCTTACAATAATTTCCAAACCAGTCAATATTTACAATGCAATTCAAACCAAATCATCTTGTATTATTGCCCGGATATGAACAAACTGCTCTCAAAACCACGCTGTTAAGAACCAATTGCTTCACTCAGTTAGCTACATCACCAAGTCCAATGAAGCGTGCATAATTCTCACCTGTGACCTATACAAAATGTTTGAAAAAAAAAAAAAATGAAAATTGACGACCGTAATTACTATTTCTCTTTGTTATAGTGTAAGTGTATGTGTGATGTTATTTCAACCATTCAGATTTAATTCCAAGTATTATCTTTTTTTAAATATAAGCTATATGTATGCGTGAGCTCAACGCACGGCAGATATTCAAAATCTTCCAACTACCAGAGCGCGCTGCCACTTATCATCGCCCACGCTCTACCACGTTCTCTTTAGAGTGGTGGCTAGACATGCAACGACATCTCCCATTTAAAAATTATATGGATTTGCTACTAACCTATACACAGCAAACGAATGTTAGCGCCACTATTTATTGTGTAAAAAAATTAACGATACACAAGACACAGAATACCGCTAGCGTAACTCGAAGATTTGAAAAACATTTAATATAAGATACCCGACTTAGGTTCGCAACCGACATTACTAAATGCTAATAGCTGAACATGTAACACTTTAACGAATCACATCAGTTTTATTAATATGACAGTATAAGAGTGGTATGCTACACAACATCTGAAAAAAAATTTCGTTAATGTAAAACCTAAGTTGCCTAAATGTCAAGAAATCCCAGAGTAATATTTGTCAAACTGAAAAACTCACATTCTAGAGTATTTGATAGAAAACCCTGATTTACATGTACACAACTTTTTACCGTACCAAGTAGTATGTTAACACTATCAAATCGCCTCATTAATATTAATTTTAAAAACGAAATGTTTCCACACAAGTCCATTTATAACCCTAACCCTGTGTTTGGAGATTCCAAACTATAATACTACTCAGGGGTGTACTCTTATTGAACTGATCACCCAGTGTAAAGTTAATAATAATATACCAGCAATGTTTAGCACCAACACACAGGCCAAGAAAACCAGGCTGACTTCCTGCTCCATCGAATAGGAATCCCTAACATGTTAGCAAAGTAAAATATTATTAAAAAAAACTGCCTATCATTCCATTTCATGTATCCCAAAGCGATTTTAATTTTGAAGGCATACACTCGGGAAAATATAGGAAAATTCCAAGTAAAGGTCCGCCAAGGGAGTAATTTAGCGAAAATCCAAGAGATGCGATCTCACCATTTTGGAACAGGTTATTTTATAAGAAGGAAACAAATTAATTTTATTTCAGTCTAAGTCCAGCAGTCGTTAAGGATATATCGTAAACCTGTAAGGCATTAACTGCTATTACAAAGTGTGTCGCATTATCATAAGCGCTCGCTCGAATCACCGAGAGCAACGCTACAACAGTGCCGAGAATATCAACTAGCAACAACCGCAGAAGAGGAACCGAACGCAGAAGTGAAACCAACCAAAAACCGTAGACCATTACCAAAGCGGCAACAACAACACTTACAAGGTATAATGCATAACGGTCACTGCTGCAATCATTGTAATGAAGAATACATGAATGTATACAATGCGATACTAGCAGTTGGACGTAGAAAAACACTGTTAAATCTAGATATCGAGGACCATCTCTTGCTATTGCTGCCAAAAGAATTCATAAATGTATTTGCTTTGCATGAAATACTATATGTAAATCCGTTCCTCTTGGAGGATTTCAGGGCCGACGAAGACATTGTCACCTATCTACCTTGCCAAGTTTGCCCCTACAGCACACCAGCTTTTTACAATGATGCAAAACCATCAACATTTTAGGAGAGATTGCGTTATGCATAGGATTAACAACTAATGCAACTTATTAATAACAATGCTCCTCCAGACATCGTAACCGACTCCAGAATCGATAAGGTTGATTGAGAGGCGATAATGCAGATATTGTAAATATGTACAACCGTGTTGAGGAAGTGATGTAATTAATAAATGTATTCCTAATTGAGATTTTGTAAATATATTCTCTCAAGTGTTTATAGTCTTTTGCGTGTCTATGTAATCCACATCATAAATCGCTACGTGTTTCTTGCAATATCGTATTCCAATGATGATAACAACAATAAAGTCTTAAGCTTTAATCAACCACACCTGTGGGTTTTTAAGCCCAGAAACTCAAAGTATATACCGTCATCAATCATACCAAGTTCATGTACTAATTTGGGAATTCGGTCTCATAACATATGAAGGCAGACTCCAACATATACATTATGCAATCATCGAAGACTATTCCGTATATGTTCTGGCAAAAATTAAAAGGAAGTTATCAAGTCTTTAACTAGTGCATAGGTTGTAAATGTTAGAAGGTACTATGAATGTCCAAAGACTAATTCACTAGTAAAGCGCTATAATATTCATCAATGTTCGAATCAAATGTTTTGCACACAGTGCAAAAGCGAAGCATTAAGAAAGTATATGTAACAACACCCATGGTATGTTTGACTGTATTTAATTCATAAGTCAAAGAAAAAAATGGCGTGTGTTACAACAGATAGTGAGAGGGAAACAGATATATAAATATAGGAGCACTTTGAGCACCTATATCAGTTAACTTAAGCCATTGCAATGGAGAGGTTCAATCCATCAAGGTCATACGAGAGCGTAATATGTGGATACAGGAAGGTGTGGTTCCAGGATAACGCTAATAGACCATGGCACATCCAGCTCTGCAATGGTGAAGAACATTGTAAGTTCTCACAAACTAATGCAGAATATACGTATGAAGAACAGGACTTCTGTGATGAAGACCACTGCCCAGTATTAAACATGCGACCTACTAGTGAGCTGCCATGTTTTCCAAATGAATTAAGGTTATATGTTCGAACTGAAGAGATAATGAAGTATCCAGGTTATAAACAAATAAACTATAAATTAAGGAGGGAATTCTATTATGGACTGAAACCTGCAATAATAATGAATAACCGATGCCCAGTGTTGCCCTGTGGAATATGGAAATCGATATATGGTTAAGCAACACCCGTGACTGCCAGTTCAACTTAACCAAAACGTCAGTGAGAAATTAGTAATTCAAGATGGTGGTAGAGCACTCACGACTAATTGGTCGAATCCAAGTGAGTAATGTCTAATAAAGGAAGGGGGAAATGACGGAGCGTCAGTTACGATGGCCAAGCCCGATCCATTAGTCAAATATGCAAGTGTTAGTAGAGGATAAAGGAGAGTATGATTTCGAGAAGAGGACAATATTTCATTACAGATTCAAATGCGTAACGGGGAAGATCATTGGTGTTTCTCCTTACTTAGTCCAACTTATTCTTTAAAAGTATTGAACTTTTATTACGGTCACCACTGTGCTTTGTATAATATATGTCCTGACAGTGCATTACCCTGCATTGTAAATGAACTGGCATTAAAACTCACGATAAACACATAACAAAATGTGTTTCATATAAAAAAAGTAAATACATAATGCAAAAGAACTGTTTTTCTATTCTGCAGTTTAGAGTGAAAAAGGCGACAAGAATAAACACATTACTCAAATCGACAAACAACATTTGGTCTCTCTCTGTAGTATGTGGGATTATAAAGTTATCCAAAGCCAAAGCTTATAAATTAAAGAGGTGGTGGTGGTTGTTCGGTCTCTATGAAGGAGGGTGTAAGATAATATACTTTCGGTCATGGTGAGTGTGTTCAAGCCTATGGATGCTTATGAGGTCCTGCCAATAGATTTGGAAGAGTTTTCTTTAAACCATTCAACAAGGTTTTACAAGTTCAAGTGTGCAACAATTTTGAACATTGTTGCTATACCATCGATTATAGCCTCAGCACCACATTCAGTGAAGGCCTGGCATGTAATGATTGTGCTGTGATGTATCTATATCCCGATTTTGTATTGCCATGTACACTAAAATACCGAATGTTATCTAGCCTTAGCAAATCGATTGGCGAAACAGAGTAATTGCCTATCAACTCACCAGACCTCATTGTGGAACCAAAATTCTTTGGAAGGAATCTTGCGATGTAGACAGTCAAAACTTTATTTTCGAACAAGGGAGTTTAGTGTTTCTATCTATGTGCAATATTTATGTGTGTGAAGAAGTGGCTAATTCCGAATGACGTCCCCGCCAATTGCCAACTATTCGTTTATTAAACATAGTTCGTACTCAATAAGGTATGAAGTACTATATTTATTACTCACATATAAGGAAATGTGCAACTCTGATGTTCATTTTAATTCAATGTTCATATTGCCATGGGCATGCGCTAACATATAATAAAACGATATGTATTTGAATCTAGTTCAACTGATTGCCAGAGTTCAAATTGTTTTGTTAATAAGTGTACACCTTACACGTCAGAGAATAAACACAACTTTAAAACTGAGGGTGAACGTATAGTAACAATCTATTGTAGTGAAATCGAGTGTTTGAAACATGTTATTTGCATTACAGATCATACTGTGCCATTTCAGTATTTCGAAGAATGTAACAAAGCTATAAATATGCTTGTACATTATAAAAATGAGTTTGGTTATTTATTTGTTACTGGTTGTCTCTTGTCAAAATGTTGCGTACATCGATAGGTAAAATTAGGTAACATAAAGTTTAACGCACAATCATTGTTCAACCTACAATGGTATACGGGGCTCTAAATGTAAAACCGATATTATACGTTGTTGCTTATGGATTACTCTCAGGGTGGTAGATCGCATACTGCAAACATGTCATTCTTATACCCTGAGAATCGTAATGTCAGCGTCAAGGCAGGTAGACCTAATGTATCCTACTCGTTTTGGTCTAACAGCCTTTTGCGGGAGTACACCGAGAGTTCCGATGGCTCATTTCACTTCCGAGTGATACATTTCCTGTTGGGGGAAGAAAAAGCCATGAGTTGATTCAATACTCCGACTTCTCAAAGTGTCCTGTTTTCTATATGATGGTAAATACTACTCTTCCTGCACGTATGGAAGCTGTCCTATTTCATTATTTAGAGACATTCCCAGACCTAGTAGAAAGTGTAATTTTACATTCGCCCAAATGTAAACATGAATGAATTCAGACTGATCCTGAGCAAAATAAGCAGGGACGTAAAAAATTTTCTCCATCCTTGAAACTACTCTTCATGTACAGGACATAGATCCAATCGTAAGAAAATTTATTAAATCTATGTTTAGCAATCTAGCCAACAGCTTATAATGTTTACTGAGTTGGTGATCACCCTATACTCTCAGCGTCATACCATATACTTTTTTTTTTAAGTGTAATGTACTATATGTTACATCTTATATTTCTTTAAAATATCGACTTGTATCTTATGTAATTGTTGTGTAGTTTTCGAGACACCTGTATATATTTAGTTTAACTTGTGATCTAGCCTGTACATTTTCTCATTTGTATGTCAAACACTCTCAAAGTGCTTTTATACATTATTTACTCAATTAGTGTAATGTGATTCGCCATATACTTTATGCCAAGTGAAATTTCTGATGTGTATTTTGTGTCAGTATGTCTACATCTCTTTCAAAATAATAAATATCATTGAAAACGAATTTCAGTGTCTGTTCTTGTTTCGCCATATCCTCTTGACAGTGTGAAAATACAATTAAAAATCAAAGAGGAATTCAATACTATACTCTTACAAATGTGTTAGAATCTAAATTTCATGAGAGGTGTAATGGAGTCATTTAAACAACATACATGTGGCGAGCGAAATTTTTTCGAATAGGGTCAAATGTTATATGAAAGCCTTGTCCACTTGCCTGCCCAAAAATGAGACAAGTAATACGACCACAATAAATCAACATATTCGATATGCTTGTAGCATTTGGCTGGTTTGTTCATATCATCTGGCTTTATCTAACTACTTTAAGTTTGTGGACGAGAACTATATTTATCAATTAGTGGATAAATTGGTTGAATTGATAAAGTGGGTTGCAGGAGTATACAGTGACTCTTCCGATGAAGCCATAAACTGCAGTTGAAGAATCTAGGTTGGCAGCTCAAACAATTTGTCATATTTGTAAGAATGAGCTCGATACAGATTCTGTGGTCGTCACGGCCATCAGACAGGCGAAAGCAGAGACTGCGAATAGAATAATCTCAACATGAATTTCCGACTACCAAAAAAAAAATACTTTTCGCTGTATTTCGTAACCTGCAGAATTACGATGCTCATTTTCTAATAAAGCCTTTGGCTGAATGTCATGTACTACAACCCAATGGAACCATAGAAATTGAAAACCCGGGTAACATCAAGGTGTTTGGAATGACCCTGGGAAAGTATAAATCCGCCACCAAACACTTTCCAAATGTGACTGACTTGAAAGGAAAAGTGGAATATTTTCAATTGCTATTCATTGCCTCATTTCAATTCATGAGTGCATCTCTGGGGACTTTGGTAGGTAATTTGACAACTGTATAGTTGGCAATCGCCCGCTCACTGTTTTCAGACAATACCCAGATTGAATTGGCAAAAAGAAAGGGAGTATTTTCTTATGACATTGTTAAGTCACTAGATAGTCTGATGAGTTTGTTACTCCCACCAAAGGAAACATTTCATAATATTATGAAAGGCGAAGGCATTAGCGATGAGGATTATGCTCATGCCTAAGCCACATGGGGAGTGTTCAACTGTGTAACTTGCTCCAGTATGCCATTCAATATTTATATGTTTATATGTGTTTGTTGGCAGACATTTTTGAACATTTCAGGACCATGTGTTTGAATATTTATGGTATTGATCCCGCCATGTACGCCACAGCTCAATCTATTTTATGGGATGCTTTGTTTCCAAAGTCAGGTGTGCAGCTCGAGTTGTTGACTGTTCCTGACATGTATCTTTTTGTAGAACATGGGGTTATGGGCAGTATTACCCAGGTTTCCAAAAGGCATGCATAAGCCAATAATATTTACATGGGTGAAGAGTACGACCGCACTATGGCAGACAAATATATTTTCTATTTTGATATAAATGGTCTCTAAAGTCATACCATGGATTGCAAGCTTCCAATTTGCCAATTTTGAGTGGTTTGAGTCAGGCGTGTTTTTATCGTGGGATTTTGCCGACATGGTCAATTAAAAGGCCACTTGTTTTTTCCTGGAAGTGGATTTGTCTTTTCCAGCCGAATGCCCACAATTTACTATCAGATCTGTCTATTGCGTCAGTGTCCGTGTTACCTCCGAACAGCTCGAATGAAAAACTACTTTTGACACTCGCACCATGCAAAAATGCTGTTATTCATGGGGAAACACTGGGGCACTATTTAAAGTGTGGAGCTAAACTCGATGCTATTAATCGCATTCTGCACTTTGAACAGGAAGCATGGATGGCTCTGTACATCAAATTTAATATTGAGAAATATGCCCAGGCTGCGAACGACTTTCAGAAATTGTTTTTTAAACTGATTAATAATTTCGTATATGTAAAAACATTGCAGAATGTCGATCGGAAGTGGGACATCAGAGTCGTATCTCAGTATGACAAGATATATGGGGCAGCAGAATTGATTGGTCATACGAAATTTCAGGAAAGGCAAAATATCGATGAGAATCTTGTCCTGATCAAAAAGTCAAAGAGCTGTGTTACATTGAACAAGCCTTTGTACACTAGTGTTGCCATTATAGACCTGTCAAAATTAGTTTGGTACGACTTCCATTATCAGTATGTGTGTAGAAAATTTCCTCTGCCAGGCTTACACCTGTTCTATTCAGATACAAATTCATTGATTTATGAAATATCTACTCATGACTTGTATGAGTCAATATCCCTAGATTTGAAAGCATGGTTTGATACATCCAACAGTGCACTCGATAATTCGCAAGGATTCCAATCAGTGAACAAAGGCATAACTGGAGTGATAAAGGACGAATGCACCGGCTTCATCATCATATATTTTGTAGGTTTGCATCCCAAACTTTACATATACATTGTTGTGAATAAACAGTGTGTATATAAGGTAAAGTTGTCACGACATCTACACCAAGAGCAGGACAAAGGTGGCCTTGTCAGATTTTGAAGACAAACATTAACTTCATTGAGCCAGATAGCATGTTGATTTTTTTTGGGGGCACTATAAAATCGCGAACTAAAATTTTTCCCCACCCTTACTCACTGCAACAACTGCCTGTCGCAACTGCTTGCCACATCTACATCAATTTGCTGCAGCATCAGGTGCAACGAGTGAGCCTCAACACCACCAGTGAGTGAGGTGTAACAGCTATTCCAAGCACACTGCATCACCAATCATAGTTGACATCACCTTAACTTCCTATAATCAATACTAGAAATTAATCTTTAGCAACTGCTCTTAAGGACACATCATTACACAAGATTCAACTACAGCATCTATTACAAGTGCTGCGAAGGCATATCGTCACTCTACAACATCTGGTGCATAAGCGCTCCTCACCAGTACCGATCTTAGGACATGCCTCAGTTTGTGGCCACAATCATACCCGCAAGACCGGTCGTCGCGCCCAGCACCAGTCTACCTGGACCACCCACCTGCCATCCGCCACTGACTGCCTATCTGCGAGGGGTGATGCGCCTGCTACTTCCTAAACAACAGTTTTCTACAAGCTTCAGTATACCAGTCTATAAAGTCAGTGCAAGTGGTTTACTGCATTACATCAACAGCGAGGGAAGTTCATGCCTACATCTTCAAATAATCATCTTGTACTAGACAGTCTCCTTTATATAGCCTGGGTTGACGTCATTTAAGTGTTCTTAGTAAGCCAAATTTTACATTTCCACATACCACATGGAGTAGTTAATTCTTTGCTTCTGATGTACCTATGTAAAATGTTCCTTGTTGTTGCATTGTTCGCTCCATACTGTAGTAAGAGAATAGCAACTACATTACTTCTGCATGATGTATTTGATTTTCTTGTACTACGTATGTTTTGTGAACCCGTGAACATTAAAAAATAATACATCTTCAAAGAGTTGTCTCTCTATAATTGCATCCCACTTCCACCCTGGAATCCCCTACATGTATTGGTGTGTACTATGTGTGTGCTTTGTAAACCGAGATAATGATAACAGGGATGCAAATTGCACCAGTGTAAAATTTTTTGAAATAATTAGTTTCAAATAAGACAACCCGTACAGTGCTCGCATGTGTATATATATATATATATATATATATATATATATATATATATATATATATATATATATATATATATATAGTTATATTTATTTCTAAAAGAGACACCCCTTTATTGGTCGCATATATATAATTATTTGTTATTACTATTACTAGTTCTAAAAGAGTCTCCCCCCCCCCCCCCAGTTCTTACACGTGTATACATAATTTTTTATTGCGATGGTAAGATGTGTATATATTTCCCTAGTTATTACTACAAGACATGCACAATATTGATTCTGGTATACGAAAGGAAGACCTTTCAGTGACAAGGTTTTGTAAATATAGTACTTTTTTTGTGTATTTAGGCAATGATGTATGGTATATGGTAAATATATTTATAAATTATAAATAAGTTTTTTTTAGGTAAAGTGAATATATATCAAAGATGTGTAAGAGGTGTTTGTGTACATTCTGAACATTATAGATAATTCATGGAAATAAAAACAAGCAAAAGTAATTACAAAATAAATAGTTGAATGAATTTTTGTGTTATTAATTATTGGCATAAGAATCATAAATCGTTCGAGTGTAAGGAAACCACATTTCTCTACTACGTAATTGTGGTAATGGAATGTGTGGGTAAATGTGTTATAGCAGAGGAATATACGAATTACTAGTTTCAGCACAGGAGTGTACCACAAACATAATATCTTACCTGAATAAAAAGGTTTCACAAACCATGAGCGGTATAATATCTTACACAAAGATTTTATTTTTATTTTTACAAAGCAGAAGAGCATGTTTTTGTTTTACAAACCAGGAGCAGTATGGCACAAAGAACACTTTTTATATTTACAACCCAGAAGAACATTTTTTTATACTGAACATTGTGTGAAGGGATAAAATCTATGATTGTGAATCAAGCATTCTGTCCCACCACAAGTAAAATATATATTGAAACAACTATATGGTTAGGGAATATAATTGGTATTTCACATAATATAAAAATCAAACACTACATTGATTGTTTACTTTGAATGTAATTAAACGAGCAATCGAGACCTGTGAGCGGCTGGTGACAAAGATGGTGTTACATACTACTTGGTACAGTAAAAACGTGTGGACATGTTAAAAAGATTTTCTAGCAAATACTACAGAATGTGTGTTTTCAGTTTGAGAAATACAACTTTGCAATTTTTCACATGTAAGCAACTTTGAATTTACATGAAAGAACATTTTTTTCAGAAGTTGTGTAGCATACCACTCTTATAATTTCAAACTAATAAAACTGACATAATTCGATAAATTATTACTCGTTTAGCTATTAAAATTGAGTAATGTCGGTTGCGAACTTATGTTGGGTATCTTATATTAAATGTTTGTCAAATTCTCGAGTTACACAAGCAGTTTTTCACAATAAATACTGGCGCTAACATTCGTTTGCTATGTATGGTTTAGCAGCAAATCTATAATTTTTTTAATGTGGAATGCCTGCAAGTCTAGTCACCGGTCTAAAGCGAACATGGTAGGGCGCGGGTGATAAGTGGCAGCACACTCTGGCAGTTGGAAGACAGATTTGGAATATCTCCCATGCACTGAGCTTATTCATGCATACAGTCTATATTAAAAAGTGACAATACTTGAAAGGGAATCAGAATGACTACAATAACTTCACAATTACAATTAGGCTATAAAAATTAAGAAGGGCAATTATGTTAGTAAATATTCATTTTATTAATTTTAAAACACAATGTGTAGGTCATGGGTAAGAATTATAACCGCTTTATTGGACTTAGTGATGTATTGACTGGGGTATAGCGATAAGCTATTAACAATGGGGTCTTGAGAGCCGTTTTTTTCAAATCCAAGCAATAATATAACATGATTTGGTTTGAATTGCGTTGTTAACTTTGACTGGTTTGGAAATTATAGTAAGATAAATTTAGTTTTTAGTAGCATTTACACTGTACTTGGGACATGATATTGCTTAAAACTAATATTGGAATTCTCAACCGAATAGTGAGACTGGGCAGCAGGGGTAGGGTGTTCCAGAGTGGGAAAGAGAGAGGGGGAGAGATGAATCAAGGCACGCTCTGGCGAGACCGACATTAACTACTCAGATACAGCACCGAGGATGCAAGGACTGGTGCTCACTGTCTCTGCGCGAGCAGAAGCTGATAACAGCGAAAGACAGAGTTAACTATCTAGCCTGCTGAACTTCCGTTCGTAACATAACAACAGGTTAGGTTATAAAGTGTCAATCAACATGAATACTTACGCTTGTACACACAAGAAACCGCTATAACCAATAGGAGCAGAATTTATGATTGTATTTGTAAATTGTATTTTAATATTTTTTTAAAATATTATAAAACAAATTGTGGCTAAATTACGCATGTAGCATTTTGAATAGTGTAGCCATAACTTAGCAAACGAGTGGGCTGTGACATGACACTGAAGTGAGCTTATGAGAACTGATTTCGACGCGACCTGGCAAGAGAGCGAGATGCAGCTACAGAAATGAGGCGGGCCGGTCCGGGCTGGCTGGTCTATCACTCGGCATGCTAGGCTTATGGGATACTGTTGTGAGTTGTGTTGCATCGATAGTGACATATTAGTTTGCACTTAACTGTATTTGCTTGCATGAGGAAATGTACACTCGACAGAAGGAATAATAAAAATAAATATTTGAATATGTGATAAGGTAACAGTTTAGAGGGTGGGACAATAAAACCTTACTGCAGCCGTGGTTTCAAAAAATAAAAATTTATTTAGTAATATTACAAGTGATTGTCATTGGGTGTTATAGTGAAATGTATATGTGATTGTCATTGGGTGTTATAGTGAAATGTATACATGATTTTCAGTTCAGTTATGAGTGGTGTGGTGTGGATGTTCACTTAAGTTGTTATTGTTTAATTACTTTATTGTTGTCTGTGCTTAATATTTCTGTAGTTAATGTCTCTTTATATTTAATGTTCAATTGGTAAGTTGTTGCAAGTAATTGAGTTGATTTTTGTGAATTATTATATTTTAGTGGTATTTCATCTCGTGCATGCTTGTAAATAATTAATGTTTCGGTATTTGTTTAACTAATAATTAATTGTGCATATTTAGTAGGTCTTTTTGAATGATTATATTTGATTGGTATTTGATTTTGTTGGGTGTGGTTGTTAGTTGTTTTATCAGGGGTAATTAAGTGAGTGTGATTCATATTTGTTTCGTGTAATTGTGTTTCTTTAATTGTTAAGTCCTCTCGTTGTGTTAAATATTTTCATTGGTAAAAGGGTTTTTCCCGGTACATATTTAATGTTGTGTATTCTGCAATAATTAAATGTTGCATATTTTTAATTATTTCATGTTTTGGTACTAGTAATTCGTTCAAATGCTATATTTGTGTAGGTATAAAATTCGTTATTCTCAAACGCTGAATATTTAGCGAACATCACAACTCATTTCTCCACTGATCTTCGAACTGAACGGACCTCTGATTATCCCGATCCCCTCTTTCCACTCACCTACCATCTCAGTTCATTCGATTCTCAGATTTCGCCAATTATAGAGGTATTTCCGCTCCTGTTCGCCTCCCCACCCCTCACCAACCACCAACTTAATTTAAAACTCTGATTCCGTCAGCAAATTCCTCTGCTGCTTTCTCCCCCTCCCCCCTCACACACCATCCTAGCTCAGTCCAAGCTCAGACTTGGAAGGATGAACAGCTAAAATGACCCTTGTGCCACTCTTGCTTCAAGATCAACATATATAATCTGCTGCTCCTACCCCTCAGAGCTCAGTCGGCGGCCAGACATCGAAGAGGAACGATCTACCCTTTTTTGCACCAATGACAACTAACAATTTATAACTAAACAATTGACCATTTACATTAAACAACTAACCTTTCACAATTACACATCTAACCTTTTACAATTAAGCAACTAATCCTTTCAATAAATTTATCCATTTGGAAACTTACCTGTAATTACTTTCTTACCTGTAACTAATCCTGGTGCCGTTTAACCATTAAACATTTCAATCAAATAGGTGCGATAAACAACTTCCTGATCCAAAACCGGCCCACCCCTACTACTGATGTAGATCATTTTCAACTCTAGTAAACAATATCCTGCAACACACTTTCTTATCATATTGTCACCATAAATTTTATATAAATTATTTAAGCGTGACTAGAACTACGAAAAAATTTAATCCTAAGGGAAGGAAATATAAATAAAACCATATATGTTTCTCTTTAAAATTCTAGCCAAACTAGAATTCAAAGAAAAAAATTGTAATGATCTTCAGTCTAAATAATATTGTGCCTGCCTATCATAATCTACTACCGACGTAACCTAAAATACAATAAGCACAACCATCCACAATGCTTATATACATATAATTACTTAAACATTAAAACATTTTTATAAGCTGCAAATAGTTATAACTCTGACTTAATTATAGTCATGGGAAGGGTATGTTTTTGGGTGATATAGATTTTACTTTTGGTTTATGATGCTTTGATATTTTGTGGTTCTAGTGCGGGGTTTCTGATACTGGATTAAGAAAATCTTTGTTTAACGCCCCAGTTTTAGTGTTAAGAAATGGTTTTTTTTCTTGATTAAAGAAAAAACGTAAATGAATAACTGGATATTTCAACTTTGCTACTGATGACAAGCATAAATTAATACCAGTGGTGCTTCGCAACCCACACAAGCAGATGGAAGAGAAGGACAGAGAAGCGATATGATTGCGCGGTGGCGAGTCGCTAAGTGATGTTTGAATGACAGTCGAGCTATAACCCTACCAGCATTTTGAGTTATGGAGCCATTCTGACGCGATAACTTTTTGTCATCTCGCTTCTCCTGACCTTCGGCAGATACAATTTCTGCGATTATATGAAGAATGATCTGGATTACTGGCCTCATTCTCTAAGCGCGACTCGGGGTGCGTTGAACCTTCCAGATGGTCAGGGAAAACGATGCAAAAGTGTGACAGGCCTCCGAGCCGGGAGTTAGTAGTTGAATGGAGGAGTGGCTGAGTTCCGAGCGATAGAAGACGAGCGGCGAGAGATGTGAGCAGCGGAAGGGAAACCTGTGACTGCGAGTATCACGCAGTGAAGAGTGTTATTAGAGTTCGAATAGACATTAAATATTCCGCTCATTATAAATAAATAATAGTATTGGAGATAGGTAATTTAATGCTGTAAATAATAGCTGCGTGGATAAAATTTGAAGACAAATTTAGTTATTTTATTTTTATTAAGACCTAAATTCCTCATGAACTCAGATATGCCTCTTAGGCATCCCATGTAACTCTTTTGTCAGAAGTTGGATGGAGGCAATGATTAATTAATTAATTGTAAATGATGTTAGGCTGAAGTAAAATAATAAAAACTGTTTTGCAAAATCGTCGCAGCGAATGGTAACGATAAAAATGTCAGCAGAAATGGAAGCACTGAGAGCATCAATTCAGGGATAAGGTAGTCAAGTGAGTGCAAGTGTTAATAGCCATGATAACAATATTAGTAGTGTGAAAGAGAGTGTGAACGAAGCTGCAAATACCTAAATCAGTAGTGTTAATGAGAGTGTAAAAGAAATTGTAATTAATCCAAATTATTGATGTTATTTAAAATCTCATTAGTGTAAAGGATAGTGTAAACAAGAAAATAATAGTCATTAGCTAGTTAGAAAACACGAGAATGGACAAAGTAAATTAAATAGCGAACAGTGTAAACAACAGGATGGACAGTGTCAGTGGCAAGAATTTCTTCAGTAGCAGAGTTCCAGTACCACTACACCAACAACACAACACCACTACAGAAAAGAGTGGGGATGTAGTGCAAGTCGTAATCAACACAGCAAAATCGGAGAGTAAACAACAGCTCTGCGGCATTAGTGCCGCATAGCCAGAGTGGGGAAGGGGGTCTCAATTAAGTCTCCCAGTTACGATGGCCAGACTTCATGATGGGAGTACTAACACCAGTTCGAAATAGTCACCACCCTAAATGGCTGGACAACCGAACTACGGGCTACTAGCTCGCCGTTGTACTTAGAGGCCCTGCACTGAGCGTACTACAATATCTGCTGGAGCTACATCGACTTGAGTACCTCGCACCGGTGTTGGTCTTGAAACTATGTTTCGGCGACTGATACCTGCCACATGCTCACCATGTCCAACTGAGTAGCTTCACCCACGGAACAGGGGAACCACTGCAGGAGTAAAGGCAAGACGTTGTGCGGTTCTCCCACATACTTATCTCGGAAAGGATGCACCGACGAGGCACGCGACACCACAGCAGTCAGTTTCTTCGTCGAGGCCATCACCGACACAGAGGTATGGCAAGCAGTGTGTCTGGCTGCACCCCACAACATGCATGACACCCTGGTTCAAGCATTGGAGGTGGATTGAGCTAGACAGGGGCACACCTTGACGTACGGTATGGACAGTGGTGCCAATGAAGATGACGACGATTGTATCAAGAAGACACTGAAGGAGATGCAGATCTTTATAAGAGACATCGTTTCCAGGGTCCATATTACAGAGCTTCGCCACCAAACATATATACAGCCTAAGTGTTGGTCATGTGGACGGCCAGAGAACCTAAGAGCTTACTTCCCACAACAGCAGCAGCAACATAAGCAGCAGAGTTAAAAGAGACAGCGAGAGGCACGTGAGAATACAGCATGTTCGGAAAACTTGTAAACACCGATCTTAGGGGCCGGACGTCGGTGACTGCTGGAGGGAAGGTCCCAATGTCCTTACATGTACGGTCTGTGAAACAGGATTGGGATGAAATATTAGTCGAAGGGAGCCTGAATGATGTTCCTTACCAGATGGTCGTCGACACTGGGGCGACTACAACAGTTGTAAGACCAGACAACCTCGGACCTTCCCCCAGCGATCACCTGATGAAAACATGGAATGATGCTATTTAACTACAGTACAGGTGAGACTACAGTAGTTAAAAATAAGAGGAAAGAGATCTTGAAGCTTGGTGACCTTAGCATACATCACGATATTTACATAGCAGAGATAGAGGATGAATGTATTTTGGCAGTTGATGTTCTAAATAGGCGAGTGTGCTGTAACGATACTCTATTTGGTGTGCTACAAGTAGGCAATACAGAGTAGGTTGTATTATCACGTCATGATTTGTAATCCCCAATTAACTGCCTAGTAGTATGTGGTCAACCTATTGTGCTGCCTGCTTCTACTGAAATTGCAATTACAAGCATGTGTCAAGGAATGTTTGTCAGACATTTGGGTCTAATTGAGCCAACAGAGAGGATTGGTGTCCTGCCAGGTAAAGTTTGTTGTAGCAAGAACTTTGGGCTCTTCTAATTGTAACAGTTTTCCAGTTATAATGATAAATTTGTCCGATAGTGGCATTCGTCTTGAGGAAGGGGCTGTGATAGGTGTTTGCAAGCAGTTCACACAGGTACATCCAAATGTTCCAGAAGATTCTAGGGTAAAACAAATGGAATGTCGTTTACCAGAAGTACTCGAGTAAGAAGAAAGAAAAATCTTTACTAGTGACAGGAGAAGGCTGTCTCTGAATTACTGCAGATAAATAGGGATGCCTTCTCGTGTATACTAGATGACCTTGGATGGACTTACGTGACATGCCACTAAATATATACAGGAGTTCCAGGCCCAGAAAACAGCCACAAAGATGACTGCCACTAGCTTAGCTTGAGGCAGTTGATAGAATTCTGAAGGAAATGAAGGATCAAAATGTGATAGAACCATCAGTTATTCCATGGTCATCCCCATATTTCTTGTTAATAAGAAATATGGCTCTTTGAGGCTCGGTGTAGATTATCGCCAGCTTAATAATGTGACCACGACCGACTCTTATCAACTTCCAAGTATAGATGACACATCAAACAGCCTATCAGGTTCAAAGTGGATTTCTACTTTGGATATTAGGAGAGGTTACGTGGCAGTGCGAGATGGGGCCAGAGGACCAAAAGAAGACTGCATTTTGTGTCCAAGGTAAAGGAACCTGGAAATTCAAAGTTATGCCATTTGAGATATGTAATGCCCCAATCACCTTCGAAAGCCTGATGGAAAAATTTCTGACTTTAAATATTTGTCAGATTTACCTATTTGACATTGTTGTTACAGGGACATTTCAAGAGCACACATCATGACTAGACTTTGTAGTCCAGAAAGTGGCCGCAGCCAAAGTGAAACTGGCTGCTAGGAAAGTCTACCTGTTCCAAAAGAAAATTAATTTCTTGTGACATGTAGTGTCGACCCATGGAATCTAAACAGGCCCCGAGAAGACTAAACGAATTCGAAATAGACCGACAGCAACTGACAAACCTGTAGTGCGGAATTTTCTGGGATTATGTGCATATTACTGTCGATTTTTACCTGGAGTCTCCACGATCGCAAAGCCACTAAATGAACTGACTCAGGCGAAAGGGAAATCTCATTTCACCACTGAGTATGAAAAAGCTTTTGTTTTACAAAACTAAAGAAAATTCTGATATCTCCACCAGTCCTGGGTTTCCCTAAAAGTGAGGATGTGTTCAATTTGGACACTGATGCTATTGAGGCAGGCATTAGAACTGTGTTACCTCTGGTTCAGGATGGAAATGAAATACCACTAGAATACTTAAGTAAGGTATTGAATAATACTGAGAGAAATTACTGTGTTACACACATGAAACTTCTGGCCATGATGAAGGCAATTTCACACTTCCACCCCTACCTTTAAGGCAGACATTTTATTCGAAGAACCGTCCATGCTTCTTTACAGTGGATACTCAATTTACAGAACCTCAAAGATGAAATAGCCTAGTGGGCAAAGCATCTTCAAAAATATTAATTTGAAATATTAAATACAGCACATATCTGGATGCCTTCCAATCACTGTAGATACACTGTTTAGGAGGCCATGTGGGCCATTTTGTCGCCGGGAAGAAAAGAGTGGTGAATCCCTGAAGGCACAGAGGACAAGAATTCATGCTTCTTTTTTTTATATGGGTTACCTACCTGGAGTAATGAGTTTATTGGGAATGATGAGTTGAATGATCCCACTTTGCAGACATTATTAAAGTGGAAATAAGTTGGCTCTCAGCCAAAATGTGAAGAGGTATCTAGTCTGAGTGCAGTAGTAAAAGCATACTGAGCACAATGGGATTCCCTCGTACTTAATAATGGCGTAATTTACTGAAACTGGGAAAGCAAAAATAGAAAACACACACATTTACAGTTGGTCATTCCAGAATGCAAGGATCCATAAATCCCAAAAGAACTGCATTATACAGTAGCCAGTGGACACTTTCGTGTTTATAATACCATTGACAGAATTAGACTGATATGCTACTGGCTAAATTGTCCGGAGGAAGTTGAGAAGTGTGGCCGAATGTGCAACACTTGCAAGAACCAAAGGACAAGGTTGCCTCCTGACATACAGTGTTGTAGCACCCATTCTAAAGGGCGGCAGTAGATATTCTGGGCCCTTACCTGTTACAGAGAGAGGTAATCAGTATCTCCTGGTAGCCCAGCATTTCACTACTTTGTGGCTTGAGGTACTTCCCATCCCAAACTTATAAGCCCATACTGAGGCCTATGCACCTATAGAGCATGTCTTCCCGAGGTTTGGGGTACCACTAGAACTTCATTCTGATCAGGGAAGAAATTTTTAAGCTGCAGACTTTCAGGAGGTAACAAAGATTCTGGGGAAGAAAAATTTATGACTGCAGCCTTACACCCTCTGTCGAATGTTATGGTCGAGATGCTTAACCACGCTTTTATTTCTTCTTTCTTACCACTCAGAACTTCATGAATCCACCAAGGATAACTCCATTAAGAGTACTGTTTGGAAGAGAGCCACGCCTCTCCAGTGACCTGCTGTTTGGCCAGTTGACAGAGAAAGTAGCTGCAGCCCCTAATTATGCCAGCGAATTGTGAAATAAACTAATTCCATTCATGATTTTGCCCGACAGCACCTCAGAAAAAATAGTAACAGGATTAAGATGTGGTATCTTAGGAGAATGTCGAGCGAGGTATTTCAAGCAGGACAACTGGTGTCACTGTACAAACCACAGAGGAGAAAGGGCACTGCATTAAGAAACATATATGTTTGGAATGCCCCTACAGGATTCTGAAAATCAATGATACGGTTTTTTGTATTTGTCGTCAAAGCTCTCGGACGAAGCCAAAGACTGTCCACATCGACCTATTGGCACTGTACGATGGTCCAGATGTTGTAGTGTCTGTTCGGGACGAACAGACTGGAGGACGATACAGTGTTATGTGCTCATTGCTACACATCCCACACATGTAGGTGGAAGAGAAGGACAGAGACGCAATATGATAGAGGGGTGGCGAGTCACAGCGAAATGTTTGAATGAAAGTCGAGCGATAACCCTACCAGCATTTTGTGTTATGGAGACATTCTAACGCGATAACTTTCGGTCATCTCGCTGCTCCTGAACTTCTGCAAATACAATTACTGTGTTTATCTAAATAATACCCTGGATTACTGACCTTGTTCTGTAAGCATGACTTGGGGTGCGTTGAAACATCCAGATGGCGAGGGTGACGATATAAAAGTATGACAGTACTCCGAGCAGGAAGGTGAGTATAGTAGTTGAATGGACGAGTGACTGAATTCCGAGAGATAGAAGACGAGAGGCTAAAGAAGAGATCAGCAGTAGGGAGATCTGCTACTGTGAGTATCAAGTGGTGTAGAGTGTGACTGGCGGGCTGGACTATTGGACTAAATGTGTGAGTGAATTATATTACAAATGATGGCAACAGATCAACTGAACATATCTTAATGACGAGTATGACTTAATCTACTGAGACCAAACAGATATATTAAGAAGGACTATAATTTGAGATGAAACAGACATTAAAGATTGTGCTCTCTGAAAAATAAAAAGAATAATAGAGGAGATAGATTCTTTAATGATGATAATAATAGTTACGTGAATAACTTAGAAATAAAATTAATTAATTCATATTTATTAAGAACTCCATCCCTCACGAACATAACATATCCAGAGTAAATAAAAAACCAAAGTTTATTTGGTGTGTACAAAAATTGAACAATTTGTAGGAATCGTTCATTGTAAAGGCTTAGTTGTGGGGGGGGGGGGGAGCTAGTACCTTCTGGCAGCCATTTTGAATACTGGTGTTCTTGACCTTAATCTAGCATTCGTACCTTGACCATGTGCCCATAACATTAAATGTCTTTTAAAACAAAAGTTCGCTTAGCTACCAAAAAAAAGTTGGCGAAACCTCCAAACATTTATAAAAAAAATAATATATGAGTTAAATAACAATTATAAATATAGCTTAGAGGGGCTGGATGAGCAGTATTATGCCGAATAACTGCCATGTTGTAACATGACTATACCTCTTTAATAGATCTATATTACCTTGTATGCAGTTCCTGTGATTTGAATGTTTGCCACAATCCCATCAAAATACTACATCCAACAAGATAACTTAAAATGAATAGTGAAATAAATGTAGAAAACCATTACTAATGCATATAAATATGGGTGGAATGAAAGCTTTCGCCGGCCTATTTGTAAACATTTTCATCGCTTCTTTTCAGTACTTCGCTGCTATACGCACGAAAAATAAGCCACCAGAGTCGTGTGATTGACTTTAATGTGTCGTTTCGTGGGACTGGGTGTTCCTTGGTTTTAATACTTATTCCAACCGATGCCATTCTTTAACGAAATATACTCATCGTTCATACCTCTTACTATAACTCAACCATCCCTCAACTATTCAGTCCACACTGAACTTACCAAATATGTACTTACTGCTCATACTTCCTGCTCTACTGGTCGACACCAGGTAAATATATACTAGTCACTATTCCACCATAACAACCAACTATCCATTATAATCCAAGTCGTACCAGACCACCCAACACCATCATCTACTATAGCCAAAGAAAATTCAGTCTTACTAATCAACTGCACCACCCAATACACAAAGCACAATATCCATCATAACTCAAGTGTACCAATCAACTATACAGCTGAGGCCAGCCTACCACCTAACACCCATTCTACTCGTTCTACCAACTAACACTGCCTATACCTACCAGCCACACCACCCACTATAACTCTAGATTGCCTCAACCATTCGTCCACACAAACCATACAAAGCTAACATACATCCCATACCCGTGACACAATCTACTTCTCATTCCATCCACCAAGCCGACCTGACACCAGTCAAAATACGCAGACCACCACTACCTCTTATTATAACTCAATCATACCTTAGCGTTACAGGACTCACAGAAACAAACTTATTGTCTACACAATTTGACAGACACCAACAATCGCAAGACATATATACTGGAAAAACAGATCAACCAACATACCAGCCATATCATCCATGTTTAACCCAAGTATACTATGCAAATGTATACTCCAGACCAACCCGCAACACAAACATCCTTACCATCAGTCAAAATAATATAACTAAACCTACTAAAGCCTAGGATATACCTATCCTATATTTATTTACCAAAGGACAGAAAAAAATCAGAAATAACCTAACAAAACCTAACCCAGCATAGTCCACATAAATAGTATACTTATCCTAAGCACACATATGTTTCCTAAATGTATAGCATTATTTAGCCACTTAAGAAAATGTTACATGTCCAGATATTATAAACACACTTCAAACCGACTGCGGTCAATCAACACTTCGAATAATATTTACCATACACTTACATATAAACAGTCAGATCAAGAAAAATTACATTTAAAATCCAATATAGCCAAGTAGAAAGTCAGGCACCTTCCTCTGCCCAAGCAACCATACATTCCAGGCCAGCCCATATCACAATAATTCTTACCATCTGTGAATGTAACACAATCGACTGATACGAGCCAGCATGTTATGACATCACCCAACCACCATTCTTGATGCAGGTTACCTTTGAACTTTGATATTTACCTGGTGATATTTGACCTTAAAATGCCAACAATTCCAAAAAAATTAATAAATTTAACATTTTTTAAAAATGTGTTTTCATCAGTCTTTCCCAATCAGCACCATCATCGCGACCAACGGCACCACCATCCATTATTACTCTTAATGGCTCCTAAATGACTCTTAATGACCCCTAAATGACTCCTAATGAATCCTCAATTATACTTAAATGACTCGAAACATCTCCTAATGGCCCATTATTGGCGGAAAACATGTCTATTAGTAATTAATGTTTTTGTTTTATATTTTTTTTAATTGAGAATTTTTGGGATTTAAAGGTCATAATCACTGGGTCAAGATCAAAGGTCACCTGCATCAAATATTGCAGTTGGGTGATGTCATAACAGGGTGGCTAGTATTAGTCAATTCTGTTATGTTCACAGATACGGCCTGGCCTTGAATGTATGGTTGCTTGGGTTGAGGTGAAGGTGCCTGACTTTCTACAGTATTTGGCTATTTGGGATCTTAAATATAATTCTGCTTGATCTAACTGTTCATATGTAAGTTTATGGTGAATATTACTCTAAGTGTTGATTAGCCGCAGTCTGTTTGAAGTGCGTTTATGATGTCTGAAGTTGTCAAATTTTCTTAAGTGGCTGAAATAATGCTAGACATTTAGGACATGTCTGCTAAGGAAAAATATACTTTTTATCAGAACTGTGGTAGGTTAGGTAACGTTACATATTTCTGATTTTTTCTCGGCTTTTGTAAGTTAATGTAGGTTAGGTTTATTCGGGCTTTAGTAGATTAAATTATGTCAGTTTGAGAGATGGTATGGATGTTTGTATTGCGGGTTGGTCTGGACTATAAATTTACTTTGTACACTTGTATTAACATGGATGGTATTGTTGGTATGTTGAGTGATATGATCTTCCAATATATCTGTCTTGAAACTGTCGGTGTATGTCGAATTGTGTGGATAGTTTGTGTGTCGGCGAGTCCTTTAATGTTAAGGAATACTAGAGTTATAGTAAGCTGCATGGGTCATCGGAATATTTGACTGGTGTCAGTGGGTATGGTGGATAGTATGAGAATAAGTTGATTGTGTCACTTGTATGGGCTGTATGTTTTATTTTAATGGTCTGTGTGGATGAATGGTTACGGTGTGGTTGAGTTATAGTAGGTGATATGGCTGGTAGGTATAAGCGGTGCTGGTTCATAGAACAAGTAGAATGTGTTTTAGGATAAAGGCTGGCCTCAGCTGTATAGTTTCTTGGTACACTTCAGTTATTATGCATAATGTGCTTGGTGTAATGGGTTGTGCAGTTGATTAGTACGATTGAATTTCCCTTTGAATATACGAGATGGAGGTGTTGGGTGTTTTGTTATGACTTGTTTTATAATGGATGTTTAGTTGGTATGGTGGTGTAGTGACTAAGAATATATTTGGCTGGTGTCGACCAGTAGATCAGTAAGTATGAACAGTTATTATATTTTTAGGTCAGTATCGATTTAATGGTTGAGGTATGCTTGAATTATAGTAAGAGGTATGAACGATTATTATATTTAGTCTGGCATTGGTTGGTACAGCAGATGGCAGGGAAGTTTGTGTTTCGGCTTATCTGAACTCTATAGTTTCTGTAAACTACAGTTCTGATGGGTGGTGTGGTGCCTGCTTGCGAGTATACAAGGAGCGGGGTTGCAGTTAGGAAGCTTCATTTGACAGTGGCATTCGTGAAATGCACTTAGTCTCAGCTCGTGTAAGAAACAGGAATTTACTATGGAGCCAAACGTTGCTGGTCCATCAGCGCCTTAGGTTGGCACAGTGCTATCGACTTTTTCGGATGGGGCAGCTACAGCAGTGCCGCCATAGTCAACTTCGCCAAGGCTTTGTTGTTGATACTGTGACAGTATAATTTCCTATAGCTATAGTGCAAGGAAGCATGAAAGAACTTCTTGTGTGAAGGGACCTTTCTGTCATATGCAGCAATGCATTAAGTGCGACTGTCTGTTCAAACGTGGCGATAAGCTGAAGTGTCATATGAAGAACTATTTAGGTCGAGTTTCTGCAGCTATGAAATGGCCTGTACTAGCCGTTGACGAAGCCACATCAAACAGAGTCTAACTGAAACAATCAGTATTCAAAGGTAATTTAAAGTATTATGTGATTGGAAATAACTTTGTGGGTACGAAAGACATTTGTACATACCTGGACCGTATTAAGCTAAGGATAACCAACCAATTAACAGAAGAAGTTGAAAAAAATTCCCATAAAATACAATGTTTGTGTGAAGTGTCGAAAAGTCTCAGCCTTTGAATGAAGTCATCAGTCGCCAAGCATTTAAGACTGAGAATCAAGCACTGTTAAAGTTTGATCGTATCACAGGGGTTGTAGATGCATTTAAAACAAAACTTTGTCGTGATTAATAATAGATGACCAAGTGTTTTGATTCGAGGCTTGCTAGCATATGCGGTCTTAAGCTGCTTATAAGCAGATTATACAGATTATGTTGATTATATTGATTATATGCTGCTGTAAAGACACTGTATGAATGGTGTGGCAAATTTACGGATACTCTTTTTATGTGTGTAGTCTGAAATATGTAAATATATATATATATATGACATAAATATAAAGGCGATTAATTTATCGCTGGTGTTGTGTCCTGCCTACTTCCCCTGATATAGAGAAAATAATGGTAATTTATTTAGTCACATAAACATACATTTAAAAAAAACTCAGTTGGATAGTTATACCTACAAAAAACTTCGAGATAATGACTACTTAACAAATAGCAACATAGTGTAATTATTAGACATCAAGAGAGAAGACTGGAAATGAAGCTGGGAGAACTTTTTGCATTGTTCTGCTGTACTTTACTTACATTTAAGTACAACTTAAAAGTATAAAATTAAATACATTTTTTATCGAATATTAAATACAGTTATTTTTAATTTTGACATACCTCTATGTGTATAAAAATTAATATGGGTACATAAATTATTGCACGTAGCAAGATCATCACCAACAGTTGTATAGTCAGCTGGGTTCCTTATTTTGAGTGCTTATGTAGTAATATATTTTTATCCATATTTAATCTTTTTACTGTACTATTTTATTTCTTATTAAACCTATATCGTAACCAGTCTATTATAATCAGCGCTCATTAACAATATCACTTTAAACCAAATGTATAGTCTAATCACTATGGTTTTAAAGGGCTTTTACAAACATATGTAAATACATACAAACATATATACCTAGTGCTAGAAATGATTCTGGGAAGTTGAATTCCACGAGAATGGTCTGAATTATTCACAAATTGTATTCTGATACTTATAAATATGCTTACATTCCAACTTGAGAGAATAATATTTGATAAATAATTAGTTTTAATCAATATGTAATTTTTTTTATGTGGGCTTAGGTACGTGAGATTGAGAAAGTAACGAAGGTCTTGTAATACAACATTGAAGCACTAATCATGCTGTCAGCTTGGCAGTCCTATGGTTAGCATATCAGCCTCTTACCTGAGGATTTGTGGGTTCGATTATAGTACCTTTGAGAGATTTTTTTTTATGTTACGAGCTGTCTTGACGAAGTGTAAAATTTACATAATTTAAATTTTTTAACTGATTTTACATTAAAAATATATGTTGCTGTATTTTTTAAGTATTTTTTAATTTTTCAAATGATAAATAAAATATGTTTAGTAAAATAGTTCTAATTAATATAAATTCATCGACTCCTAGATGTATGATTATTTTGACAATTCTGCATAGTGGCGAGAGCAATCACGGCTACTTCGTACGAACTTGTCTTGGAGAGTCATTTACACTGGGTCTCTTTTCCCTGCAGTTGCATCATGTTGTCGCCAGTACGCTTTGCATGCCATCATAGGTGCCTAACGTACCTACCAGAACATGCATGCATGGTTAGAATCCTAGATAACGTAATTTTTAAATAATTTTTTTCATAAAACATTAAAAACAAATTGAATAAAGTTCATATTATAAAGTTTTGTCGAATTGTCATTTAAAAATTAAAGTGATACATTTCGAATATTTTTTACATATTTCTGCCTCGAATATACTTTACAATAATTTTTTATACACCTTCTCGTGTATGGAAACTTACATCTTTAAATTCGTAAATAAAATATACTCACTGGCGATTTGTGCTCTCTAACATGGATGAAGGAACTATGTAGATGGAGGAGTCGAATGAATGTGAGTAATTGGGAAACAATGGAGAAAGAGATGGATTGACAGAGACAAGAGAGAAAGGAAAGAGAGAAAGCGGTGGAATGAGAGAGAAAAGGGAGAAAGGTAAGGGAGAAAGAGAAAGTAACTAGGGAAGAAAGAGAAGGAGATAGAAAGAAAGAGGAAGAGAAAAAAATAAAAATTTAGAGAGAAAGAAAGAGAGGAAGGAATGTGAGAAATATCAAATATAAAATGAGAGAAAGAAAAATGGGAGTTCTCCGAGGAAACCCATGGAATGCAAGACAGACAGTATGGAATGATAAAGAGACAACATGGAATGATAAAGCATAATGTGCAAAAGGGCATACTGTTTACCAAGATGGCTGCCAACTGACCAGAATGTTTTGCTTACTTTAAGATAATTTTTTATTAATATTTAATACATTTTCTGGAATTTTTTCAAGTTTTTTTGGTATTTTAAGGTTAAATGTCACCAGGACCCAGGCCAAAGACCAGTGCCAACTGGATCCTAGTTGGCAGCCACGTGACCGGAATGACTCAGCAGGAAGTCGGAATCCAAGATGGCGGCCGGTACCACGGTGCCAATCTTCCAATCCCCCCAATGTGCCAGAATCGGCTATACCTATATAGTCATGATTTAGTAATTTTTTTCGATTTAATCGATTTTCGTCCAGTATTTTTGAAGTAGTTGGCATAATTTTAATTATTAATATTCATCAGAGAAATATATATGCTATATGTAAACGTTGATTTAATTCCCTGTAATTTGTAGTAGTGTAAAAAACTTATATAGTCCATTTACGGTTACATCCAACTTTTCTGTAGCTCTACTAAAGTTCTCCGTCCAGGATATACCTCTGTCTCGTCCAAATGAAGTTTGACCGAGCCTGGAATATTACATGGAAGGGAAAGCGCACCGTATTCATCCGCACTCAGTGCAATAATATTTTGCATAAGATCAATTTATTACTAGGCATTACCAACTCACCCATTTTCTTACTGATTTCATTCATACTAATAATGATAAATAAAATATTAAAATTGATCAACAACATAAAATAAAAATTTTATTTAACCAAAAATAAAGTAACTTTTATGTTACGAGAAGTATAAATCTCATGTGATACACGACATGTGCAGGAAACAACCAAACACGCCATACATAGGGTGATTTTTCAAAGGTTTCATTCGAATAGTGTGAAGAAATTGCGAATAGACTATGGACAAGTATTTCATTAGTATACCCTTCTAACCCGATCCAGTGGTTGGAACTGGAATGAATGAAATTAGAATCATGAGAAGGAAAACCATTATTTCCCCTTGTTGGCAAATTATTTAAATGTGTTATCAGTGATTGGCAGGGGACTAACGAATTCTCGAACCTGTGAACATAAAAATCAGATATTTTCCATTATAATTTTTCAACGTAATATACTAACCGAGAATATTTACCTATACTAATATATTTAGTAGGTTTAGAATCACCATTACTAACTTAAAATTACAGGTGAATAAATATTTGTTAAGTTTAATCCTAACCGAACATAGAAGAGCAAGTCAGACAGGTGTTCTTTCAGTTAAAACAGTCATAAACCTACAAACATATTATATTTGCTCCGTAAGCGTACGCGGCCATTCGTTACAATTCACTGTTAATAGGCACAAATCAATTGCGAACTTGTGATAAGTCTTCGCTGAAGTGTTTCGCAGCTGCAATTGTCTTCGCTGGTGCGAAATTCAGCTTCATATTCTGTTAAATGTTTGATAAATTCATATTAAGAATGAGAATTTCTTCAAACTACGATGTCCCATAGAAGTCTGCTATTGCTTTGAGACATTATTCTGCATTTTTAATTCAATTTACTATATAATAATCGGTGGAGAAACAACTATAAATACACAAAAAAATGTTTAATTTTGTTGCAACAAAAAATTACTCTTGAGCCATTTTTAAAGCCTTTGTGATGTAGGAAAATAAATTATGTAACATAGTTTATAATGTTAATCAATAACAAATTGTTATATTAAAATTATGCAATGATAATGTTGAAGCGTTAATGTCAACAAAGCTTTTAGGTTATATTACTGCAACCAAATTAATTATATTTATTATAATTAACGGGAAAAATCATTTGTGTGTGAAATCAATGGCCAGTCAGCCATCCCCAGTCTATACTGACTTGTCACTGTGAAATGGTGGATAATAGTGGACATCATTAATCTCGGTAAACTTTGCCACTCTATTTGTAATTTTGAACCATATGTAACTTAGATCAGCATTATAATCTTGCAAAGTAGTTAACGTATGTCAAATGTGCATATATTTCTAAGGAGTAATGTATCTCCACATAACGTGGGAGTAATGCAGTTTGTTATATTGTAGAATATCCTCCACAATATGAAACGCAGTAGGGCTTATAAAAATATAGTAATTTGTAAAACGTACATAAAATTTTCTTTTTAAACAAATTAACTGTACTGTAATTAATCTAATGTAGACCAGAATATATTTTTTAAGAAAAGCAAATACAAGAAAACTCTTAACATTAGTGTTATCATTAATTCAGCACCAAAACGTATTTTGCCGGGACATAAACACCGCATTAACCCTTTCATACACACTTTGATTTATTGTTTTAGGAGTTGCAAATATAACATGTTATGATGAATGTTGTTCGTAAGTCGACACAACACTCGTTTCATTGTCACAGCTAAGGAGCTGTACGTTATATGAACCAATTATGTCCTAGACCAGGAAGACGATTTGCGAATCACTTACCCGCCGGTAAGACCATTGGTCACTGAGATTCGCAGTGTGAAGTGTAGATTAATCTTAACTTACAGCTGCGTAATGTGCACAATTGTGTGCACTGGGTCTGAATGGAATGTTGGCAATACAGTAATGAGATGGCGTTGTTACAACAGTACTTCGTATTACATTAATAGCACAGGAGCATATTACATTTACAGCAACATTAGTTACTGGCGACTCACAGATAACAAAAAATTACTCTCCTTGTAACGTTAATACTATTGGTACTGTATTAGACATTATCAGTGTAAATTATTCCAAGATTTAAAAAAAAAACAGGCATAAACACTTCTGAACTTTTGTTTTAATTACGCTATTGTCTTTTATTTCACAAATATCCACAAAATTGTAACAAAAAGTTTACAACACATTACTATTTTACAGCATCTTCTCTAACGACTTGTTATTACTAATAGAACGTGCAAAAAGGAACGTAATAATTACTTTCAACTTTAGAATGTATTTATTTACACAAATTTAGGTCTTTGTGCATTTAAAAATAGTTTTAAACTGATATGTTTCAATAACAATAATGTTCCAGTACAGAAGCACGCCCACATAATTATTAGAGAACTAAAAATACAAATGGTTTGAATGGACTTTAGTGCTTACTTATTTAACATAGAAATAAAAATTTTTGTAACACAAATTTGAGGGATACTTACGGGTATTTACAGCTCCAGTTTTAACGAAGGTTAAAAATTTAAAAAAAGAATAACTATATTGTCATCCGAGTTTGGTATTTTACATCAAATTAATTACGTTCAACAATGAACTAGTTAATAAATATTTTTGCATAGATATAACTACAAAAATCAACGATTTCTACTTACACATTAAAGTAAACCATAACTCATATGTCTACACACATCGAACACTGATCGAGCTATCTAGATACACAATCAAATATCTTCATTGTCTTACTTATAAATTCTCCAAAGCACGAAATGCTTACGTACACACGATTATGAAAAATATAACCGTATGTTACTTTTTTCATGCGGCTTTAAAAAGGTACCCTTCCCATCAGGTTTGCAACGTGATCCTACCTCCAACTTGTTACAATTTTTGAAAATAGATCACACTGAAAACAATTCAGTTTGTGCTTGGAAGATGGCCCACTGCAGACGTTTAAGTCTTGCTAGTAGTTTAAGCTCGTGACGTCATGACGTTAAGACATTGCACATTGCTTATTGACACTTAACACAGTCCCTTACGCTAAACAATGTTTCGGGAAGTGAGCACGCAAAACGAACAAAGAAAGTAAAGAAAACATCAGTAACGACACAGCCATTTTTCAATAACGTTTGTAAATGTTTCCTAAACTAACGGAACAGGTACACAATATTTTAACCTATCATCCCTTATTTGATTGAACTAAGGTATCTCTGTCATTGCTAAACCATCGTTACAAGGAAGTACTGAACAGGGTTATCTTATATAAGACATGTGAGTACAAATATTGCTTCTTACAAAGAAACATAATTGCTTGAAAAAAGTATTAATTTTTAATTACTTCATTAACGTAATCTCTAAATGGCGTAGAGAAATGGCATCACTACGCATTGTTCTTTCACCTACTTTAAGATAGTCGCTACAGAGTGTTGATGGAACAAGATCAGTGGAAGAGTTGGTGGGCAGATGTCAGTAAAGGGCTCAGTTTTACCAACATTCAGCCTCCCAACTTCCTGATCTTAATACCAGCTATGAAGTAATAAATCAAAGTGTAAAACGAACGTTTTTGGGATATCACAGCTTACAACAAAGCACCAGAATAACATATATTCGTCGCAATATGTTTTAGAGTTGTTTTAATTGTGAATGAAAATGGAGTTTCAATCAAAACAGATTTTTTAATCATCTGTGAACCAAGCAATAGTTTATATCTGGAGGGAAAAAATTGATTTTGAAAGTTTTTATACAATTTAAATTCTCAATATATTGTGCTGGTGACTTTTTTCGTCTGGCAAATTTATTTAACGAGTTTGAGAATGGTGCTTGTAGAAAACTTAATAAATTGTGTGTTGGCAATATCAAATATTTTCTTGAAACTACTAAACATTATCGCAAGCATAATTAAGTTATACATAGCCCGTCGTCTCAGAAAAAGCATTTCGCGCTAAGCTCGTACAAAAATTATCGATTACGTCGTTTTGTACATAGATAAGAAATATTCTTTTTAAGGGAAGAATTTATTTGTAGTTTTCTCGCAGTTTGCCAAACATTCTCTGTTATAATTTAAGTACAGAGCAGAACTCATGAATAACAGTGTTTTTTTTAGTGTTTAGTGCTTTTTTAGCTCAGAATATTAAAAGGCATCGCAAACTCAATACTTTTGGTCATTAACAAAAGAAAAAATACCGCTTATGTGGCCCTAACATCAAGTCGTTCACAAGCCACATATATATGATTCATGTCAAAGAATGTTGTGTTAACATAAAATTTTACAATTGAAAATCAGGGTTGTCAGTGACTGGCGTTTTGGTTCAGTTTACTTAAATTTGTTAGAAATATCAAGTTGCTGATGTGCTGGTGTTTTGTCCCCGAATGTATGTCCAGTTACACATCACCGTAACCTACTCACTGTTTGCGAAGCCAACCTTCATGAAGAAATTTTCAAGCTAAAATAAAAATTATGCTACCGCAATTATACTATTGATATATCAACGATATAGCAATTGTGTTAAAATTGCAATGAAACCACTTAGGACAGTGCAATTTCATAAATAATTTATTTGCAAATGTTTGAATTCCTGATTAAACTTATTTATTTCATGAGGCATGGGAAAATATATAATATCTAAATTAAAATTGTATGTTTGAACTAAGTTCTTATTTATATAACACTAACTTTGTGATGTGATATCCGAAAATCGTTTTTTATTGCGGCCTTAACAGATAGAGGAAAGAGTCAACCTCACACGCAACTTACAAGACCTATACATACATGATTGTGACATTTGGCAGTTTCTTGCCCCACATATACCTACATATATATACATATATATTTACATTTCGTGTAAAGCATTTGAACCAGAGCGTATTTTATGCCACAGCTATATAATTGTGTATTTACATTTAATCTAATTCTAATTTGTGCCCTAACTTCTTAAGCATGGACCAAACAAATAATGTATCCAATGACTACACAAACGTTTTGTATACATATAGTTCTGTATTGTCGTATTCTTGATTTTAATTCGTAACAGTCCTTGATTAAACAGAGTACAAAATATGGACCAAAATTTAGTTGACTTATTTAACAACACTAGGTTCAGGAATTGACCACTGTTTCTGAGTACTTTAAAATTTTTATATTGCTAAAAGTTATTCATTTTATGTACACTAGAAATGAGATCGCAATATTACATATTATATCTAACATGGGCGTTAATTTACAAAAAAAAAATCTTACATTAAGTGACGCGTATAATAACGTTCTCTGACAATGGTTGTTCCTAAATTATTTAAAAAAAAGCACTATTTTATAACCTTTACCTTGTAGGCCCTAACTAACAATAAGGTGGCACGCTATGGCTATACATGTTGAAGTATAATGATTAGTCAAAGCTTGGAATGTCAAGTAGAAATAATGTTTTATACAAAATAGCGCATGTCTTATTTAAATACTATTTGGTTCTTTGTTGAGTCCATAAACTACATGCTTATAAAAACAATTCATTCGGCCCATTCTCGCTCACACGCTTAAAGGAACAAGTGGCAAAGCTTATTACAACTATACATTACACCTGTTGTTTTGGATTAATTTGGTTAACGTGCTATAATTCCTATAAAAATTTATGTATAATACGGCATATAATGATAGAAATGTGAAAAGTAAGTATAATGAAAAAATTAAATGCATAATTTTAGCAGGATATGTTCAATGTATTGCTCACTCAAAAATATTGGTTTGTTAATTTTTAAAGTTATTGTTGACACAGTCTTGCAGGTTTTATTAAGAGTACTGTTCGCAACAAACGCTAAACCATAATTCACTTGTCATAGTAATTTACTAAACATCCGAGTTATTGTTATCAACTCGATCGTATTAATTGTATTTGTTTGAAGTACTATATGTAGAATATGAGTCCATTCGTTCTTATTCAATTATATACATTCCATGATCAAGTATAATACTGCAAAGGAGTGAGAATGTAGTTATTTGTCATGAAGACGAAAGCACTTGAGTGAGCTCATCCAGTAAGACACAAGAAAACCAAACTCCCCCTGCGCTTCGAGATAGGCTGACCTACCACGTGTTAACTTTTGTTATTCGGGATATAGAAGATATGTGTGCATACGCTGAAACGCAAAAGTCCATAGCGAGTGAAGAAAATAACCGATATTACAACGTGCATGTTTTTAAATTCACTTTCGTATTTTGACCAAGGAAATATAATACTAAAAAAAATTATTTCTACTGAAACATGCAATTTTTACAGTTTAAAATTTTTACTGTTTTGACAAATTGTAATGTTTGGAATTTTGATTGTATCATGGAAATGGTTAGATGCTGCTTCATACAGCATTTTAAAGTACCTAATTACGTTTTCGACGTAGTTTTACTTAGCTCAATGAAAATAATAACTCTATTCTCTAATCACAAACTCTTCATTAAATAACAATGGACTTGACAAGAATTTCTCTGAAATAAGCTCACTAAAAACGATTCTATGCCCTAAAACAGCCACAGAACTATTCACCACACGAAAAGAAGCTTGTGTATGGGATAAGCGTGGGACGTAAAAGCTTATGTCATGTGGAGGTCGCCTTTGAGGATTCTAGTGAAGGTCTTCTTGAACTGCTGGTTGGCGAGAGCGTAGCAGAAGGGGTTCATGGGACTGTTAGCATAGCAGAGGAAGTAGGAGAACATGTATAGGTGCTCGTTGGTGCAGGGTGGGTCGGCACAGAAGCCCTCGACGAGGGCCAGGATGTGGTAAGGAGTCCAGCAGGCGACGAACGCCCCCAAAATGAAGGAAATCGTTCGGAACGCTTTCCGCGCGCGGTTCTCCGATTTCGACTTTTGCCTACCGATGCCGTCTTTCTTCTTATGCTTCACCTTGAGCTTCTTGCGGATGGTCTTGACGAAGTCCCTCCTGGAGCTGCGGTCCTGGGTGCCGGAGCACCTGGAGTCGACGCCGCTGCGAGAGTGGCAGGGAGCGTCGCCGGCCGCCATCGGCGCCTGCACCACCGAGTTGGGCGTGTTGGCCGACGTCGGCGTCGCCGTCACCACAGTCGTCTGCCGCTCCAGCGTCGTCGTCACGTCATCAGACAGCTCGACGACGCTCGTCACCGGCCGCTTGGGGTCTTCGGCCAGCACCGTCACCTCGGTGTCGACCTTGGTGAGGGTCGGAGGCGGCGGGGGCCGCGGGGGCGGCTGGTTGCTCTGGTGGGAGGCGGCGCGCATGAGTGTGGCCTGGCGCAGTGACGTGGTGCTCGAGTGCAGGGGTGAGGTGGGTGCGGTAGACGAGGCGGCCGCCATACTCAGTGATGACGGCGGGCTCTCGAAGACGGGTGATGGAACGATCACAGAGCTCTCGTCCATGAAGCGCAGGTCGGCGCCGTCCAGCCCCAGCAGGATGTCGTAGCAGGCAGCATGCTGTCCGCTCACCAGCAGGCTCTTGGGCCGCTGCCTCAGCTGCACGGGCGGGCTGTCAGACAGCACGGGAGCGCTCTGGAACTGCACTGGCGGCGGGATGATGGCCTGCACCAGAGGAGCTGGTGCTAGTGAGTTCTCCGTGCAAGGAGGGGGAGGGGGCAGTGTGTGGTCGCTCGTAGGAGTCGTCCTTGCAGGCGTCAAGATGTGTTCAGCGACGACGCACTCGGAACTGGGATTGTCTGTGTCCAGGAGACTCTGCTCGGGTATCTGCGGAAGAGCAGAGCCTTGATCGGGGATCGAAGGCGTTGGCGTGAGAGCGTTATTCTGCGACATTTTCGTAGGTAAAACGCCGTTGACTCTGTTTACTCCCGAGGCGAAGGCCTGTATGATCCCCGTAGGCGCCATCATTCCTGCAGACGAGGGTCTCTTCCTGATCCAGGCTTGCTGCTGAGAAGGCGCAGCCACGCTGTCGTCGTCGGACTCAAAGGCCGGGCTGCTGGAACGCTCTCCCTCGACGCCCGATGAGGTCTGCGGCTGCGGCGCCGCCTTCTTATCCCCGGTGTCTGCCGTGGAGGTGGTGGTGGTAGTGGTTGTGGTCGTCGCCACGCTGTTCTTGTGCGACGAGGTCTTCTGGCTGGAGCTGGAGTCTCCCGAGCCTGGCCCGCTGCTGGTAGGGACAGCCGCGCTCACAGCCAGGGTCCCTGCGGCGGTGGGCGCCACCTGGCCTCCGTCACCAGCGCCGACACTTACTTTGGGTTTGTCCTGGCTCAGCAACGTGCTCTGTGTCTTGGAGATGCCAATGCCTGCTGCCCTGCCAGCCATGCCTGACATGGCGCCCGCGCTTAGAGCCACCATTGACTGCATTTTCCTCTGCTTCGCCTCGCTCTTCTTCTGCATGTCATACGCCGTCTTGTAGATGCCGCCGTACAACACGAACAGCACGACTAGCGTAGTCCAGTAGTAGCCGATGATGAGAGCCGTGTTAAAGACGGGGTCTTTGAGAAACTGGACCGCGCACTGGCCGGGCAGCAGGTCGCGGTAGCCGACGAAGTGCTCCCAACCGAAGATGCTGATGAAAAAGAGGAGAGCGGGAATGATCCAAGTGATGGTCACCATCCAGATGACGCGGTTCTTGGTCCTCCAGCTGCGGTACTTGGCAGCTATCTTCACCGAGCAGAAGCGGTCTATGGTGATGAGCAGGACTGTGTACTGCGACACCAGACACACCGTGTAGTCTACCGAGAGCCACAGGTCGCAGAGTATTGGGCCGAGGTCCCAGTAGCCCATCAGCACATACACTGTGTAGAATGGCATCGAAACGGTACCTGCAACAACAAGTCAATATATTACTTAAACACTCATTCTATATTCTTTAAAAAGCCTTGACTTTAGAACAACACATAAACAAATGTCAACAGAACATTTAGTGGTAAATTTAAATAAAATACAAAACTTTTCAAGGAATATGTGCAACATTAGAACATTTATATTAATATATAATTTTTTTATTCAGTGTAAACTATTTACACTCCTGTCTACTGATAATCAAAACCACCAGCTAGACAGCTCAGTACCGTATTTTGGCAGTGTATAAAAGGAAAATAACTACTGTTACTTGGAGATGTCCTGGCATGCCCAAGCGCGAGAAGCGGGGCAAGCCAAGAAAGGGGGGACGACATGCCCATGCCGCGCCGGTCTGGCCGTGCTATGAGCTTTTCCACAAACATCAGTTACGGCATAACACCGAATGTTTTATGTCCGCGCTTCTATTGTCGGGCCGCTGTCTTGCTGCTCCGCTACAGACCGGTCCATGCGGAACAGCAGTCTAGGCAGTAGTAGGGGACTCACGTGCCCAGTCGTCTCCCAGCGATAGCAAAACGGGAGATTGTAACTCAACAATAATATGTTTTCAATACACATCGAAATGGATACCAACTACAGCAGTAAGTATTAGACGATAAGAGCTATTTTCGAAATAAGCATTAAGGGACAATAACATCACCCCTCGTTTATTTTGAAATTTTCCGGCAATCCGGATAGAAAACTTTGTAAACTGGAGGAAAACGCTGACTTATGCACGTTCTTCTCTGCAGTACTAATTGTCGCACATACTTTTTCTTGGCTTACCAGTTCACGTAACTGCCGTCATTTGCTTCCAATAGCACTTCTTTGGGAGAGAAAATAATTTTTGTCGGGAAAAATATGAAACAGTAACTTGGCCTCCATTTTGTTCGTAACGCATCCTAGGAAAAGAATGATTACATTTTTCATGCATTTATATCAAGACAATTTTACATAATACTACAGATAGTTACGGGTAACTAAATAGGGCGGTAGTTATCAAATAGCCATTCATATATAAACTAGTTGATTTTGTGAAATAGTTCGCTGCGATATTTTGGAGGCATGTTAGAAACATACCCATACCTAGTTTCCTGAAATCTAGCTTTTCTTAAAAATGGCATCAAACTATTTTTTGGCGAGTTCAAATGTTGTACTTTTCGTGCGTTGTGTCTTTGTATAAAGACTGGTGTATACTATCCATAAAACTCTTATTTAATTTCGTAATTTAATATATACATTATCTATTATCACATTTTTACGTGGAATCCTCTCTCTAGACTGCGATTGCGCGCGTGTAAGTCTCTACTTTTCTTAAAAATTCTCAAGCAGAGACGCCAATTTTTTTTTTAGCTTGGTTCGTCGTTACCCTGCAAGAAAAAACGTGCTTAATAGAACCTGACCTTGTTTAAAGTAAAAACAGACAAATTACCGAGAAATGATACTTATTGCTCTCCATTAAATTTTCCCATGAGCACGGTCACATTCAGCAACGTAATTTCTACACAAATACAAATGAACCCCGAAAATGTTAATTATCTTCGAAACCGAATTAACATTGCTCTTACCGTATTCAGCAGGGGCGGCTCTTGACAATGAGGGGAGGGACACGTGCCCTCCCAAATAAACTGTAACACGCCGCAGCACAGCGGCGTATCCAGACTTTTTTTTTTGGTGCGAAGGGGGAGGGGTGATGGGCTGATAAGTGTTAGTATAGACATTAGTAGTACATAGTTCACAAGTCACAGTGGAACGATAGAAAAGGAAAGGAGTATAGAAACAATATGTATCAAGTGTGTAATAACAAATATATTAATATAATGATCGACATTTTGATAATAGGGTTTTAAAATATGTCTGTCATTTCGGGGGGGAGGGGGTGTGCTGCAGACTCCCCCCCCCCCCCCTCCCTTTTCTCTGGGTCCGCCTCTAACCCAGCAGATAAATGCCATTTCAAAATTCATTCTGCCATTATGTAAGTGTAAAATTAACAATTTTGGTAATTAAATTCTGTATCATTAGGCTGCGAATAGCGTCTTCTTAATTTAGCGCGGACGATATTTTTTTCTACTTGCAGCTTTGGTCTGTGCCCACCCTGCTATATATTTTTTCCCTGCCGAATGCACATGGGACGTTTCGGAAATAGCCGAAGTGTCATAGATTCGGGGCACCAGCCGTCTGTGCCCGCGCCGTTCACGCAGTGCTTTAACAGCTCCATAGATATCGGGTGTATGTTGTCTGCGTTATTTTTTGACGTAACGTATTATGTAGCCTACTGTCACTGTTGCAGTATTATATTCATGGCTAGAGAATTTGTGAATATTTTAAAATTAACTGTGGATGATATCATAGCTTTTTAAGTTTGTGTATTATTCAGCATTTAATGTTTAAACACAGCGTTTTTGTTGCTGTGGGTGCTATCGGCCGTACCTGTGGACGCCGACGTGTCCGAATCTTGCCGTCAAGTGACGTCAAATTCAAGCAGTCCAAAAATGGTCTACAAAATTCATTGCCCAAAAAATAACTTTCAAAATATGGCATTAGATTGCCGTAAATTCGGCACATTATTTTTTTGTTACGTAATCATTTGTATATTGTTGAAATGTTGATTATGTAATATTTGCAAGATGTGTGATTCGAATATTTATTTATCTTTATATATGTCCCGATTGTCTCATTTCAAATAAGCTCGCCAATGACATCCAAGAATTTGAGTTAAATGTTAATCGTTCTTATTAAAAAGTTCAGACCGAACGTAGACTGCGCTGATGAGAATTTTATTACTTTCGCCTCGAGAAAATCAAACTTGCAAGTCCGTTGTTTACATTTACAACGTGAACATTCCACGAATGCGTGTGAAAGTGTCTGTAGCCTTATTTTCCTATCATACTATGGCACAATTTGGGACGCAAGATCAGTTTTCTGAATGCGTTGACTTGGGACACAGATTCGCTTGGGACACGGGAGGTTGGGACAGCGCCATGACGTCAGAGGGTCATGTGCACCAATCAGCGTATCCTTGTTCAAAGACTCAGGCTGGGATAGTGCAATTGTAGACAGGTCTTTACTGAACTTACATGTAACATGCTGTGTTCATTCAAAAAACTCAGTGAACGGAATTAAAAAATTTTATGAAAACAGTTAGTGTATCACACAAGTCACTGAATAAAAAACGACCCTTCAAGACCACTACTTATTCTAACGCGAACCTATCGCACCCAAAAAGTGAAATATAGGCCTACTTGCAATTTGAGTAAACATATCCAAAAAGTCATTTGGTTAGAAGGATATGATTATATGTTCTGAGTTGTGTTTTTTTTTTTGTTCTGACTATACGTGAGTGACTACATGTGCTGTCGCAAAAAATCATTTCAATGACAAGACAGAAAAAACATTTAGGGGGCCATTTTAATTTGCAAAATGAAATCGAAATGGTAATGCTAGGCCAGGAATGGAACGAAAGTAGATAGATTAAAAGGAAGGTCAGAAAAAAAAAATCTAATTTCAACACTAAATAAATGCAACCCATTTGGTGGATTTTTTAAAGTAGAATCTTGTTAATCATGACGAAACTACAAAAAGTGAAAACCCGAGTGTGTTTAGACGTTTGTTAGTTCGTTGCATCTGCACTATTCAGCACATGTACGTGCATATATTGGAATTAAAGATATGACAGGTCTGCCTGTAGACTAAAGTTTAAAGAAACTAATATAAAGTGACGGGAAAAATAAAGATACTATACCAAATGATTATAAGTTATAATACATCAGATGTACTACAAATATGAAAGAGGCTTCTGCAAAAATAATTGTGGCATAAGTCATATAATGTTTTCTGAAGGCTCTATATTATTACTTAAATAACGGGAAAACAAAGTAGATACCGACTGACAGAGTGTAATGAATTAATATATTACAAAAACATAATATGAAAATATAAGACTACAGAAATTGGAAAATTATTAAGAGAAATTCTATTTGCTAGGGGATATGCTATACATATAAAGCACATAACACAAATCGTATATAAAACACAATATTTATAATCCCAATAAAATTTACGTATGCTATAAATCAAGATGTAAATAAAATAAACAGCCTTTCTCCCAGACTAATTAAAATTCGCATATAATATTTATAAAAAATTGGACATCCAAATTAAAATTGTTCAAAAACAGACTAATTTTTCTAATGCGCTTTTGTGGATGACAGAATAAAATTTTGATATGTCAACCAATGAGATAAATGAATTATTTTCAAAGGAAACTAAATGTGAGAACGAAAAATGTTTTAAATAGCAACGTAATGGAATATCAAGCTTTTAGATTATCAAAGTGAGAAATTAAATTATTTAATCCTTATGAGCAGATATATGTATTCGTTTTTGGACACGCAATCAGTGGCACAGGAACTGTGTCAATTTGTGAGGGCGAAAGGGTAGTATGTTAAACCCGACCCGAACTCTACACCGCAATTTTAATGGCTGCTGGATGTTGACGGAGAGAGGTAAAGGCTACTCGGGAATATCTGATTAGGGGCACATTCACACTTAATTTAGTATTACCTAAGTGTTATTTGGAAAATATAAGGGCAAATATTTTACCTAAACATTATTTCACCGTAGTCGGTGAATGTTGACACACGAAATATTTTGTGAAAGTGTGACTTTTAAATACTTTTTTCGCGGAATGAAAAAATAAAATACTTTTACAAATATAATGAAATTATCTACAGCAAATCGTATCTATAGGGAATATCATTTATTTCTTTGCGATTCGTTTAAGTAGTTTGGGAAAAATGAATTATTTTCAAGTTGAAAAAACACTCGTTTTTAAAAATCTGGTTTCTAAGGAAGGTAAAATATTCAAACTCATAACAAAAGATCACATTACGACATTAATAATAAGGAAATGAAGAACTGAGGAACATCATTGGTGTTGTCACTCTTAGGACTTGTCTTCTCTTTTAAAGTCACACATCCTTAAACTTTATCTGTATGAATTTTTCTAAAAACTTTTTTCTTTGCCAATATTCATGCATCAATATTGCGAGTATTTTACCCGGGATTGATGAATCTGATATGAATTTTACTTCTGTTTAATAATATTTATTTGACATTTAGAATAATATAATATAACAGTATTCAGTTAACCTTGTACATACCGGTATTTGAAATATTCAAAAACTATGAAGTTTACTGTTTGTTACCGGCATAATTTACATACTAAGTAATGAATGTCACTTGTTCTACGAAATAATAACGCGTTTGGCATTTTACCAGAAAAGTATTTAATCTCCTTCGCAGGTATCAGTAAGTCCACGTTAATGTTATCACACTGGTTGAAAGCGAAAGTCTCTTCGCAAAAGCGGCACTAAATATGTTGTGATGGTTCAGCAGAGGAACTCGATCGCACAATTCCTGCTGAAATAACAGTCTGTGGTCCATTTGATAACTCAGTGGTCACAGTTCAAGAACATAATGGCACTTATATAAACACCTGCCAAACATTGCTGAGGACACCGGAAAATATCTCCAAAATTCTGGTAAACTTACTGGTACCTCAGCCGAAGTGGTGAATGGCATGACCTACCAAGGCATTACAATGCCTCAGTAAGCTGATGGAACAATCAAAGAAGTCGATGTTAGGGACTAAAAAGGCGATGACATTAGACCAAAATCCTGTATACAGTCGGTGATAGATTAGTGGAAGTCAAAGACGCTGTACTAACTTCAGGCAATGGTGCTGCTATCAGACCTTCGTCCATTGTATTCACAATGTGTTATAACTGTAGTAACTAGCCGAACCGGTCTTTCTCATCTCCGGACAACTATGTGTCACGTAAGATGCTAAGTACTTTTATAATTATGGGTGTCTTAACACAATGGCGGTATATCTACTCTAACATATCAAACACCCTAGCTAACCATTACCAATTAAACTCAATGAAAATCCTTCAATATATTTTATACTTACCAAACTCACCACGGCCAGTATCACAGTTATCACAAACCTACCAACCTACAGACAGGTTACCAACCTACCAACAAGATAAGATGACCAAAAGAACTGACATCAAGACCATCTATACCAACCGAGTACACGAACCAAACAATTCTATAATACGTAACAGATCTACTGACCATCGACACTTAACGACTTCAAAGATTAATGAGACCTTACCAGCCAACCGTACCTACTATCAATACAAACACACCCTACCAACTGACATAAAATTGACTTCGAAACACAAAAACACGCCATATATATATATACATATATATCTAAAACAAACTGAAAAACACATCAAAAATATACCTCAAAATCATAGCTAAGCCCTAATACTCTAAGGTAAAAGTTGGTTTTAATTTACTAACCAACAGGGTAGGACCTAAAAACTTGTAATATTTAAGGCAAGTCCAATCCCAATCAGCCCAATATAATTCATTATGAGTTGTGTGATTTGGCTATTTCCACAAAAGGGAGCCAGTACAGGGTCCCAGAGACCCTCTTTGACAGGTCGCTGACCCCCGCGCGCGATTTCAAGTGCTCTGTCATTCCGGTCGGGTGACTTTTACCTTCGTTCACATATAAATAATGATTCTTTATTCTTTGAGTATCGACTGCAAACGTGGGCCACTGATGGCTGCCATCATGGTTACCTACATCCATTAGTCATAATTTTTAGGGCAGCCATCTTGTTTCAGATACCGACTGCAAGAGTGCGCCACAGGTGTTGTCGACTTAATCGCCCTAAACACCATCTATGTTACTCTGACTAGCTGCTAGATGACGCTAGTCAGTGTATTTAATTTCCACCCTGAATTAAATATCGAAGTGTTATTTTTCATATATGAGTACTAGGGGCGCACGGGTTTCACCCCACCTGGGATTTATTGGGATTAATTGATGGATTATTGATTTGATTGAAAGGGTTAATCCTTAATCCGATTTTATCAGATCAAAAATTGAAAGGGTTTAATTGATTGATAGGTGGGTAGCAGGAGCTCTGTACGATGTTGACGGTGTGGTGTCTTAGAGGCGAGTGACCATAGTGGCAGGTTGCAATGTCTTATATAGATGTAGAATTGTGTACAAGAGCGGGCTAAGACTCATTTTTCTCTCATTTTTCTCATTTTGAGGTGTTTGGAGGGATGTTGGTGGTAGATAGACGATTTTTATAAATATATTTAATACGCGAGAAAAATTAAGTGTATTTAAACGATTTCTAAGAGTGACCTAAGTGTAAATTTTATGGTTTTTGGGGGGATATTTCTTGTAGACAGTGGTGGGAGATAGACGACTTTGAAAGACATGATTTAAATGTTTAACGATTTGTTTTTTTGAATGCAATTAAACATTAGAGAAATTCGGAGTGTTCTACATATGAATAAATAACATGCATCGAATCGGATTTTTCAAACGACTACGTGAATTATAAGAGGAATTACATGAGTCTTAAACACTATGTGAGTCTTGAGCTAAGAAATATAATTTACACCAGAGAAAATTTTAACTACACGAATAACATATGATGTCGACAAGTGCAAACTCAATAAACGAAATTCAGCTAGTCAGTATGAATAAATAAAGATTTCCAAATTCAAATTAAATTTAAAAAGACACAATAGCATAATATTAATACATGTACACTACTTAACGCCTCTTGCACATACCTTGAGTATTTTTTAAAACAACGTCTGTTTGATGTGGAAACCAGCATAGCAATTATGTCGTCTTATTAGCTGTGTGTGTGGAGAGCCTGATTGTATACGTGTAGCGAAGCCGATAGACAAATGAGTCCAAATTTACGAGAAAAACTGTGCATTCGTCCTACAACAAAGGAGATGATATTTTTTTAACTAAAGATTCACTATTTTCAGAATTATTCACTTTTAACACAAATTATTTCCGTCGAAGTGCAGGGACACTCTGATGACATGAAGAAGTACTTAAACCTGCAAAACATAATTGTGCAACACTTTATAGAGATTTACTACCAATTTCCATTAAATCTGTGAAATTTACTACAATTATTAACACAAGTGGAATTTTCATAGACCGATCACAGAAATAAATGATTTATCGCAATATTGACTTGACACATGAAAAATGTTTCCTGACAAAATACTTTTATTTAAAATCACGGGTAGCATTATAGATGAAGGTATTTGTGATGGTCGCTATTGCGGTAACCCCCGAAGGTGGCCTTGTCGGCCACCAAGTATCTAGAGTTGTAGTGTTTATGAAGGAGCTGACGAGTAGCTCGCCTGTATCTCACAAACCTTGATGAACAACTGAAGTTGCCAAAGAATGGGATAGCTGAGGTCACTTCGCTCCAAAACTCCCTTTACCCTCCCCTCCAGACCACATCTGCCGGACCCTGAGATCAAGAAACTAGCTTACACACACTTTCCCCTCCCCAACCCTCATCAGTGCACGCTGTCCTGAGCTGCCCACGATCGTCAAATGTTTTCGGTAATTTCTCAAGACGTCATTAACTACCTAATTGCGCTCACATCGGAGGAAGCCTGCCTGCAACCACTACCTTTCCCCACCCTGCTTGAGACTCACGTTATGTTTAAGACTCACTTAATTCCACTTATTATTCATGAAGTCATTTGAAATATCTGATTCGATGCATTTAATTTATTGATACATAGAATACTCTGGAATTCTCTAATGTTTAATTACATTCTGAAAACAAATTGTTTAGCACACATAAATCGCATCTTTCCAAGTCGCCTATCTACTGTCTACGGGCAATATCCCTCCAAAAAAAACATAAAATTTACACTTAGGCCACTCTTAGAAATAGTTTAAACACTCTGAATGTCTCTCATGTTAAATGTATTCTAAAAAAATCTACTAGCTACCACCAACATCACTACAAACACATCAAAATTAAAAAAATTAGAAAAAATTTACCTTAGCACACTCTTGCACTTAATTCTATACCTATATAAGACATTGTAACCCGCCACTCTGGTCAATCGCCTCCAGGACACCACACCATCAACATCAACATCGTACCGAGCTCCTGCTAACCTCCTCCTCTCACCCAAAAAGAAAGAAAACTAATTGATGCGATTAAAAATAACCCCTTCAATCCATTTAACTCTTTCAACCAATATAATCATTTCAATCAATTTAACCATTTAAATTTTTTGATCTTTTTAAAATCCTACTAAGGATTAACACATTCGATCAAATCGATAATCAATAAATTAATCCCAATTAATCCCGGGGGTGGGGGGGGGGGGTTGAAACCCGTGCGCTCCTACTACATATACTACATATGAGACTTCCGCCTCTATTTACACATGTATTTTAATGTAAAATACAAAATTCTCTTTAGTGGAGAAACATCGAATGGATGGACCTTGTGTCGGTAGACACATGCCCTAAACGAAAATCCTGTCGACACATATGATAATATAATGGTATAAATGAAGTATGTACAAATTAAAATATTCATAATTTTTAATGCTATGCTTTAAAAATCATTAGAAAATCATTTAATCTCTTTTTTGAAAAGGCAAAAATATAACAATTTTCAAATTTACTTTAGAGTACTCGTTAAATTGAACTTACAACTAACTCAATCCCAATTAAATATTAGAATTTATTGCTATGGTTTAAAAATCTTATAATGTCAATATAATGATTTATGAAAATTAGAATTATTACGATGTTAGAAACTAGTTTTTTTAATAAATTGTACTAATTAACTTAAATTATAATATATCCGAAATTGTCATGCCAATTTAATATTATGCTTTAAAGATCTTATTAAGTCAAAATTATTTAAAACATACGAAACATCCACTTTTTAAATTATTATTTAATTACATGTTAAATCGATTGTTTCTACAAAACCAAACTTAACATATTTTTTTATATTATGCTTTTAAACATTTATTAAATATCTTATTATTAAAAAAATTGAGAATTAATTTAAATTCGTTCTACATTAAAAATTACTATTTCAATTACCAGGGAAATAGAATGTTCAGTATAGCTTCACACCGCACATAGGCTACAGGATATATGAAATCAACAGTTACATTCAGACAAATGTTATAATCGTCGGACATTAAAAAAACTTATTGTTTTGAATTATCGCCATAATTTATAATGCAGTCCAAATTAATCCAGTTGAAAATCCTTGTTTCATTACTTTGATTAATAAAATTACTGAAATGATATTTTTCCATTACAAAACATATTTTTTTTTCATTATAAATAAAAGGTACTATCCCAATAGACACGCCACAAAAACATCCAAATTCTAATAATTCACTAATATTATTCATTAAATCAGTATGTATAAATAGAACTTTGAATTATCATTAAACAAAATTTTCCCCAATTAATATCGAATTCGATCAGTAAAGTACATCTACCAAGTATTTGTTCAAAAGTAATATCTGTGGTGTGTTAAAACGTGGCCATACATGCAAAAAATATGAAACATGTCGCGACAGGACTGGCTCGAGCACAGAATATTAAAAAACTCAGACGTGAAACTGTGGAACCCAGACGTACATGCGAGCAGAATGGTGGCACTAGCCAACAACTGGTTGGGAGGACATTCGCCAGTCAGTGCCATCACGCCTCTCAGCAACAAGGTCCATGTCGGCACATGTGTACACAACATATTGAAGTTTAACAACTGGTGCAGTGTGTACGTATACTTGTGTGACTTTAAATAGTTTCGAACATTTCATTTTAATTTCCCGTGTGGCTATCCGCGTATCCAGACATCATAGTGCCATCAAATATTATTCGCATCGACATGAAGGACTAGTGAATTGTGCTATGGGTCGCGCTACAGTTTTCATTTTAATATTCTGTAAAATACAGTCCACATGCACACTGGCGCAAACTTGCCTCTCCTGGCCAGAAATTTCTGGTTTCTGTGTTCTTTTAAGTTCATATGTGTGACAATTGTAGTGATGGCTTAGAAACACATGATGTTCAGGTTTGGTGAGTGAAGTGTTCACTTGGTTTTGTCAAATGTTGCAGCGATGTTGTGTGAATAAGATGGCGGCGATTACAAAGATGATGCAGATTAAAGTTAGCGCTGCGACCTTAACACATTTTTCGTTCCAAAGTCTAACTTCAAGACTGCTTTAGCGCATCTGACTTTAACTTAGTGGATTGCAGAACATGAATTTGGTCTCCCCCAGGCAGGAAGATCTGACCTAAAGGAAAGAAACTTATTTTTTGTTAGTGTGTATTACATTCATAATGTGAATAAAACATTTGAAAATAAGTTTTTTTTTTTTTTTTTTTTTTTTTTTTTTGCGGTGGAAGCGAACTGGCATCAAATAAAGGACTCCGATGCTGGGAAACATTCGGCCCGTATGACAAGCTTTGAATAAATACTTCACGGTTATGGCGATGGTAGGAACACTCACCAGTGAAAATAAAGAAGGCGGCATCCCTACTGCGACCCGTAAAAGTTCCCATGTAGCTCTTCCCAAAATCATCTCCCTCCTTTCGATGGCGATTTGAAAGGTTTGATGAGTTACAGTTATCTTTTTACAACACTTGCATCAGATCATTCCAGTCATTAGTAATTTGAGAAAATTGTTTGTTCTTTGAAAGTGAACTGCTCAGTTTGATTCAAGCTCTGTCAATTTGGGAAGCTAGCTTCCGCATTTCATGGAATGTGTTAGTGACTGGATATAACAATGAAAGTCTTATTGCAGCACTGAAGATATTGCTGTACTGGAAGATCTTTAGTTGGGATCTTATCCTGTTAGTCCTTTTCTGTGAACAGTAGAATTCCTATTTGTAGACTTTATGGGAAAAAGTCAATTAGTGACAATGTGTTACGTAATGTTAATAATATTATTAATTTTTTGTCGAAACAAAGCCGCTATCAAGAGGCAATAACTTGTTCTCAGTAACTGATAGTTGCAATCCAACCAAAGGAAAAGGTTGTTTTGCCTTTAGGGAACCAGAATTATCAGCATATACGATATTGTTTGTGAAATATTGCAACACCAAGAAATAATGGCCCGAAGGAATCCAACTCGGAGGAAATATAGAACAGTGTACTGGCAATAAATTATTACGATAGAAGAGGATAGCGTACACGTAGGTCAAGCATCGCCCTCTCTTGTGTGACTAGATCGGCCATTGTTGCACCAACCTCAGTCGGTGAAAAGCCGTCAAACGAAGTGAGAGCAAGTTCTAGTATGCCTCGTCGATATCAAAGGGTCCCATATCAGCATGTGAGTAATTTCGAACGGGCAGAATGATTGGTCACTAGAAAATAGGTTTGTCATACCGTGACGTTTCGGCTCGTACGGGTCATGCTGCTATGATAGTGATACGAGTGCGGAACCAGTGGATAGAAGAGGGTGGTACTCAGTGACGAGCAGGTATTGGGCCATGCAATGTGACCACAGCACAGGATTACCACCATTTTCTCCGCATAGCCATAATGGACCGTACAGCCTCGTCCACAGTGGTTACTCGATACTGGAGCACCGCATAGGTGTGGACCTACCTGCATCAACGGTTGCACACCGGTGGCACACATGCCATTGCGTCAGCTGCCATTGTCTAGAAACCACAAACGCCTCAGAACTGCAATGGGCACGTGAACGCCGTCGCTGGTGTACTGAGTGGAAAAATGTAGTGTTTTCAGACGAGTCTTGCTTCAACCTACCCTACAATAATGGCCATATACATGCTAAACGCTACCGTAGTGACCGCAATCTGGCTGTCTGCATTTTGGAGCAGCATGGCGGGCAAATGCCAAGTGTGATGGTTTAGGAGCGAGGTTAGGAAAGGGAGGTTCACTGTAAAAACAAAATTGTATAATTTTACATGAATGTACGTTGCAGCACAATCTCCATATATGTTCGTGTATTTTTACACATACATGTGTACGTGTACTCTTACTGTGTGTCCCATGTATGTTTACAAATACAATTACAGTGTAATTTTACTATTCTTGTATTCTTTTTACTAATCATTATGTCCAATTACACGTACTATGTATGTGTCTTTTTACTTTTTTGTTACCAATATCAATCCACATAATGTAAATTTACACAAACTTTGTTAGTGTAATATTATAATACCTGTCAGTTTCTTTTACTAATTATCATATTAAATCACATGTACTCTGTACATGTTATTTTACTATACTTGCTACACATTTAACTAAACATAATCATTGTTATGGTAATTTTACTACACCAGTCTGTTACTGTTTGATGTTCATTATACCTAATTACATGTACAGTGTAGGTATAATATTACCATAACAGTTTGTAATTTTAACTTATTATGATTTAAATAGCATGAACTCCGTGTATGCAATTTGACTATGAAAATATTCGATTTCCTGCCACATGCTGTAAATTTACACAAACATCACAAGTGTTATTTCACCACTGTGTATGGGTATTTTCTCACTGCAATTATAATTACAAAATGTCCATACATTAACAGAATTATAAAAAGTTATCTCCAAAACGTAGATACGATTGACTTCTCTAATCATTGCCGAAGCTCAGAGCGGGGGTGTGCTCGGGCCCTTGTGAGGGCCCTTATACCACCCAGACTGTTGCAGCATTTGTATCTCTCTGCGGGCTAAGGAAGTTTCCCTCACCAGACCGCAAAGAACACATAGCCCAGAGGTCAGGACGCCCTGCACGTCCCGGCGCATCTCAGACAGCCCGCCAGTCAGACCAGCAAAGCCGCGGTTCCCTAGCTCTGTCCTTCCCTGCCTGCGGGGGGGAGGTGGTTGGCAAACATTTAACTGAGTGCCCAAGTTTGTATTTTAGTAACGGTATCAATTTTGAAAATACAGGTCTTGTGAAATTAAATATTAACAAAGCTGGCATATAGTTTCGAAGAATCCATATGCCTGCAGTAGATATATATATAATTTTTTTTTATTAAACCAAGAGTACCGTGAAGTTAATCTCAAGGTGTGTGAGTTCTGCTTGCCATGATTACGAAATGGTAGGGTGAAGCGTGATATGGTATTTAGTGATTATAATTTTTAGATATTTCCATTATGGAGAAAATTAATAAGTTAATTATAATAATCGGCGCCAAAAATAGGCTCAAATTGCAGCTGAATGAGATGGAGCAAATGCTGGAGGCGTGTTGTTATGTTTTTGGTGAGGTGGGGAGATGTGTGCAGCTCCGATATGTATTGTGAAGTGCACTGGAAACAGCCACAGGGAAGTAGTATATTAAAAGTTTGCGAATTTCCGTCCCGGACTGATCAGAGAATTTCCTCGCTCTGCCGAGGTTTTAATGTGTTATTTGCAGTTTCGTTTACTGTGTTAATTTCGGCATTTTATGTCTTTTAGGTGGTTACGCGTGTCTGGTTGATCCTTTTGAGTACGGGGTTTGAGTGTGTTAATAATTTATCATAGAATTTATTGTTTTGGGAATTATATTTATTGCCTATATAAGGTAGTTTAAGTGTGTCGTGAATGTCGGAAATGCGTGTTCGCGGCGGTGCATTTGTGATTATTTTTAAATATTTGTTCTGGACGACTTGAAGTGATTTAATTAATGCTTTAGACGCGGTTCCCCATACTTCATTTCCATACATCATGGCTGAGCGGATTTGAGAAGTATATATTAAAAGTTTTAGCCGTTTAGGAAGCCGAGGCGATTTTAGTAGTGGGTAAATTAAGGGGATTTTTCTTAGAGCTTTTTTCCTTGTTTCGTTTATGTGTGCGGACCATTTTAGTTTATTATCTATTGTTAAGCCTAAATATTTAGCTGTGTCTGATTAGGGGATGTCTACATTATTGTATTTTAATGGTTTAATTTCTGGCTGTTTCCTGCGCGTGATTATGAGTGCTTGACTTTTTTCTGCATTAATTTTAATTTTCCATCTGTTATACCACTGACTCAGCTCGTCTAGTTGACACTGTGCAAACAAATATGCATATTTTATATGTTTATCTTTTGAATAGAAGAGGGTGTCGTCAGCATACATCTGTAGAGTGCAGTAAGTGCTGGGGATATCGGCAGTGTAAATATTATATAAAAATGGAGATATTGCGGAGCCTTGAGATACTCCTGCAGTTAGGGGATGGTGGGAGGAGTTTGCGCCTTCTAAATTTACAAAGAATTTTCTGTTGGAGAAGTAGTTATTTATGAGGTGGATGTAGCAATCGGGAAATTTAAAATTTATGAGTTTTTGAATGAGGCCAGGTAACCAAACCTTGTCGAAAGCTTTAGCCACATCCAGGAATACAGCTATTGAATATTTTTTATTTATGCGGGAAGTTTTTATAACATCTGTAACAAAAGTGGTTAGAGCGTGAGTTGTGGAGTGGCCTGCTTTAAAACCGAACTGCCTTTGCGGAATAATGCGTTTTTTAATTGCATGTTAGTTTAATCTAGCTGAGAGAATTCTTTCAAAATTCTTTCTTAGGGAGCTGAGTAGCGATATGGGGCTCCGGTTTACAGGTAATTGTGGGTCCTTGCCTGGTTTAGGGAGAGTGATCACTTTTGCAAATTTCCATGCAGGTGGGAAGTAGTTGAATTTTAGTATGGTGTTTAGGATGTCCAGTAAAAGACAGAGGGCTTAGTATGGGAGGTTTTTAATAGTTTGGTTGTTTATTTTGTCTGGGCCTGGCGCTTTTTTAGGGCGTCGGTTTTTAATCGTAGCTATTAATTCTGGCATGGTTATTAATTCCAGTTCCATTCTTGGTTTTCTATTTAGAAATTTCTGTGTTTGTTATTACATCTCTGGTAAAATTTATATCTCCGAGGTCCTCATTCGGAGTGAATTGATTTTCCAAAGAATTTGCTATAGTTTCTGCTTTAGTTTGGGGGTCGTAAGCTAGTCCTGTTGGGGAAAGGATAGGTGTAGATTGAGTTTTATTGCTAGTACCTCGGAGCACTCTGGATATCCGCCAGAAATTGTTTATATTGTCTGAAAGTTCGGTAACAAAATTTTCCCATTTTGTTATTTTTTGTGTTTCTAATTTGATTTTTAATTGTTTTTTCAGCTTGTTGTATTAAGCTTTGTTTGATTGTGTCCTGTTTCGTTGGAATACATGTCTAGCTTGTCGTTTTTCGGTAAGTAGCATGTCTGTCTGTGAAATTTTGCTTTGAAAATTCTCGCCTGTTTAAAAATTTTGTGTGTTTTGCTAGATGGGTTTTTAAAGTATTTTCCAGGATTTCTATGGCTGGATAGATATCATTTTTGTCGCGAATCGTTAAGTGTTGTTCTGTAAAGATTTCCGCCAGTTCAGTTTTAAAACCTTCCCAGTTAGTTACCGGGATTTTTGCTAAAATGGTTTCTGGGTGTTGAAGTGATTTTGTGCTGATTTTGCATAGAACTGGCATGTGATCTGAGTCTAGTTCGGTTAGGGTTGTAAGTTCTGTAAATAAATTTGGTAGGTTAGTAATAACTATGTCAAGCACATCCGGATTATGTCTGCGATTTGCAGGAAAGAAGGTAGGGGAGTCGGGGGCCTGAATAATATAGCTGTGGAGCTGCGCGTGGTTTTGTAATATGTTACCACTAGCATTATTAATTCTACTGTGCCAATCGGTATGTTTTGCATTTAAGTCGCCTGCAATTATGAAGGGGTAGGGCTGGTTTATTAATTTATCGAGATCCGTGGTTTTTAATTTCGCTCGGGGCGCTATGTAGGCTGAGATGACGGTTATATGGCCGGAGTTTGTGTTTATATTGATTGTAGTGGTTTCTATGTTTTCACAGTCGGGGTCCTTATTTACGTGATGTTGAATTTTGTTATGAACTAGTATTAAGGTACCTCCGCCTGCTCGTAATCTGTCAGTACGGTATGTAGTGTAGTTTTTAATGGCAAAACGACGACGTGGTTTCAGTCTAGTGTCTTGTATTAACGCGTTTTCTATCCCGTACGTCTCCAGCACTCGCTCCAACTCATAAAGCTGTGGGAATATACCGTCACTGTTCCAGTACAACAGGGATAGGGATCCGGAAGCTTGCAGGGATTGTGGGTCCATTTAGGGCATCTCCTCCGCAAAAGTCATGAGCGTCTCCATGAGGAGCATGGACTTGGTTTGTGGGTCTGGGTGGGTGTTTGCTACTATCATGTAGCCGCGGAAATGCCTCATGATGGCACGGAAATTAGCCTCTTTTAGGAACCTCATGAGGTCCATGAGGTCCTTCATGGTGCTTCCCAGGTCGCCAGGAGCCGATGGGGCGGAGTTGTGGACAGGTGCGGGGGTTTGTCGGCGGGGTGGGGCGGTTGGCATCTGTAAGGTTTCCTGGTCTAGGGGCACCTGCGTGGTGTGTTTTGGGATTGAAACGTGGCGGACAGGGCCTCTGGCTGCCTGTGCGTAGGAGGCTTGCGGGGAAGAGATTTTGCATCAAGGAGTTTAGGATATTGCGAGATATCTCTAGCTGGAACGTGTGGGGCAGATGTCGTTGCCATTTGCGATTGCATTCTAGATTTCATTTTTTTGAGGGCCGTTTGCTGTCGCTGCTGTACGATTGCGATTACTTTTGGACAATCTTTCGAGTTGGCAAGGTGGTCGCCATTGCAGTTAACACATTTAGGTGCAGCAGCTATCTGGGGACAGGCATCCAGAGTGTGTGACCCGGGGCAGTGTGGGCAGACTTTGTTCAGTTTACAGTAATTCTTAGTGTGGTCCAGGGCCTGGCAGAACTTACATTGAGCAACGTCACTGAGCTTCCCCTGGTAATGGCGGGGATGAACAGTTGTCATGTTTAGCCGGGTTACAGAGATCAGAGGGTCGAGAGAGTCATTCTTTGCTGCAGTGACGCAGAAGCGGTTCTGTGGTACGAGCTGGTATTGGGAGGGGTCTAGTTCGTTTTATTTTCTGTACTTAAACTGATATACTTCAGTCACCTGGTACCCGCGCTGTGTGAGCTCCTCTGCGATGGTATTAGGGTACGTGTCTGCCAGCAGATCAAACACGACCTTCTGAGGTGGATCGATATTTGTACTATAAGTGAAGTATGGAATGCCAGTGTTTTTCAGCATGTTTGTTGCGGCCTCATATTTTTGCAGGTCGGTTGCAACGATGTGCAGACCGTTCCTGTCCATGCTGATGGTAAAGCCTGAGGGATGGATGGTTCGGAGCTGTCGAACGAGGAAAGAGTACCTGCCTGTGTCACGCACCACGAGGCGGAAAGTTGGCTTTCTGTGTTTCGCATTGTTACGCAGGTTCAGGTTCACGTTTGGTGGTTGGCTTGAAGAGCCGGGGATCGAGGTGGAAGCCACTTGCTCCCTCAAAATTGCGTACCGGTTTCGAACCGGAATGTTCGGCTGTACGTCCAGTGCCGTGCCAGGCGCACATTGTGCCTGTTGCCTGGACTCACCCAGGGTTTGCTGTTCGTACTCAATGTTTTCTTTTGCTTGTCGTTTGCTCAGTTGGGTACGAAGAGCGGCTCTGGCATCCTCCGAGTTCTCATTGGAGTTGCGCCTTTTCAGGTTGCTACCCTGAAGCTCGAATTCAAATTCCATGCCTGAGGAAGAGAGGGGAAAACTAAAATTTACTTCCCGGTTCGAAAAAACAAACGACCTATTGTTCAGGTGGGGTTCATAAAATTCTGCACCGGTTGCTGTGTTTTTTACATGATGATGATTATCATGGGATTCATTGGCGGGCGCAACCCCCTCCACAAAGCTATGCCCGTCCAGGACCCGAAAAAAAGGGGGGAAGTGTACTAGGAAAGCAACGGTAAGGAGAAAGAATTAAGTATGCCTATTCGCTGCAAGAGTGTCTGTCACCGCTGACCCCCAAGGGGCTAGGCTCGAGATGGCTGTCAGGTTTTTAGACCCAACAGCCGACACTCAAAAGTCGCGAAAGCTATACAAACCTACAGTGGCAGGCCGAACTCCTCACTCTTCGAAAACACGATCTCGAGTGTGACGATCGACTTCAATTATAGAATATGTTGTTACATAAAAAAAAACCAGCATAACCCAGCAGTGGGAGCTAAGATTTTCTTTTGAAGGCAAAATGAGTTCGAAGTAGTTCTACTCCCTACCGCTAGATCGCATGTGCTTAGCAAATACTTGTAGTTATATTAAATTCGCAGGAACATTAGTGTAAAATTACAAATACGGCGTACACCTTCTAGGAAATTACACATAAAAATGAAACGTTACCGTAAATTTGTATGTGTAAATATTCGCTCATATACTTCCGAAATCTTAATTTTACACCCTTGCTAATGTCAATATACCAGTACACTTGTGATTTTTTTCCTCTAAGACGGTACTACAATTTGAGTGAAATAGGAAAACATGTACTTTGACACTGATGTATGAGTTTGTACAACATCGGTATGGTTGTAAAAACACAGAGACTTGGGGTTTTAGTACCATGAATTAGCGTAATTTTACACATACTTTCTAATTTGTAAATTTTCACCACTCTTATTGTTAATATACAAATACATTGTAAATGTAAGATTACCAAAAGTTTGTACGTGTATTTTTACACTATTTTTACAGTATTGCCTCAGTCCCGTAGGGGCTGTGTAGCCAGACGGCCGAGGGTGCGTGACGTCACTGGAAGTCCTGCAGCTGCCGCTTGCCCGCTACCTGCCCGCCGGGCCACAGTAGTTACACGTAAACGAAATAAGTTTTTAATACTAATCTCCAGGGAATTACAACGGCCTGTACGTAATTGTTGGAATCTTTATATTTCCTCTGTTTAAAATACTGGCATAGGGATCATCTTTAATTTTTTTTATGAACAACTTTTTCACGTAAAAAAAATAAACTTTCCAGTCTTAAATGCGTGAAAAAAGTTATTATTTTATTTTTAAAAAACTTACTTAGTCTTATGATCGTAAATAATATGCAGTAAATATCATCTTTAAGAAAAATATCCATTCGAATAGTAAAAAAACTGCACGCACCAAACACTGCTGCTGTCGGATGCTCGTTTTTCTCATTATTCGTCCGTAGTTTCCGATGTCAGATTATAACTTTACTCTTGCAAAGTGTGAAAAAAGAGTTTTAATTTTTTTTAAGTCTTTGATAGCATATACATTTTTTTATACGCTGTACACAATTTCTGTCTTATTAAACAAAACTGATATAATATTCTACTCAGTCACTTTATAAGTCCAATATTTATTTTAATACACTAAATTAAACTCTTAAAACACAGTTCGGTAATGCCGAAAACTTCATGTCACAATTTTTTTTGCATTTTTGGTATTTTTTCTTCCCTTTGTCCGATATGTCACCAGAAGCTCTTTTGGTAAATGTGGGGGATTCTTCATTGAGACTTTTTATCCTTAGGAAGTTTCTTTGAAGTAAAAAGGTTTCAATGAATTTCTCCGGAATATATTTTAAGAAAGGAACAATCTTGTCCGCCAGTTTTTTTTCACCATACCTGGGTTTTTAATAAGGACTTTACCATGCTGTATTTGGAATTCATGCTCAAGCTGTTTTGCTTGACGTAACCAAATTTCAGACGGCTTATATAATCCCCCGTAGGAGAGGTGTTTAACCCATGATAATGGAGAGAGGATAAGAGTGTTCGTTTCATTGTTATCTTCTAAGTAAAGACGGTATTTAAATTTCTTGCCACCCAACCACAAATTTATTCAAAAGCATTTTATTCTAAGTCAGTAGAAAACGTAAATTCTGTTTTTGTTATAATATCGTCAGCCACAGTTACGTTTCCTATAGACTTGCCTTCTTCTGTAAGGATATCAACTTTTTACATTGCTTTTTTAGTTTCACTTGCTGAATCATAAACATCGCTAGCTTTAAGCACTTTTCTTTCACCAAATTCTTTGTCATCTAAAGCAGCAGTCGTATTTGTTTCTGTCCATAGCATAACTTAGTTTTTCCTAAACTATCATCCTCAGGCGGTACAGTGCATCTAAAGGCGAGGGAAGGTCGTTTAATCCTCCACGGATGCCATATAACGAGAACAGATTTTCTATAATGTCTTGATTAAGACAATGAGTCAAGATGTAACTAATATCTTGTGTATGTTTCAGATCTCTATAAAGAAGCCGTAATAATATTGTAGGTACAGCAATTACTTTCTGGAAAAGTTAGATTATATTTCTTCCACTACAATGCAGTTTGCTCATTGTGTCAATCATTTTGTTTAAAATGTCATTTCGGACTATTAATTCTTAGCCGTATGCTTTTCGTGAAGTTTCATCTATATTACGGGGCATGTCAGAATTCCTTAGGTCAAACCATTGGTCACAGAGGAGAATGAAGTCTCCAGTTTCTTGTGCAGCGTTATTGCGGTTCCCAGGCAGATCCGTTTTTAAAGCGGTAACAGTGATTCGTGTCAGTAACATAGGCAGCGGTTACACGGGGATGCAGAACTACTTCCCTATAAACAAGTTCAACTGTTGAAGAGGTTACATTATCTTCAAACAACTTCCGATTGCGGTTGTTTGTCGTTCAAAGTAAACAGTTTTTATAAGTCGTTTCGAACTACTTATCTTCTCTGCTACGCCCCTATTGGCTGCTTCGAAGTAAACAAGCAGTATAAAAAAATTCTGAATTTGGCGGGAATTCCTGCACATGTTGAATTTTTAAGTTTAAGGTTGAATATACTAATACCCACGTATTATACCATTACAGTAGAAGTGTAGGTTTCATAACATGTAAAAAGATCAAAACGGGTCAAATGGATTTATGACTTATTATATATCTTAAGAGCTGAATAGTGTTTAGTGAGAAAGAATCTTCTCCTTGTTAAAAAATAGACTATACTTAGATATACATAAAAATCATTGCCAAAGTTTTTTCCAATTTTTGTCCATGTTCTTGCTGTGCTTAACAAATTGTCACATCATCCAAATTTACCTCGACACCTTCGAAACCTTCATTAGAAATAATTTTGATGAAATCTCTTTTAAATACAGGGATGCCATTCTCGACTACAAATGGTATACACGTGAGCTGGAAAAAGATTTTGAAGGGCCTTATAATGCAGGTAGACACCTTTTAGGTCAACTGAACCGAAAAACTTATAACAAGCAACTTTGTTTTCAATATAGACTATTTTGGATAACACAAATGCATCTAATTCCGTATATCGATTTATTGGCAAAGAAAAATCAATCTCCGTCCTATGTTTGTGATTTTCTGTTGATAATACTATGATTTGAGTTCTCCAAGGAGAAATGCTATTTTCAATAAAGCCTTCTTTTAATAAGTGATGTACCTCAGATTCAATGAGTTTCGAATCCGAGTCTGTATGTCTTCTATATTTGAGAAAAATAGGTTTTCATTCTGGAGATGAGTTAGTAGAGAGTTGGGCAGTTTCTACATACGCAGTAGCAACTCTACATATTTAAAATAGTTCTTCATCTCCTATAAATTAGATAAGATTATTAGAATGTCATTTCAGAATATCATATTCGTACTATAATATCAGATTAAAGAATTGGAAGGATACTGACAGCTATATTATTATACGTGTACCCTTCTATATGAAGATATATATTATATATATAGTGCACTGGCCCTTTGTAGATGATCTTAGGGTATTTGACGACATTGATGCCTCCTCTTCTTTACATGCTATAACATGAATTATGAGCCTAATCACCACATTAAAATTAATGAAACTAACAGAACTTCTATACAAATCAGAGCACAAGTTTCTTTTCCATTTATAGTAGCAGTCACTAAATATTTATTCAAATATGAGGTTAAAGATGCTACTACTTTTTTCATTTGACAAATTGTCTCGCTAGGTTGACAATTTTTTAAGCATTGTATGTTATACATTCGCTTATATATTCAATTATAAAAGTTATATAATTCATTAATACCTTTAATTAAAAAGATTCTCGTATTTCTGCACACGATAGAAAGTTCTCTGGACACTGTAAGACAATTGTTTTCTTAGTGAATATAAACGTATAGGCAAATGGTTTTTTGAAGCCAGAGAAATTAAGTTTTTACATTGTAGAATTGTGCATACAAGTTGGTACTTACATAGCAGAAGATTTTCTGCTACTATGTGAATTACTATTTAAAAGAAACGAAGAAAATGTTCAGAACCAGGTTTCCAAGCATATAAGTAATTATGGAAATAGCGACTATGATCACACAAATTACAACAACGAATCCAGTACTCCTGAGACTGATGGTGATGGCTTAGAATAAATTAATATTTATGCAAATATCAGTCATGGATATTACTTATGATAATAAATTACGAATACTAATTCAAATATATATGAAAAATAGGGGAGATATAAAGAAAGTCGAGAAATCTGAGAACACTGTATACTTATTATATTTCTGTCAACCCCAATAAGTTTGATGATAGACTTAAAACTTGGATTTTATTGGGAAGTGCTGTATTTCTGCCAGTGAAGAGATATATTCAGTTATAAAAGAACTCAGATATATTGAGCTTCATTGAAAGGTCATGTCTTATGAAATATGTGACGATGTTAAGGATTGAAGAAAATAATAAGAAATAGGTTTATGTTGAGCTTTTAAAATCCCTATATTCTACTTATGATACTAGTACTATGTTGGACGGTCACCCATCTAGTTAAAAATCTAAAAATGCCTGACAGTATTTATGTACGTTGTTTAAAGAGTCTGTGAAGTATTACGGTTGGCATGAGAGTGGTTTTGTTTGGTAAGCACGGATCTAAACTTCTGTTAACACTGGCGTACTGGGAAAGCAGCTGGTTCTAAGGAAGCATAAAGAATACTCGCTGTATGGCCAAGGTTATAAATATAACAGTAGTGATTTTCTGGGAGGAGCAGCTATATATGTATAAAAGGAAACCAAGTTCATGAAAATGGGAAGTCTGATATTTTATCATAGCTATTCCCTGATTGTGAGTTAACAGCAGTGTTATGTTCGGCACAGGTTTAACTTTTGAGCAGGTACTAAAGGCAAAGCCTTCCCGTATATCAAATGCAGTAGGTATTCTCAAGCAACGGAAGATTAGAATTTAATTTTTCGGTAAAAGTAACATCTGTAGCACTTTCTGGCAGTTAAGGTATACTATTGTGAATGGAAACAGTGGTTTTTCTATTTGGGTAAGTAATATTTGCCATGTGAGATGCTCTGCTTTAATCTGTAGGGGTTATGTATTGATGGCATATATCCTACTCGTGTGAATCCGATTTGTTTGACGAATAATATTAATTTAAACGTTTCTCTGCCTCTGCTACTACTAATGTAATGCGTGCTCCTCACAGCATATTGTGGACCGCTGCCAAGTTGCTCATGTCTGTTTGCAGGACTATATAACCATACCTCGTGTTTGCATCGACTTTAGAACATGTGTTGACCAGTGTTTAGTGGTCATACGGGTCTTTTGCTTCATATGCTCTCTGTTGACGTGTTGATCTGGGACTGGGGTTCGACTAAACTTTAACTTCATTGGTAAAAGTTACTGAGTCCTCGCTATTTGGTTTTGCAATGTTTAGAGGAGGTGTCTGGTTTCCAACAGTAACAGCAAGAGGGTGGGTGTTTTACTGAGAAAGGATGCATAATACAAACTTTGCTCGTTGCTTTATTATGGGCGGAGAGTGGGGAGGTTTGGGCGCATCTTTTCTTGAGAGCCAATGAGGATGAAGCGAGGATAATATAGGAGTGCCGGAACGGTAAGAGCAGGGGAATAAGATATCCCTGAGGAAACCCGCCGACCAGTGGCATCGTCTCGGTTATGACAATACTTAAATATTTTTTTTATCGTATGCAGTACATATAAATAACATTTAGTGCTCTGTTAATGAAAACTTATCTTATGTGCTCTTCCTGTGTTAGGTTATCATGGCTTTAAAAAGGTACCTCCGAACTATTACATGCATGACTGTAAATATCGAGATACGCTAATGTGATGATGTTAGCTTACATGAAAGTATTCATTTCCTGCACATTTTTCCAAACTCCTACATAATGACAGCTGCTTGATTACAGTATGCGTAATCTGTGAATTCTGTTCTCAAAATCGCCCTGCAGCGTAAAAGAAATTATTTTCGAGACAACAATCCAGTTAATAGGAACAGCTAATGTGAGGGACTCTAATGCGAATATGCTGACCTGACTCGGATGACGCGATAAGTGTTGTGGTGATCCCTCAAAGTGATTATCTGTTTCAATTACAATATGTGAAAAGTAATGTTATTGCTAGTTGGTTTGCTGGTGGGTAGCCAAATATTTAATCAGTCTGAATGGTAATAATGAAAATTGTATTTTTATTGTGTGCATGGTTGATATGAATGGTAAAATGAAAACGATGACCAATATGTCTTGTTCGATATTTGTTGGTATAGCGAATGGTATGAGTTGCAGGTATGCATGAGATTAGCGCACATTGTACAATTAAAGAGTAGTAGTATAAAAGATAGACATGCGTCACACTTAGAAAATATGAAAAGTCATGTCCTAAATATAAAAAAAACGCCGAGTGACATAGGCCCTCCGCCCCCTCCTCTCTTCCATCTAGGACTCCAAATCAAATTTCTTTCTATATTAATTACTGCTGTATCTTCTACTTCCGCAGCGCCGAAAGACGTTTGTTTTACGTACATATTAAATTTACTTCGTTCACATCAGCCGACAGTAATAAATGAAACACAGTCCTTGTCGTACAATACAGTAAATACCAAAATACAGGAAGAAAATAATTTTTCAATTGAGTTCGAAGTAATTTACTATTTTCGATCTGGCTGATAGAAAATTCAATAAAATTAGTCGCACATTTTTTCTAGCTTTATTCACAGAGGGTCTCATAATGCGAAATAAATTATTTTATCGGCATTCTTATTTTCCTATTGTAAATAGCATTAATATTCCATAGTTATAGTAGGGGCCGCGGTGGTGTAGTGGTTAGATTACTTGCCTCCAACTTAGGCGAACCACGTTCGATTTTCAATGGGGTAATGCACGGATTTTAGCATGTGGGAGTCGTGCTGGACGATGCCGCTGATCGGCGGGTGTTTTCGGAAATCTCCCGTTTCCGTCGCCTGCTTCATACTCGCTCTCATCGGCACACAACACCTCGCCTAAATCTCTTCACTCACCCGCTCACAGAAATCCTATCCATCAGGTGTACTGAATATGTATGTGTATATATAAAAAAATTTTGCGGCATCATAGCTTACAAATATATTAATATATCAAGACTATATAAATACAAAATATGACCATACATATTTTTCTTCGATGCTAATCGACCACATTAGTGGCGTTGAGATCGGCTCGATAGAACAATATTACCATAAGTTAAAGAAATGTATAACACAGGTATCCTTTCAGTACAAGTTTGTTTTTACATATATTGGGAGAAAACGCATTTACAAAATTAATTTTAAACACTTGACTATTTTTTCATTAGCCAAAACAAATAAAATTTCATTATGGCGAATGAGGCGTGGTGAATGAGTGAGTAAAAATATTTGGGCAGCACATACATCGACTTTGAGAGTCTATGTCAAGCTTGTTAATTACAGGATTGCTAATTCATTACTATTTGGTAGAGCAGTTCCTTAGGTGAACATTCAATCAACTTTTGTTCGCATATGGCACACCGCATTTATCACATACATAAATATTGTATGAAGAATTTAATAAACAGTTAGTAGCTTCATGTAGTCTGGTATTATCTCTTCTTGTGAACATCTTGCTACAACACTTGCGCTCATTACATTTTGTGCGACATGGATTTCCATCACTCGCCGGCATTTGCGAAGCTGTAGAAGATACTGTCATGTCTTTAACCACCGCTTCCTCGTACATACTGTAACACAATCACAGTAGATAAATCTAGTCTTGATGATTTGCTTACCACCTTATCCATAACACATTGACAACCTTTCTACATTGAGTGTACTATAAAACCCTTTATATTTAACCGCACGAAGGAGCTTCTGGTATTTGCCTCAGGTGCTTGGTAGATGTCTGTTGGCAATGTAGCTGCCAAAATGATGATTGTTTGGCTGTAATATGGGAACTAATCTTGAAGTAGATCGCTATGTAACGCGTCGTCGTTTTTAAGACCTGCCACCTTCTATACAGCAGTCCATCTTTCAATGTTGGTGGCAACATTTTATATTTGTTGCTGCAGCACTCTCCTGATGAGCCTTAGACAAGCTTCTAAAATGTGGTATGGCTGTAACACTCTAGGCATGGGAGAAACTTGAGAATTTTTTCGTCCTGCGGGAGAGAAACTGGTAGTTGATTATTAACAGATCGTAATTCATACTGGACATACACGAGTAGTAGGCGCATTTGCATATACACGCGCAATTGCACATGTACGTCGACGTTCACACCCCCTGCTTCCCTTTCCGGGTTGGACTGCCAGAGATGCGAGAAGAGTGTCTGGCGGGTGTCGTGGGCTGGACTGCTGCCAGGATGAGCTTGCAGCGGCTGGTAGAAGGAGTGTAGGAGTACTGGGTTCGATCCCAGCACAGGGCAATTAGTAATTGTGTATTTGCACAACTAGTAATTACATAATGAGAGTAAATTCACATGTTCACTCTTCGACTGACAAACCACAAGTAAAATGGTTGGGAGGTTAGGGTGTGGGGTAAGGCGGTATAGGATGGCTGTGGGGAAGAGGGGGTGGTGTTAAGTTTTCGGACCTCTGTTCAAGATCTGGTTAAGGTAAATATTTTTAAATCATGTATCATTAAATATTGGTAAGGGTGTCTAGGGTTGAGGTTTCAGACCTCGGTTCGAGTCCCCATTAGGGCAAAAGAAGTTTTATTTTGTGTAATGACTAATTATGGGTAAAAGGATACAGGTTTAAGGTTTCGGACCTTGGTTCGACTTCCCCTCAAGGCAAAAAATAATTTTAAATTTTAAAAACATGAAACGACTATGTTGAAAGGGATGAGAGAAATAGGTAGTCCCTAGTTCGAGTACCCATTGAGGATAATTACATGAAATTACATACTTAGTACATATGTTGACTCTTTAGCTGCTGCAGAGAGATGAGATACTACCCCTGGGCTGCCGAAACATAAGTGACGATGTTGGAAGGGTTGAAGAGAGGGGTTGAGGTTTAGTCAGCCATATAAGGAGAATATGTATAAAAATATTTAATAATTAGATTAATCTGTCATGCAATGAAATATTTAATCATGCAATGGTTATGTACGAACTTGAATAATAACTTATTACATTTACCAATAGTCTATGTACATACTTGCATAATTAATATTTATTACAACAAACTCTAATTATACGTCCTATTGGTATAACTGCTAACTCGAGAATGACCCGAAATTTTATATATATATTTAGATTTTACCCCAACCCGATATAATGGAATCCCATCAGACACAAACTGCTAGCACACCAAGCAAGTCACTGCAGGTCCCAACATGTCCGAATGTAACCCACCCGCCGGGGGGAGGGGGAGGCAGACAATATTTTCTCCGGGAAAGATGTGCAAAAGATCGCTAGTACTCTGAAACGAGGAACAGTGAGGTTTGAATTACTGCCACATGAGGTCAGCACCATGGACAAGTCTGTCTCATTCTCTCTTTATACAATTTCTCGTCTGGAAATCTCCCCTTGTATAGCAAAAATACGTTTGTGTTTAAAATGACAGTGCATTCTCATTTACCACAATTTCTTTTCTTTAAACTAATTACTTCATTTCACCAATGTTTCATTCTAATAATCATGTGTTCGACATTTTTAAAAATATTTTCTCATTGGAATGTGTTAATATATACATAAGATGGAAATTATTTTAAAAACATCCTACTAGGAGTTTGAAACAACACAGCTTCGGTTCCCACATCTCAATTGGAATTACCCAAAGATAATAGTTTGAAAGTATAACAGTGAACAAGGCCTGTTGAGGACAATTAAATATTTTAATTGTGTAACAAGTTATGAATAAATGTCGAGAGTATTTGCATAATATAAACATGCCAGTAGTATTTCTATGATGAGCTGAAACTAAGAACCTATTGGCCGATGAAACACAGCTAATGAGGTTGGGAGGTAACTCTAGGATTGAGGAAATACTCCCTGCTGCATGTCCCATCAAGGATACTTAATTTTTATTCGTGTAGTGAATAAATACATGTAATTATTATTTACATAATGATAAAGCACCGAGATTAATTATAACATTAGTGTACAGCCTACTCGAAGCACTCCTAAATTTCAAATTGTCCCAAGATTCGGCATTATGTATCATTTATATGCCCGCAATGTTGTAATCATCAAACACTCTACAGATAAGGCAAACAAACTGTATGTTTTTCTATTACCTAACTGTGTCTACAATCCTCGTGGCATGATAACTGCTTCTTTAGCAAGTTTACCAGGGACTGCAGGTCACCCTTCCTATGCCAGTCTGTCTTCATCTCTTGAAAAGAGAACAACGCTCTCCACAACCTCGACAAGATGCAGGTGAGCACTTTAAATGGGGAAGGCTACAGGAATATTCATCTTCATGTTTACGATATCACAAACTGCATTAGACATATATTTTGTAAAAGTACACCAATATGAATATTTTTTTTCCAAAGTAAATTTTTTAACTTGTTATTAATAATAGTATTAAAAATTATTAACTCTCTTGGAAGAACACAAAACCTGCTTGCACCTATATATTTCGAAAATAAAGTTGACATTATTGTTATATACATATATATCGGTTCCTGAAGAAAGGGCCTCAGTCATGAAATCATCTAAAACGAGTTAACCCCATATTCATGGTTTCACATATTGTTTACATCTTTTTACAATAAAAGGGAATCAGTCAAGAGACTATTAAGTCGAATATCCGACTACAGAATTAGATAGTTCCATGTAGAATGGTCCTCAGTCAATGACTTAAGACCTTTATGCAGGGAAGTGTTGTTCACGCTCATGAATGTTGCCACTACTCTTTTGCTCCAAATTAACAGCTGAGAGTTAAGCGAGGTTATGTTTGCCTATAGACTGCAGGAGTGTACTTCATTCTGTTTGTTACGATTGTATTATTAGCTTCTTTGGCATTTTATTAGTATAGAAATTGAAGAAACCCCTACATTAAGGAAAAAAAAGGAAAAGTAATCCTTCTTCATGTGCAAGAAATATAACTAAGTAAGTGAACGTCAAAGGCGAAGAATATACAGATTACAAGGGGAAACTCGTGCCAGCCAAACAAACAGGAACACCTTGCAGGTAATAATTGCTTAGTATGATTTAGAGTAGTAAATACATAATGTCTTGATGTATTTTATAGTTGAGTATTTTACTGTTAAATTTTCACAGTCTACATAACTAAAACGTTTTGAACTTTTTTTCTATATGTAAGAGTAAGGACTATTTCAAGGGAATCAGTGAAGAGGACCAGCACGACATCATGACTCGGTTACATGATCTGTCAACAAAAGATGAGCACGATATATTTATTCTGTCGCTCATAGATGTTCACGATGTCAAACAACGCCGTCCTCGTAAAGGAAATGATGCACGAAAAAATGTAAAATCATTTAAGTACCACACATTTGTGGGTCAACAAAGGATTAAAGTGTGTCTTCAAGCTTTTCTATCTCTACATTGCATAACAGTTAAGAGAGTAAAACGATTAAGGAGCCTAAGTATCCGGGAGAAAAGTCCCAAAGATATGCGTGGAAAGAATTCCAGTGAAAATGTTATTCCAGCACAGACAAGGGTTCTTAATAAGGATCACATTGAAAGTTTCCCTGTAAATAAAAGTCGTTACTCTGGGAGATAAAGACAATATTTAGCTGCCAGGCTCAATTTGACAGTAATGTATCAGTTATTCAAGGACAAGCATCCAAACACAAATGTTAGCTCTCAGTTCTATGCCAAAATTCTTCAAAGAAAATTTCAGTTTATCGTACAGACGCCCCCAAGTAGATTGTTGCTGTGTATGTGAGGAATTAAAGTTGAAACTACGAATTCCTCATCTCAACGATGTTACTAAAAGGTGTGGAACAGCAGAGCTTTTGATTTACAACAGGCAATCCAATAAATTTTATAACCAAATGAAAGCAGATGCTGAATCGACGAACCAGCATCATATATTAACAATACGTTTTGACTACATGCAAAACATACAGTTCTCACAGGTTCTTGTTCAGAAGACATTCTGCCTGCGGCAATTAACGGTCAATGTTTTTGGCATTCATAATATAACTAACAACACTGCCAAAATATATATCTACGATGACGTCATCGCTAAAAATGGAACAAATGAAGTTTGTTCATTTTGTGTGACTACTTGAAGGATGTCCCTCCAGAGATTACTGAAATACATTAGTACTCAGATAACTGCATTGGGCAAAATAAGAACCATTCATTATCTAGAATACTTTTAGCAATGACTGACACCCGGCATTTCAACAAAATTGAACACTTCTTCCCATAAGAGGCCATTTCTTCATGACATGCGACCGAGATTTTGGTATTATTAAGAGATACATCAAACGCCATGACAGATTTTTCAGTGAGCATGAACTCATAGAATTAATAATAGTATCCAGCAACACACGCAAATTTATTGCCAAAGAAATTACTTCTGCAGACATTTCAGATTTCATGAAATGATGCCAGCCGTAGTATAAGAATAATTGTATCTAAGAAGAAACGTCTTGCAAAAGTCTGCAACGGAACAAAAAAAATTCACTGTGGTATTAGTAACATGATGCATTTGTCCTACAATACTGAGGTAAGAGGTACCATTGTAGCACGAGAATTTATAAATGGATTTGTGAGCTATACATTTCGTCTTGCACAACCCGGGAAACCAGTACCATACTTTCCTACGGAACAAGCCTACATACCAGGAAAGGTTTCTTTTGAAAATGGCAAAAATCAATTATTTACATAAACTTCTTCGCTTTGTGCCTGACGAACATCAAGACTTTTACAAGAGCATCGTTCAGTAGCTTTCTGCTACTAAATCACACGATGAAGACGAGTAAGAAATTACATTATGTGATAGAAATGAAAATGACTCACAGTAGAATGTTTAAAACCTTACTGACTTTCATGTTTGTTCGGTAATATGCATACAGTGTGAAATGCAATTTTTGTAAATAATATTATCGTTTTTGTCAAAAATTCTAGTAATTAAAGCATTTCAAGTTATTTGATAATCCAAAATTGCCTAATCATGCAGGAAGGGCATCAGTCAATATATTTTGAAAAATCATAGAAGTCAAAGTACTATTATTGAAATTATTTTACCCATGCAAAATCACACACATTTATTCCATTATTTGTATGATTTTTCCCACATTTTGTGACATGATAGTTTAGTAGTAAAACAGGTTTTTTAGTTATCTAGTTATCTGAAAACAATGTCTGGTAGACTTAGGCCCTTTATGCAGGGACTGATTCATATATATGTAAGTAATTTGCGTATCGGGAACAACTAAACAATCATATAAGGAGGAAGTAAGTATCCATTAAACTCGGAACATATTTGCAGACACATGCCATAACAATATTGTTTAAGCTTCAAAAATACTAAGCATTCAACATTAAATAATTATTTAAAAGTAATGGATACTTTATCAAACATTCGGTCGAAGAGATGTTTATTTAATATATAGTGTATTACCAGCCATGGTGATATCGAAGTGTAGTATTTTAACAAGAGAAATATACCATATCGATGATAAGTTTCGCCAAGGGATGCATAACGCAGAACAACATGAAGAGAGAAGGAACACCCTGGCGTGAAGGATGACCACTGCGCGAGGTTTATGAGAACACGGGGGGGTTGGGGGGGGGGGGGGCTGACACCAGTTGCAGAACACCGACAGAGGGCAACTGCAGGGATTATCATTCTTCCTGCACCACTTTTCCAAGACACACCGCCCCGCACAGGCGCCTCAGGAGGCGAGTGACTGGCACCACTTCTTACACTTTGGTTTTGTCAATCATTCGTGTGAACAGAGGGATATAGCGATTTCCAACACCACTTGCCTCGCATATAATTACCTAAACATGATCACAATCTTGCAATAAAAATCTCCTTTGACATAATTAATTAAAATATAAAATAAGTCAGCAACATTTTTTTTATTTGATCTTTATCCAAGGCTCTACCTAATAAAATTATAATAGACTGGAATCCATTACACTACAATTCCTGTTGTGATTGATGTATGAAAAACCAATTGCCTAAATCATCCTAGGGTTAGAGGAAATATTTTTGTAGATGTATAAATATTTTGCATTCTGTCACCTCAAATATTCCACATCTCATAATCATATCTCGCTACTTACACTAATATTCGGTCATTTTTTTAATGCCCCTCCCCCCCCCCCCCCCCCAATTACAGTATTCGTCCAACAGACAACCAAACGTTTTTGCACTTCTACATCATTCAGGGTTGAAGGAGACTTACTTTTTGCTGCATCCGTCTCCCGCTAAATCTTACACCAACTCCTCGATTAAGTTGTGGCTGTGACAGTAACACTTCCATGAAAACCCTCTAGATATGGAAGATACGAAAACCTACTTACATGATCTTTTAAATACTGTTATCACTACAGAACAAACAGTTTATGTGCACCATCTTAACTGTCTCAATATATGTCTGAAAATTATTTGCCAAGTGTGGGATTCGAAATCATGTTCCCCCTCTCAGGAAATCACACCTTAAATCTAGCGCCTTATATCGCTCGGCCAAACTGACAAATTTTGATTTTAGTGTGGAAATTTCAGAAAAAGTTTTTAAATGAACATTCAAACTTTCCATCGTAAAACATTCTTCGCAAGTTAACGATCGTTTAATTTTTTTTTTTAACTCGAATATGATTAGTAAACACACTAACATTTTTTCGCAAGAATAATTTTTTAATATTTTTCTCAAACATATAAATTTTTGACATATTCTCAAATTGTGAAATAAAGGAAATAACCTCTCGCATTATATATACAGTTGACGATTGTATGTACTTTATTCTAAAGTAGTTGGAGGCGACATATTCTATTCGATAGCTGTTGTTAAGAAAAAAATAGAAATAACCACATGTTTTCCTCACTTCATTGTCTTTCTTGGAAACAAACGAAAGAATATTATACATCGATATACTTTCAACTGAGGATATCCTGGAACAAACCCTCATTTCATGTCGAAGCGTATTGCAGTTAAACTTAAAGCTTATATGACATTACTAGTATTGAAATCCCAGCAAGAGTGTAACCTTTGCAGACTCTAACATTTCAAACATTGTTGTAGATGGCAATTACGGATACTGCAACATTATCGTTCATTAAAACATAATTTTCCCAAATCGAGATACTCGTTCTCATAATAACAGCACTTTTGATTGCGAATTTATTGTTTACTGTAAACATTCTTCTGAAGAAAGCATATCGAACATATTATCTTTTAACTTAGGAGACTATGAGGGAGGATCCAACACCTTGACTGCTATTGTTTCGTGTAGGTATTTAAAAGTTTTCCACTGGAAAATATCTAAAAATTCGCTTTTGCTAATCATTACATGGAACACACATACAGAAACAGAATCAAGTAAATAGTCACACACCAAACATTTATAATTTTCACGAACTTAGTAACTTACGAGGAACAAAATGTCACATATGAAAATAAACACCAGGAAAATTAAACTATTATTATAATTTATAATGTAAGGTGAAAAAATGACATTTATGAAATACTTTTTAAAAATTGTTAGACATGAACAATATTGAATACAAGAAACAAACAATGTTTCTATCTTGATCCTCTATCATGCGAAGGCAATTACTATATTTATACCTGTATTATGAAGGACGTGGGTTCAAATACCTTCCATAACATCCAGAGTAATTTCTTTTCCTCGGTGGGTTCCCAATTCACTCCAGACGAATGCTGTTATGTGTACATATTACACACCATACCACATGTCTATAGCAGAATAAATATAGTTAACCACTTCCCATCTCGCAGAGGGATATGATAGAATGCGAATTCCAAAACATATAGATATTTGATTGGTAAAAATCGTTATCAAAACTAGAATGGAACATATTTACACTCCTGGCAAACATTTCCACATAAATTGTCTGCTCATATGGTTTCACTAGTAAACTATATGTATAGTAAATTTCTGCAAACGCTCAAATATTTTATGTAAAATATAGTGTATATATATTTATGCATGTGTATACATTTCACACCTGTTTAACAGTAGTTGCTTTTAATTATAATAATATGTCTATGTATGTAAGCGAAAATATATAATTACCTATATTTCGAAATCGCATAATATATGCTTCCACACTGAATGTATTTGTTGAGTGAATATAATAAACATTTAGGTTAGTGTGTATATTTGGTAGAAAACATTGCGTCTGATTGTGTTGTTTGTAAATGTGTATCTCCCAAAATATACATACGCCTGAAAAATAAATTCAACAGCAAACATTACATTATAGCATATTTTAAAAATAATTTTATCCAGAATGGTGTATAGGAGGTGTCATGGTTATAATATACATATTTCTTATATAAATTTTTCTGTTGTAAATAAAGGTGTACGGTTGATTAAAGCTAGGAAGGTAAAATGTTTGCTAGAAGGAGAAAATGTTTGCTAGGAGGGACAAAATTTTTGTTAGGGAGGGGCAGAATAATTCCTAGGAGGGACAAAATGTTTGCTAGGAGGAGCAAAATGTTTTCTGTTCGGAAAATATGTTTACTAGGAGGGGGCAAAATGTTTGCTAGGAGGGGTAACATGTTTTTGCTAGTAGGACAAAATGTTTGCTTGTAGGGACAAAATGTTTGCTAGTTTGGCCTAAATGTTTACTTACAGGATGGGGAAATGTTTACTAAAATAGGCGAAGGAAGGGGCAAATTGTTTTGCTAGGAGGGCAAAAAGTTTTTTTTCAGGAGGGGAAAATGTTTGAATATAGGATAGATGAATTGGAATACGCAAAGGAAACTACAAATCCCGTCTATCTCATCTGGTTATTACTTTAAATAATATGTATTTTGCATATAACACTTATTAAATAATAATCACTTGCTTCAATTTGGGATGGGAAACCTTTCAATTTCGAGAATAGGATTCTGTTATATCTTGACACTCTCAAGAATATTTTCTGTAATATATGCGTGTTTATATTAAGAGAGAATATTTTCTTCCCACTCACATCGGTTTCGTTTAGATGAGAAATAAACGAATTAAAATTTGTTTGATGAATTTACTATATTGTGTATTTTTGGTAAGAGGCGAGTGGTTTGTTCGCTTATCCATCAGAAACTTAGGCATTATGTTTCTTGTGTGATGATAGATATATGTAATGTTGGAAAGAAAAGTGCAGATGATATTTTCTTAATTAGATTACATTCTTATCTAATCCACATGGATTCAGGGTGTATATGGAAATTTGTGGTTCCTATTTTACAAAATTCACGTTAAAGTGTTTTTGAGGATGGTAAACATATTATGTTCCTGTTTTGATAACGATTTTTACTAAGCAAAAATAGATATATGTTTTGGGATTAACATTCTATCATATCCCTCTGCGAGATGGTAAGTGATAAACTATATATGCTCTGCTATGGAAATGTAGTATGGTGTGTAGTATGTTCACTTCACAACATTCGCCTGGAGTGAATTGGGAAACCATCAGGGTTAAGAAAGAACGCTGAATGTTTTGAAACGGATTCAAAATCACATCCTTCCAAATACAGGTATAAATATAGTTATTTCCTGCGCATGACAGAGAAGTAAGATAGAAAAAATGCTTATTTCTTTTACGTAAAATTTGATGTGAGAGAATTTTTTAAAGAGTTTTTTTATAAAGGTAATTTTTTCACCTTACATGATACATTATAATAATAGTTTAATTTTCATGGTATTAATTTTCATATATGATATTTTGCTCCTCGTAAGTTACTAAGTTCATGAAAACTATAAATGTTTGGTGTGTGACTATTTACCTCAATATGTTTGTGTGTGTGTGTGTTCCGTGTAATAATTGGTAAGAGCGAAATTCTAGGTAATTTCCAGTGAAAAACATATAGACCCTACACGAAACAATTGTAGTCAGGGTGTTGGATACACCCTCTTAGTCGGGTATGCTAAAATATAATATGTTGGATATGCTTTCTTTAGAAGAAACTTCACAGTAAACAACGAATTCGCAAAAAGGAGTGATGTTATTATGAGAACGAGTATCTCGATGTGAGAAAATTATTTTCTAATGAGCGATAATATCGCAGTAGCCGTAATCGCCATCTACATCAATGCTTGGAATGTTTGTGACTGCAAGAGGTAGACACTTGCTTTAATTTTAATGCTAGTAATGTCATATAAACTTTAAGCATATTCGCAATATGCTTCAACATGAAATTAGGTTTGTTCCAGGATACCCTCAATTGAAAGTATATCGATATATAATATTCCTTCGTTTGTTTCCAATTTCCTTGAATAGAATTCGTCACCACCAACTACTTTAGTATACGAATACATAAACTTGTCATCAGTGTATATATGAGAGAGGAAATTTTATTTATTTCGGAATTTGAGAAGACATCAAAATATGATATGTTTGGGCAAAGTGTTTGAAATTAATATTCTGGCAAAACAATTTCAAAGTGTGTTTACTAATCATATACAGGTTAAAAAAATCGTTAAGTTGTGAAGATGGTTTTGGAATGGAAAACTTGAATGTTTATTACAAAAACGTTTTCTGAAATTTCCAGATTAATACAAAATTTGTTAGGGGTTCCCCAGCATTGTAAGGTGCTGGATTTAATCTCTGGCCCCTGTAAGATGGAGCATGACTTCGAATCCCATACCTGGCAAAAATTTTTCCTATATAAATTGAGACAGTAAAGACGGTTAATACAAACTGTTTGTTCTGTAGTGATAACACCATATAAGTGTGCATCATGTATGTAGGTTTTCACATCTCCCATGTCTAAAAAGTTTTCATGGAAGTGTTATTGTCTTAACGACAACAATCTAGGCTTGTATAAGTGATCAAAATTTTTTTAATAATGCTTAAGATTATTATGGTGTCGTGGAGGAAGATAAATTGTAGTAGAACAATTAACGACTATCACATCACTCAATGAACTGTGAATCCTCCATATATTGTCATCAGTACCAGTTAAGGCAGCATATGTGGAGGCTTGATAATTGATGTGTGTATATGTATATATATATACATATACATATGGCAAGACATCTGGTTCCTTAGAGGCGAAACAACCTTTATCCTGGGCTGCATTGCAGCCATCAGTGACTGAGAACATGTTATTGCCTCCTGACAACTGCTTTGTTTCACTAAAAAATTAATAAACTTATCAATATTGCCCAATTCATTGTCACTAATTGTCATTTACCACGAAGTCTACAAATATGAATACTACTGTTCACAGGAAGTGGTTAACAGGATAAGATCCCACCTAAAGAGTTTCATGTGCAGCAATATCTTCAGTGCTACAATAAGTTTTTTATTTTTATATCTAGACACTATCAAATCCCACGAAATATGGAAGCTAGCTTCCGAAATTGGAAGAGCTTGAATCAAACTCAGCAGTTCACTTTCAAAGAACAAATTAACAATTTTCTCAGCTGAATAATGACTAGAATGATCTGATGCAAGTGTTGTAAAAAGATAACTGTAACTCATCTAACCTTTCAAATCTCCATCGAAAGGAGGGAGATGAATTTTGAGAAGTGCTGCATGGGAACTTTTAGGGATCGCAATAGGAATATCGCCTTCTTTATTTTCACTGATGAGTGTTCCTACCATCGCCATTACTGTGAAGTATTATTCTTCGAAGCTTGTCGTATGTGCCGAAGGTTTTCCAGTAATGGAGTCCTTTTTTTCCCCTAGGCCGCATACACCGCAATGAACATATTTTCAAATGTTTTAATCACATTATGAATGTAATACATTCAAAACAAAACTAAGTTAATTTGCCTCAGGTTGTATCTTACTGCCTGGAGGAGACCAAATTCATGTTTTGCAATCCACTTAGGTAAAGTCAGATGCGCTGAAGCAGTATTTAAGTTAGATATTGTAGCGAAGAAATGTGTAAAGGTCGCAGCGCTAACTATACTCTGTACCACCTTTGCAGTCGCCACCATCTTATTCACACGACCTTGCTGCAACATGTGATGAAACTAAGTGAACACTGCCATTTTAAAGTACTTCCAAAGTTCACTGCTGGTTGAAATTACATTTCTCACAATTTGCAACGTAACCAAAACTGGAACATCACGTGTTTCTCAGCCATCACCACCGTTGTCACTAACACGAACCTTAAAGAACACAGAAACCAGAAATTTCTGGCCAGGAGAGGCAAAATGTTTGCGCCAGTGTGCATGTGGACTGTATTTTACAGAATATTAAAATGAAAACTGTAGCGCGCCCCATAGCACAATTCACTAGTCCTTCATGTCGATGCGAATAATATTTGATGGCACTACGATGTCTGGATACGCGGATAGCCACACGGGAAATTAAAATGAAATGTTCGAAACTATTTAAAGTCACACAAGTATACGTACACACTGCACCAGTTGTTAAACTGCAATATGTTGTGTACACATGTGCCGACATGGACCTTGTTGCTGAGAGGCGTGATGTCACTGACTGGCGAATGTCCTCCCAACCAGTTGTTGGCTAGTGCCACCATTCTGCTCGCATGTACGTCTGGGTTCCGCAGTTTCACGTCTGTAATATTTTTTTGTTACGCTGTGGTCGAGCCGAGGCCCTCGGGTCCTGTTCCAGTGCAATACATGTAACAGAGGTAAGAGAGTCTACTTAATATTTTCATGTCTGGCTATGCATTAACACACCGCAGGTTGGCATATATATATATATATATATATATATATATATATATATATATATATATATATATATATATATATATATAACGAACTAATGATATATGGATTACAGTATTCGAATTAGCCTTAATTCGGGGAAAAAAATACTTGCTGGATGAATTTGAAATATTTAAGTATAAATACCGATTTAATAAACCATACTCAGCATGGTTTTAATAGTTAGACATTTGCCTTAGTGCTCTTTGACTTTGTACAGTCTATTTGACTTATAATATAGAACGTTTATATGATAAATTCAAGATTTTTTAATGAGAAAATATCGATTTAATGCATTTAATATTCAAAGTAATAAAACAGGATGTTCATTTGGATTAATCTGGACTGTATGATCGATTATATTGGTTATACAAAAGGAAAATGTTTTATTATGTTAAGGAATATAACGTTTCTATGGAATAAAATTATCGATGTCATATTTTTTGTAGCTGAGGGTCAAATTTTTGGGGGCTTAAGGTTCATTGTACGTTTGATTTTCCTGGTAACAAAAAAGCTGCCGATATAAAAATGATTTAAAGTAAATTTTAATATTTTCAATTAAAATGCCGACGGAATAAATGTTTGAAAGCGTAATATAATGTATGTAAACTTTCGTTTTATAATATTGATAATTGATAAATATGATATTTTACCAATAATTTAAAAATAAACATTATGCAAAATCGGTCCTTTTTATTTTTATAAAAACATATGTAACAATTTTTTTTTTAAACACAGTAATAAAATCGAATATTTAGATGGAATACTTTTGTGTAAGTTCAATTTTACCAGTAATTAAGATCGAGTGACAAAAATCGTTATAAGAATTATTTATTCAATAAAATTATCGATTTATTAAATGTTAAAAGCTTCGTAATGAAAGACGATACATTTTTTACTTCGTATATACTTAATTTCAACATTTAGGTTTCCATATGTATAGCTAGCTCAGTCAGCTAGTACTCCTGCCAGCGCGTGTTTTGTTACAAATCAAAACCCCTGTTCTCCTAATGAAGGGCGATGAATCTACCATAGGTGTAAGGCATCCGTAATAAAAACCACTATTCGTCTATTCGTTGCTTAACCACAAGTTGTTCCTTATATTAATAACGACAATCCTTAAAAACCAGATTTTTAAGGGAACATTGCTCCCTTAATAATCGCATTAAGGAATAGAAGGCACATATGTTTACGTTTAATATTTTCGTCAAGAATAACTTGCCGGAGTTTGTCTGTGACATTTAGTAACACGTATTAAAGTTAAAGTTTGTATAGGCCGTTCACGATAAAGTGAGCACTTTTTAAGACCCTCCCAACTTGCATTAACCGCTAATAAATATATCTTATTGCAGTCTCAGGCATTAAATGTTGATGGTGGTAAAATATTTACACTGTGTTTATTGGTCACATTGCAATGTTTATATTAAAAAGCAGCAGGAAGATGGAAATATAAATAGAGGAGAAATCTATAAGGGCCTTAAAAAGTGCTCACTTTACCGTGAACAGCCTATACGTATGTATTAATGTAAGTATCTTTATACTATACGCATTCGCATGCCGTTTGATGGATCTGAACCAAATTTGGTAGAAGTTACCTTCAATACCAACATGAAATACTGTGTAAGACAAAGTTGAATTTGGACCCCCATTGGACCGGAATCCTCAAAAACGTGGTCGTATCTTTCCATACTCGTATTGCGCCTGAAATCCCTGATATGGTGTCGTGTATATCTCATTGCCCTCATACGGCCGGGCAACGACGGGTAGTTCTGCTAGTGACAGTAAAAATAATACCTTTACGAATAAAATAAAAATATTAATACAGTGTTTGAGGAGTCAAATTGTTCCCTTGGATGAATTTTATGGAATTTTTCTGAAGTTGAGAAAGAAAACCTCTCAGGCTGAACCAACTTAATAGTAGTTAACGCCATTGTCTCACCAATATCTTCTTGGATGGGAATCATTAACCTTATAGGATGACCAAACACTCTCGAAGATTATGTGCTATTAGACGAAGTCAATTCATATGGGAAGATGAAAATAAAATTTTTTTAATAAAACTGCTTGCGAAATTTTTTTTTGTCGATTTATTTCGCTTCAACAAGTAAAAATCCCGATGTTCGTGTGTCCTTCAATGTCTGGTTAGATTGCCAGAAACCTCCCAAAATGATAAAAAGAATCGTCCCACACACTAAAAGATAAAGTTGAAGTTTCAGTTTAAGTTTTCTTAAGGTATTTTCGTTTTACTAAAAAAGAAGAACCACCTAATGTTTGGCCAGTCATTGGTTATTTTTTTCGCATTTCGAACCAAGTGTTCTGGACTATGGGTTTACTGCTGAAAGTAATCTTGTTTGTAGTCTCTTTGCCCATGTGAGTTATTGGTAATGTTCCAAACCATACCGTATTTGCAACATAACTCAGTGATCAAGAATATACCGAATTTCAGAGTCAAACATTGCATTGGTTATTGCACGGTTTACACACATGCCTCCCGACTACAGTATATAGAATCACAAGAACATAGTGCTAGTGAATGAGGACTGCTTTTGGGAGCTCGTCACCAGCCGTCCTCGCCACACATTTTTCGGAAATCCTCTGGCGGGAAATTGCGCAAGCCTGGTCTTCGGGAAATAAGGAGCGTGTTTGGTAGATAGTTGCGCTATTATGATGGAATGCACATGCCGCTGGACTAGAAAGGAAAACTATTCATTAAGAGTGTGCAATCGTGGAGTGCGCAGGCCGACATCAGTGTGTGTTCTCTCGTGTCTGTTTAGTTCAAGCAGCTTGGAGACACATACCTCGCGAAGAGAATTCATCACAATACAAATCTGAGCTATGCTTATTCACGGTCATAGTTAAATATAATTACAATAGGATAAAAATAATCTGCCTTAGGTTCAGTTAAGATATTGAAGTTCGCTGAATAAAATTCCACAATACACAATTGTAACACAATATATATCAACGTCTGATAATGCCATCGCCAACTGAACACAAACGTGAATGGTTTGCGGAGGATCACGAATTGAGACCAACTAGACCCGTAAGACCAGGTCTGCACAGTTTTTCCTAAGAGAATTTGCAGATCATATTAGAGGTATGGTGAATTGAGGACTTTTCGATAACTCCAAAGGCCAAACCTGCACAATTTTGCTCAGAGGATTTCGGAATCGTGTGGGAAACTTTTAGCGTGCACGGCCACGACAGACTCTTGGAGAAGAGTTTTGCCAGCAAGGGCGATGGGTTCGAGACCACGCACCACGTATTGGCCTCTGAGTAGTGAATGGGAAGGTTTCCCTGAAAGTCCTGGTATTCACACATCTTGTCTTGTAGCACGACTATGTGGGGCAAAAAATTTTAACCACCTCACAGATCTTATAAGTCCCTTTAAATTGTAAATGTTGATCTTAACACCATGTCATGGCGATAACAGCTCATATTAGATTGAATGGTGAGTGAGGGTTTGCAGCGATAAGGCTTTAAAAATGATACAATGAGTGGTATTGATGGTGGCCACATGATTGTCTTAGAATACTGGCAGTGTCACTACTAGGGCTAAATGTATTCGTTATGGTTGTGTTGAGAGTAGTAATCTTTGTGGCAATATTGGTGGTAGCGCTAATGGTTGCGGCAAAACATTTGGTGCAAATAGTAAATTCCTCACAATTGGGGGCAAAATAGTTTGGGTAATACTAATTGCTGTACAGATAACAGCAATTGTGGTTGCTGGTAGATATAGCAGTACTGCTGGAGGCAGCAGTGGATATACTGGGTGGGGCGGTGATGCTAGTAGTAGAACTCACTATAATTTCTGAGAAAATAGTGGTGCTAGCAGTAGTAACATTTACGTATATGGTAACAGAAGTGGCAGTTTTACTGACAGCGATTATGGTAATAGTGGTAACAGTAGTAATAAAATATGCGTTGAGTGAAATGGAGAATACTAAAAATGAAGTTATTCAGAGATCCTGTAATGCCCGGTTGCACCAACATCTTCCCCGATCCGAGATCGAATGATCCTAGTTCCAAACCAGAATCCAGTTTGGTCTTGGTTCCAATGTAGGAGTTTTGCACCAACGAAATTTCATGATTCTGGATTTCCGATTCGTCGATCTTGGTTCCAAAGTGAGAGATCGAGATTAAGTATGAAACATATTTTGCTATTGGTTCGTAATATATGTTATGGAAATAGGCGTATTTTTTACTATAGATAGAACTAGATGTGCGATGTTTAGTTTGTTTTAAGTGTATTATTGTTGTACGAATTTTACTGAATAATATTCAAGTGCGTATAATGCTGTTTTAATTTCCCAAGAAAACAATCGAACGTAGTTCTATCTGTTGACGTATTTTCAAGCTGTATTTGTCGACGATGGCTGCTGATCTCGGATCGAGATTTCAAACCACCAATTTCGTGTGTTCTAAGTGAACTTTATCCCGATCTCCAGTCCAGCTCTGAACTCGAATGGTGCAAACAGTTTTCTGTGTTGATCTTAGATCCGATCTCGGATCGAGTTTCAAACCACGATGGTGCAACTAAGCGTATGTGAAGTGAGACGGAAACGTAGTAGTAAAAAATTACAAGGTTCGAGGAAATATGAGTAACAATAAGAAGACTCTCAAGGTGATGCAAGGATGCCTCATGTCAGACATGCGGGAATGGAAGGTCTGTGTATCAGGAATGGGGTACTGACTGACGGTGTGGGAGGTAGGTGCAGGTAAGTTGTGGGAGACGCACCGATGAGCATATCTGTGGCGGCGAGCGATGCGATGAAGTAGTTGCTGGGCTGGCGGATGGCGCGGTCCACGATGAAGGCGAGCAACACGAGGATGTTGCCTCCGACGGTGAGCACGATGCAGATTGCGAGGCAGAGCGCGATGAGAACGGTCTGCCAGAGCTCGAAGGGCGGCAGCACGGGGCCGAGGGCGGGCGCCGTCGACTGCAGCTCGACGTCGGGCCAGGTGGAGGCGTTGGCGAGGGACGCGTTGCCGCCCAGCCAGTCGTCCCATGGCGGGTCCGGCACCCACAGCGGCCTCGCCGAGCTGCCGTTGCCAGCCTCCAGGCACTCCACGCCTTGGTACACGATCCGGCACAGCCTCTCCCTGCGCCGTAGCTTCCTGCACATGCACGACACACCACACCCTCACCTACATGCACAACACACCCTCCGCACAATACACCACACCCTCACCTATGTACACAACACACCACACCCTCACCTACATGCACAACACAGCTGGAACAACTACATACATCCACTCACAACTCATATACACTCTTAATACATACAGGCGCCAGTCGTATGGGATCAGTGGCGTTTATTCTATAGATGCAAGGTAAGCAATGCTTGCCCTATACATATTGGACATGCGTGATCCTGTATAGTTTCCGCCTTAACTTTAAACACATTTAATTCTGAGTTTCCCGTTTCCGATTCGAGAAACAGAGTTTTCGTAACTCCCCGTACCGTACACGCATAGTTCTACTATATGGTACTTATTTCCACAAACGGGAGCGACTAGTGATGAATCGAAATCGCAAGCAACAACACGCCACATGCTCGACCACGTTCCTTCAGCAGAGTAAGCAGTCAGTCTGTTTTCGTCCTCCAGTTCTACAGTTTTCCTTGGAAAGTGGATGAAAGTGTTCGTGAAAACGGGAGATTTCTTATAATTTGTAATGCGCTCTCTAAATAATATTCAGTTTTTTATTATTATTACATTGATTTCGTTTCCGTTTTTATAACTAATGTTAGGTAGCCCTTATTATAAAACGGTAAATATATCTGGAAGAGTAAGCAAGGTTGGAAGTTGCGTTTGTTAGTATAAATTGCTTACCCTGTAAAAAATCTCACTACACGCCACTGTATGGGATCTTGTTACTGCCTTAAATGTTTTACCCTAGATAGTACTGGAAACAGAACCGTCAGTTGTAATCATAAATTTATGTACCGCCTCTACAGCAGTCCACACTCTTGCTGCTTCAATACACTTGCTTGAAACTAACAGACTTATTTTAAATTATGTTGTCCAATGTTCAGCTAAGAAATTCCAGGGCTCTGTGCTGTACTTTAGCACAGAACACTCGTTATATTATAAGTGAAGATAAGCAATAAATTTACTGTTTGGCTATCTTAATATGAACAACTCATAAATTATAAGAGTAGGAGAGTTTAGAAATAGGACTAAATTACCATTATCTAAAGTTAATAATAAGAAAGATGTATTTATTTTAATGTCAAAATACTTCAGAGATGAGAAGATAGATTGATTAATCCCTACGAATATATGGAATCAGGGAAAACAAATATAAAAACATGAAAATATATTTAAATACATATTTAAATATATACAGAATTATGATAAAAAAAATTATATTATGTGATGTGTTTAGATGAAAATAATTTATATGGTTGGACACTTTCAGAATTTATCATATTTTGGAAGTTAATTTCAAATATCCAAGGAGATTGCCTTCCAAACAAAGATTGTCACCTAACTCAAGAAGGAAGATATAAATAAACAACTGTAAAAAATAACCAGAAGCATGTTTTCCATTGTAGAACATTAAATTATACATTAAACAGGACTCAAGTTAAAGGTTTACAAAGCATAAAATTGAAACAATCCAGAGGGCTTCAAAAGTAGTGACACAGGGGGCAAGACGGGGTCGTGAGGAAAGACGTGTTACCTGTCTATTTGTCTGCATGGTGCTACCACCTCTCGGTAAGCGATAGAATCTTGAAGAGCAGGTGAGGCTGGATCTGCCCACATTATGAAACAGTTCACTGTAGCATTTTGTAGCATGCGGTAGTAATTTCTCTGTTTCTCGCTGTTGTGATCTTAATTTTATTCACATTAGAAAAGCCAACAGGTAAGCTAAAATATTAAATTTATAAGTTTTTGTATATCATTGCTTACAGAATTTTGTAAGCTATTTATTTTCGTAATCATGGAACTGATTTATAAAAGTGTTAAGATATTATCTTTCAGTTATATTTAATACACCACTTGGGGCAAGACGGGGAAGTCCCCATCTTACCTCTTAAAACTTCCCCATCCCCCCTCCTTAAAAATATCACCATCTTACTTTTGATAAATTGCTGATATATTTCTGATTTGAAAACCATGCCTCCTGTCTTGCCGCAGCAAAGTAGAGCTTACAAAGTAAACTTGTAAGGGTTTGGTGAAAGGGAGTTTAACATTAATAGAGTTCCATAATTTCACGAAGAATATTATTGCATTGAAAATTTTGGTTATGGTGTATCTACAAGCTTTATTATGGTTGTCAAGATTGAATTATTTGATTAGCTAATTTAATCGAAAATCAGAGAGTGTCCTCACCAGGAATCGAACCCCCATAATTTTGATGGGAAGCGAACGCTCTATCTGCTACACCACTTTAGCCCCCACAATTGTTACAGCAGTGCTTGTTTTTCTTGTAAACATTTCCTTCCTTCCCGGGGGGGGGGGGAGATGGTATCCTTTTATGCAGGCCTACGTTTTAGGCATTTTATTTTCAGACAAAATGGTACGGGAGTATAAAAGAAAGACAGAACGATAGAGCTGGTCCGAAGAGTCGATGCGAAAAGCTATTGAAGAAGTTGTACAAGAAACTATGGGTTATCGCAAGGCAGCTGCTGTTTTTGTCATTCCACAAACAACACTGGAGAGGAAGGTGGCTCTGTTTTATCAAGATCCTCATCAGCAGCTCAAGGTAAGTTTGGGACCGCTTCAGCCTGTGTTTAAACTTTAAGAGGAAGAGGAGTTGGTTGGTTCCCTTAAGGAAATGGAAGGCATGTTGTTTGGTCTAAGCACAGCTGATATAAGAAAATTGGCTTTTCAGTTAGTTGTGGAAAATGACAAGAAACACACGTTTCATATAGAAAAAGAAGATGCTGGCTTAGACTGGCTAATAGGTTTTATGAAGTGACACCCAGAATTATCTTTTCGAAAACCGGAAGCTACTTCCGCAGCGAGAGCTATGAGCTTCAACAGAATTGTGGTTTGTAAATTGTTTGAATTACTAGGGCAGTTGTATGACAAATACAAGTTTACTCCAGACCGAGTGTATAATTGTGATTAAACAAGCGTGTTCTCACTGCCAAAGTTAAAATCAAAAATCATCTCTGTGAAAGGGAGGAAGCAAGTTGGGGCTCTAACATCTGCAGAGAGAGGGCAAACAGTAACTGTCGAAATTTGTATTAGTGCATCAGGAACTTACATAGCACCGATGATGATCTTTCCTCGGCAGAGGATGAAGGACGAATTGATTGATTGTTCTGCACCTGGAATTTGGGCAGAATGTCATCCTTTAAGCTAGATGCAGTCACATATATTCTTCGGTGGTTCAAACGGTTTGTGCTTTTAACGCCCGCCTCCAAAGAAAACCCTGTTCTACTTCTATTCGATGGCCATGCTACGTACACAAAAAATTTTAAAATCATTAATATGGCAAGATAAAACGGGGTTATCTTGCTCTGTTTCCCGCCACACTGCACCCATCGCCTCCAGAAACTGTATGAAACATTCATGAAGCGACTTTAAAATAAACATTGTTTTTGGTTCAAAGCTAGCTTCAATATTTGTCTATAAGTGATTATATTCGTCATATATTATTAATCATTCCATTAGACAGAGTGTAATTAACATATATGGTGTTTATTGATTGGAATTATGTGATATAGTACCTATAATAATTTTAACTTTTATATAATGTTGCTTTTTTGAACACCTAGCATATCTGGTAATCTACCACCAAACTTATTGTTAAATTTGTATTTAACTCTTATTCTGTTTCCTATATTGTCTGGTGATAACTCTATGTCAATAGTTAAACGTATGTCTTATGAACTGATACTTCCTTTCTGTAAATCGATATCATAGTGACCTTTAGTAATAATAATTTTATGATTAGTATAAGTTATTGTTGAGTCGTAATTACCGTTGTTAGAAATTAAATATATTCTATGAGACCAAATCAATAAAACAGAGTGAGTGCTATGGCGGATATCATAATCAAATTTATTCTTTAATGCAGAACTATTATTTGTTAACTTAAATACCTTATTATCCATAGTACAAAATTGCCATATATTTAATGAAAATTGACTCTGTTCTTGGTGTTATTGTGTATCAAAGAACTAATAAATAAAAATTATGTGAACTATTGTCTGATAATCTAATGGCTTTAGCTGTTTGTCCATCAAAAAGCGGGAAAACTAATAGAATAATACATTTTATGTACAAAAGACAGTTAATCTGTGTTTGCTTCAAACTTTCCAACCAACTAAAATAAATTCAACTACAAAGTTGTTTTCTTTTCACGTAATCAAGAATTAAAAGAACAAATTGGTAACATATTTATGCATTTATAAGTAGACACGATCCCTTTGGATACATATGATCATAATTCCTTAGATATATTCAATGACTTTATGTTAGATAACCAATATATTATAACAAATTGCTTTACCAGAGGAAGACACAAATTACAATGATTGTTTTTATTCAGTTCAATTGTAGTCAAAAGTACTAAACAGTCAGTAAGACGTAACACAAACGTTTTGAGTTTTTTCGGCAGGATGGTGCTAATTCAAAGTACATTTATAGAGATATTGTTAATGATGATATGAGTAATGAAAATTCAAATATATTTGTTGGAATTTTTGGGTATTTACTAGGTGATATTACTGTATATATGAATAGGAAACTTGTTGGAGTTCAGTACAAAGAAAAGATCAACATTTTAATGAATAGTTTTATGAACTGTCGTACGCACGTACGTACTGTTAGTACGCATAATCGTAGGAAATTTTGTATAAACAATTGTAGAAATGGCTGCCAAATATTAAATCTAAATATTAGATAAAAAATTGAAAATATAAAGTGTTTCAAACAGAAAACCTTCAAAGGCTATGAAATATATTCCATGTTAACAATGAATAGAGCTTATATTAATATATTTTATCATTTGATAACGACAAAAAAAAGATTTCATAATCAATTCACGAGTATGTTGAGTTTAAATTACATATAAATAAATGTAATACATACAATTTATTAAAAAATATAGAATACCTGTTTCAACAATTTTTAATAATAATTTTTCTAATGCGCATGAAATTTATTTTGGATTTGAAAAATTGATATGATGATCTAGATGTAACTTATATACATATCAATATTATTTAGTTTATCAATAAAACTAACTATTGGTTAAATTAATGAGGAAATTTTTTTATGAATATTTCGGTGCCAATATATAATAACGATATTTTGATAACTAACGACGTGTGTATTTTATACATTATTGTATAAACAATTCAATGCCCTGCGAAGAGCGGTCAATGCATTTTAGAAGAAACAAGAAGTTACTTATAACTAATGAGCATACTTTCCTCTGAATGGTTGCAAATAAATTTAAGTGAACTTCTTAAAAGCTTAGTTAGCAGATAAGCTCTGATGACTCATAGGCATAAATATAATTAGAGAAGAAATCAGAAACTTGTGAAACAATTCCAATATAATTAAACTATACGAGTGACTTACCCAGGATTAGAATTCAAAAAACTCGTAAAATTAAACTTTATTGCTATCAAATGCATCACGGAGATGGATAAGGAGCATCAAATTCGGTTGTAATAAGTATAATGTTTTGAATAATAGAGTTCACTAACCTGAAATATTAACTTGGTCATCATTTTGAAAATAAGTGTCTGAGCCACTAAAAACACATAAGTGTACATGGTCTAACATTACGCTACTTGGGTGGAAAATTTGGTGAAAATCGGTTGATTGGTCTATGAGATGTGGCATAAAAACTATATTTATTTAAACATTGATATCTTATATAAACTGCCTAAAAATAGTATCGCTATAAGATGTTCTGAATAGATACCACCGACATAAGAATTTTGATTGAATTTGGTTAAATTGTTAAATAGATTATGCCAAATATATCTAAATAATTATTTGGCCGCCATTTCGAAAATCAATGTCGGGCACTATATAAATCATGTAAATTTACTTGGTCGTCTGTAGTTGTGCGAAATTTTTGTGGAAATTAGTTTAATTGTCACGGAAATATGGCAAAATGTTTTATTTACTCACCTTACACTATCTTGAAAGTAATCCGCCAAAAGGATTTCTGTAGACCTATGCATAAATGAAGCTTCTAGTTAATACTGTTTGCGTACAAAATTTGGTTGAATTTTGTAGAAATGTTTCACAGATTATTCAAATTAACCTTACTTATTTATGTAAACCGCAAAAAAAAACGTACCTGCCACACATGACACATGTTAATTTACATACCTTATTGTAGCAATATTTGAGTGAAATTGTTGTATTAATAGGTTGCTTGATCCTTGAGATATGAAGTACAACGTTCCATGTGAAGATCTTCATAAATAGAGGACCAAATGTTTATGTATTGTCACGTTCGATGATTGTCATACATACAATACACAAAGTTAAATGTAAATCTGTTACAAAGTTTCGTAGATATAGCACACTAAACAAAATGTTTGCATAGGCGCCATTTGGAATATAAGAGACTTACACTTTAACAACACATAAATTAATATGGTCTATCACAGCACAATTTCTTCACCAAATTTGAAAAAGAAATCGGCTAATTGTTTGTCGAGCTACGACATATAAATTATACTATTTCATGTAGAGGTATCTTCCAAGTGGCGAAAAAAATATGGCTTGTATAGACAATTTTGATAGCTATAATTCGTAGTCTCAGCATACAGAGTTAGATTGAAAATTGATTTGTAGTTTCCTACAAAAAAATCTGAGATTAAATTCTTATATTGCGGCCATTTTTAAAATAGGCTTGTCTGACCCTCTCACAGTTTATCAGTTTACATGGCCTGCCATAGTGCTACTTATTTACCAAATTCGTAAAAAATCGATTGTTTAAGGGGATATCCCATAATTTGAATTTGTCTCGTGATACTACTTTACAAAATGGTGGACAAAAAGATTTTTTGTCTAAAAATTTCATGTTTGCAATATATAAAGCCATCATACAAAGTCTCATTAGAATTAATTACATGATTTCGACGATATAACATACAAAACTAAAATTGTCAAATGACTGCCATTTTGAAAATAAGTGTCTGATATATTTAAAACATATCAGTTCACATCACCTACCGCAGTACTATTTGTTTGACATATTTGATAGGAATCGCTCAATTTTTTTCCCCAATACGACAAAAATTTTATTTATTCATATGTCTCTACCTAACAAAATAGGGGACGAAAGAGGTTCTGTGTAGACAAATTTAATGTTTGTTATAGATATACCCATCCTACAAAGTTAATTTGGAATTGATTACATGGTTTCGAAGTTACGTCATACTATGCTAAAATAGCTAGATAACCGCCATTTTGAAAATAAGTGTCTTATATACTTGAAACATACATGTACAAATAATCTGCTGTTCTACTACTTGTTTGCCAAATTTTGTAGCAATCTGTCAATTGTTTCCCGAGATATTACAGAAAATCTATATTATTTCATTTAGTGTTATCAAAAAAAATGGCGGACACAGTGGTTGTTTTTGGCTGATATGATACTTGTACTAGATACTGTTGGTGATAAAAATTATTTTGAAATGGATCAAATTGCATTGTTGTTCTATCAAATAAACCTAAAATATTTTATTGCCTAATTAAATTCAATTTCTACATTTTTCTGACCAATCATAGTATCAGATATGTGCCAAATCTGGCAAAAATGCGTTGAGCAGTTTTCGAGATATATTGCAGAGGCTTTATTATTTTTTTTAATGAAATGCTATCTTCCAAAATAGCAGACCAACTTCAATATTCACCTTTAATTTCAATGCTTTAAACTTGCGCAATCAGCATACAAAATTTGGTTTAAATAGGTTGAGAGGTTTCCCGAGATATATCACCCAAAATATTATAATGGCCACCATTTTGAAAGTAAGCTCCTGGCCTTGTCGAAAACTATTAATTTCAGATGTCCTTATTTAGCACTATCCGTGTACCGAGCTTGGTGATATTCGGCTCACGCGTTAAATAATTGCAAGGGGTGGCACACACATTTACAGACTCACACATTTACAGACACACACAGATACACACTCATTAAAAGACAGACATGAACGTAATCTTATAGGCATTTCTTTCTTTCGGAAATCAGGCTTAAAATGAGACAGATAAGAAAACTCGATTAGTAATTAATAAATCTATTATAATAATAAATATATATGATATATAATATTTACATCTAATAATTTAATTATCATTACAAGGATTCTTCTTTAAGTAAAAAACTTTATAAAATTGGTAATGTCTATAAGATCAAATGTGGGTGACGGAATAAAATAATTTTATATTAGAAGTGATATTAATTGATTACTCAAATACTATAAGGGAATAACATGGCAAATTAAAATAATTTAATTTTCAAAGAGAGAAAGAACAATTATATGTAAAATTTCACAAATAAAAGGACAAGGTATTTAAGTTTGACACTATTTATAATAAAAGAGAATAAATGTAAAAAAAAATGATTTCATATACATTGATACTACTAAGCAAAATGTACAGCTAAACTACTTTCAAGTGGGTAGACTCAATAAAATGTAGCTAATTAATGATTATCGAAATACAGCACTGGCAAAAAAAAAGAGGACATAATTTACTAGGCAATTATGAAATAATTAAACAATTATAAGGTGATTAATAATTGAACTATTTCAATTTACCTAACTAAAACCATTCGAAGTTGAGATTGAAAAGGAAATGTATCAAGTTCACTTTGATATTTACGTAAATATATAAAATCATTAAGTGATCACGAAATGCCACAGTCAATAGATGAATGGTGAGTGGAAAAATAAAATGTTTTTAATAAACCAGCTTTTGTTCCCGAACCACACAATTATTGAATAAACATCAACAACTAAAATAAAATTATATAGTAAAACCGAAATTGTAAGCAAAACTGCAGTAGATGATCTACTCAAAAAGACTCTAAAGAAATAGTGACTGAAGTGTACAGTGACTGTGAATATAAATATATCATTGAAAGGAAAACTATTGAATGTTGTGAATTCAGACTTTAGAATGATATTTTAGAATTTATAATTTATGTCACTAATTTCGTTGTTTATATATGTTTTACTAGTAGCATATATTCTATCGATTGGTTCGGCTATGTCATTTATACGATTACAAAAACCTTACTAAATTTGTGTTGAATAGCATAAACTATAGTTTGTATCTTAAATGAACGTTAGTTTTTAAGCTAAATTATTCGAAATATATTTAGGATCTATATTTTAAATATAGTATTAATATTCGTCTAAAAAATCTATCAATGGCTTTCAAGTACATTGATTATTTAATAAAAGAAGAATTAGTTTTGAAAACTTTATTAGTTTAGAAAATAATCTAGTTTATTAATATTATTATACACAACTGTCCACGGATAGCTGAATCAAAATTCGGACTCTATCACCATTATAATAATTTTTTTTTTAAATTTTGAATCTAAAAATTAGGAATTTAATGTCAGAACTAATTTCTAGTAACAAATAATTAGTAATGATAGAAAGAAATACTTGACGTAATGCGTTGCTGATTTTGACATGTTACTTTCAAAACAATAAAAGTGATAATCAACATGATTATTTTTAAATAACAAACCCGTTGGGTGCCCGAATTTTATGAAATAACTAACTTAAAAATAGCACATTCATTTTTGTTCGTTTTATTTGGTAATTCATCGATCATACACGTAATTAGTGAATATTAGGTTTTTAATTTTTAACATTTTATTTGTTATTGATATTTTATAAAGGGACATAATTAAAATTTTTCACTACATATTTTTTTGTGCAAGAATTCCTTTACAGACAGAATTATTTTTGATAAGTAAGCTATATCTTTGTTGAACTACTAATGTATTTTTATTCTCTCTTGTTTATTCTACTGAACTGTATATAGTACTTGCACCGCCAGCTGAAGCACCTAATGCACTTAATATTGGAATAAAAATGTTAAAAATTCACCACGATATTGCCCACTTCCTCTCTTATCAGTGATTATTTTATTATTGTAGGCATTGACAAAGTTAATTACAATGACGTACTTTCGATTACTATCTTATTATTATTCTTCAAGATGCTCTTCTCTTAAATATTGATTAATATTTTATTTTTTTAGTTTTTGGTTTTTATCTTCATTTATATATAAATTAAAATAGATCTTGTTTATACTTATTACATTTTTATGCCCCATATTAATTATCTTTTGCAAGCATAGTAATACTGAGAGTAGCAGCAGTATGTTTTCTTAAATTGAGTATCTTAATAAAGCATAATTATTTTAGCTTCTTTTTGTCAAGTTTCATCTTCTTTTTGCCTAGATTCTACATCCTTGCGATCTATGTACCAAATGTCTTGTGTTTTGCAGTCCTCGTCGAACCTATTTATTACTTTATTTCCTTTTTCTTGCACATAATCTTATTTAGTAAATTATCCGCAATAATTATAGCCAGGTATATGTTATTCTGGCTGATTTAAGATATTATTGCATAATTATGGTTTCTCTTCCCATAATGCTAAGAATGAGGAATAACATATCAGATATATATATATATATATATCTGATATGTTATTATAATAATGCTAAGAATGAGGAATATATATATATATCTGATATGTTATTCCTCATTCTTAGCATTATGGGAAGAGAAACCATAATTATGCAATAATATCTTAAATCAGCCAGAATAACATATATATATATATATATATCGAGTTTTTGACAGAATAATAATTTAGCTTATTACTTATCGTATTTCAAATGGTTACTTTTGTATTTTAATAATTATTACTGTCCTCATTTTTAGTGGATATCTCACAGACGATCAATTAATTCGTCACATAATTCATCCAGAAATATTTGTGCATATCATTGTATTTTTTAATTCCTTGGCCAGATTTTTGTGTTAGTGGGGAGTCTATTCTTTCAGGTGTCATTAGTTAAAATCTTGAATGTGGTCATATGTATTTTTGGACTAGTTTGTTTAATTAAGTTAATATATTCCCAAGTTATGTTGGAATGTAGGGTAATATTCTTAGAAAGTGACAATTGTTCGTAAAACAGTTTTAGTAAAAAGTCTTCATAAATATATTTATTTTCAAGCTCTTGTGTTAATTTTTATTTATGACGTTAGAAAGTAATTTTGTCAATTAACACTCTATATTTTAGACGAATAGTTTGTTATATTCAACCTTGATTCCTGAAATTTTCTCTTTGAACTCTCGGTTTCTTTAAATTAAATGTTCTCTTCTTTCTGAGGCAGTAGAGCTATAATTTGGGAATAATACTTTTTCAAATGAAGTTTGCCTTATCGTTAGTGGATAATCAAATTTTTTTACTGGAGCAAGTAACAATGTTATAAAATACTTATTTTCTTCAGATACTACCTCTACCAAAATTGGGTAATTCATAAGTTAAATCTTGACAGCTATGGAACTTTTCCACGGGAATATTTGTTTTGTTGGCTCTATCGTTCCTTCGATATATAAGATATTATTGCATAATTATGGTTTCTCTTACCATAATGCTAAGAACTCCAAAAAGAATGAGGAATAACATATCAGATATATATATATACACATACATATACATATATGCATAAATTAAATAGTGTTGAGAATTTAGAGTGATAAACCTTTCATCCGACAGATCAAAATTAAGGGAATTTAAATTATGTTTTTAATAGTATAATTGAAATATATTTAACCATAGGTGATTATCTTTTTCCAGTGATGCCTATGTGTATGAGCAATTTAGATTAACAAAGAGAGTTAATTTTGGCAATCATCCCTAAGAAGATCAGTTGAATAAATCACGTTTCGTTATGCCTGACTATATAATGGATGATTTTTAAATTGCCAGAATGTCTAATACTGGTCAATATGTGTTCATTATTCTACTTTGGATCATTGTGATGTAACAAATTTTTGTTATTAGAATGAAAGAAGTAAGATTTTTCCGTAAAAATATTTTAATTAAGACACAGACCATGTATTTTGTCATAAAATGTAACTGGCCGATAGTTATTTTAACATCTCTAATTCACAAACTGATACAATTTAAACTACTTTTCGATATCGATTTTCCATAAATAAAAACTACGGAAAATCTTATATAAAAATCAGTGTTGATATTATTAAAGTTGTGACAGATCATAATATATGTAACATAGTTTCGATTAATCAAAAAAGTTTGCATATGATCATTTGGCAGAATAATTTTCCGAAAATATTTAACTTCTTTATTTTTGTTAATTACCAGTCCAATAAAATTTATTATATTGCCCATTTTATTATATACACGTAGTTTGAGTATATATTTTTTACATACTGATATGAAGATGGATAAACAATTTACAACTTTTTTTTAACGTATTCAATGAATATTGCAGCAGATGTTGATAGTGTTATTTGTCCACTTAAAAAAATTAACATATATGTGTTTCAGCTCATTTTTATGGAATATTGTTTCTTTGTTTTTCAATGTAGGCTTTTCAGGAAAAGTTTCAATTATCACTCAAAAATTCTCATATTGTTTTTTTTTTTTCATAATACGGTTTTAAATAAACTCTTGAGGTATTATAATTTGTTTTATAATTTCATTATAATTACTTGGTAAATTATTTGAAATTCCCTAATACGAGCCTTACTTTTATTCAACATATTTTTATGGTCTTTCCTTTAAATATTTCTTACGTTTCCATTTTTGAGTGTCTTTGGAATTTCTATTAAAGTGAAATTGATCAAAACTTTTTTCGTGGCATTTGAATCATTTTGGGTTATTTTATTGTAGATTTCATACTGTTATATGAACACGGATATTATTTTTATTAACTCTTACTTTTTCAGTTTTTTATTGAATAGCCATTTAAGTCGATTTTTGTCAAAATCTCAAAGTTTTGTTTTGTTTTATTTTACCTTGAGTCAGTGGATATGAAGAAAGTATTCGAGATGTCTAATTTTCGAAAAAATTAGGGTGTTGTTTAGACAGCTATTTTATTTCGTTTTAAAAATTATTGTCTGAATTTGATTATATATTTACTGTTATATTTCATTAATGGCGCTGCCTATCAGCTGGTAGCTGCGAAATTTAAATAGGAGATCCACTCTTAAGGGAATTCCACCTCAGTGCGTCAATTTGAGAGACAGGCGTTTGTAACAAAAATCATTCTTCGCGAATTTTTAGCAGAAGTTCCCTACGAGTGTATATTTTTAATATAGATAGCCAGTAGGTACTTTATATAAAATATAAACTGCTGTAGGGAACTTATCCCAAGAAATTCGTGAAGAGTACATATTATATGAAACTCCTATCTTTAAAATTAATGCATTGGGTTAAACTTCCTTAAATTTCGCAGCCTCTAGTCGAAAATCAGTGCCCTAAAACGTTTTTATTGTACATAGTTGTCATAAATGTGAATGTTTATCCCTTGTGTTTATAGGGTGGATAATCATTTGGAATCCTTTGTTTCTTGTACCTTGTATATTTCAGGGATTGATTTACAAACCTTTTTACTGCATCCTTTGATAAATTGTTTCGTACATATTTTGAAAGTATCAATGTGTTTATCATTAGTAAGTTTATGTGAGTATAAGCTATCGGTATCTATTTCTTACCACATATTTTGTCACTCTCTGTTGTGATGCTCTCCATTTACATAACAATATTTTCAAATAAGTTAGTACAAATGTACAGGAACTTCATTTTCAGTCATTTTTCCAGACTTTCGGAACGAGAAATTTTTAATTATGTCGAAAATTTTATTTCTGAAATAATTCTTTTATAGAAATGAAAACAGTCCCACCTCTCAGCAAAATTAGTAACTCAATAAAGCTTGAAAACTAAGGGAACTTGAGGTAAAGAAGTAACCGTAATTATTAATAGGCCTACTTTACTTTAAATATATGCTGCTGGTTTTGACGAATTTCTGAATAGCGAAGACTGTAGATAGGCCTTGACGTCTTTTTGACACATATATCACTAGAGATGGAACCAGAAATATTAGAGTATCCATGCAATAAACGTGCCTTATCCAGGACCGGAACCCAGAACTTCTCGTACTGTAAACTGGCAGAATTCGATTTTAAGAACACTTATCATTATAACAAAGCAACACTCTAATCTCTGAATGTGTATGTACTATGAGCGGAAGGTTATTGAGTTAACATCCTCGTTGTACGAAACTTTTTTTCATAGTTTAAAAATATTCCCTCGACATTAGATTTTATTTGGAAAACAACTAAATTGTGGTTGTTATGCAGTTGTACTCCAGTCGCTGTTAGTTACAATGTTTCAGATATATAGATATATTAAAAAATCTTTGATCAGGTGGGGGACGAACTTAATTCATACGGTGTATTATGTTGGTATCCTGAATTTTATTCCAACTAAATGTATTAATGATTTAGTTGGCAGAATCTATTCTAAATTTGATTAAAACTAAATGCCTTAAGGAATAGTAGTTTGCAGGATCAAACAACACCATTAGACGTTCTCGCATTTTTTTTTTAAATTCCCGTTGATTCATTAATACATTTATTTGGAATTATATTTAGGGTACCAACATACTGCACCTTATGAACTAATTTCGTTCCCTCACAGATAATTTTTTTCAGAACGATAACTAGTTTAAAAAATAAAAAATAAACTGAAGTTAAATAATATTAACACATGCATAATTTTGAATAAGAAGTATTTATTGTATAACTTTGCTAAATATTAAAATATGTCATGATCGATTGTTAATTGTACAATAAAATGGCTATTAGCTACCAAAATATGTATCGCGTAAGCAAAAATAATCTGATTTGTGAGCCTCGTTACTACAACGGTACAAGACAGCGCTGCATTTCTCACTGGGGTGACGCGTCGTATTGTTAAAGGCTGTTCACGATAAAGTGAGTACTTTTGCAATCAGCCTTAGAAAAAGTCACTGCCCCTAACTGCATATGCTTTAATGGGTGTACTAAGTAATATGCGCCGAGTAAAATCAGTAACGATGGATGGGAAGTAGTTCCCTATCTTAACTTCGAATAAAAAGTGCAAGGCAACCATTTCTGATACTTAAATTATTTCTTTCGCTTTCTGTGTTTTAGATCACCGAAGTGTTAAAGAGGGCAGACTTGTTAAATATTTACTTTTACAATAATCCCTCAGTTTAACTTGATAAACTCATGAATAAAATGGTAAGACCCATGACAATGTTAAACTTACGTAGGCGGGAAGATTACACAACGTGCATTCAAGTAGATCTTAAGCAGGGCTTTCACAAGTGCTCATTTTACCGTGAACAGCTTATATCGAGCAACTGCATAGCGGTCGGTGAAGGGCTGCAGACGCACGAGTATGCTGGAACTCGTTTGGGCAAATTCAGACTAGCAGATATGCGGAGGCATAAATGGCGGTTTGATACATATACACTCAGAATTAGCTTTGCAGTGTTTTATAACTACAGAAGAAGTGTTTTCATAAAAGGTTGTCTCGTGATGGCCGTTAATGGCCACATATTCCTACAAATTGTTATAACAATTTTTCAGGGATTAAAAAATGATAAGAGGTATCATACATACATACATACATTTTGGTGATTTTATAAGCTTGCCTTTACAATGGAAAGTAGACTAAAAAACATGAGACATAAAACTTTCAGATTATTGATACAAAATATGGTAAGAACATCTCATGTTTACTATATGATCAACCATTTTAATTATATATACACGATAATTTATGAAAATAAACTTTATTGTAAAGCTATGAGGATCAACTGTTAATACTTCATGTTCAAAGTTTTAATAGAAACTTATAAATGTCAATCAAAACATGGCATTGAATTTTCTGAAATATGTCAAGTTTTTGTTATTTATTCTTGGTCAGATTTTAATGACACAAATTTTTTCTTTGTTAATTTATTCTAGGTTAGATTTTTTGGAAGAATTTTTTCTAGGTCCAAATTTTAGATCTTCTTTTAGACCAGACATTTATAGCCACATATTATTTTGGAGTAAGGGAGTCGGGGTTAGTAATAAGTATGTGTGTGTATATATATATATATATATATATATTATATATATATATATATATATATATATAATATATATAACATACATATATAATATATAACAGACATTATACCAGTCACTAAATGTGGTCCGCCTTTCATTCACCACGTATTAAATCTAAAGGCTTTTCACGATAAAGTGAGCACTTTAGAATTTAACCTTAGAAAAAAGTAATTTGCCCAATGCATGAATAATATGATGAAAGTGGTACTGTTAATTTCTCATTAAGGCGGGGAGCACACAGCGTGTAAACAAGTAGAACTAAGCAGGGATTTCAAAAGTGCTCATTTTACCTTGAACAGCGCATATCTGTGTGTACGCTGGTAGATATGCCAACTGGAGTGCTCGCTGTAGTTGGGAGCAGTGTGGAGAGAGTACTACCTTGTAGTGAAGTCGTCATCGAATGTATGAAAAGTTTGGATCTACTATTGTGGACAATCTATTTATTTAATATTCTCTATTGTTTTTTAAGTCCACGAAGAGTTAGAGTTATGTCAGTAACATATAGGTATCACTTAATACTTCACAAATACACTTCTAGGACGTTCGATATAAAGTCATGTGGTCCCTGAAAATATTTTTTTTACATATATTGTAGAGATACAAGATGGGCAGTAAAGTACCTCCAAGAAGAGCTTAACAAAATGACCCACTAACAAGCTGCAAGTGTGTGTAAATACACCCGGCCATAGCCTGGCTTGTGGTTATCCATGGTCAAGATGGGACGGCACTGATCTTAACGACACGGGACAGCTGCGTCGGGTTGTTTAACCGTTGGCGCATCGTCCACTTATGCCGCTTGATTAACATGGTATCACCATTGAAATAGGTGCTTCATCACTTGTTCCTCGAGTGCAGCTAATGATTATGTGCAATGGTGTAACAGACAGACCTCACACCTCACCCTGACGAGCAACAATTCACCTGCCATCTGTTCAGACACTAAGCATACTAAGGTAAAATGTTTGTATAAGCGCCATTCATAAAATATGAGACTTGCATACTTAAAACATTATAGTTAACATACCCTACTACAGTACAATTTCTTAGCCGAATTTAAAAGAGATCATTTGATTATTATTTGAGATACTGCATAGAAATTATATTGTTTCATGTAGGGCTATCTTACAAGATAGCTGATAAATGAGACATTGCATACACAATTTTAATGGGTATAATAGATACTGTCAGCAAACAAAGTTAAGTTTCAATTGGTTTTACAGTTTCGTAGATAAAAAAATTCCGAGCTGAAATATTTATACGGGTGCCATTTTAAAAATATGTTGTCTGACCCTCTTAAAATTTATCAGTTTAAATAGCCTGCCATAGTGCAATTTGTTAGCCAAATTAGGGGAAATCGTTTGTTTTTTTTCGGAGATTACACAATTTTTCGTTTTCAAGTGATATTATTTTACAAAATGGAAGACGAAAAATATTTTCTGTACAAATTTAATTGTTGTAATATATACAACCTTCATACAAAGTTTCAAAGGAATTATTTTAATGGTTTCGACGATATAACATACCAAATTAAAAAGCCAAATGGCTGTTATTTTGAAAATAAGTGTCTCACATACATAAAACATACCAGATAACATTAACTACAGTAGTATTACTTGTTTGTCATATTTGGTAGGAATCGGCCATTTGTTTCCCGAGATATTACATAGAAACTTTATTTATTCGTGTTGCAATATCTTACAAAATAGAGGACAAAAGAGGCTCCATGTAGACACATTTAACGTTTGTAATATATACTTCCAGCATACAAAGGTAGGTTGGAATTGATTAAATGGTTTTGAAGATATAGCATACTATGCTAAAATATCTAAATGACCGCCGTTTTTAAAATAAATGTCTGACACAGTTGAAACTTATTTCTACAAATCAACTCCAACAGTACTACTTGATTGCCAAACTTGGTAGGAATCTTTTGATTGTTTCCCGAGAAATAACACAAAAACTTGATTATTCATATTGTGCTATCACACAAAATGTCGGATGAAAGTTTTGTTTTGGCTTATTTGATAGTTGTAATATATACTGTCAGCATACAAAATTTGGTTGTAATTGGTCAAATGGCACGGTAGTTATACCAAATACATATAAAATATTGATATGGCCATTATTTTTAAGTAAGTGCGTAATAAAGTTTTTTTACTCATATTTACCTGGCCTATCATATTATTTATTACGTGCCAAATTTGGCGAATATTGGTTCAGTAGTTTTCGAGATATAATGTAAAAGTAGTTTTTTTTATGTGTCTCACTATTTTTCAAAATGATCATCAAAACGGGTTGTTTAGTTTATACGATGTGTAAATACAAACCGCCAGACTACAAAATTGGGTTCAAATTAACTAAATGATATGGTAGTTATACCACATGAACCTTAAATATTCTTAACGCCGCCATTCTGCAATAAGTACCTAATAAAGATCATTTACTTATATTTATTGGCCTATCGTAGTATTACGTAGCCAAATTTTAACAAAATTGATTTTTTAGTTTTTGAGATATAACGCAAAAGCTTTATTTTTTCATGTGGTGCTATCTTCCAAAATGGTGCACGGAAGTGGTTGTTGTTTTGCTTATATGATGCTTGTAGTAGATATTGTCAGCGTACAAATTTGGTTGAAATTAGTCATACGTAAGGTAGTTACACAAAATATACCTAAAATATTTGTATGGCCGCCATTTAGAAAATGAAAGGGCTTGATTAAGTCAAATTTCTGAAATTTACTTGGCTAATCACACTATTACTTAAGTGCCAAATTTAACGAAAATTGGTTGAGTAGTTTTAGAGATGTAATATAAAAGCTTTATTTTTTCATGTAGCACTGTCTTTCAAAATGGCAGACAAAAAATGATATTCACCTGTGAAATTAATCATTACAAGTTGCGCTGTTAACTTTCAAAATTCGGTTAAAATCCATATGACCTATAGCACTAAATGTTTTAAAGGTCGCCATTTTGAAAGTAAGTGCCCAGCATGGTTGAAATCTATAAAAGTCAGGCGTCCTCATTTATTACTATTTGTGTGTTTCGAGTTTGGTGAAATTTGGTTCCGGCGTTCAAAAATTGAGGGGGACACACACATACACACACAGAGACATACAGACAGGACAGTGATCTCACATGCTTTCTGCCTTCGGATAGCAGACTAAAAATCAGTAATTATACAAAAATATGCTTAAATTTATCAAAAAAAGTTTTCTCTACAACTACGTGATATTGAAATTTTAATATTTTAGAGAAATAAAATGGTTTGTAACAGCATTTTTCTGATGAGAGCTTTTAAAAAATGACATTCGGTTATAACCAGGAACGACAGTTGTTTGAATTACTATAATAAGAAGCTACACGAAATATTATATGCATTATTAAACAATTATATCTGTATATATGCTGATTTCTAGGTTTCAAGGGCGTTGTTATTAACGACACAAGTCAATGAGATTTTTTATTCTAAATACACATTCTATAAATTGTAGCTCTATGTGGTGCTTTTTTTTTCAAACATACATTCAATAAAAGAAACCTCATCGAAATTATTCAGCAGTTAAAATTCTATGTTTTATATTTCGGAAATCCATGCGTCGTTACACCTTTCTATATCATTCAAGTAAAATGTCAGGTGGTGATGCCTGCGAGTTATGCAACCAGCTATGTAATTGCGTATTGATGGTGGCATGTGTCGGTACTGTGCGGCGCATTTTCCACGCATTGGGAGAACACCCGCCTTAGAAGTACGGTAATGGATTTGAGAATTAAATATATCTTTTCTGGCGTGACTAATGGGCGGTTGCACCATCGGGGTTCGAAACTCAATACGAGATCAGATCTAAGATCTACACAGAGAACTGTTGCACCATTCGAGTTCATAGCTGGACTGGAGATCGAGATTTCGAAACGCCGAAATTGGCGGTTCGAAATCTCAATCCGAGACCAGCAGCCATCGTCGGCAATAGTAGTTTGAAAATATGCAACAGATAGAACTACGTTCCATTGTTTTATTGGAAAATTAGAACAACATTATACGTACTTGAATATTATTCATTAAAATTCATTCAACAGTAACAGATGAAACATCGCACATCTAGTTCTATCTATAATGAAAAATAAGCCTACGTCCATGACGTTATATATTACGAACCTATAGCAAAATTGATCACATACTTAGTCTCGCTCTCTCACTTCCAAACCAAGATCGACGAACCAGAGATCCAGAATTATAAATTTTCGTTGGTGCAACACTTTTACATTGAAACCAAGATCAAACCGGTTCCTGGTTCGGAACTAGGATCATTCTATCTCAGATCGGGGATTATGTTGGTGCAAACGGGCATAAGTATTTTAACTCGGTGCATCACATGCGGCACCAGGGCGGAAATGGCAATGCAACTTTTGTAGGGTCATCAATTCAGATACTATAACATCAGAACTGAACATGATTGTAATAAATGTGACCTCGTTCGATTATAAATATGACTAGTATTCAAGCATGACCATGAGTTGGTGCAACGCATGCCCGAGGGGGGAGGGGGGATTCCTTCAATGGAAGCTGTGAGTGGAAGTTTCCAGCCAGTATATCCCGCGACTGCGATGAGCTAGTGCGCTGATTTTGGTGCCAAACGAAAGACTTGGCCTAGATCTGCCGATTTAAGCCACAAAAACCAATTACCTATTTCGTTACTTTCATTTCGCCGACAATATAATCTGCTAACGCAAACATATTTACGTACAACCCACGGCAGTGTCACAGCCCGACTAATTTTTTTTTTTCATATCTCAGACTCCGGAGTTTAATCCAGTAGTGGATCTGTACTATTACAAGCAGACGCTGTTGTACGCTTAATGACATACTATAGTATATGCTACGTTTCTTCACACTTTTTCTAATCAAACCTTTGAAAAATCAGCCCATTCATGACGTGTCTACGCTTGTTTACTAAATATGTCTGCAAGCATCGCAAGCGTCCTATACCTACGTAAACATATGTAAAAGTTAATTACTTTCGTTAAATTCAACTTCGAATTATATTTAATGTATACATTGTAATATTTCAGTTGAAATTAAAATTAATACATACAGGGATAATATAGACGTGTATGTAACGCCTAGAAAGAAATAGTTTTTAGGTAAAATATAATTGCATTGAGCGCGCACAAATGTGATGCGCTGTCACTTTGGTGTAATTTACTAGACTCGGTTAAGCTTTCTTTTGCACTAGGCGGAGGAATATCTTGGAAGTAGAACTTGAGCAACGCTTCAGAAAAGTTGAAAGTAAGCGTGAGTGCACTCTAGTCAATTGAAGGCACAGAAACTGAGCAAGATGGCGCAGAATTGACACAATGGACTCGCATTAGGAAGGACCCGGGTTCGATTTCCGGTCAGATCATTCTAGTTTCGGGTTTCCATTCTTTTCCTAATCATTGCAGTTAAATTCTGGCATGGTTCTCTTGTAAATGCCGTTCTTGCTTGTCCCACTAACTTATTCTGCTTGGATAACATAATAATTCTTAAAGGCTGTTCACGATAAAGTGAACACTTTATAAATGAACCTTAGAATAAAGTCACTGCCCATGCATGCACATATGTTAAAGGGAGCACTGAGTGACATTCGCCCAGTAAAGCTGTTAATGAGGGATGGAAAGTTGTTCTATAACTTAATGTAGAATAAAAAGTGTTAGGTAACCATTTGTGATAACTTAAAATTATTTCTTTCGCTTTCTGTTTTTTCATGCACATAAGTGTAAAGATTGGTGGATTTGTTAAGTATTTCTTTTTCTAATAATTTCACAGTTTCACTTGAGCGAAGCACAAATAAAGTGATGAGGCCCATGGCAATGTGAATTTTACATAAGGCGTAGGAATACACAACATGCGTACAAGTAGATCTTAAGCAGGGCTTTCAAAAGTGCTCATTTTACCGTGAACTGCTTATAACTATCTCACTAGTGTAGAGGAGAGAAACTGTCGCGTGTATCATCAAAACTATCCTCGCGAAGCAGCAATGCAACAGGACGTGGTTTGCCAGTCATTGCTCAGGGTCGAACTTGCTACACGCTAGTGAGAAACTTCACACAGCAAAACTGACCAGCCTCACGCTATGCCCCACAGAGCCAATAAAAGAACGGATACGCTTACGTAAATGTGACCCACACGTTATTTCAATATGGGCACCTTCTATTTTTGCGCTGCTATGTCGCAAGCCACTTATTCTCGTCGCGGTAGCCGTGTGTCTGCCTGCGTGTCAGGTCTCCTACGAGCGCTCGGCATGTCGCAGACAACACGCAGGTTTGCGTGAGCACTTGGCGCTGTTTAGGGCGCCCGTCCTTGCTTGTCTTGTTCGTTTCGCAGATAATCTGCCAGATTTAGTCCCCACTCGAGCGCCACTATCGGGCTGAAGCGATCGCGAGAGACCTTCAGCTTATCGAGCGGAGGGAGCCACGGGGTGGGTTTTGTATGGGGTTATAATTAGAACTCGCTAGGACGTAAGTCGCCACCCACTCTTCCTTTCAGTCGCCGTCAGCGAACGAGGCTTTGACGTTGCTCTAACTGGCATTTTAATTATTCACTGATCACGTGCCTTCATCCAGCACACGAGAACGATTACGGATCGTTTTTGGTATATTCACGACAACTCCGCTTTAAGTTTGAAGTAAAGCAACTGCTTATAGAGCACTGCACCCGACTATACAATGCGAAGAAAAACATAAAAAAAAAGTAATACAGACACCATCAAAATTGTCATAAAAGTGCGATTTATGCTGTATATGAAAGAAGACTTTAACATTTTGCAACATATTAAAAAAATTAATAAAATACGCTTTTTAAATGCAAAAAATAATCAATTAAATAGTCTGATTTTTTTACAAAATTTGAGCGTAAATACGTTCTGAATGCTTCAGAAAGCATAATTGGCAAGAAAATCTTCGTCGTGAAATATCATCATAATGTTTTCTATGATTTTGTGTAGAAAAAAACGGAAATAATAACGCAGGAAACATTTTATATAATTATTTTTATGTGCGTCAATATTTCACAAACATTTATGGCTGAAACTGACGTAAATAAAGTTAATTATATAATGGATTTGATACATTATTACTATGATTTTATTACACATGATCATATTAGATATTGTGACGATCTTTCTTGAAGAAGATTTGCTTGCAAATTTTGCATTTCGAAGCATCCTGAACATAAGTGTGCTTAAATTTCGTTAAAAATATAGATTATTTTAATAGATTATTTTTTTTTACAATTAATATGTATATTTTAGTAAAATATTCTACAATGTTCCAAAATATATGCATTCTTCTTTCACATACAGCACAAATCGCACTTTTCGTACAATTTTTACGGTGTCTGTACTAATTTTTTCTGAGTTCTTCATGTTGTATAGTCGAATGCAGTGCTCCATAGTACCCTCTATAAGGTCTTACAAGATAACCAACGAAAGTTGTACAGAATTCAAAATAATTTTCACGTGTGATACGTTCCTTGATAAATAACCGTTATTAGCATTCGAATAATTAAGTTTGTCTTTGACTGCCTTACAAAAATGACCTACAGAAATTAGTATGTATTAAAAGAAACGTATATTTTTATAACATCAAATTTAAATTTCTTCTTAAATAGACTTAATGATTATTGTAACTCCACATCCACATCACGTGGATAAATAACGTTTGCATGCATGCTACGTGGCCCTACGTACTATGTCTAGAAACATAAGTTCGGTCTCTTGAACAGATCTGGCCGTAAGCTCAGGTGAAGTATTTACTTTGCTTTTATAACTAACCTGATCGAACTTTCTCTGCTGTCCTATATGATCACTCACAAAATTAATTAAGATTGCAAACATCTTTTTTTATCTAGTGGTTGTACTGACACTTCTTGTCGACAGGTAACTGCCGTTTGCGTTCTGAGGCTATATTTGCAGTTTTTGTCACAAACACTGTTGCCACTGAGGCGTAAAGATGCAAGGTCAGTCGCAATTACCATTCCAAATGGGCAGCAAGTTGCAGAAATACCAAAAATATCAGATTTAATTATTCGCATTATATGATAATTGTTTTGTTAACAAACTATTCTACCGTCTACCTGAACATTCATAACACAGAGTGTAGTATATTACTAAGATAAGTAATTCTGCGATCTAAACAGAATATTTTGAATTTCCATTTCCAATGCTGTGCATTGGAGGCATAGGGTATGAATATTTTACAAAACGGAGGTTTTGACATTGTTTTATTTTACTTTTACGTAAAGGAGTGCAAAGCACTGTTTTCTAGACACATTAATGAGCAATTCAGCCAGTAGCATATGCTAATTTTAATACTATAACTTGAAATAACTTCCAAGATGCTGTAAAGTTGTCTGCACACTTCACTTGAGTAGCGTCCAGATACGTTTACATAGGAGGGCACAACAGAGGCCTAATAGCGCTCGAGAACCTCTTCCCATCTTAGGACTGGATTTTACGTTCGACAAACGTGATAACAGTAGATAACGCTAGTGAAGAAATGGGTAATCTTTAAAAGATCGTTGCTATATTTATTTACTAAATATTGAATTTTATATGCTACATTATAACTGCATGCATCCCAGTAGAATATAATTCTCCGTTCGTCTCTGACACTGTAATACAATTTACCATTGCCTAGCTTCTTCGAATTTAAACATTTGGCAGGATATTTAAACAAAGTCGAATTAATAAACTAACAGTAAATTATTGATAACTAATGAGCCGTCTTTCCTCTACATGGGTGCAAAAAAATTTTAGTGAACTTCTTAAAAGCTTAAATAGAGCATCTTAACAACTTAATCGTTAACGACTCATTGACAGTAAAATAATTAGAGATGAAACCAGAAACGTGTGAAAGAGTACCAAGACAATTAAAATACACTAGTTACTTATCCGGGATTCGAGTTCAGAGAAACGCTTAGGCCTTAACATTAAGCTAGTTTGCATTCAACGGTTTTACGAAGGTAGGATTCGGAGCATCATACTATCAGCATAAAAGGTTTGACTGAATTTGTGAAATTGTTAATAGATATGCCAAACGTAGCAAAATAATTATATAGCGGTCAATTTCCAAGTCATTTTCTGGCCCTATTTAAATCACGTAATTAGTTGAATAGTTCCGAAAATATGTCAAAATGTCTACTTGTCTCGCCTGGTAATATTTTGAAAAAAAACCACGAAAGACGATTTCTATATGCATAAATATAGTTTCTAATTGATGCGGTTTGCGTACAAAATTTGGTTGAATTTTTTCTTAGTATTTCATAGATATAAGAAATAATCTAAATATTTTATATAAACCCCATTTAAACATGTCTGCAGCACGCAACACATGATAATTTATATACCCTACTGTAGCAATACTTGAGAAAAATTTCGGTATGAATTGGTTGATTGGTCCTCAATATATGGCATAAAACCTCCATTGATCATGTGACAATCTTCAAAAATGGAAGAAAAAAGGTTTATATGCTAACACATTCGATCATTTTCATGGATACAATAAACAAAGTTAAATTTAAATCTGCTTCATAGTTTCGTAGATACAGCACACTAAGCTGAAGTGTTCGTTTAGGGACCATTAAGAAAATAAGAGACCTCCACACTTGAAACATATAAATTGATATGGCCTACCACAGTACAACTTCTTCGACAGTTTTTAAATGAATCGGCTGATTGTTTCCTGTGATACGACATAAAAACTTTATTATTTCATTGGAGCTATCTTACAAAATGGCGAAGAAATGTGGCTTTTCATACATAATTTTAATGGATATAATTGATACTGTCACCATTAAAATTTAAGTTGACATTTGTTTTGTAGTTTTGTAGATATAAAATTCGAAATATTTATATGGCCGCCATTTTGAAAGTATTTGTGCCTGACTGTCTCAAAGTTTATTAGTTTACATGTCCTGCCATAGCGCTACACGTTTGCCAAATTTGATAGGAAACCGTTGTTTTTCATTTATATCAAATAATTTTAATTTATCATGCTACAAAATAGCGTACAAAAGGGGTTTTTGTATGGACACATTTGATGTCGGTATTATATAGGCCTACAGCAAGTATACAAATTTTCATTTGGAATTAATTTAACGGCTTGGACGATATAACATACAAAACTGAAATAGCTATATGGAAGCCATTTTGATAATAAGTGTCTACCATACGTAAAACATATCAGCTAACATCACCTACTGCAATACTTCTTGTTTGCTATATTTGGCGTGAATCGTTCTAATGTTTCCCGAAATATGACCAAAAAATTTTATTTATTCTTGTGACACTATCTCACAAAATGGAGGAAAAAAGTGGCTCTGTGCAGACACATTGTATGTTCGTTATATATACTCCCGGCATAAAAAAATTAAGTTGGAATTGATTACATGGTTTCGATGATATAGCATAGTATGTTAAAATAACTAGAGTCATTACGAAACACAGTATCTGTCATACATGAAACGTATTTGTACATATCAACTGCCTCTTGTTTGCCAAATTTGGTAGCAATAAGTCAATTGTTTTCCGAAATATTACACAAATAATTAATTAATTTGGTGCTATCATGCAAAACGGCTATCAAAAGTAATATTTTTGCTACTATGATACTTGTATTAGATACTGTCAGCGTACAAAATTTGGTTGAGATTGGTCAAATGGTAATTTAGTTATACATAATAAACCTAAAGTATTTGTTTGGCGCCTAATTAAGTTCAATTACTTACGTTTGCCTTTCCCATCATAGTAATACATACGAGGTGAATTTTGTTTAAGTAGTTTTTGAGATAGAACGTAAAAGAATAATTATTTCACCTGGCGCTATCTTCCTAAAAGGCGGACCAACAACAATTATCACATCGAAATGCAATGCTTACAAATTGCGCTTTTAGTATACAAAATTTGGTTTAAAAAGGTGAAAGGTTTTTCTGAAATATGACCTATAAACCTAAATTTTATAATGGTAGGCAATTCGAAACTAAATGCTTGGCGTGGTCAAAAACTATAAAAGTCAGGTATCCTTACTTTGTACTATATATGTACCGAATTTGTAGAAATTCTGTTCACGCTTTCAAGAATTGAAAAGAGGAGGGGGGCATACATACACACACAGAAAAGTGTTTTCCTAAGCCTTTCTTTCCTTCGGAAAGTAGAGTAAAAACACGCGTATCTATACTAATATAATAAAGAGGCAATGTCTGTATTTTTTTTATTTCTTTAAATACAACGGCTAATCACGAAAACTAGTAGGCCGATTCCTATTTTTCTCACCGTTGGAAAACGAAATTCTTACGAATGGTCAAAGGCTAGATTTAATTTAAAAAAAAAAAAACCTTGAAAATTTCAAAATTTGTGAACCAAGTCGGATAAATATAAGCTACTTGGCTCCTTTCTAGAAATTCTCTACCAAAACTACAGGGCCGATTCTATCTATTATTACACTTTTAGAAAGCTACATTATTCCAGATGGACATAGGCATATATCAAGCATGGCCACAGAGGCTAAGTGGGTAGAGTAATGCCAAGTGAAGCCGCAGTGGCTCAGTGGGTAGAGCGATCCAAAGTGGGGCAGCAGTGGCTGAGTGAATAGAGCGATCGTAAATGGGGCCCCAGGGGCTCAGTGGATAGAGAGATCTCAAATGGGGCCACAGTGGCTCAGCGGGTAGAGTAATACCAAGTGGGGCCACAGTGGCAGAGTGGCTAGAGCGATCTCAAGTGGGGCCACAGTGGCCCAGTGGCTAGAGCGATCGTAAGTGGGGCCGTAGTGACCCGGTTGATAGAACGATCCCATGTAGGGCCGCAGTGGCCCAGTGGTTAGAGCGACCCCAAGTGGGGACACAATGGCTCAGTGGCTAGAGTACTCTCAAGTAGGGCCGCATTCACCCAGTATCTTAATATTATAAATTCGAAATAAGTCGCAAGTTGTCGCAATAGGTATGAATTTCAATAACTCCATAAAACCTGAGTGAAGCGATGGCGTTTGCTAGTGCTGTGTAAAATAATTGCTTATAACTCTACAATTGCAGTAATTTTTGAAATGTAGTTTTGAAATAAATATTAGACTGTCCAAAAAAACACTTGTCCAGACTGAGCTAAACTTGTGAGTATAGAGTTTGAACCTTTTTAGAAAAATACTTTTTATTGCCGAAATTAGACCTTTAATAAAATACGTCCACTGAATGTTAAATATTATGTCGTAGATCTGAGATTATATCACACAATTACTTTAAATAAAAAAGCCAACTGACTCGAAATTGCTTTTGATGTTAGCTACCTTCATTTCGCCCTTTAAGTAGTACATTTTTTCTAAAATAAACGTGCTTACGAAAGCTTAGTGGCAAACTGAATATTATTATTAACGTTTAAACTTGTAAAGAACATTCGAGGTTCTGCATTATAGTAAAGAAACAAAGTTAAAGCTCAATATGTTGGCATTGCCAAGTACTGTCACCTTTTAGACCAAGGAACATTTTTCGCAAGCAAATAAACAGAATTTCACAATTTAACACAGTATGAAAAGCGATCACTTAGGAACACCATCGCACTATGTGTCAGAAATGTCCCTATGCCAAACTCAAGCACAAGGAAATTTTTTTTCCATCCTGTGTATAATAACCGTTCGTTTGGAGCATGACTGTCTCGCTAGCCTTTCTGTGTAGGCATATAAACGTTCGTACACCGGCTTTCAGGTCCCTTTCTCCAATTTTGCTTATTCGTTCACTTTGCACAGGCTGTTCAAGGTAAAATAAGTACTTTTAAACCTACCGTTGAAAATAAACCACATCTCGTAACTACATAGCTACATAAGACACGACTTACTGGGGTTCATGCTGCTAGTTCTAGAGCTAAATAAATAACACTTGACGTTGTATTCTAGAGCAATATTTAAACCCAGTGCCACTGAAGTTAGCGTTTTATAAGCATTTAAGGCGTGAAATTGCTTATCAGTAAAACATTTACATTCCTAACAATTTCACGTTTTTACATGCTTGAATAGTGTGATAAGGCCCATATCAGTGTTAATTTTGCATGCGCTTCAGTGTAAAAAATTGTGTATCAAAGTAAAAACATTTTCTTTTGACCAAAAAAAAAATTATTTCAGGCTCTTTAGCTTGCGGTAAAGAAATATTGCTTAACACCAAAGAAAAGTTTTTTAAAAAATATCTTTAGTGTTACCAAATTTTAGCCTTGAGAATTTTTTTTTACTTTAATGCAACCAAGTATTTTAACTTTGCTGCAACATAGAGCTTCCTTTGCTAAAACTACAATCATCTTTAACTTAAAGACTAGAGCTAACGCTGTAAAAATAATGGTAACATTGCCTGACAAGTGTACGGTAATGTTCGCAAACTTGTGTGGGAAACATAGTTTTCCTTACGTGTAAGGTAAAATTACCGCGCTCTTGAATAAAATTCACGTACATGGTATAGTCCATTTCATATAAGTGGTCTCAAATTTGACAGTTCTAGGAAAGTAGTGCAAAATGACATCTGGGTGGCTATGTATCCTTCCGCCACAGCTGAACTGTCATTGAAGTTGACTGTTTGAAAACAAACACCACGTGACTGCCAGTATTTGTAAACAAACAACATATAACCTCCTGTTTTTGTAAACAAACTGCATGTGCCTCCTCCCAAATGACTTTTAGAAGCTGTGAAGGGCTGTTCACACAGTTACAGGTTGGCAACAATCCCATTTTTTTGTATATAAATATTTTATGTAAATGACTAACAGCCCATGCAATAAGTTTATAAATTTATTTATTTTGTTACCTTGCAGGAAATTTGTAACCAGGATGCGCGAAAATGAAATTGCATTTTGAATATCAAATGAATAAGATATGTTACTGTTTTTAATATACGGTACTCGAAATATATTAATGACAACTAATCTTGTCACACTTACCTGAAGTAAATTCTTGTAAACATAAAAATTTAGCATGGTTTCCACGAACACCAAATATCAAGATCCCCACCCAGGAATGCAAAAATACCTAAATACCTCTCCACTCCGGCCCACACCTTTTTTTCACAGACATTTTCATTGTTACATGCAGACTATGCCTACTATTGCATTTAAAGAACATAATTCAGCTTTGTGGTATGATTTGACAACAAACTCTGTACAGCCTGATGCTTTTATGGTGGTTATAATTCTCAAGATGTTAAAGTATGTGGGTAGCCAAAATAATATTTAAGCAAATGTTACATCATTTCAGTAATTTTAATAACTCACATTTAGTAACTCAGATGTTAAGTATTGCAGGTCTACATACAAAATACTTTAATAATTTTTCTCAAATACCTACGTGTTCGTATTGTCATGCTGTGAATAAAAGCTTATTTCTGACTAACTCAGTGTTGATATTTACACTGAAGTTCAGTCGCACAACCTCCCTCCTCAAAATTGTGAATACAGCCCTAGGCTTGTTCTTGGGTACCTACTGAAAAACTGTATTTTAGTTCAGAGATGTTACAAAGCGCTCTAGAGAAGCAGATGTGACCTACAGAAACAATATATCAAACAAACATGTTACTTATACACTAAAAATATGCTCCACCTACCCAAGATTGAAGACATCATAAAGTTCATTTTCCTTATCGATAAATTTTGGAATGTCGCAGTTCCTGCTGATGCATGAGACACTTCTTTATGATATTGGAGCACCTTTGTTGAGTGCTTAGACAGAAAGAATTTTGTTTGATAAGCATGTTGTAATTTACTTGATGTCGAAAAGTTGTCTTTCTAATGTAAATACTGTTTATGTGAATTATTCTTCTGTTACTCTTACAATTATCTTAACAGCATATATTGAAAACATATAAGCGCTTTTAATTTGCAAAACAAAAATGCTCAAAATGTTTATGAAAGACTCCAACGTTGAAACCTATATGCCATTATGTTACTTGCAATACAGCCTTTAAAAACTGGGAAAACCTTTAAATTGATTTGCTAACAAGTATACCTGCGTAACAAGCTTGACAAATTTTATATACGTTCTAAAAAAAATACAAGTGATACAGCTTACAAGTTTGTAAGCTTTACATTTTGAAACCCTCCAGAACCAGTGTGTTAGAGTTTCAATCAATAATAACACAGAGAAATGTTCATAGCAATGAAATGTGGGCCCAATTAGGGTATCATCTTTATTTTATTGCAAAGGAAAAAGGAAAAAGTGAGCAGAAAGTTGGGGGAGGGTGGGGGAGGGGGGGTTTAGTTTGTCATCTTTCGTGAGACGGGATTATTTTGATGTTCTTATGGTGCCGGAATCACGTAGCCCCAACGAGCACAACGACTAATGAAATATAAGATAGATTGTCATAAGTCCGACCCATTCTGTCGTCCGACCAGCAATTTTGGATTATAAATTATTTATATTCTTCGTTGTATCCTGCGGCACGATGCACATAACGTACAACATTGCAAAATTAAATTGTATTACAAGCTTTTCTTACAATGGTAAATACGCAGCTTAAAAGAAAAATAAATTGAATCCTACTGTATATAACTCAAAAAAATAATAATTTTACTTTTGTATACATTAGCGATACCAATTTGTCACCATTATGTATTACAAATTTCCCTCTTGTTCACAGTCTTTGAGACTAACGTAGCTTATCAGCGCCTTCTAAATAGTTAGGTTAAATGTCGATAGCATGGTGTCTGTCGTGCTGTAAATTCAAGTAGTCACATTGAAATGTATCGTGGTTGCGTTTTTGGTCGTGTCGCGCTGTGTTGGTCGGGGCTATGTGATTCCGGCATGAGTGTATGGCATTTCGAGTTGCATAGTTTTGATGGAGCTCAGTAGAAAATTTTCCCGTATGGAAATAACATTTAAATTATTTAACTTCGAAAATGATAACTTCAATGAAAATACAAAACGTGATACATACGTCGGTGTTCGTATTCGTACAGATGCAGGAATATATACACACACACACACTTTGACCGAAGTTAATCTTACACTCAAATTTACGATGTAGACAAAACAAATATTATTCACTCACTACAAAAATGTGGAAAGTGCAGCATTTTTCAGGCCACGTGCATTTAATTAATTATATTAACGGTTTACAAATACATTTGCAAAACACACAAACTTACCGCTGTAACCTCTTGAACACGTGTTTTTCTATGGCAATCATAGCGAATTTACGTAACTAAAATCACGTTTGTTCGTTACTAGCAATAAATAAATTTATTTACAAAATCATTCAGTAAAATCAACACTGTGCACGTTTTCTGATACAAACAAACTTAAACTTATATACGGAAACTATATTCGTGTCACTTCATTGCGGAATGCGGTTAGGAAAATGGCGGAACGAGCAATTTTAACGAAGTGCCGATTAATATTACATTTCACTCAACAAAACGCATTACAACGGTACCTACAACCAATTATGTTTGGAAAAATTAAATAAAAAATAATTAACTACCGATTCAATACTCTGACAACACCAATAAGATATTCGTATAATAAACACCAGAAAAAAAAGCGCACGCACAACTGCCTTCACCGGGCTGGAAATATAAACATGGCTAGCCATTTGCTGGAAACGTTTACTGTTCGTATGTGTCGACATACTCTGTCATAAATGCTGAACATGTTTTCAAAGTCCATAGCCAAGAAAATTTAATATTGTTTTAGAATCATAGTTTAAAACATAAATGTTGTGAGCATAATTAAGATTTTAAATTATAACTTTTAGTTCCGAGTACTATTTTCTTCGAAAGACATCATCAAAATAGCCAACCTAACAACACGGATCTCGCAGCAGTTCATCAACTGACACAATACTGTAGAAGCAAGAGTATTTACTGTTTACATAGTGTGTAGGTTGGTCACATTGTCTGTCAAATTTGAGACAGCATATATAAAATGGACAATAGTGAAGAATCCCTTACATGGATGGGAAAATTACCTTACGACGTGTGGATCTCCTAGTCCATTAGTGACTATTTGATAATCGTATTTTATTAATTTTTTACCTTAAACTAATTTTTATTTTTTAGTCATTGAAGATTTTCAACATATCTCTTTATATGTAAAGTATAATTACCGTACTGTGGAGTAAAATTCACGTACATAGCGGTGGAAAACCCCATAAATGTATGGGAAAATTACCTTACGACGCGTGCGTCTCTTCAGAATAGTCTCAATAGCTAAGTGGGAAGACAGCTGGAAGAACAATAAATAAACACCCTAATAATCACTAATGCAGTTATACTGTCTTCGCGGTGTAATGGGTAGCGCAACGGCCTATCCTTTTAAAGGGACATGGTTCGCGCCCAGCTTCCCGCAAATGTCGAGGATTTTAGAGTTCAGGTTTCGATTGCTGTTTATTAGAGGATATAAGCAATAAAAGTTAGCAGAACTAGTAACTCCGGATAACTTTAAATATAACTTCGTTATACAATATAGTTAATATTATCCTAATTGTATGGGATTTTCCCCCACTTTTGTCAGGTACTTTAGGGAGTAATACCTTACATGTTATGTAAATTTACTCCACATTTAACAGGTAAGTTTACCTTAAATGCAATTATCTTCCCTTACATGAAAGTGAATTTTACCTCAAATTTTTTTAAGTGAAATTATTGTTACTGTACGGCAATGTTTTGTTATCATTTATTTGCTGTAACACAATTTGCATTGTGGCAAAGAAAGTGTTTTTTGAGTGTAGGGTATTGCCACCATATCTTTTCCTGAATTCTTCTCCACCTCCCATGGGATAATATTACTCCCATAATAGCACACACATGCAATGGTTGGCCGTTATTCGAACCCAGGCGCCTCGCATCGAGGTTGTGGTTCCAGTGCAGGTTGCGTCAACAAAGTCGCGCTCTGCAAATAGTATCTCTTCTGAAAATGCTTGTACAAAAGAATAATAAATTGTCAATAAAATTATTTGTTGTTTCCTTATTTATGTGTGTCGCATCCATCTGTTGGCCTTCAAGATTTTAATAACAACAATATGTAATAATAATATTTAATAAATTAAGCATGTAGTCAAAGACATTATCATGCACGTAGCTATAATAGTGATTGTAAATTTTTTTTGAAACATAGGATGGAAAATTGCAACAGTTGTCACCTACTAAGACGGTGGTCACCTACCAAGATAGTAGCTTCCAGTAATGTATAAACAAATGACGAACGAAAAAACAAATATGGCCACCTCCAGTTACATATGAAAAAAGATGGAGGCCTCCAGTAACAAACAAAGAAATGTGACTAATGGTTATGCCGGGGCAACCTTCGAAAATTTAAGTTAAAAGAATTATTTAAAAAAATGTTTAATATCAGTTTTGATAATTTAAAAGTGATTTAAAATAATAAATATTTCCCTTTTTTTTATTTTTTTGTGAATTTTTAGAACTATTTTTTACTTAATTTTTTTTGTGTTTTTGCATTTTCATGTAAAATGTCAAAGGTATTGATCCCAGACACCTGGTTCGGAGTCCCTGTTTCCGGTCACTGGATTTGCTGATCCCTGTCAGCATTTCCAATAAAAATGGGTCATTTCGGAGGATCCTTTTAATATTTTTTAAAACAATTTTTTAGATTTTTTTATAGTTTTGGATTTTTGAGGAGCTTTTGGCATTTTTTTAAGGTTTTTAATTTTTTAGGTTAAAGGTCCTCGAGGTCAAGGTCAAGATTAAAGGTCACATGGGTCAGGGGTCAATGACATCCAATATGGCGGTCGGGTGACGTAACAATATGGTGGCTCCCCGCCTCTGGTTCCTATGCCCGAAGCCCTTAGTCCAGGCAAACTAGATCAAAAAAGTCGAAATGGACGAACTAAAACATGTAGTTCCAAAAGTTTCAGGAATATGTAGGCGTAGGTCCCCTGAACAACGTAAAATAAAGACCCATCTATTTACGGGTCCGCGGGGTGGAGGGGGAGTTTAAGGTCACTTTTTTTTTTTTTTTTTTTTTTAAACTCGAAAACGGTGCATCGCACAGAAAATGTATACTGAAGCCAAATGAAAGACGAACAAATTCCCTACAAAATTGTTATAGATTTGTTCCTATCTATTATGGTTTCAGAGATATCCGCTGGCCAAAATGGATCATTTTTGAAAAAAGTTGTTTTGCCTCACGCTTTTCGTCAAATTTGCACTTCTAGCTTATCACTCTTTCGTTTCACAGAAACATCGTCGGAAAGAAAGTTGTAGAGCATAACTTTTTTTTCGTAAATATATTATATATAAGTGTATATAAATAAACAAGTTAATTAATTAATATATATATATACACACATATATATATATACACACACACACTTTTAGCTTCAACTGGTCGAAAGTTCAAGCGATTTGAATATATAAGGTAAATTTCGAAATCCTGCTAGAAAGCTGCTCATTTCTGTTTTTCATCTTTGAGGACTATAACTCTCTATATAACCTTGTATAAGGTTTATTTATATATATTACATTATATATTGTGTATTTATTATTTATTTTATTTTTAAGGTTAATTAAAATAAAAATTATTTTAATGACTCTATAATATATTTATTGTAAGTATTTATAAGTAAATGTATACGTATATAATAACTATGTATGAAGTATTTACATAGTATGTACCGTGTATACCGGTTATTGGGAACAACGGTTTAAAGAGACAAATTGTTTAACGGGGAAATATTAGTTAGTTCCGAACAGACGTATAGACCATGTTGTTTGTTCGGTTCAGCGGGTATATAAAGTGGGTAATATGGAAATGAAGGGTACGCCTGATGTGTCCTGATTAAGCAATGTTCACTGTACATACATGTAGGTACCTGGATAATCATCCAAACACACGTCTCGTCAATATAGCAAAAATTCACGTTCTTCAAAAAATCGCTAATATACCAGGTAGGAATAAAGTAACGAAACGGAAATTAGAACAGAATCGTTTGATAAAAAAAAAAAAAAAAAAAAAAACCAGAACATATTAAATAAGCAATATATTTTCCAAATATCTTCAAAGTTCAGTCATATCTTCAAATCCATAAAATATTCTTCTTCTTCTTCTTCACGACTTCCTTTCATATCTGTGCGCTGTTCATACATGATCCATCACATCCACAGATAGATGAGCAGTGGATACCTGCCTTCCGGTATCCGCATCTGCCACCACAGCCAGTAGCACAACGGCAAGAAATTTAATTCAGGACGCTGTCAGGAGCTATTGGATACGTTGTTTTGACGGGGTTGAGGGCTCCACCGTCGTATTGTACCCAACCCCAACGTTCTGAATTGAGAGAGTCGTTGTCAAGTCATTGTTGTGTCTGTTAATACACTCTGAAAGAATGTTGCTTGGCTAAACCTTTGGTCGGTGGCAGTGAAGCAAGATTGGCTTTCATCTTGGTGGAAGATTTCACGAAGGAGTTGTATCGGTGATTGTTCAAATCACGTTCACTCGCTGGAACCGGTACATTGTGAGAAACATCTTCGCTCCAGCTTGGGCTACTGCATCCGATGTTTATGCGGGGTCGTAGAAGATATCAACTATGGCTTTAGTCTCATTTGGCATCATTAGGAAACACTTCAGGATGGACAATTTGCTTTTGTTGAATATCGCACATGTTGTGTCACACCCTGTGAAACTGTGGATTAACAGGATAGATCCACTAAAGGGTAGCTCCTGCAATTGTCCGGTATAGTATACCTTGTCATCAATGTTTCCTCTTCCAGGCTTCATGAAATATACATTTCTGCTGGTGGTGTGAGAGCTATTAGTAGGACGAGCAGGTCAACATCTTCTCCAATAACAACCACAGACGAATGAGAAGTAACCTTGTTTAAGCCACATCTTACGATACTGCCATCAGTATCTCCTGTAGCGGTACTCGCCTCTATCCCTCTTGCAGTCAACGTCTCAATTAACGACCCAATAAGCTCGGTCTTGTTCTTTTCATTGGCAAGAAAGTTCTCCTGCTGAACAGTAGCCAGCATATTTCCATCAAAGTTAACATCCACTGATGTTTAAGAAGTTCCTCTCCACTTCTGTTTGGTGCATTTAGTGGAATTAAGGTCTTCATACCCATCAAAAACTACAGCAGAGTTGGCACCGTAATGATTGATAAGGTATGATGCGTACTGCTCGCAGATGGAAGAGAACTTGTTACTAACATTCCACTTAACTATATAAAGGAGGAAGCACCATCCACTATAGTGCAACTTTCGACCAGTTGACGATAAATATGTGTAACAGAAATGTCGTTCAGGAGAAAAATTGCAGAACATTAAATTTTATTCATCTATATATATATATATATAAATTAAATTCTTATTCATATATTTAATTATTAAATTTTATTCATATATATATGAATAAAATTTAACGTTCTGCAGTTTGTACATATATATATATATGAATAAAATTTAGTGTTCTGCAATTTTTCTCCTTAACGACATTTCTGTAAAACGAAACAGTGAAAAGCTAGAAGGGCAAATTTGACGAAAAACGTGAGGCGAAACAACTTTTAAAAAAAATTACCCACCTTTGCAGACGGATATCTCGGAAACTATAACAGATAGGAATAAACTTATAGTTGCTACTTTGTAGGGAATGTACTCATCTTTCATAATGCTTTCATATAAATTTTCTATGTGACGCACTGTTTTCCAGTTATAAGCGGAAAATTAAAAAAAAAGGAACCTTTAAACATGCCCTATCCTTCTTCCCCGGGGGGCCCAAAAATCGATGGGGCTTTATTTTATGTAGTTCAGGGATACCTACCCCTTCACATTCCTGAAATTTTTGGATCTACATGTTTTAGTTAGTCAATTTTTCCAATTTTGCCTGGACTATTGTGCGTCAGTGCCCATTTCCCTACTACTTACAGTGTGCAGCACACACTCGGCTTACTGTGTCTCCTACGCCATTCACAGACCACAATATTAGCATTTTGACAATGCCAAACTGAAACAATAAAATACACGTGCTATCACATCTATTCTGTTACTAAGTGTTTGTGTGTATAAATACACACCACCACTTAAGGGGAATGGTTCAAGAAAGCAGCATATTTATCAGATTTTCAATATAAGTCGTTTTCCAAATATTTATCAACCTTTTTGGCTCGACAAGACATAAACAATAATTCTCAACGCCTTTTAACCTTGCTAGATTTTCACTGCCTTCATTATTCTCGGAGCAATGGTAGAAGATAAGAAATATTTTTTTCCCTTATCTTCATTTAGTGCTCCGAGAATAACGATCGCAGTGAATTTGTAATAATGTAATAAGGTGTTAAAAACTGCGGCTTGTCGAGCTGAAAATTTCGAAAAATCATCTATAAAAACAGTTGTGACAAAGAATAATAAAAGTACACTGATTTCGTACACCATTCTCCTTAAGATGTAAACCAATAACACCGAAGACCAATGGGAATTTATCACTCGCTAAAATATTTACAAAATGTGTTTACGTCCCGTGGGCTAACGCGCTTCCTAAACGCGTAATATCGTTGGAACTGCCGACGGTGACGGTTGGCAGTGACTGACAGTTATAATGGCTGACAGTGACTGACAGTTATAATGGCTGACAGTGACTGCTGGCGAATTTCGCTCCAACTGCGCACCATCCTGGTGTGCTACGAGCTCTGCAAGAAAGCACATTGCACATTACTTCCTCATTTATCAGACATGCTTGCAGTGTTTATGACTGAGGAGAAAGTGTGAGTGAGGGAAGATATTTGGAAGGCTCTTAACATCGAGGTCTTCAGAGCCTATGAGGGTGATCGATATGAGTATGGAGCAACGTCGGAATGAAAGTGCGGGGGAAATTGGAGATCCCCGAGAAAACCCGCCGAACAACGGCTTCGTTCGGCACTATTCTGACATGCTAAACTCCGGAGTGACCGGGCCGGAATTGAACCCGTATTGCCTCGATGGGAGGCGACCAGACTAACCGCTCAGCCACCGTGGCCCCAGGAGAAAGGGGAAGAATATGAAATTATATGCAAGACATGATGCAAACGAGCGGTTTAAAACTACGTAATGGATTAGGCAATTTATTTATTAAGAGCGTCTCTCAAGACCTTGTTATTAAGAGTCGTCCGAATATCCCTATTCAATTCAATACTAATTCAGTGTTAAAGTTGATTGATACAGAGTAAAAACCTGCAATTACACTAACGTAGAATCATTCATTTGCTTACATCGCATGCTAAAGTTACACTTGTAAACTTAAAGTCCAGTACACAATAATAAAACATTATTACTATCAATAATTATAATGCATGCCATTTGAAACTGTTACAAAACATCGTCCTATGATTCGAGCTGTGTAATACTACTTTAATGATATATTTCGACCTGTGAAATAAGATGTGCTGGTAACTTCTAAACACATTCTGCTGTGTTTTTCATGAAACAATCAACTTCACACTCATCGTTTTTATTTTTTCTCAGTATTCAAGCAATCACAAAAGACTTCTTCTCATTTTCTCTTTTTCCTGTGCGTGACTACTTTTGAAGTTTTTCTGTGTAATCATGTGTGCAGACTGGAGATTAAGTATGTCACTTTCAGGAGTGACTGGAAACTGGCTGCTAGACTCATTGAAGAAATGTCACCTTCTGCCTGATCTGAGAACGGGTCTTCAATATTGCTAGAACCATTAAGCGGAATATTACCAAAGGTCGTTGTTTCCCGGCTTAAACGGCTAGAATTGTTAGAAATGTCGAACAATGTCCACTTGTTAGCTGCAGAAGATGTTGCGGAACCTGTAGTTATTCTTATCTTGCATAATGTCTTGTAGTAGTTGTCCTGTAAATGTTTTAGAAACATTTTACACATTTAAGCCAAAAAAAAATAAATTTTTATCAATCTCAATTTTTTTTCAACACAGTAAAAAAACAGACAAATTATATGTATCTTTTGAAATACTTTGTTACATTTCGCATGTTTATTCGTCTTAAAAATTATTTTGTTTCGAGTGCTTGGATGCAGGAGAGATCTATACGTCCTTAGGGAATGGTTTCTAAATCTCTCCAAATTAATGTGAGAATTATTGTTCTTAAAACACTAGAAACACTATGTAGATATTTTCTCCCAATTTTTCTGCTTGCACTGAGGCATTAAACATCTCTAACCAATATGTTCAAGAGTTACTTGTGGTATGGGATTTTACTAATTAATGCACAGCTATTGATTGAAAACATATTAAGATAGTCTACCCTGCGAAGAGTCTCTCTTGCCATTAAATATATAAATGCTATTTTTGATAGTTGCTTTATCAGCGGTAGACGCTAACTGTAATTTTGTATACTTTGGATATTGCATCGTACGGAAAAGAATGTGACAGTGGAGTTTTCAACAAGTCGGTGATGTGTAACAAGTACTTAATGGAGATATATTTCCATCAGATAAACACTTACCTTCATCTAACGTGGAACGTACGTTAATTATAATTTTTGACGAATTATTTTGGTTATACATGCACATTATCAAGCCATATACACGCTAAGATGCTCGACAGAATAAATCTAAAGCTGTATTTCATTACAGACTTTCAAGGGCTCGAAGTGTGTTTGAAAATTCTTTTAGAATTCTATGTCAAGTTTTTCGTGTCTTCTACAAAACAATACCTAAAAAACTATAGACGTGTGATAAACTTATTGCAGCTTGCTGCGGCTTGTATTTCCTTCTAGGGATACACAGTAAAAAGAAAACAAGTCCGCCTGTTTTATTAATTTGACAGTGAAATTAATTGATGACGGAATATTACAGATGTACCTCCGTCAGGAGCGAAGTTTTCAAACATGGGATACTTTCATAGTTTACTTCAAGAAATAATCAACTGTCGGTATAGGAACGTATATATAACGAATATTTTGAATTATATAATGTACTAAACATGCATAATAGTATGCAATAAATCTGCCTCACGAAGCACAAATTGCTTTGGTTCATCTCCTTATCAAATACTGTATTCAAATTGTTTTGTTTCCCGATATTCTTACATGCTGCAAGTTTTTTTTTTTTAATTTTATATTGCAACTTCTTAGTATTTAAAATTTCACGATACTTTCTAATTGCTTTTGGTATGTCTCAGAATATACCTTTTTTTATATTATCTTATATCGACGTAACGTTCTCTACAGTTCGATTGTTTTAATTTCTTTTTCTGACTTATATTTTGTGATACGCATATCCATTATTCAAAATTTTATGAATACTTTAACGAGAAAGTCTAATTAAATCTAATATGATTGTTTGGAAAGTAAACTTTTGTAAATATATGGACAAGTTTTCTCAATTATTTCTACGCGAACATAACAATATACGAATTAACTTAGACCATAACATATACAGTACTAAAAATAAATACATTCACTAACTTTTCTTACTGTTCCTGCAACATTATTACACGTGCTGTATATTGAAGCGGAAAGGCCGAGTCATATCTGCAAATAACTGCTATTTAGTCGGTAAGTTTCCACTGCTATTGCCGACGGACTGCGTCAGTCGGCAATGAGATGTGGACAGGAGTCCGTGGAGATGAGAGACTGGTTCATTACGAACAGCCCAGAAAATAATTTACTTGAGAGTATTGATGGAATGCTATTGCTATTAAATGAAAATACCATCAACAGCAAATACTGAGTTTGTCATAAATATAGATCACAGCAATAATAATGATGTATATCATGTTGTTTATTTAAAATACACTACGGGATACAACCGTCAAACATTAATAACGTACAGTAAAAAGTCCTCTAAAATAAAAACAAATGGGTCGTCTTGTTTAATTGAGTCAGACGGCACCATTTTCAAGACATAAATCAACAACTTGTGCCCCTTGCTTGTGCACTCCCTGCCATCTAGGCATCATACCTGGCACGCACACACGCACCAATACCCACAACTTTAGCTGCTAAGATTGGCTCTCGCCTCTATAGTGTCGGGTGCATGTAGCTTCGCCTCCGTTAACTGCACAAACAGGGCTTGTATTCGTCGTCTTGACGTTCATCACAGCTTGGATCATAGTACGGCGCTTTAAACTACTTGTAATCACTGCTTGTAAACGCCAGACTCTCGAAGGACTATACTCGATTCCTGATACTGCTGCTTTTCATAATCTCATATACTGTCCTGAAGTATTTCCACGTGTTAATAAGGTCATTCTGATTCTCTGCAATCAATAATACAGATTTTTTTTTCTAAATTTATGTTTGTTATGTTTTATGAATTGAGTTATCTAGAGGGCTTCATAATTATTTATCCATTACTCTCATATGCATGGGTATGTGATCAATCCCGACCCACTACACTTGGGTGTTTTCCCTGAAATTCTTGTCCTACGTCAGAATAGCACCAGTAGTATGATATAGCCGTTTATGGGGCAATGAATTTTAAATGGCAGCCGCGGCGGCTTGTGTGCCTGGGCGGCTGGCGGTCTTCGGCTCGTCTCGGACGAGTTCGGCAATCTTCGGCACGACTCACGGAGTGCTCGGCTGTCTTCGGCTTGAGCTTGTAGAACGTATATGAAGGTGCTCGGCAGTTACGTGCCTCTAATTCTTCAAGTATATATGTATGTTTCTGGTAGCCATATTGGTTTTATACACACAGGGCATGTCAAATCGTTTTCTTGTTGGGAAACATACTGTCGGCATTTGGTGTGTGCTGTAACGCCTTTTGATGGGAGAATAAGGTACAACTAATATTAATTCTCTAAAAAAAAGTAATCGTTTCCAATGAAAATACATATAAATTTTTCCATCATATTTAGACTTAACAAGTAACATAATAAGTGGTGATTTGTTATTTTTGCTAAGTTTAGACAATATTGCATTGCAGATATACTATCATAGTATATTATTAATATTTTCTGAATAAAACATGTGTATTTCATTTTGTTATATTTATAGTTTTAAACTTTTAGCGCGAAGATCCTATAAAAAAATAAACTTTATTATTGGATGGGTATAAGTCATTGGTTGGAAAATATAAAGTTGAGGCTAATGGTTTTGAATTCAGTTTCAAAGTATTATCATCTGACATAAATACATAAAATGTAAACATAACACTGTACATCAAATTACATCAGTATAATATATCTTTATTGCTTAACATACCATTACAAGTTACATGCAGTAGTCTAGTTCATAATACCTCGGATTGATAAACGGAAAATTACTATTTTGAATCCAACATCCGCCAGGGAAATTTTCAGATCACAGAATGAAGCTAAAAATTGTGACTAGTATCAACACATTTTTAAAATTGTTTTTAAAGACTGTAATTTATTTAAAATATTGGATTCCAACGTTGGCTGAATGATTTTATTGATTTGCATTATGCATGCATATACATGTTTTGATAACACATTACAAACGTCGTAACATGCTAGTAACATGTTCTAAAAATAAATACTCTACTCATAAAGGTGTGCATACAAACTTAACACTATGTTGGGCCATTCTAGTATTTCAGTTGGCAACCAACGTAACAGCCATGTTGTGCCAACGTAATATTAAGTCAAATTTCGGCGTTGGAGTAACGTTAAAAGCCTACGTTGGCCCAACGATAGAGTCAAACGTTAGGCTAACATTGTCCCAGCCAATTTTTGCTACTGGAGTGGCAATGCTAGAAGTTATGGAAATAAATTTTTTTAAGAGGAGTACAGAGAGAATTTTTGTCACGAAAAAGAACAAAAATATATCCCGACTTGAGTAAAATAGTTGCAGTTGCATCGCATTTATTACTCCCGAAAATAGCGTTTGCCGAGAAAATTGATTGAAGCGATATAAGCAGCAGGAGAAATCAAACAATACATAACTGTGAAAACATACGTAATCTTACTATACTGGTACACAAATGTGTGTATGTTGAAAATTAATAAAATAGATGTTTTCAGCTACACTAAACATTTAAGACACACTCTGTATGCAAGAGACGCTGTGAGTACGTATCGTCAGATTAATGAATTCTCCAAAGGATCATGTCATGGCTCAGCTGTTCGCTTCGTTACTTTCTTCCTAGCAACATGGGGAATATTTATTCATCCTGAGAGCGAAAGGAAGATCACGCTATTTAAATCACAACACTGAGCATCGATTATAGAAATGTTTAATGGATAGCCGACAGTGTTGGTGTTGGTTGCTAAGCAAAGCACACTAAGATTCCCGCCCACCTGCCTGGTGACTGGACTGAAATGCATTGTAGAGTGTTTGAAACACATGGTTTCCCACGAAACTATTAAATGTGCAGCTTCCAATATGCTGATCGACAAAGAGATCACTTTCTTCAGACGAAACCTCTGAACTGATTTCAAGTCGTCACGCATATTAGAAACGCCATTTCAGAAACTTCGCCATGACTTAAAACGGCTTTTTTTTACAGCGCTGTAGGAATTAGATAGGAATACAAAATCAATTAAAGTTGAAGTAAAGCGACGGCCTATGGAGAACTGCACCCGACTGTACAATGTAAGTAACTCATAAAAAAAGTAGTACAGGAAAGTGCGATTTATGTTGTATTTGATATAAGAGTGTATATAATGTGCCAAAATTATAAAATATTTTACAAAAATATACTTTTTAAATAAAAAATAATAATCTTCTAAAATTGTGTATATTTACATAATTGAAGCATATTTCCATTCTGGATGCTTCAGAAAGCAGAATTTACAAGAAAACCTTCGTCATGGAATATCGTCGTAATGTTTGCTATGATTGTTTGTAAGAAAATTGTAGTGAAGATGTAGTAAATAATTGATATAATTTATGTAATGTGTATTCATTTGTCACAAACGTGTATGGCTGAAACTGGCCTAAATATAGTTAAATAAAAAATTGATATGATATATTATTACTATGATTTTACTACAAATGATCACAGTAAGTATTACGACGATCTTTCTTGAATAAGATTTTTCGTGTAAATTCTGCTTTCCGAAGCATCCAAACGGAAACGTGCTCAAATTTTGTTAAAAATGCGGACTCTATAGATCGATTCATTTTTTATATTTAAAAAGAATATTTTAGTAAAATATTTTATAGTGTTGCAAAATATATACATTCTTCTTTCATATACAGCATAAATCGCACTTTTCTGACAATTTTTATGGTGCCTGTAGTACTTCTTTTATGAGTTCTTCACATTGTACAGTCTGGTACAGTGCTTCATAGACAGGTCAGTACAGAGCTTTGCATTTGGTGGCGATGGCGCATCAAGTGCGTCACAATTGAGTCTTCATTGGTTCGACGCTTCTCTCTCAAGCGCGGAGAGAAGCTCCAGTTAGACGGCCCTTTTAACATGCCCATCCACACAACATAATACAAATGCTAGGACTGAAAGGTTTTTATTATTATAGTACATTCACTGTTACTTCCAACATTCCTGAATACCTGCTTAAGTTCTACCAGGATATTCTTCCGCCTCGTACAAAGGTTATCCAAGTCTAGAAAATTACCTCAAAGGGACAACACAACGCATTCGTTAGCACGCAGTGTAATGATATTTTACATAATAACAATTTCTTACTAGGCAATAACAACACTCCTACTTACACACCTATATTTATTTGTATTAATTATAGACTAAATATTTTAACATTTATATAAATATACGTAAAAGTTGAATGAAATAAAAAATAGGTATTTTTATGTTAACAAAAATATAAAAGCACTTAATATACATGCAGACAACCAAGTACTTCATGCATGGGGTGATTTTGCAAACGCTTCATTCAAAAAGTGTGGAGTAACCGCGAATAGACTACAAGCCATGAGTGCCAGACTAAAGATATAAGGAACATAAAAAAAAACAGTGAAATAATGTATAAAGAACGTGAGGCAGCAGTGGAGGTGAGCAGGAACTGTGGCAACACGCTCACGCGCTTATCGGCACGACTTCCGGCGCAGTAACGTGCCAAGCCGCCATGTTCGCGACTGTACATCGACGACGATACAATGTCAACATTCACCTCGTTTCGCGTGCGTGAGGTTGCATGGCCGCCGCACCTCACACGCTGTACTTACGTAGCTGGTCGACAATCTGCACTCACGTAGCTGATCGATTGCTGGCTGTTGGGCCGTCGCCACTGTACAGCTTCGTTTCCTAAAGCCTACTTACTAAAGGCTGTTCATGATAATGTGAGCATTTCTGAAATCAACCTTAAGAAAAAGTCGCTGCTCCTAACTTCGTATATTTTAACGGGCGCAATAAGTCGCATGTGCCCAGTAAAGTTGGTAACGATGGATGGAAAGTAGTTCCATAACTTAACGTCGAATAAAAAGTGTTAGGTTTCCATTTGTAATTACACAAATTATTTATTTCGCTTTCTGTTTCTTTTTAATGCATCGAAGTATAAAAATTACCGCGTTTGTAACATATTTTCTTTTCCGATAATTTCACAGTTTCTCCTGGCCGACGCATGCATAAAGTGACGAGGCTCATGACAATGTTAATTCTACCTAAGGTGCATAATACACAACGTGCATTCAAGTAGATCTGAAGCAGGGCTTTCAAAAGTGCACATTTTACCGTGAACAACCTTTACACACATGACTCTTTAGTGAGCAAAAAGTTTTATACCTCCTTGTTGATGTCGACTTGTAGTGATCTTGCGTAGTGTGAGCATCCACCTAGTATGCGAGTGGCTAGCACACAAGTACTTGTATTCTAGGTAGTACCGAAAAGGATCGGTATATTTTTTTGGCAATCTTTCATGTACAAGTTAAGGGCAAACAAACAATTTTGTGTGCGCGTGAATGTGTATTTGACCGAAGTTGGCCGATTTTGTAGTATAAAATGTCTTGGAATGGACACAAGAAGCAGTTGAAGTGTTATTAATTACTCATAAAATGTATGACTTTTCTTTACAAAGTACACGCTTGAATACAATAACCTCTAGGTTAGGCCAAATATTCTAGACAGTCAACAAACTATTTTCTACAATCAAATCCATCTATCTGTTCGGCGACTCATTCTATCGCTTTCGTTCGAAAATGCGGCTCGAGATATTGTCTGTACTCTTTTGTCACAATTAGAATAGAAACAGATTTTTTCATTGCATTTACTGATGCTTAATAACGGTATGAACATCACAATGAAACAAGTTCAACAGCGAACTATAAAGTTTATCTCTAAAACGCAAATAATCATCTAAGGACGTTTTCCAGTACTTGCATTATATAGGTATATTAGAAATCGCTTGTTTTCTGGTGACTTTGGTTGAGGTTGTTAGGGCGTAGTGTATGCGTGCAAACAATAGAGGTTCGAATCGCGGTCGAGCTTCCAGTTCCAGTTTTGTTTAATAACCCAAACAATTTGCGTAGAGTCAAAAATATCTGTAGTTGCACCAACAAAATCTTAGTTCGCGGCAATAAATAAAAAATAGCAAAGTAATTTGGACTCAACAACAAAATATTTTATTTCCTCTAATCAAACAAATAATTTGTTTGCCACAAAAAAAAAAAAACTTTCCGTGTCAGACTGTAGAGTGCCGATCAAGAACTACACTGTGTCAGCCGCCACAGCACAAGTAACCAAAGGTTGTTCACGATAAAGTAAGCACTTTTGAAATCGACCTAAGGAAAAAGTCACTGCTCCTACTTGTATATATTTTAACGGGCGCACTGAGTGACATGCGCCCAGTAAAGTTGGTAACGGTTGAGGGAAATTAGTTCCATATATTAACGTCGTATAAAAAGTGTTAGGTAACAGTTTGCGATTAATTAAATTATTTTCTTCGCTTTCTGTTTGTTTGTAATACATCGAAGTGCAAAAATGAGCAGATTTGTAAAATATCTACGTCCTAATAATTTCTCAGTTTCACTTGACCGACGCATGAAGAAAAATGATGCCCATGACAATGTTAATTTTACATAAAGTGGAAAAATACACAACGTGCATACAAGTAGATTTTAAGCACGGCTTTCAAAAGTGTTAATTTTACCGTGAATAGTCTATAGCTGGATTTTCGTGTCCCATTCGAGCGACACACTGCACCTCGAAGAGTAATACGCAGTCATTGAACAAGAGGAACACTTTTATCCGAACAGCGCAACACACTGCCACTTTGTCTGCTTCGCTGTTCCACGCCCATAGCACAGTAGGTTGGTTCACAAGCCAGCTCTCATTCGAGTAGCCCTAGCTTTGAACCACGAGTAAGTCATAGCAGTTAATTACTTATTCTTTGTTATTGATAGGTCTGTAATTAGTCAACGTGTCACGGGAATCGTTAAGTATAGGAGGTAAAGTAATTGTTGTCAACCTTATAATATGCAGTTTAAAAATGTATAAAAAAGGGAGGGCTGGTATATTGGCACTAAAACTAAATGAATATTTTGGCATATGCACAACTCTCTGACCACGTGACTGACGGGTCAAATACCTGATGAGGCATATAAGTTGCAAACACACGGTTCGCCTTAAAAAGTACAGACAGTATAAAGTCTAAATGCGAATGAAAGGATGCACTCTTTAATGCGTTTTCCATTATTTAAATGGGATTTTATACAGTAATACGTTAAATTGTTTCTACTTAGAAATTAATGATATTCGATACTATATCACCCCTTGTCATACAAATAATTGGGGTCTGCCATTATATTTAATGCAATATAATATGCTGAGCTAAGTATGATCATATATTCTGTGACAATGAAACATGGATCTACAGTACATAACAAAGTGTTTCTTAGTGCAACTGCTTTATATGCTTAGTTTATAATCGAGACAATCAAACTTAGGTATGCGGGTGACATTTGATAATACAGAACATAACATTTCTTACTGCATTTAGTAGGGTGGAAAACCCTATTATTTGTTTGATGTGGGTAGATAACATAATTGTTATCTTACTTTCTTGATAACCGAAATTTAATGTGTTACAGTAAGAAGTCCTAGTTCTCTGCTGCAAGACGTATTCATATTATCTCTCATTACATACGTCTTAACTTCCACTTTGACATCCTTTGCTATCCGTACATTTAAAGGTGGACCATGGGTTGTATACATTATAAGAATTAAACAGGGTCAGGATTAACCAACCGAAGTTTGCCTCCGTGTTTTAGAAACAGGTAGTATAATTTTGAACTGATAATCTTCTTATTTCAAGAGCATTGTACAGGTTGAGTCCTTTAAAAGAGACCCCGTGGGACATGTGTGTAACGTAGCGAGGGAATGAGGAAATACAGTCCAGTGTGACAACATATAGAGTAAGGTGCTGGAAGTGTCCGCCAACTTCCAGCACTTTACTCTAGGTATCGTGATGTCACACTGGACTGTATTTCCTCATTTCCTCGCTCCGTTACACGTTACATACATGTCCCCAGGGGCCTCATTTTAAAGGACTCAACCTATATGAATCTGTTAGTGAAGTGAGTGGAAGCTGGTGAGTTCGTTCTTGTCGAGACCGTTGCTTTGTCAGGACAAGACGTTCCTCGGACGCAACTATGATGCAGTGTTGACTTGCTAACTTACACGTCATCGTAACGTTCTAGTTTCTCCGAAAAGTTCGTGTGCTATCGTCTTACGGAGTTTCGGAACACAAATGCTACGTGAAACCAACAATTACGCCAATAACCTCTGACTCAACCAATTACCACTGGCCATAGTTGGTTAAGTTTTCTTGTTGGACTGTTACGTTCAAGGCCGATTATCTTTCTAAAACACGATAAATGCAGTAGTAACAGACACGCATTTGAAAGGAACACAACGGAACACGATTAACAACTATAAATCTTGAGTTTTGCCAAGAAACGAACATCTTATTGTAACTGAGACGTCTGGAATCCTAATGAAATCAATGAAACTAAGTGAAACCTCACTGAAAGTGCTCTATACCTATGGTAATATCCCTGCGTTCCACAATTATTAATTTTAATTATCAGTGCCTTGATTTTTGAAAGCGAAATGAAGGCATCAAAACTATCTTCACTCAACCTTTACAGTAGAATTAGAGCTACACAGTTAAATTTACTATGTAAATGACTAAATTTAGTCCAAAAATGTATGCATTACAAAGTTATCTAAACATAAACTTTGCCAAATTTTCAGACTAAGAAATGTAATAATCAGAAACAGGGAGAATATTATAAAGAGTAAATTCTTTCGCTAAAACTTAATAGTTCGGAACCCTTATGGCAGATTTAGAAAGGCGAGCACATGCTTCAGATTAGTAACATGCTTAATAGTAATTAAACTAGACCACAGCATATCCTTGCAAGCGTAGGAGAAAAATACCTTCGTAAGAAAAATGTTATTCTCTCGCGCCAGCAATATGGCGATCATGCCACAGTCGCAATTTCAATACGCAGTTACCTAGAAAAAAATATTTTGTGATTGGCTAATAGACTGACGCTATAGCGATTTGGCCACAAATTTTTAAGAGCGTTGATTATTTACTAATTTCTGCTTATTGTGTGTATTTTGATCTCGTATATCAGATGATACAGTTTCGGAAATACCAGCAAGTATTCACGTGTTGATGATGCGACACTAGAAAGATGTTTGCAAACATTATGTTACACTTTCGTTTAATATTACACTACTATCAGACAGGTAAAATAATCCAAATTCTTAAATATTATTATTGAGTTCTGTATTACATGAAAAGTTGAAACTCAGAGCTACTTTCATACTTTCTCCTAACAGTACTGAATATGCGCCACTAACAGTTCACACGGGTTCGGACAAGGATGTTTTTAGGGGAGTTTTATTTGAAAACTGCCTCACTGATAGGGAACCAGTTGTATTGTAGGTTCTTCACGTTCCTAACCAAACCAAAACTAGCTTAGGATTTGTAGGCGAATCACAGACTTCGAGCATAAACGGCAAAGCGGGTGCGAGGCTCATGTCCTTACAGGAGAAAACTATCCAAGAATAACGCTATAGGCTATTCACGGTAAAGTGAGCACTTTTTAAGACCCTTCAAAAATTTTCCTTTCTCCCAATTTCTATCTTCCTGCTGCTTTTTGATATTAACATTGCAATCTGATCAATAAGCACAGGGTATACATTTCAGCACTCTCAGAAGTTAACACCCGAGGCTGCAATAAGATATATTTATTAGTGGTTAATGCCTGTTAGGAGGGCCTTAAAAAGTGTTCTCTTTACAGTGAATAGCCTATAGGAGAAAAATACCATATACATCACTGTCATGTGACAGTGTTTGAAAAGTATAGTCTTGATTTCCACTCTGATTTTAGCATATTTAATGCAATTGTGAAAGTTTGTCTGTCCGTCTGACTGTTAAATGTCGACTGTTATCAGTGGAAAAAATCGATCTGGTTTATTGCAAGTTATCTTTCCTCACAGCACGACTGAATTTTATTCATGTTAAATTTGCATGACCTTCTGTCAAAGGGAGGGGAGACTAGCAGTAAAAGCTGAAAATTTTAATAAGCCAGAAGTGACAAGTATTCAACGAGAGCTGTCACAGGTCTAGAGGCACTCCTTCCGAGAGTGCTGTCACGGTTGGAAGCTTGGCGAGATGAGGCCTCTGAATTCTAAAGCTCTCGGCTCGCTGAGCTCCACAATTTCAGATTGTAAGATTTGAATGCAGAGTAAACAATAATTTTTTTCTTCTACAAATCTAATGTGATGGAATACTAACAGAGAATAAAGAAAGAAATACTTCGAAATGTAAGTAACGGGAAAAAGAACTTCCATTTCCAGCACTGGGATTAGAACCCACGTCCTTGTGATATTATCCCCCCCCCCCCCTCCATGTTTAGACACAAGACCAAACTAAGTTATGAAGATTTCAATTATTTTTGTAGTTAATATTCTGGTAAATACCGACCATATAAACGTGAAGCTATTCTGTTAATGAAAACACATTTATTTAATATGAGTGAGTGAGTGAAAATACCTGGGTGGTTCTTAACAGCGAGATTTTTAGAGCTGACAGATCGATTTAATTTTTCGAGTTATCTGTAGATATGAAATGTTAACATTAACAGATAATGAGCAATAACATCACAGGTTTTTATAATTGTTGTTTGTTGATACTGATTTTTTAGTCATTTGAAGCGTTTTGCGTTATTCAACCGAGTACTGTATTTATGTTTGCACGCAACTACACTTTACATCACCCTAAGTTTTTACACTTACGGTTTTATGTTGTTGAGTTTCCGCCAATATTTTCGAGGTTTATAACCAATATAGCACTTGTAGTTTTAGAAATGGATAATTTAACAAAAGAAAAAATTTTGTATGGTTACAAACATTTGTAAAATCCCAAATATTTTCTCAGTAAAAATCAAATTTTTTTAAATATTGTATCAATGTAACTGGTAAATTGTTATCATTCGTGCTTTCTCAGTGCACATATTTAGCAATGTGGTAAATTTTCACCGATATTGTAAGTGTGTAGTGCACTGTAATACCTGACCAGAGCTCCTAAATTGGACCCGTATGTTTCCTGCCGTATTGTTCAGTTCAGTTTAGTGGTTCTGTGGCGTAGACACAAGTGATTCAGAGGAAGTAATTCTCGTTTCGATGCTATTTGATAACACTTTTCTTTCGAAATAAAATAAAGGGAATGATCCCTTAGTAATGACATGGACAGAATTGCGAGCGAGTGTGTAATGTGTCACAGATCACCCCAGACCCATGCGTAGTTCTGAGAGTATCGCACTATGAACGGTGAAATATTTGACAACATCTTGAAAGCCAACGACCTGGTGAAACAGAGCAACTACAGGAAACGCATTAACCCAAGAAAAAATCTAGCGATTACTGTAAGGTAGGATACATTGTTTTACCTACACACAATTCACAACAGACGAGAAATAGGTAATGGGAAGGGGTTCCTGTCGGGGTCCGTCGTCGGGTTCGAAACCAACTTGCTTTGTTTGGCCGGATACATACGTCACGTTCTTACTTTGTCTGGTGTTGCTGTGTCTGGACAAGCGAGCAGTGTAGCAGCTCACCTAAAGGCTGTTCACAATAAAGTGAGCACTTTTGAAATCAACCTTACAATAAAGTCACTAGCCCTTCTTGCATATATTTTAACGGGCGCAGTGAGTGGCATGCGCCCAGGAAAGTTAGTAACGATTGATAGAAATATTTCCATATCTTAAGGTCGAATAAAAAGAGTAATGTAACCATTTGTGATAACTTATCACATTTCTTTCGCGTAATGTTTTTTTTACTGTATCGGAGTGTAAAAATAAGCAAATTTGAAAAATATTTACTTTTACTAATAATTTCACGGTTTCACTTGACCAACACATGGATAAAGTGATGAGGCCATGACAATGTTAATTTTACATAGGCAGAAGAAAACACAACGTACATTCAAGTAGATCTTAAGCAGGGCTTTCAAAAGTGCTCATTTTAACGTGAACAGCCTATAGTAGGCTGTACATCTGTTTTTTCGAAACGAACATGTGCTTACAATCAGCCGTGGGGTGTTCGGTTTACACACTTTAACTTCGTGATTAATAACATGATTGAAATAAATGTACATATCCTTGGATTGAGTACAGGACTACGATGCAGTAACTCTAGAGACAGATGGTGGCGTGTGACGTCAGAGAGACTGGTCCTAGCTACTACCAGCCAGATTCAAGAAGATGCTAGCATGTATTTCCTCGCGCTTCTATGGCGCAACAGCTGCCAGTTCTTGGGCTGGCTTTCGAGTTAACGGTAACGTTCCACTATGTGAAAGCGTTTCACCTATTTATATTAGCAACATGCCGCCTCGCTGCTGGAGTTGTCGGTTGCAATGGCAATTACGAGAACGCTCCGCGAGGTCAATTATTTGATTTTCGAAAGAAAAAAAAAACTAAGAACGGCGACAGTTGTGTTAGCGTTAAATTTCTCGCTCCCACTTCAAATCACCAGGTTTATCTAAAGTAATTTTATAATCTAAAACAAATATATATTTATACTAATATTATAAATAGGTCTTGTGAGTTTCTTTGTTTATGTGTAACGGCTAATCTCGGAAACTACAGAGCCAGTTCTTATAACTATCTCACTGTTAGAAAGTTAACATTCTACCAGATAGACATAGGCTATATTTATCCTTGATTTGATAAATCAGAGGATTCGCCTGCCCCCGTGGTGATCTCGTATAGTCTAGGAAAACCAGTTTGCGGGATGCCAGCACATAAATTGGTTTTAATTTCGTTCCAAAAAATGTCAGACCGCATTACCTGTCAAAGTTTATGTGCTCCATACAATATTGATTAGAAGTGTGGTCACTGGACACGGTTTATGGAAAACACACATTTGACTATCACATGTTTGCGCCTGTGAATAACGTAAAGAAAATTAGTGTGAGATTTTATCTTATCTTATTTATTTCGCTTTGTGTCTTTAAAAAGCTGTTTCACCTTTGTGTTTGCTCTCTATTTACAGAGAGGCACGATTATTTTACTTCCTCCCATGTGACTACTTTTTCCTTCGTATTTATTTTCGTATGCTTTTCATGCTACCTTTTCCATCTGCTTGCGAGCGATAGCACGTAACGCCCTGTCGTCTATTTGCTTAAATATTGTCAATATCAACTCCTTCCTGGATGCGTTCGCCGGAATTGTAACAAAAGTTCCGCTGTACGTGTTCGGTGTAGCTCGCCCTCTGTGGGCTATACAGGATGTAACCGATAAGCGTTTACAACTGTACACAGCAGTGTACAGGGCTCCGAGACGAACAATTAGATGTAGGACACTTGTGGTCCAGAGGGTCGGTAAATTACCATAATAAGCAAGTGCTCCTGCACCCAGTGCTGCCTGTCTGCGCATGCTCGAGTGTCTCTGTTACATCCTGACTGTGGGACAGCTGCATGAATCTAGCCACTTCGACATGCAAGTAGAATGGCGGGCTCTTTTATTTCCCCACCTCAATGATGGGCCTTTCTTGGTCCTAGTGGAATCTCCTTTGGGACCGGTGTTGAGATAGGTTGTACATGAAGTTAACTGGTACTACTGGCAATATGAAAGTTCTCGGTTATGTTGAATTGTAGTTTAATGCGTAAAGTGATTATGTGTTATGTATTTCACATTTGGTAAATAAAGGCTTTGTAAGTACGAAATGTACTGAAGCGTTAAAAAAAAAATATGTTTATTTCCATTAATATTACTGTCTTATTGCGGTTAACATATTGAATGGCATACATATTAGAATTTATTTCTTGTAGACAGTAGTAATTTTATGCCTTGTCTTGGATGACATATTACGACAAGGAATATTTTAAATGGTTTATATGTGATTTTTAATTATCAACGTGTGGTACTGTGGCGCTATTACCCCTTGGGCTTGTTCGGGTAGACATCTTGGACACGATGTTTTATTAGGATTCACCTGAGTCCTGCAAGGCACCTCTTTGATTAACGGGGGCTAGCGCTTTCAGAGTAACTTTTCGTCAATCTTTACGTGATTCTATATTGCTTTTCCCTATAAAGTGCAGTAAAACTTTTATAGGCTGTTCACGGTAAAATGAGCACTTTTGAAAGCCCTATTCAAGATCTACTTGTATTCTTGTTGTGTATTATTCCACCTTATGTGAAATCAACATTGCCATGGGCATCATCACTTTATTCAAGCGTCAGTCAAACAGAAGTGTGAAAAGAATAATAAAAGTAAATACTTTACAAGTCTGCTCATATTTGCGCTGATCTCCCGTGACGCAGTCGGTTGTGCGCCACCAATCTGTGGAGCGGGAGGCTCTGGGTTCGAATCCCGGCCATGGCATGGGTGCTAATTCAAGTTAAGTTGAAAGTAATTATGTAAGCCGTCCTCTGATGAGCTTTCAAGCATAAAACCGGGCGACGTTAAAAAGCCCTTTGCAATACAACACAATGCCCATTTTTACACTTAGATGAATATAAAAAATACATGATGTCAAAAAAATAATTTTAAGTGAACATAAAAGGTTACCTGACACCTTTTAAATGACGTTAAGATATTCAAATACTTCCCATTCATTGTTAAAAACTTTACTGGGCACATGTCACTCAGTGCGCCTGTTAAAACATACGCAGGTAAGAGCAGTGACTTTTTTGTAGGGTTGATTTCAATAGTGCTCACTTTATCGTGAACAACCTTTAGGTAAGAGGCGTCGGCTGAGGTATTAGTAGCTATGTGGTTTAGTTCTGTTTCTTTGGCATCGATTTTTCTAGCCGGCGCACAGTCTTTTTCCTGGCTAAACGAGATTTTTTTTCCTTGTCTGACATAATGATAGTAGTTTAAGAATGCGGGCGTGTACAGCTACCTCGCTGACATGTGTGGACTCCGCATTGGGACGGAAGACTACTTGGGAGCTGTCAGCACAATATGACGTCTCAGCTCCAGCCACATCTGCAGTGAGACTGCGGTGTGGAAGCATGCTGTCAGTGCTGTCTCCTCATTGCACTTTCAGCTCCTCCGTCATCGATGTGACGTTACACTGATCGCCACATTACAGCATTACATGAATCATGAACGGATAAGCTAAGGGAGAGCATTGATTTTAATAGTTTTCACAACCTGAAATTCAACACAGACTAGTTCAAGAAGCTTACGTTAAGTATTGTCACGACGGTTGTAGTTATTGTGTGTATTGGTGTTAAAGCTACGTAATATTTTCATCTCAAAATTAGTTTCATTTATTACAATGGAAAGGTGGATAACGCTCAGCTCTTGAAGAGTAGTTGTCAGGCCTCATAATGGTAAGATATTAGGGTTATTTATCTACGCAACCATCACTTAAAGTGATTTTCTTGTCTAACTATCCTATAACTAAGTGTTAGGTGGAAGCTAGGTGGGTAGGACGGGAGTTAATTGTGTCTCGGGGCGAACCATTTACGCCTACAGCGGAAGGAAACCATGCAAAGAGACATGCATCGCGGCAGAGAGGGATTGGGCAGACATGACTACCTCCTTGAGTGCACTTGTAGCTAGGTTACAACTAGAGGAGACTGGAAAAAACCGGCAGACACCGTAAAAGCCCAGTCGACAGGATAAAATTCAAAATTATTATGTGCATTAATTAGAAATGTTTGAGTAGACAGAGGTTGGACAACATTATTTATTAGTGGAGATGAAAGACTAGTAAAGAGGGGGTACTTCATACTGAAGGTGAAGTAATGTAATGCTGTGTAGTCAGATTTCTATCATATTCAAGCAATTCTATGAAATTTATTAATGTTACATAAAACTCAACATTCCTGTAAAATACAATTGTTATGTAAATAACATATATTTTCTAATGCATAATACAATATTGGGGAGACCTGGCAAAATGATTCCCCGGAACAAAACGATCATCCCTGGTTTAAAAAACAGTAGAAGCACTGTTGTGAGACGTTCCGTACGCGGCAATCCAGACATGCAGTTATAAGAGACAAAAAAATTATTTTTTGTGTCTTTATATTATGTAAGCACACATGTGATAAATTTTTCGTTTTTAACACTCTCAATTGATATTTAATTGATTTGTATTGCCAAAACACACAGGAAATTTAGAATAAATGCATGATATATTAACGAAAAGTATCCGACGAGTGCGAATAGAGCTTTGAATGAAACAAAATGTCGTATTTGGGGTAAAATTATCCCACAGAGGGATCATTTTACCCCGTAGGGATTATTTTTCCCCTGAAATTAGATACTGCTAATTGCAGATTTGTTACCTAACAGTTTGTATGCCAACGAACATATGATCTGAGAGCTACATTATTAATACTAACATTTGTAATGGTATGTAATATTTTCTTTGTTATCAATGTTCTCAGAAACAAGGCCAGATTTAGTAACTGCAATGCCTTTCTTTCTTATTTACAAATGCATTGCTATAAAGTACAAAGATGTTATATTTCCTTATTATTCAAGCTACAATATTTTTAGTTAGCAGAATTTGACTGGTATATGTATCTTCTGTTGGTATTGTTCCAAGGATACATTCTGCAGTGCTGGCTCAGAGAAGAAAACACGTCAACATGTTCCCCCGTCAACGAATGAAAGTAGAACTGACTCACGGAGCTCCCCAGGTCCAGTGTTTGCATGTAGTAGCTCTGGGTGGATGAATCTGGATGTGGTTACATCTTGGTTTGAACATTTTATTCAACATGCAAATTACAACATGCAAAATACAAGAGATGTTATACAACATGCAAAATACAAGAGATGATCCCGTTCTTTTGATATTCGATGGTCACTTGAGTCTCACAAAGAGCTGGGATGTCATAGAGCAAGCTAGGAAATATTATGTCAGTCGCAATAATTTGCTTATCACCTCACTGTATACGCAGGCTGCAACCCCTGGATGTGGCAGTAATGGTTCCCCTAAGTCAGTACTACAATGCAGTCCTTCATAAATTGCTGAATAATTACCCAGGGCGAGTTGTTAAACTGTATGAATAAGTAAAATGTTTGGTGATGCATTTTTGAGAGTATACACCTGTCAATATCACAATTGGTTTTCGGAACTCTGATGCTTTCCAAGACTGTGACTTGGAACCTGCAGAAACCACAGATCTGACTGAACCTCATCCACTTGATGCTCCTATGCCTACTATACCTATTTTACTTGTAGCTCACCCTGAGGTAGTTTCTTCAGATTATTTGCAGGAACAGGACATAGCTGGTTTAAAAACTGGCGCATCAGGTTCAACGAAATGTGATTGATGCCCGTTTGTCCACTGTAGGGTTAAATAAGATCAACCTAAAGTACTGAGTGTGTCTTCTACTATCAACCAAGTTCAGCCAGGTATAAGCAGGTCAACAGCTATCGGCATTTACATATTAACCTCCTGGGCATATCTGTCCAGTTCCTAAAATCAACTACCCTAGATGTACCACCATAACAAGAAGAAAACGAGGATTCGCAAAAAATACTAGTGTCCCTACAAAAATATTGTTATTGAAGCGAACACAAATAGGTCAAATCAGTTACAAAGGAAAATAATAAGGGAGTACGTTTAAAATGAAATGTCCCTAGTAATGTTATTGTGAACCGTTATCAGTGACGTGAATTTTCATGAATGGATGATGAAGATCCGCTATGCATTTAATGCACTGAAGCATTTCTTCAATCTGTAACAGGTGACCCTTGGGTGAAGTGCCAGTCCTGCAAACAGTGTGCCGATGTCGATTGTGCAGGTATTGAAGGATTTTTGTCGTCAACAAAAAGTGAACCCAATAAAGTTAATATTTAACATTTAAACCACAACTGATCATAAAATTGAACAAAACTTTGAAAACTGTTTTGCGGTGGTAATGTTTATTACTTTTTATTCATACATTTTATGTGTTTTAATAGTACTGTTTGTTATTGTCTATTATTTTGTGGAATTGGGCATTTCTCGTATCGTAAGTACTGCACAGTGATAGAGAAAAACACTTTCACTTTTTCACCAGGGGGAAATGAGTTTTTGACATATCAATATTTACTACATTTCAGCTATTTTGGTTTTAGACCAAAAATCTGAAGGAAAAAAACTCAACAGCTCTTCAAGCATATCTTAAAACGTACACAGAACTTCTAAATCTTGTATGCACTAATTAATTGGGCTAACAAAATATTAACATATTGTATGCACTAATCAATTGGAAACAGTGCTTCAAACTTTAAGGGGATTATCGCTTTTCCCTGGTCTCCTTTGTTTGTATACTCAAGTGACAATATTAACACTGTAAAACCGTTCACCGTCCACCACTAATCATATCACGTGACACTGTAACGTTGCTAGGGAAACAAATATGTTGCTAATACGTCACGTCTAGTTCTCACTATCATAAAATAAATAATCTTTTTCGTCAGTGCTTCAAGCAGATTTCCTTTACTCGTTGGAAATGCAATCACGAGCCAGGAATTTTTAATTTTTGAATATACCTACGCTGTTTCGGGAAGAAATTTACTAATAAATGTATTTTGTTTACTTCTTTTATCACTTCAGTAAAAATTATATCAAATAGCAATATCTAAAAATAATATATATCGTATCGTGTTAAATGTTCGTGACATAGGAACTGGATGCTCCATATTATGCGTTAACTTTACGTATGGCATTGGACCTCTGCTCATCTAACAGTCTCTGAATAACTCTGGAACAATAGTAAACAAGGAGTTGTCTGTTGACGTCATTGCGTTTGCTCGAGGCAAGCAGGAAAATGAGTTGTGATTATTGCAGTGGCCAATTAGAAGACAAGATCTGCTTGGGTACGTGTTGCCGTTTCATAAAGCCAGTTGGTATGATCTCCAATTATACCGCATTCGGGGTTGCTTGAGCAATTTAGAGCCTTGTTTAGAATCAATTTAACTTCTCATTCTGTATCATTCTGCCAGATGTAAAATGTACGTTGACATGGCCTAATGGCTATATTCAGGCGTCAATGAATTGAAAGTACACAATTGTTAGGAACTTTAATGCGTTTATGTAACATCAAATCGATATATTAGCTATTTTAAGAAAAAGAACACCAACTAGATTTGCCAAAGTCTTGAACATTTAGCTATGAATACGACGTTAAGACTTTGAACTATATTTGTAATTAGCGGGCAACATAACTCGGTGCCTGGCGTAACATACATATACAGAGTGATTCTCAATTAGAGCAACAAACTTCGGGAGGTGATCTTGATGAAAAAGTAAAAGTAAAACATGTGTGATACTTTATACCTAAACCGAATACTAAGGGAGGTATGATCCCTTAGAAAAGGAGATTTTAAACCGTATTTGTGCAAAATATTGGTAACGAAGTAAAATACAATGACATATCTCGGAGGATTATTGTATGTTATCCAGACCTTCAACCTATGAGACGATATTTTGCACAAATACGGCTTAAAATTTCGTTTTTGTAAGGGCTCATAACTCACTTAATATTTGGTTTAGGTATAAAGTGTCACTATGTTATCCTTTTACTTTTTCATGAAGAATCACCTCCCGAAGTTTGTCAATCTAATTGAGAATCGCCCTGTATACTGTTAATGGGCGCTGATTTTTGTCATAAGGTGTCTTCAAAGTGCTCTCTTTACCGTGAACACGCAATGTAAGCGAATGTGTGTATAGTCCATTCACGGTATCTTCGACCTTTCTGAATCAAACATTTGAAAAATCTCCCCATGTATGACGTGTTTAGTTATTTCCTAAATACGCCCTGTTTCACAAGCGTTTTATATTTGCGTTCATAAAAATTACTTTTTTTATGTTAAATTGAACTGTTATTCATATTTTATCTATAAATTATAATGCTTCATTTATAAATAATCTGAATAAAAATGAAGGAAAAAATAGGTATGTTGATAGCGCCTAATGAGAAATAGTCCTCATACAAAATACTGTTACACTTAGTGCGCACGAATGTGGTACGTTTTCCCCCTGGTGTAATTCTCCAGACTTGTTAAGCTTAGTTTAAACGAGGCGTTAGAATATCCTGGAAGTAGAACTTTAGCAGGGCATCGGAAAAGGCTGAAGTAACCGCGAATGGACTATATGTGTAACTGAGGCGGTGATTATAGCTGGTGATCGCAGGTTGCAGAGTGAGGACACCCGCTGCTGTGGAGGTATAGTGGCTAGTGACAGCACAATGAGGCGCCCAGCAGACATAAGTGTGGGCCAGTGAAAGGGACGCACACTGGTATGGCGGTCGTATGAATAATTCACAGCCGGGCCGTCGCCGGCGACGACGAGGACGCCTCTGCAAACACAACCCTGCCCCCTCCCACATCCTGCTGCTGCTGGAACCCTGCGTGACGTCATTACGGCTGTCCCCGCATCACGCTCCAGCCGCTCTACTGTGCTACGGCGTCTCCATCACTCTCCTCCTAGCGTCGCTTTTCCGCCAACAATTTCTCCAAACTCTTTGCAAGAAAATAAAGTTCCTCACCCGTAATTTAAAAATATATATATTTTATCCTTATTGGATGGGGCTGAATTCGACCGTCAAACCTCGTGGGTGGATTTTTTTTTCACTATCAAGTGAGACAACTAAGGGACTCTTTTTTACTATAACTTAATACTCGAAAAAGATAGATCAAAATTATGGATTTTTTTTTGCTGATTATGTATATTATATCACGAATAAAATAAATTTTGTTTTAAAAAATGAGTTTTTTTATTTATTTTAACTCCCCCTACCCTCACCGATTAATATGAAAAATAAACTATACTAATATAATATAAATGCTATACGAGTTGGTTAATTTGTTTATTTGTTTACATGCAATGGAAAAACTCGGAAACTACAAGGCCGATTCTTATAATTCTTTAAATGTTCGAAAGCTACATTCTTCCAGATTGTGAAAGGCTACATTTAGTTAAAAAAAAATTCCAAGATAAATTTTAAAATTTGTGAACCAAGTCTGAGAAAAATGAGCTACTTGACTGCTTTCTAAGCATGCTCTACAAACACTACTAACCGATTTTTATAATTATTTCACAGATAGAAAGGTACATTCATCCAGATGGACATATAAATATATCAAGTGAGGCCAAAGAGGCTCGGCCCAGTGGGTAGAGTAATACCAAGTGGAGCCGCAGTGGCCCAGTCGGTAGAGCATCCCAGGGGGACACAGTGGTTCAGTTGCAAGAGCACTCTCAAGTGATGCCGCAGTCGCTCAATTGATAGAAATATATCAAGTGTGGCCACAGAGGCCCAGTGGGTAGAGTAATTACAAGTGGGACTGCAGTGGCTCAGAGGCTAAAGCTATCCCAAGTCGGGACGCAGTGGTCCAGTGGTCAGAGCGATCCCATGTGGGGTCGCAGTGGCCATGTGGCTAAAGGGATTCCTAGAAGCACCGCAGTGGCCCAGTGGCCAGAGCGATCCCAGGTGGGACTGCAGTGGCTCAGTGGCTAAAGCGATCACAAGTGGGACCGCAGGGGCGCAGTGGATAGAAATATATCAAGTGGAGCATAGAGGGCTAGTGGCTAGATCACTCTCAATTGGGGCCACAGTGTCTCAGCAGATATAAATATATCAAGTGGGGACGCAATGGCACAGTGGCTAGAGCGATCCCAAATGGGGTCGCAGTGGATCAGTAGATAGAAATATATCAAGTGGGGCTGCATTGGCTCAGTGGACCTTTGTATTATCTGAATATTATAATTTCGCAAGTAGTCGCAAATTGTAGCACATAGTCGCAGGTAGTCACAATTAGTCGCAAGAAGTAACGGGTAGTCGCGGGTAGACGCAGGTAGTCACAAGTAGTTGCAGGTAGTCATAGGCAGTCACGGGCGGTCGCATATAGTCATGGGTAATGGTGGATAGTCGAAGAAATTCACGGGTAGTCGCAGGTAATCGCGGATAGTCGCAGATACAGTCACGGGTAGTGATGGGTAGTCGCAGATAGTCACGGGTAGTGACGGACAGTTACAGATAGTCAGGGTATTGAAGGGTAGTCGTAGGTAGTCACAAGTAGTCACAGGTAGTCGCAGGTAGTCAAGGGTACTCTCATGTATAGCTGTGTATATCAATAACTTTATAAAACCTAAACGAACGATGGCGGGCTGCTAGTTAAAAAAAAAATACTTATTTTGAAAAATAAAACACTACAAAATTAAGTATGACAATTCATGTCCTTTGCAAGAATGGTCAATGCCACCGTTCGCTACAGGCCGATAGCAGGTAGCATGATCCATAAATTAATGTCACCTATGTGTTTAAAACTGAATCCAACACGGAGCGCGTCAAAAGCGTTACCTATACTTTAAAAACACAAAAAATATATATTGCTCGCACCTGGTGGCTAAATCGACAACTCGCTTGCTGGCGATATCGATAATTAATACACTAGCGCCATCTAGGTGATGTAAAAGTAAACATATGAAATCCGAAATCGCTTCTTCCAGCAATGTATAAACAAATAACAAAAGAAAATCCAATATTGTTGCATACGATACAATGAGTATAGGTGAGGTGGTGGGGGTGGAGATCTGCCGACTAAATAGCCAATAGCAATTGATGGGGTGGGAAATCAGTCGTCTGCTGGGCGTTGTGTTGGGGAAACTCCAAAAATGTAAGTTTTTCAAATAAATGTTTTAATAATTATTTTTAATTAAATTTTTAATAATTTTAAAAAGTTTTATAATTATTTTTATAAATTTTTTGGTATTTTTCGTTTTACAAGATCAAATGTCACCCGTTCAAGGTCAAAGGTGTAGGTCATGGTGAACGACATTGAACATGGCGGAAAAGATGGCCACGGCCGATCGGAATGTCAGAGCATGATCAGCTCCGGCTCTCCAAACCAGACGCCGGTGTCCCCAAAGAAGATAATGATTATACTAATGAGCCAACCGAGAGAGAGGGGGGGGGGAAATGCTCAATAGGGGCATGTGTGTAAGTGCCCGTTAATTCGGACAGTCAGCCAGAGAATTTTATCAGTAATTAAACGAGCCTCGGTGCGCTATTAGCGATGTAATTGCCAAGAGGAGACATCACAGAAACACTGGACGAAAGCACCTCTATTAGATGAACACAGGTGCGTGTTGAGTGGGCGAGTAGTTAGACAGACACGTTCATGGTGGTGCCACTGCCACTGATCACACTCACTAATATCCGACGTCGAGCGGAGTTTTGCAGGAAACACCTCGTCCTTGCACTGTTTTTTCTATTGTTGGCGATTGTAGCGTGACTGACAAAACCTTCGGCGTTTCGTACATTTCGAGACTTACCACAGCGCGTTTCAAAATTATTAACCAACGCTGCAAACACACGTAATAAAATTGTCATCTTGGTTCATGCCCTGTAAATTTCTAGAAGACCTCCGGAAATTTAACGCGTTTGCTGCATCAACTGTAGCTTTAATATTTGTGCTGTGTGGGTTGTATGACTCTGCGCGTGTTGTGCGTGTGCTACATCAAACATAACACTGCCTTAACGCCAAGCACTACGGCAGTATGTGAAATACGGTGGCTGTGTAAAGTTGTCAGTTGTGAGGAATAGCTCACGGAGCAGGTACGAGAGTGTAAGAGTTTTACGGCCTTGAATGTTCCCTGGACTGTGATATATCGACCAGCAGGTCGCTCGTTTGTGCACAGCCTTGTCGTAGAAAAAAAGCTATTAGCCTGGCTCTCCGACCTCCGTTATGGCTCACAGCGACCAACAACTCCTCGGTAAGGTCTGCCATTAATCCGCGAAACCCTATCACTACCCACTCATGTCGCACGAGTTAAGTGTGGCTCGACGTTTCTGCCCGCAGTGCACTTGTAAATGCAGGTTACTATATTTGACCATTCGACCGAAGTAGAAGAGGCGTGATAGTTTCACCACAATTTTGATTAATCGGATTATCAATTTGATATAAAATTACGTAAAAAGGGCCAATCAAAAAGGTTTAATCCTTAATCCGATTTTAATCTTATTGAAAATCTTAATCGGATTGAGATCCGATTAAAATGGAAACAGTTAATTTATTAAAAGGTTTAATGTATTCAAGGGTTAAATTTATTGCAAGGGTTAAATGTATTGAAAGGGTTAAATGAATTGAAAGGGTAAATTATTTCTCTTGATTTCCTTTCTTTCTTTCTTTCCTTCTTTCATTTTGGGTCCGGGTAGCAGGAGCTCTGTACGATGTTGATGGTGTGGTGAGCTCGAGGCGATTGTCCAGAGCCGCCGATTTATCATCATTGAGGCTAAGCCTCTCAGCACGGGGGAAGTACAGACCGAGGCCCTTGTCTTCCCAAGCGGTAATCATTTGAATGGATCAAGGTTAGGGGCAGCTAACCCACCCCGCCCTGATCCCCCATAATATAGGCACTTTAACCTGGCACGCGCGGCACTCGCATGTCAGGAGAGTGGTTTTGTGACCCAGTATAGCCCCTGGGCCACGGTTGTTCCAATCTTTTTTCCCCTCATTTTTGCCTACAAAAATAAGGGGAAAGGCGGTGGCGTTCTGTTCCCTACTGGCTTGGAAAATTAAAAATGTAGGTCTTTTAAAAGTTAGGTAAAATCTATAAAAAGTTGGTTTTATTAATTTATAAAATATTCCCGTGAAGTTAAGCAAGATGTCAGGAAGAGGCAGAGGAAGCAGGGTCTTCTTCTATCTATGTCGTTAATAAATCGAGTTTTTTTTTAGGTGGAACTATGTTTGGTGTGTGTGTGTGTATGTGGTTATTAAATGTTGATATATAAGGTTTCATTTTATGTGGGACAATGGGAAATTGTATTTGGGAACAGTTTTTGTTAGTAATTTGTGTTTTTAAGGTTTGTAGTTTAAATAATAATTGATGTTATACGTATTTGTCGGTGGGTGGGGATTCATAATAAAGGAATTTTCTGATCTGCGATTTAATTAACAAGTGTTTTGTAACTAAAAATTGTTAAAAACTTGAGGGACATAATTAGGATTAAAGTATTTAATCAGTCAGCTCGTTGAGGAAAGGCTAGGGAAGTAGAGAGGTGTGTTCGCTGTGAGAGCAGCAGGCGGACTGATGTGCACGATGCTAGTGCCAGGTAGTTTTGTTAAACTGACTGGATTTTGTCCCAGACCGATCGGAGAATTTCGGCCGGGTGTACAGGTTTAGGAGATGTTAGTTATTATGTGGGAAGCATTTTAGGGCGTTTTATTCTTCTGTTTTTATCAGGTTCATAGTCTCCTAGCCGTTTAATGGCGGGATTTGAATGCGAGAATAGTTTATTTGTAGTAATTTATATTGCAGTTTAGTAATTGTGTTTTTATAGTTGGAATTTTTAAACGTTCATGTATCGATAGGCTGGTAGTGTAGGGCGCTGCGTTTATTATGATTCTTAAATATTTATTTTGTATGACTTGAAGAGAGTTTAGAAGCAATTTATTTAAGTTCCCCCAGACTTCGTTACCATACAATAGAACTGATCTAACTATTGCTGTGTAAATTAGTAGTTTTAATCGTCTGGGTAGAGTGGTGTTTTTTAACATTGGAAACAGTTGCGGTAGTTTTCTCAGTGCTGCCCTTTTTACTGTTGAAATGTGATTGGTCCAGATTAGTTTAGAGTCAATTGTTAAACCTAGGTATTTCGCGGTTTGTGTGAAGGGGATTGGAATATTATTTAGAGTTATTTGGCGTGAAGGCTGGATTCTGCGTTGAGTTAACAATAATGCTTGTGATTTAGGAGGATTTGTTTTAATTTTACATCTTTCAAACCAGTGTTCTAAATCGTTTATTTGAAGTTGGTTTAGGAGGATAGCATATGGCAGTTTTTTATCATGAGTGTAAACTATGGTATCGTCCGTGTACATTTGTACTGAGGCGTGGGCTATGGGAATGTCTGAGGTAAAAATATTATACAGAAATGGGGACATTGCTGAGCCTTGTGGTACACCTGCTGTAATTTCGCGAGTAGTAGAGTTGGCATTATCAATACTAACAAAGAATTTTCTATTTTGAAAGTATGAGGTGAGTAAATGTATGTAGCAGTCGGGAAAATTGAAGTTAATTAATTTTTGTAGTAATCCAGGTATCCACACCTTATCAAATGCTTTAGCAAAGTCTAGGAAAATGGCTATTGTGACTTTGTGTTTTTGCATTGCAGTTAAGATGTATGTGGTGAATTTAGTGAGGGCGTGAGTGGTGAAATGTTGGCTCTAAACCCGAATTGTGTTGCCGGGATAATCTGTTGTAATTCTGCATGTACTAATAATATAGTTAGAAGCAGTTTTTCGAAGACTTTACTAAGGGAGTTGAGTAGGGAAATAGGCCGTCTATTTTCTGGGATAGAGTGATTTTTGCCTGGTTTGGGAATGGTGATAACTTTGGCTGTTCGCCATGCTATAGGAAAATAATTGAAATTTAATATTGCATTAAATAGGTTGAGTATTGCAAATAGTGCATTAGCTGGGAGGTTTTTAATAATTTTATAAGTAATTTTGTCGTGTCCTGGAGCTTTTTTAACATTACGTTTTTTAATTAGTACAAGTAATTCTTTAAGTGTTATTGCTTCTGGTTTTACTGTTATGGTTCTGTTGAAAAAAGCTGTAATATTGGTTTGTGCACCTCTGGAAAAATTTGGATCACCTAGATCAGCATTAGGTGAAATCTGCCCTGATAGCAATCAGCTATTGCATTTTCTTTGTCCTCTGGGACGTAGAAGAGGGTTCCTGCTGTGTTTTTGATGGGCTGGGAGATTTATTTTTTAGTTTGACCTCGCTAGGTTTTTGCAACGTGCCAGAAATCATTGTAATTATTGTTTATGTCAGTCATGAAAGTTTCCCATTTATTAATTTTTAATGTAATGAGTTTATTATGGAGTTCTTTCTTTAATTTATATTATTTTTCTTTGTCTCCTTGGTTTCTAGATTTTTGATAAATATCGCGGGTGTGGCGTTTTTCAGCTAAAAGAATTTCTGCTTCGGGAAAGGAGTGTTTTAAAAATTGTCGATGGTTTAGGAAAGTTTTGTGTTTTTTATTTATTTTCAATATTGTATTTTGAATTAATTCAGTTGCCTAATCGATGTGATCTTTAGATGGAATATTTATTTGGTGCGTTTCAAATAAATTTTCTAGGTCTAGTTTAAAATTTTCCCAGTTAGTTACCGGAGTTTTTAGAAGAGTGGTTGTTTGGGTGTTTAAGTATGTTTGCTTCCAGCTGACAAAATATAGGTAAGTGGTCGGAATCTAATTCTGTGAGGACTTCAAATGAAACATTTACATTTTCTAAATTGGTAAGTGCAATATGTAAAATATCTGATTGGTATTTTGTACAAGCAGGAAAGTATGTCGGTTCTGTAGGGCCTGTAACTAAATAATTATATTGATTAGAATGTTTTGCAAGTATTCTGCCTCTTTGATTATTTTCTCTACTATTCCAGGAAGTATGTTTTGCGTTTAAATCTCCTGCTAACAAAAAGCGTATGGCTGTGTTGTTATTTTATCTAAGTCAGCTGGGATTAGCGGTTTATTGGGGAATTATAAATAGCCGCTAGAGTGATGTGACCTTCTTGTGTGCGAATGTTTATGGATATGTATTCTAAATTTTCCAAGACTGGAACATTATTTAAATGGTGTTGTATGCGGTTATGAACTAGTATTAATGTACCACCTCCTTTAGATTTTCTGTCAGTTCGATATGCCGTGTAATTTTTGATGTTAAATCTTTTTCTAGGTTTTAAATGTGTTTCGTTAATTAGTGCAATTTCTACGCCGTAAGTTTCTAGAACTCTTTCTAATTCGTAAATTTGATAAAATATACTGTTGGCATTCCAGTAGAGAAGGGAGAGGACACAGGGACTATCTGTGTGGGTTTGATCCATGACTAATCGAACCCGAAGTCAAGGCCTGCAGGAGCAGGAGGGTTTTCATCTGTGGGTCAGGTGTAGAATTGCCCAGGAGGATGTAGGATTTCATGTGAGTCATGAATTAAAGGAAGTTCGCTTCCCAGAGGAAGCGCATCAGGTCATGGAGGTCGGTGAGTGTGGAACTGATATCGCCGATATCGGGAGGGCCCATGGAGGGAGGGGAGGGTTGGCGTGGGGTGGGGAGGAGGAGTGGAATGGGTTGCTGGTTGGTTGGTTTTTGGATTGAGATCGGAGAGGAAGACTGTTGTGTGTTGCGGGGCTGTGTTTGATACCGCATTGCCTGTGAGTAAGAAACATTTTCCCTAACAATGTTCCTAGTTGTGGTTGGGGATGGAAAGTGTTCCTGCGTGAATACAGGGGGTGCACGAAGTGTGGGGCGTCGGGTTTCGCGTTTTGCTGCGGCCTCCTGTCGAAGTTGCACCAGGCGGATGTATTCTGGGCAGAGCCTTGAATTGGCTTCGTGCACTCCTTTCCCCTTGTAGTTCACGCAGTTGGGGTTCTTGTTCAGGTTCTCACAGGCTGTGTGGGGGTGGGGGCCGGCGCAGTGACGGCAGACAGTTCGGAGGGCACAGAAGTTTTTTGTATGGTGGTAAAGTCAGCAATTTTGGCACTGGGGGATGCCCCCAATCCTCTTTTTTTACGGGCGGGGTTGTACTGCAGTCATGTTTATGCAAGTAAGGTTGAGAAGGGGGTGAGGGTGTCGTTTCTTGCAGCTGTTATGCAGAAAAAATCTTGTGGTTCTTCCCAGGTGTGTGAAGGGTTGTTGGGATCTGAGATAGTTTTTTTGAATTGATACACATCGATTACAGTGTAGTGGCGTGCCTCAAGGTCTTCTTTGATGTCTGCAGTTAGGGTTGTTCGTGGGAGCCTGACTACCACGTTTTGAGGGTGTTCTGCTGCGATACTGAAAGTGTAACAATGAATGTTGGCAATTTTGAGGAAGTCTTTTAGCGAGTGATACGCCTGTTCGTGGGTGCACGTGATCTGGAGGCCGTCTTGAACAAGGGAAATTTGTGTACCTGTAATGTTCATTGAGCGGATTTTTGTGATAAGATGGTTGCATGTGGAGGTGTCAAGCACGATCAGTTTCATGGGTTTCGGAATTGTTTTTGTGGTTGGGCGCTCAGTGTGAGAGGTGGGTGGGACAGATGTGCTATTTTGATAGTTAGCCAGTGTAGCTGTTTGTGTATTTGCCATGGTGGCAAATGGTTCGAAACGGTTTTGTACCGCGATTGGCTTGGGCTGCGGTTCTCGGATGGCTCGGGATATTTTCTTGTGATTTGTTTCCAAAATCCAGGTTTCGTTTTCAAACTGTTGGTCCAACAATGCCTTACGGCGATTGTGTTCTGCCAGCAGCCAAGACTTTTATTGTTCCGCGGTGAGATCGTGAGGCATGAGGTTTTTTTTGTGCTGATTCATGATGTTCTGTGGTGTCCATGACGGCTGCCTGAGATTCCTGTGTTTGGTTTTGAGGTTGGTGAAAATTAACGATTCCCCCTTCTCCGAGTGTGGCTATAACTGCGCCAGGTGGTGTGTTATTTGGTACTAGGATTTCCGCCTGCAGCGAGCCCACATCCCCGCCCCCCGGGGTCGAGTCAGCCAGGATCGTGGATTCAGAAGGTTGGTTTGTTAGAGTGTGTGATGTTAAAGTTTTTTTTAATAATATGTCAGGTGTTCCTAACCGCTGCAGGAAACAACCACCGCTGTCCTAAACAGGCTAGGCTCGAGATGACCCGTTGTCCAGAGCAATGGGTCGGCAGTTGTTTCCCAATGTTTTAAGAGCTACAGAACGAAGGCCGCAAGGTCCGCCGAGAAGAAAACAGAAGACGATGCTGTCCGCCCGAAGTCCAACGACCAAGTGAGAGTGAAGTGCCGGCTGACCAGAGTGGTGGGTTGCAATGTCTTATATAATTGTAGAGTTTAGTGCAAGAGTGGGCTAAGGCCAATTTTTTATATTTTTCTAATTTTTATGTGTTTGTTGGTATATTGGTGGTAGATAGCAGATTTTTACAAACATATTTAACAGATGAGAGAAATTCAGTGTGTTCTGCATATTAATAAATTACACATATCAAATTGGAAATTCCAAACGACTACGTGAGTAATAAGTGGAATTTTGTGAGTCTTAAACGTAATGCGAGTCTCGAGCTTAGAAATATATTTACACGAGAGATATTATTAACTATGGGAATAACATCTGATGTCGACAAGTGCAAACTCACTAAATGATATCCAGCTAGTCAGTATGAATAAATAAAGATTTCCAAACTCACATTTGAATTATACCATTTAAATTTTAAACAGACACAATAGCATAATAGAAATACACATACACTACTTAATGCCTCTTGCACATACCTTGAGTATTTTTTTAAAACACATCCGTTTCATGTGGAGTCCGATGTATTAATGAGTCTAGCACAGCAGTTATGCAATCTTATAAGCTGCGTGTGTGGAGAGCTTTATTATATACATCACACGCTGCTCCGAGCTGCCCATGATTGTCAAATGTTCTCTGTAATTTCTCAAGATGGCATCATCTGCCACCCCCTCACAACCCAACCACCCACACCCACCCTGAGCCCCTCAGAACCAGCCCGACTCCCCGATGCCAACTACCCCTATGTCCCCTACCACCCTTCGTCCGAGTGCGAGGTCCTGGGGGTTAATTCACCTGAACTGACTGTGACTGTAATTTTTTGCAACTGAGTCAAGGTGGTGATAAAAGCCTAGTTGCATGCAGGTCGAGATCCCTGCCTGCATGTAACCACCCCCTCCTCCCCTCAGAAACGACCCCAGTCCAGGTTGTCAACCATACCACCCCTCCCAACGAACCCCAAGACCCCTCCAGACCACAGCGTGGGTCATTTACCAGGACAAAGACTGTCTGCCTCCCTAGCTGACTTCCTCCCCTCAGGCAGCGAAGTTTGGACTCTTCCGAATGCGTTAACCTCTCTTATTTGAGCAAAATAAAGTTCCACAAATCCTACCGATCAAAATTTATATCCCTGAAACTAAATATTACCAGAACTATTAATCACCAGACAAAATTCCAACAAATATTATATTGTAATCCAAGAAATAAACTTTATCCCATTTCCAGCAAACTTTTTAATGTATTTCCAGGAAACTAAGTTATATTTTTCATACAAGAGATATTTGCACTCTCTGAAATTTAATTTTAAAACATTGAAAGAAGATGGTGTTTTAAACACGTATTTTTATTCTAGTTTCAACTATTACAATGCATACATATTCAAACTTTCAATCTGTTTTTAAATATATGTGTATAGCAAGGAAAAATACATATTTGACATGTAGACTTGTCTACAACAATAAAATTTATTTATAACCAAAGTTACAGTTTAAAAGTTTACCAATCATGATTTTTATATACACTATCTACCATAAAATGTGTATTTACTTGTACTCAAAAATCGATTTCTCTAGGAAACCAATTTGGATGTAATATTAAAGAAATAACACGAATGAGGTTTGAAATGACTTCTATCAGAGTTTTAATATATCAATTTCCACAAAATTTCATTACATTTTTAAAAAATTTAAAGGAAAATGAGGCCATTTTGAAATCATATAACCCATATTCTAGGGTAATATATTCCAACAATCAACAAAATATTTACATTGTGATGAGATTTCCAAGACAAATAACTCAATTCCATACAACATGAGAATCAACATAACGAATTATCAGACAAAAGTTAGTGGGAAAAACCAAATTTGTATTACGTACATATGTTTAAAACAGAAGATTGTTGAGAGAAACACAGCTCAAAATGTTTTACTCATCAGACTAACCTCCTACTAACACAATTGTTTGGTAAAACAGTCTTTAAAAATTCCCTACGAAATACTTCTAAACCCATTTCGCCCCTCTACATTCCTGAAATCAAATTATTATTTAGTCATTTTAATCGAATACCAAGTAAAGACGTATTCCATGTAATATACATAGAGTTAATCAAATGGTGAATTAGTATGCATACAACTGCAATTAAGATACAAATATGAAAATGGAATGCATTTTATCATCATTAATGAAACCTGATACTGTTTAAAACAGTATATTAATACAGAAACAAGTTAGTTGTCAGTCTTACATTGTGAGGTGAACATCGATTTGGGAGAAAACTTTCTCTTCACACCAAAGATTATTCATTTGATCTACATTATTGATAATCGAGACATCATCGAATAAACTGCACAGCAAATACTGTGGAAAAATTTATACTTTCGCCTACAATGTCCACAGACATGAGAGGGGCGAATATTTGAAGCATTCATCTTGTACGATTCTTAACTGTATATACTATTTTCGCCTACTAAGAAAGTTAATGTAACGTCTACACTACATAATATCACAGAAGGAGAGAGAAATAATGCAATTATAAGAAAAGGCATAGAATCGGATTGCATGATAAATACAATACCATGGTACCATAATCATTTTCAATATAACCTACCGCAACCAGCCATGAAGACCAGTGTCGGTGACAATGTACCTAGTCTTTCTAAGCAAAGTAAATACAATACTTATGATGAAACATCAGGTGAAGACAGTAGTGAGGATGCCAGTGATACTGTTGAAGATATTCCTTCAACAAATGCTGTGAAGATGACAGTAGGCATCAACAAAAACACTTGTTACATATTACCTGAAGACCCATACGAACTTGTTTATGAACTTAGATATTTACTGCAGTTTAAAAAACACTATGCATATATGGTATAAAATATGGTTTTCATTATATCAACACTTAGGGAACAAGGTTAAATCGAATGTAGTAATATCTGCAAACACACAAGAAGTATGATAATACATTTTAGTTAACCTTATTACTTAACCAAATAAAGTAAATATTTCAAGTAAACATTGTGTGACAAGTATGTATCAATTTGAAATATTATGTCTTCCTCAAACCAATTAAGTCGTTTGAATATGCTTGGAGTATAAATTAGGTTTGTGGAACATACAGTCCTATTTGAGGAATAAAAAAAGTCTTATTTGAGTACAAAACAAACTTATTTGAGGAATAAATTATGGCTTGTGGAATAGAAAGGCCTTATTTAAGTACTAAACACACCTATTTGAGGAATAATGTATGTTTCGGGGACGAGTTTGAAGAATAAGAAACTGACAAACACTGTATAACATATAACCAGTATTAAAATGTTTGGTATCTATGTGTGTGAAGTGCCCTATACTTACTGGTGCTATGATTTTTGTAACCTCCTGTACTTGGTTGTGTTAAAATCTTGAACGTAAATTCTTGGATCACTCTGAATTTGTATATATTTTGTATCAATTGTCTAATATCTCCTATGTTTTGTAACACCTGTAGTTTCCTAATTTTGTAAGAAAATGAAATGTCTAAAATGCATTTTTATGTATATTTGACCCGTTCCTTATTAAAAGTGAACTTGTTTTAGTAAGAAAAATATTTTCTCCCCAGAAACATTTAAGAGGAAATCAATGAAAATATTATAACAGAGAGAAATTCTTGCATTTTCTTTTAAATGTATGATGCAATCAGTTAAAAGTCTATGAGTTCTATCAAAACAAACTATGTTTCTACTATCACAAAATACTGTTATACTGAAAAAGCCAGAGGAAAAGTTCTGGAAGCAAGCCCTCTAATCACTTTTCCATAACTAACAATATAATATAACATCCCTGATAAGGTTTGGTTCATATAAACTGGGTTCGAATCTTGATTAGGTCATGTACTAATGTAATCTACTTTCTGACTTTCAGTGTTGGGTACCTATAATTCTAATGCATAGATTCTGGGTTCGCATCTACTTTCTCTTCTAAGGGTTCAAACATAATAGATTATATGTAATAGAAGTTACAATGAGTTATGTTGGTACATTATGATACAGTATGTTGGTATGTTAAGATATGTTATGTTTGTACATTACAATATGTTATATTGGTACATTACAACTTGTTACGATATGTGTTACTATAACATTCTTTCGTAGAATAATGAACGTAACTCATAATTAATAAAAATGAATTCTTTTATTTACGTGAGAAAGGTAGATATAACCTATTGTATAGATGTTTAAATTCAAATGAATTGTGTGGAATATTTCCCATTAAATGTTAATAACTTTGTTTTTTATAGTCGCTTCAAAATCTTCTACTTATAGCATTTGCCGGTGTCTCAAAAAACTGTCATGTTTAGAGATCTGAGGTCTGAGCAGTGCGAGTGTTCCTTCAAGGTTAAATTGCAAAAAATTTTCCCAATAGTACAAAATTCAGAAACTGAGATTTCAGGGGTTGGCAGTATGGGTCCAACAAACCCCCGCAAAACACATTTTGGTTTATATTATACCCTGGAGACAACCCAAGCGCGTAGGTTTTTACAAAGGAAGCGACGCATTTCAGGTGAACGATTTTTTTAAATGTCGAGACTAACAAGGTCAAAATGTCTTCCTGACTGTTTGAAATCTCTCGAACAAAATACTATGTTTTGTATTTGATAGAAATGAATACCCCCTTTACAAACTCCATTACACAGGAAAATATAAATGAATTATAAAACATATATACTCAAGACGTATATTAAAAAATGAACTAACATTTACAAAACAAGTTTTACTTCTCTGTACACATACTAACATTTATTCCGATGGAAATATTTTATAAAATAGATTTATAACCAAATTGGAAACATGTTGGAAGAAATGAACGAAAAAATTTCCATTTATGTTTAACGTAAATATGATTATCAAAATCTGAATTTAGAAAACAGGAACATATTTACTAAAATTTGATTGTAACACGTATCTTCAACTTGACAAAGTATAAAGCTGAAAACTGCCTCTAAGCCAGAAACTTTGATTTCCCATTTCACTGTTGCAGAGCATTGCCAATGAGAAAACTTTTGAGCTACCAACCCAAAATATTCGGCTACACTATCATACCAGAAAATATAATACAATATTGTTCAGCTTTATTGTTCTATGTTTCAATTTTCATTTTAAACAAACATTATCTAATATTGAAACTTTACTTTCGTACTATAGAATTAACTCAATAAAAATATTAAGTAACACAGTTGAATTTTAATTAAAAAATAATAATTTCTAATATGTATTCTGATTTTGTGAAAAGTATGATTCCGTTATTTTTTCCCAACCAGACATCTGCGTGTTGATTCTGCAACAGTTGTAATCATGATGCTGTGAAGGAAAAATATATGTTTTTATTTTAAAGGTTGGTTGAACATTCCCAGTTTTAGGGCAAAGGAGAAACATTGTGGTTTGTCGCCAAGAGCTCTTTCTACCTGCCGCCTAAAAAGGTCTTTGTGTATCACTTTCGTTTAATTCCCTAGAGTTCTTGTCCAACAGCCCAATAAAGTTCTCTCACGATACTAACATGTTGCCTCATTCATTTGGAAAACTTCATTCATTCTTCATTAATTCGGCTATGTTTATATATATATATATATATATATATATATATATATATATATATATTTATATATATATATATATATATAGGCAATTTCCCCTCAGCCCTTTAAAGTTAGTTTTTAAGTCAATAAAATAACATTTTCTTCTTTGTCAAAGCAAGTGAAACGTTATCCTGAATTTAAATACAAGTCATCATCTTACCATTACTGATACACACCTGCTCATTTCTCTTTACTACTGTTAAATCATCACTCATTATGCATAAGATATTATTGAAAAAAGTTAGTGAAATGGGGTATTAAATATAATAAATGAAAGGACATACACTTTTCCTTTTTAACATTATACTACAAATATTATATATATATTTTTTAATGATCCTTAAACCTAAGTATTTACGATATCACAAAAAAAAAACAATTGAATTTACATCAAACATCTGTACACAGTAAAATTCATCTTTCAATCACAATCTCTATACAAATATATACAAAATAGTTTTGCACATAATTTAAAAACAATCATCTTACAACTAAATTACCAAAAACAAGTTATTTCTTACAAAAATAAGAGATTGCAATATACAAGCATCGTGTTACAAACTTAATTACCCTACAAATATTTCAAAATATTTCAAAGCCATTTTATCAAGAAATTTTATGATTTAAACTATCACACATTTACTCAAAGTTATGTATATTTTAAACCTACTACTACAACTACTTTACTAAAACTACTATTACTACACTACTGTTACTAAAACTACTATTACTAAACTATTGTTACTAAAAATACTTTTACTACACTACTGATACTACTACTGTCACAAAAGTGTCTGACATAAACTACAAGATTATAAAAAATAAAAATAATTTTCAAAGCATTATGATTTATATCTCTTTCATATACACACACACACACACACACATATATATATATATAATATATTATAATATATATATATATAATATATATATATATATATATAATACGATTTCTTATGGAGGTTATAAAAACACTTACTGTGGAGCATTCATTTTGTTATATCGGGGTATATTTCCCACTTTCCCACTCACACATACCAAATGACTGGAGTAAAACACACTCACACGCACACAGTTTCCAGTAAAAATTTTATTTTCTTCTCTGGCAAGGGGTAAAGATAGTAGTAGTCTTGTTAGGCAAACAGGGAGCAACAGCATTGAATGGTGATGCAATTTGTAGTTGGTGTAGTCAGCTGCGATATTGATTGTAGCCATTTGTAAAGTTGGTCTTGGAAACCGAGGTGTGTGTGGTGGCTGTAGATGGACGCCATTGGCAGTCGTAGTGTTCTAGATGATAAGACAGAATATTTTATGACATTAACTGCAGTCTCGAGGGGGAAAATATTTAGACGTATATTATTTAATAACCTCTAGTAAGACTACTTCTGATTTATGGAATTCTAATTGTATTAAAACCTTGTAGTAAAAATTTTTTATCTGTACATCGGAGCGAGTGAATAAATTTTAGCAGTTCTCGAAAATGGGGTCTTGAGAGCCGTGAAGCGAGGCGAGTATGGAGCAGAGTCGGATTACAAACCTTCTTATCGCTAAGGAACTTGGATTACTTATCACCAGCGATGAATAGCCTGTATTTAAACATATGGATGTTCCTATCCGCAGCAGTGTTACTCCTATTGTTAATTATCCGTGCATTATGTTAACCTGCCAGCGAACACACTAGCCATTATCTCGTATTTGAGACTAGATGATAAACTCTTCACTGAAACTTGGGCATCGAATTACCTTTCATCCTTGAACTAACATATCGAATATGTGGCGGTAATTCGGCGGGTGGAGCTGGAAATGTTAAGTGCTTTGCAGTTGCTAGAACTGGAAATGTTAAGTGTTTTGCAGTATGTGGACTATGTGGAGCTATTTGAGGAGCTAACTGTGTGTTGACTTAGAATGAGGAGCAGATTGTTGAGAAGATTGTGGAGCAGTGCGGAGCAGATTGCAAAGCAGTGTGGGGCAGATTGTTGAGCTAACTGAGGAGGTGATGCTGTTTGCATAGAATCACTCCTGCATCTTTTATATTGTCTCTTTAAAGCATCCTTCTGTGTAAATTGTTTCTGGCAGAATTCACACTGAAAATGCTTTTTTTAAAGATTTCGTCCCACAGCTACTTCTTTCATGTCGTCGTAAGTTATGCAGCACTGTAAATTCTTTATCACAGAAACCACAGCAAATACCTTATTAATTCTGCACTATTCAAAGATTATAATGAATCTGTTTATAAAATGTTATATGTAATTTTAAGAATTGCAAATGTCAGCAATAGTTAATTTCTAGGGATTGTAAATTTAATTTAATTGTTAATTTTATCACACAACACATCTGAATACTGTATTTTCATTAACAATACAGTAAGCTAATCTAATTGTATTTTCTCCTACAACAGTACAGTTAATGTTGCAATATACATAAATTGTGCTGAAAACAGAGAAAAATAACCACACTTTATTCACTTACCTGTAAATAAAATATGTGTTACTAGCATAAAACACTTCATTATTTTATGTAAATTAAATTATTATTAAGTGAACTGTAATTTATTTAGGAAAATCATCAGTCGACTATAGTGACATATTTTAGAAAAGACACGGGTATGAGGCTTTCTAAAGGCTCGTGTAGAAAGCCATTTAGCATATAGCCGCGAATGGAGTGTGTTTGGGGAGCGACCGAAACTTTGGTCTCAAGAGCTGATGAGGGGGAAGCGGACACATGTTGAACTTTTGGTTTTGACAATCTCTCCATAAGCGAATCCATGCTCAAATCGCTTAAGTAGAGATCATCCTCCAAAAGATTAACTCGTGTCTGCTTAGGCGAAGGGATACAGTCTCAACAGCTAGTTTGTATTTCTGTCTGTGATTCCAAATCGGAATTGCTTATGTCAAGATCTTCAAGCAAGATGTCAATACAGGATCGCTTACACTCACACATTTTCACCTGACTAAAAACTTTCTTTAGTTTCCCTGATATAAAAGTTTAAACACCATAATAATTAAATTGAACTGACCCCCCATTCTGAAAAAAAAATAAAACACTCTTAATAACGCACACACATACATAATATAAGAGAAATCATAATTTTATTACTAACATCCTAGAGAAATAGTTTTTCTTAATTTTAAATATCGTGTTTGTTGTGGGAAAGATAAGAGCGTGAGCTGTATTAAAGTAGGTAGCAAAACCCGAATACTTTTTTATGTGGACAAGAGTCAGGTAACTAGCAAGTGTGCAGAAACACAATAGACAGGCCGAGATCTTGGCCGCCCGATGGGCCGCATGCATGGTAAGGGGGAAATGAGGCGAGAAGCGCCAGGCCGGTCTGGACATGTAGCTGCGAACAAAAACATGGGAGATCTAGTACACTAAGCTGCCACTACTGTCCACGTGCTTCACCTTATGATCGTTCTCTCTCTCTCTCTCGCACCATCCCGACATCTTCCCCTTCTCGCTCACTGATGCGCAAAGCCTGTGACGTGAATGCACGACAGAGCGAGAACGTCACCCGCCTGCTCCCTTTTCCCCCAACGTCACAATTCGTAGACCCTGCGGCATCTCTGTGTTGTCGCGAGGAATGGGAAAAGGAGAAAGTTTGCACTTCCCCTGTAACCCCTTGTCCCTACGGATTTCAGTCTGCAGCCCGTCTCCAGTAATGAATTGACCATATCCAGGGACCTTCCTCGTATTTCACAAGATTTTACTTTTTGGGCCAGGCGCATACGGCTTTCATTTAGAATATCAAAGTGGACTTTTATAACTCATGCTATTACATATCAGTTTAAGCCTAAATTAATTATTATTTTACACCATCAAAACTTTTAAGTAGTGATACACCATCAAAAACCTCCAACTAGTAATAGACCATCATAAACTTTTATGAACATTTTTATACTATATCATCTTTTACACTGTCAAAATGCGTTCAATTTTACGTGAAAAATTATTTTCTCTAGAAAAAATATATTATTTATAGTAAAATTTAATAAAATTTCTCGAAAAAAAGATTAATAACGAAAGTTTTAACAAGCGTAATTACTCTGTTACATTCAAAGCATAAAAAGACTTATCAAAAAATCAAACATCTTATGGTATAAACTAAATATTCTTAAAAAATACTCAACATTCAAACATTTTATGATATAAACTAAACATGCAATACTTAAAACACACCTACATACACATTTAATACTTTTACAACTGTACAATCATGCAATTTAGAACTAAAATTTTCTGAAACTTAAAAAAAAAATACTTGGAAAATCTCTCTTTCTCACACGCTCACATTTACTCATCAACTTTGAAAAGGAACCACCTAAAAATTAATTTAATTGCCCAAACCACCAAATCACATACACTTCAAAAACATTTCAAACATTAGAAATACTCTAGGCTAATATATTCGTCACCATACATCCTTCTCCAGTCAACTCACACTGAACAAGCTTGGGAGCTGAGATTATGCATTTTCCCTATCATGCTTTGCATGAGGGGTATAGTTCTCCTTTGTTTTAGCCATTCTATAGATCATACCTCATACACACCACATCCCTCCCTTAAACATTTATTATTACTACATAAAACTAATTAAAATTTACTTTATTTTCCCCCTCACTCACACTCAGTCATACATCATCCTAACCAAAAAATTTTCAGCGCACTTGGCCATACATTCTATATGGTTTATCACATATTTTTGCAAATATTTAAACAGTGTAGAGAGGCTGTGGGTGTTTGTTATTTACACTGATCCTATTCCATATAGTACAAGATGCTACTACTGGTGGTATACCTCTCCTCTCAATTCTGCTAAATATACTCAAAAGTGCAGGATACAATTACATCTGGAATTAAATTTACATGACTTTTCCCCCACACTCACACTCGCAGTCATATAGACACCAATTCATAAGCAAAACCTATCCTTAAACATCCACCCTTAAACATCATTAAATATCCTTAAAAATACTTAACTTTTAATATTTCTTACACAAATTATTATTCCAATGCGAAATCTTCACAATATGAGGTGTTTGCAAGCAGAATGTTATACATTTCAACTAGTTTTCCCACACATTTAATCTATGTTTTCCTTGAGCACGAACAAATTTATATCATTAATTACATGTTATATCCATTATTCCGTGAAAGAATGTTATAGTAATACGTATTGTAACATGTCGAAATGTACCAACGTAACCTATAGTTACATATTTTAATGAACAAACATTTTGTAACATAATGTACTGATGTAACATATTGTAACATACAAACATAACATGTCGTGATGTACCAACATAATATATCATAACATCTATTACATATCGACTATTACGATTGAACCCTTATAAGGGAAACAAGATTACATTTGTACCTTATTCTAAACATGAACCCAGAATCTATGTATTAAAATCATTGGTACCCAACACCGAAAGTCAGAATGTAGATTACCTTCGTACATGACCTAACCCAGACTCGAACCCAGTTTATATCAACCAAGGTTTATCAGGGATGGTATATTATATTGTTAGTCACGAATACGTGGTTAGAGTGATTGCTTCCAGAACTTTTCCTTCGGCATTTTCAGTATTTCAGTATTTCGTGTTAGTAAGAACATAGTTTTTTTTATAGAACTCATCGACTTTTTTTATGGAACTCATAGACTTTTTACTTGTTGCAACACACTTCTAATGTAGAATACAAGAATCTCTCTCTGATATGACATTTTAATTACTTTCCTCTCAAATGTGTCTGAGGAGAAGATATTTTTCTTACTAAAACAAGTTCACTTTTAACAAGGAATAGGTTAAATAAATGTGAGAATTCATTTTAAAACATTCAATTTATTTACAAAATTAGAAAACTACAGGATGTTACAAAACATAGAAATATTACAAAACATAGGAATATTAGAATTTTTTTTTCAAAATATATACTAATGCAGGTTGATCCAAAATTTTATGTACAAGATTTTAACGCAAACAAGTACAGGAGGTTACAAAAATTATAGCACCAGTAAGTATAGGGTACTTCACACATAGATACCAAACATTTTAATACTGGTTATATGTTACAGGCTGTCTGACAGCATCTTATTCCTCAAATGCATTCCACCAAACATACATTAATCCAAAAATAGGTTTGTTTAGTACTCATATAAGGCTTTTTTTATTCCACAAACCATACCTTATATCTCAAATAAGTTGTGTAGTATTCAAATAAGGCTTTCTTATTCCTAAAATATGACTGTTTATTCCACAACCTAATTAACTCTCCAAGAAAATTCAAACGACATAATTGGTTTGAGGAAGACATAATATTTCAAACTGAAACATATTCCTATCATGCAATGTTTACTTGAAATAAAAACTTTTTTGGTTAAGTAATAGGGTTAACTAAAATGTATTATCATACTTCTCGGCTGTTTGCAGATATTACTTCATCGATGTAACCTCGTTCCTTATTTGTTATAATGAAAACCATGTCTTGTATTCCGTAATATTCATCGTGTTCTTTAAATTGCAATAAATATGTAAGTTTATTAACAAGTTCATATGGGTCTTCAGGTAATATGTAACAAGTGTTGTTGTTGATGCCTTCTGCCTTCTTCGCAGCATTTGTTGAAGGAATGCCTTCAACATTATCACTGACATTCTCACTACTTTCTGCACTTGATGTTTAATAATAAATATTGACTTCACTTTGCTTAGAAAGACTAGGTGTATCGTCACCGACACTGGTCTTGGCAGCTGTTTTCTGTAGGTTATGTCGAAAATTGTTATGTTTACGTGTTATTGTATATATCATACAATCCAATTCGATTTCATTTCTTGTAATTGCATTATTTCCCTCTCCTTCTGTGATATTACATAGTGTAGATAGTACATTTACTTTCTCAGGTGGAAGATTTTTTTTCTTCAGATCTTGACATGACTACTCAAGTTATCTGTTGGTGCGAACTGAAGAAAAATGTATTCACAGTAAACAATCATACGAGATGAATTCTTCAAATATTTGCTTATTTCATGTCTGTGAACATTGTAGGAGAAAGTGTAAATTTTCCCACTGTATCTGCAGTGTAGTTTATTCGGTGATGTCTCAATTCTCATCAATGTTGATTAAATGAATATTCTTCAGTGTGAAGAGAAACTTTACTTCTGGACAGATGTTCACTTCACAATGTCAAAACGATAACTAACTTGTTTCTGTATGAATGTACAGTTTTAAACAGTAACAGGTTTCATTAATGACGATAAAATGTATTCCGTTCTAATATGTAAATCTTAATTGCAGGGGTATGCATACTAATTCACCATGTGATTAAATCTGCTTCTGTAAGATGGAATATGCCTTTACTTGGTATTATATTAAAGTGAATAAATAGTAATTTACTTCCAGGAATTTAAAAGGGGGAGATGGGTTTCGAAGTATTTTGTACGGAATTTTTAAAGACTTTGTTTACAAAACGATTGTGTTAGTAGGAGTTTAGTATTTTGAGTAAACCATTTTCAGCTGTGATTGTCTTAACGGTCTTCTATTTTAAACGTGCGTATGTAATACAAATTTAATTTTTCCCACCAACTTTTGTCTGATAATTTGTTATGTCGATTCCTTACTTGTATGGAATAAAGTTATTTGTTTTGGATATCTCTTTACGATGTAAATAATTTGTAGATAGTCGGAATGTGTTATCCTGAAAGATGGATTATAACATTACCAAATGGCCACCATTTCCCTTTTAATTTTGTTTAAAGGTATTGATATAGCATGGAAATTGATATATTCAAACTCTTATAGAAGTCATTTCAACCTTCATTCATGCTATTTCTTTAATTTTATATCCAAATTTGTTTTCCAGGGAAATCGATTTGTAAACAAGTTCGAGTAAAAACACAATTTGTGGTCGATAGTGTATCTAAAACTCTCGGTTGGGAAGCTTTTGAATTGAAACATTGGTTATAAGTAAATTTTAGTGTCATATACAAGTATACTCGTCAAATACATATTTTTCTCGCCTATACACATATATTTAAAAACAGATTGAAAGTTTGAATATGTATGCATGGGTCATGTCTTCCATCGTAATAGTTAAGACTAGAATGGAAATGCATGTTTAAAAAATGGTGATATTTCAGTGTTTTAAAATAAAAATTATATTGATTGAAAACATATATTGTAGAAAAAATATACTTTGTTTCCTGGAAATACTTGAATAAGTTTGAGGGAAATGGGATAAAGTTTATTGGTTCATAAATCATTTCTTCGATTAAAATATAAAATTTGTTGGAATTTTATTTAGAAATTATGATTTCTGGTAATATTTAGCTTCAAGGGATAAAAATTTTGATCTGCGGGATTTACAAAATTTAATTTTGCTGCATATAAGACAGGTCAACACATTTGGAAGAGTCCAATCTTTGCTACACAAGGGGAGGGCGTCAGTTAAACCAGCAGACAGTCTTCATTTTGGGAAAAGACATACATTCTGGGCTGAAGGTATATAATGGTTATGCTGGAAGGAGGAGGGGTGTTTGACATCCTGGACTTCGGCCGGATATGAGGGGAGGGAGAGGGTGGTTACAAGCAGGCAGGGCTCTCTATCTGCATGTAACTACACATTTGTCGCCATCTTGACTCAGTTGCAAGAAATGACAATCACTGGCAGCTCAGGTGAATGACCCCCAGGACCTCGCACTCTGCCTAGGAATGGAAAGGGGCATAGGGGTAGTTGGCATCGTGGAGTTGGGATGGTTCTGAGGGGTATAGGGTGGGGGTGGTTTGTTGGGTTGTAAAATATTAGACAATCGTAGGCAGCTTAGGGCAGCATGCACTTATGAGGGGAGGGACGAGAAAGGGGCAGCAAGCTGGGAAATGGGGTGCGGGCAGCCAGGACCCATCAATGCTTTTGATAGACATACATGCTACTCATCAGCTCCTCTGAACCAGCTAAACACCGCACCTCGGGACACTTGGCAGCAGATGAGGCCACCCTTGGGGGTAGCTCAAACTACACACTGGCGACCATCGCACCTGCCTTCATCTCTATAGTGCTATCTGCGAATAAAGTTTTAATATAAAAACTATTTTTTCGGGAAACTTTTTTTTGTGTGTTTAGTCAATATTGTGATAAGATTTTCAATTTCTGTGTTCGGTAGACGAAAGTTCGTAGCATTTTCAACTCGCATTTTTTTGCTACTTAGTGATGTGAATTTCCCAGATTTGATGAAGATTGGTAGTACATCTCTATCAAGTGTTGCACAGTTATGCTTTGTGGGCTTAAGTACATATTCACATCATACGAGTGTCCCCACACTTCGATGGAAATAATTTATGTTTAATATGAATTACTCTGAAAATAGTGAAACTTTAATTTAAAAATTATCATTTTACTGTCTGTTGTAGGACGAATGCAAAATTTTTCTTATAAATTTCAACTCATTTGCCTTAAAGATGCTGGCTTCGCTACACATATATAATTAGGCTCTTTACACACATAGCTTATAAGACGACATAATAGCTATGCCTGACTCATTAATACATCAGACTCCACATCAACTAGACGTGTTATAAAAAATACTCAAAGTATGTGCGAAAGGTATTTAGGAAGGTACATGTATTTTTATTATGATTTTGTCTGTTAAAAATTTATATCGTATAATTCAAATGCATGGTTAGAATTCTGTATTTATTAATACTGACTAGCTGGATTTCATTTAGTGAGTTTGCACTTGTCAACATCAGATGTTTTTCACTTAGTTAAAATTCTTTCTCTTGTAAATTATATTTCTAATCTCGAAACTCACATTATGTTTAATACTCACATAATTCCACTTATTATTTACGTAGCCATTTGAAATTTCCAGTTAGATGCTTGTAATTTATATATATGTAGAACACTCTGAATTTCTCTTGTCTGCTAAATATACTTCTAAAAATCTCCTATCTACCACCAATATCCCTACGAACACATCAAAATTAGAAAAATTAGAAAAAATAGCATTATCCCATTTGTGCACTAAACTCTACACCTATATAAGACATTGCAACCCACTACTCTGGTCAGTCGCCTTCAGACACCGCAATGTCAACATCGTATAGAGTTCCTGCTACTCCCACCCAAAATGAAAGAAGGAAAGAAAATAAAGAAAAATAATTAACCATTCAATACATTTAACTCTTTCAATAAATTCAACCCTTTCAATAAATTTAACAATTTCAATAAATTTAACCCTTTCCATTTTTTAGGCGGATTAAGATTGGATAAAAAATTCATCAGATTAGGATCGGTTGAAGAAATTTTTTATAATCGATTAATTTATTAAATATAACCTTTGATTAACCTTTCAATTAACGTGATATCAAATTGATTATCCGATTAATCAAAAGTGGTGTGAAACCATCACGCTCCTACTACTGACCGAAGCCAGTTACCTAACTCGGCCATTGTGTGAAAATTTACTCTCAGCACATATGCTATCTCATGGAGCAAAGGCAAGGATATCAGCATCCAAGTGTAAACAAACGAACATAAAGTTCTTACGTGATTTTACACGTAGCAGGTAAGAAAAAGAGACAGGATAATAGGACGGTAGGATATCGTTGAACAGTCAGGGTCTAAATCAGTGACAACGAGAGCAAAAAAAAAAGTTAAATATTGACAAAATTCAAGCTACAATTAAAACATTAAACATCATAAGTAGATTTCAGATACGGATGATGAGACAGGGCAACCTGACGGAGATACACGAACTGGTACTTTAACAGTGAGAGACAAAAATATTACTTTTAGTGCAAAAAGGCGACAAATATGTCATTCACATTTATGCATAAATGAAATAAGCACTAATCTTAATATGGCACTTCAGAAAATTGACAACAATTTTCATAAATGAGATGCAATACATCAACACTAATCCTTAGGTCACATTGCCAAAAGATCGGTACTAATTGTCACCATAAGGTGCAAAACACACCATGTGCATACAAATGATCCTCTCACATAAGCCATAAAAAAAAATATCCTAGCACGTGACAAAGGGAAACGGTAAAGAAAGACTCTGCTATAAAATTCAAAGGTATCGACGGAGCGAACTAGCCCTTGGAATACCCGTGCATTACTTAGTTTAAATTCAAAATTTGTCAAAAACTGCATAGGCTGCAAAACCCATTGAAAAATATGCAGCAAAACTATAAATCAACATTGGGTCACTAAGCAAATATTGGTATCTCTGCCAACGGCGGTAACTATAAGTCTCATGATAATTAACCTTAGACTTGCCTCCCACAGATGCGTAGATTTGAAATGCGTGCTCACATGATGACGTCACCACCTCGCCAGGTTGCCAGCACTGACGAACGCCTGGAACTGCACACTGACTGCCTGGCTCAGGGTCCTCCAAAACGGGCAAATCAATGATAATCCAATAAATTGTATTAACAGCCGAAATATACGCGATCGGAAATCCAGCTTGACCTCCGATGAATTTTCCAAAATTTTCTGGTCTGCAATTATGTAATAAGTTCCATCATTAAGAGCGCAGTAAAATACTTAATTTAGAGCTGTTTTTTAGGATAATTCGGGATAAAACAGAGAACAGACTAGTTGATGCAGACGAATTACATACTTGCATGCTGTTAATATAAGCTACAAATTTCAAATTTTCTGTAACATTATTTTAATCGCCATAATTAATTAATTAATAATTAGCAAATTTTAGCATGTTTGTTAATTCACAGAACATTATGTAACTCAAATACCAAAAATGTAGTTAATACGATTCTTACCTATCACCTTCCTGGAGAGATTGTTATTTATAGAAAGCAAAATAGAGAAGTGATATCAAACAACAATGCAGTGGTAATTAATAACTTAAAATATTTACCCTCTACTGTCTGCCTTCTATGTCCTGTAGTTTCATCTAAGTGGGTCGGTTGTCACATGATCCCCTCCCTGTGGTCAATATGACATCTTGTCTACCGTTTAATGTATCCCAGCTGGGTACTGCTATAGCAGCTCATCTATTTAATGCTCATGGCGATGACAAACTAAGTTGCCGGAGATTTGGGGGGGGGGGGGAAGAAGATGAAGGACAACATTATTTCTCACATGCTTGGTACATACATACAAGACAGTGACATCTACATATATGTATAGTGAATGGAGAACAATATTTTAGTTGAAAATATTACAAAAACTTCTGCATATTTTTCTAATTTAAGATATAGAAAGCTACCACAATGCTAAGCGTGAATATTTACAATAAATACTGGGCAGTATTTATTATGCTACACTTATACAATTCAGGCAATTAAAAAAAATCATGCAGAAACTACAAGAAAAGTTTTTTATGCCAAAATTTTTACAAAAAATTAATAGAAAAGCACTTAAAACACGCGTAGAATTGACGGAGATTTTTCCTGGAAAACTTGGGAAAATTTCAGCACAATAAGATTCAAGATTTCCAAAATTCGTCGAAATCCACAAGAAGCTTGTTTATCTCATGTAAAAAATTTATTAAATCGAGTAAGGCGCATCTTACGAAGTAAAATGTCTAAATTGTATAGTTATACAAATGTATACTTAATTCATGCAATTTCCCATAAGTTTGACAATATTCACTGAAATGAACCCAGTATGTATCGGCATTTTCCCAGTATGTTTCTCGAGAAAACGAAAATTTCAGAAAATTTAATACAGTACATCTTATAAATAAAAGGTCTAGTAGAAAATAAAACACGCAGAATTTTCTACAACATTTCCAAAATATGCTAAAATCCACCCAAGTTTATGCCCCCTACCTCGCCACAAAAAAAAAAAAAAACAATTTAATAAATGCAGAACGGTATAACTTATAGATTAAGTCAATGTTAAACTACCCTTCTTAAAATTTTACATAACATTTCCGAAATATATAACAATCAACCAAAATAACTCGCAGGCGGCAAGAATGAGCAGCCTAGAGATACAATTAAGGACCGAAATGGCAAGACACGCGGAATACGAAGTGCACTGACACCTGCCAACATACACAATGAATGCATATATTCGTAAAATTTCTTCGCGCCATTTTGAGTGGCCTCTGACAGAATTGTACAGCCATAATAAAATACACGTAACACTTAAAGAATGCATAAAGAACTAATCATAGAATTTGCTAGTGGTTCGGATACAAAACCTCCCTTAGATGCAACAATTTCCATTTATGGGTGCATTGAAAATAGGTTTTAAAGAAGCGAGAGGAATATGTACTTCCTGAGAATTCGGAAACGGGTTTAGTTGTAGATGAATTTCCGGTTACGAACGTCATTATTTAAATAGAATTTAATTAATTTACACAAATATAAATTAATGGACTATAATACATGGTAAATGGTTTTGACAAGGGGCTTGCTGCATTCACGGTAAGATATGTATCCCAGATCATGTAGATCCATAACCCAGACAAAGCACATCATACAATATAAATGATAAATCACTAACTGTTATACACACTATATAATCAGAGATTACAAAGCTGTTCATTGCTGGCACCATGGTTATACACACACACAAACACACTCGCACTGAACTATACCACAACAGATAATGTCAACAGCCAATTCAAAATGAAACTTGATCATTACCAACATGTACTAAGTCCTAGGGAGAGAAATAAAGAAAACAATAGAATGGGCGGAGGCCTAGTCTGGGTATACCACATAAGTATTTAGGTGCAGATGCAGTAAATAATTTATTGCTGGTTTTTGGCATTGTGAACACCGTTTCTCCTACTTGTTTCCTGTTTATCTGTCATTATTGAGCATTTCGGATATATGTTGGGTTTCTAATCGGCATCGAGCGACGCTGTCGTGGGTGTACTTCAGGAAGTACACAATCCATATAAAACCGGGAAAGTTTCTCTTCCATCGCAGTTTTACAGAACTCATCACTTCGGCTAGTTACTTCTTTACTTTCATGCTTAATGGTGTAAAATCTCCATAAAACACTTCTCTGATGTTTTAATACGAAGCTGACCTTGTACCTGGAAGAGATGTTTGTCGTTTGTATTCATACCAGTTATTTTCGTATTATCTTTGCCAATGTTCCAGAACGTGATTTTCTGGCAAACATTGCGTTTTTGGGAGTGAAATTTTTATAGAAGATGGACATTTCACCTAAGCAATCCCATAATCATACACAAGTCCGATTGGTTTAACACTAAAGTATGGAACTTTCTGATCTATTAATATACCAAACTTCTCAATTTTGAGGCTGATGGTTTTCTCCATGCAAACAGTGCCTCGTTTTCATTATCTGTGCCATATTAGATTTTTGAAGCCACTGTAGAGCAGTGATCTAACCAAAGACCGGCAACTAGTTTGATGTTTTCTCAAACAAGTCGTGCCCAATATTGAAGCTGTTAAGATTCTTCGCCGTCATTCCATCCACTTTCCTGAGTTCCTTTGCAGGACTGTTTCTTTCTCTGTTCTGTTTACTTCAGTCTCTGTTTTGGCCCGACAAGGTAAAAAATGTTTGTGTCATATCAGGTTTTTGAGAAAATGGGGCCATAGTTTACGAACAAATTTTTTTTTCTGTGCACCACGAACCCTTATATTTTAACCCTGTAATTTCTTCCTCGCGACCAGGACTATGCTTGTAAATCTTTTTGTGCAGCGCGTATGTCGTTCCATGCGTACTGTGCGTAACCACTGGTACGGTGCAAGTACCTTGGTAAGATCTTCCTTGCATGCAGTTTATTATCTCCCCTCCTATACACTACAAAGCAATGGAACAAACATTTCTCCCCTAAACTACCATATAAGTTCTCAGCAGGCTTCAGGCTTGGTCTGTAAGAATATAGACAATTTTTTTTAGTGTAATTGCTTTTTTTTTTTTTTAGATCTGGAACTAACTTTGCTTCTTCTTGGTAAGGTCTGTTACAGAAGTAATCCCTGCACTAGCTGTGTACTTTGGTAGCCGATGGTGGGGATTCCAGCATCTACTCTAAAATTATGTTTGTTAGGCTGTATGAAGACATGACGGATAAAATAGAAGGTTGCGGCCAACTTCTTCGTCATTATGTTTCAAAAGTTGCAAGATGTTCTCAAAGACGGAAAGCTGGACTACATCATACTTCGAAAGAAATCTGGAGGGAATACTTTCCGTTTGCGCATTGCAGTCACAAAAGCTGTGAGCTACAGGTCGAACTAGAATAAATTATTAAACATATAACAATTGCTAGAGTTAAACAGATATTTACTGACTTCACCATATCATATATTTAAAATAAATAGTGGAATACGACAATGGCAACTTGTAAATAAAAAGAAAGCAATTATTAGTATAAAATGCTATAAATAGATAAGCATTTTGCAGATTAATTTATCTGTTGCGACCTGCTCAACCATTCTTGAGGGAGGAGATTGATGATTAAGTGACATAAGAAATAATGTTGTATGGGCTCCGAGTAATATGAGAATACGTATTCATATAAAACATGGAATGCATCAGTACAGACGGTCGACACTGTTCTTGGCCATGTCCGGAAACAATGCTTGTAAACTATATTTTTAGAAGTTTTTATAACTAGCTACACTGCATCAACTTTAACTGGAATTACCAAGTATTAAGAAAACTTATGTTTCATTTAGCTAAATAAACAATTATTATAAACTTAACAATTTTGGACGATGGAGTGTTTGAAAACAAAACATTTAGTATCGCGACCTCACGCAATTCAATTCAGCTTCATAGTTTATATGTGCTTTCCCGTCAATGCATAAGCACCTACTAAGACCGGAATTTTCAAAAATCGACCTGCGGTTGAAAGTGGTAAAATATGTTTTTATGGAATCAATATTCCTTAGACCCGAAGAGACTTCAGTGTGCTTTTTGCCTTAAAATACTACATGGTATTATGTGTCGTAGGTCTGCGCGGCTGTCCTTGGTCCACCCGGCGCATGAGAGCTAGGATGTTAGAGAGCCGCTATTAGATAATAGCGACAGGCGATCAAGCAGGGATGTATCAGTTTCAAAACCAGGCCAGCAAGATAGTATTCTGCGGCCCAATGCTGTGTGACCCTGGTTGTGGTATTTTTCCTCGTTTATCGAAGAATGCACCGGATTACTGGCCTAGGCTCTCGGTGCGACTCGGGGTTTGTTGAATCTTCGAGATGATCGCCCTGAATGTATTGAAGTGTGACGGTCCTCATGGCCGGGAGTTTTTTTTGAGTTGGAGTTGCTGAATGGATGACTGGCGGGATTCCGAGCGAGCAGCGTGGTCAGCTGTGGGTAGAGGAATGTGGTGACTACGAGTGTAAACATTTTGAAGGACATGGCTGGAGCCTGGACTATTGGATCCAGTGCGTGAGTGAAGGATATTACAATGGATGGAAACAGATAGACTGATCACATGCTAATAATGGATATGAATTAATTGGCTGTAATCAGGAGACATTTATTAAAGTTTAAATAAACATTAAAAAGTTCACTTACCCTTAAATAGAAGGGGTAAAAGTGGATAGAGCTAAGTGATGTTGTACATAGTAGCAGAGTGAATAAATTATAAGAGTGAAAAGATTTGGACGGCTCTTAAATCGAGGTCTTGAGAGCCGATGAGGGTGATTGAAGTGAGTATGGGGCAGCATCGGAATGAAGGGTGGGAGAATTGGGAGATCTCCGAGAAAACCCCCCAACCAACACTATGGCCTGCAAAATTATCCCATTTTGTGAATAAATTAGAGATCAATTTAGTTTCCTTCTTTTATTTTTGTGTAATTAGAACCTCCGTCCATTATGAACTCTGATATGTCCCGCAGGCATCATCATCTAGTAACACTGGCATCATAAGTGGATGGAACCAAATATAAATTAATTAATCTTAATTCAAACTAAGCAATAGGTTAAAAATTAATGATATTCGGACAAATTAGTGAGATACGTCACCCAAAATTCTGACGTCTTTTTGAGCATGGAGTTTTCTTAAAATAAATATTTTCATCACAGTAAATATTTCAACATTCAACCTACCCGAATTTGGCAAAGAAGACGTGGTTTTTACCACATACTAGCTGTTTGTACCTTGTAATGACGTAGCCCAAGGTGAGCTGTACCAATTCGATGTCATCACCACTGGCATCGATTCCCACAGCAGTCCGGCCTAGTGACTTTCCACCTCCTTGTACCCATCACATATGGTGGGCGCCCGGCAACTTGGTCGCTGGTGCGCACATATGTGCGGCGCTTCGAGGAACTACGAGGCTGTCGTCTTGTCCAACCGGCCAATCAGTAGGAGCGTGAGGTTTCCCGCACTTGTGACATCACTTCCTAAATCCTGGTTGCCCGCCGGGAGTTTTGTGATGTGTGAGCACGTGGACCGCCCACATTTGGTGATGTGTGTGCTCAAAAGAAAACCATTGGGTATCATTACATTAACTCATATAAAGAGTAATGCTTGTTTAAGAAATTTTTCCCTACTTGGTTACGTCTAATTCTATTGGCTATTAATTTTGCTAACCCCTCCCAGGGCTAATGCTTTGTGGATTGTATAAATAATTGGTGCACCTCTGGCTTGTGGACGGATTCTGCCACTGCCCCAGAAGGAGTTGCCATGCCACCAGTTAAGTAATGATAACGAATTTCCAGTATAGCCTATATGGCACTTGTAGCAGGCACACTTGGTGTCTTGGGTAGGAGAGAGGCCCCAAAATGGCGAGAGGACTTTGATAAATTTTTTTAGTTGAGAATGTAAGCACCTTGAGGAAATTAATTGGCAGCAAATTTTAATATTTTCCATTTTACTTAAAGAGTATGCTAACCAAGCGCCAAGTTTTAAAAAATGGGAAATGTGTGTTTTCCCAAAAGAAATTTATGTGGCCCTTTAAAAAATTTTAAGCCAGCTAAAAATTTTAAAACAAAATAAAAAATTGTTTTATTGCTGGATTGTACCAACAACCTTATGGAGGCGTCATGTTTTGGCTGGCCTCATAATCATTGTATATACCATGTATTAATAATTAAAACTGTTGAAAAATCCTTCACTTGAAACTTGTCCACCTAAATTGGTGTTTCTATAAAATCAAAATTAATGTAATCTTGTTACCGGTTTTGTTTGTATTTTTGGCCACTGGAAAATATTTGGTGACCTACAAGAATAATGAAATATATTATGTACTCTCTGATCTTTGTGAAAATGAGAAAATTATTGATAAAATATATAGATTGACAGTAAAGAAAGTAGCTTGCCACCTTTAATTTTCGTAGAACTATGTTCTAGGTCAGCAGTATATTTTAACTTATTAATAAATGTAACAATATGACAACATTTTTGTGAACTTCTGTAAGGATAGAGAATCATCGCGCTTGCGGGTATTCTATATTTATATTTACTTGAAATTCTCTTTCACTCCAAGTTGTTAATGTGGAGACTTATAGGTCCATTAGATATGATTGTGTGTGTGTGTAATATATATATATATATATATATATAATATATATATATTGTATATATATATATATATATATATATTATATATATATATATATATATATATATATATATATATATATATATATATATATATTGTATATATATATATATATATATATATATATATATATATATATATATATATGTGCTGGTTGAAATACTCAAATTCTGGCACAAACAATTGAAGTCCATACAATGGTGTGGCTATAAAAATTTATTATTTTAAATTTTTGGTCAAATGTCTGCACATTCGGTGCTTATAAATATTTGTATGAAACGTAAAAATATGTCAAAGAGATGTTAATTGCACCTCTAATGAAAACAAAACAAAAGAAACAAAAATAATTATTTGGAAATCACTCATGAATTTTACTGGATATAAGACCTTACCATTTGTTTTAAGTATAGGTGTTATTTCAAATAATTGGCTCAATGTTTGCTGTGCTTTGCGAGGGGTTGTTTTTCCTTAGGAAGTTTTGACTTTTGGGACCTTCTTTTCCGTCTTGCAACGTCCTTGAGGGTAACGGCGTTGCACTAGTTAATTCTTATAGCCATATGTGTAAATAATTAAGTCGGTTTTTTACATCTGGCAGTGAATGTTTACAATTCAAATGTCCGCAGAACTGGAATCACTGCGATCGTTGACTGAGAGGCTAAGTAGCGAAGTGAGCGCAAGTGTAAATAGCTAAAGGGAAAATGTAAATAACCAAGCTAGTAGTGTGAAAGAGAGTGTGCATGTCATTATAAATACCGAAATTAGTAGTGTGAACGAAACAGTAAATGACCAAAATAGTTCAGTAATTGTAAGTGTAAACGAGAATGTAAATAGCAAAATAGAAGGCATTAGCGAGTTAGTGAACAGGAGAATCGACTGTATGGATGGAAAAATTGACAGTGTTAACAACAGTATGGACAGTGTAAATGAAGTAGTGAATGCTGTGAACGATGGGTTGGACAGCATCAGTGAAAGGATGAACAGCCTCTAGAATGAAGTGAAACAGGAAATAAGTGCAATGAAGTAGAAGTTGGAGGATATTCTTCAGCAACGGAGTTCTACTACTACCACATCACCAGCCGAGAATAGTGGAGAGGCATAAGAAGTAGTAACCAACGCAGTACCCTCGAAGGAGAGCACTAAGATCTGCGGCATTGGTGTCGCGCAGCCAGGAGTGGGGAAAAGGGGGTCTAAATTAAGCCTTCGCCTTACGATGATCAGACTTCATGGAAGGAGTACCAACACCAGTGTGAAATAGTAGCTACCCTTAATGGCTGGAGAACCAAACATTGAGCTTACTACCTTGCCGCAGTACTGAGAGGCCCTGCACTAAGCATTCTACAATCCCTGCCAGAGCGAAATCGACTGGAGTACCTCACACTGGTATCGACCTTGAAAATACATTTCGGAGACCAGTATCTACGACATACCCACTTCGCACAGCTGCGAACTAGCACTCAGTGACCAGAGGAGCTACTGCAGGAACTATGCCAATATATTGCGCAGCTCTCCCGCCTATGTGTGGAAATGTGCCGCCAGGAGGCACACAACATCATCGCGGTCGGCTTCTTCATCTATGCCATCGCCGAAAGAGAGGTATGACAATTAGTACATCTTGCTGCACCTCACAACATGCAAGACGTCCTGGCCCGAGTTCTAAAGTTGGAGTCAGCGAGACAGGGAGCCGCAACCCGACGTCCGGTACAGGCAGTGACGCTGACGGAAGATGGCGATGACAGTATCAAGAAGACTCTGAAGGATATGCAGACGTTTATGAGAAAGATCGCATCCAGGGTCCATGCTACACAGTCTAGCATTCTTAGGGGGTGAAGGTCGGTGACTGTTGGAAGGAAAGCCCAATGTTATTACATATAAGGTTAGTAAAACACGACTGGGACGCTATGCTGGTGAAGAGGATCTTGAATAATGTTCCTTGCCAGATGGTCGTCGACACTGGGACGACCATAATAGTAGTGAGGCCAGATATCCTCGGGCCTTCCCCCCAGCGATCACTCGACACCATGGAACAATGCTATTTGACTTCTGTATCAGGTGAAACCACACCATAAAAAGGTAAAAGCAAAGTGAACTTGAAGCTTGGTGACATAAGCATAGAGCACGATGTTTACATAGCTGAAATAGAGGACGAATGTATTTTGGAGCTTGACTTGCTACCTATGCTGCAGGGGTTCTGTATCGATGCTCAACTTGGTGTGCTACGAGTATGCAGTACAGAGTTGGTGGTGTCAACATGGCATGATTTGTCCTTCCCAGTTAGTTGCTCAGTAGTATGTGGTCAACCCACTGTGCTGTCTGCTTCTAGTGAAGTTGTCATTTCAGGCAGATGTAAAGGAAATTTTCTCGTACATTTGGGACTAATTGATTCAGCACAAAATATTAGTGTCCTCTCAGGTAAAGTTGTTGTAGCAAGAACTTTGCTCTCTTCTAATTCTGACAGTTTTCCAGATAGAATGATAAATTTGACCAATACTGCCATTCGTCTTGAGGAGGGGCCATGATAGGTGTTTTCGAGCATGTCACAGATGTACTTCCCATTAATCCAGATAGTTATAGAGTAGAACAAATAGAATGTCCTCTATCAGACATCTTGGATAAACTGCTAGAATAAAGAAAAGAAAATCTTAACTGGTGAGAGAAGAAGACTGTCTCTGAATTACTGCAGAGGTATAGGGATGTCTTCTCGTGTGGACCAAATTACCTTGGAAGGACTAATGTGGCCTGTTATTATATTGATACAGGAGATGCCAGGCCTATTAATCAGCCACTAAGACGACTACCACTGTCTTCGCATGAAGTATTTGATGGTATTCGGAAAGAAATGAAGGATTTAGACGCGATAGAATCATGGTCGTTTCCCATTGTACTGGTTCAGAAGAAAGGTGGCTCTCTGAGGTTTTGCGTTGATTATCGCCAGCTTAATAATGTGACAAAGAAAGACTCTTATTTACTTCCAACAATAGACGACACATTAAACAGTCTAGTAGGTTCACAATGGTTTCCCACTTTGCACATGAAGAGTGAGTACTGACAGTGCGAGGTAGACCCAGAGGACCAAGAGAAGACTGCATTTTTTGTTGAAGGGAAAGGAACTTGGCAGTTCAAAGTTATGCCTTTTGGGTTATGTAATGCTCCTACCACTTTCAAATGCCAGATGGAAAAAGTTTTATTTTTAGATATTCTTCAGGTTTACCTTGATAGCACAGTTGTGAATGGAAGGACATTTGAAGGAAACCTACCATGATTAGAGACTGTGTTCCAGACGGTGGCTTGAGCCAATTTTAAACTGGTTCCTAAGAAATGCCACCTGTTTTAAAAGAAATTAACTTTCTTGGGACATGTAGTGCTGGCCCAATGGGATTGAAACAGACCACGAGAAGTCCAAATCAATGAGAAATTGGCCGATACCAACTGACAAAGCTGAAAGGCAGAGTTTCCTGTGACTATGTGCCTACTACCGTCGATTTGTAGCTGGGTTCGCCACTATTGTCAAGCCACTACATGAACTGACTGAGGCGTACAGGAGATTTCATTGGACCACTGAGTGTGAAGATGCTTTTAAAAAACTAAAGAAAATTCTGATATATCCTCTGGTACCGGGTTTCCCGAAAATTTAGGGTGTATTTATTCTGTACACTGATGCTAGTCATGTATGGCATTGGAGCTGTGTTATGTAAGGTTCAATATGGGAGGGAAAATCACTAGAATACTTCAGTGAGGTATTGCATAAGCCTGAGAGAAATTACTGTGTTACACAAAGGGAGCTTCTAGCCATGGTGAAGGCTATTTCACACTTTCACCTCTAACTTTATGGCAGACATTTTATTCTAAGTACTGACCATGCTTCATTATGCTGGTTACTAAATTTTAAGTATCCCGGAGGTAAAATAGCCCGGTGGATACAGCATCTTCAAGAATATGACTTTGAAATATAACACTGAAATGCAGATGCACTTTCTAGGTGGCCATGTGAGCCAGCTTGTCGTCATTCTGAATGTCAGGAAGTTAAGAGTGGCGAATCACTGAAGCTACAAGGGGCAAGAATTCAAGGTTCTATATCTTGTGATGGGATGCCTACCTAGAGTGATAAGAGTATTAGTGAAGACCAGATGAATGATCCTACTTTTCAGCCATTATTAAATTGGATAGAAGCTGGCTATTGACTGAAAATGGTAATATATCTAGTCTGAGTTCGACAGTCAAAGCATACTGGTCATAGCGGAATTCTCTCATACTGAAGAATGGTGAACTTTACAGAAACTGGGAAAGTAATGATGGAAAACACACACAGTTAAAATTGGTCCTTCGAAATGCCGGGTTCCAGAAGTCTTAATAGAACTGCATAGTAGTGCAGTCAGTGGGCACTTTGGGTTGATAATAAACTTGATAGAATTAGATTGAGATTCTACTGGCTTTACTGTAGGGAGGATGTTGATAAGTGGTGCCGTTTGTGTGACACGTGCACTGCGAGGAAGGACCCTACGACCAGAGAACAAGGTCACCTTCAAAAATACAATAGTGGAGCCCCATTCGAAAGGATGGCATTAGACATCCTGGGTCCTTTGTCTATCACAGAGAAAGGTAATCGGTATCTACTAGTGGATCAATATTACTTTACTAAGTGGTTTGACTTCATTCCCCTCTGAAACTAGGAAGTATGTACTGTGACTGAGACACTAACAGAAAATGTATTTTCGAGGTTTGGGATGCCACTAGAACTCCATACTGATCAGGGAAGAAACGTTGATGCTGTGGTCTTCCAGGAGGTGACGAAAATTCTAGTGATGAAAAAGACTCGGATTACAGCCTGCGACGTAAACACAACATTTATTCAACTATTTCTTTCCACATTTGCTTTTATTCACTTTGACAGGGCTCTAAATACAACGGTAGACACTTTCATAAGCTCAAACAATTTAAAACATATTAAAAAGGCAACCCAGGCGCTCAATATACAGCCGAACAAAGCTGGGTGCATAATAAAAATTTAAATATTGAAATTTCTTAAATCAAGCATACATTCTTTCCATTGACTGAGGCCTGTAAAAACCATTACAAGCCTTTATGCACCTTAATGCAATCTTAAACGCGAAAATGCTTTAAAAAAAAAAAAAACAAGTTAAAGGAATTTGCTTGAATTAAAATAATTTAAAATATTACAAATTAGAATTCAAAGCACTGGTTGGAGCACCAAAGGGCTTATCACTGTCCGACCTGCATAAAATCTATTTCTCACAGAAATACATTTTAAATTCTGAATAAAACTCCACAGGAGTGTTTTTAAATTGCAAAAGTTTAATGCTATAAATAAAATTGACTAGAATTAAGTAAGGTGGGTCACCATGGTGCGGACCAAGAACACGAGTTGATGCGGGCCCCTTTGACTGGCCATATTTTTTCCAGTCAACTCGCATTCAACTTAAAACTATCTTTAATTAGCGATGCAAACTTCCACAAAACCTTCAAGCTAAAATTACGCTATAGGGTTCGACAGCTAGTAAGTTATACCAAAAGGAATTTTACCATTATAAGAACCACAATTACAGCCAAACCAAAATTTATAATACTCAACCATGAAAACTCTACACGAAATCTATCAGCTCTCAACACATTTAAGTTACATCACATGAAAGGCGAACCCACCTTAAAACACAAAATCTCTGCTATACTCATAAACATCAGCTCAATATGCTGAAGTAAATGTCAGAATCCTGAGGGGAACTCAGAGCAGCAGAATACCAGAAGGGTATTCTCAACCGGGCAACCAGAGCAGAAGTGACAGAGTCTCACGCTGATGCTAAGGCTGTGGAGTTCAATATACCTATTGACCAATAAGTATTCAGAAGGCCACGCTTTCATGGGAAGGTGGGAGAATTCCAAACAGTTGGGTAGGAAAAGGAGAGAGAGAGAGAGAGAGAGAGAGAGAGAGTAATACCAACGCACTCGGGTTGCGAAGTGGCAGTTCACAAGCACTTTAAATTAAATGAAGCCATCTATAAAATTCGGAGCAGTTCGACGAAACTATTCAAGCCATTAACCCTCAGTCGAATGGAATGGCCGAGGGCTTAAACACACTCCTGAGCGAAATATGTCAATCTTTGTGGTGGACAACCAAAAGGACTGGGATTAAAATGTGTTATTGTTTCTTCTTGCTTACCGCTCAGCTGTTCACACATCCACAAGGGTAACACCATCAAGGACGCTGTTTGAAAGAGAGCTACACGTCCCCAGTAACTAGCTGTTTGGCCAACCGACAGAAAATGAAGTTGCAGCCTCTGATAATACCAGAGTATTAAGTAACAGACTTGTTGACTTTCATGATTTTGCTCGACAGCACCTCAGAATAAATAGCGACAGGCTGATGATGCTGTGTGATAGGAGAATTTCAGGAGAGGTATTTCAATGAGAACTGGTGTGGATGTACAACCCATGGAGGAGAAAAGTGTACTGCCTGAAGCTACAGAAACGATGGGAAGGGCCCAACAGGATTCTGAAGAAGATCAATGATGTGATCTTTCGGATTTGTCGCCAAGGCTTTCGAACGAAGTCGAAGTTTGTCCACATCGACCAACAGGCACTCTACGATGGTCCTGACATTGCAGAGTCTGTCTGGGATGAGGGGGAAATGTTTGATGTCACGGGTCTGCACAGCTGTGCTTGGCCCGCCCGGGACGTGAGAGCGAGAATTATGGAGAGTTGTTATGAGATAACAGTGGCAGGCGATCGAACGGGGGCGTATCAATTTCATAGCCAGGCCGACAGAATAATACTCTGCAGCACGAGGCTGTGTTACCCTGGTTATGGTGTTTTTACTCGTTTATCGAAGAATGCCCTAGATAACTGACCTAGGCTCTCGGCTTGGTTCCGGGTTTGTTGAACCTTCCAGATGGTCGCCCTGACTGTATTTATGTGTAATGGGTCTCGTAGCCGGGAGTTTTTTTAGTTGGGTGACTGAATCGAAGACTGGTGGGATTCCGAGCAAGCAGCGTGGTCAGCTGTGGGAAAAGGAAGGTGGCGACTGTGAGTGTCAACGTTTTAAAGGACTTGGCTGGAGCCTGGACTATTTATTCAAGTGCAAGAGTGAAGGAGATTATAACTTATGGAAACAGATAGACTGGACACATGCTAATAATGGGTACGAGTTAATTCACTGTAATCAAGAGAGACATTAAGAAGGACATAATGTACAGTTTAAATAAACATGAAATAGTGCACGTACTGTTAAATATAACCTAATTGATGTTGTACATAGTCGCAGAGTGAAATTAAATATCAAATTTAGTTTCTTTCTTTTATTTTTTTGTATAATTAAGACCTCTCCCAGCAAACACAGAATATGCGGGCCAGAATCGGGCCCGTTAAATTTAGCCGACGAACTCCGGCTAGATATCGGCCCACTGTCTTATGCCGGAAGCGGCCAGATGGAAATATAGAGTTTGCCAACAGTGTCAGAAATACACTGTACCGCTACTGGCAAGATACAAAATGTATTCTGACCTAACATACACGAAAAGTACGGGCCGGAATTAGGCCAGTAAAAACAAGCTGACAAAGTCCGGCCCGCTGTATTATGCCGGAAGTGGTCCGATGGAAATGTGGACTGGCAGCCAAATGTTAACTGACAGTGTCGGGCCTGCGATGGCTGTATGTCGCTACTATACCGGGCCTGCGACTGTATGGCGTTATAACAGGCCTGCTACTGCTGGATGTCGCTATGATTCCGGGCCTGTAACGACTGGATGTCGTTATGTTGCCGGGTCTGCGATGGCTGGGTGTCGTTACGATGCCGGGCCTACAACGGCTGGATGTCATTACGATGCCCGGCCTGCGACGGCTTGGTGCCATTACGATGCCAGGTCTTCGACGACTGGATGTTGTTATGATGCTGGGCCTGCGACGGCTGAATGTCATTACGATGCAGGATCTGCGACGGCTGGATTTCGCTACGATGACAGGCCTGCAACGAGTGGATGTTGCTACATTGCCGGGCCTGTGACGGCTAAATGTCGCTACGATGCTGTGCCTTCGACGGCTGGATTTCGTTATGATGCCGGCCTTGCGACGGCTGGGTGGTGTTACGATGCTGGTCCTGCGCCGGCTGGATGTTGTTACGATGCCGTGCCAGCAGCAGCATGACGTCAAATAATAAGCAGTAGAATCAAGAAAAAAACCTTAACTTTTCGATTAAAAAGTGTAATAATTGTTACTTTATATTTACATATACTCATTTCATTTACATCTCAACATTTGACATGATATAAAAACCTTTGCTTATAGAGTATGGGATTCAAACCTAAGACCCTTGAGTTGATAGTAGAGCATGCTAACCTATACACAACAGGGTAAATCGCAGATTCTCTCCAGTAATTTAAAATATATCATTACACGAGTTATTATAAAGAACCTTATACATTAAATGACAAAATAACTAATAATTTTAATACACGGATTATTTAAAAACCATTTCTTCAGAGGCTTGCAAACAAAATAGTTTTTTGTTAATTTTTAATATACATGTCAGTTGGTTGTACAAATGAAAAAAATTAAAAATTAAACAAATGCCATGGGTTAACCCGTGACACATATATAATAACGAAAAAAAAAACATGCTAATGGTTAACACACTGTCTCAAGAATAACATCATGCCATTAACAGCTAGCTAACATCTTGCCTATTCCAAACACTTTCCAAAAGTTTGTCAGCAAAAAGACATCACATTTATAGTTTATTGTGATAAAGATCCTTGTCTCGAAAACGTTACCGGGCCGGCATAAATAAGATAATGGCCAGCTTACTGAAAAGACAAAGATGCTGTATGGGAATCGGCACAGAAACATTTTTTAAGATGCTTGCAACATGTTTGCTCTGTCATATCATGCCGACATATTTTCGGTGATATCCATCTGTTATCTTAAAAAATACAGTGGGCCATTGTATTTTTTTCTTATGGAAAATATTCTGTCTCAATAAAGACATTTTGCTGTTATCAGCTAGCTAACATCCTGCCTACTCAAAACACTTTCCAAAAGTTTGTCGGCAAAAATTACATCATATTTATATCTTTATTGTGATAATAGAGCCTTGTCTCGAAAACGTTACCGGGCCGAAATAAATATGATAATAGCCAGCCTACTGAAAAGACAAAGATGATGTACGGGAATCGGCCCAAAAACATTTTTTAAATGCTTGCAACATGTTTACTCTGCGATATCATGCCTACATATTTTCGGTGATGTCCATATGTTATCCTATAAAATACAGTGGCTCATTGACTTTTATGTAACGGCTAGCAGTCTGTCACAAAAAAGACGTCACGCTGTTGTCAGCTGGCTATCTTCTGGCATTGAAACGACAGTTGCCGACAGTACAGGTTTCGGGCAATCAATTTGCAGACACTTTGCCCCATAAGAGTCATCCGCTTGTAACGATATAAAAATAGCTTTAAAAATATTTCAGGATATTTAATATTCAACATTTGAAGGGATAAGATATTTATATAATAATGGGCAAAATGTGTTTTCTTCACGGATCATTAATATCTCCTAAACCTAATAAGATATCGGCTCTATTTTGTTTTAAATCACTACATTTACATATCCCCCCCCCCCCAAATGTGATGTGGCTACAAAATTAAGTAAGACGGAGAGAAAGTGGTGAAAATATGGTTTCATGAATTCCTCAGTGATATGTTAAACCACAAGTAACATCATCGCACTTTTTGCTTCCGAAGACTACCTAAACCAATGCCTGACTAAATCAGTATTAAAAACATCCATCAGATCGTAGCCACGGGTGAAAGCTTCGTCAGTCTCAGACAGATTCGATTGAAAATTCAGGTTCCCTGAGCATGGAGGGGGGGGGGGGGGGATTTTGCAGGAAGGTAAAACATCAATGCGCAACTAAAAAATTCCTATCAGGGAAAGTTACAATAAATAAAAATATTTCCTAATCCAACCAAACACAACAGTTCGTTTCCTGTTGGGCAATGGCGTGGGGTACTTACACGCTGTTTTAAAATGTTACATGTAATTACCACCCACATTTCTGAAAATATGGTTTCAATTATTCTACACTAAAGTTATCTCCTACTCTGTTAAAAGTTTCGGTATATTTACGGAAATATTTACTGTAGAACGTAGATAATAAAGCAAAATGCGCTTCGTGATGACAAGAGACGGAACCGAACTGTGTACAATATAGAACCTGCCTGTATTTTCTATAGCTTCTGTTCTCAGCGACGAGCAAACCTGAAAGCTGAAAATGTTTTGCTTACTTTACAGTAATCGCAAATTACCCTAAATGCCTTGGCGCCTTTTCCGGCAATAGAATAGCTGTACTAGAATGCATATTAGTAGATAGTTCCACAATGCCATGTGTTTGTAGTTCAGATACTACATTTTTAAAAGTTTTTAAATAGGGGTTGCAACTCTAAATAGATCTGATGACACGGGATTCTGACCTTTCAAATATAAAACCATGGGTTTCTTCACGTAGTGAGCCAATTTTACATTGATAACATCAGAAAACTCATTTCGCAATTACGTTAATTTATTATCTTGATTTTTAGTTAAATTCGTAACTAGAGCCTTTTGGAACTGGAATGGTTTCGCAGAAACCACAACTAAAGTAGTTTATTATATTTTATACTCCACATGAGATAAAATCTGTGTATCCATTCCTTCCTGATATTTTAAGGGGTGATGAAGACATTGTATTTTATTTGATTTTCGAAGATTGTGCCCATGGTATGAATGCACTTGCTAACCATAATGAACCAATCACACATGCGATGTGAATTTATGATAGGCAAGATGCGCCATATAATTGAAGCAGTCGGAGATTATGGTGTGCTTGCATCTGAATCAGGTATCGACGAAGTGGATTCTGATGCTACAACAGATATAGTGTAATTTATGCTTCAAAGTCATTAAAACATTCTCTGAGTGTAAAAATCGCACTTATTATACTTGGTCGCAATACATTATAAGTATTATTCATGTATGCTGCATGGAAGGTTTTCAAAATCATTTCAATAAGACATTCATAGTCAAAGAGATGCCAATTTGGTATTCTTGCGATGACGAGGTTAGCAAAGTGATACATTTAAGTTTTTCCTTTCCTTTCCGTGGAGTTAATTATCTACAAATCTCAAATTAATGTTTCGTCTCCAGACATATGAGGAGTATATGCTTAAATGGGTTTCTGACTTCGTGCCTTATGCTGAGAGATTCCAACATACATATAATATAAATTTTGAAGGACATCCGATATACATGCTAGGAAACTCTGAAAAGCTAATTATTATATCCTTAACAAATCCTGATATCATTAATATCAGGAAATATTTTGACGTTCCAAACTTCAACGTGCTAGTAAAAATTTAAAGTTCATGGTATTTTTAATACCAATAATTTGCTATCATTGCAAGAGGAAGTCATTAAGATATTTAATTGTCGCCAACCTAGTATATGGCTGAAGTTAAATTACGTATAGTAAATAACAGCCAAATGTTTACTCATAAACAAAATTATTTGTGATGTAAAAATTGACTTGTGTTGTCAAATTATAATCACAAGAAAAAAGTTAATGTTTGTTAAATAAATATAACTTGTAAGAGCAAAAAAGATAGCCATTAGGAACTCATAAACATATTTCATGTAAAATAATGTTTAATTGTAAGTGTGCCCAGACTATGTAAATAAAACATTTTAAATGTACCAAAAACTCTCTAAGTCAAATGTAAGTGAAACTACGTAAACATATTCATGTTGAAACTTTACCAAAAACACTGTGTGACCAATGTAAGTAAAAATATTACTATGTGTGTATATATTACAAAAATATTTATATGATTTAATGAAAAGAATTCAGTAATTAATGACACACCTTGGAAAAACAACAACAATCTTATTTGTTCAACAAAATCTACACACTATGTTAAAACTTTTTTCATATATATATAAGAACTTGAAAAACTGTCTTCTGTGATGATGTACTGATTTTAAAAATAACTGTTTCACATATGAGCACCTAAATTATGATGTGCTGGATGTGATATAATATACATATAAAATTTTTATTGATTTACACTCTAAAATATTATCTACTATCATTCAAAAATTAACACTTGTGAATTTTGAAGGAAAACCAATTTACAATAACTTCTTAATCATTTCAGTAATACATATTTGAAAATAACTAATTAAGGATTACTTTAAATTTGGAAAATTTACTTTAAAAATAAATAAAATTTACTGATAGCAAATAATGCGGGAAAAATAATTTAATTCAAATTTGGTAAGCTATTCATCCTTTGCAAAAAATTTTACCCCGTTTACACTTTCACTAATAACTTTACATAACATTTTTCACTACCAGTGACAAAGTGGAACTTAGATAAATTCTCCATGGCGGAGGTTGGGGAGGTAAAGTTTTCCTATCCTCTGGGGGACTCCACATTGCATCCAATAAATCGAAATTCAGGTACTGACCTAGTTCACCCCGAACAGGTGAATAGTTCCCTTCCTACATCTCGGGGGGAGGGGCTGGCAGCTGTTTCATTCCCAGGAGGCGATGGTGGCGGCTGAGCGGCTGGTTCGGGCAGGTACTGAACCCACACGAGTGGGGGCGGGTCCCCCCTGGAAGCGAGGCAGGAGCCAGTGGCGTGTCCTGAAGGCGCAGGCAGGCTGCGGACCCTGCTGCAGCCCGCAGCTGTATCGCCCCTCGATGTATGCGTGCCTGGTTCGTCATCCCATGTGATGTCAGATGTCTCATAATTAGATGCGCTCAGGTTCATCGCTACCTCACAGAGTGGGAACAAAGACCACTGATTGGTGCATCTCACACTCAAATCTAGAGGACCCATTTCATCTGAGTTCACCAGTGCATTCTCCGGCGATTCACCGGCGATGTCACTTTTAAGGAAACTATTTCATCTGCAATTGTTATCTCCTCTTCTAATCAAACTTTTTCTTCCATGATCATTTCTGTTCCTAACTCATATAAGAACTCCTTTATGTCGATCCATTCGTTTGAAATCTGCGAAATATTTTCCAACTGCTATTAATCTCTCAGCTGATTCTCAACAATGAAATAGGAAGTTGAAAACCGCAAACAGTCCTATTTATATAAGAATATATTTAATAAAGATTTACCTGCCGGAGAAAGGTAGCAGAAAATTAGCTCATTTACCATCCTTTCTACGAAGAATAAGGCAACCCATTTTTACAATTCGTCAAACATTGGCGGTAAATTTAAGGCTTTTGTAGGGAAGATGAACAGTCACTCACACTCTTATTTTTACTTCTATAGACATAATAGCCGCAGTTACCTCATGCTGACACCAGTGGGGACAGGTGGGGGTGACCCCAGAGAAAGTAGGTTGAGTGAACCACTGCTGTGAGGCTGGCTCTGTCACATTGGCGTTGCCCACCTGCCCAACTGGTAAGACGGCACCAGTCTGCAGAGCCTTCAAACCAAGCGAGCATTAGTCGACCACAGCCAGGTCGCGCTGCCCGATGTTCGCCCACAGGTCGAGTGTCTTTGCCTCCTCCATCGGTAATACCTGTTCCAAAAAATGGTATTTTTTTAAATGCTGAAGTATTTGCCAATAGCACTCCACTCCGTGGCGTAAAAGAGTATGTGAGCTTGAAACGAAAAAATAGGAAGTGGAAATATACCTGTTCCAAAATGGCCTACATTGAAATACTGAAGTATTTATCAATAGCACTCCACTCCATGGCGTAAAAAAGTACGTGAGCTTGAAATACAAAAGTAGGAAGAGTGAAAGGGCAAAACATTTATATATATGAAACAGTCTTTTCAAAACATACTGTCAGTGAAAGCACAATGACAGCGCCCAATGAAGCGTCATCCCATTAGCAGTCTGTTAGATAAGGTGCCCAATCGGTCCTGCTTTCGCAACTTTGGCATAGAAAGAAACTGTTAGCAGAGCACTCGGTACAAAACCCATTAGCCTTGAACATTAAGAGTTCCTTCACAGAAATAAATTTCATTTCAAGTATGGATAGACTTTCTTATCACAGAATTTCTTGTCCATAATTTCTTAATATCGGTGTTTGGTAGCCAAGAGCCACGAGCCTCTGTAAATCTTGCCCTGCGAACCGGCGATTTATTTCTCAATTTTTTTTTTACTAACTTCTTGATTAAATATAAATCTGGAAAGTCTACTTTTTAATTCGAACTCATAGAAAGCACTGGTTATAACTTCGTCAATGTATGATTCAAGGTAGTATACTCGTGGGAAAGTGTATTTAATAGAAATAGTTTTTTAATTCTAGAAACTCCAGTTTACTTCATTCTTTACCCCGCAAAAATATGCTTAATTTTCAAGTTGCCGACAATATCGCCAGCTTTGAATCAAGGCTTGCTTTCATCATAAACATTAGAATCATTAAGCACAGTCGATAATAAGCTATTAACCTTTATATCGATTAGAGTCATTTTGATTGTTTTTTTTTTTAAATTATCGTTTTAAAACTTTATCACTTTAGGCAATATGTCTGTTCACTGGTACAGACCATCAGATGCAAAATACTTATAAATAAGCTGTTTTAAACTCTTGTTAAATTGTTCTGCAACACTCGCCTTTGTCTCAGAGTAGGTCACATAATGATTGATCCCAAACTCTCTCATCAACTTTTTGAAATGTGAATTAAGAATTCTGTCCCTTGATCCATGTGGAGGTGTATAGGCTTTCTTTCATCCATCACAGTTTTCGTTGCACAACTAGCCTATTTTCCAGAATAAGTTCCTAATGCACCGCCATAAGCATACTTTGAATAGACATCGATGACAGTTAAAATGTATCTGTATCCACTATGGTTTTTCGAAAGTAATGACAGGTCACAAAGGTCAGTTTCGAACAAATAATTCATCCCTAGAATAATAACCTTCCTTCTTGGATAACAAACCCTTGCAGGCATATACAGTTCCTTGACTATCTTACTAAACATAATTACGAATTAATATATCCAAATGCCACTAACTCTTCTATATTTGACAATATTTCATTCGTGTGAGAGGTGTTACCTGCCTCTCTTGATGTGATAAGCAATTTAAATCGAGATACTTACTCATTTGGACTATTCCAGAACACCGGAGTAATTTTTCACTGACCTCATCTTTGAAAAGTCCACTACATATTATATCACTCAATAAAACTATTTTGGGATGTTTGTCATCTTCCAGATGATTATAATGAATTCGTTTGTAATAACGACTCTTTATATCTCCCCAGGTCTGTGTCGGAATATCCACTAGGAATCTTCTTAAATAATAACTCAAGCAGTCCTTCGTTCCCATCGAATACAATATCACCTTCTTGGATTTTGTTTTCTGGCAAAAAGTAACTAAGGAAACTCCAAGTTACCAGACATTTGCGTTGTCTGCATACATAAAAAGTCGTATCGCAGTAATGCGAACTAACTTTTAAACATAAATATTTACATGTTAATCGAGAAAGTCTGTAAACTATGGGTTTTCTCATCTTTAAAGGAGGAGGTTCTAATTTAAAGTTGGGTGTTTTCTCATTACTTATTGCCGCATCCAATCCACTCATCACAGGCTTTAATATTTTTTCATGTCAAATATCGCAATCTGTTCTCGCACCCTTAGCATTTTTAATACTTTTCTTTTGCATGAAAATGACGCAATTTAACTCAGAAGTAGCCTCAGATATGTTCTGATTATTTCACATACACAGCTCTGACTTATATACTTATTAAGTCGTTTTTAAATGCGCAAAAGTAGTGCGAAGACGCGGAACAGTAAAGCGACTAGCAACAACAGTAGTGCTACTAGCCTGACTTTTATCACATTTATTTAATAGAACATCCAATTTACTTCGAAGCTGATTTCAAAAATCATTAATTATGACAATCAATCATGATTTCAATTCCTCACTTTGTGTTTGTAATTCTGTGTGTGTAATTAAAGCGATGTTTTATTTATAAGTTCAACAATTATAAATTATGACAACTCGTCTAGTAAACTACGTCCTAATAACTGTGTTTACCATATCATTAATTTCACACATTATTCTATCTAAACATTTGTTAAACTTATGTTTAATGTTATGCTATTCACTTAGAGTATTAGCTAGAATTTTTGTTACTTTTGTCAGGTTCCTATATACATGTCCATTTCCTTCACTTATTTTTGGCAACTCCCTATGTATGTTAGCGATCATTGTGTATGTTCTCGACAAAGTGCTTATTTGTCACATCACTATCTTTCATTGGCGCACTGGAATTTTTCAATATATCACCATTCACATCAAAGTTTCCATCTAGAGTTCTGTTTAAATATGTGGCGTAATGACTATGCAGTAGTCCACTGTGACCAAACTTTGAAATACTCATTCTTTATCTGGTAGTATGAAACAGGCAATTCCGCACCTATACCAATCCTTATGTAGCGGTACTTCAGGGCTACCCACTAGAAATCAATACTTTTGTTTTCAGCAATAGAAGAACATTTCTTTAAACTGGGTAAATTACCAGTTACCTGAAACATGGTATTTGTAAATATGTTGCAGTTTTAAATTGTCTATACAGAAAACAATTATCATATTTTAACTGTCACGCAAATTGTGTTTGGGAATGCGGACGTAACTCTGCGATAGGTAAAAACAGTCAATGTTGGTGTGTCTACCAAGACCAAAACGTGTTAGTATTTCACCCTGCCGCTCACTCCAGACTTCATCAAAAATAAATATGGAATTGGGCAATACTTCGTCCCGACTTATAATTTCATCCTTACTGCTCAAAAGGAAATACATGAGGCCATCAAATGACGATAAAATAGTTAACGTTTATACCTCTCTTGCTGTAAAGTTTAGGATAACAAATATACATATTCAAATTTTAGTCCCTTTGGATGTTCCAAAGTTACATAATAACGCATGTCTACACACAACACAACAGAACACTTATAATACCCCGAATGTTTGATGGTAGCAATATTCCAAGTTTCTGATCAATTCCGGTTTCGTACTTTGGTGCACTCATAGGAAATTGCACGTTTTGTTCTGAATATGCAGGGATTGTCCACTCCTGTTTTGTTACGTGAAATCAAAAACTTCGAGGAGCTCAACGATATTTCTATTAATATCTACTCTGTGGTAGACAAAGATAGGAATGCTGTTCATGAATCATTTGAATGCTAAGGAGGGGCTTGTCGTACCCATCAGCATTTCTCCTTGGCTGTGTGATCGCTATGTAAACAGGTTAGACATTCGTGCCAGTGTTAGTACCACACACTTGCATTTTGCAATAATTGAAAGTATGTCATGAGTGCTTAACAGTCAGTTGAACTGTTAGAAGAACAAAGAAATTGTTTTTGGTTGCTGTCTCCAATACTTTATAAGTGAGGAGAAACTTGTATAACATAATGAGTTATCCCAACAACACGATGCTGTGAGGTGTACTTTCCTGCCTGAGAAGGAAAAGTACCCCGAATTTAGGAATTTTGCCAATCAGCAAAAAAAAGGGTTTTGTGGCATAGTGCAATGCCGAAGCTTATCTATAACCCATGTGCACTTGCTTACGCAATAATGACAGCAACACCGCAACCATCAACAAAAATTGACCATGAACTTGTAGCATTTTGCTCGTATGTGCTTACAGTTCCAGTTTAACACAGTATTATGACTTCAAGGGTGAAAATTGTGTGTACAAGATTGTTGAATAATTAGTTTTATAACATATTGGGTTGCAGACATATACACAGTAACTGTTCGAATGAAGCCATTGATAATAGCTGAGAGAACTAGGCTTATAGCTCAAACAAGTTGTCACAATTATAGTAAGCCAATAGGCAAAGTTTTTAAGATAAGCCATGATAAAATTAAGAGCACAGTCGGAGGCCATGCACATAACAAATGTTATTTATTGTTCAGACCTAAGAAAAACCAAGTTGTAGTGTATTCCATAATCTGCAGAACTTTCATACCCACTTTCTTATGAAGCCATTGGCTGAGAGACATATCACACAACTCGATGGAAGCATGGGAATAGAAATTCCAGGTAAAATGAATGTGATTGGAACCATCTCACGAGCACATCACATTGACAGTCGATTTGTCTCCTGCTCAGTTAAATATTACCTGCTTGCAGTTTACATAAAATACACAGTTTTATTTGGCTCAAAGAAAGGGAGTGTTTCCTTATGATATTGTTAAGTCTATGGAAAGCCTGAACTGTACCTCACTCCCGTCCAAGGACCCATTTCTAAACATAGTTAATGGAGAAGGCATTAGTGATGAAGACAATGCTCATACCCAATATGCATGGAATGTGTTATATTGTCAAGATTTACTAGAGTACACATTTTAGTATTTATGTGTGGATACATGTTGTTCGCAGATATATTTGAAAATTTCAAGACCGTGTGTTTGGCAGGATGTGGTCTGGATCCCGCCATGTACATCACAACTCCCTATATCTCATGAGATGCTCTTTTGCTTAAAACAAGTGTGCAGTTAGATCTGTTGACGGGTGTAGATAAGTATCTTTTTATAGAAGGCAAGGTCAGGGGTGGTATTACCCAGGTTTCAAATATGTGTGGCAGAAGCCAATAATATTTACATGAGGGAAAAGTACGACCCCAGTGCGGCAGACAAATATATATGTTACTTCGATGTAAATGACCTGTACAGTCATACTATGAAATACGAGCGGCATGTTGGTAATTTCGAGTGGTTTTCAATAGGATGTGTTTTCGATGTGGAATTTTACCAACATGGACAATGATGGGGATACGAGTTTTTTTCGTGGAAGTAGATTTGTGTTTTCCAGATGAATTTCACGATGCAATAGTTGATACGCCTCCTGCCCCAGTGTGTGACATACCGCCGAACGGCACAACTGAGAAATTGCTTTTAACTCTCGCATTGTGGAAAAATTATTTTATTCACGGGGAATCACTAAAGCACTATTCGACGAATGGAGCTAAACTTGATGCTGTTCATCGCGTTCTGCACTTTTAAAAGGAGACATGTATGGTTCCGTACATCAATTTCAACATTCAGAAATGTGCTCAGGCTGCAAACACATTAGAACTTTTTTTTTAAATTAATGAATAACTCAATCTATGGAAAGTCTTTTCAGAATGTTTACTGGGAAAGGGACATAAGGGTCATATCGTGGTATGGAACTATTTATAAGGTGACAGAACTGATTTAGAAGCCTACATTCAAGGCACAGCAAATTCTCGATGAAAATTTGTTCCTGATCGAAATGGAAAGTATCTTTTATTCAACACGCCTCTATACTTTGGTGTTTCCATTATAGACCTTAATAAATCATAGCCTTATGATTTACATCACAATTACATGAAACAGAAATTTTCTCAGCAGGCTTTGTACTTCCTATATCGTTATCCAAATCATTTAATTTATGAAGTGCACTGTTTAGATGTTTACCAAATGATTTTCCCTTGTTTGGCTACATGATTTGATACTTCTAACTATGTGTCAGATAATCCGTGAAATTGATCGTTATCATCAGACACATTCTAGGCCTATACCCTAAAATTATTAAAACATTGTTTTTAATGAGCAGTGTGTGAGTAAATCAAAGGGCCTAAAGCCCAATGCATTGCAATACCTCATATGCAGGGATTAGCTTGATTGCCTCAATCAAAATTCACAGGTTTTGGGACCCTATATCACTTCTGTTTACGTGATTATAAGGTCTTCACCGGGCATGTCGGACCGTATAACGCAATGACATTACCTTGGGGGCATTATAAGAACCCAAAATAAATTTATCCCCTACTCGCCAACAACCACCAGGCATAACATCTGCCAACGCCTGTCAACCAACACCACCACTACCATCCCACAGATACTTCAACCCCCGACACCAATTGCTGCAACCACATCCACTGATCACTTCAACCACTACTAACTACAACTGTTACTTCTACATTTGCTGTGTGGGTCTATCCACTACCACTTCAACATCTGCTGTGTGGGTCTATCCACTACCACTTCAACATCTGCTGTGTGGGTCTATCCACTACCATTTCCACATACGCAAACCACCATTTAACTTAAAGGCTAGCTTCAAAAGGTTGCACTCCGAGAGCAATTGTTTCTGGTTCGCCATCATTCACGAGCGAGCCATCATTTACCAGCGAGTTCAGTAATTCGCCTTTCAACTGCGAGGGTTGTCTCTCCAACACAGAAGAATTGTACATAGAATAAGTTTTCATATGCATATAAATAATTGTAGCAGTAGTGGATTGGTTAAGAAAAAGTGTTTAGAACTTATTTCATGTTTCAAATCTTTTTACCTTACCTTACCTTCGACAGGGTGGGTTACACAAATTTTAGGAGTCAATCACTCGAGCACAGAGTGTTTCCATAAACAAAAGTGATGGGAATAAATATGGACTAAATAAATGCTTTTAATAATAAATTGATTAACAATAATATAATTACAACATTAATGCTTTTAAACAAAATTGTATTTGCTCGAACTAGGTTATAGCCTTTTCATATATACAGACTCAGATCAGTCGAGAGTGGCTGTCTTGGTGAGAGGACATGGTAATTCAAGTGCGTATGGAGCTAGTAATTGTGTAATGGGTAATTGTGCAATAGGTGATTGCAATGATGCATGAATTCATTGTAATTTGTACATCTACTTATTGCACAATTATGGTTACGCATGTGCATACTTGCACAATGTAACTGCATGCTCTCCCCTCCACACCTCATCTAATTACCTGCAGTCACCGAGTGCATCAATTGCAGTTTGTCAGTCAGCCGAGCGACATCGACGAGGCAGCCCGTGTAAGTAAATGGAACTGCATTCCCCCCTCTCCCTCCTCAGTCAACAGTATATAACATGTGATTGCACAATAACAAGAATTTAACCTTTCCAGGAATCGAACCTAGTATCCTAAAAAAAAAAAAAAAAAAAAAAGAAATATTAAGTGCCCTGTCCAGGAATCGAACAAACATCTTCAAAACAAAAATTCCAGAAATTTCCCTCGCCAGGAATCCATCCCAGTAAGTATTCCCAAACATTCCCAGATTTCAAAAATATAAAAAACACCCTCACCGGGAATCGAACTCAGTAGTACCAAAAATTTCCCAAATCTAAAAACATAAATTCCCTCACCGAGAATCGAACTAAAAAAAAAAAAATTACCAAATCCAAAAAAGAAAAATATTGAAAGCGGTGTCCTAGAATCGAAGCTGGTAATCCAAACAATCCAAATCCAAAAAATAAAAAAAGAATTGAGTGTCTTACCTTAAAATCGAACCCGAATCGGTAATGCACAAGCTGGAATTGAACTTAAAAATTTAAAAAAATTGCTCTCGCCAGGAACTGAACCGGAAGTGCATGTGCATAAAGTGATGTGCACTGAAAGACATGTGAATAAAGTGCAGCTGTAAGTGCAGCGTTGTACTGGAAGTGCACTTGATCCAGAAGTGCATTGCCGCCATCTTGGATTTATATCGCAGGAACCGCCCTATGGTGTAATTTTCCAGACTCTGCTAAGCTTTGTTCGCATGAGGTGGATGGATATCCTGGCAGTAGAACTTAGGCAGGACTTTAGAAAAAGTTGGAAGTAAAGGTGAACGGACAATATGTGTGCTGGTGGTGATCGGCTCCGGGTGGCTCCGCGCACAGCTGGGCGCCTCTAGTTGGCTAACGAAGAGGCAGGGGCGGAGCTCTCCAGCCGACAAGATGAATTTTTGAAGGCGCGCGCTTTTGTCACCCGCATACCGGGGCTGCCATTCACCGACGCTGGCTCCATCGCCCGCGGCCTCCTTCCCTACATTACCAATTCACGAGCCTTCGCTTCGGCCGTCCTTTTGTTTCCAAACGTCCTCTCTGCCACCCGCTGAATTATTGCCATTCAATTCCGCCGACATCGCTCCGCGCTGCCGCTAACATATACATCACTACCTACAGCACTGCACTTGCCGCTCTTTCATTCCGAGTACTACCTCAACATATCTACAAACATGCACAATATTGATTATTTGGCAGCCCACTTAAGTCCACGTTTTCAAGTTATACATAAGTATAGGCAGTTCACGGTAAAATGAACAAATTTTTTAAAGCCGTGCTTAAAATATACCTCTACATACACTGTTAAGATTTTCTTTATATTTATGGAATTTTTTACGAAAATGCACAATAGATATACGGAAACGCAATCCGTAATAACGAAAAACGGAGATCAGTGCGTAAATACAAAATACGGAAAATCTCCGTATTTCCTATAACTTCGGATTTCTAACACGAACAATGCCGAGTCTACACGAAACTTACTTCGTCACTGTGACCAGAAAATTATCGTTTCTGGGACAGTTAATGGTATCCATGTCACTAATGCCTGTGCTTTCAAACATTAAAAAATAGTAACAGGCGCATGTTATACTTAGAAACACTAAAAATAGAGTTACTTTAACAAGAATTTTAAAAAAAAGTTGTTTATGTGACTAATATAGAAATTCAAAAGGTATATCAGATTCGTCATATGAGCAGTGTATGTAAGGGGTTAGGGTCGTGAACTTGCATCTTTTTGACTCGGGTTCAAATCTTGCTTAAGTATAAAACATTTGAACTTTTTTAGATATATTTTATAAACAGCAGAATACCCACATAACGAAAATTAAAATAAAATAGATATTAATAATTATTTAAACAGGAAGTACAGAAAACTAACTAGGGAATTAACAGAGAGGTTCCGTGAATTTTACGGAAAGTCCGATTTTTAAAATAAATGTGTTCGAAATTTGACGGGGAGCTTACGGACACCTATAAACAAATTTTTACCAGCACTTTTACATAAAATTAATGAAATTTTTTAACAGTGTACATTGTGTATTTTTCCTCCATATATAAAATTTGCATTGCCATGGGCTCCATTACTTTACTAATACGTCGTTCAAGTGAGACGGCGTGGATATTAGAAAATTTAATATTTTACAAATTTTACAACTAAATGGATTAAAAATAAGAGAGCAAAAGGAATATTTTCAGTTTTCACAAATGTCTATCTAACACTTTTAGATAAAAGTTGATATATGAAAATAAATTTCCCTCCACCGTTGCAAGTTTACTGGGCGCCTGCAAGTCAGTTAAAGTAAATGCAGGCAGAGGTCGTGACATTTTCTAAAGGTTGATTTCAAAACTGCTCAGTTAACTTGAATAGCCTTTATCAGTCAGTAGGTTTGCGGACGCCGTCATGATTTTTTGTCTACTCTCGAAGACACGTCAGAGCGATGTGTGGTTGCCTACACACTCGGGGTAGGACAGTCCACGAACTGGGACTGTCGTAGAGTAGATTGTGCCAAAATTACTAGCCAAATTTTAAATCTTTATAACTTGGTAATCCATAGCCCTACATGCACCAGATTTTCGTTCAGAAAAATTATCTAACTCAAAAGTTTTATGCCAGATACTTTGTTTTACTTTTAATGTTCGTATAATTGTGTTTCAGGTCACAGTTCGGCCAACAGGAGCTTGGCCATTGCTGAGGCAGTACAATTACTTCAGTACAGGAAAAGGTACATTGTGTTGTGTGCCTGGACGATTTTTAATTGCCAGATAATGTGCAGTCAAATTTCAGCACTAACAACGAGAGGAAGCCACCGGATGTGAAGTTAGTAGTCATGGATGAAAATAATAATAATAATAATTATTATTATTATTATTATTATTAATAGCTGCAGGCACAGTTTAAAAAGGAAATACCAGTGAGCGACCGTTCACGTTTTCACAGGCTGTGGACAACATCGCACAGTTGTCACCAGCTCTCCAAACAAATCAAGCATCGCGTCATTTCCAGATAAAGGCTGTTCACGATGAAGTGAGCACTTTTAAAATCAATCTTAGATAAAAGTCACTGCCCCCTACCAGCACATATTTCAACAGTCGCTTTGAGTGACATTCGCCCAGTAATGTTGGTAATGATGGATTGAATGTAGTTCGATACCTTAACGTCAAATAAAGAGTGTTAGGTGACAATTTATAATAAATTAAATTATTTCTTTCGCCTTCTGTTTTTTTTTTTTTTTTTTTTTTTTTTAATTCATTAAAGTGTAAAAATGAGCAGATTTGTAAAATATTTTCTGTCCCACTAGTTTCACAGTTTCACTTGACCGAGCATGAATAAAGTAATGCGTCCAATGGCAATCTTGATCTTACATAAGGCGGAAGAATACACAACGTGCATACAAGTAGATCTTAAGCAGGGCTTTCAAATGAGCTCATTTTACCGTGAATAGCCTTTATCGAAGAGTACTGGAGACTACAGTGCACGGTGTGTTGTGCTAAAACTACACGTTTGCAGGTTTTCTGATCCCCAAAAATGTGCATTGTGCTTATCAACAACAACTCATGAATGAAACACAGTTCCTTCAGTAAATGCTGTTTGCTGCAATAAGTGTTCATTATCTGTAGCATGGTAAAACATGGTGTTCGCAAGTTGCTCATGCAGTTTAAAATCCTCTGGTATTAAACGGCGGGCGCTTAATTTGGACCTTGTACGCATACAATTTCCAACTTTAATGTAATGCTGTGCCTTCGGTACCTGTAGATAACGTGATGCTTGATTTGTTTGGACACCTGGTGAAGGCTGTGCGAATAACGCCAACAGTCTTTTCAGACGTTTTCGGTTACCAACAGTTTTCTCCTTTTCCAACTGTGCCTGTAACTTAACATTTTCCCATCCGTGGCTTTATCAACTTAACATCTGCTGGCTGTTTCCCATACCAATATATTAAAGTTTCTTTACACTTTGGTAGGTGATTTAGTCCCAACCAGCTACTGAAAATACACTGCCTTTTCCTGCACTGATGTCATTTTACTGTATCAGGGACATACATGCTCCTAGTGGCATAATCGTGACACAAAAACGATCATACGAACGCGAAAAGAAACGGGCTTGGGTTCTCACGTTCTTGAAGGTTTGTAAAGAGTATGCTAACTTATCGGAATCGCGAGATATACTGCCTGCTAGTCGCCGCCCGCAGCCACACTGACTCGCATCCTACAGTCTATTCGCCGTTTCTTCACCATTTTTTTAAATCAAACCCTTGAAAAATCTCCCCATGTAGACGTGTTTAGTTATTTCCAACATACGCCATATATCACAAGCGTTTTGTACTTGTTTTGATAAAAGTTACTTTTTTCTTCTGTGCAATTGAAATAGTATTAATATTTAAGACATAAATTATAATGTTTCATTTACAAATTATTTGAATAAAAAACAGTGAGATAATATATGTGTTGGTAGCGCCGCCTAGTGAGAAATAGAAGTTCTTATACAAAGAGCTGTTACACTGAGTGCGCACGAATTCGGTGCGTTGTCGTTTGGTGAAATTTTCCAGACATAGTTAAGCCTAATTAGAATGAGGTGGAAGAATACCCTGGAAGTATAACTTAAGCAGGGCTTCAGAAAGGGCTGAAGTAACCTTGAACGTATTAGAGTCGCTTGCCTTATTGATGGCGAGCCTAAGTTTATTGCCATCTTATCATTAGTCAGGTAGTTGTAGTGTTGGAATGGATCAGCCGGCAAACGTTACACAATCATTTCCTTTTTTGACGCCCTGTCACGGTCTGATTTTACAAACCTATTCACGTGAAAATAAAAAAAGGTTTGATATAGTCTATTCGTGGTTTTGACGTGTACGCGACCATATTGGGAGGCAATCCAGAAAATCCGATGATAAAATCTGGGGGATACAGTTTGGCATTGCAGCTCCGAATCTATCGTCTACATTCAAAATGCAATTACATCACTCGATTTCCAATGAATCAAATTATATGTTACATTGAGTGAGGACTGCGAAGAATCGTGTGCGTTCGGGGGGGGGGGGGGGGGCAATTTTAAGTTCGTTTCGCCATGTCTCATAATTTCCGCGTAGTATAAGTGTTGACTAGAAGAAGCTACGACGCTCGTTTAAGTTTCAATCGACAGCTCTCGCCAATATAAATAGATTTCATGTATAGAAACATTTTTGTAGCGTGGTTATTGTGGGATTGTATGAGTTTAATGTAAAAAATTAAGAAAACTTAACAGAATTTCGGCCTACACTCGTCAAAAACCTAGCCGAAATTCAGAAATCGTATACGGTTGGGAAGAGCATCTCAAAAGCAATCCAGCGATACCCCTTAAAAAGCCATATGATCGAGTGAAGCGGTCCGGGAACGTAAAAAAAATCATCAAGGCATCCGAGCGCGTCAACGTAGACGTAATCACGCAAAACAAACGGCCGTGTCGCCAACACAGCCAAAGCCAATTCTTTTTAAGCCCTTTCAATCAGACCTGTGACAAAATTCCCCGATGTATGATGTGCTTAATTATTCCGTAAATATATCACGCATTACAGGCGCTAAGGAGACTATGTAGCTGCGCGTCCAAGGTCAAGAAGCGAGTGAGCGATACGGGCGACACTAACACGCACGCCTAGCGCCTCATCGTTCCTACGAGCAAGATGTGCAGTGTTTCCGTCCTAACGCTGTACTGTACAAATTAGATCTGTAACATAAGGGGTTTATTACACGCGATGAAAGCCCACAGATTAAATTACTTCCGTATCTTTGTACTTTTCTCTTGCCCCTTAAGGAAACTGCATAGGCAAGTTTTAAAAATACGATATTTAACTATTTTCATGATTTTTTTCTTCTAAAATACACGTAATATGACAAAAGTAAAAATATAGTGCCATAGATATTTGATTTTTTTATTTTTCTGACATAAATTCATATCATAGAACTTTAATTTACCGAGAGACGCGTTTACGCGCAAAGAATGATTTCACACAAAATGTTTCAGTACATAGGATTCTTAAGATTAATAAAATTCATTTTTTTTATTTGACTGAACTGTTGTTACCTACTTTCTATCTATAAATTATAATTTACAGCTTATAATTAGTGTGAATACAATCAGGGAGAAAATAGTTATGTTGGTAACACCTAGTAAGAAATACTTTTTGTACAAAGTATTATTACTCAGAGTACGCACGAATCTGATGCGTTGTCCATTTGGTGTAATTTTCTATACTTGGTTAAGCATTGCGTACATTGGGCGGAAGCAGATCCTGAGAGTATAAGCTAAGTAGGGCTATGGAAGAGCTATAGGCTATTCACGGTAAAGTGAGCACTCTTTAGGGCCCTCCCAACAGGCATTAACCACTAATAAATATAACATATTGAAGCCTTAGGTGTTAAATTCTGAGAGTATTGAAATATATACACTAAGTTTATTAGCAGCAGTGCAAGGTTTATATTAAAGAGCAGCAGGAAGATAGAAATCGGGTGAAAGGAAAAATTTTGAATGGCCATAAAAAGTGCTCACTTTACCGCGAACAGCCTGTAGCTGGAAGTAACCTTGAACTGCAGGATAGTGAGATACTCAAAGCGAGGTCAGGACGATGAGGAAGACCGATCTCGCTGGCTGCGCACAACCAATCTCCGGGTCCCAGCATTGAACTGCTTTTCTGCCAACAAGTCTAGCGAAAATGGCGTGGTTTGGATTTTAGGTTAGTAAACTGCTTTGTAAACAAATACTTTGAGATGAATGTATGCTTTCTCTAACCAATTTGTAATCCAGTTTTATTAAATAAAAACTGTTATAAGATGTTCACGTTAAAATAAGCCCTTTTGAAAGCCCTGCTTAAGATATTCTTGTATTCACATGGTGAATTCTTCATCCTTATGAAAATTAACATTGGCATGGGCCTCGGAACATTATTAATGCGTCGGTCAAGTGAAACTGAGAAACTATTAGAAAAGTAAATATTGTACAAATCTGATCGGTTTTACATTTCGGTGCATTTAAAATTACAGAAAGCGGGAAAAATAATTTACGTTATCACAAATGGTTACCTAACACTTTTTGTTAGGCGTTAATATATGAAACTACTTCCCCCTCTATTGTTACCAACAATTGGACACGTGTGACTCATTCCGCCCGTTAAAATATAAGCAGGTTGAGGCAAGGACATTTTTCTTAGGTTGATTTCAAAAGTGCTCACTTTATCGTGAACAGTCTTTGGAAGTGTTTTACTAACGTATTATGTAGTGCTTGCCATTTAAAAATAAAGGCATTAACAAACACGTTCATCACTGTGGAACATGTAACTTTAACAGTTGTGTAGGATTGTGGTAGGTCAATTTCGGGAGCGTGCGCAGAAGACTAATAAGCGGTCTACCTCATCTTTAGTCTATGGTCATGACAGTGTTTGTGGTAGGCGAGCCGAGAGAAGGAGGAGGTAGTCCAAACGCAGAGGCGACTGACTGCATATTAGTTGGTGACGTGCTCTCAGACGCAAGCCGGCCTCTGCGGAGCCGTTATCGGCGACCTCGAGGCCGCTGTGTTCGTCAGACGGCGATTCAAAGGCTGCCTGCCCCCTCCTCCTATCACCGTCGTCACAAACCACGTCGAGCTCGTTTATCAGCGGTGAGAACTGCAGTGAACAGCTACGTCTGCATCTCGCAGTTATCTGCCAGCTGAGCCTTGCTCGTGACACTCACCACCCCACTAGCCGTGCTAGCTCGACTGAATCACGAGTTCCAGGCGTAAACGCCGTGCAGTCTTAGTGCCTGCGCTTTCAAACGCCATTCGCTCAGCTGAGGACACTAGCGGATGTGACAAGTGCCGCGATAAACCACCGTGTAATTCATGACGTGCACGGCGCACAAGCGTCCGTTAACTTTCTCTTTACTGGCAAATTTCATACTTTAAAATAACGTCTTATATGGTGTACAAACACACCATGACCAATGTTCTGCTGTCTTAAAAAATTGTATTTAATAATTACAAATTTATCGTGTCTGAAAAATGGAAAAATTTAATAATTTTACCACTTACACCAAATAGGTGACGAATATTTTAACTAAAAATATAACGAACATTTACAGCTAGGTGTACAGCTAGCTCATGAGTTTCCAAAAAATTGGACTCCAAGTCAGTGATCTTGTGTGAGAAAAAGCCATTGTCATTGAGGTAAATGGACACAGGATGACAAATTTTGTCCAGTTACATTGTCAGTTGCGTAAATTATGGTTGTCGTTCTATAATTATTACAACCAGAGTAATTTTTAGCGGAAAGGTTTTTTTTTAAATTCGATTTACTAAACCAAAAATTAATCTTTTAAAGGTATATTCAGTAATCTCGCAATTAACACAGTACCCGTCATTTGAAAGTAAAATAAAATAAAAATGATAACCATGCAATAAGTACTAGAATATTTCCAAGAAACTATATTAAAAATTTATGAGAGATATTGAAAAATAGTTTTTACCTGACAAACCACCCAGCAGCCCAATCCTCTTGATATTCGCCCCTTTGCGAGATTGTTTGAAATATTGGACTGGTGTCCGTTTCCTCGTATTCATGTTAAAGCAGTTTCGAAATGAAATACTTTGGTTCAGAATTATTTGCTTCGACTGCCAGCGTGGCAATTTACATTATATATAATTACAGAAGTTAAGAGACAGAAAGTGTGCAAATCTCTTTAGATTAAATAAGAAAAATGCTTTCGATTGGTTTTCTTTTTCATACGAAGTTATGGAGCGGGTAGCAAGGAAACTTTATATTTCCGTCGATAATATTCTATACATTGCAAATAATCAACACGTTAGCACCCTAGTAAATTTAAGTACAGTACTGCATGTCCAATTTTGTTGTAATACCCTAAAATTAAAACATGAGACACAATCACAATACGAGCATGTTGGCGCCAAAGTAATTCTACTGTAGCTGATAGAATAGCCAGCGTCTAGATTGTTGCTCACATACATGTATAGGCCTATTGGTACAACATGAGATGTGCTTTGTTTTTCATACACTTGAATAATACATAGACGCTTCGAAATTAAGTTCACAATTTAATTATATTTGAAGTATTTGTATAAGTATTATGACAAGTATTTAGTTTGCCATTTTTTAAAAATCACGGGGATGTTTGCCATTGGACCTCCACCCTAAATAGCTGACCTCCCGCGGCGCAGTCGGTTGTCGCGCTGCTCGTCTGCGGTGCAGGAGGTTTTGGGTTCGAATGCCATGTAAGGCGTAGGTGTTTGTTTAAGTTAGGTTATACGTTGGTTTATAAGCCGTCCCCTAATAAACCTTCAGGCATAAAAGCGGGGAACTTTATATGCCCTTTCCAATCCAATCAAATCCAATACACCCTAAAAATACTCTAATATATTCGGTAACACGAAATTACCATTATAACTAATGAGCCTGCATTTCACTTTATGTAATCAAATAAAGTTTGAAGTACTTAAAGTATTAAATGATAGGTAGGCTTAAACGCCTTTTTGCCACGCATAAGATTAGAGATGAAACCAGAAATGTATGCAACACTACTGAGTCAATTAGAAATAAACATGTACCTTCCGTAACATAAACATGTAACTTCTCATACCGTACACTGTTATACCACCAACACTTTTTGAGATGACATTAGGAGCATCAATTTTGGATATAATTAGCCTAATGTTTTGGTAGACAGGGTTTACCAACCTAAAATGTTTAGTTCTCTCATTTTGGGAAAATGTATGATAGTTACTTATAAACCGCAATTTTACCAGGCCTACTGCAGCTCTACTTGTCTGCCAAATTTTATGGGAATCAGTTGTGGCAGTGACCTAATCACTACTTTCTGGGACTTATTACTAACCTATTTTTAGGTTGGCGCTGGGGATTTCTTAAGATTGAAATCCCAGCAAAAATGCAATTAACCACCTATTTTGAAAGTCCCACCCAGAAGCAAGCTTTTCGGCTTTTTCCATACAAGACTAGCCAACCGCGGCCTACTTCCGATTAGACCTCCTTAAAATAAATAAACCAAAATGAAATATCTTTGAAATAAGAGAATAAAATAAATAATTAAGCTTTAAAATTACAAAATATATGTTGAGAACAAGATTCAACACGAAAACAGAACGAGTAATAAAAGGAACTATGTTTTTTTCATATTGTATACTTGCAATAGTTACTCGCAGCATGCCAAGTTTACTCTGAATTGTATACACGTTTTGATAGATGTAGAAAATGAATCTTAAACATTTGTGTATCACCATTTAGAAAATAATTTGCCTTATTCATTTAAATTACATAAGTGTACATTGGCCTACACACTTTTTCTAAGATGTCAAATTTCGTGAGAATTGGTCTAGTAGTTCCCGAGATATGACTTATTAGCTTACCATTTTCTTTAGTGCTATCTCCAAAAATGGAGGATCCATAACAATATCCTTCTCTACGTTCAATACTTACACGATGCACTCTCAGCATAACAAACTTGGTTATATTTGTTGAGTGGTTGCTCAGATATGACATACCAGCCTACATTTTAATATTACCGCCATTTTGAAAATAAACTCCCAGAAGGGTAAAAAATTATACATTTCGGGTGTTTGAGTACCGAGTTTGATGAAGTTCGGTAAATGGGATCAAGAGTTTTTAGGAAGGTGGCACACACATATTCATATATACACATAAACACGCAGGAAAATTATTTCATAAGCCTGTCTTTCTTTCGGAAATTAGGTTAAAAGTCAGTGCTGTATAGTGTCCAATTTTCACATTTAAGTACACACTTGCACATAAATTTAATGAATAGCGTTTGAATGTGTTCCAAGTATTTAACCAAGAAAAATATTTATTTCTTTAGAAATAAATTAATATAATTTGGCCATCTAAAATACTTCAAGCTAATTTAAATAGGGAACAGATTCGTGATATACCTACGATGGTTTTGATTTCTCTAGGGTGTCGTTCATCGCAACTTGTTACCATTTTACAATGGTACGAAGCGAGGAAAGCATCCAGCGAAATTGTAAATCAACCTCCGTAATATTCAGTTGACTCCCTTTTTCTTTACAGTCGATCTTTTTCAACCATTTCTCGCATATATTGTATTTTTGCATTCGGTTGATTTTCTCCGCACTGCAGTATTTCCTACGATTTGTAAATTGATGAGAGTCTTGGAATAACATAACGCAAAAACACGGTTACACCGCATTATAAAATTTGTACCTGAATAAGAGCTTGCTTTTGAAGTGAGATAATGGTTTCGAAGATAAAGTGGTGAAATTCGACAGTAAATAATACTGTCGAAATTGATGCCGAATGATGCACGAAAACATTTAGATCAACCCCAGCTGAGTTATGTAGGCATATTAATTGACTAGGTAGACTACTCCTCGACATATGGAGTCAGATGCATGTATGTAGGCCTATTGAATGACGGAGTAGTAAAGGTAATACTGATGCGGTTCGCCATTAGCTTTAATTGCGTCGAACAGATATGTCGATACCATCAGCTCAGAAGTCGTTAGACCTTACAACAGCCCTATGTTGGTAGCAATGCCGGGGAGGCCTCGTTCCTTCGTGTTTCTCGTGCCCTGCGGCGTTCAACGGCAACCAGTTAAATGCTGTTCACGATCAAGTGAGCACTTTAGAAGTGAACCTTAGGAAATAAGTCACTGCACCTGCCTGCATATATTGTAATAGGCACACTGAGTGACATTCGCCCAGTAGAGTTGGTAACGTTAAATAGAAAATAGTTCCATATCTTAACGTCGAATAAAAAGTGTTAGGTGACCATTTGTGATAACATACAGTTATTTATTTCGATTTCTGTTGTTTTTTTAATGCATCGAAGTTTGAAAATGACCAGATTAGTAAAGTATTTACTTTTTTAATAATTTCACAGTTGAATTTTACCGAAGCATGAATAAAGTGATGGGACCCATGACAATGTTAATTTTACATAAAGCGGAAGAATACACAACGTGAATACAAGTATATCTTAAGCACAGCTTTCAAAAGTGCTCATTTTACCTTGAATAGCCTATACAAGGAGTTTCACGGCCGCTTCCAAGCCGCAACCGTCAGATTGCAAAGACAATAAAACCACTTGAAGCCGCTCAAATTAAAATACCGTCGCTGCCATATGACTGCCGTCTTGAAAGGCAGGCCACGCCAGACAGTTGCCGATAAAATAAAGTTATGTTCGGCGAATTCCTTAAGCGGTATTCACAATAGAGCTAAGCGACGCGACGAGCATTAGCCAATCAGAGCCTTGACGCTGGCGTCGAGCGTGCACGAGCGACGAACTTTGGTTTTGATGCTCGTCGCCAGCGTCGCGGAATAAGAAGAATAACATTTCTGTACTTCATAATAAATAAACTGGCGAGAAGATGAGATAAAGAACAATTAAAATATACATAACAAACGGTTTGCAGAAATACTAACTGGAATGAAAATTTATAACAATTTTAGGAAAACAAAAGTATGTTTTCTTTTCCGATGCCTGAAGAGAAGTTCATGTTCTAGGCTTAAACACATTGCCGGCTATGCCTCACATCATTTCGAATTTTAATATACTTTTACTAAAGATAAGTGTATATCACTACAAAATAACGTTATTATTTACTAAATGGCAAACAAATCCCCTGTATTTCGTTCGGTTTCAGCATTTCATTGCAAGCTTCGTTGCAGCATACCGGATGGCAGCGCGGTCTGTGTCGCCGGCGGCCGGCGTCAGAACATCGCTCTATCGTGAAGACTCGAATATCGCTCTTCGCTGGCGGCGAGCGTCGGACGCAACGCGACGCATCACGACGCTCTATTGTGAATACCGCTATACCTGCTGTAAAGGCAGGATATGGAGGAAGTGTCGCGATGTCAGAAATGAATGTATAACAACCTACATCGTCAGTGCCCATTGAATTAACTTAATAAATTTATGAAAGTTGTAGTTACTGTTCCGAATTTTAAAGAATTAAGAACGTAAGGGAATTTCTCCCCGCCACCTCGAATGTGTCTGTTGTTTCGACTTAAGTTAAATTGCAACAAGTTATAGGATAGTTTTTATGAATGACCATAAATAACAGCCTCTCGAACTTCATCAAACTACAAACAACATAGACCTACCTGCATTGTTAATTTTTAACCGCTTATAGTCGAGAAGATAGAAGGGATAGTTGTTAACATTGTTAAAAAATTTTCCTTCCTTTTAAGGAAAAGTACTGATAATTATGTATCCACAAGTGTGCGTAAACTCTCCGTAAAATTACGGACACACTGGATTACAAAAACGGAGTTTCCGTGAATTGCACAGAAGTTACCACGAATCCCTGATAACTTTCCATTGATTATCTTGTTACTTTTTTGTTCTTCTAGTTTTTTAAAAAAGAGAATGAAAAATTCTTTGGTTTTTGTTATGTGGGTGTTCTACTGTGTATAAAAAGTATCTTTAAAAAGTTAAAACACTGTTTACTTAAACGAGATTTGAATCCGTCTCAAAAAGTTAGAAGTCCATGACTGTAATAAATTACTCAAATTAAATGTTTTAGTTATAAATTTGGTATTTCTACTATAGTCATATAAGCATCTTTTTTCAGTTTCTGTTAAAGTTAATATACGTCGAATGTTGCTGAACTTTACAGACACCTAACGCTGCTTTTTGGTGTTTGAAAGAATAAAACTAAGCAGCGCGCATAGCCTAACTGCCGCAAAAACGACCATTTTCCTGGTAATAGGCTGTTCATGGTAAAGTGAGCACTTTTGAAGCCTTAGTTACATTTTCCCTTTCAGCCAATTCTTATCCTTTAACCACCTTTTTCCAATAAATATTGCCATGTAAGTAATACACGCAGTGTGTATATCCATCGCACTCGGAAATCAACGTCTAAGAAAAAAATTTTTATATATTTATTAACTATTATTCGAAATGAGAGGGCTTTCAAAAGTGCTCACTTTACCGTGAATAACCTGTAACAGTGCATGGCAGGGTAAGAAAGCGTCATGAATACTCACACGGTACAATTATTTTCCGACACCGAAGTTATGCGGTATACGGAAACTTTACTTATTTTGTAATTACGGAGTCAGCTCGCTTTATCGTCATTATGTTTAAACACCAGCAGACAGGCAATAACTGCTTTAAATAAATTTTAAGCAATGCTTTTTGCTTACTGGAGCTGCAAAATATAAATTACATTCTAAAATGCATGCTGTGGCATCAATCCTAGAAGGTGAAGACTCATGCCCCTAAAGTTTGTTGGTAGCTCACACACACGGTTATGCAGTGAAGTGGTCGATACGATTTGAGCTTCTGATTGAAGCAAACTTCATACCAAATGGTTCAGAGTGCTCGCGCTCTCAAATCTCATTCGATGATCTACTTTCTTGCCAATTGTGTCGTCTTCCACGAAAATTAATTGTAAATTTTATTCTTAAAATATAATAGATATTCTGATAAAATTTACATATTTTATAATGTTAATAATTTTCTATTAAATGTCTTATTTTCTCAATGAAATTTGTAAATTGAAATTGTCTTATGTTTTTCAGTTTATGTTTTAATCTCTTAAATCTATAATGGAAAGGAAGCGAAAGACGAGCAGGATAAATATATACCCTAAACGTTATGAAATGGAAGACCTCACGGATATTTATGTACAAAGAAATTTATAAAGTTAAACAATTTTATTTATTTCAGTTTTATTTACTTTGTTAGATATGAGCATAATGTTAAGTTTTATTAATATCAAGAAACTATTGTATATATTTTATATATAATTTATATGATTATGGATGTGTGTAATGTATTACAAAGAAAATCACTGAATACATTAAAATGTAATAAGAAATGTATGGACATACATTTTGAAGTTTTATTTTCACTGAACGATCAGTAAAAAACGAAAAAAACATAACATAACTTAATATAAGAAGAAGTTACTGATATAACTAATGACCCTACATTCGTCAACATGGGTGACATTAATTTTTAAACAATTTCTTAAAAGCTGAGTTGGTAGGTAGAACTCGTCTCGATGAAAGCAATATCATTAGAGAGGAAACCAGAAACATATACATAATTAGTGTGACATTCCACAAATACACACATGCTTTACCTGGGACTCGAACCCATGAAACCTCGTTACATAAGCTAGTGCACATTCAACTGCATTACGGAGGTCGGTTTCGAGCACCAACTACGAATTTAATATGTCTAATTTTTCTAATGATATGGTTTACTAACCTAAACTATTTGCAGGACCGTAATTTGGAAAATAATTATCTGCGCCACTTAAAACATGTAAGTTTGCTTGGCCTACCATAGCGATACTGGTGTGAAGAATTAGTTGATAACAGTTGATTGGTCCCTGAGATATGGCATATAACTTCCATATTTTTCATGTGATGATTATCCTAAATGGAGGACAAAATTTATGTATTAGCACATTCAATGATTGTAGGTTTACTGACAGTATACAAAGTAGAGTTAAAATAAATTACGTAGTTTCGTAGATATAGCACTCAAATGATTTTATTACTGCCATTCTGAAAATAAGTGAATGTCGTACTTAAAAGTAAATATGGTTATATGGCCTTCCGCAATACAAATCCTTCACCAAATTATTAAGCGTGGGCAGAGTGTTTCCCAAGGTATGACATAAAACCAAATTTTTATTGTGGGGATAAATTACAAAATGACAGGGAAATAAGGCTCTGTATAGACAAATTAGTTGGTTATAACTTATGATGTCAATATACAAAGATAAATGGGAATTTGTTTTGTTAATATTATATAATAAGCTAAAATATTTATAAAGCCACAATTTTGAAATAAATGTACCACCTACTTAAAACACCAGTTTACACCACCTGCTGCAGTCAAAATTGTTTGCCAATTTTGGTAGGAATTTGATAATTGTTTCCCGAGACAATACATAAAAATTTTATTTTCGCATGTGGCATGTCAAACAAAATGGCTACTCCGTGTAGACGCATTTTAGAGTTTTAATATACACTGCCAGAATACAAAATTAAGTTGGAATTGATTTCATGGTTTCGACAATAAAGTATACTAAGCCAAGATGCCTTTGTGGCCACCATTTTGGGAGCAAGTGTCTGACATTTGTAACATACAATTTGAAATAATCTACTGCAGTACTACATGTTTGACAAATTTGGTAGGAATCGGTCAATTTTTTTCCCCATTATGACATACAAGTTTTATTTATTCGTGTGGTGCTATCTTACAAAATGTTGTCGAAATATTATTGTTATGGATACAGTTAATAGTTGTATCATATACTACCAGCATACAAAGTTAAGTTGAAATTGATTAAGGTACACGTTTAAGACGAAATGACATTCTAAGCTAAGATGTCTACATGGCCCCCATTTTTAAATAAGTGTCTTGAATACTTAAAACCTACAATTTTACATAATCTGCCAAAGTACCACTTGTGTGCCAAATTTGTTAGGAAATGGTTCATTATTTACAGAGATATTTAATAAAAACTTTATATATTCATGTGGTGCTTTCTTGTAAAATGGCTGACGAATGTAGACGTGAGATTGCATATACAACGCTTGTAATAAATACTTTCAGTATACATAATTTGGTCGCAATTGATTAAATGGTATAGTAGACATAACCAAACACATCTAAAATATTTGTGTGGTCACCACTTTGAAAGTAAGTATCTAACCAAGTTTAATTGCTAACTTTTTCCTGGTCAGTCATAGTATTACTTACATACAAAATTGGGTGAGAATTGTGTTGCTCGTTTTCGAGATAGAAGGTAGAATATTTATTGTTCCATTTTAAATGTAATGCTTACAGGATGCTCTGCCAGCATACACAATTTGGTTTAAATGGGCTGAATGGTTAGTTCCCGAGAGAAAAAATTAATATTAAAATGGCCGCCATTTGGAAAGTACGTTCCCGGTGTGGTACAAAATGTAAAGGTCAAGTGTCCTTACTGAGTACTATATAAGTACCGTGTTTGGTGAAATTCGGTGGAGAAAGTCGTTTAAAAACAGTACCGGATAAGAAATACACACTTTTGGCCATTTTTCAGAACGTTCTACGCCTGTGAGTGCTGTGTGCGTGAACGGCCCGGATCTGGTTTCCTTATTAGTGGCACATGCCCGGAGATCTAGGGATGCTCGTCAGAACAAGATAGTAATCATTTATTTGTACCAAACACTGGTCAACATTTAGACATTAGATGAATTGTCATTGCCGGCAAACAAGACATGTTTGTATGTCTTATGCCAGGATCATATAGCCCCGGCCACCACAGCACGACACGACCAAAAACACAACAACGATACATTTCAATGTGACTAATTGTATTTACAGCATGACTAACACCCGCTCTCGCCATTCAACCAAACTGTTTAGAAGGCGCTGATCGGCTACGTTATTTTTAAAGGTGGTGACTAAGAGGGAAATTTGTAATACATAATGGTGACAAATTGGTATCGCTAATGCATACAAAAGTAAAATAATTATTTTTAAGAGTAAGGTACAGTAATTTCGATTATTTTTTCTTTTAAGCTGCGTATTTACCATTGTAGGAAAAACTTCCAATACAATTTAATCTTGTAATGTTGTACAATATGTGTGTCATGCCGCACGACACGATGAAGACTAATCCAAAACTGCTGGTTGGACGACAGAATCGGCCGGGTTTACGACGATCTGTCTTGTATTTCTTTGACTCTTGGTCGTTGTGTCGTCCACGTCGGGGCTATGTGATTCCGGCTTTAGTTTACATCTAAGCACATATCAAAGTCGAATGTTGCCGTTTTGCTGTCCTATTAACAGTATCGTAATCACAGCAATGACACAAATTACAGTGAAAGTAAACGAACTGAACTTCTTCAGTAAACCTTTCTTATTACGCTGAGAAAGTTTATTGTCTTGGTAAATTGTATACATTTTACACATTCTAGCTTATTAAAAATTTTTACAAACTACACATACTTTCTCCTATGTAACCACAAAGGTTCACTGAAGTGGATCAATGCTTTTACTTTCACTGTAAATTATGTCTTTGCTATGATTAGATTTCGTACGAAACACAAAAGTTACGACTTTGACATGCACTTACACGTCAACTTTGGCAAATATGAAATCTATAAATTATTTACTTCCAGGAAACAACTGTTCGTTTACTATGTAAACGTTCAGCAGTCTAAGGTACAAATTAAAAACGTATTATTAATTATGTTCTCTCCAAGACGCTTGAAGGACGCGTACGACATGCAACACTTCCATTACAACACACAATACCCTATCATTATAGGCGATTCACGGTAAAGTGAGCACTTTTTAAGGCCCTGCTCAATTTTCCTTTTCATTAGATTTCTATCTTCCTGTCGATTTTTAATATAAACGTTGCCATCAGCCAAATAACACGGTGCATACATTTCACCACTAACAAAAGTTGACGTCTGGAACTGCAATTAAAGCTATTTATTAGTGGTTAATGCATGTTGAAAGGGCCTTAAAAAGTGCTCACTTTACCGTGAACAGCCTATACCTGCCAGGGTCCCTTTTCCCGCAGTCGTGTCGTTATTGACTCAAATGTGATGTGGTGTGTTATATGCCTGCCTGGATATCGTTCCGCTCGTCCATTAATTTCACGTCGCACATGCGTGGCTAATTCTGTCCATGTGTATCGCTCCATGACCAAACAAGAAGCAGCATGAAACGTACTTACGCACATACGAAGTACACAAGTGACTGCATGCCGTACGGACAGCTAGTGATATCTGTTGAGTAAAAGTGTATCGTTTGTGAAATGTCCCTCCGCTTCCATCTCTGCACCGCGCCAGGCATAACACATTATCTGTTTCGAACATTAAAACATCAATTTCTCGAGAACCGTATTGACACAGGTCAGTTTTTGTTGTTAAATTAACCATACTCTTTACTTACTGGAAGCTTATAAATGTGTGGTAGGCCCTACAATTTGTTTAAAGTAAGTGTGCTTGCATCAAACGTTCCAATATCCTGACGGTACAAAAGTTGTACACAACAAGAGGTTGGCCACCCCTGTTATTTTCATTATCGTGCAAACAAACGTTTGCTATAGGTTGAGGATCCCCATAAGAGACAACAATGGTCAGAGTATTGTCGTTTAATGTCACTTGCTTGCCGATATTTCGGGAGATTGCAGTATTCAAATGTGATTTTCAAGTACTCATTCCTCCCTTAATATTGCATTTAGGTACAAAGTACCCTGTGTATTTTCAACTTAATTTTTCATAAGGAATCACCTCCAGGAGTTTATCGGTGATTTTTAGTAACACGTTGTATATTTGACCGTATACAAATATTTTGTTAGCTGGAAAAATATCGTCATTTTACGGTGTGTAATTAAATGTTTTACAAATAAGAAATAATTTAAAGCCTGCTGTACCTAATACGACATAGTTTGTGTCGGAGTAAGAGCAATTGCGGACAATTAACTTCAACAAAGAATGAATTAAAATTTTTTTTATAGTGAACCACTATAAAAAAAAACTTGTTTTGCTATCGCATCAAATGAGTTACACACTATGTCTGGCTGTAGCCATTGAACGTCACCTACAAATATGAATATTAGGGGATAAGCCTCGCAGTATAAAATACCAGCTAGATGTAACATTCCTATGCATCATACAGACAATTCTGTTCACACAGTCTGTATGAGATAGTCAGTTTCCTTTGTAATGGATCTTGTATTAATACATATCCGTCATGATCTATTCGGTTACATACAATTACAGAAATAGCCATCTACAGTTCATTAATATCCATAGAGAAAGTTTCTTCCTTTTACCAGCGCATTTCGCTGATTTGAACGTTCTTCTTGTTTCAGCATAACGACTTGGTGAATCCAGGCAGCTTCAATGGTAAACTAGCATTGTTTCTACTGGCAGCAAGTTAAAACAATTCCTCATTAGATTTATATACTAAATAATTAGTTATCGTGATATATTTTATTTTATTGAAACGGAACTTTAGTTTTCTTCTCCTCACGTCTTCATGAGCTATTGGAAATCATGTAACAAAGAATAAATATCTGCTGCACCTCTCCAACAGAAACTCCGTCACAAATAAAACAGCTTTTTTTAAACAGCAACAGGATGATGTACATGAAGAACTAGATAATGTAATGTGTTTGACGGCGGTGTAATTTCGCTGCAAGCTTCAAAAACAACTTCACGAAGGGAATAATTTGTGTTCATTTAGCAGCAGTTAAAAACTTATTATGTAAACGAATTAATTTTGGTTTATATATAATACGTATACGCATAAAATTACATTTTAAATTCAATGACAATTACTTTTTATCAGATTATAACCTAAATAAATTTAATAGCAGCATGGAACTTTATTGAGATCCTTAGTCAATGAAACCTTGAAATGAAGCAAAGACCGAGTTCTACGTTACCTTATTTCAAGAAAAAGTGGCTAGTCTCTATTTGCAATTTCTTCACATTTTCTGGGAAAAAAAAAAAAAAAAAAAAAAAAAAAAAAAAAAAAAAAAAATTTAAAATCACCCCGTGTAAGACGTAAGGTTGTTTCCTAAATATCTTGTTTATCGCAAGAATTTTACACTTGTGTTAGCAGAAAAGAAACTTTTGTTTGGTTGGATTTAACTTTTACCTACATGATATCTATAAATTATGAAATTACGTTTACATGAACAAATAAAAGGCTATAAAAGGTGCGTTGGTAAAGCATAGCATAGGCGTTTCACGGTAAAATGAGCACTTTTGAAAACCCTGCTTAAGATCTCTTTGTATTCTTCTACGTGTATTCTTCCGCCTTATATAAAATTAACGTTGACATGGTCCTAATCACTTTATTCATGCGTTGGTTAAGTGAATATGTAGAATTATTTGAAAAGTAAATATGTTACAAATCTGGTCATTGTTATACTTCGATACATTATAAAAACATTGAGCTAAAGAAATAATATACGTTATTACAAACGGTTACCTAACACTTTTTATTTGACGTTAAGATATGGAACTACTATCAATACATCGTTACCAACTTTACTGCGCGCATATCACTCAGTGCGCTAACTAAAATATAATGCAGATAGGTGCAGAGACTTTTTTCTAACGTTGATTTCGAAAGTGCTCACTTTATCGTGAACAGCCTTAAAGAAATAGTTCGCATGCAAAATAATAGTACACTGAGTGCTCACGAATGCGGTGCGCTGTCACTTTTATGTCATTTTTTAAATATAATAACCGTGAACGGACTGCACTGATTGTTGCAGCAGCGAATAGACAGGTGAGTGTATATCGCGAGTTCGGTGACCGTACACTAGACTTCGTATACTAGAGCATACATCAGCCGGGCCCTATTTCATAAAACGTTACAGGTGTGACATATACGACAATTATGTCAAACCCGACAAATTTGTCAATATCTCTTGACAATGTTATGTTTAATAAATAATACAACTTCCCCTTATTCGACAAGCAAAAAAATTCAACTGTCAGCCTTAAAATAACAGTTTCATAAACGCGACAATTATATGCCAAACAGTAAGTTTCATTTATTACACGCTAGATAGCTCTCAAGTGCGCTTACGATAATCGATTGCTACCTTATATATAAGATTCATGAACAGTATATTCCTACCACAAATAATTACGCGGTAAATAATAATTCCACCCACATAACTTTATTCACTCTAGCAACAGAAGTAGAGTAATGTGGATAAGATTACTATATTAAACCTGATCCGTGAGGAAAAGGATGTGCTATTTGGCAAGCAATGTTAATTCACACAATATTGAAACATAATTGCACTGACATGTTATATAAATATTAAAAAATACTGGTTACTTAGGAAAGATTGTGTGTCACTTCTGCAGAGACAATTCTACAAATTTGTAGATATGTCACCGAGCTATTACACTTATCTGTTTTATAAAACAGTCTGTGGTGTAGTATTTGACACATTTGTCGGATTTTTACCTGTCAGATTAAAATTTCTGGAAAACAACTATTTGTCTAATTGTCATACAATTCTACAAATTTGTCGTGACAAATTTATAAACTTGTCAGATTTTATGAAATACACATTTGTCGGATTGTAAACCAGTGTGACAATTTCCTGTGAACTGCCACCTGTCGAATTGTAACTTTTATGAAATAGGCTCCTGGTCAATCACTTTCTGCTGCCGTTGTATTGGCCGATATTCCTTCTGCATTTTGTTGCGTGTATATTATGGGCTGAAATTTCTGCACTAGGTTACGTGAAATGTGAATGATTTCGTTAGAGAGTAGTTGTACATGTTCGGCGTTGTTCACCAACGTGAAATATATTCCAAATATAATAACAGTGAACCTTGTGCAATCACAAGTTAATCTAGGTGACATCACGAAGTTAATAAGAAACAGGTGTCGCTAGACAGTGACGAAACCGGGCGCCGTTTGCCAGTCAGTGTTCTAGAGATGCCGACCAGCGGCATGGTCTGCTTCCACATCAACGCGCAGCCAATCAGCGGATGGCTACCACCTACATCAAAGAGACCGCAACGTCACCTCGATGGCTTGTAATTATCTGCTCCGAGGCGAGGATTCCTGTAGCGATACGACATGTCGAACACACACTAATTATTTTGTGTCAAATAGAGTAGGGCAGTGTGTTTGATCATGAGGTCGGCTATCATCGATCGCGATTCGCAATCACTCGGTCGATAAGTATTTTCTGTCGTCCGCGTCATCTTTACTCTTCCGCGCCCATATGTTAGTGTTTGAAGCCATGGCAGTTCGATATACTCATGTGCCGGTATCTATGGAAGCAGCAGTTTAAAAGAGAGCTGACTGGCTACAGTTCAATCATAACGTAATTGAAATATAATTTTAGTAGACGGACTTCACATGCCCGTTCTACAATGACACGTGTGCGTAAGAAAACTGACACGGGAACTAAATTTTACGAGATATTCCCAATTACAGATATATTGTTTTATAATGTTTATACCTCATTTTTAGCCTACTTTCAGAAGGAATATAGATTCATGCAATTAAAATCAGGCAATAATTTATATTTTTGCACTCCATCTAAATTTGCATGACTTAAGGAGTTAGTCATATATGCTTAAAATCACAGCAACGTAAATATTTTTTGTCAGTATGCCAACAATTTCAGCCGATTTAATGTGTAACAGTATCTATGACAAACATATATTCAGCCAATACATTTTAGTTTGGTTCTCTAGTGATGAATATTCAACCGCATGAGAAAATAGAGCTTGTTTTTGCATGTCCGGGACCAATTGACCGATTACCACCAAACTGTTCACACAAGAGTGCTACAGTAGACTATGTAATATTTAAGGTGTGTCTGGCTTTATTTTCAATTCAGCTGCAATATATGCATATATATAATTTAGATACATTTATCATTATATTAAATAATATGACATATATCAGTACCTATTATAAGCATCAGATACGCCCACAGAGCCTGCTTTAGAATGTTTTTACGATAGTGCAAAATGTGAAACTAAAGATTTTATGGCATATCTTGGGAACTGGTCAAGCTGTTTACACCAAATTCTGCACAAAAATAGTGTTACGGTAGGTCACTAAAACTAACATTTAAGTGACTCACAAGCTTGTTTTAAGTGATGATATCTCTGTGAATATTTTATGTTTATAATTCTAGTCCACCAAAACTTTAGACTGATAACTATCGAAGTTGATGTTCCGAATCCTACCTCCACGATGTAGTTGATTGCACTCAAGCTTAGAGTGCGAGGCATTCTGTATTCGAAGGTAAGGCACGTGTGTATTTTGTATGTGTATTACTAGTACTTCATTTGTCTCAGATTACATCTCTAATTATATCGCTATCAACGAGACGTCAAAACCTAACTACCATCTATCCTTTTAATAACTTCATCAAAATTATTTGCATTCATGTAAAGGAAAGTAGGCTTGTTAGTTATATTGATATCGTCTTGCTTGTAATTACTCTGTTAAATATTGTGTACATAGTACTGCCGAAAAATGCCTACGTGTTTATTTAAAATTTGATAACAGTTATGGCAAATTTAAACAATTACTGCCTTGTATCCCACAATGGCCACGGAAACGATAGCCACAATATGGCAAATAAATATCCAGATTTATTTTAACAGACATTCACTATATTTGTTCTTGGCTTATATCATTCAGACTTATTAAAAGCTGTTCACGATAAAGTGACCACTTTTGAAATCAACATTAGAAAAATGTTACTGCTCATACCTTAGTATATTTTAACGGGCGAACTGAGTGACATGCGCCCAGTAAAGCTGGGAACGATGAATGGAAAGTAGTTCCATATCTTAACATCGAATAAAAAGGGTCACGTGACCATTTGTGATAACTTAAATTATTCCTTTCAGTACTTTTTTGATTTAATGTATCGAACTGTAAAAATTAAAGATTGGCTACATATTTACTTTTGTAATGATATCGAATTTTCACTTGACCTACGCATAAATAAAGAGATGAGGCCCATGGCAACGTTAATTTTATATAAGGCGGAAGAAGACACAACATGCATACAAATAGTTCTAAAGAAGGTTTTTTAGAAATGCTCATTTTATCGTGAATAGCCTATAGTAACATGTCAAATGCAATACGCTTCCATAGACACAACATGTTACCAACAACCAAATACGTAATATTTCAATCACACATATACATATCTGTGACAGTAATCAACTAACTGAACACTCAATTACTAGTGGAGACATGCATTCACGGGCATTAAAGAGTTGGGAGTTGGCCAGCTTCCTAACTTGGATCCATATGTTATCCGTTCTGCGTGCTTCCCATCGTAGATTGAAAGCAAAGAGTGTTTCGTATTCTGCTTCCATGATTCATATCCGTGTCCGTGTCATTGTAGACTTAACCTCTTTACCGCTAAAAGTCTCGTCGACGGAGGTGTCGTTGGAGAGGAAATCTTGTTGCTCAAACAAGCAGGGGTGTGTAACGAAATGACTATGTACTGAACCAACAATAATTTCGACACTCGTCTAGAGTAATGGCGGGAAGTCATGGAAAACCACAGCCATAGTGGCAGGACCGGAAATCGAACTAGACTCCTCCATGAATGCGAGTAAAATTTGTTAGTGCTTTTACCCGGTAGATTAGGTTCTGAACATTTTAATATATTGCTCAACTTACGTATTCATCACAAGTGAATTTAGGTACCACGCCTGCAGTGTATAACATGAAATTAACAGACAGTAAAACTATATTGGATATAAAGGTGAAATACATATAATATCTGTGGAGAACGGTGTGTGCATACATACGCGCTCGCACACACACACAAACACACACACACACACACATATATATATATATATATACTGTACATACACATAAAAACAAAAGGTGACTCAAACGAAAGTAATATTTATTTTGAGGCACAGTAGGCGCAAGTTCGCCCATGCTCGAACGTGCGTACATACAGTAACTTTTATTCTTCAAGACTAGCCATTCAAAGACTCAGATGTCATTGATTCGCCCAACATTGGGCATAAGCTCGCAATACAGGTATCTTAAAATTTTTGTAAGGCCAGATTTTGAGTTTTTGTTATAAGTCTTAAATATCGTATTGCCATTTCTACACTTTATCGAGATGGCTCATTCACTAGTTAATCTTAGATAAGACGCATTTACTCCAAATGTATACCGCGTAACGTCAATTTTTGAGAAAGAGTTTGAACAAATTTTGTCCTCTGTTGACTTCTTTTCAGAAGCATAGATACTTAAGTGTAATCGTTAAAATAAGAAATGAACATTTCTCGCTCTTTGCATTGCAGCTGTTTCTTTCTCTCTCACCCTCAGACTAACGGATGGCAGAGGACGAGGAAAAGGAGGAGCGTAAGGGAGAACTTGTGTGATAGGTTTTGTCGTCTTCGCAATGAAAAGTTTATGTAAGCCATAACTGGCGATGTGGAGAATGTTTACTTTCTAAGAAACTCGTGGACGCTGACAGGAGCGCAGCCAAAAGGGGATGGGGGAGATGGGGATTGTAAGGACCCCCCCCCCCCTTTTCGCCTCTAAACACGCTTGAGCACACCTTTATAAGAAGCTAATATAAAAGTTAACTATAGTCCATTCTCCACTGGAAGCAACTTTCTCGGAGCCCTGCTAAATATCTACTTGCAGGCCCGTTTCGTAACCTTGCGCCAAATGTAAACAAACATTGCCATATGACTGCCATGTAGCAGCTATCAAAATCAATGTTTACATTCCATTGTGTGTGTACATATGTTCGTATACTTTCGCTACACCTAAAAATAAACATTTAAATGTGGCTTCTACTTTTATATCTGTCAAATGTGTTGTTTACTGTTTACAGCCTTTCAAAGAATCCTGTCATATTCGAAAAACCATTCCGTATGAATATTCATAGTTAGGGCCTCTAATATTATTTAGGTCAGCTTTATGACGTTTTAGAAATGCCTGAATTGGTGACAGTTCTTACGGTTATTTTACATTCATGCTTGTTTTCCACGACATAGCTCAATACGTGTAATGAACGTTAGTATTTTGCCGCGACTGTGTTTAACACTGTTACAACTGCGAGGTAAAGGGCTGTACTAATTATCCTTTTGTTATTGATATGTGTTGGGTCATTTCTGTAAAAGGACGGTCTCAGTTGGAATAAATATTAAAACAAAGGAACAACCAGTCAAACGAAAAAGGCACATTGAATTCAAGCACGCAACTTGTGTTGCTCATTTTTGTCATACAAACTTTAAAATATAGCGGTGAACATGCACACAAATAAGCCTACGATAACTTTTATTCCGCTCATATTTCTATGTATTGCTACTTACTGTTTATTAGGTTTATTGAAATTTATCGGGCTGGGCTGTGTATTTTTCTTCTGGGATTGTGGCAAATTACGTTACACGACTGTTTCAAACCACTTAGGGCAAAGGTACAACGTTGTGATAAATAAACAGACGTGGATTCATCATAAAAACTGTTCACAGTTAAAATGTATAAATAGTTCTAATGAAATAATTGAAATCACGCACACAAAGGGCCAGCATATCGACCACGATGTGTGTGTGTGTGTGCGCGCGCGCGCGTATGCTTGTGTGTGTGCGAGCGTGCGCGCGTGCGTGTGTGGCTATTGTGTGTGTGCGCGGTTTAATATCTACTGCTTGTAGTTAACTTACGACTCGTTAGGGCACTACTAATATAGGCTGTTCACGGTAAAGTGAGCCTTTTTGAGGCCCTAGTTACTTTTTCCAATCAGCCATTTTTAATACTTCAATCACCCTTTTAAAAAAATTTTGTCATGTAAGTAATAAACGCAGTGCGTATACTCTACTCCACTTAGAAGATAACGTCTAAGGCTAAAATAAAATATATTTATTGACTATTATTCCAAATCTGGGGGCTTTTTAAAACGCTCACTTTACCATGAATAACCTATAAGTGACATACATTTTAAAGCAGAATTGAACACCACAAAAAAAATTATTGCAACATGTAGTAACAAATTTATTCTAATGTACCTTGGGTTAAAGTACAGTTAACTACAATCACGACATTTTTTTATCATGCTGAAATCACTCAAAATCGTATTTTAACTTTTGTTTTCATTATAAATGCAACGCTAGCCACAAGTACAGCATATTTATAGTAGAAGTGGAAGTCAAAATAAATATTTCCTTTTCGGAATTTCGTTTGTGGGTGATTTTTTCCTTTGCAATGCACATTTGCTATACGGTAACAATTTAAAATGCACTTAAACTTTATTTGAGAATGGCATAGTAGTAAGTGTCTTTCCCACTCCCTAGATTATTCCTAATGTTGGTAGCTACTATAACTGTTACTAACAATATAGTAAACAAAACGTATAAATAGTTACTCTTTGACTGCTATGAAAAACAAACCACACTTCGTAGTAACAAGATACTAATGTCGTATTAAACATTTAAGTCAGTTTATACTGTACAGGACAATGGAAAGAATTGCGCATACCATACTTAAATTGTCATGAGTAAAATGTGGAAATGTATAATGTAATTAAAGGCTGCCAAAAAAAAAACTGATGATATTAAGGAAATCCTTTATACTTTTCGCTAGAATGTAAAATACTGGTATTTGCCTACATATAAAGTGCAGACAACTAATTTCAATTTTTTATAGCAACAAAATTGACACATATTAAAGGCAAAGTCTACATACGTGTCGATATCTGTCACCGAAAAGCAATATTAACTTATTCTCTCAACAATTTATATTCACTTGATTTATGGGACCATTTGCAAGACAATGAAGATGGACACAGGGGAAATGAAGTGGATTTCAAAGTATTCAGGATGTTATTGAAACCTATGTTAACGATTAAAGACGTTAATTATTATTTACTGTGTGGTTATTTTAAAAAATGGATGGAGAACTATGCATTTTATGTATTGCGGCCCTGTCAAATGGGGAAGGTGTGACAGTGTCAAAGGGAATAAAAGCAATCATATGTGCAAGTGAAAGAAGAGGAGACGAAGAATGGAAGCAACTGACAGGAGAATCTGTGTGTAAATGTTCACAAGAAGTGTATAAAAGATTATACCAGGAACAGTACAACTGCAGCAGCAGAGGAAGGTGACTTGCAGCAGGTAGCCGGCGTATTATCTCCCCTCAAACTGCGGTTAATCGTCCCATCCTTTAAAATTAAAACTTTATATGTCTTCTGTGAAGGAGTATGTACAAAAGAAGCAAAAATGAAGGAACAGAGAAAAGGAGAATATAAACGAATCAGAACAATATGTAATATTGAGACACGAACAGTTCGTAAAATAATATTACGAGTGGCAGAAGAACATCAAGATGAATGGGGTATAGCGGTGAAGCTTAGACTTTCTAGTATGACAAATTGGTGGCAAATGAAGCAACGTACTATAATTTTTGCATGGTGAAATTCTTTACCACCGTAACTTAAAGACAACTATGTCAAAGAAGGTAGGACGCCCAGAGAATACCTATCTGCAATCTGCATTCGAGCGAGTCTGTGCACATCATGAAAATTCTGACGACTGCCAGTTTTTTATACAAGAACTAATGAGTTTAATATATGACTATGCGCCCAAAAAGTGGCTAAGAAAATATCATGAGAATAACTATGGGTGAAACATTATTATTTCCGCTTCAAGGGGGAAAAGAATGCTGTAGTTTCTTTCCGAGCTACATGTAGTCAGATTCTTAATGCGTCTTGGTATGCTGACAAGTAGACTAATCAAGAACATGAGATATTGAGGATAATTAAAACTGCTGCTGCAATACTCAGAAAAGATTTAAAATCAGTTGTATATAATTGCGACATCTATCCACGAAGTAACGCGCCTATGAATGATGAGCACACTGAGATTTCCAAAACACTTAAAGTCTTTACGAGGGAAATAATAGTCGATGGAAAAAAGGTGATAAAATGAGCTGGAAAGAAAATGTCAAGAAATTTCTGATGTTATTGCTAGTGCTGTAAGTCGAAGATCGTTTATATCTCCAATTCTGACGGGAGTAGCTGTTTATTTACATAGAAAGTTCGGTTCTTACTTGTTCGGCTTACTTGTTGATGTCACTTCTCTACTACGTTTCTGTACTTCATACAATAGCACTCAGATATACGAAGCATCAGTATCCATGGACTCACATCCTTTTTTGGATCCAAATGCCTTTGTACACTAAGTTTTCGATAACGTAGATTTTGACATATCAACCAGTGATTATCACAACACATTTCACTTAATGGGAGGCATTACATTTATAACACCAAAAGCAGCAGTACAAAAAAGTCAACCGGTTTTGAAGCTGAAAAACTTACCATCAACTATGTCAGTCGCTTCCTTTTGTAGCATACCTCTGAAACTGCACCTCAGAAAACATTACTCAACCTAAAACAAGGTTGAAATAAAAGTCATTGCACATTTGAAACCAGACTTGAACTTAACTCGAGTCTTACTTCAGCCTTCAAAATTCCTGTGGATGGCAGGAAAAAAGATGAATTTTCCAATCATACTTGATGGAGTGGCTCCATGGAAACTGCAACCAGAATATTATCATGCGAAAAGACAGAAATGCATTTATTGTCGTTCATTCAACTTAAAGTTAACACCAATGATGAAGTGAATACTGTACCACATGTCTGTGCAAAGGAGTGTAAGAAATTAAACCAGAAAACATGTTTCGTTGCGTTCGATCGCATCCTTTACATGTGAACTCAAGAGGTAAACACCACTCAGAAGAATGATTCCGATTTGTCAAATATTAATCTTAGACTAGGCAGTTTCCACCTTTTGTTGTCCTTCCTAGGTTCTGCTGGGTACATCATGAATGGAAGTAGCTTGTAAATAACATGGAATGTTGTTTATGCAACAAAGTCTACAGATAAAATGATGGCAGGACATAACTTTGCCAGAATGTTATGTGCCCATTTCTTGTACAAAAATCACTAATTATGATTTGATTTCAGGAAATCCACTTTTACAAAAAAGGCACGGGTAAATAGATAATTCTACGAAATTGCAAGAAGGAAAACGAACCTATCACACTCAGCAACATGGAGAAGCTTTCAACTGTAAAATTACTTTTAGAGAAAGTTCAAGTGAAGGTGGATGAGGTTTGAAAAAATAGGATGTAGTCCACAGCTGACCTTTAGATTCAGTATACTTACATGATTTCTTTAGTTCGCCAGTATGTGAAAGCTTAAAGAATTGGCGATTTATACATAGAATGTGTAAAGGAAACTGTCCTTTTTTATGCTGCTGGCCATCTCCACTACACAAAGTCAGCACATCTCTATCTACAGGAAATGTGCAACCTTGAGAGGCAGCTAGGTTAAAAAGAAATCCAGATATTTACACATAATGGTTATTTCACTATTCGAAGGTCAGAGAAACTATGGGCTGGAGTTTGGGGTGACATGTCCATTGAACAAACATTAATGAAGTCAATGAAGACTTCGGGAGGTTTGACTCTTGGGCATGGATTTTCTCAGTCTGTATTAAAAATTATGATTTTAGCCATGTATGCCACTATAAACACTTGAAAATTTTGTTAGATTATAGTGATCAGTATTTCGCTTTTAAAAAGTCTGAAATTCATTGAGAGAACATGAATTTGCAATCAATTATCTTGTTTCAATTGCATTCTCCATCCCCAAATGTTAAGGAGGATATGTCTATAACATCTGGAATCACAGGTGATTAAAACATAAACTGCTACAAATGTTCCATTGTTGGACAAAAAGCCATGAATTATATTGTAGGTCCTGACTTCCATTCTGTTAAAATGAAACCTGAAAACAGGGTTTTGCCCATCTCAGTCATCAGCATGAAAGCTACAACCCATGACTCAACGATGTCTGTGAACACAAGTACACTTTCGAAAGAATCGTCATGACAATGAAAAACCAGGAAGACCTCGCAGCTCACTTCAGCTGTAAACTTGCCCCAATTCCAATGTCCCTTTTTGATGAACTAGGAATGAGGAAACCAAATAGAGCTGATTTTTACAACTTATTTTAACCTACTGATTATTTCAATTTTGATGCCACTTTTGTTGTAGATATGGGCTTTCTTTTGCATAGTGTTCGTTGGACTCAACTGTCAACTTATGAAGATATTTGTGAAGTTTAAGTGGTCTAATTAAATAAAAACCCATTTTGGCCAAAATTTTGTTGTTATTTTCGATGGCTACACTGACACAGAAATTAATATCGAGAATGCTGAATAAAGCAGATGAGCGATGAGGTTACAGTGTGCTGATATAGTTGTAGAAGAAACGATGACATCAATGGTCTCACAGCAAAAATTGCTTATTAATACTAAATACAAGGACAGATTCATGAAGCCGTTGTCTGTGAAACAATCATAAAAATGGTTAGCACTGCCACTGAACAGTGTTCATATACAAAATTGTTCATTCTTGATCAAGACATAGACTTACTTGTATTAATGATGCTGTTAATTCCTGAAGAAGAAGATATTTATTTCTTGAAACATAGCAGGAGCAAAATTCCACTACATGTTTACCCGTCTAGAGAATTACAATCGATAAACTCTGACATAAAGGAAAATGTTCCTTTTTTAAATGCAGCAAGTGGATGTTATACTGTTTGTGTTCTTTTCCTGAAGAGAAAATCTCGATTTGTAACAACATTATGGCAGTATACTGATCTGCAAGACTCTGTAGATGTATTTATTAAGGAAAGTGTATCGACCAGCATGATTGCAGCCATAGCAGAAACCTATGGTGCCTCAAGAGTCTCAAATCCTTGAATGAATTCAGAATCAAATACTTCAGCAATACTGTTGTGAAGAGTAAAACAAAAGAGAATCTGGCTACCTTTCAACCAACATCATCTGTGACACACCAACACTTTCTACGTGTGTAGTGTCAAGCAGAACTTTGGCGAAGAAGAGTGCTACTCCCTCAGAATTGGGGCTAGGAAGTTACTCAGAGATGCCTAGTTCCTATAAAAACTGCTCCAAAATCATTTTTGAAATTTATTTCGTGTGATTGCATAAAAGCCTGTCACAAAATATGCTGTTGTAAGAAAGCTTGTGTGAAATGTACTGCCATTTGTACCCACTGTCAACGTAATGATGTGTGAATGCAAAAGTCTTAGAACCCCTTAATGGACATGACATCTCAGATGAGGATTATGATGTAGGCAGTGTAGATGACGACACAGATTTTCAAATTAATGATAGTGGTTGGCTGCATGAGGACACACAAAATACATGCGATAAAATTGCAGCTTGGACTTGAATTTCAGCCATAGAGAGTAGTGCATCAGACAACCAATTCTTCTTCGAATGTGATGTTTCCTGTGTTACCAGCGCCATCGACTTCTTCAGCTGTGATGGCTGCATTACTAGCAGTATATACTTTCACCAGTGAAGTACGATCATCTACAAATGCGATGCAATATTACCAACGAAATCAGCTGTTATGTATACGAAATCATCAAAGAAGTCATCGAACTTTTCGGCTGAGGTACCTAGAACACCATTGCCGGCATTACCTGCTTCTTTAGCTCCAGCACCTACATCTCCAACAGGCCCATCCAAGCCCTGGCCTGAACCACTACATCGCCATCAGTGTCACTTTTGTGAAAATACCTTCAGTAAAAGTTGCAATGCTGGCGACATGGGATCTTTAATTGGGCCAAAAATTCTTTTTGCATATCATATCTGTGTAATAGGTGCAGTAAGCAGACCACCTGTAGCGAGTATTTACTTATACATGGGGAGATCTATAAAAAGTAAAGTGCATTTCATATCAGTACTTCGGTACCACGTTTGCTGCAAGCGTGTCACCTATGACTTTGTTACATGACCTCAGAAGTGTAGTTACCTACATAAACTGCCCTGCACAGTGTGTTGGAGTAATGAATGCTAAAATATTTTTGCACAAGCACAACACAAGTGTGAATAGCGAGGTGAATAAAGACTATAACATATAACAAAGTTGCATGTATTAAGATGCCTATATATTGAAGAATGGTGTATTTTTTATGAGGGTATCAGTTGCTGTAATATATCTTAATTGAAAAAGAAAATGCCTGTGTTTCAGGTTTGTTTCCTAATTTGCAAGAATATAATAATTATCTAAGATATCAGGAAATAACATTATTTAAAAGTATTGTGTAATGTGCCATTGTACTATATGAACAATTACATACATTTTTCAGGAGTTTTTTTGTTTACAAGGTCATCTAAGATAATGGGGTCAAGGTCAATGGTCCCCACCTCCACCTTGCGTGAGGTCTTAGTGACTTCACACGATTGGTCAGCTGAAATAATGCGAGACATGTATGACATATATTTGCTTAGGATAAGTATAATATTTAACTGGACTATGGTAGGTTAGGTTATATTAGGTTATTTATGATTTCCTTCTGATCTTTGGTACGTTAAGGTAGGTAAGGATATTTCTGAATTTTTTCTGGTCTTTGGAATGTTAAGATAGTTTAGAATTTTTGATCTTTAGTACATTAAGTTATGTTAGTTTGACAGATGGTAAGAATGTTTGAGTTGTGGAGGGCCTGGAATATAAATTTGCTTGATACACTTGGTTTAAGATGGATGGTATTGTTAGTAATGTTGGATCATAATTTTTTTTTACAGTGTATCTGCCTTGCGAATGTTGGTGTATGTCAAATTGTGTGGACAGTATATGTGTGTCGGTGAATCCTGAAATGCTAAGGCATGCTTGAGTTATAGTCTTTGGTATGGGTAGTCAGTGTATTTTAGAATAGTATCAGTCGACATGGTGGATACTATGAGAAGATTTTGACTGTGTCACTGTTATGGGCTGTATGTTTTACTTTGTATGTGCTGTGTGGACGAATGAATCATTTATACTAATGTTATAGTAGGTGGCATGGTTGGTTAGTATATATGGTATTGGCTGGTAGAACAAGTAGAATGGGTGTTAAGTTACGGGTTGGTCTAAGTTGTATAGTTTCTTGGTAAACTTGAGTTATGATGGATATTATGCTTGGTGAATTGGGTGGTGCGGTTGAACTGAATTTTATTTTGATTATAGGAGATGAGGTGTTGGGTGGTTTGTTATGCCTTAGGCTATAATGGATGGTTGGTTGGTATGGTGGCATAGTGCCTAGTATATACTTGACTGGTGTCGATCAGTAGAGCAGAAAGTATGAGCAGTGTGTAAATTTTTGTTAATGTTAGTGTGGAATAAATATTTGAGATAAGCTTTAGTTATAGTAAGAGGTATGAACGATGAGTATATGTATTTTTTAAATTGTTTAATATTTTCTAAAAAATATTTTAATAATAATAATTTTTTCTTGAATTGCGTTGGATTTTTTTGGAATTTTTTTCTTGATTGGTTGGTGGGAAAGGGGTGGCAGACACTTTTCTTGATGGTAAGGAGCGTAATGGGTGAATTAATACACTAGTGCTACTTAGGTGATGAAAACATATTTAATCCAATATAGTAATCGAACGAACGTGAGAGACAGCCTTTAGAAATATATAAACAAACGACAAACGAAAAACAAACAAATATTATAGAATAAATATAGGCTAGGAAGGTCGAACGAAGTGAGTAATTGGTGGTAGGGGTGACCTCTGGAAATTTAAGTATATTAAAATAATTCTTATTTTGTTTTAGAATTTTAAAGTCATTTTTGATAATTATTTGTTATTTATATATATTTTTGAATTTTCGAATTTTTTTGAATTTTTTTGCAATTTTTTCGGCTATCAAGGTCAAAGGTCGCTGAGGTCGAGGCAAAAGTTACCTGGATCCAAGATGACTGTCGTGTGGCCGAAATGACAGAGCAGGAATTCGGGAATCTACGATGGAGGTCAGAACCCCTTGAAAGATTTTTCTTGGTGGCAGGAAGGGGGATGACTCTATTGCAAGTGGGCAAAACTGAATTTTTTTTTGGAAAAATGATTTTTTGGTAAAATAATCGGTTTCTGGAGTTATTTTTTGGTAAAAACAAATGATTTTCCGGTAAAAAACAAGTGATTTTGTACGAAGAATTTTAAAATGACGGAATCCGAGATGGCGACCAGAGCCGGAGAGCAGTATCCTGGAATAATTGCCACGAAAAAACAATACATTACTACTGTAATAATTTTATTTCCTGCATTTTTGTCCGAAACATTTTTTACATATAGATTGTCCAATAATTATCACTACAACTTCAAACGTTAATAAAAAATTACCAAAAGATGATAGAGATATGCTGTTTTTTTCATGTGAAAGAGTACTTATAATGAATTTTTTGTTTTGGATTCAGGTTTGAATACTCATTCACCTAAATGACCACTCCACAAGAGAAGGCTCAATGTGTGTCTTGGTTTATTGAGACCAAATCAGACACACGTAATTACAGGGCCTGGTATGGTAAGGACCTACCTGCACGATCCACAAAACTGGAGTGACACCATAAGTTTATGGAAACTGGCAGCGTTCTGCATCAGAATGGTGCCGCCCGGCTACGCAAGAGTGCTGAAGACATTGCCTGCGTACGTGGTGCATACATGTGTAGCCCTGGTAAATTTATTCGTACTGCTGCAAGGCAACTGCAGTTACCCCGATCAACGGTACACAAAGTTCTACACAAACAGTTACGACTCTATGCATACAAAGAGCAGTTGGTTCTAGCTCTGCAACCTGACGATGCACCGAATTTCCTAGTGACATGTTGCGACGCATTGACGAAGATGACAACTTCCTCAAGCGAGTTGTCGTCAGTGACGAAGCAACATTTCATGTTTCAGGTGTACTGAACTGGCATAATGTTAGGATCTGGGGATCAGAACACCCTCATGAATCACATGAGATTGTTCGTGACAGATCGAAGGTGCATGTGTGCACCACACATGTGTCGTGTGATCGATTCTTCGCCCATTCTTCTTCATTGAAAGGACTATCACACAAATGTGTACCTGGACATGTTAACCGACTTCGTGATACCACAACTGGAAGGCATGCAAACCTAATGTCATCTTTTAACAATATGGAGCAGGCTGTGCATGAATCCTTGAATCAGTGGTTTCCTGGACGATGGATTTACAGCCATGGTCCAATACCTTCGCCACCTCGCTCGCTGGATATCACGTCTCTAGACTTCTTCTTATGGGGCTATGTTACGGACATTGTGTACAAATCACCTGTTAATAATTTGGATGAACTGAAGCAAAGGACTGTAGCAGCCGTTCAGAATGTTGATGAGGGAATGCTAGTGCGGAAATAGCAGGAGCTGGGGTATCGTTTTGATGTGCTTCGGGCAAAAAAGGGTGTACATGTAGAGGTATACTAAATTTTGTTTAAAAACTGTGGGGAATGCTCTTTCGCATGCAAATAATCGCATACCTCTATCACCTTCATGTGATTTTTTTATTAGCGTTTGAATTTGTATTGGTAATTTATGGACAACCTCTGTAATGAATGGTTCACGAATTATATTTAAAAAATTACGTTTTTGAGCGCTTTTTCTTGCGAGACAGCAGAATGTAAACTCCATGCTACCTGGTATTGGATAAAAGTTATCTAATGATAGGAACTGAACCTAATAAACAAACTGCTGAGGCTCGAGTAGTCACTGAATAGCAGAGCCTTGACTTACACTGTAATCAACACGCGGTTATTTTTCAGTCATGTTGAATGGCGTTAATCTAGTTACAATTTTACGGTACAATATGTTACATTTCTTCTGTCAAGTGAAATACTCGAAAAAAGGTTTGTATGGCAGAGAATATAAACCGACTGTTTAGATGACACATTTTTCGTCGCCGTTCTCATTAGATATGTAGAATGTCTGAACCCGGTTTTCTGCTCTGGGGTATTTTATTCAACACGAATTTCTAATTGAAACCCCGGCAAATGTGGTAGCATTACTGATCTTCACTACGCGCTTCTCACCCAATTACTGCAAACACTACAAAATGTGTTTCGTGAACTGCGACAATCGGCCTACAAAATCTCACGACCTAATACTATTGAATGATTCACCAGTTTATTCCTGCATATTTCCGTATGAAGTTACAAAGTAATTTAATAAACTGTCACTGTTGTTAAATTTAAATGAATACTAAGCTCATTCAGTAATACTGAAACAGATAACTACTGTAAGGGATAAAAAATTTTTACATACGTATTCATTCATCAGAAAAACTAAGACTTCGGAGTCCCAGAACTGCTAGAGAATGAGAATTTTACTGAATTTTCCAAATTACACGGAAAAATTACAGCACTAATACAGTATTCTTGTTCAGCTCGTAGAATGAAATAATGAAAAATACAGGCTGTTACAGTTATAGTTCTGTAAACTGAGTTATATTTCTTGTTATATTGAGTGACATATTTTACTTCTTTAATACTGCGTTTTAATAATTCTATACGAAAGAAACTGACTTGAATGGTATGCTTACACACCTTCCAGTATGGTGCATACAATGCTGTTGGCTTGCCAATCGTGGGTAGTAACATATTACTTAGCACGTAATTTTAACGATCTTTCCTTACACGGGTGAAAGGAAATGTACACTTTACTGAAAAAATATTTTTAACACATTTTTCTAAATTATGTGAAATCAGTTATAACAGGATAGGGCATATTCAAAGAATATTTACTCAAACAGACTCGCACTTTACACGGTGACATAACACGAAGGATCAGATTTTAGTGGTAATTCAATTAATATAATAGCAAATGTTGGGGATGTAGTGACATGTGTACACAGTCTGAGATGAGTATGTAGTTGGGAGTGGCCTGGTGTGGATGTGCACTTAGCGTGTAGGTACTCGTTACTGGTTGCGCATACTTAAGAGTATAGTACTCTTAATATTTGTCTAGGAATGACCCATTGTACATGCTTGTAGTTCATTAATCCACTCTCAATTTGTGATTGATTTCATTCAGTGTTTAATTAGTCACTCATCTTATTGCAATATATTATATTGTATTTAATGTTTCGTATTTTTTGAATTCATGTTGTTATATAGTATTTTTTGAATTCATGTTGTTATATAGTATTTTTTGAATTCATGTTGTTATATAGTATTTTTCAAGTGCTTGTAATTATATTTAACTGGGAAATGGTTTTTTTTTTTTGCGCATGCTTGTAATGGGTTTGTTTAGTTATGTATTTCATTATGATTAATGTTTCATGTTTATTGTTTAGTTGACTCAGTATTTGTGACTGATCATATTTCAGTGGTACTTAGTTTCTCGGCGTGCGTATTTTATGCTTCGTTGTATGTGGTTAGTAGTTTTTTTATTGCTTTGTTAATTTAAAGTGGTAATTAGTTTCTCAGTGTGCATACTTATTATAGAATTATTTAGTTATGTATTTCATACGTTTTTACTTTTCGGAGGTTTTTCAATTCTTTATATTTTCAAATGCTAGTGAAACTGACAGCGCACATTCGGACATCGAGACGACATCGGATAGTAAAAAGTCTGCCCTGCCATTATAACCTACAATAACAACGGGGAGTTATTTCTTCATGAACTACATGCAACTGTAATAAATTAAAATTACAACTCTTGTTTTTAATATACGTTGCTATTCTCTAAATGTGACAGAATTAACTTACTGCGAATATAAAAATGTTCACGAAATTTCCTAACAGATATGAAGTGCCAAATACATAAAATGTATGGTTTACCGATTTTTATTCCAACTATATTCAGATTCACATATAACGAAAGTATTGATGGTTGGTAGGCATGAGAGCTCGGTAATGCTCGGCAGTAGAAATGTGACTTGAAGGGTTGAGGCGGAGCTAGGGGCTACCAAGAAGTGGTGTGCATGTTTAACGAGCTGTGCTGCGCGCTATCTAACGGCGTGATAAGGCAGGGCAGTGTTGGCACATCAACCCCCGCCACAGGTTGTCGTACATCCTTCCCCGCAGTGTGTCCCCTCCCCCCCCTCTCCTAAACCTTCTAAACCTCCACAGTGAGCGAGCTTCCTGTTGATACGGCACGCCTCCCTACATTCCCTCCCTAGCATCTCACTCACCCCCTTCTCGCATACACACTGCTCTCATACCCAACGCACCTGATACACCCCCCCCCCCCCAACATCAAACCAGGAGACCTTCTGCTTCGCCACGCCAGTGTTGCCAACCCTACCGCAATTCCGCTACGCATAGCGAAATTTAGACCTTGGGGTAGGGATGGGTCAAACCATAGACTAATATAAGGTAGACCGATCTCGCTGGCTGCGCACAAACAATCTTCATGTCCAACATTGAGCTGCTTTTCTGCCAACAGAACTTGAAAAAATGGCGTGGATTGGGTTTGAGGTTAGAAGGCTGTTTAGTAAACTTGTGGTTTTGAGGTGATGATATACTTCCTCTAACCAATTTGTAATGATTTTTGATTAAATTCAAACTGGCAAAAATATTTTATTAATAAAATAGTGATTATCATTTTAAAATTAAGATTTAAACAAACACGTTCATCGCTGTTGACAATGTGACTTCGACAATTGTGTTCTTTGGAGTAGGTCAAAGTTGGGTACATACGCAGAAGACAAATAATTGATCTAACTCATCTTTAGTCTATGGACCGAACATTTACTTCCGTGTAACGTGTTCCATCTATCCAGTTACAAACAAGTAACACGTTCCAGGAACATGTTATTTTTGTAACAGGTTACTACTGTAAAACATATCTAGCCCATAGACTAAAGATGAGGTAGACCGCTTATTGGTCTGCTGCGCATGTACCCAACATTGACGATTCACCTACCCCATCCTACACAACTGTCAAAGTCACGTGGTCAACAGTGATGAACCTGATTGTTTAAATCTTAATTTTTAAATGATAATCACTATTTTATTAATAAAATATTTTACTTTTACCCTATTTAATTTAATCAAACTGCATTACAAATTCAGTATTAATTCATCTCAAAGCATTTGTTTATAAATCAGTTTTCAAACCTAAAATCCAAACCACGCCATTTTCGCTACACGTGTTGGCACGTGGAGTAGATTGAGGTTTTCTTCTAAAAGCTTGAACATTATTTTAAATTAGCTAATGTTTTAATATTTTTCTAATTACGTTAACTTATACACTTTTGTGCGATGACCATGTAATTCAATACCTGCCACTAACTACTAGCTATTGCTACCGCCACTACACTGAAGACAGTGAAATGTTCAGAATTCATCTTTAATATGGAATGAATGTCTGATATCTTCACTCTTCTGATTTTATTACCTGTTACCATAATGTAAGGAGTTTACTTACAGGGAGTCTCACATGGCACTTTATTATACTTAAATTTCAACACACTGATTGTTTAAATATTGTGAACATTTGTTACTAACTTCATTTGAATGATTTAATTTAAATTCTCTTACATGTCATATTAATTAATATGCATTTTCACATGTTGTAATTTATATAAAATCAGTCAATGTTAACTATGTCAAAACCATACTGCAACTTTTATCCACACTCTACTAGATTAGCAGTTTAGCTGCATAATTTTAATGATAGAAATTAATGTTTAAATAGCGTGTTATCTGCTCCTCATTAGTAAGAGTATTTGAAAGTGTGCCCAGCAGAAAACAAATTTAGTGGTTTTGGAATGTGACAATGCAGACGTGTTTTTGTTTGTAAGGAAGTGCTTGACTGAAAATTTTATATTGTAAAAATATGATTCTAGGAAAGGAACAAATAGCTTCCATGCAGAAGTGGCATGTATGACTGATGTGTCTGATGTTAATTGAATTTTATGAAGAGGTTCCAGTATTGAGGCTGAGCAGGATTATGTATCGCTGCTAGACACACTGGAGAGTATCTACACGCAGGGGAATTATTCACTATGCATTTCCCGGTTGGTTTTCTGAGGCAGTTGGGTATACCAGCTTTTGGGCCTGAATATCTGCAGTATTCTTGAAGTAAAATTTTTTATACTATTTAACCACTCAATACATTAAGAGCCTCGAAGTTGTATGTTGAATTTAATAATATGGCAGGTCCAGTGGTCCGAGGACGTGGTATTAAATTACCAAGATCAATTCCAAATGCTTCTTAAGCTCTACTGATGAACAAAGCCTGGTTGCCCACATAAGAATATTCAGAATATTTTTAAGTTTTAAGTTTTGAAGTCAAATAATATTCTTGTAAACAATCAGAGCTATTGTGTGATTATTTTAGGAAAATCGATTGTTTCTTTTATCACAAGTTAATTTTGAAGTAACAAATTTTCTCTAAAAACTGACAGTAGAACCCTTAAATATTTTAAGTCTTCTGTTGAAAAGGGTTTTCAAATGTTGCATGTGAGTAATAAATGAGATTTTCCATTCTTTCTTTGATTATATTTTACTAAACTTTCTTCAAAGTGTTTTCTTGTGTTATTATTGTAGTAAGTGTTTCTTTTTGTGCAATCTATAATAGTCTGTGTATATTAATCAATTGTCCTTATAAATACATGGGAAAAGATAGTACATGATGTTATGATTTGTGCTGATTTCCACAAGCACATTATATTAATTTGACTACACATATTTTAAGCTTTAACTGCTCAAATAATATATATTATTTTTTTTAAAAGTTAATCTGTTCCACATCATCATTTTAGAAATATCGGCAAACCAAGCGTGGAGCATGCAATACAGTTGTTTATTCTCCCATTAATAGTTGTTTATAGTAGTTCTTCTGTAGCCGCCTTCAACGACGGGTCGGATATTTGGACCTCGGCGTTGGGGTTGCGTCATTCTGCGTGTGCGCCGTTTGACGGTTTGGCGGCGAGTTTACTGGACTTAAGATTTTGGATACTTCGTATTTTGGAGATATTGCAGTCATGTCTGTTCACGCTTTACATCGGTTTTTGAGATTCATTGTATTTCTGGCTGTACAGGTTTCGTCCTTAGGCCAGGCGCATTTTGCGCCGAATTGGAGTAAAGCAAAAAAAAAAAAAAAAGTTGCGTAGCAAAGTGTAGCGGAAATTTACTAGGGCTGTAGAGAAATCGTCTATTTCCATGTTCGAAACACTGCTTCGCGCGTCAACTGCTTTGCACAGCATTGACCGAAAAAACATGATTCAAATTGGTGACACATTTTGCTGTGGTGTTTAAATACGAAAATCACTTAAAACGCTTCGTAATTAACGACATGTTTTATGATCTCATTTCAACTAAGGTAAATATTTTTGGGAGTAAAAATGGCTAAAATGGGTGTCATCAGAATCACTTTTAAGGTTAGTTTACGATTGACTTGACAGAATTACTGCAACGAGTACTTACGATATTATTCAATGTATTCAAGGGTACTAGTTTATGACGGTCGTGTGCGGATCTTGAAGGGTCTTGTGCGATCTTGACGTTACGCCAATCAGAGGCCAATGACATTTGCTTTTCGGCGGGAAACTGTATTTACATTTTGTATTTAATTTATGTCATATTGTGAAATCGTACGAAATCAACTATATTAATTGAGAGGCTGTATTATCATATTAATTTAATGAACAGTTCACGGTCATGTTTTCTTTCATTGAAGATGTTATTGAATTCGCTCTTATTAATATTTTCAGATTAATAGAAGTAAATACTCAATGTTGGCATTGTCTTTCCCTTCTATATGATATCATGAGTTTTTCAAAACGATTACACAAGCAGTAACCACAAAAAAAAAATTTATATATATATAAATATTCTCCACTTGTCCATATTTCCACGTTGCGTCGGTTGCTTTCGTTTCCTGCTATTCTGATTGGCTAGACTTAACAATTGCAAATGCAGTCATAAACTGCAAACCATCTTAGTAGTAGTAGGGGCGTGATGGTTCTATTTCAATCTTGATTAATCGGATCATCAATTTGATATTAAATGTGATTGAAAGGGTTAATCCTTATTCCGATTTTAGTTCGATCAAAAATTCTCAACCCGATCTTAATCCCATTAAAAATTTCTTAATCCGATCTTGATCCGATCAAAAATAGAAAGGGCTAATTTTATAGAAAGGGTAAAATTTATTGAAAGGGTTAATGTTTCAATTTTTTTGTACTTCTTTCTTTCTTTTTTTGGGTGGGAGAGGGGGTAGCAGGAACTTTGTACGATGTTGACAGTAAGCTGTCCTGGAGTCAACTCGCCAGAGTGGTGGGTTGTAATGTCTTATATAGGCGTAGAGTTGAGTGCAAGAGTTGGCTAAGGATAACTTTTTTCTATTTTTTAAATTTTTAGGTGTTTGGAGGGACGTTGGTTTGTAGATAGACGATTTTTTATTAATATATTTAACACACGAGAGAATTTCAGAGTGTTTAAACGACTTCTAAGAGTGACGTAAGTGTAAATGTTATGCTTTTTGGAGGATATTGCTCATAGACGGTGGTGGGAGATAGACGACTTTGAAAGATCCGATTTATGTATTAAACGATCTGTTTTGCGAATGCAATTAAACGTTAGAGAAATTAAGAGTGTTCTACATATGAATAAATTACATGCATCGAATCGCAAATTTCAAATTACATAATAAAAAGTGCCATTACATGTGTCTTAAACGTAATGTAAGTCTCCAGCTTCGAAATATAATTTAATTGAGAGAGAATTTTAACATCTGATGTCGACAAGTGCAAACTTACTAAACGAAATCGAGATATCCAGTATGAAATTACAAGAAGCAGAGTCTTTAAACAAAATAAGTAACGAGTTCTACAAATGAATGAATGTCACGAGAGACAAGTATAAACAACTACTGTATTTAAACGAAATTCAGCTAGTCAGTACGAATAAATAACACATTAATAAGTTTACACATATAAATTACACATGTCTTACACAATCCAGCCTGGTGAATGTTATCTTATGGCAAAAAACTCTGAATACAATTAAAACCAGACACAATATCGTACATATATTCTGATAACTTTAAATATAAGGGTAGAAAAATCTTACCCCAAATCATTTGTTTCAAAATAACTAACTTGGATAGAGCATAATCCCACACCACTTCATATATTTAATGGGGAAAATGCACAAACATCCTCGAAGAGAAAATTATTTTTTTAAAATAACTGACATACTACAAATTTCCGTAAATACAGCACACTTTTTAAGACAAATGGTATTTTCGTCTACCGAACACAGAAATCAATTACTTATCACACACACTATATCGATCCGAAAAGGCAAATAAGTTAACACACACAAATTTATATTTTCCCATAAAATACTTTTATACTAAAACGCATACATTATAAAACGTTAATCGCAGCTATCACTAGAGATGGTCGTCGGTCCATAATAGAGGTAACCCGCGATCGTAAGCTCTAGGGCTGCCAACTGCCTACCCTCCCAATGAAGACCAGAGAGAGAGAGAGAGAGCTGCACACATCAGTCTCCTCCAAGCTTCCAGCACGAACTGAAGGAAGGCATAGAGTTGAGAGCTGAGGTCACGTCGCTCCAGAGCTCCCTACACCTTCTCCCTCCCTACCTTCCCATTCCTCGCCAGACTGCTACCCTGGGATGCCTGCGATTGTCAATTTTTTTAGCACTAATGTAAGATGGTGTTAACTGACTACTTGCGCTCAGATCGGGTCCCACTCGCCTGTAGGTGTCCCCTAACCTCCCACCCCTACCCTGCACCCCTCAGAACCAACCCGACTCCACGATAACACCCTCCACCCCTCCCCCTAAAACCATGTCAGCGAGGTCCTGGGGGTCATTCACCCATCAGCCGAAAATTGTCATTTTTTGCAACTGAGTCAAGATGTCGACAAATGTCAATTTGTGTGCAGATCAAGAGCTGCCTGATCGTAGCCACCCTACCCTGTACCCCTAGCCCTCAGAACCGGCCCGAGTCCAGGCTAGCGGCTATGCACCCCCGTCCTTCACCATGAGCCCAGAGCGAGCATTCTTCTGGCTGGAGAACTCCCGGTCCAAGCACCCCGCCCTCGTCGATTCAAGCTTACGTAAGAGACTGGTGTATTACCAGCGAATTGAAATTTTGCTACCAAACACCCGCAATAAAATTTTATATCCCTGAAATAAAGTTTCATTGATCCCCGAGATAATCCCCACATTTAACATTCCAAAAAATTTTATATAATAATCCAAGAAATGATATTTTAACCAATAAATGCTACCCTCTTTCCAGCAAACTTATTAAAGTATTTCCAGGTACCTAAATATATATATCGTATAAGAGATAATTTCAATCACTAAAATTTTAAACATTAAAAGAACATGTAACATTTCAGTTACCTAAGTTTCAACTATTACGATGGAAGACACAACACATTCATACATTATCAAACTTTTCAATGTGTTATTTTAATGTATGTGTATAGCCGAGAAAAAATACGTATTTGACATGTAGACTTGTCTACGACACTAAAATTTACTTATAAACAAAGTTTCAATTCAAAGGCTTCCCAATCGAGATTTTTAGATACACTATCTACCATAAAATGTGTATATACTCGAACTTATTTACCAAACTATTTTCCTAGAAAAAAAATTTGGACTAAATTTTAAATAAATAGCATGAGTGAAGGTTTAAATGACTTCTATCGGAGTTTGAATAAATCAATTTCCATGATATTTCAATACATTCAAGAAAAATTTAAAGGAAAATGGCTGCCATTTTGTAAACGTATAACCTATCTTTTAAGATAATACATTCCGATATCAACAAATTATTTAAATTGTAGAAAGATATCCGAGACAAATAACTTTATTCCATACAAGTAAGAAATAGACATAACGAATTATCCCACTAATTTTAGTGGGAAAAACGAAATATGTATAACATATGCACGTTTAAAACAGAAGGCCGTTAATACAATCACAGCTCAAAATGGTATACTCAACAGACTAATGTCCTCATTTAATCTAGACTGATGAAAATGGAGACATCACCAAATAAACTATTCTGTAAGTACTGCGGGAAATTTGCACTTTTCCCTACAATGTTCACAGGCGAGAGGAGCGAATGTTTGAACAATTCATCTCGTACACTTCTTAACTGCAAATACTGTTTCCATCAGTTCGTTGTTATGTGAAGATCTGTAAAAAAATCCTCCTGAGAAAATTAAAGCACCTTCTAAACTACATAATATCACAGGAGAGGGAAAAAATATAATTACAAGAAATGACATAGAATCTGATTGTTTGAAATGTACAATAACACGTGAATGTAACGGTTTTCGACATTAACTACCACAACCAGTTGCGAAGACCAGTGTAGTTGACGATACATCTAGTCTTTCTAAGCAAAGTAAATTATATATATATGATGAAACATCAAGCGAAGACAGTAGTGAGGATGTCAGTGATACTGTTGAAGACATTCATTCAATAAATGCTGTGAAGAAGGCAAAATGCATCAACAACGCTCGTTACATATTTCCCGAAGACCCGAATGAACTTGTAAATAAACTTAAATATTTATTGCAGTTAAAAAAACACTATGAATGTTACAGAATAAAAGAGATTGTTTACATTATAACAACACTTAGGGAATGTGATTACATCGAATGAAGTAATATCTGCAAACAACCGAGAAGTATGATTATATATTTAATAACCGAAAAAAAATAGTATTTCAAGTAAACACTGCGTGATAGGAATATGTTTCAATTTGAAATAATATGCCTTCCTCAAACCAATTTTGTCGTTAGAATTAGCTTGGAGTGTTTATTAGGTTTGTGGAATAAAAAAGCCTTACTTGAGTACTAAACAAATTTATTTGAGGAATAAAGAATGGTCTGTGGAATAAAAATGTCTTATATGAGTACTAAACAAACATATTTGAGAAATAAAGTATGTTTCGAGGAATGAAGTTTGAGGAATAAGCAACTGACAAACACCCTATAAAATATAACCAGTATTAAAATTTTTGGTATCTATATTTGTGAAGTGCCCTATACTTACTAGTGCTATGATTTTGGTAACCTCATATACTTGTACTTGATATTGTTCAATGTTTTGTGTTATTTGTATTTGTATACATTTTGAAACAATTGTCTAATATGTCCTATGTTTTGTAACTTTCTGTAGTTTCATAATTTTTCAATGAATTAATGTTTAAAAATGAAAATGTTTCTTAAAATTCATTTAACCTTCTCTTTATTAAGAGTAAACATTTTTTTAGTAAAAATTATATGTTTTCCCCAGAGACTTTTGAAAGGAAAGTAATTAAAACGTCGTAAGAGCGATATATATATATATATATATATAATAAGAGAGAGAGAGAGAGAGAGAGAGAGAGCGAGAGATTCCTAAATTTTCTATTAACAGTATGTTGCATTAACAAGAAAGTGTGTTGTAAAGAAAAATCAGTTAACAAACAAACTTATTATTTTGCCAAAAAATATTAATCATATAAAGATAAATGTTTTAATCTGACAAAAAAATTTATTTACTGGAAAAATTATAAATACACATAAAAGAGTTTGTTCTTTCGCCTGTCCCTGTAGAGTTATCAGATTAGGCAAGGAGGCTCTGTGTTCTAATCCTGGGTAAGGCATAGTGAATTCTAATATTTACTTTGTGGGTTCGATTCCCGGCTAAGACATGGTTGATATATACTGGGATCTAGTCTGTGTTATGTCATGAATTGATGTAATCTAGTTTCCCGTTTAAGGGTTTAAACATAATAGATGTTCATTGGTATTTTACAGTACTTTGGAACGTTACGACAGATTACACTACGTTTGTATTTTACGACACGTTATGTATTACTACAACATCCTTTCATGGAATAACGAATGTAACATGTAATTAATAAAATATAATTTTGTTTGTGAACATGGAAGAGTTAGTTCAAATGTGCGAAAAAGCTAGTTGAAAATGTATAACATTCTACTTGCAAATATCTCATATAGTGAAAAGTTTCTATTGGAATAATAGTTTATGTGAGTAATCATTAAATATTATCATAATTCAAACCCATTGCTTTAAAACAGAAGAAATACATGTTAAACTCAGCTATAAAGGCTAAATTACAGTATATCTAAGGAAAATTTGAAAAAATTGCAAAAAATTAATTTAATGCATTTAAGTTGCTTGAAAACGTGTTAAGATGGGTTAAAGATGTATTATTCCTCTATTTGATAGCAATTTCAGGCGAAAGCATTTTTTAAATTTTTGCAATAAGGGAGAGTTGTGGGCTATAAAAAGCACCTCCGACCCCAGCTCCGCATATGCTGATGCGCCAGCTCTGGGACCTGATGCGATGGGGCTTTGCCATGAATGAATTTCACGCTTCCAGTCCTACCACCTACTAGGGAATTCGCCCACATTCTCGGGAATTCAATCGGCCGCCCACTCGCCTCTTGCTTGACTCTGTGGAGCTCTTCCACGACAGTCAAGGGACCCATCCCCTGTCGATGCCTAGCCTCTGCCACGAAACTGAAAGCAACCCTCCTCGCCTTCCAGAGAAGTTAGCAGTGGAGCTTGCTCGACCACTTGCTAGGCTGCAGAACTAGGATGCCATGGAGTTTCAGAGAGGATCGCGAGCTCCCAGCCAGTCGGCCACCTGCTGCAACGCTTTTCTGGTATAACGGGGTAGCGCTCAGCTCGACTGACCTCGGTTCATGTCTCCTTCATCAATAAACATCTTCGCTACAAGAGTGTAAGTAAGTGATTAATTTTAAATAATATATAGGTTTTCGGTATTTCGTTTAAAGTTTGTCGCATTTTCTTTAAAATGTGAAAAAATTTACGAATCACGTTAAACTTTTAACAGAATTGTTATACCTGAATGATTTTTCTTTAAAATCAAATAAAATCGTTTCAAACATCAGAATATTTGTTAAGTATTTTTTTTTTTTTTTTTAAGATTTTGAGAGTGTTTAGTGAAGTTTAAGGGTGGATGTTTAAGGAGGGCTTTTTGGCTATAATTAGGTGAGAGTATGAGCATATGACTGCGAGTATGAGTGTGGGGGAAAAGTTATGTAAATTTAATTTCAGATGTAATTTTCTCATGTAGTTTTGAATTTATTTAACAGAGTTGAGAGGAGAGGTATACTGCCTGTAGTATCATCTTGAACTAAATGGAATAGGGTCGTGTCAATAGCATGCATCTACAGCCTCTCATTGCTGCTTAAATATTCTCAAAAATATCTGAAAAAGCATACATGATAAGGATGTAAAATAAATATATTCGTAACATTTCTGCTAGTTATGTGTATCGACATATGAATACTCAACACTCATTCACTTACCTATTTCGTTACGTTATTTTTCTGGTAGTTCTAAAAATTTGGACAAAACACCTTTATCACATTCACCCACGCTGTTTTCGTCTTTATCTTATCGTGGATCAATTCTTCAAATATGCCCCACATAGCAGGATTCTATTTCACTTCTTCAACAAATTGTTCGATATCAGTGTCGTCCATCATTTATGTTGCGCACAAGCAGACTGGCGATAAAATGTCGCTCGTGTGCACTGTTCCATTTTCTAGTAGGGACTGCGCATCGCCAGAGCGGTGTATTGCAGTGGCGTCACCGCGACGGATTGGCGGGGCCGGGCGGCTGCAATCGTATCGGTGGTGTGTCGCAGCGGCACACTAGCGACACCGCAGCGGCACGCTAACGACACTGCAGCGGCAACGACACTCGTGTGCAGGCAACCAGTCCAGTCTGTGTTTAGATAAATCGCTTGACAATGCCGCCACTGCACCTCTGCGACAATTGTTGTTCATGTGCATTAGGCCGTAAGCTTATCGTTTACAACTGAAGGCCGTTCACTTTAAAGTGAGCACTTTTGAAATCATTCTTGAAAAAATGTCACTGTTCCTACCTGCATATATTATAAAGGGCTAAATGAGTGCCATGGGCCCAGTAAATCTGTTAACGATGGGTGAGAAACAGTTCCAGTTGTTCATGTGCATTAGGCCGTAACCTTATCGTTTACAACTGAAGGCCGTTCACTTTAAAGTGAGCACTTTTGAAATCATTCTTGAAAAAATGTCACTGTTCCTACCTGCATATATTATAAAGGGCTAAATGAGTGCCATGGGCCCAGTAAACCTGTTAACAATGGGTGAGAAACAGTTCCATATCTTAACATCGAATAAAAAGTGTTAGGTAACCATTTGTGATATATTAAATTATTTCTTTTGGTTTCTGTATTTTATAATGCACCAAAGTGTATAAACGAGCAGATCTGTAAAATATATACTTTTCTATTAATTTCAAAATTTCACTTGACCGACGCATGAATAAAGTGATGAAGCCCATATGACAAAGTTAATTGTGCATAAGGCGGGAGAACACACAACGTACATGCAAGTAGATCTGAGGCAGGGCTGTTAAAAGTGCTCATTTTACCGTGAACAGCCTTTAAGCCACGAAACACAAGTGCAACCACCTTCAGACATATAGTACGATGATTCATAGCAGTCGTGATGCCTGCTGAAGGACATTGACCACCTGTAAGGGTGCTACAGGTGCTATAATTTTCCGCTTTAGGCAATCTAATAACATGAGCATCGCTATCCCAGCATAGTAAAGTTTACGATATTCTGATAGGCAAGTGTTCACAACACTTAGTGCCGTTGTAGCTTACACCCTGTTTGTTATTCCCACGGTGAAAATCGACTCCTGATGGAAGACAAAGTGAATGAGACTCCAGACCCTGGTTGTTCGACTTCCCCACCTGCCAAAGAATTAAGGTTGTAGCCTGGTTTGATGGCAAAATTGCCTTTAAAATAACTAACATGTATTTCCCTTTGCCAAATTCTCACTATTTCCAGACCAGGCAACAGCCTTTACAGTCCTGACCTGAGAATATTCTCGACTTTTTGGCTCGAGGTTGACATGCTGTAACTCCCTGGCGCTTCTATTCACCACTATATTACCCAGTTTTGGGTGGAGTTCCAGCAACTTGCCGCACAGAGGAACTTACCAACTATTTATGTCGCGAATGTCACTAAATTAGCGTCGATTGTTAAGGACACACGTCTGGAAGCCTCCAAACAGCGTGCAGAAACTTAGTCGTATATTTGTATGTAAATTAATAACGGATGCTTGTGATTGAGCGTTGTCTGTCTAGGAATAAAGTTTAGGATATTTTTTACTTCAGAATGCCAGTTTAATTTTTCCATTTTCGTATGTACCACGTACAGAAAAAAATGACAATGTTCTTTTCGTGATTTCTTCACACTTTTTGAATAAAACCTTTAAGAATGTCTGCGTGTACGAAGTGTTCAGTTATTTTCAAAATATGTTATGTATAACAAACATTAGTAGTATGGATATGGGGTAGTTGGCACAATGTATTTTTAATGGACACAAGGCGGCTGTCGGCTGTGGATCGGTGTATTGAGGGGCCATCTTAGAATTTCCCATTTTCTCAAAAAAATTGCCAGTTATTCCCTCAAAATCGACCATTTTCTACTCAAAATTTCCCATTTTCCCTCATAATGTTTCTTTCTCCTTAAAAAAATTCTCCCATTTCGAAAAATTTGTGAAAAAAGTGCTTTCTCCTCGATGTGGCTGAGATGCCAGAAACGCAGCCACATAATGAGGAGTTCATATATTAAAATTTAATGTAAAATTTATCTTTTTAATTTAAGTATATATATATAAAAAAAAATGCATAAGTATTTAGTGTTACACATCACCGAAATCGTCTTTTCAAGGCGCATACGAGAGTGATGTCATACCACCATTCTGTCTTGTTATTATCTCGCTTCCTCTTTTCCTTCCTTCTTAAAAATTCAGCTATAATTTGTTTATGCTTTCGTTCCACCGCCATTTTGCTTAATTTCGTTTGTAATTTTGTGTCCCACCGCCATATTGTTATTTCGTTTGTCATTTGTTTTAGAGTTTGTCTCTCAAGTTAATTCGATGCCATCTTGGTTCTAGAGTAGGGGTGTGGGTGCTGCTCTCGTTCGACTGCCATCTTTGTTTGCATCGGTTGCTGCTAGGAGGGCTCTCATTCGATTAGTCCATACACTGATTACTCACTTTCATTCAACTACCATATTAGTTATAGAGTTGGCCGCTAAGGGCACTAATTTTTTAGAGCATAAAACACTACTTGGAATAGTGCGGGATTGAACTGCCAGTCCTTGGGTCGCCAGACTAACACCTCAGACCACTTGGCTATCGTGGCATGGTCTACGACAAGAGTTTATATGAATAATATAGGTTGTGCATATGTCTCTCATTAAATATATTTATTTTTAAGTTTTACTATTTAAGTATTTTATTTTGTATTACTTATAATTTTTAAGTATTTTATTTGCATAAAATATTTTTTGACTATCCCAGCAATATATTTTAACCTTCATATAATGTTTAAGTGTTTTATTTACATATAATAATGTTTTAAATATCCCATCAATAAGTAAATTTTTTTTATAATTATAGTATTTATTTTAGGTTTTACATTTTATGTACTTATTTATTATTCAGATTTAACATATGTAATTTTAAGTAATTTTTCGGTACGTTCTTTAATATTGAGATGTTTAACTTGTTTAATATATTAGTATTTTTTACTATAGTCATGATTACTGTTTCTGATTTTTTTATCATAAACATTATTATTTATTAAGTTCATTTTAAGTATTTTATTTACATACAGGGAATCATTTCTCGTCTTTAATCGATATCGACCTCACTTAACCTAACCTAAATAATTATATATAATACTCTATGATGTCTCCCTCTCATTGCATCTCTTTTTCTTTTTCCTTTATTTTGTTTTCGCTTTCATTCAATTTTTTCATTCTCTCTCCATCGCTTTCTCTCTTGTCTCTCACATTCGTTTGGCACTACCATTTATATAGTTCATTTATCTAAAATCCAAAATGCATTTTTAATATAAAATAGGTTAAAAAATTTTGAATTAGTAAATTTCACACTTTGCCATGAGAGTTGCTAACATTTTAAAAAAGAAGGAAAAATGATCAAATAGTGTCAGGATACGAACACAATACCGTTCGGTTAGCAATCGGGTGCATCGATCACTCAGCCACCGAGCTCATGCCGAAATGAGTGCTAAAAATATGTACATATATAAGAGTCTAAACTAAGATGCTGCATTCCCCTGGAAAAATTTAATTAATATGCATGTATATATATATTAATTTTAATCAGTGGATATATCACTTATGAATACTAATATTTTTGAATGATTTTAGCATAATTTATTTAAAAGTAATTCATGGATTCTTATAAAACATCACGTTATTTTTTCAGTCAGGGTCTGAATAGAAATTGCATTATGTATGTGCAATATGTTTTAATCTCTAATATACATCATTGATTCATTTCATAAGAAATTTGCACTTTTTGACAGTTATTCCTTTCATTTTACACATATCTTCTGATTTCATCTTCATACATTTGATTATGACTCAGAAAGTTAATTTCAAATTTTGGAGCTTATAATGTTGAAGTTTAAAAAATAAATAAAAATACTTTGGGAGACAAACCTTCTTTTAGGCTTTGTTCACCGGGTTATCCTGGAGATCAGGCAAATCTTTGTGAGATGAATCATTATGTAAATTGGAATAGAAAACGTAATATATCTTATGACATAACATTAAGGGATAGACAAACCCTTGAAATCTAAAAATTAAGACAAATAATTCAGGAAATTCAGAAACTATGTGAGATCAGACAACACATGTGTGAATAGTGATAATACTGATATGATATCATACATTTGTAGCCATTTAGCTGTTGAGAAAATCGTCTGGCACTACAGGGTTCCATGTTATTAACCAACACAAGTGTGGGATTATCGATTGTATTGAAGTAATATAATTTCCGAGAACAGACGCAAGTATGGGTGGCGTAAATTGCCCGCCAGGTATGCAGCCTGAACGTCAGGTGTCAGGTGGGTCGCCCCACATGCACGAGACAGATGCAAATATGGTTAAAGTATGTTGACTGCAAGATATGTAGCCTGAGGTGTCAGGTGTCAGGTGGGACGTACTACCTGTACTACGAGACAGATGGTATGGGTGGCGTATGTTGCATGCCAGGTATGTAGCCTGAGATTTCATGTGTCAGGTGGGTTGTTCCATAAGCACTACGAGACAGATACAAGTATGGGTGGCGTATGTTGCCTGCCTGTTATGTAACCTGAGGTTTCAGGTGTCAGGAGGGTTGTACCACAAGTACTACGAGGAAAATGCAAGTATGGGGGGTGCATGTTGCCTGCGAGGTATATAGCCTGAGGTGTCAGGTGTCAGGTGGGACGTACTACCTGCACTACGAGACAGATGCAAATATTGGCGGCGTATGTAGCCTGAGCTTTCAGGTGTCAAGTGGGTTTTACCACAAGCACTACGAGAAAGATGCAAGTATGGGGGCGTATGTTGCCTGCGAGGTATGTAGCCTGAGGTAACAGGTGTCAGGTTGGTCGTACCACCTGCACTACGAGATAGTGCACGCGCATCTATGAGCTAGCACAGCTGACATGAGCAGTACACGGTCTGCACACTTTACCTCATGGAAATTTATTATTCTGGAATCATTTATGTGTAGTGTTTACTTACTTGGAATAATGGATTTATACTATCCGTTCTTAAGTACGTAAGAATATACGCCATGAATTAGTTCGTAACCTGATGTAAAGAACCGAATATAGAAAAATATGGCGTTGTGGCTAGACATAAGGTAGCCACTTCGAATATGGCAGAGCGAATGCGCAGAATATAATGGATGTCGTTTTGAAGTACCGGCAAAATGTTTTACTGTGGATTACATGAATAATGTCGCTACCAACTAAATATTTCGTGGCAGCCAATAAACGTTATTTAAATAAACAAATATGTTAGTGAGTACTAAATAACTTTAGTACTAGCCAATCTATGTGTCACTGGGTACCAAAATCTCTTTTTTACCATCAACAAAATGTCACCTTGGAAAGGATTAACCAGACAGTTTTGTTGCCACTAACCTATATTATTTTTCAACCTACACTGCAAGTATTTCATATACCGGTATCAAAAATATTCACATGGCATAGTGGTATCCCAAGAAAATATATCGCAAATATCGGCTATACTGATATCAAAAATGTCGACACTGCAAAAATGGGCCCTATTGACATTTAGAATATCGAAATCGCAAAATATTCGTACTGACATTTCAACGATTGAAATTAGAATAGTTGTATAGGTTTATCGCCAGATTACAACAACCACTAAGATTCAAATTGCTACAATATTATTGCTATTGAAGTTTTTAATTTTTCTAATATTTTAAGGTAATGACGATACTGGAACATAGCAGTATTCCTAATATCGGATACCTTCAATATTAATATCTACCCAAATCTCTTCACTCATTTACTCACTCAAATATTAAGTATAGCTAATATTTAGATAAGCGATATATGCTTGTGTCCTGTTGAACCGTCTCGCCACTGCACTATTTCAAATATCTTTTTCGTGAATGGTATATCGCTAAGGGCGCCCTCCATTAGCAGGTATTATTGGGAGGGAGGTTCGACAGCTGACACGCCTTGGCAGAGGGAAGAGTGAGGAACAGCTATGTGGTGGCGCCCCGCGAGGAGCGTCCAAAACTGTTAATAACGGCAGGAATCGCCTGTTCCTTAGGGTGAAGAGGAGAGAGGATTGCCGCCTCCAGGAGCGTTGATTACCGCCCCGAGGAGATGGAGTGTGTCGCTGCCTGCTGCCTGCTCGTGTTCCAGGCGGAGGAGGGGCGGCCTAGTCTGCCTTACTTCACATCCGCGACGGTGGCGGCCCTAATAAGACCCGCCAACCTTCTTAACCAGCGCCGAGATACAGGGCGGTGAGGTGTTGCGAGGCTGTAATAAAAACTGATTCTCGCCCTTCCTTATCACTCTCCATTCCCCTTCTCACACATAGCCACTTCTACTATTCCGAAAACTACAATAACAATAATATATCGGCTCTTAAGTCTACGTACTTAAATGTAAAGTGTGGTTCAAATACCTTTAGATTGAAGTACAGCAACCACCTTCGGAGCACTGCACCCGACTATACAGCGTGAAGAACTCATTAAAAAAAGTAGTACAGACATATTAAAAGAGTCAGAAAAGTACGATTTATGCTGTATATTATAGAAAAATGTATATATTTTGCAAAAATTTAAAATATTTGATTATAATCTATTTTTTAAATGTAAAAAAATAATCTATTAAAATGTTTTGTATTTTATACCAAATTTAGGCATATTTTCATTCTGCATGCTTCAGAAAGCAGAACTTTCTAGAAAATCTTGGTCGTGTAATATTGTCATATTATTTACTATGATTACATGTAAAAAAATTGCAATAATAAAGTAGGAAATAATTTTTATAATAGATTTTATGTGGGTCCATTTGTCACAAACATTTATGCATTAAGCTGACGTAAATAAAGTTAATTATAAAATTGATATAATACAATAATACCATTATTTTATTACGCATGATCACAGTAAATATTATGACCATCGTTCTTGAAGAATCTTTTCTTGTAACATCTGCTTTCCGAAACATCCAAAACGGAAATGCGCTTCAATTTTGTTAAAAATGCGTACATTACCAATTGATTAATTTTTTTCGTTTAAAAAGAATATTGTAATAAATATTTCATAATGTTGCAAAATATATACATTCTTCTATCATATACAGTATAAGTCACACTTTCCTGACAATTTTTGTGGTGTCTGTACTAAGTCTATGAGTTCTTCACATTGTGCAGTCAGGTGCAGTGCTCCATAAGCAGTTGCTTTACTTCAACCTTAAGTAATGCCAACAAGGGCATGTGGATCATTAATTTCATGCCACAAAACTTTAATAACATCTCAAGGTTTATACAGTTAGCGACTAAAACCAGTTACTTTGCGTTTTACTTAAATTAAATTACGAACTAACGTAGTAATATCATAATGACTTTTATAATAGGTATACGCTATAGTTTGATGGATACATCTCTAATGTAGTTTTAGCAGTGGCGTGTAATGAGTGTTTTTTTTTTTACAGAGTAAGCAGTATAATAGCCTCATATATTTGAGTGTTTTTGATTACATTTTATAGTGCCGGTCTGTGGTTCCATATTCAATTTCTACTAACAAACGCAAGTTCCAACATTGTTTACCCTCCACATGTATTCAACGTTTTATAATACCTGACAGGTATAAAAATGGAAACAAAATTAATGTGACAGTAATTAAACTGAAAATTATTAAGAGAGCATATTACAAATTATAAGAAAACTCCCGTTTTCCCCGAACACTTTCATGCATTTCCAAGGGAAATGAGGATTGGAGGACGCAAACGGAACGACTGCTTACCCTGCCGAAGGAACGCGGCAGAGTAACTCGCTTGCGAGTTCGATTCATCGTTATTCGCTCCCGTTTGTGGAAATAAATACTAGATAGCAGCACTATGCGTGTACAGTACGGGAGTTATGAAAATTCTGTTTCTCGAATCGGAAACGGGAAACTCAGATTTAAATGTTTTTGAATTTAAAGTTAAGGAAAGATAGAATTATAAAAGGCAAACATTTCCAGTATGTATAGGGTAAGAATTGCCTACCCTGCGTCTATGGAATAAACGCTACTGAGTCATAGGTTCCATAAGTTTTTGTACGTTCCACGCAGACCTTCGATATTTGGACCAGCACGAGGCAATGTAACGTCATTATCGGTATTCGTAATAGCAATTTGAAACATTAACGAGGCTGCAGTAGTCTTCACTTCTCTACAAGTTTGCCGAGGTTCGTGCGGTATTCCTGATCGTGTGTCACCTGACACGCTTTGCACCGACAAGACGCTACAAAGCACGAAGGCGGCACTGGAACCGTGTGTCTGGACTGACGAGCCACCGCGAAGATATGCCCACTCTATGACTATAGGCTGTTCACCGTGAAGTGAGCACTTTTGAGGCCCTAGTTACTTTTTCTTTGCAGCCATATTTAATGCTTTAACCACCTTTGTATATAGATATTGCCATGTAAATAACAAACACACTGTGTATATTCCACCGCACTTGGAAGTTAATGTCTACGGCTAAAATAAAAAGTATTTATTGACAATTATTCAAAATGAGAGGGCTTACAAAATTGCTCACTTCATCATGAATAGCCTATACCAGGTGGAAATGTGCTCACTTTCTGGACTCTCTACTAGGCCAGGGAGGAGAGTTCCGATATCACTCAAGGGCACTGCTGAGACGGCTCCTTAATACAGGCTTTGAACGATTCCTTCCTCATTCCAAAATATATCGTGTTACACGACCATGGACAATTTTAACAACGCTGCCCTCATACCAATATATTTTTTTGCAATCTCATTTAATCACTCTTTGCAACACTAAGTTATAGTCCAAACATATAGTGTTGCATTCCATTACTAAAATTTTTCATTTAATGTTTTGATAATAACATCATCCATTCTAATTTATTTATTTACCAACAATTTTGTCTAGTAAGGAGTTGAAAATTACTTATGATCTCTTTTAAATTTTTACTTTAATAATTTAATACACTAAATTGCAATTTTAATCTTAAATTTTTCACTTTTGTTAATACGTAATGTTGCGAAAATTAAAACGAAGTATAAGGATAAAGTTGATCAATGTTTTCAGTAACGTCGAGCCGACCTCCCGTAGCGTGGTTGGCTAGTGCTCCGTCGGTCTGGGGTGTCTGAGGTTCTAGGTTCAATCCCAGGTAAGGCATGGGTATTAGTTTAAGATAGGTTATAAGTTATTAAGACGTCCCCTGATAATCCTTCAGTCATAACACCAGGGGACGTTTATAAACCCTATACCATACAAAACAGTAATATAAAAACATCCAGGAATTAACTATATAAGTATATCAGAAACATGAAGCCAGGTTAGTGACACATTAATTACCTTGTAACGTGTGTAGAGTGCTTAAACAGTTTTTTTATTATTCAAGCATATTATCATTTCTTTACTCACTAACTCTACTGTACTTTCACGGTTGAGCCAATGTGCTGAACACCGTCCTAAATATATGTTTCCAGCAGAATTTGAGACATGTTTTCTTTAAAATTGAATTTGGTTACTATTTCAAACTATTCTGTCTTAAAATAGGGAAATATTTTGCACAAAACAAATATACTTAAAACAAAAATTTATGATATTACTAACAAACTTAACATACATAATTAGTTAAATTATTAATTGTTCATTTTTTTGAGATGGGAATTAAATTGTTAGCTTGTATTTCACATTTCATATTAACTAAGGTCTGAAAATTTTAAGAATTTATATTGCGAAAATATATCACAAATAATGTTTCACTTAACATATCATGCCGCTGCAAGTGTGAACTGCCTATAAAATAAACAGTAATTTTTATGTAATATAATCATGAACTTCATGAGTAGCTATGAATTTCCATACATTGTTAAACATATCGCCACGCAATATAATGTATTTCGGGTTGTGCTTCTTAACAGTATACACTGCAGAGTACGACATTAGGATACATAGTACTGTAGCTATGGCGTTGATACAAACATCGAAAATACTGTGTAGGGTCGTCTAACATAATCACGGGAAGGGTTATAGACAAACGTTGCTGCATTCTAACACAAGTAGCAATAAAAGTTAATACAATGAATGAACAAATTAACTATGCTAACCATTATTAAGTAATTTGTGTGGAGGATAAGAGCACACCATTGCATCCATTGGTGTGACAATACTATGTAAATCGTCAGTTCAACAGACTGCCTTCAAACCATTAGCGAGACGTTAAATGAAGCGGCATCCAGTTGACAGGACGTGATAGATGGCTCTGAGCAAGTACGGCTGTGAGTGACATGAGGAGGAGACGTGGGATAATGCAAAAACAAAAGGCATGGGAGTACCTTGAAGAACAACAATGCTGCCACAAGCAATGGGGGTGGTGCATTTGACCGACGCTGTCAAAGATTTCCGAAAAAAAAAAAACCATGAACAGACAGAAATGTTCTTCCTTAATGACAAAACGGAATCTCTCCGTATTTCCAACGTTTTGATTTCACAAAAGAAAAACTCCGAGGCTACACGAAGAGTCCTTTGGCACCGTAACTAAAAAATAATCACATCTGCATCCCCTACGAAAAACATGTAAATTAAACCTATTATTTCAGACATGAACAAAAAGTTAATTTAATATCTAATGAGCCTATTTTCTCCTACTCGGGTGCAAATTGGCTATTCACGGTAAAGTGAGCACTTTTTAAGAGCCTGCTAAAACTTTCCTTTCAATTTATTTATAACTTCCCGTCACTTTTTAATACAAACGGTACAACATTACTAATAAACACAGTGTATACATTTCACTATTCTGAAAAAGTTATCGTCTGAGGCTGCAATAAGTTATATTTATTAGGGGTTAATGCATTTTGAAAGGGCCTTAAAAAGTGCTCACTTCACCGTGAATGATCTATAACATGAAACCAACAGTATATGGAGGTAGGATTCGGAGTATTTACATCAGTTGAATGAGCGACCCACTTTTGGCCTACAATATGCAAGAGTGGCACAAGAGCCATTTGATTAACCTATTTGGGGGTCACAGAGGCGGGGATACTAATTGCATGCACCCTTTTGGAGGGGAGGACACAACGAGTGGGCACCCCTCCATCCCTCCCCTCCTCCGTCTCCCAGTGCTGTGATTGGCTAACCCCTTCCCCCTCCATATCCACCATCGAATCCTTTACTATTCTTCCCCTACCAGTTGTGCTGAGATTGGTTGTTGGTTGAGGGCGGGGTTACCCATCTTTTCCCCCTTTCCCCTCCTTCCCCTTCGAGTCGTGCTGAGATTAGCAGTTGGTAGTAGCAGCAAGAAAAGCAAAAGTGATATTTTGTGATGTTTCATATTCACTCTTCGGTGTCTCGCGAGCAATTGAGCTCTGACAATGGGATGTAGAAGGGTAGTGAAAGAGAGGGGGGTTTGCTGCAGCAGTGGTGTTGTCCCTTCGGATGTAGATAAGCGATTGAAGTAAGTTGCATTGGGAGGGGATGTGTTGAGTATATGCGTGGGTGCGGGATAAGGGGGAGTGTGGTCATGAGACATAGATAATTGTTTCGAGACCTGTTCAAGGTAATTAAAAAAATATTTTTTTTGAGTAAGAGATTAGGAAAAATCTAGGGTTGGAGCAGGAGAGTGAGGAGTCGATCCGCAGCTTGATACTGATTGGGGGTAATTAAATGTTTAAATAACCTAATAAATTAATTGCACCATAAGTAACTAGCAATTTGCAATTAAGTATGCATACCGAGAGTAGCTACATAATTAACCTACATATACTATTAACACACTAAGTATGTGTAACATGAGTAAATACCAATCAAACAATTGTAATATCACCGATACTAATTACACAGTAAGTATGTGTACCGAAACCCGAATTGCATGTCCTCTCGCCACCACTGCCCTCTCGCGACTGCACTAACACCATATTAATCATTAATATATAAACACGACCTGAAATGTGCTCTGCAGTGCTCCACCAGCAGCCCACGCGTCACCGGCCAAGCAAATTCCCTAATTGCCATCTACCCAAGACATCAAATACTTTAACTTTACAGCTCTAATTCAGAAGTATGTATATACATATGCGTGTGTGTATTAATAATAAAAGCACGTTAGGTCAAAAATTATTGTGGGTTACCACAATATCTTTCTGCGCAGACTCTGCTGGTGTATCTCAGATGCCAGGGCTTTTGATATTTTTTGGCAGTGTGCATTAATTTGCATTATTCGTATTGCATATATTTTTTGAAATTTGTATACTTCTTACATTGGTTTATGTGTTTCTTTTCGAATTATCTACAACATGAGTCTTCGAAATGATTCATCTATGGATTGCAATGCGAGGGCTTAATGGCGTTCCTGCGCGACTCAGGCATCACGATGGACGACGGCCTTATGTTGCCGAATTGAGGAAAATTGCTGTGTGCAGCTTACGTGACCACAAAGGCATTTCGACACCCTCGTTCTCCAAGCAACTTGTGGCGAGGCTGAGTGGATGTAAGACTTATCCATCACTAAATGTCTATACAAGTTTTTGGATAATGTGTCGCCTTCGGTATCATTAGATCTGGTCCAGATTTTGTATCTTTTTGTCAGAGTCAGTAAGTTACTATGGTTTAAGCTATGTTCGGAGGTAGACTTGCTTAGGGCTTTGAACATAAAGGTCGAGGGTTTGATCCTCCAACTACTACAGGAGGAACTGTCCTCCTTGTTGGGTGGTACTTTCTCTGGTTTTAAACAGTGCGTGTTACGGGCACTTTTCCCACAGGGCGTGAAGCGGTGTGTTGAATTGGAAATAGTTAATTGTTCGCAACAGGAGGACAAGCATTTGTGCAATTTTATTCAGGCTATCCAAAATTTTCATGAAGCTCTGTGTTTATCGCTTTCAGAAGTGGAACTAACATGCGTAATTGTGGATAATTTGTCTTCTACAGTTAAGGCTAATTTTTTACTGCTAACTGCTCCGAAAGATTTCGCTTAGTTGTGAGCTTTCACCATTGGAGTGCAAAGTTATATTTCCATTTTAGCTAGTAAAATTTCTCTCATTTCCGTGTCTGAGTTTGTGCTCCGCTCTGAGGTTTTGGCAGGAGTGTCAGATCATGCATCACCTGCTCGAGTGGTTAGGCAATTTAGGGCCTTACACAAACTGATCATGTCGTGACTAACTATCAAAACAGTAGGCACAGCTATGAAAAACAGCATGTTTTTGTAGCAGCGAAACTGGACATGTCCGTTGCTTCTATCAATGTGCTTCACAGTCGGGAAACAATGTGTAACTGGTCGACAGCATGGGGCTGCCAGTTCTTTATCCAGTAATCTCTTCCACACCAAATAAAAAAATGTATGTTTACCGTTATGTGGGGTGGTAGAAATTTTCCAGCCCTAATTGATACAGTTGCGACCCACAGTGTTATAAGAGATAGTTTATTGTTTCGTCTCCTAGAACTGAAAATAGTTTCTGCATGTTGTGTCAACACTATTCCGGAAATGTGTCTTTGTGTTGCCAATGGCTAAATATTAAAATTTGGTAGTGTCATTGATTTCCATTTCAAAATAGGCAAATTCTCATGGACATTTTGGTTCTAGGTGTATCCCAATCTTACCCAAGACTTGATTTTGAGTCTCGATTTTCTTGGGAAAGTAGGGCCTCTGTGAATTTAGATTTTCATTATCTTTCATGTGGGTTTGTCCCGAATATCCATATAGGGCTTCAGTTGGAGAATTCCTTTGCCTCCGTGTCTTCTGAGGAGTTAGGTAAACATAATAAGGCTGATTTTTTGTGTGTGTTGGAACAATTATGGCTAGTATTCTGCTATGTAATTATGCCGAAGATGGGCAAATGTGATATCCTCCCTTACAAAATCACTCTTACCGACGAGGTTCCCATCCGCGGGAGCCATTTTAAATGCCCACCACCTAAGTTGAATGCCTTCTGTAAAATTATCTATAGATTGCTGAAGGATGTGGTTATTGCCCCTTGTAAATATTATTATTGATCTTTTGGATTTCTCATGAGAAAGAGGGACAGTGACAAGTACCATCTTGTGGTCAAAATATCACTTGTGAATAAGAAGTTCCAGAAGGATCCTTTTCTGCTTCGTACCATTGATTCTGCTGTGCAACACCTGGTGAAGGCTAGGAATTCTCAGTTCTTGGCTTAAAGCATAGCTTCCATCAATGTTTGCTTGACACCTCCTGTAGAAAATATACTACCTTCAGCACTCTCTGGAGTCAGTTTGAATACACAACGATACCCATGGGTTAGAATATCGGGAGTCAAGCCCTTTCCCACGTACTGGACCACATGTGGTCGTATTTCAAGTGCAAATTCTTATTTAATTACATCGATGACATTATTGTCTACAGTGATGATTTGGAATCATACCTAGAACATCTTAGGCAGGTCTTAACCCATATGAGATAGGTTGTGCTTACAGTGAACACGAGAAAGGTCACGCAGGGTTAAAAAGACAGTTAAATTTCTTGGACTCATACTCAGTGAAGGAAATCTTATCGTTGGCCCCCAACCATCTTGCTCCTGTACTATGTTTCCCGTGCCCTAAGAACCTTGAAGGGGTTCAAAAAATCCTGTGATTTATGGGATATTAGTCAAGATACATTGGTCACCATTCCAAGTTGGCTGTCCCCCTGAACAAGTTGAAAAAAAGGACGTGGAATTTAGTTGGAGTCAAGAATAAAAAGTTGCCTCGGTTGTGCTGAAAAATGTTTTGTCGTATCCTCCTGTCCTACATCTACGTAGTTTTTCTAAGAGTTTTGTGGTGAACGGGATGCTTCTTCCCTGGCATTGGGCGCAGTGGTGAGTCAGCACACTGACAGGGGCTTGGCACCAGTAGCCTTTGCTATTCGTAGTCTGTCTGAAGCCGAATGTCAGCTGTACACTTATGAGAAGGAGACACTGGCATATATTTTCGTATTAGAAAAGTTCGCCTCCTATGTCGAGCATGAGGAGTACGATTTATATACTGACATACAGGTGATTAGTTGGGTGCTAAATTATCTGCAACACCTGGGAAAGTTGGGTAGATGGGTCTTGAGGTTATCCCGATTTCGTTTCAAGGTTCAACATGTTCGTGGTTCCGACAATGTAGTGGCTGATGCGTTATCGCGCATGTTCGACCCAGAGGAATTCAAGGTGTCGCAAGGGGAAAATCCTGTTGTCAGTAAATTTGATTCAGGGGTTTCCTGGTTTCTTTGTCCTGCTTAAGGAGGTCCAATCTCGCAATCCGTGTTGTGTTAAGGTCATGTGTGACTTAAGGATAAGTGTCAACCTTCCCTATTTGGTAGAAAATGGAGTTCTGTATTTCACGGGAAAATGCAGTCCTGATCGCAAGGTTCTTGTTCCCACAGCCCTGTGCTCCATGATGATCTCCTATTTCCACGATTCTGTGTACTTGATTTTTCTAGACACCTTTACGAAACTTGTTGCTCTGTTACATTGGCCTAACATGAAAGCCACCATCTGTTAAGGTTCTCAGTAAGCAGGTGTGGAAGATCTTTAGTGCACCCGCTGAAATTCTCATGGACAATGCAAGATATTTTACCTACACTGTCTTTCGGGACATGTGTTTTAAGTAGGTGGCCAAACATTTCACCTTCAGCCCTTAATTGTCGAAAGGAAACCAGGTGGAAATGCTTAACAAAAACCTCAAGGCCTACCTCACGACTTTTCATAATCGTGAACACACCACTCCAGGACTTAGAGTTGGTGAATGTAGGTTTTAATAGTTCGCCCCATGGTTCCACCGGTGCTTCTCCTGCCTTACCTTTCCTTGGGCGTTCCCTTTGCCATCCATTACTTAACTTTTTCATTTGCTCCCTTTCCCTCCCCTCCCAGGGATACTGAGCATGACAAGTATTTTGGCGATGTTTATCGCCGTTTGGGCGAGGCCAACGAAGCTATTAATTCCCCTTTGATCAATCGAGATCCCCTGCGAAATTTTCAGTCGTCGAAACCATACGTTGCCGGAACTTTACCCTCGCAGACCTCTCAAATTATATTGGTGGTAAATTCATACCGAGATTTGTGGGTCCCTTTCGGATCCACAAGTTTATGGGCGTTAATACAGTGCAGTTGGTTTCTTTGCAGTCTGGCCACATTTACCTCAAATCTCACTTTGCTCATCTCAATCCATACATTGTAAGAACATTATGCAGAAGCTAGTCGTTTGTGTTTTACCAGTTGTGTTGTTTGTTCACTTTAATAAGTGCTTGTTACCTTTCACCTGTTTTCTTTTATAAGGTTAGATTGTTTAGCCCTTTTCTAATCCTACCTTTATTTATTTTTTGCCTATGCCCCCCCCCCCCCCCCCCTTGCACCGAGCGGACCCTATTGCTGCTCCGAGCTGCAGCGGTGTTTCCGGAGGGTGTTGTTTGGCTGGATAGCCACCTCTTGGATTTCTCTGCTGCTGTGTTCAACCCCTCTCTTCTATGAACTGCCTTTCAAGAAGAACCCAATTTGGTGCTGTTGTAAACCTGCCTACTGGTTCGGATGTCATCCCCGGGGATGAAACTAATTCGTCATGTGGAAATTGCAAAGAGACGAAGAAGTATTTGTTTATGTGTTGGTGTAACTGTAATCTGAATTTGTAGCCTGAATATTTATATGTTTGTTGAACACTTCTCTCTTGATATTCAGTTTCATCTATTCTACAATGAACAATTTTTCTGCTAACCCAATTGTTTCTTCGGCTTGTGATTGGGTATTGTGACGTTGTAACTGTATTCTTAGGATGGCCCAAGAGGACAGCCCCTTTAACGTTGAGATTGGATGTAGCAAGATTTTGGGAGGGGGATTAGGATGTTCTGTAAACTGCCCACTGCCTAGTGTTTTGTTCCATCGCTAGCTTGTGTAAAGTGCTGTGCTCGCGGTATCGCTCGGGTGTCTCCCCTCCTTTCTTCTTCCCCTTCACTGCATATGCTGCCCTTCTCCTACCAGTGCCATGATGAACATGTTTTAATATTTTGTGCTACCATTCCTCTACTCATTCGATGGATCATCCACCGGACAACCTGGCATTCAAGATGTCTCGCTTCGCTGAGGATGCATGAACTACAAATGTGCAACAAGTATTTATTGTTTATCTATAACTGCGGTAAAGTGCAAGGACGGTACCCATTATTGTTTTGTAATTATTGGGCGAATTTAATTATGGAAGGTGCTGGCCAAATACTATTAGAGGGTGAGTTGTGGCGACGAGCCTTAGTATAGTGAGTAAGTCGTTTGCGTGGTAGTTCTGTATCGTAGTGCTAAAGTAGAATCTTTGGTTGCAGCTTAACATAATTTTTTTTAACATTTGGCTCGCACGATCGATATTTCAATACGTATAATGAATGGATTTTTTGAGCGCTCTAGTAATTCCAAGTTTTGGTGCCAACCCAGGCTGCCAGTTTGATCTTGCGCAGCTCTTGTCCACAACACCCAGTTTCAGTACGTTTTAATGTCCTGTAATGAGGTTTCATGAGAGGCCACTCTGAAGGTCTTATTTGCCACGGGCCTCTCTGTAGAATTTCTTTTAGGATCTTTTCACATGTATCTTTATTATCCCGCAGGCTTTATAGGGTGTAATGTTGCTGCCCCGCATCGATAAAGGTATTGTACCTGTTAGGGTTAAATAGGTAAGAAAACATGATTAGTACCTGGTATTATCACTGTGGTTAATGAGAAATGATTATCGGTAATTTATCATTTGTAATTGTTATTAATAAGGGGACTGTAACACAGAAGTTTGATACTCGTTAGAATTTTATCCCCCAGCTTAGTAAAGGCGTGTTTCAAGTCGAGTCACTGACGATTCATGTTGTGAGAAATATGGGCTGTGAGAGATGTAGTATACATATAAAGTTGTTATGATGTATGAATATTCCAGCGAATTATTCTGATATACAATTTCACCATATAATAGCAAAACAAAAATTCAAATAATACCAGCACCCATACAGTATACCATAAGCAAAACTTTTCCTTAATGGAAAAGCATTCCAATAGACCATAACCCCAAAAGAGCAACTCAAATGTTCCAGCAGAAAACATTATTATCATCAATACTCGCAGTCCATATCACACCACACATCCATTTGAACTCCTTACCATCAAACATTACCATCAAATATCACCACTAAAACTATCATACAGACAAGACATAATTTCCATCGAAATATCCATTATTACTAGCATTAACAGCACACCCCTCACACTATCAGAACATTCCTACCGAACACTCCCGTGTAATAATTTCAAATCTAAGTTCCTGATAACTCTAATAACATAATATCATACTAGATACTTGTTTCTAGTAAATCACATACCAAATCCATTACATTGTAGAAGTTCGGAAGTCAATACCACTTCCAAACATTCGCTCAATACATAGCATCGCTTATTAGTAAAATATTTATAGTAAAACATACAATTGTTTTCTATGTAATTGTTAAATACTGGACGAAATCTTACATTTACTCGTGCAAATCATACTCGTTTGCACATCCTCAGTGTTTTTTTAACATCATCAACCATATGTAAACTCACTCACGTTTACGTCTGTACACTGACTCCTCACCACTGACTCCTTGATATTAACTCCTAACTACTGTAAACTTACCCTTATAAATTGTTTCCTTTACAAAGTTTCAAAATAATCATTTAAATTTTCAGAGAAATCAAAACAATTAGATATACTAATCATCTATATTTAAAGTTCTTATATCATAGCTTACAAATATTTGTATATATCAAGACATTGCATATGACCATCAGAAAAAAAAATGTATATTTCACGTAAATATTTCCATCGTCTTCATTACATATTTAAGTCATATTAAACTTAAACATTTCTCCCGATCAGTTTAATATAAGGAGGGAACGAATAAAAAACACTAGTTTTTCGTACACTGTAACTTTATTTTGCAATCATATCGAAAATAATTTTTACTTAGATAAAACATATTCTTCAATCAAAAAAAAATTATAATTTAGTCTAGTTTTATAGAACAAGTACTGTTATGTGTAGTCAAGGTATCCCTATTCGCACACATCACACCTCAATTAACACGTGGATACACCTTGTATAAAAAGCTGAATATTCAGTTATTAGCTTTATGTTGTGTAACATTATAGTTTTTCTTGAATGTCTTGCCACAATATTTACAGATTTTTACAACTGTTGTGTAACTTTGAGTCCTAAAGTCCGAAGGCTTTTGCGTTACCATTGACGATGTGACATATCCTGAACAGCTCTTTCCTTATCCAAACAACAAGAGCTTACTTCATCACTAGACGATTCCACTCGTGACGATCCACCTTCCATCACAACCACCAAAGAAGTGAAATAGTTCTAACGGGATACACTTTATATAAAGTTTTCACAAGAAAACAATCAGTTTATGGTATCCATTTCGACTGCTGCGGGACCCTGCGGCCGACGCATCAGGTAATCGGGTAACTTCAAGCTTTGTTAGTCGCTGAACCAGATTACTACTTTAAATGAACTGAGAACTAAATTTAATTGGTTGAATCACGATGATCTAGGGTTTATAACAAACATTTAATCCCAGCGGTAAAGGGATAAAGAGTCCCGTACTTTGTACAATCCTATTACTGAAGCAACACCGAGCAACATAATTGGACCCTAATTAGTTTGGGACAGCGTTAAGTTGAGTCAGATTAAATTCCACATATAAATTTTGTACACCAAGTTGGTGTTGTAGTACCTGTCTGGTTTTGTGGAAATACATCCATAAATTACAAAACCCTTTTAATGTGGACTTATATTCCTTACAGAAACACTGATACATTTATTTTGAATTGATTTTCAAGGAGAAATAACATTGTAATATTTTTAATTTTAATCTTAGTAAAGGGATTTTCTATTTTAACTTGTGCATTTTAATCCAGCGAATTTTGTCTTGTCTTCACACTCACACGCCTCGAATAAAACCAAGTACTCTTTTGCAACATTCAAGTATATTTCTTGGTAGCCTTGCTTACATATTAATTGAGGAAGGCTTTATGTATTTAAGTCACAAATTTTCAAGTGAAAGGTGTGAATTGCTCTATAAAACAAACAGGAGGCAATGGTGTTGGATCGGTTTCAGTGAGAAGCTTACACAAGCATACATTTCCTGCTATCCTGGTAAACAAAGTGGTTTTCAAAGTTCTAATTGTGCCCAAGGTGTAACAAGTCTTCTGATGCCCACGATAAGCTGAGTTCACTGAATGAAAATCATATGTAGATATTTTAATAAGTTTGTTCTAATGACGCGATTGGTGTCCGTGGCGCCGGTGCATGCGCAATTTCCCCTACCTTCCCCTCCATCCATTCATGAGGGCGGTGAATTACGTTTAATTGTTTCCCACGTTCTCTATCAGCTGTCTCATTTTTACATATTAGGTCTGGGCCCTAGATCCACAACACATATGAATGGAATTTAACATGTTAAAGTCTAATTGAAAATATAGGTTCTTGTTGTGAAGTCAGGGAGTAGAGAGTAAAGTGTAAAGAAGATTTGAGATCTTTCTATTCATTGTCCCCTTGCGGCCCCACTTCGGATCGCTCTAGCCACTGTGCCTCTGTGGGCCCCACTTGATATATTTTTATCCACTGAGATACTGCGGCCCCACTTGGGATCGCTCTAGCCACTTAGCTACTGTAACCCCACTTAATATATTTCTATCCACTGAGCCACTGTGGCCCCAATTGAGAGTGCTCTAGCCACTGGGCAACTGCAGCCCTACTTGATATTACTCTATACACTGAGCATCTGCGTCTCCACTTGGGATCGCTCAATCCACTGAGTCAATGTGGCCCCAATTGAGAGTGTCCAAACCACTGGGCCACTGCAGCCCTACTTGGCATTACTCTACTCACTAGGCCTCTGTGGCCCCACTTGGGAACGTCTTAGCCACTGGGCCACTGCATCCCCACTTGGGATCGCTGTAGCCACTGGGCCACTGCGGCCCCACTTGTGATTGTTCTAGCCACTTGGTCACTGCCACCTCACTGGAGATCTCTCTATCCACTGAGCCACTTCGACCCCAATTAGGATCGCTCTAGCCATTGGGCCATTGCGGCCCTCTATGGGATCATTTTAGCCACTGGACCACTGCGTCGCCACATGAAATATTCCTATTAACTGAGGCACTGCGGCCCCACTTGAGAGTGCTATAGCCACTGGGCTATTGCGACCCTACTTGGGATTGCTCTAGCCACTGAGCCAGCCACTGCGGCCCCATTTGGGATCGCTCTAGCCCCAGAGCCTCTGCAGCACCATTTGGCATTAGTCTACCCACAGAGCCACTGTGGCCCCACTTGATATATTTCTATCCACTGAGTTACTGCGGCCCCACTTGGCATTACTCTTCCCACTGGGGCTCTGTGGTTCCACTTGATATATTTCTATCCACTGAGCCTCTCTGTCCCTACTTGTGATCGCTCTACCCACTGGGTCACTGCAGCTCCACTTGGTATTACTCTACCCACGGGGCCTCTGTGGCCCCACTTGATTTATGGCTACGTCCATTTGGAAGAATGTAGCTTTCTAACAGCGAAATAATTATAATAATCGGCCTTGTAGTTTTGGTAGAGCATGCTTAGAAACCAAGGCAAGTAGCTCACTTTTTTCCGACTTGGTTCACAATTTTTGGAATTTATGAAAGAATTTTTTTTTTATTAAACATAGCATATGATCACCTCGAAGAATGTAGCTTTATATCAGTGTAAGTATTATAAGAATCGGCCCTGTAGTTTCCGATATTAGCCGTTATATATAAATAAATAAACAAACTCACATTACCTATTTATTATATAAGTGTAAATTTGGAGGATATTTTACGGTTTCGTCACGCTATATCTATGATAGCTTGATAAAAATACCAAATCGTTTGAAAAATAATATTTCCCATGTTATTTTTTTACACACGTGTGATCATTTCAACGAAAAATCCTGACTCATACAAAATTATAAAATAAGTTTTATGAAAGTGTTTGGTTTCAGCCAGCCTGTTTGTGGTAGTCACAGGTGTTGCACATTGCAATTTCGTTGAAATCCAACTGGTTCGCCTATTGTAAGAGTATAACTTGTAGCTATATTTGCTCAATTTTGTCTTAAATTAAAACTCTCGTTACGGCCGAGTCACTTAAGGGGACTATGTAGCTGCGCGTCGGTCAATAAGCGAGGGAGTGATATGGGCGACACTAACACGCACTTCTAGCACCTCATCGACCCTACGCGCAAGGCGTACAGTGTTTCCGTCCGAACGCTTTACTGTGTAAATTAGATATGTAACAATGTGATTTTATTACATACGATGAAAGTACACAGATCAAACTGTCTGCGTATAATCATACATTTCTCTTACCGCTTAAAGAAACTTCATAGGAAACCTTTAAATATGCGCTATTTGACCACTTTCGCGTATTTTTCTTCATTAATACACTTAATATGATAAAATAAAAACGATAGCAACATAGAAAAATTTTTTTTATCCTTTTTGGCAAAACTTTGTATTTCCAGAACATTTATTTACCGAGATACGAGTTTACGCGCGAACAACGATTTCACAGAAAATATTTTAGTACATAGGACCCGCAAAAAAATGTTCAAGAAATATTCTTCTTGACGTTCTTACAACACAAATACACGCATTTTCAGGTGTAGCGTATCGTATTGATTTTGTCCCTTTATGAGAGTTGCATGAAAGTTATGTAAATTTAAAATTCCTATAAATTAATTTTTTAAAGTCAGTTTCCTGTAATGCCAAACACCTTTGGCGCTATTGTTTCTTTTCACAACGTAATATGTTAAGGATGTAGAAAATAATATTAGCCTCTTTAGTGCACTTACAACATTAAATGCGCACTCACATTCGTGTCTTATCTGGGACACGAACACACGACTACTGTCGCATACCCGTCAACTACACGACGAAGTGGCCTCTGTAGCTGTGGTTCATTATGCAAACTGCTGGCCCGTGAGTAATTCTGTGGCGCTTGACTGCATAACTGGTCGTCATAACGACGCCTCTATGTTCGGCTATTAATGAGTCATGTTAGCGATGTTTGCTCCACGCGTCACGCGTACACGTTCATATGTTAAACATTTGCGGTCGTCAAATTTTATGTCTGCTCTTTACCCGGAGGTATAGTAACCCTCGGCTTTAATTAGTCTCGCTCATCTCATAACTCATACAGGTATAGTATGCCTAGCCGTAGTTGCCCTGAACGTTTTTCTAATTTCATGACATCGTTTCAGTTCGGACTTTATTGACTAAATGGTTTTAGTGTTCGTGTAACCATTACCCAGCGAGAGCCTTAAGTACTTCCCATAAGATACTTCATGTGGTACCTTATAATGAATGTGTGAAGTATATCTGCAACACGTGGCTATAGACGTAATGTATTCAGTGTATATAAGTTTGGAAAGTTTGTTTATTTATTTAACGTAGCATTTCGTCTTAGTAACTGCTTTATTGGCAAGGTTAGTTTTATGATAACACTAGGCATCTCTTACAGATCTGATTAGTGTGTGACTTTAAAATATCGCAAGTCAGAATTGATATCGCTGCCTCAGTCACCGAGCGAGGAGGTACAACGGTAAATCTCTGGACTAGTTTCAGTGAGTCTTTAATATTTATATATATATATAATGATTCACAGGATCCGGATCACCCCTTTTTCTCGGCAACAACATGACGCCGGGTGTTTGCGAAAAAATTGTAATAAATATACCCCATATATGTAATCGATTTGTAGTAGTTACAGTCCCCCTAACATACCAGAGTTATTGGCACTGTGAAAAAAAAGGGGGGGGGGGGAGGTTGATCTTTGAAATTGCAAATAGAAACAGAGTCTTATATGGTATCGTTGGGTAGATCGTCTAAAACGGAAAAACTTTTACACAGACAGTTGTTTTCTGAAGGGCATAGTTTAAACACAATAAACTAAATCATGTAAGTATATGGTTTGTGATGTGCGTAGTTTACGCACAATGAAACTGAACGAAAACGATTTGTATTCATACTACAATCAAATGCGTATCAATGAAACGTTGTTTTTCTGGCGAACATGCCTAGTTTACGTACAATCAAAAGGACAGAACTACTGTGAAATGGGAACTAAGCCACAGTGAGGCAGGCTGGAGCACTTGACCCCCCCCCCCCCGGGCTCTTGTAGTCAAGAGCGAAAAAATACAATAATTAAAATACCTAATTTAAAAATTTACATTTCAAAATTGGCGCGCAGCCCATATTCCACCGCTCATTACATTCGGTATCGATTAATCGAGCGCGTGCTCAACTACCTGGTACCAAAACAAATACACTCACAATCAATGATGGTACGTCGCAGTAATTCTCGGAGAAAGATCTGTCCTCTATGGGTACACGTGACTCTGTCTCGCTCTTACAACTAAGAATTCTCCCGAAAGAGAGACCGCTCCATGCCTCTATCTATTCTTGTCTTCCAAGCGCATTTTGAATGAGATTTTGATACACATTCACCAGTACATGTGTGTTCTAGACGTGTGTAGATTTTTATGGATATTAGAAACTTTTTAAGTGCAAAAGATATGTATCTATAATGTTTTGATTATGTTTAGGGTAGGAAAGTTTTCCGTTAACAGTTAGTGGCTATAGTTGATTGGCGGTATTTTCCTCCTTTTCTGGAGCCCTGCTAAATTTATACTTTTGGTTACTGATTACGTATCCTTCCGCTACACCTAAACATAAACCCTACCATGTAACTTTCACTTTTATAACTGTCAAATGAGTGGTTGCTGTTTACAGTTGTTCAAAGAATTCTGTCATATTCCAAAAACCATTCCGTACGAATATTCAAAATTTAGACATATAAATATATGTAGGTGAGCTTTATAACTTTCTAAAAATTTTTGTATGACGACAGTTCTCACAGTTATTATTTTACCTTCATTATTAACATATTTGTTATACACGACGTAGCACACCACACGTAATACACGTTAATATTTTGCCGCTATTGTGTTTAACAACTTGTAAAGTGTATCTAACAATTTGTAATGTGTATTTAACAGGTGCAGTGTGATGTAACAGGCACCAAGACCACTCGTAAATTACGTACACAACACATACCACATTTACACATAATTTATAACTGAGCAGTGTTTAAATGGAATTGCAGTTCTGGGTGAGGCGTGGTGTAGCTAGTCGCAAGTGTAGGACGTGCCGTGTCCCTTCCCTTATTATTCAACAACATATATGTGTAACAGTAGGGCGAATCTGATAGACCAGTGTACTTAATATTTACCACGCCAATGACTGACAGTCTATTTGTATATACCGCCCTACAGAACCTCTTGGCAAATATGATCGAAAAGTAATTATTTTCTCATACGTCTTACTGCGTGGAAATATGGTGGCAGAGAGAGCGATTATCCAAAAGTCTGGACCAGTCTTACCCTGTGCTAAGCTCTCTATCCAATAAGAGCGCAGGGTTCGAACCTGCCAACCAACAAGTTATAGAAGATATTACGTTAAAGTTTCATGTATTAAAGAATAGAGTACTTTTAAGGTAATCACGGTGTTATATACTTGTGGAATACAATTTATTGAAAAAAAAAAAAAAAAAGTTGACATGTTGCGCCTAGGGTTATTTTTCAAAGGTTTGTATCAAAAGGTCAGAAGGAACCGTGAATTGACTTTAGCTTGATTCCAATTCGAATTTCCCAGATGTGTTAACCAAAGATCTGCAGACAGTTTTTCACTGTCGTGATTTGTTTTTTCGTCATTATGATATACAGTATATCAATACTTCATATGGATATGCGATGTCATAGATCAAAATCTTGGGAATTCTGTAAAAAAATTCAATTATTTTTAAATACTCTAGGATTAATAGAATGATGAAAATACAAATTATGTAATGAATTTTCATCACCTAGTAACTTTTCAGCTATTGCTTGATCGTGATAGCGATCTTTAATAATAATTAAAATTAACAAAAAAATAATATATAACATGTATGTTACAGAAGAATATCGTTATGTCAGTATGAGGGGCTGTCGTAGATAAATTATTTATAATAGTTCAAAGATATCGCGTATTTATTATTCATTACTCACACTATTATGTAATTAAATATAATGTCGTTAGACCCTACATATTTTGTAGAGACTAAAACATTGAATTTATTAATATATTTAGTTATATGAACATAATAGTTGAGCATACTGCTGTGGCTCTTCTAACTGAAGAGGCCACGCACTCAAATAGGGGTTATGCATTCGCTATCCTGTCGCCTCACGCAACCTACTTCGCCCAAACAGGAAATATATTTACCTTGAGGTACGTTGACGTCAGCATGGAGGCTCTCTCGATGGCGTCGTCGTCAGGCGTTTACCCAGGACTCCAAGGATTGGTGGTCCTACTGACAATTTTGTAGAAAACGCAGGCCTTGACCCATAAAAGTGCGTCAGACAAGGATACGATTAGTGTTGTTACACTATGGCAGGAAAGGATGGTGGTATTCAGAAAATTCTACGAGAAAAGTATACGAGAGCGCTGTATTTTCACTGTGCTAGTCACAAACTGAATCTAGTTGTGAACGACTTAAACCAGATAGCAGGGATAGGAAAAACGTTTTCCACAATAAAATAAATAATAAAATTCTTCCGAGAATCTGCCCTTCGGCGAAAATGCATACCAAATTTACCAATGCTCTGCAAAACCTGTTGGTCTCAATAATATAAAAGTATCGCCATATTCAAGTAACATTATGTGCAAACTGTCATGGCGCTTGAAACACTGTCAAAAGACGGTAACATTGCTACGAGAAATCTACTCAATAGTCTTATTCTGTCTTTCATGTCTTCTCTCGTTGTTTGACGCACTCCGTAGACGATTTCATCAATTCGCCCCCACAAAAGGAATTAATTTGTTTACAGGTCTGGAGAACATGGTGGCCAATCTACAGCACCCATTCGTCCAATCAACCATCTGGGGAATAACAGTAGAAGGCATACAAACTTCCGAGGCCATAATTTATTCAAAATGGCGGCGATGAAGTTGCCCTTACCCTCCCCCTCCGGTGCATTGCTCTTCTGGTGCAAGTGCACTTGTGGTGCAAGTGCATTTCTGGTGGAATTGCACTTCGGGTGCATGCGTAATTATAATTACGTGTATAATTACAAGTGCAATTGCGGTACTGGATATAATTTATTCAAAATGAAGGCGATGCAGTAGCATTTCCACCTTCCAACTCACCATTCTCAAGTAAGTGTGCCGGAGATGTGAAGGGGTGTTCTGGCAGGCGCTGTCGGGTCGTTAGCCACCAGGGTGGAGTTGCAGGCACCGGTACGTGGTTCGATGCTTGTCGGGGGTAGTTGTATTTTATTTTTTCGTAATTATCAATTACATAATTACAGGTTTCGCCCATTTACAATTCATTTAAGAGAAAAATAATTTAATTGTATAGTAAAGAAATGAGTAAGAAAAAAGTAAATAAATCACTCAAATATATTTTCATATGCTCTTTATTTAATACACACCCAATACTACGTCAACCGATTTTGGTTGTCTCAAATTCACCTGGTATTCTTCCTACTGCTACATGGCTTATTGGTAGGGTGGGAGGGGAAGGTGCCTGTTCAAACATGTTTGCTTTATACTCACATAGTTTCTGACAAAATGAGTAAGATTGGAAAGAGGGGAAGGTTGGCCAGTGAAAATGCCTGACCAATAAACGGTACCTTTTACTACACATAGTTTTTGACAAAATGACTAAGACTGTAACGAGGAGTAAAGTGTACGAATTCATGTATGCTAGAATAAGATGCAAGCCCCTGACGATGCGAAATAGAGTGCGAAAATGCGTCTGTACACATAGCTTTGTCGATCCTATTATTAGCTGGAAAAATTTTCGCGTTTATGTCAACAATTTTGATAATAATTGATGGTGTGTAAAGATCAAAATGATAGAAAGGGCTATCCTTTCGAAATACTACGAGGTAATAGGCGTGGTATGCTATTTACTAAAATCAATAAATTGAACGTGCTTTACAAGACATGTAAGATTTGTGTTATATTGTCTGACTGGTAAGATTGGAATGATTTTTGGTGGATGTGGACGATGGTAGGTTTATTATTATTGGTATAAATGGTCTCTTGACAAAGCAGTTCCTTTTTTTTTTGTATGCTCTGCCTAAGCGACCAGTGTGACATTGTGGTGGGTTTTATAAATAGTGGGTTTTGAATATTTTCGTAGAAATGGACGATAGTTCGTTTGATATATCAGTACGGCCCTTTGGTATTGTCATACGGAATAGTCTGCTGGAATTGTTGGCCAAAATGACAGGTTGAAATATTTTCGGTTCGATGGTTGTTAAGGCTTCCCAGCAAACACGGAAAATAAGAGTAAGAATCTGGTCGGTAAAAGCTAGCTGACAAACAGCGGCAAGCCGATACCGACCCGCCGTCGAAGGGCCCTTTTATGCATCCGATTCGTGTCGTACGACAGTATAAGGCAAAAAGTCGGACGAATCATAAGTACCTAGGAATAAATGAGAGCTTTTATGCATTGTCGTACGTAGGGTTTTCCGTACCATTGTCAAAAACGTGTCGTACTGTTGTAGAATACGGACCGACAATAAACGTCGTACGACTCGGCCTTTATGCAGCCGGACGAGTAGCGGCTGGTCCGACACCAACAATGCAGGGCTACCAATACCTATGCGTCACCAGTCCATTCGCGTGGAGGATGTCATCACGTTCCATAGTGCAGTAGTGCTGTTTTCGCAGTGTTTAACATGGAAGAGTTCAGAACCGAACAACTTATAGATGAAGTCAAGAAGAAGACGTCACTACGGGATACGTCATCAGAGGAATACAAAAACAGGCAGCTAAATAAAATGCAGTGGACCGAAGTGTGTACATCATTTTACCCAAACTTCCAAGAACTGACTGCTAAGGAGAAAGCAGTTATATGTACGTACCAAGTCGTAGCCTATTTATTTGTACGTATATATGCATTTAAAGGTCTTTTATCACTTTCATTCTGTATGATGTTTATTGCTTTCCTCTAATCAAAATTAATCGCATAGTTTATAAACATTATGTAAGTTCGTATTATATGTCGTGTATATTCCGTACATTCTTTATCCTATGTGGACGAGATGAAATGATACTATTAATAGTAATAACAAAAATGAGAAAGTTTTTATTGTACTCAAAAAGATATTCGATTTCAGAAAAAAAAAAAATAAATAAATAAATATATATATATATATATATATATATATATATATATATATATATATATATATATATATAAAGAGAGAGAGAGAGAGAGAGAGAAGAGAGAGAGAGAGAGAGAGAGAGAGAGAGAGAGACGCACAAGTGAAAGTCAAATAATTGCGATACAATATTGAACAGAATATAATCACCACATTACCCACAATATTGTTGACAAAAATAAGTAACCTTGTATTTTTATATGTTAATTAGAGATGTACAGTGACAGTTAGAACTACTATTCATCGTATTAATAATGTTTATACTATTAATTTAAATACAGACATTTTAATGTACGCTGTTGGTTTGCTTATAAAGAGTTATTTCGAAATCAGGTTACAAAACTTGGTTCCGTGTAAACCCACGACTCCATGAAATCTTGCTCATATTGCTAGGCAACCGCACCCTCACTACTGCTAAAGTATGTTGAAAACCTCTCTCTCTAAACATATGCTGCTTTGTTCCCTCGTATGTGTTTCTTCAACACAGTCGTACAACCCGACAACGTCTTATATATCTTTAAAGCGTACACCATCCCTCTCACGAACATAGTTGTGCAAAGCACATGCAGATTTAATTGTAGCCACACAACTTGTGAATTTTAAATTCATTGGACGATGTAAAATCCTCCACTTGTTCGTGAGCATCCCCAAAGAGCACTTAACAAAATGTCGAGCCGTACATAGCCGATAATTGAGGTTTCTTTGTGAGTCTGTCAAGTGGTTCCCCGGATATGGTATCATCACGTTCACTGAGATTCCGAAAGACTCGTCAGCTACAAATACATACGGCGAAGGCCCTAACGCGTTTGTACTGTCTCCGGTTTTGGAATGTTTAATGGCCCAACTTGTAACGCTTTGCCAGAGGTCGAATCTGGAAAAACGGTAGTATCTGCAGACACTGGAAGATGTCTGTGCAGGATGCACAGACCATCTTCTTTTCCGTCTATTCGAATACATTTTCTTAAACGCAGCATACAATACTATATGATCCATACCTGATGAGTGTTTTGTCAGCACTGCTACAAGTTGTTCATTCCCCCTGTGCAGGAACGATATTCTTCTTCGCCGGACCATCGAAATTGGCGTCGTATAGGGCATATATTAACCGGTCCGGTTTCTCCCGTATGCTGTCGTACGACACGAATCGGGTGCATAAAAGGGCCCTTATACCGGAGGCGGCCCGATCGAAATATGGACTGGCGGCTGACTGTTGGCTGACAGTGTCGGGCCTGCGAAGGCTGGATGTAGTTACGTTGCCAGGCCTGTGACTGCTAGATGTCGTTACGATGCCGGGCCTTTTTTTTTTTTTTTTTTTTTTTTTTTTTTTTAAAACTGAGTTCTTAGATTTTCGTGATTTCTTCTTGATTTTTCTTGATTGGTCGATGGGAAGGGGATAGTAAATGCTTTTCGTGTTGGGTAGGAGCCTGATAGGGGGTGGAAGCCACTCAGAATCAGCCTGAATTGGCTGAAATAAGACACAAGGATCATAAGTCACATTGAGGGGTAGGCACTTTTTTTTTACAATTTTTTTTTTTGGAAAAACAGACTTATTTAGGTAAAGGAAAGGAAATCTTGAGGGGTAAATGGGAAATTTTGAGGTAACAATGGAAAAACTCCAAGATGGCGATGGAGGAACTATATATATGGCAGGGTCGAACGAATTGGAGATACAAGAGAGAAGTATAAAGAAAAGGAGGAAGGAAAGAGAGAAAAATGGGAGAACTTGGAGAAAATCTTCGGAATGATAGAGCGATAAGAGAGAAAGGAAAGAGCGAAAGAGATGGAGTGAGAGAGACAAGAGAGAAAGAAATAGAGAAAGAGATGGAATGAGAAAAAGACAAGAGAGAAAGGAAAGGGATGAAGTGAAAGAGACCAGAGAGAAAACCCTCGGAATGATAGAGAGATAAGAGGGGAAGGAAAAAGAGAAAGAGATGGAATGAGAGAGATAAGAGAAAGAGAGAGAGATATAGACCATGGAACTACTGAGAATGAAAATACAAGACGGAATAAAATACAAGACGGAATAATAGCCTACAAGTATAAGCGATCTCCACAAATCACATGAATTGGCTAGTTTTTACAAAAATGGGGCTGAAAAGACGTTCGGTTTTTTTTTTTTAGGGGAAAACGGGACAATTTTAACCACAAAAACGTAAATTTTTAGTGAATAAGACCAATTCCAAGGTGAAAGTGGGAGATTTTTAGGGCAAAGCCAACTATTTTGAGAGAAAATGGGAAATTCTAAGATGGCTCCTCGATCCTCGCACCTCATCCCTGATCCATGTGCGCCACAACCGACATAACCCTAGTACTATGTGCCAGCTAAACAGGACTTACATTTGCAACACGTTCACAATTGCAGATAATACTAACGAACGGGTTGATAATGTTTCATAAATCCGCTGTTCGAAATTTGGCAAATATCTCTGGAAGCAGGCTTTATCATTTTCGACCATCGCTTGCGCCTACCACAAACATCTCAGAACCTGAATCAACAAATATATTGTTCGCATCCAGCCTAACGTAGGCTGGCTAAAAGAACAGTAGAAAACTAAAACCTCAGTAACGGAGTCCAGTAAATCCTAAATGAATTTCATTTTTTGTAAACCTACTATTAATCAAGTGAAATTGTAGGCACATTTCATTACACATCATTCAAGCCGAATCTTTGCTCTGCCGAGCAAATCTTCACAGAGTTTTCATGCTTACAGTTATCGTTATTTCGGTATACCATTTGCTGAATAATTATCGCCTATTAATTAGCATATTTTGGGCTTAGTCTGGCATCTGAGTTCAACACAAGCATGAGAAACTCGTTTACCTCGAGGGTGAGAAAAGAAGGCAAGTTTAGAGGAGTAGGAGAGGGGAGAGGAGATAAAGTTTGCGAATGTCTTTTTGTTCGCCAGATTCCTTTGACTGTAAATGAAGCATTCGGTTTCTGAAGTTCTTAATTAAACTCCCTGAGATAATTTGGGCTCAGTTTGCACAACCAAGATGACGTTGGGAGAAGTAATACGACTCCTGGCTGTAATCGGATTAATTTTATTTCCCTCGACAAGGGAACGTGGAGAGCACCACTCAGCAGAGTTCTGTTCTCGTAAACAGTGCACGTCTGCACTGGAGTGCCAGCCGCAGGGAGCCACGTCAGGGCGCTAATCAATGTGCCAATTACTATTGTGGTGATGGCTGTGTGCCCAATGTGATTTGTTATTGCGGCGGCGGCCCCCGAAGCTGTAGTCCCAATCATAGCAAAATGACGTTCGTTCAGGAGCCCGAGTTAGGCCGTGTCTACATTTGACCGTTCCTGTGGACGTGGAATCGTCCGAAAATTTTCAAGTGACGTCACATTGACGCCGTCCTAATATGGTCTACAGATGAGTTGTCCTAAGTGAGATTTCAGAATCTGTCACTAGATCGCACTTAATTCGGCATATTATTTGTTGTTACTTAGTGATATTAAAATTTGCTGTATTATTAATCATTTAATGTTTACGAGATTGTTGATTTGAATATTTATTTCTAATAAAAACCTTAACAGTTTTATTTTAAATAGGTTTGCCAACTAACATCCAAATGTTATTTTTTAAACTTGTGTTTTAAAAGTTTTAGCCTTCAAATAAAATTGTTCATCCAGAACGAAGCCATCCCTAATTATTTATTACCATTTCATCATATTTGTTTTGACGAAGCCCACCTTGCACATCTATTGTTTACATTAATTACGTAAACATTTCACGAATGAGCTAGAAAGCATATTAAGTTTTTTTCTTTTTCTGTCAGCTTAGGACACAACGTCGGATAAAAGTTCAGTTTTCCGAATGCTTCAACTTGGGACACAGGTTGACTTGGGACACGGCAGCTTGGGACAGCGCCATGACGTCAGAGGGCCACGTGCACCAATCAGCCTATCCTTGTCTTAAGGCACAGGTTGGGATAGCCCAATTGTAGACAGGCCCTTAGCTGCTCAGTCGGTGTTTGCAGCAGATTAAGTAATACATTACACTTAGGAAGCATTCTGTTTCGCACCTAGGACGCTTCAGTGCGCTCGAATACATACTGTATAATCTTCGTAGAGGCAAGAAAGTTGGTTTGAGTGACCATTTTTGAGTTTAGTCATAAAATAAAATATCCGGAAGACACTTCTGAGAGAGGGTCATCGCTGCTCGAGATATTTGGCCATTGAAGGCTGGGCGAGATTGGGGGGGGGGGGGGAGGTGAGGGTTTGACATTAGGATTATTAATGTGTGAAACGTGGTAAACGTTACCGACGGCCAGTGGTTCTTTTCGGCGATATTTGCGTCTCCCTAACATTTGATTCATTCATTACTCTATATCGAGATCATCTACACTCGCTCCTTGTCTAGGTTGGCAACGAAGGACAGTAGGTCTCTGACTAGGAAAGTCTCTTCGCTTGGCGTTATTTTCTCTCATCTGTTTAACTTTTCAAAGCCCTTATTGAATGTATTTTTCTTTTCGGATTTGCGTCATTCTGCCATGCGTAAAATTAACGTTGACATATGCCTGATCACTCGATTCGTGCGGAATATGTATGTTTTATTTACTTTTAAATACGTATACCAACAAGTGTAAAACTGTGAAAAGTCAGTTCATCGGCCATACATTCTAACCCTTCACTCGCCACACATCGTCAAGTCTTACAACTATTGTTATTCACTGGCTGACACCTGAAATTAAAGCCCACACACCATTTTGTACTGTGGTTCTTATGTAGTTCTGGCCAGTGATGTTCTTCAAAAATTAAGGTCAGAAGTGTTCCTTGTAAGCGGTTTTCACAATAGAGCGTTGTGACATGTCGTGTCGAGCATCAGCTAATTAGATCCTTGGCACTAGCGTCGAGAGTGGAGGACTTTGCACTAGCGACAAACATTGGTTTTGACGCTCGTCGCCTGTATCGAGGAATAAGAAGAATAACATTTCTGAACTTCATAATAAACTGGCGATAAACTGGTACAAATAACTGAAAACATGCATTTCAAGTTTGCAGAAATACTAATTGGAGTCCAAATTATATCAATTTTACCTACCTTTAGGGAAACAAAAGTATTTTTTCCTGTGCCAGAAGATTCCTAATGCTCTACATCATTATTTTGAATTTTAATATAATACTTTTATTACAGAAAAGTGTATATCACTAAAAAATAACAATTTTATTTCCTAAATGGCAAGAAACTTCGCTGCATTTCGTTCGCTTTTAGCATTTCATTGCAAGCTTCGTTGCAGGATACCTGATGGCAGCACGGTCTCTGTCGCTGGCAGCCGGCGTCAGAACATCTCTCTATTGTGAAGACTCAAATATCGCTCGTCGCTGGCGGCGAGCGTCGGACGCGACGCGCCGCATCGCGACGCTCTATTGTGAATACCGTTTTACGATGAGTAGTCTGGAACGTAGTTTTGAAAGAGCTCTCTCGCACGTTCAAAGTAGAGAAGCGAGCGAGGGCCGGCCGGATACTGAGACGAGGGAGAGCGACTTGTCCGCTCTGCGGGCAGCCCACTCAATTTGACAACAGCCTTTTCGGAAATTAAATTATCTTCAATAAGAGACTGGCCATTTCTCTAATTTCATTACGATCGAGAGTATAAATGAAAGTTTGCTCTCAAGTTTAACATCTCGATGACATAAAATAATGCTCAGGGAATTGTGACTTTATTTCACTTATTTTACTATATTTCACAAAAGTACAAATTTTATATTTCGATTTTTAAAAACTCATATCTTACTTAATATTCAGTCCAGGTAGAACGTATCTCGTATATTTTACACGTGAAATTTAATAAGAAATGATATAACGAAGATTGTCGGTTTAATTCTGCCCACATTGTAAACAGCTAATCACGTCTTGTCAAACTCAGTGGAAGGCTAATGGTTAATATTTTAATATTATAACGCCCAAATAGATATGAAATGAAAGAGCTGGCACGTGGCACCATGAGGAACCACACTTGTCAAAAAAAAGGAACATTGTACATTTTACAAGATAAAATTACGCCAATATAATGTACAACCAAAATGTTACGTGGTAAAATATTTGTCTTACTCTGTGAAAATTAGCATCTATTCAGTTTGAATTTCCATGTATAATCATAAGTCAAACTACTTTAAACTGAAGAATATGCCACACTCAAGTGAATGCGGAATGTTGAAATAAATCTAGAACAATATCAATATTGACAAAAAGGTAATGAAATTCCATTAATCTTCATTTAATATTTAAGCTTTAAAATGGAAATAAAATATTTGGTAATATTGATGTTTCTCTCTCAATATATTTTTGGTATTTAAATTATGCAATATCTATATTAATAGTTACAAAATGTTCATGAAATTTCGCCCATCTTTATTAAACGTTTAAGCACCAAAATTGAATTAAAATTTCAGCTCATATCGACATTCTGCTTTTGTATATTTTTGTTTATACCATTTAATATCGATTCTACTAATTATTTAACTGTAATGAATAACCTCCAAACTTATTCATTTCTGCATGAATATAAACGAATTTACAACAGATACCTACATATTATTTTTTTTTTAAATTAAGGTAATAAAATTATGAGTAGTATTTAAATAATACGAATTATAGGTTCTAAAATAATGAAAGCTTTTTGTTTTCGATTAATAAGAATTACATCATAAAAATATGTTCAAAAGATATATTAAACGAACACTTATTTATATATTATTACAATCTTTTCTCAATAAATATATTATTTATGGACATGTTATTATATAAAATGGTTTTGAAGTTATTGAAAAAAATGATCATTTGCTCCACCACGATTTCCTGTAAGTTTATTGTACAGTGAGAAGTATTTATTTTATCGAACACATTTCGTAAATGCATTATGAGCTATAGAAATTTAAAAATCATATCCATTTTCAAAGTCATGGTTAAGGTTTTCATTGCAAAATATCTCATTTATACAATTTATAAGAAATAAGTTTTTAGTATTGCAATGATCAAACAACAATAAATCAACATAGTGCTTAATGTTAAGTTTTCTAATAGTTTGAAATCTTACTTTAACGTCAGGCATACCGTAATAAAAAATATAAAACTTAATTTTCATTAAAAATAACTAAAAACCACAAACTTGCAGGCATTTGTTCTAAAAAAAAAATCACTAATTTAAACTAATAGGTATTTCAGTATAATCACGCATATTTTCACTAGCTATTGTAACTTAAATATTGTAATGTAGGAGAAATTATTCTAAGTGTTTGAATATCAATTTTACTATAACCTGTGTAATTTTCGCCAGTAAACCAATATGGTTCAGTTCTTTGGTATAAAAAAAAAAAAAAAACCCTATCTTGTAGATTCATATTGACAAATAATTATATTATGTTTACCAGAACAAAGACATTAATCTCTACAGTTTTTATCAACACTGCAAATCTGTAAATAAAGTGTTTCTGATGGTTATCTAAGTAATGATTTAATGTTTTAAGTGTAATTACTGAGTTTTCTCTAGTTTAAATAATAAGTCCATGTCTAAAAATATATTCTCTATGCATTTAAAGAAAAAGGAAAATTGGAATATTATGAAACTGGCTATGTATGTCCGAAGATAAATCATAACATTATGTTTATCAAGAAAAACTGATATCATTCGACATTTTTATCAGCATCGTGCATCTGAAAATCATTTGTTCTGATAGCGATCTAAGAAAAACCTGCATCATTGTAGGTGTAATTCTCGACTTACCTCCAGCATCAATATGTCTATGATAAAATTTCTACACGATAAAATAGGAGAGGTAAAAATTACAAGTTCGTAATTTTTTTAAACACAGTTTGGGTAATTGTCAAACATATCTTGTTTAGTAAGTGTAGGTTTTTGTAAACCTGAACTTGGAACGTGGTATAGTTATTGGTAAGCACATCAGTAAGCAATCCATCAGAGCAACATACGCCCTTCTTAAGTTACTCATGTCGAATGTTGGGTAAGTGATTGTGAAATGGAAATGGGAAGGCACAACCAAAATATAACCACGGCCGAATAGGCCATGTGACAAGAACATTGGGGAAAGTAGTATGGTAACATGGCATGCCACTGCCCGCCTATCCCGCAATGCCGCTAACTGTGCAGCTAACGCCATGACTTTGCTCTCGGAGTTATGAGGCTGAGGTTCAAAGCTCAAGCACCTGTTCGTAAACCACATGTTTAGCCTGTGAATGCGAAGCGCTGCGTTCCGGGGTGTTGAGACCTCCACCACTGGAATGTGGACGACTGGAGACGTGCGGGTTGGAGTAACAAATCACGCTATTCCACGAGGCAATCCGATAGAAGGTTTGGGTATGGTGGGTGCCAGGTGAACGATACATGCCGGTTTATATAGTGGCCACGGTAAAATTCTGCGTAGCTGAGATGACGGTGCCGGGGTGTCTTTAATGAAAGCGACTTGGTCGTCTGGCAATACTACTGGGCTCGTTAAAGGCGGACATTGTGAGCAGCTGCATGATGTTTGTGGTAGAAGACCAGTTCGGATATGTCACTGTGTGTGTCAGCATGATAATGCTCCCGACTACGAAGCAGGATCAGTTAGTGACAATTATGTTTCAGACATGGACTTGCCAGTACAGTACAGTACAGAGTTGCTCGTTCCCATCGAGCACCTCTTTACTGTACTGTACTGTACTGGCAAGGCGACTGCACACCAGATATCACTTGCTACACATGGTACAGCGCTGCAGGAACAATGGTCGATCATTCCCGACACTTTGCTATACCTGGTTGACAATCTTTTTCTCAGGGCTAGAGCTGTATTAATGTCCACTACTAAGCCATTACATCCAAGGGACAGTGTAAGGACAGTATCACATGTGTGTCAGTTTCAATGACAGTCAAGAAATTTCTTAAGAACAAAAATAAATACTTGCTTAGGCAAAATTTCTTTATTGTGGTACAAAGGTAGTTGCAGTTATTAATTAAAGATTTGTTAAAAAATAGTGCGTATGTATTTACAGGACTATAATTTCCAATTAAATTTAATTATAAGTTATTTAAAAAACATAGTAGTGAAGATTATAGTAAAACTTACAATTTTTTTGTCTACAAGTACATTATTCCTACCACGTCAGTAATCTCAGTAAGGGTAATAAAACTAATAGCAGATGAATAATAAAATAAACCAGTTAATTATGTATGGGGGTAAAAATAATTTGATATATATACCTTAAAAAATTTTTATTTTACTTTTGTTTCGCTATTGTTAAAATATTTTAATTTGTAAATATTAAATTTTTAATAAAAAAAATTATAATTTCGAATCATCTAACAAAAATGTATTTAAATATTTTTTCATGGGTGGATATCATTAACAAAAATTATAAGTTTCATTTCAGAGATTCGTGAAATGGGGGTGACTGATTATTTTAACAATTATGGGCATAAACCATTGCAAATACTTCGATGTAGTTTCACTATGTAAAACGATCGAAAAGTTATATTTAAAATAACTTCGATTGAAGAACATAATGTAAATAAATATGAATAAACGAGACTGAATTAGTTGTTTTCAACAAATATGCAACGTACCTACTTATGATTGCAAGAAAGAAAGAACTCAGAGAACAAATAACAACGACACTACACAACAAAGATGTAACATACATAATTGCGAGCAGGAATGTAGTCAGATGACACGAGAACAACGACATAACACAACCAGAATTGGTGGCCAAACAGAATGAAGAATATTACAAGAAGTGGACGAAAAACGAAGAAAGCACAACGAAGCCGATAGCTGGGATAGATGTAAATGAGGGCGAAGAACAAGAACTGTATGCTTGGTACTTTACAGGCATAGGAACGACAAGGGATGAAGAGCCAGCTGCCGACAATGTACAGTATTTATCTGTGTGATGTAAACAAGGGAAAACTGGCGGGTTTAAATCGTGAAAATAGGGGAAGCATCCCGAAGCAACCAACAGGTAAAATTGAGTAAGAATAATCAACACACTTATATAGCGTTGTTTAGTTGAAAATGGCATGGATACGTTTCCTTGTGTGTGCCGATAAGTAATCGAAAATTTTAATAAGTTCACGTAATAGGACACTACACTTGAAGTTGGTGATGTATTAAAAAAATACTACATCTCTAATGATGCGCCATGAAAGATTCTGTACAAACAATCGATGGGGGCAATCACGTGCCTACTGAAAATAATATCTATCTTCCAGGGAAATAAATACTTGTGATCTTTTTTTAAAAATTTAAATACTGAACTAAAAATAATATTTGTATTTCAGTCATTAAAGAGCTTTATTTGGGAACTCAGATATAATGAAACAATGACAACAAATCATACAAAGAAAACCTTTTTTACCATCTAGTTATAGTAACAGTCGTTTTATTCTGTTCAACGGCGTAAAGCATAAACTATTCATATCCTTTTAGTAGCCGCTAATAATTAATCTCATCGGTTCCAATTACAGGCGAGTGTTAATTATTTACACCACTACTAACGCGTGTAGATTTATCCCTCTGCAACTTAACTACACGCAGTGCAGCACTGTAAATACACTGGCTCAATGTTATTTAAGAGGACAGGTGTTTATGCAGTCGTGCAGCTACCAACACATATGCGGGATGTACAGCCCACGGATAAGGTGAGCCGTTATTTTCTTGTGATGAAAATGAGGTTGTCAAAATCATCTAAACTTAGATACATCACCTGGATGAATATCAAGCAGCCTCCTGAATGCTGGCGAACCGGATTGGCAGCATAAACGTACACTCTTAACCTGAATTTCGTCGTAATTCCACTGTTTCAATCAGTCAAACGTATCTGACTGATGCAATAGTCACCTAAGTGAATTTAACTGATGAATCAGTGGAAAATGCCACATTTCCTTCACTTAATGGTTCAGTGACATTTTACACTGATTTATCAGTCATTATTTTCACTGTTTACTAAGTGGTATATTTTTGACTAATAGATCAGTTACACAGCGTGTAAAAATTACCGTCAAACAGCGTTTATAAATGGCCGTTAAACAAAGTGTATCAATTGAAATAACAACGGATAATCTAATAAAACCAATACAAAATACTTTCTAATATGTGGTTCGTCTTTAAAAACGCCTTTTTATGAGGTGATAGGAACACACAGCCTTTCATTCCGTTTTTACGTCTTTACGTCTTTCATTTCGTTTTCATGCAATCATGACAGCGTTCTGTATGAAGATTTAAACTGCATCTAATGTGGTGAGGAGAGTGTACTCGTATATATTATAAATCCTAACGGCACCAATTAAATAAAACACTAATAGTAAGAGTAGTAATCCTTGATCACACGTATTCAATAAGTGAAAGAAAATGGGTGTACTTTCACTGAATTTCCAGACAAAGTATTGAGAGTTACCGTATGGTACGCCATACGTACTTAACTGAGCGAAAATGACATCTTCCCACTGATTCACGTTTAGTGTGTACATACATACACAGCGGGACTACGGGAGACATTCTTTCTTACTTATGACATTGTTTCTCTAAGTAAATGTTTACTTATTATGCTGTCAAACGAAGCACGCCTTTCCGGCTATGCCTAAAATGACCAAGCATTGGGTCAATTTAACTATAGTTCTAACCGAATCAAATAATTTATTTGCAAAAAAACATTACATTATTAAAAGTGATACATTCAGATGTGACAATGAAACAATCAAAATTATTATTTTGATTGTTTCATTGTGCAGTACTTTAAACTTTAGCAGTGTAAATCTTCACGATTTCGCGGCGAAACAATAACTCATATATTTTCCTCCCACAACTTCAAAGTGGCCTGGTAGCGTAGAAGATAGAGTAACGGCTTAGAGTCGAAATGTGCGTGAGTTGAATCCTAGCCGCCTCTGTAAACTTAATTTTTTTTTAAATTAGGGTAAAGGGCGCAATGTAAATAGTAAACTACCATATATAAATTTATTTCACGTAATTATTTGGCTACATTCAATAAAAACGATATTTAATTAGCCATTATGGTCGGCCGTCACTTATTCAATCACTGAAATAATTTCACGCCCCTAATTCAATCAGTGACATTTTTTCACTGAAACAATAAGTGGTTTTCACTGATTCTAAGTAGAGCCCTTTTCACTGATTCTAGTTGAATTCCACTGCGAATCAGTGGTATCCCACTGCCACGGATTCGAATTTAGAGTGTATTGTTTTACATGTAAAAAGCACACAGAGAGCGTCACTTTTCATTCCGTTTCGAATATAGGGGGGTATTCAATGCGCACCATTGTACACCGCACAACACGTATGTTGGTGAGTGTTGAAATAAAAATGGATTATTCCAGAAAAAAATTGAATAAATTTTGTATGAATCCTAACCGAATGTACACTGAAAAATAAATACCCTAAGTGATTTTCAAAATAAAACGAAAGCAGAATTCTTGTGCTGAATCCAGTGGCAAGACGCAACACGCATAATATTTTCCGCGGAAGCCAGCAGAGAAATGTTGTCGGTATAAAGCATTTTGTTAACGCAAGCTGCTTGTTAATTTGAAATTAGGTTATGATATTGTAGACAGCGTTGTTTCCCTTTATCCATCGTGATTATACTTTTAGTTTATTAAACCCTTTGCGTCCATGGCTTTTCGTACTCCCACGATGTATATTTTCCGATCTTCCTTCTATCAATTATTTTATTTTATGTTGGCCACATTATTATCTGTAGCAATCTCTCGAAGCATATACCTAGTGGATTTAAAAGCTAATTCAATCGTGTATCTCATATTAAATGAACAAGAGCGCCGTCTGTCTGGAGGTATTTAACGTACGTTAAAGCTAGAAATGTGGCAGCCAATGTCTGCCTTCACGAGCAAAGCAATGATCTGACGTACAGTTTTTCTCCAGTTGACTCACCCCATAAAGCTTTCAACTGTAACCCTATGATTTGGTGGTGTAACTATAATGGCGAAGGTGTGTTTCATGCCCCAATGGTAGATTAAAAACCTCTACACGAAATTCCACAACTAAAAATTACTGTGAATCGAGGGATTAGTTTTTTCACTTGTAAATATACGCATTAGCGACAGAAATAGAAACTGGTGACTTTCCATCCAGACGTGAGAAATGCTATCGTCAATCACGTGCTGCTAAGAAAAAAACTATTGGATTTTTAAATGACAACTTTGCAACTGTATTACTGCGCTCTGTTTGAAGTTAGGGAAACATAGAAACCTTCACAATTTAACTGAGGAGATTCTTATTTTGATTGGAAGAGAACAAGAAAATAAAGCTATTCAGTTCAATGGCCCATGTGCAGATATCGAGGCGTTCATCGAACGTAAGGACGTGTTCCCAATGACACTTTTAGTTTACTAAAAGGCCACATGACCATTTATAGTTTCCTAAAATGGTGAAGTATTTGGTACCGCAGTTTAGAATTTAGAGTTTAACAAATCCCATACTGCGGCCATGTTTGTTTTAACCTATGCAGCAAAGAAAACTGCGGTTATAACTTCATTTTATACACAAGCGTATATGTTTGTGAATACACTTATGTAAGGAGATAACTGTGTGCACAAATCCAATACTAATGGCCAGTTAAGCAATTCGATACAGTCAAATATAAAATAAACCAAAAAAAATATTATAGTCAAGTTTTTCTAATTGCTTTGTTGATGATAATTGTAGCGTCAAATATACGTTTGTTATAAAATGTAGAATTGCATACTGCTACTTTGCTCGACAAATAGCTTCATTGTGGTAAACAAGCAACTATTGATAGAGTTCCGATTCAACCATACTTAATTACCAGTTACTAAAATTTTAAACTGTCAATTTAAACATGCCCTGAGTCGCACAGCGCCTACTAGTAAGCAACATTTGGTACAGGACTGTCGTGCTGGTTGCAGGTATTACAGGTGATAAAACAGTAAAAAAAAAAACAATAATAATGCACATCTTGTGATTTCGTGAGAGAGAGAGAGAGAGAGAGAGAGAGAGTTGAATGATCACTTTTGCTGTTTCCTGCTGATGTGTATATTTGTTTCGTACACTGGTAGTTGTTAATGCCTGTAAGAAATACAACCAACATCGCCTAGTATGCATATTTTTTATGTCGGCAAATACATTCAATGTGTCAAAAAGGCACTCACTATATTCATAAACACCAGATTATTTGAATACCTCTGATTACCTACCCCGTTTCCCTACCACTGTCAGTCTTATGAATTTCTCTAGTTGTTTGACCACCTGTCTCTACAGTATTTATGTTATCGAACCTTCAGTAACTTCTTGTTATTCGGTTTATTTTTATTCTTACTCTTAGTAATATTTCTTAAATATTATTTTTAAACCGAGTCATTTTCGTTTACTTATTTCCATTTTTCATCCATATTTACTGTAGATAAATATATATATATATATTTTTTGCATTTTTGCGAATTACGGTCATTCTTCCTACAAGGTGTCTAGCCTAAAAGTGTTTCACTGCTAGTATTTTACTGACAGGCTTGTAGCCTACAAGGCGTTTACCAAAATACGAACTTGGCCGAAGATAGTTCACCCTACTGAATTATTAAAAGAAAAATAATTCAGTCTAAACTCCTTGAGCTTAGTGTCTATTTAGAGTAAATGTGTTAAGGCTACAGGCAATTGTTATAAAAATATTTAGTACACAAACTTCTAGCGTAAAGTGTTTTAGCATAAAAATGGTTCGCCTAACATATTTTTCACATGGATGTTAGCGTAATTGACTTTCATACAAAATACATCTAGTGTGCATTTAGCCCAAACACAATTCGGCTAAATCATTTTAGCCATCAAAGCATGCACTGATTTTGATCTGAACTGTATTTAGCCTGATTACTTAACTTGACTAATGGAACGCTCCCTGCCTATCATCGCATTTTTGTTCCTAAATTCCTAGTGTCGCATTTGCTACTTCGCAAAGAAAGAACATTGTTGTTTGTCGACTTGCCTTTACCAACAACATACATTGGTGAGGGAGGGAATTTACGCGCGAAGAATTGCGCTGGTTAAAGCCACGATCCTTCATTTCTACAGTTTTTTCGGGAATGATTTCTGTGTACCCAAAAGGGGAACGGATATTGTAAAATCCTCTAACAATTTTGTTGCAAATTGTTTTTATTATGTGGTCTAATTTTTTTAACACAAAAGACTGTATAATTTTAAATAATTAAAAAAAGTTTTCGTTAGCTAATTAATTGGACATTTGTGTTGGAAAAATTATACAACATAAAAAAAAACAAATTGTAACAAAACTGTAAGAGGATTTTACAATATCGGCTCCCGTTTCGGCACAAAAAATTAACTATCGCAAAAGCTGTAGAGATTAAGGATAGTGGCCTTAACACCCGGACTCACAGTCTGGACTCGATGGCCAGACCAGTGATTCTGATTGTTGATATCTGATTGTAACCACGGATGTTTACTTACTACAACTCACTGCTAATTATTCTCCCCTTCAAGCTTCTCTGAGCAACTTGCTTCGTCTTTAGTGACTAAGCTTGTCGACAAGACGTCAATCACTACCTACTTTTAGAACTGGAGTTATGAAAAACCAAGCAGTTTTCATTTTCGAACATAAACACAATTTTATTTATTTATTTTTAAGTATCTCACATTTCCAGTTTCTGTGATATACCGCAGTCAAAGCTACAGATATGTTTTTCTTGTTCGAATAAATGAATTTTGTAAGTTTTCTGTGATTATTTGCATTTCTAAACGAACTTTCCCCGCGATGGTATTAATCTCATTTTGGTTTTGAGATTAAGTAAAGAATTATTAGCGGATTGAAAGTTTAACGAATCCAATGACCGCTCGTTGTTCAGTACTATGTAACCATCAGCCTCTCTTATTTTTTTTTAGTTCAATCAAGCTTCATAGAGAAGTCAGCATTTATCAGGTAGCACGGATCTTGGTTACTACAATTCCTTGGAAATGAGATATTTTCTCAGTGTCCTCCGTGCAATAGTAAGGAATATGTGATCTAATCGCAAAGTATACTGAGGTGTACACACTTCTGAAATGTGACGTCTCCGCGGATGATTTTCGCGATATTCTGCAGTGTCTGGAGCCGGTATGCAGCGATATTATTTCCCGTACAGGCTCGGGCTGAAAGAAGCTTCCACGAGTAACCTATCCTATCAGTGGGGTGTAGTGAGTTGTTTTACAGGGTAAGCAATTTCTACTAACAAAAAGCAACTTCCAACTTTGCTTACCCTCCACATGCATTTACCATTTTATAATAGCTAACATTAGTTATAAAAACAGAAACGAAATGAATGTAATAATTATTAAACTGGATATTGTTTTGAGATATATTACAAATTATAGGAAATCTCCCGTTTTCCCGAACACTTTCCATCCACTTTCCAAGTAGAAATGTAGGACTGGAGGACGCAAACATAACTACTGACTATCCTTCCCTAAGGATTCCCGTCGAGCATGTGGCGTGTTGTTGCTTGCGAGTTCGATTCATCGCTAGTCGCTACAGTTTGTGGAAATGATTACTAGATAGCAGCACTGTGCGTGTACAGTATGGGAGTTACGAATACTCTGTTTCTCGAGTAGGAAACGGGAAATTCAGAATTAAATGTGTTTAAAGTTACCGCGAAAACTGTAAAGGGTCAAAAATTTTCAATTCGTATAGGGTAAGCATTACTTACGTTACGTCTATGGAATAAACGCCACGCTATCCGATGATACTTGTTACCGCACAAATAAAGACTAGAGTATTTTGAAGATTTTGCTTCTGCAACTCCCGTTCAGAAACAATCTTCACTCACGACTTCAAAAATGTGTTTATACACACAGCTTAATATTTATTTCTTACAACTGGAACTTTTGTGTTTTAATAAACACAAATATTTATCACAATTTTCACACAATGCTGTTTTAGAATCAGTAAAAATGTCAGGGCCTTTCCACTTACTATTTACACTCTAAGAAATTATTCGAAAATTTACCACACTAGTGAATACACTTAGTGAGAAAGCAGGAATGGTAATGTTTTCCCCTCCCTACACATGCATTGTAGCGTTTCTGCATGTGCTCAGGAAACAGTCAAATGCATAGGGAAGTTCCCAACTTCGCATACTAGCGCTGTTGAACATTCCAATATCTGCAGCTTGATGTGATTATTACCATACAATGTATAGCTAAAATCTTCCATTACAGTTTAGGAAGTTTACCAGATAGTTTTTTTACAGTGTAGTCATATTTAATCGTTTTACGCTCTTACTCAAAACAAAACTGCCACCCACTCCCTGATTGGTTAAAATGTCAACGCTGTACGTAATCTTCTATGGAAAATTACACGCGACCAATTAGGAAATCGTGTATGAAAAGGGCTAGCAGGAAGCCATGCAAGCTTGCATTGAAGAGTGTAAGGAATGTTCCATCGCGACATATACGTCGGGGCTTATGAGCGGTGCGTTGTGTGTAGCGAACTGCAGGCAGAAGGTGCATCCCCCTGGAGGGTAGGCATACCGCAAGCGGCCTGGCATCTGCTTGCCTGCCGCCAGACATCCACGTTTATCGATCCGGCTCGGCGCGGCGGGATCGACTGTTCTTCTTGGGCCGGAGTCGATAACGTGGGCGAGCAGTTCGCACAGGTTGCCTGCACTAAAGCTCCTTACACAATTGAAAACTTTAGCATTTGACTTTACCTTTCCTTTCCTCTGACGAAACCACGAATAACAATCCAATTGTAAAGGAAGAGTTCAGACAATTAAGCATCGGTTCTGCGAGATTCGTAAAAATGTGTATCTTGTTATGAAAACAATAATGATAATATCCAGGAATGCATTTTACGTACATTTTTTTTAATAGGCTTAAAATTTATATTAAAGGTTTACTTCAAAACAAAAAAAACTCATTTGATTACTTTATTAAAATTTGCCAATTCATAAATTTCCGCTTCACATTATATTCGTTTGCCATTTATTTAATTTAAGATGAGCTTTGTTTACTATACCGAGATTAAAATCCCCCTACAATAAAAAAACGCACTTCCCACATAAACTCTGTTATATTCTGGGCATAATGGCTGCTTCACTTTCACTTAAGTTTCAACTTTTCGAAATCGTATAGTCAAAAATGCTTTACTTTTCCGTTGACAGTTCCATTGTGTCACGCTCCATAAGAAACAGCATGTCGTAAGGCAAACGTAAAGTAAATTCGTAAAGTCAAATGTCAGAGTTATCAATTATGGTAAGGGCCTTAAGTCTCCTCCTAATATGCCTCTCTGAGTTCACCGAGCAACGTCTGCCTCGAGACATCGCCAATATTCCTGGAACATAGGAGATCTGCCGTAGCACATCTCGCATGGCCCTTCAAACTATCGAATATCGCGGCAAGTGCTTCTACCAACATTCAAAACTCTATATCGTCTTGCTCTCATTACCACCGAAACATACTTTGTTCGACACGTCTTAAATTTTCGCTGACAAATCACAAACGCTGAGTATTAAGCGTATCAGAATACTTATTGGCCGTGCGAAATGTTGAAGCAGATTCACACTCACGAATAGTCTAGAAGTATAAAGGGAAATGTCTTTAGTGTGGCTCGCATTGAAAAAAAAAAATTGTTTCAGCATACCAAATTTGCACACTATCGACCAAAAAGCAATTGGGCACCTGTCCACAATGTTTGCTCGGTGGTTGTCACTTCGTTAGAATCTCGTAGGGCCACCTCTTACGGCTATAACAGCAGCCACCCTGTCTGGCATGCTCTCTCTGAGTGTTTGCAGGACATCCACGGGATTCGTCGCCATTCCTCTTGCAACCATTCCACGAGTTGAGCAATGGATTTTGGCCGCTCTTGACGAGCCCTGACTCGGCCATCCAATTCGTCCCAAATATGTTCTATAGGATTGAGGTCGGGGCTCTGGGCGGGCCAGTCCGATCGGCGAACATTGTTGTCGGCATACCACTACATAGTATCCCTTGAAACATGGCATTGTCATCCTGGAAGTAACACGGGTCCATTCCGTATAACAACCACAATGTTCAGAGAATTTCATTATCCAGAATGTTACAATAGCCCTCTGTGTTCATGCTACCACGGACAAACACCAGCGGTCCTACGCCGAAGGCCGTGAAACAGCCTCACGCCATCACTCCACCGCCACCGAATTTCCGAGTTGGCACTATACACTCCGGCATAAGCCGTTCCCCGGGTGGACACCACACCCATACGCGTCCATCGGACCGGAATAATGTAAAGCATGACTCAACACTCCACAGAACAGATTTCCACTGCTCCAGTGTCCAGTTGCGACTGTCCAAACACCACCTGAGTCGCCGAGCTTTATTGCTTGTCGGGATATGGGGCTTATGTGCAGCGGCTCTTCCGAAATATCCAAGTCGGTGGGCTTCTGTACGTAATGTTCCAATGTAAACCGATACTCCTGTTGCTGCATGAAACTCCTGTCGGATGGTAGCCATGGGTAGTACCCAATTTTTGAAAATTTCACGTTTCAGGGTTCCGAGATTTCTATCGGTCAAGATTGGAGGTCGCCCAGAAGATGCAGCATTGGCACAATGCCCATAGACCTTCCACTTACGCAGGACGAATGCGACCGTTGAGTTGGGCCTGTTTGTCTTCCGTGCAATCGCCCTGCTAGACAGCCTACTGAGATGGCAGCCCACAATCACGCCTTTATCGAAGTCCGATATCTCTGTACGTCGTGCCATCTCCTTGTCAACTGGTTCTACACCGGCCTGCAGCGTATGGCGGCCACACAAGTCAACTGACGTACTGAATTACCTATCTTCACGGACGTCCAATTACTTTTTATTCGATAGTCTATTTGTTTGCGTGACGTTTATTTCAGGTAAACTATATTTTGTCCGTAAAACCAAGCCTCAGTTCTTTCAAACGAATTTGATTTGTTCACAAAACCAAGTAAATTATTTAAAACAAATTTGTCTGTGCCAAACAAATATTCCGTTCTTTCAGTATGTGAAGCAAATATCTAGTATAAGAAAATTTTTTTTCAAATAGACAACGAAATAATATATTTAGTTATGTGCGATGTATTTCGAACAGAGCAACAGGTCTGCAGCGACCAAATATTTCGTTGGCGACACTACGCCATTTAATTAATTTTAGCCTTCTTCGTTGGCTGCGCGCTTTCAAATTAATAGTCCATTTTTAAGTTAAAAGCCCTTGCCCGTGCATCTCTTGAGAATGACTGATGAAATAGCCATTAAGTGTTTTGAAAGATCGCCATTTCACTGACCTTATAAAGTAACTTGCAGGTAGTTCAAATAATAATTATTCAATTGAGAGGTTTATAATTATGTGTTGTGACATAACGACTATTATATGAGAAAGTGTGCGTGTCAACAAGGGAAATGTCTTCGAACAGGAGCCGCAATCAATGATCAGTAGACAAGTTTTCGAGAGTAAACACAACAATGATGTCTGGACTGGGGATCACACATGATAGGCTATGCAATAATTGTTAGAACTGGAAAATTTTTTGAGTTAATTGCCGTGGAGGAGAGAGGCAACAGCCCCTACACACTCTAGCCTATGAGATTCGCTCATTGCCAGATGCTGCAAATTAAATTGAAAAAGACTTATACTCCTCTCGGAGAAGACTCCTTCTCGGAGCTACTACCTTATATTATCTTATACTAGCTTTTGGAAACCACTGCCAAGCTTCCGTTAAAATAATTAAATTTATTAAAATCCACAACTAACATTTATAAATGGCTTGGAAATCCAGGTGGGGGGACTCAGTGATTCGCCTATGATTGCTACTTTTATATTTTACTATCATATTATCCCAGTGGCAATCATAGCCCACGGGGAGCCACATGGAGGCTACTGAGTCACCCTTTACCACCCCTCCCCACCTTTGCAATTCTTTACAGAATATAGTTTGTATTTAAAATTATTATTAAAATATTACAATCACCAACTAACGTATTAGAATTCTAAAAGAAGACAAAATCCAATAACATTCGCAAAATTAAAATATTTATACAACACATTGTACTACACATTAAACAATCATAAACGTTAAAATATTTAACCTAATACACAGTAGCAAATATTAACTACTAACTAACCTATACCCCACCACGGAAAATTGTTGTAGTTCCGCTGCTATTGTGAGAAACATTTTTGCCTTTACTGTCATTATGACGGCAGTTATAGTTTACAGTTGGCACAGAGAGCTCCAAGACGTGTAAAATCAGCTGCCGCCTTGTGGCAGGGACAGCGTGAGTAAATCGTATTCAAGCTTAGCACATCACACATAATTCATAAATATTCCTGACCTCTAATTCTTGTGTAATCATAACTGTCATCAAATTTCGAAAACTTTTTGAGCTCGTCATGTAATTTATAAAAAGGAGATTCATTCTCTTTATTAATCTACTGCCGTACAACCTGGCAGCGAAACTGCCTATCAATATATCATAATGAATTTAAACGAAATTACAACGGAATCATGACTAAAAAAATTTGGAGCTCAATTATTTTTAATACAAACACTTATTTCCGTGAAGTGTTTTCGGCTAAATTAATTAATTCACCAACAAATGTTCTGAACATAGGTATACTCAATATATTCTGTAATAAACTGAGGTTTATGCAAACAATTTTTTCTCCCTGTCTCATGTACTTCGAGTGACAGATATGGAAACAAATCTAAGAAAGACATTATGAATTAGTACATTTTCTTGCGTGGATATTGGATGAAAATACTTTTATTTAAGTTTAAATTCTGCGGGTTATTTTTCCCACAGCAGTGAATTATGATTGTAACGATACGATATTCCTGTTGTGTTCACTTTTTAACTTGATAGTTAAGCGTTGCGGAAAGTTTTCGCTGTGTTATTTTCCGAAATGTAAGATCAAGAACTGATTCCGAAATGCTTAATATATTATCGGTGGGGTTTGTTTTGCTGATTATATACCTGAATTAGCAATTTATATTTTTCGAACAAATATTTGTAATCAGTTTTCTGTATAGAAACTTACGGAAACCACAAAATCGGTATATAAGCAATAGTAATTTTAAAATGTCTATAATTTTATTTCCTGGAACACTGAAATGACTAAATTAATACTAAACAGCCTTTTTAACATTAATTGAGTTTATCCTCATAGAACTTTTGTTAAAAAAATTTGATCGAAAGAAGTGCCTGTTTTTCTTCGCTATACAGAATGTTTCGTAACTTATGTTGCAGACTTGGGGAGGTGATTCCTTATGGAAAAACAATACGAAAATGTCCATTGACGCATGTCCGGAAACTACGTCTATGGGTTCAAAACACCCCCGAACGACGGGCTTTAAAATGTTTTTTTAATAAATAGAATGGCAAAAATGTAATATTAAGTTACAATATTTAAATATCTTAAGTTAATAATTTTTTTTTCAACTTATTGCATAAAAATTAGTTTTAAAGTCCGGCTTTTGGGGTGTTTTCAACACTTAGACGTCGTTTTCGGACATACGTCCATCTGCATTTTCGTAATGTTTTTCCGTAAGGAATCGCCTCCCAAAGTCTGTACCATTATTTACGAAACAACCTGTATATATCAATATTATAAATATGCGGATAATAATACGTTTTTAATTTGAAGACAATTATTTTGACTGGTTTGCTGATTTTGTGCAAAATGTGGACAGTTCTAAATCGAAAAATATAGACTGTACAACTATTGTTATATATGATAGCTACAAGCATTGAAATATCTGGTCAATAAATCTAGCACCATCGAAATATTTAAGTACGTAATTCAAGATATGTTCGGGATATTAAGTTTCGGGAATTGACACACTGTGAGACATTTCTATAGCACTTAATATTTTTAACGTATTTTACCTCATTTTTGGGAACAATATGCTATCCTCGCACTGAACACTGTAATTATTCGATACAACCAGTGAACGTAGTGACATACTTTACATTGAAACTGATAAAGTAAATATATAAATATTTAATTTTGGTTTGCGTTATTGGCAATCGCCTAGTTATAAGAATGAAAGTAGAGGCGTATTAAACAATGTCGCGTATCGTATAAATCCCATATCAATAGATGTTTTCTTTCAATTTTTATTTTGGTTATTTTCTTAAAATTCACAGTCCTAATATCTTGTAATTGTTTTCAGGGTCACAAAATATGTAAAATCGTTTTCTGTGCTTGACTGCAGAACAAATGAGGAATTATTTTACAGGTCAACATTTTTCAAAGAACGTGTTCTAAGCAATAGTATTTATACGTGAGGGGCTAAGCATTTTCTCTTCTCATCGCAGAGTATTACAATTAGATCCGACCTCGGATACAGGTTTAGGAAAGGGCCGTCGCGGCCACAGAACCAGAAATTGCCATATATCTGGAGCTAACGTTCCACCTGACTCAGAATACCCCGCGATATTCCCCAACGAGCCATAAATCGAGATTATTTGTAACTGGTTTGCCAGATAAAAGTATCCATTGGCCAACGCATCGACAATCAATTTGTTTGTTCTCGTAGAGTCACAGAGAAGCGAGGTAGAAATAAAACCTACAGTTTTCCAGGCGTTTATTTCATGTGCATAAGTTGAGACGAGTTGAGTTGAGAGATTTGGGCGGCTGTTGAAAACGAGGCCTTGAGATCTGATGAGGGTGAAATGAGGTTGAGAATGTAGCAGCACTGGAATTCAAGGGCGGGGGAAACGGGAGATCCCCGGAAAAAAACCCGCCGACCAGCGACATCGTCTGGCACGATTCCCAGTTGCGAAAATTTGGAAGTGACGCGGTCGGAGATTGAACCCAGTTCGCCTTAATGTGAGGCGGACTGTGCATAAGGAGACGCTTCTAGGATCGAGACATGATCGTATTATTGTACGACTTTGTTTGCTTTTTTTTTGTTGTGTTGTTCAATGTTGTTACAACAGCATCAATGTTAATAAGTAATTATTAGAAAATGCGATAATGTGGAATAATTTTCAGTTAAGATAAACCTCATAGTTTTGTACATACATTATAAAGAATAAATGGAGTGTTGCTGCTGTAGAAGTCAGTTTAGCTCCTTGACTTGACTACACACTACACACACACAATACATGCTGCCGCTGGCTCAAAGTCCTGCAATGTTGGAACTATATTGCCGATCGTGCACTACTTTTATTAAGCCTATTTATACGTGAAATAACTGGGAGAATCCAATTTATTCTTTCTATAGTACTTTCACATCCATATTAGCTTAACGTTTCAGGTGGTACACTCGGACAGAATGGGTTCAAGCGAGTAATTGTTCTTACAAAATATTTTGTGCTTATACAATGAAAATCTTTGAAATACCTGTCCCCAAAAGAAATATTTGGAGAACAATTTCAACTACATTGGTGAGCAATGAGTCTTAAATTATATATTTAATGTGCTTCCAAAAATAAAATTGTTTTTTTAATAGACTGCAATAAAAAAAAATATATTTCAAACTAAACTTACCAAATATTTATCGGAGCAAACTAAACATGATATTGCGGCATCTCTGTTCACAACCTGTGAACTTAACTACAACACCAACTTGGTTTACAGATTTCAGGTCATTTGTCGCGATCAAATCACTTTGTATAGTAACTTTGCAAGATTATAATTTTCAACCGTTGATGAAAATTTTTATTAAATATCTATAGGCGGACTCCAAATTTTTTCTTTATCCGTATTATTGTTGGGCAATATTATGTAACGTGATGGAATTTTCCTTGTATAAAATATCTACAGAATTTTTTTGCAGATTGCTAAGTTAGTTGTAACAATAATTGGGGGGGGGGGCGGAATATACTGACATCAACGCATGAACGCATGAAACTGCCTCTCGGAAATAATGCTAAAATGCAATGAAATTTTGTAGGCTCATGTAACTGCACTGCAAATACATTCAATATTATTATATTTGCACACAAATGTATTCTATTGCTTTAAGCTGGACACTGTATCTTTAATACAATATGATATATCCTACGTTCATTTCTGGACTTCAGGCGAATCCTGTTGACTTCTTAAAATTCTTGTGTTGTATTACAAAGATTGCATTTTTAATATTACAATGAAAACATTTTGTAAGCAACATCTCTTTACACCCCTAGTATTTATGAGCATGCATGTAAAAGTTATAGCCTTGTGAAATGGGATGAATATTTTTGGTACACTCTTTATGTTGTATGCATGCATGATGTGAGATTAACCAAGCACGCAGTACACACGTGCATACAGCCTCGCTACCCTCCGCCTATATACGCACTATAATCCTACATTTGTTCAGGAAAGAGTCGAATGCGTAGGGGGAGTTCTCTACTTTGTATACAAACGATGCTAAACATTCGTGCGTTTTCTGCTTGACGCGTGGTATTATTTCCGTTCAGTGCATACGTTAAAATCATAGTTAGGAATTCCACCAGAATGTTTGGGCAGTGTGTCGATACACTAGTGATCAGAACACCAGATTACCAGTAAGTTATGTATGAATATTTGTTTTGTTTTTCAGCAGAAAATGAAAAGTGACTTTCCTGGCAATACTTTTTTTTCTTTAAATCAATTTCTAGTACGATCCATATACAAATTCTCACGTAAACTACGACTAAATAAAATACATAATTTATTTTGTCCAAATTCAATTATTTTATCACTGTGAAACTGGGACATGTGTACTGTATGTAGTGGATACATAATCTCAATCAATCTTACGTAGATCATCTCATACAAAATACCTATAAAACTTAAAAGTGTTTGAAACATCCACCATGTGTGTAAGTGCGGGATGTACAAGTACAGATAGTCATTGAACAAATTAAAATGTATTTATTCGTATATTTATTTACTGACTGTGAACTGTTCAAGTAATAAGGAAATTTTTTTAAATTCAATTTTTGGCAAAATACTCTTCTGTTACTTCGAAAGTTAAAACATAAGCACTGATTAAATGACTTAATACTAATACTGGTGCAATATTAACGAGGTGTCTTATTACAAGTTAAAGGTTTTTATTGGTAACCATATGATTTTACTTACATATTATTATATACATAAGAGAATACCAGTACCATGAAGGTACTGGTATATATAAATGTATAAAAGGATTCCACAGTTTCGTTTAATGGACACATGAATACCAGTCAAGTGTTCGGGGGAACTTCCAAGTTAATATTTGGCGAAAGGTAACACATAGGCAACAAAAAGTAAATAAAATAATAACCAATAAAACACGACTGTATGAAAAGTGAACTGGAAATATGGAGATAAGTACCCATAAATTTCGAATAGAAAATAATTTACTGCAGTAGCCACGATTCTCAGCCTTTAGGGAGTGACTGGTAGTGGAAATAAAATTTCGTGGCCTGTCTAAAATGTAACCCATTTAAGACTCCGCCTACCTGTTATCATTTTATAGCTTCAGACATTTCTGCTTAACTTGTAAATATACGTAACCCATTTAAGCCTCAGACTGCATGTTATCATTTGAGAGCATGCATTTTAAAGAGCCCGCGTCAATTTAATTCCCCGAAGCAGTCATTACCTAAAGAATGAGAGTTGTGACCATTTCAAGTCAATGGTAAATGATTTTATATCCTAAATGCATAGGTACTTATTTCCATATTATTAGTTATAGTTTGACGTAGTAAGATCATGTGGTAATTTTTAATTATTTTTTTTATTTTTTTGCGTCTTTTTAGTGCGTGCGTTATATATATTAATTCGTGTCAACAAGATCTTCATGTAAGTAAAAGTAAGTATAATATTATAGGTTTCATAGGCGGTTTAATTCGTCTAGGGAATGTTGATACTGTGGTTTATTTAATAACTTTTTTAGGATAGAGAGAACTGATGGCTAGACCTGAGAGATACATGACTCCGCTAAGAACCACGTACGCTTGATCTTTAGCTAAAAGGTGTCTGCTTAAATCGACGATGGCCTGGTATAGAGTTGTTCTATGTAATTTATCAACCGTTACCACTCCGCATAGGATTAAAGGGTCTTGCCTTGCCTTGCCTCTCGGTCTTGCTTTGACGACGTAAATCATCAAACTCGGCCGTGGAAGGCTCGATGCGGACACCGATGCCGAGTTGGTCGCCTGTTACACTTGAGTCCTTACATTCCAGGAATACAGCCTGAGGCATGTACCCCACATACAACTGCTGTCTGCGAAGGCAGGCCATCACTCTCATGGCTCCGTTGACAAGTCCATGATTAACATTCATGTTGCGTCTCAACATCACTCGTTACCCTATATCAATTTTGAGCGTATTTGGTATATCGCATTTTTTTTATTGGGATCATCAAGTGTGTAGTGGCTTAGTAAATGTTGGTCATATGTTTTGGCTTCCATTGAAATGTATACTGAATTGATACTATAGACGTTTTGCAGATTTTCCCAACACTGATGTTATAGTGTGATGTTACGAGCTTCCAATTGTCTAGTTATTGAGAAAACTGACTCCTTATCCGTCACTAAACGGTCCTGCCAGTGGTACTCTGCAGCCACCTATGGCAGATAATTGTTGGATGGTTAATTCTCCAACACGAAGGCTGTTCAAAATATCTACAAACGTAATGTTGCCAGCTCGCATTATATTCCGAGGTAACTCACAAAAGCTAAACATCTGTCGTAGATGTATTTCGCCGGACAAGTTTTGAGGCTGGCGAAAGCAGCAAGATCCCCCGGCTTAGACACCAGACGCAAATTCATCAAATCTCCGAAAATAAAAATATTAATTCCACTTAAATACGCTTCAATTTACTTCAACTGTTTCCAATCTAAATGAATATTACTTAGAGATAAATACGGCATATTGCGTCTATATTATTATGCTATATTATGTCTATATATGCCGTCTATTATTAGCCACTCAATTTTACGCCACTTTTGCCGTTCTCTTTGAAGTCGCTCTCCTGTCATCGTCTGTAAAGATTCCGTTTTACACTTTCCAATCGGAAGTACAAAAGTGGAGTGTAAAGTACTGGCCACAGTAAGTCTCGCCGCTACTCCTGTAGCTGCAGTAACTATAGAACGTTTACCAAGATTGTTCTCTGACATTTCTTCATAATTGCTCGACGAGTAATTTTAGTACGAATGTCTTTCCAGTTCCCGCGCCGCCAGTTATGCCGTCCGTTTCATCGTTAAGTACACCGTAAAATATTTCCTGGTAAACTTCCTAAACTGTAAAATGGAAGTTTTTAAACTGTACACGGTATGGTAGTAATACAACACATCAAACTGCAGCTGCAGGAATGTTTAGCAGCGCTACTGTACAAAGTTGGAAAAATCCCTAAGCATTTGACTGTTTCCTGAGCAAATGTAAGAACGCTACAATGAATGTATAGAGGAAAACATTACCATTCCTGCTTTGTCACTAAGCATATACACTGGTATGGTAGATTTTAGAATGACTTCTTAGAGTGTAGTTTATACGCTACTTTGGTAAATATTTATCGCTGCTGAATGTTATCTGTAGTTTAGTACTGCTGGTCCGACATACTGACATCAGATAGCGCCTCCTCGAAATCATCAGCCATGATATGCTGGTCCTCAACAAGCACGTGTTCGATACGATTATTTATATGATCTTAATCTATATTCTGATGGGTATACTCTTCAGCCAAATTGTCAGCTACTACTCGATTATTGCTTTTCGAATCTCAGTTTCCCCGACCGCAAAAGCTTCCGTATCAGTTCCCTCTTGCAGTGGTCGTTGCTGACTGCATTTTGTAACAACAGTATCTTTCGCTGTTTCAAAGCCGTGCACTAACTTATTTTCAGCCCTAAATGGAACATGTGTAACCAGCAACGAATAATAATATACTTACGTGTTAGAACGCAGAGAAAAGTAACGAGTGTGCAAAATAGCTGGACGTTTATTTTTTTGTCACCCGGCCCACATTATCCAGTAAAAGTGATGTACTGTTGTTGATGATTCGTAAGTAGTAGGGAAATGGACATTGACGCACAAGGGCGTCAGATGCCGGAGCCCCGAAGCCGCCAGGACGCCATGTTGTTACTTCACCGTTCGTCGTCTTTTTTTCCTCTTTTTGCTTCTTTTCCCTCAAAATTTCCTTTTCCCCTAAGAATGTCCCTTTTTTCCCTTAAAAAATCCTTACAAAATACCGTTTTTCCCAGAGCTGCAGAAGGGGATCAGTGACTCTGAGCCAGAAGAGCAAGGGGGTTAGCGACTCAGAATCAGGTATCAACGACTCCAAGCCCGGAGAATAGGGCCCATGTCCTTTGACAATTGACCTTTGTCCTCGATCATTAACCTTGAAAATCCAAAAGCATCGAAAAATATAAACGAATTCCCTAAAGGTTACAAAAAAAAAAATACCAACAAATTTATTATTAAAAATTATTGAAAAATTACTGAATATTTATTATTTAAAAATAATAAAAAATACATTATAAAAATAAAGTTTCCAAAGGGTCCCTTCACCGCACCTCACCCTACAAATTATTCGACATGCCTCCACCCCCTCACCCATACCCAGGCAGATATCTTGGTAGGCGACCGCCATCTTGGTATTCGAATGCCATCTAGGTAGGCGACCGCCATATTGGTAAATGACCACCATCTTGATAGGCAACCATCACCTTGGTTAGTAACCATTATTTTGGAAGATGTCACCCTTCCACCATGTAATATGCATACAACCTTAACCTTAACGCCAAGACCTTGAATAACCTTGAAAACAAAAACTCGAAAACAATACACAAAAATCAGCAATCATATGAAGTTTCAGAAAACTACTACCATATTGGATGCAGGTTAACTCAGTCTGCACCATATGACCTTGAATGACCTTAAAAACCAAAACTCGAGAAAAAATACATAAAAGTCAACAAACATAATATATTACAGACGACCATCTCCATATTAGTTGTAGACTTCCTCGATCTTGACCACATTAACTTAAATTATCGTGAAAACCAAACCTCCAGAAAAAATACATAATGTCAACAAGCATAATACAGTAAAGACTACTACCACCATATTGGATGCAGACTACCTTGAACTTGAACCCATGAATTTGAATGACGTTGAAAGCAAAAACTCAAAATTAAAAAAAGAAAATTTTCAGATTCTAAAAAATTCCTGATTGAAAATAAGATAGTGTATACATTGACAACGCTATCATGTGGTGAATATCAAGGGAGGAATGCGGTTTTTTGGAAAAAACTAATTTTGAAAAGCATAAATTTAAATATTGCACGATGTAATTAAGATGGAGCGATGAAAATCGGTAAATAGGAGTATCATCCTCTTTTCGCAGGGAACTTTGAAATATTAGGCGGTAACAAAAGTCGAGGGACATTATGACCCACCATGGCGCAATTAAGACCAAAGTTCCTCCTGTCAGAACTCGCTCCAGTAAGCTGTTTTAGGGAAAAGGCTTCTTAAAATATCGAAGGTGCAGTGTAGACATGCGGGGATAGGCAACAAATTAGCCACCTGCGCCAAGTACGTGGTTGAAACAGGTAAAGATGTAATCGTTTCTTGCATGGAGGTGGGCTTGACTGATGACAAGTCACTATGTGCCTGCAGCTGGTTGTGAAAGCATGAAACGTTTTATGGGAGCGGAGCTAGCCTACATGCATCTCGTATACAGAGTAGCTATCACGAATGCAAGGCAAGCAGTGCTATTGTACCGACTGCGAATGCTAGAGCCCCACGGTCGAGGAGAAAGGTGAAATTTGACAAGGACGTGTGGCGCAGGAGCCGTATGTGAACTCGCGGACTGTAATTCGCGGTGTGGGTGTTAGCCATTCAACAATCCTGCGAATTCTGCACGAGAACTATATGCACCGTTACCGCGTAAAGAAGGCACACGTTCTTAGCGAACGTGATTACATGCCACGTGTTATATGCTGCGAATGGTTCCTCCAAGAGGACAATGTGCGTCCATACATTACATCCACTGTACTCTTTTCACATGAGGACCATTTTACCAGGGACGGAATATTCAAGAGGAGGAACCGAGCGAATTGGCGCAGTGATAACTCACTGGTCTCACGTTCGTGAGGACCCGGATGCGATTCCCGGTCCGACCATCCTGATTTCGGTTTTCCATGGTTTTCCGAAATCACTCCAGGCGAATGCTGGGATGGGTCCCTAACAATGGCCATGACCGATTCCTTCCCAATCCCTCTTCCCTGTGCAACTTGCGCTGTCTCTAACAACCTCGCTGTCGACGAGACATTCAGCTTGATTACCTACCTGCCTTCAAGAGGAGCAACCACCACGTCTGGGCCACCACACGCACCCCATGGGCTATCAAGTGCACTTCAGTGTCAACATGTGGGCCGGCATAGTCAACAATTACTTGTTGGGTCCTTATTTGCTACACAACCGTCTCATTGGAGCCCGCTACCTGACGTTCCTGCAGGAGGTATTGCTGGAGTTGCTGGAAGAAGTACTTCTTACCATTCGCCACACTATGTCGTTTCAGAATTATGGGGTACCGCCACATTTTCCCGCTGCTGTGCGCCCCCAATCTTGACGTCACCCATTTCCAGGCCGCTGAATTGGCAGAGGTCGCCCATCCATTGGCCAGTCTGATCTCCAGGCCTGATCCTGCTGGATTTTTTTAATGGAGTCATGTAAACTCCCAGGTCAACGCCTGTGGCTAGTGAGGAAGATATCGTCGCACGTTTGATGCCCATATTTGATTCTGTACATGCCATATCAAACATTTATGCACGGTCCCAGGCCAACCAGATCCCCCACTGACATTTGTGTATTTAAGTTGGGGGACTGTAGTTAAAAAATTTGTTGTAAATGAAACCATTAATTAAAACGTACTACATACACCCCATGTAACAAACCACATATGGCCCATTGATGGTTTACAGTCAGTTGCCAAACCGGCAACCATTTAGCCAACAGCTGGCATGCACCCGGCACCATCGCTGGTCCTGAAGTGGCACCACTAACTAGCCATACTCTGCCCTTAACTGGCCCAAGTGTGGTGAACACAAATGACCCAAGCATAGCCCATGTGCTTACAATACCCTTTCAGTGTTAAATTTCTGAAGGTAGTTATATGCATTGTTTTCTTTTAACTTCTCATTTTAATAATATGCAGTCATATATGTAAAACATTACATATGTCAAATTATTCAACACCAGTCACGAAGTCACCCCTAATTCTGTATATACAGCAGTTTGATATACATATTTCCATAAAAATGTATATCTACAAATAATCTACCCATTGTATCGTATGATATATAATTATATTAGACACACATATATAGGTATACATGAGTGTAATTTGCAGAACCTAACTGCGAAGAGTGGGAGATATAAAAATACCCATAATAATCCAAATTACACCAGCAGTGGTCCCTCGATGTACCATTTCACAGCTAACATATTTTTACCAGCAATAAGTATAGGTTATGTGCGACCATTGCTGGAATACTTCTTAGTAAGCCATTTATGGGCCATCAATAGGTCACTTACTCTAAACAATCAGTTTCATTTCCATCAACATTCCATCAGTGGGCAATAAATGACATGCCTAGTGTCTTGATGCCAGCAGATAACCATGGCAGATCCAGTTTTGTAGACCCATAAGTTTTCTGGGCCAGCAGTAATCCAGCAATGTCATTAGTTAAACTACAGCCAGCTGACTGACTCTTAAGTGTGTGAAACACTATAGTGAAGTGCCATCAATGACCCAAAAATAGATAAGTTAAGTGCTGCCAGTTCTTGAATACAGTTCGCAATCCATTTGTGGATCATTAGCAGTATACCCAGTCTCAGTCATCAGTTTCATTTTCATCAACATCCCATTAACGCAGCATTGATGGCGTGCCAATTGTCCTGTTTGCCAACAGTCAGCCATAACAGGGCCATGTGTGTAAACCCATATGTATTCAGTGCCAGCAGTCATCCAGCAGTGCCAGCAGTAAAACCACAGTCTGCCGACTATGGCTTGCTACATGGGACATGTGTCATGCAATACTCCTATCTGCACTCCGTTCCTTGTCCCCCTCCCGTCCTCATTAACCCTAACTCTGACATGTGGATTTACATCCATTTAGTGTGGTGCGGGTGGCATATGTATTGCCTTACCCTGCAGGTATACGCCGCACGTTCGAAATTTTCACTGGCGTTTTCTCGTAAACTGTTCACCGGAGCTAGTTCGGACAAGTGAATATTTTGTCTTCAATTTGCCATGGTGGGTCGTATGGTGTCTCGACTTTTTCTTTACCGCCTAGTGTCTCAAAGTTCCCTACGAAATTGGGTGATTACCCCATGTATGCAAATAATGACGACGATTTGACCAACCACATTTACACAGATTTACGTTCTCCGATTCGTGAAGCACCATTCCTATTTTGGTCACTCCATCTCAAGTACTTCCTGCAAGATTTGCATTTATTAACTTCAAAATTCAATTTCAACACCGCTTTTAAGCTGTTCACGATAAAGTGAGCACTTTTTAAGGCCCTCCCAACAGGAATTAACAGCTAATAAATATATCTTATTGCAGCCTCAAGTATTAAATTTTGATGTTGGTGAAATGTATACACTGTATTTATTGGTCACATTGCAATATTGATATTAAAAAGTAGCAGGAAGATAGAAATTGGATGAAAGGAAAAATTTAAAAGGGCCTTAAAAAGTGCTCACTTTACCGTGAACAACCTATACCTCTCTTAATATTTTCAACATGGTAGTGCTGTCAATGTATACCCCGCGTTATTTTCCACAGGGAATCGCCCACTGGAGTTTATAACGTGAATTCTTGTCCACGTTGGATAATTTTTTGGTGGCATAATTGTCCCGAATACGTGCTACTGTGAGGGTAGTTCCACTGGCGCTTCGGAGTTATGTTTAACAAACTGTTAGTTGCTGCAATGTGTTTAGTGTTCTTCCCCTGGCCTGGATACCACGTGTCGCTACAGTTAGCTCGGCTTCTCCGCATTGGCATATCCTGTGGTTGTCAGCTGGATGGGATGTCGTATCGCTTGATTCACTGACTCAAAAAACACTGGCTGTACTGGAAACTGAAGAGGGTGCATTTGGGTGTGCAAGGGCAACTAATGATTGCCCAAAGGAGGCCTACGCATTTTGGGTTTATTCTTTAAATGTAGCGGTAGAAGAACCAATATCTGTTGTTATCGCAGCGGAGATTACGTCGTTTTGCCAGCTCGTTATCTACCGAATTTCTGATTATTTGTCAAACATGTGTGAATTATTTCATGCTTTGTTAGTTTAATTTATACGACTCTTTACTTGTAATTTTCTGTAATAAAATTATACCTGAATTTAACGAGCTGGTTTCGCATTTTTCTCAGATATCAATACTGTACATTTGGGAATCATCTGTTAATCGAAATATTTGTTTTTTTCACTTACCTCTTATAATGCTGAGATATGTACATTCATGACAATTTCCATTTTTTGACGGTATGCGGGGGGGGGGGACTTCACTTTGCCCTAAAAATAAGCCTTACAGCTTTTTTTGGCCAATAGTTTTATTGCTGTTAGAATTCGTTCCAAAAGGAAAATAATAATTCTTCATAATATCGTCTTTAAAAATTCTTGAAAAACTCGAATGGTGAAATTATATTTTGGAAATATATTTTAAGTATTAAACAAATGTAGCAATAAAGGAAACCCTTTCAGTCTTATGGATTGAATCTTGAGGTTTACAACGATTATGTAAAATAGAGGAAAAATATCAAACGGAAGTTAGTAAAAGAATAAATAATAATCAGTTAGTGTATGTAAGGGAAATTCATTACAAGGCATAATTTTCGACTATTATTTAGATTACCAAATCACAATGAAGAGATCTTCAGTAAAAAAAAATACTTGCAACGTGGTGTTTTCACGTTAACCTATTCCACGTACGAACTTTCTTGAACTCAACAGTTTTGGGTGCTGAGTAAGGAAGGTGCAAGCATTTTTCCGTCACTGAGTGTAAACTGGTGCCCTAGTAGCCACCGCCGTTGACTCCATAAGCTGTAAATTCGGCTGTTGAAGCTTGAGCAAGGCCTCAATTGATTGCAAGGCTTTTCCATCGAGTTGGATTTGTCCCCTTTACTGCCGATTAACTTTGCGCCACGCGTTTCAGGGGAGCATGCGTCACGTTGGAAAAGGGGGTGAATTGTTTATATATACCGTGCCTGGCACTTAGAGGTGGCTCACTTCTACGGGGTAGTCATGGGTGTTACAGCATATTCCTGGTCGGCATAAGTATGTATAGGGTTCTGTGTCAATGTGCGCCAAGTTATGCAGTCTGGTTATTTTTACATATTATTATTGAGGACAGACGTTTTTGTCGGCTTTAGCAGTCTGTTCATGATACACGTAATTCCCTTTTTTTTCGCGAAGTGGGTAATTTTTCGTCTGACAGGAACATGTAATTTTTCTGTTAGGCCTGAGCAGATTAGTATTATTATTATTGTAAATATACCAGACGGCAGGCTGGTACGCTCTGCTACCTTGAGGCGCCTTTCCCACTTAAACCTTTGACTATGTTTTGGTTCTTGTTTTTCAATGAAGTTTTTACAGCGGTGCGCTTCAAACCCGAAGTCAAGAAGTACCATTTTTTTTAAATTGTAGGTTGTTTAAAGCCTTATTTTATAAGTGCTACATTCGTGTACGTCGTGCCGTTAGTTTTTCATTGCTTTTGGTATAGTTGTCGGCCCGGCCAGGAGGGTGTTTACTTCCCACCTATATTTATACTGCTTTGTCCAGTTTCTTTCAATTTTCCAGTCAGTACATATTAAAGTTGTTGAATGTTGAGAATTTTAAATGTTGCACATTGGTGTCTTTTAAATTTGTCGGTTTCTCAGGAAAAACAAGCAAAAAATATTGTTCAATAGTTACTACATTGCCTTATTAAATTACTGAACAACAAAATCCTATCATTGTTTTGTAAATACTTTCATTATACTTTCCTTGTATCTTAAACTAATTTTACCTATACATACAGTCACACTCCACATACCTGAGTCTATGTAGGTCATTATGCTCAAAACTATATTGTCCCATTGGTAAATATCTCAATAGAATAATAACTTAAAAAAATTAGTGTTACTTTGCACGTAGTGTCGTCCTTATACAGGATTCAGATATTTACATTTTATTACAGAACGAGTTGAGGTAAATTGAACACAAGTATATAAATTACAAGCAATGGGGATAAACTGCTTCAAATATGAAAACGGAGTTAAATTGTGGGATGAAATTCAGAAATAATATATAAATACATGGAATATTTGTAACTGATCTAAATTGATAAATTTATTTCGAATGGTTAAAGAAGGGCTGAAAGATAAATGTGTATATAAAATTATGAAATGAGTGTACCAGAACAGTGGTTAAAATATTTAATTAATAAACGCAAAATTTCAAATTTGCACTTTTGCAAATCGAACTATATGAGGGGGAAAAACAAAAAAATAACTAGTATTTTCAGTAGTATAATACAATGGATGTTGAAAACTGCTAAGTAAATATGTAAATTGTAAACTTATATAAATATTAAATAAAAACTATTTTGACAGTATAGTAAAGCAGATGTTGTTATGAGTTGGTAATTAAGATTTTAAGAAAACAATTTAATTAAAAAACTCTAGTGGTGATAAAAGTGATTGTAATCGAATTAAAAAAACTTTATGATTATTTGTACCACTCTTTCCAGTCCGAGTGACATAAAAACCAAATAATTAATACAATAAATAAATACTGCAATATTTTCCAAATTAGAGAATTAATAACAACAAAGTATTTGAAATACAAAGCAACTCACGACATGAAAGATTTTTCTCTTTTAGGATGATTCTAATAATGCTGACATGTATCCATTTATCTAGTGTAAAAACAATTAATTGGCAGGGAAAATAGAAGGCAAAAAATACAATTTAAACCAAGAATTCGATAGTATTTAATAGTAACTTTAGAAGTGTAATGATTCCATAAACGATTTTAGAACAAAAAAAATGTGAATCTGTTTCAAGAATTGTGTGAGTGATTGAGTGAAGGGATTTGGGTGGCTCTTAACATCGAATTCTTGAGAGCCAAGGACGTTGAAATGAGGTGAGAATGGAGCGGCGCTGGACTGCAAAGGTGGGGGAAACGGGAGATCCCCGAGAAAACCTGCCGACCAGTGGCATCGTCCGGCACTATTCACACATGCAACAATTCAGGGGTGATCCCGCTAGGAATAAACCCTGTCCGCCTTGTTGTGCAAGAAATAAGGATAAATTAAATACTATAAGTGGGATGCTACTTAAGAAAAGTAACAATGGTTAACAATGTTACTTTTTTAACAGAAAAGACAGGATATTATAAAATAAATCGTCAAAATATATATCATTTAAGGATAAACAGGTGTAACCTTATAGTAGCCTGAGTAATTTGCTGGTTTGAAATGGACTGGAATGTACTAATGCAACATTTTTATGCTGTACTTGAACGTTATTCAATGGCTCGACATGATAATTATAAAATAGCTTCTGACATAAAATAACAGCAGAAAAGCTATTATCAATATAGTAATGAAAATAATAAATGTGAAATTTTCCTTTAAACCTGTTAATTTTAATCCTTTTGAGAAAAGTTTAACACGAGGTAAATAATATAAAAACATACATATTTAATAATTGTATTTTTGAACGGTTTGAAATTAATATGAAAATAGTGGATTTCTTTGCATGTGAAACGACAAAAGTTTTGTAAATGAATTATCTTATGTAAATCAGAAGATTTTGTTTTTCTATAGAGTTTTCTACTACAGTAAGCAAGTTGTGAGGCGCTGCTGGGTTAAAGACGTCGGGCGTCGGCCATGTTGGAAGCTGGAAGCACGTCACATTAAAAAAAATTGAAAATCAGTGAATTTCCATATGGAAAAAAAAAAAAAAAAAAAAAACGGTTTTGAAAATAAATAAGGTATAATTTTAAACTTGAAAAAAATATGAATCAGTCTTATATTTGTGAGTTTTGGGATTAGATTGCTAAAGTTAAAGGATCTGAAACATCCGGTACCACGTACAGAAAACAACTGAACTCCCAACTACGACCCCCACCCTCACTTGTTTATCTGCTATTACATTGCCCACAAGAGTAAAATTGAAACTAATTGTTTTTTCCGGATGCATGTCGCCTATGTGTAAAAAATCTGTCATGTAAAACTTCTGCTAACCATACTTACACCTTAAAATATACTAATAAATAAAATTGCCCGTTTAAAAACTGCTATTTATTTCATATCGATATCTCAAATGGTCATGAAGTAAATAAATTTTTTCATAAAATTTTCTTTATGTTTCAAATCTTATTTTTGGGGAAAAAATTAATTTCAAAACGTAGTGTTGAAACAACAATAGTTTTTTTTATATTCATTTATATAATACGCATCAAAGAAAAAGATACATTAGAGTTTGGAAAAACACAGTTGAAAAATCATATCATACAACAACACTAACGCGATGATAAAAGTATTTCTGAAAATAAAGTACCCATTTTTCAAACCAAATGTCGATATATGTATTTCAATAACTCCATAAAACCTAGGCAAAGCGATGGCGGGCTGTATTTTAATAACTTCATAATAGCTAAACGAAACGATATTTCCATTTTAAACATAACACCTGAGCGAAGCGATGGAGTGCCGTATGTTAATAACGCCATAAAACCCGTCGAAGTGAAATTTATATTTTTAAAATATGTAACCAAATAAGTCCACGGGAACGAAGTCTCAGGCACTGCATTGATTTCCATATAAATATAAAAATACATTTGTAAATTCTATTTGATTAAATTTAAAATTTAACTTTTTTTTTTATTTTGATTAATACGTATTATTATATAAAATTTTCGTTTGTCACTATTGACGCTTTATTTCAATTTTCTATTTTTTTTTTAAATATGTTAATAAATCCCAATGTTCACGCGAACGATGTTGCGGGAACAGTTCATTAAAAAAACAATGTATTAAACAACACTCAGAAACATGATTTTGAACGAAATTTCAATAGTGTGAACACAGCTACTGGTGGTGTATTATTTTTGGACGTGCCCGGAGATACAGGGAAAAAATTTATATACTCTGTTCACGGTAAAGTGAGCACTTTTGAGTCCCGAGTTACTTTTTTATTTTGCCATTATTTCTCCTTTAATTATTTTTTTAAAACAAATATTGTAATGTAAGTAATAAACACCGTATGTATATTCTACGGAATTCAGAAGTTAACGTCTAAGGCTAAAACTTAGATTTATTGACTGTTATTCCAAATGAGAGGACTTTCAAAAGTGCTCACTTTACTGTGAATAGTCTATAATAAACCTTATACTACACAAAATACGAGCTAATTAATAAAATTGCCATAGCCGTAGCATCTTCAGGTATAGCAGCAACGGTACTCCCTAGAAGTAAAACTGCTCACTCTGTGTTTAAAATACCACATAAAGCGGACAAAATTGGAAAACACTGTGTGCGGTATATCAAAACACAGTAACAAGGCCATAGTGTTACAAGATTGTGTATTTACTGTTTGGGACGAATGTACTGCGGCTAATGAAGTATCCATAGAAACAGTCGACAAAACATTGAGAGAAATAAGAAGTGATGAATACTTGTATTAAACGCTCAGTACTTTGGAGGCACATTCACCATCAGTATATTTCTTTGCTTCCCGAGTAAATTGTATTTGCACTTTGCAGTAATAAAACATATAACTACAGAGGGCTCCCACCATGCTTCACCATTGGTCGATGCACAACTTGGACCTTTAACTGAACAATGCAGCACCACGACAGGCCACCACCATTCTTCCCAATTGGTCGTCGCATGAAAAGGTCTCTCGTACAGATAGCCTCTCTTGCATTTTGAAAATAGGTGAAAACTCTATCACATAATCGGCACTGGCGACAACCATATAGCGATGATATAGGCCGCGTCTCCATGGTCGTCAAGGTCAAAGTAAGGCCTTCGTATTTACAATTTATCTTCGTAGCATCGGAGCACTCTGAGAAAGCCCAAATACGCGTTCGCCTCAGAGGAAAACACGCAGGTACTAACATATATATATAAATTAGGAATATACATATTTAAGTATAGAATAATATTTTTATTTATAAGAGATCGGAATAGACATAATAATGTTTAGGGTAATATATGTGTATTTATATAAAATAAAAATATACATAATTATATATTCAATTAATTATTTACCTGCCTGTTTTTTTTGGGGCGAAAGAGTATTTGAGTTTTCTCAGAGTGCACCCATACCACGAAGATGAATTGTGAATATGAAGGCTTGTCTTTGACCTCGACGACCATGAAACAGCGACATATATCATCGCTAATTGGATGTCACTGGTGCCGATTATGCGATCGCATTTTCAAATATGTTCAAAATCTCGTCGTTATGAGAGGGTGGTCTGTAACAAGAATCCTTTTCACGCGACGACCAAATGGGAAGCATGGTAGGTGCCTGTCGTGGTGCTGCATTGCTAAGTACAAAGTTCAAGTTGTGCATCAACCAATGGTGAAGCATGTTGGTAGCCTGTTTTTGTTCTAGGTACTTTTTTTACAAAGCGAATAAACAGTTTACCCTGGAAACAATTAAATGTACCGACGTACCTAGATATATAAAATATTTACCTTTCAGCTTTTGGAGGTAGGACTATAATATTTTATTTTAAAATAGGAGTAGTTTGTTTTTACTTGCGACTCATACACATACCCCGCAACCAGCTTCGCAATCAGCTCCGCCATCAGTGGTCATTTTGGAGTCATCTGACCCGTGATAACTTATTAGGGGTCATTTAGTGGTCATTTAGGAGTCATTAGAGGAAATTTACGGGTCATTTGGAGGTGATTAGACATCATTTAGGAGACTGACTCCCGCATGTGATGTCTCAATGCCTTCGTGCTATTGGTAAACTGCAATCACGTTGTAACTTGGTGCTTGGTTGGTCGGCAACCGAATAATGTATTAATGGTGTATTACGATTTGTTCAAAGTCAATGTGGTATCATAGGGATTGCATACGTGTATATTATAAGCAGTAGGGGGGTTAGTTGAGAGGAATCGTTTGACAGCAGCTGCCGTGAAAGTTGGGTCGTCTCAGATAGCTTCAGCCTTTTTGCATCTTAATATTTATTCTGCTTCTGCGATGTCTTCGGGCACTCCAGAGCTAATGGTAGCTATGACAGTGTCTTTGACTTCTTCGGGAGTTGTACTTAGAGTATCATTGCCACCATTGCCTGCTTCTTTAGCTCGATCACCTACATCTCCAACACGTTCGTCCGAGTATTTGGCTGAACAACTACCTCGTCATCAGTGTCACTTTCGGTATCAGAAATTTACTTTCGACTATAAAGTGCGGCGACATGATTGCTTTAATTGTGCCAAAACTCCCTGTCCTATGTCTTATTTGTGTAACAGGTGTGGTAAGTGATTCAGACGAAGCGATTGTTTACTTAGACATGCAAAGACCTGTAATGGCGAACTGCATTTCTCATCAACATATTGTTACCAGGTTTACTGCAAACATGTATCTTGTCACTTTGGGACATGTCCTCAAATGTGTAGTTACATAAATAACCAACTCTGCGCAGTTTGTAGTTTGTAATAAATGTTATATTTTCGCAAAAGGACAACACGAGTTTGAATAGCATGATGCATAACAGACTATAACCTTCAACATATTTTAATGTATTGAGATGCATATATTTGGAAGTGTTTTGGATTTTTTAATTTTTTGGGTTTTAAGTCATGGGCCAAGGTCACTTACATCCAATATGGCGGTAGTAGTTATTGATGTAATATGCTTGCTGACTTTTAAGAATTTTTCATAGGTTTTTGTTTTCAATGTCGTTCACAGTCATTAGGTTAATGTCAACTGTATCAAATATGCTGTAGGTAGTCAGTAACATAATGTGCTTGTTGACTTTTATGAATGTTTCCTGAGTTTGGTTTTCGAAGATCATGCAAGTTCATCGGGTCAAAGTCCTTTTTTCAAGGTCAAGGTCACCTGCATCCAATATGGCAGTAGTAGTCATTAATTTAATTTGCATGCTGACTTTTATGACTATTCTCGAGTTTTGGTCTTAAAAGTTATTCAAGGACATGATATCAAATTGAAGGTTGCCTGAATCCAATATGGTGTTAGTAGTCAATAACATCATACGCTTGTTGATTTCCATTTATTTTTTGCAAAATTTTGTTTTCAAGGTCATACACGATCATGGGGTCAAAGTTCTGGTTTCAAGGCCAATGTCACCTACATCCAGAATGGGGTTAGTAGTCAGTAATGTAATATGCATACTGACATCTATGGTTTTAGTCTGAGTTTTTATCTTCAAGGTCATTAAAGGTAATGGGGTCAAGGTAGAGTTTACCTGCACCAAATATGGTGGTAGAAGTCAGTAACATAATATAATTGCTGACTTTTATGTATTTTTTCTCGAGGTTTTCTTTTCAAGTCATTCGCAGTCATTAGGCCAAGGTCAGCTGCAGTAAATATGCCATTGGTAGTCAGTAACATAATGGGCTTGCTGACTTTTATGATTATTTCTGAGTTTTTGTTTTCAAGACCATGGTCACCTGCATTCAATATGGCATTAAGGCCAAGGACACCTGTATCTGATATGGTGGTAGAACTCAGTAATGTAATATCCTTAATGACTTTTATGCATTTGTTCTAGTTTTTTTTGTTTATAAGTTCATCCAAGTTCATGGGTTCTAGGTCAAGGTCACCCAGCCTATAATATGGTGGAAGTGGTAATTAATATAATATTCATGCTTAATTTTGAGAGTTTATGTCTTCAAGGTTATTCAGGGCCATTTGGCCAATGTCAGAGTACCTTGCACCCAATATGGTTTTAGTAGACAGTAACATAATATGCTTGTTAAGTTTTATGCATTTTTCTCGAGTTTTGGTTTTCAGGTTCTTTCAAGGTCATGGGGTCTAATAAAAGATCACATGCATACAATATGGTGGTACTAGTCAGCAGTAAAATAAGCTTGCTGATGTTTAGTAATTTCATGAAGTTTTGATTTCAAGGTAATTCAAGGTCAATTGGTCAAGGTCATAGGGTTAAGGTAAATGTCATCTGCATCCAATATGGCGGTAGTGGTCAGCCAGATAGTATGTTTGCTGAATTGTATGTTTATTCCTCGAGTTTTCTTTATCAAGGTCAGTCAAGGTCATTGGGTCATGGTCAAGGACATCTGCATCCAATATGGTGGTAGCTGTCAGCAACATAATATACTTGCTGGCTTTAATGTATTTTTCTCGAGTTTTTGTTTTCAAGATCATTCATTGTCATTAAAGGTCATCGGGTATAGCTCACTGTTACCTGTATCCAATATGGTGGTAGTAGTCAGTAACATAATACATCATGTTGACTTTTGCGATTTATTGTTTTTTTAAGGAAAAAATTGGTAATTTAATGGCGATGGGAAATGGGAAATTTTTAAGGAAAAATTGAAATTTTTTGGGACAAAAGGGATTTTGTTTGGGAAAATGGTTCCTGATGTACTGGGACTTTTAAATACTAAAAAAATATATATATTAATTTTTTGATTTTTTTAAAATACGGTATTAAAATTTACTTTCTATTTTTTTATTATATTTTTTAAATTTTTAAATTTTTGTTGTTATTATTTTAACAATACAATTTTTTAAAAATTCATTTGAGAGTTTTGGGACGTTTTTGGAATGTTTTGAATTTTTGGAATTTCAAGGTTAAAGGGCATCGGCGTCAAGGTAAAAGGTTAAAGGCCAATGATATGGTCAAAGTTAAAGTTTACATGCGTCCGAGATTGCGGACGAGCGATTCCACAACATGGTGGTCGGCCCGTGCCTAGCTCTTCCACCCTACGCCCTTGTTCCCGAAGGAACCAAATCATTCTACATCCCTTTCCCCATCAGAATTTCGCGTTTTCCTCTCAAAAAGGCATCTTTCGTGCATCTGAAAAAACGATCACCCGAAGGTCACTTTCCGATCTATTGGAAGGAGTTGCAGGATTCGTTTTCGATGGTAGAGCAGTGGCGACCATATTTTTTTTATTCATAGGGTATGTCAAATCGATATACAGGGTCCGGGATCAGAGACGGAGCTGACCATCAGCTTCCTTTGTTCGTCTGTCGTTTTAACAGCCATATTGGATACAGGTGATATTGACTTTGATTTTTCACCATGAACCCAAAAATTCTCAAAAAAATCTCAAAAATTCCAAAGAGTCCCGAAAAATCCCCAAATATTAATACAAATTATATAAAAAATTATTTTTAAAAAGTTATACTATTAAAATTATAAATGTTTGACTTATAAAGGGACGAGGTACAGGAACCAACCAGCCATCATGTTATGTCAGCCAACCACCATGTTGGACCCAGGTGACCTTGAACTTGACTTATGACCTTAACATCATAATCATGAACTTGGATGACATTGAAAACAAAAACTCGAAAATAAAGGGCGAGCATATTAAATAACTAACTACTACTGATATCTTATATCAAGGTGACCTTGACCTTTGGCACTAACATGGCGACCTTTGAATTTGTACTCAAATATTTGTCAAAAATCCCAAAAATTTCTTCAGAAATCATTAATTTTTTTTTAGTTTTTAAAATATTTTTAATTTTTTTTAAAAACTTTCGTTTCCAAATGTCCTTCACAGCATCATGTCTAAAAGACGACTTAACCATTCCAATCAATCACATTGTATTAACAATCCCCTCCACTTTCCAATGTTTCTCATTGGCTAATTAGTCGGCTGGTCTACACCCGCATCTTCATTGCTCATTCTGTCGAATGCACTCCACCAACCACATTCGTATTTTCGTTTGCCAATTGTTAATATTTTCATCACCTAGGTGGCGCTGATGACTCCGACCAATATGTTAGATCTCTGGATGACCTTCAACTTGGCCTCATATCTGTGACCTTTACCCTGTGCCTATGACCTTGGAAAAACCTTTAAAAGTAGAAGGAAAAACGTTTACGAATCTAAAACAATACTAAAATATTTATAAAATGAAAGCAATTAGTAAATACATGTTTGCCATTAATATTTAGATTAATGTGACAATATTTCCATCAATCAGCACCACAATAATTACCACAATCAGCACCACGATTAGCAGTGAAAACAACACTACAATCAGCACCACAATAAGTATTGCAGTAAGGAATCCACAAGTCCACACCAATCCACACACATCTCCACTCACCAATCGGCACATCAATCCACACACCAATCCATTCACCAATCCCCACCATACTACACACCAATCCCTTCCCCAATCCACACTAATATACATACCAATATACACCAATCCACACCAGTCGACACCAATCCATAAAAATCGACACTATTACACACCAATTGACACCACTCCACACCAATCCTTCGCAAACTGTTCCACAATTTCTCCGCAATCACTCCGGATGCTCTCCACAATCTGCTCCAAAATCTGCTTCGGAATCCACTCCACAATCTCCTCCACATACTCTACAATCGCTCTACATGCTTCACAATCGCTCTACATATCCAAAATCTGCTCCACAATCCTCCTGGACAGTCTACAGCGACACATACCACTCCTTCGAACAATCCCAATACTTGGATGAATCCCAAAACTTAGCTATGCTCCTCTGAAATCCACAGCAGTCCATGTCAGTACTTTGAACAAACCCAATTCTTCGAGCAATCCCATTACTTCGATCAATCCCAATCAATAGGCCAGTCCCAATACTTTCGATCAATCACCATCCTTTGATCATTCCCAACCCTTCGATCAATACTTCAGTTAGTCTCCCATCAATATGTATAGAAATTAAATTCGTTCAATAAATTTCTCCAAATTTGCACATTTAGAGGAATTAGTATTTTGTATTCAGTCAACTATCCATGTATTTTTATACTAAAATTTTGATTACCATTCTCTATGCAGATCTTTACATTAGTATTTGAGTGCTCATAGCACCGCTCCAAAGTTGTGAATGAAAAAAATTATGCGAAAGACAAAAATAGAGAAAAATCAATTATTATTATTATTATATAACATTAAAATTTTCTTATTATGTAAATACGACTTTAGAAGAAAGCAGTACATCACATCAAGTGACATATCACCGATCCTTCATTTTACTAATGATTGAAGATATATCGTAAATATGTGTGAGAACCCAGTGTTTTGATGACAAATCAAACTTATGAGTAAATCAGCAAGTTCATTCGGGTCTTCCGAAATTTGGTAGCGAGTATTCTCGGTGTCTTCTGCCTTCTGCATGTCGCTATTTGCAGCAAATGTGTTGGAAGGGTGTGTCAGTGCATCGAGAAAATCGCCTTCATCGTCATCAGCACTCTCACCATCTTTATGTTCATTTTCATCAATGCTTTCTTCTGGGGCGAACGAGTATATGGATTTTCTCAGAGTGCTCCCATATTATTTTTACATGTAAGTTTCATGGTGGTAGTCCCTGTACATGTGCAAGAAATTCACGTGTAGCCGAAGACTTCAAAATCAACTGTCGTCGGCTCTAAATACTGATGAGTATACAACTCCTGCTACAAAGTAAAAGAAACTAAATATAGAATACAATACAGGAGGTAAAGATGACCATAAAAAGAGCATTCATGAAAATGAACATGAAGATGGTGATAGTGATGAAGACGATGCTGGCGATTTTCGGGAAGCACAAACACACCCCTCCAACACTTTTGCTGCAAAAAGCTACACGAAGAATGAAGAAGACTCCGAGAATACTGGTTACCAATTTTCCGAAGACCCGGATGAACTTATTGATAGACTCAGACTTTGAATGACATTCAAAAACATGCGGATCTCACTGACATTCACAAGATATCTTCAATTACTGGTAAACTGAAGAATCGGATATATATCGCATGATGTGATGAAATGCTTTCTTCTTTAATGATAATTTTAAAAAATAAATTATTATTATAAAGTAATAGTTTTCCTTTAATTTTTGTCATATCCTTTTTTTCCTCTCACAAATTTAAAGTGGGGCTATGAGCACTCGACTGTTAATGGAACGATCTGCATATAGAATGATAATAAATACTTTAGTATAAAATGCATGGACAATTGAATGCATACAAATCATTATTCTGTCGACACGCACAAATTTGGAGACAGTAGGCGAACAAATCTAATTTCTTTGAATATGGGTGGGGTACAAACCGAAGGATATATCGAAGGATCGAACGAAGGATTGGGATTTGATCGAAGGATTGTAATTTATCGAAGGATTGACATAGGTCACTGTGGATTGCAGAGGAGGACCGTGGAGCGAATTGTGGATCATGTGGAGCAGGTTGAGCTATTCCGGAGCTTGTGAAGTATGTGGAGCTGGTGGAGAGATTGTGGAGGATCTGAAGGTATTTTGGAGCTTGTGGAGCAGATGGAGTGATTGCGGAGCATTTGAAGCAGATTAAAGAGGCAGATTGTGGAGTGGATAGTGATGCATGTAGAGCGATTGTGGAGTGGATTGCGAAAGACTGGTGTGGTTTATTGTGGATTGGTTGTGTGAATTGGTGTGGATTAGTGTGCATTCGTGTGGCTTGCTGTGTGCACTGGTGTGGATTGGTAAGGTGTCGTGTGGAATGCTGAATGTGGTTATGATTATAGTATTGATTGTAGTGCTTATTGATGGAAAGTCTGTGAGAATGATCGAAACATTTTTGATAAAAAATATTTTAATAAATTTTTTATTTTAATTTTTTAATTTTGAATATTAGAGACGTCTTAGGAATTTATTTTTGAGTTCAGGGTTATCCAAGGTCATGGGAACGAGGTAAAGTTCACAGATGTGAGGTCAAGGCAAATGTCTTCGTGATCTAACATGTTGGTCGGAGTCATCAGTGCCACATAGGTGATGACAATGAAAAAATGACAAACGAAAGAACGATATGGCGGGAGGAGAACATTCGACAGAATGAGCAAAGGAGATGAGGGTAGTGTCCTACCTACTTATTAACAAATGAGAAACATTGGAAAGGGGAGGGGAATATTAATGCAGTATGATTGATTGGAGGGGTGTCAGTTGTCTGCTAGACATGGTGCTGTAGAGGACTTCCTGAAATGTAATTTTTAAAATATAACGCAAAGATATTTTCCAAAATAATTGTTTAATAATGTTTTCTAAATTGTTAGGAAATATTGGCATTTTTGACGAATTTTTGGGACCAAGTCAAGACACCTCATAAGGTCAAGTTAACCTGGATCTAAGATGGCGGAAGTAGTCAGTAATGTAATATGCTCGCTGACATTTATAAATTTATTCAGTTTTTTACTTTCCCTCCTCCCCCCCCCCAAATTTTCCCCTTGCTGCATCCTAAACCAAGGGCTTGGAAAGGCAGAATTTGAATAAAGACCTAGCAAAATCAACAGAGCACTAAAATGGCAAAAGTCAAGCAAAAAAAAAATTCTCCGTACAGTGTAAGGGTAAATCGATAGTGACTTGTAACAGAAACAAGGAATTCTGGTAACATTCTTATATTTTGGTTATGATTCTTTCAATTCTTTTCATTCACCATTAACATTAATCTTACTTGTGGACAAACTCACCATTGCTTATCAATTTTGCATTCGTGTGGAAAAACTAACATTATTTCTTCTCCCTTAAGTAACATCTGTTTTAAAAAGGTTACATAAAAAGCCAGGTTGCCAAAATGTAAATTAAATGTAACCATAAATTTTAGGTAAAATAAATTGACTGTTATTCAGCTAATACTTGTGAAATTCTACACAGATTATGTTTATGCATCTAACTGGCCATATAGTTATATAGTTCGTAAATACAGGTCATCACAAAATATATTGGGCAAATTATCTCAAGTTGCAATCGGTACAAAATGGCGGATTAATGTCTGTCACACCGACATTTACTCCTGACATTACAGAATAATTTTTGTTCCTACACCAGGAAACCCAATTTGGTCGGAAATCAATGATCATTGCAACCTCAATGTTTAATACCTAATCTACTCTCGATCCCAAATGGATGAGAGCAACTGCTCAGCAATGCCAGCCTTAACCTCCCGCGAGTAAATATGATAATTCTAAATGCACCAAACTTCGTAAATATTTCTAAATTGTATGCCAATAATAAAAACAACAGAGTCTCTCATTGAGCCTACCGTTATCTAACTCGTTCTCAAAAGCTGAAATCATAATACTTGTTTTTGGTTACCAGTGGTTTTAACCACCAAAATGCTTTATCAAGACTTGGCCACATACTTCCTTGAGGGTTTACAAAACTGGTTACAGAAGGTAACAGCATCATATTTCTGTTAACAGGCCAACATTCCGCAAGGTTTATAATATTTTTTAAATTTCCGGCCATAATGGCCCTCGCCTAACGTCAAAATGACGCAAAGGACCTATTCGCTTGAGGAACCTACATTTGTGTATCAAACAAGAATGCTGCTATCTGGCAGAAGCTTGCCCCCTCGAGGCCGCTGAATGACCCAAAAGGAAGCGTGAATAGGCATTAAATGCGCATGTCCGCTACCTAGCGTTACCAATCAAATCAGGATTCAATTATTTTCCCCTAACAAAAAATTGTTTCCGTGAATTAGTTGAGGCTATCAATTGTTCCTGGGAGGGGTCGTGATATTCACGGCCAATGGCGGTTGATGTTACCTAATAAGGTGAACCTACACAGCGGATACCTATTTCCCTTAGGGGAAATTCTTCATTGAAAAGTCAAAACACCAATAGTATTACAGTCCATCAAACTTCCGGCCTCTTGACCAAGTTGCCGGAAACTGCGTAACCAGACTTCACCGTTTTGGTGTGCGCACGCGCCAGGGCAAGCAGCTCTCCTTGCTCGTCGTCGACGGTACTGCGCTCAGGAGACGAACCACTGAAACATCCGTCCGCCACACAAATGTCTGCCATAGCTGGTTGCTGGCGCACATTAAAATTCACACGTATATTACCACTATTTTCCTTGCACCCCAGGTATTTCAAAGTCTTTTTAAGGTAACGTAACCAAGGCAAGATCATTACGGTTTAGTTAATTAAACTTTGGAGGTTTTTAACAGCAAAGTTAACGTAATAAATAGTTCGTGCGTGTCGGACAGTTCGTCTCTCAAATTATCAGGTAGCCAGACACAGCAAGTATTCGAATGGGTGACTGGCGACGTGGTTCGGCATGCTAATTACTTATTTATTTTAATTTTTTGATGGCGTGTGCGACGTGTTCCCGCCCATTCATTTTAAGAGTTTTGAGTTGTAAGTTTGATGTCTATTCAAAGGCGTGCATATTCGTGGTGCCACTCGCCACAATGTCATCCAAGGCCCTGGTTAGAGTGGCAAGGTTATGATCGAAGTCAAATTCACCTGGGTCAAGCATGGCAGTCGGTTAATGTCATATCATGCTGGTTGGTTCCAGTATCTCGTCCCCTCTAACCCCAAACATTTAAAATTTAAATATTAATTTTAAAATGATTTTATACCTTTTTATATATATTTTGGGATTGTTAAGAATTCTTGAGGTGTCAAGGTCAAATGTCACAGGGGTCAAGGTCATAGGTCAATTTCACCTTGATATTATATGACTGCTAAGGTGGCTGACAACCAAGACTTCTGATGGTCGGTTTCGGTTCCGATCCCGAACTATGTGTTTCGATTTGGCATAACATATGCCCATAAAACCAATATGGCCACCACTTATCAGCCCTCAGAAACGATTCCTCCAGATCCTCCTGACGGATCTAAAAGTGTCTTTCGGGGGATCATGATTTGCAGTAGGGGAGGATCGGTACTTTTTTGAGGAAAAAAGTAAAATTCCAAGATGAGGGCGGCTGGCTCCAGCTCCGGTCCCAGGTCCCGTTATCCCCAAACACAGATAACCATTCTACTGTAATCTATCACGTACCGTACACTTTTTCGAGTGCTGTATTTACATAGATATGATACTATGGAAATTTAAAATTAATTGTGGTGAATAAATGAGGCCAAACCAACCCCAACATACAAGTAACGCCTACCTTGCCTCGAGTCTTATTTTAACCATAGCCCGATGCCCAGCACCCACCAATTTGAAGCCATTGTTTGGAGAACCATTAGGTTAGAACCTGGTAACCTTAATTGCAACAACAGAGTACAAGCCGTTACAAGTAAATGGTTCACGTTTAGTCATCAGCACGGTTATAGTGTTGGTCACTATTCGACCCCGATTAAGATATGCCACAGGAGGTCCACAAGCTATTTATATACATATTCGACTGTGATTTTCCAATAATTGTATGTAGCATATACAAATTCAGATTGTAAGTAACATTTCGCTACCTCGAACACACCCTTAGCTCTACTGTAAACACAAAACATTACGTATATATGTTTTTTAATTATTTGTGCGTTCGTATCGAGGCTATGGACTTGGACAATAGTAATCAAGAAATCCGGAGTTCTATAAGGGGCGGTGATGCAACCCTTTGTTCAGACAACTGTTACTCTAGGTGCTGCAGATCAACATCTTATTTCATTAGTTAAGAAGCCCGTCAGATTCAGGAACAGTTTAATTATAGTGTACGTAAGTTGTTTATCGCCTGATTCTGGAATGACATACATCTATGACAGAACTGAATAAAAAATTACAATTTTCGTAATGTAGTAGGCCTAAATATTAGCACCAAATTATTACGAATCCATGTTATTAAAGCAATAAACAGAAATCACTTTATCGAAGTGTAGGTTAACGATGTCGAATGGCTAAATAAAAGTTTCAATGAATTACGAGAAAAAATTTTTTTCTAGATATATACGAACTTCTATTTCTAGATGGGATTTGGAAATATTAAAACATTAATAAATGAAAAGTAAGCGAGTAATATCTAAGCCATGCATTTACTAATTGCGGCTAGTTTTCAGAAGCCCAATATTACAAAGATTAAAAACACTATGTTGATTTTAATGTAGTGCGGTATCTTGGTTAAACATCCTGAGGCACATTCAAAACAAACAAACGAAGGTCAGTTTTGAACTGAAGTAAAATCTACAGTACTGCCAAGTTGCCATTTCTCTAAACTGTTTACCTTGCAGAGATGATGTGTAAGCAGTTAGACAAATACTTATAAAAGTGGAATGTTGGCCAGCTTCTGGAAGAAATGTCGGGCGTGCTGTGCGCCGGCAGACAGCGGTGTTGTGCCACATCGCCCAGACTCGGAGAAGGTGCGACGAACACGACGGCGAATACTGCTCACACATATTGCACAAACTTTAGTCACCGCTGCGGACACCGCCATAGGTTTCTCTACCCATTGGGCTACTGCGGCACTACTATATGGTTCTCTACCCACTGAGCTACTGCAGCACCACCATAGGGTTCTCTACCCACTTGGCAACTGCAGCCCCACTATATGGTATCTACCCACTGGGCTACTGCGGCACCACTATAGGGTTCTTTACCCACTGGGCTACTACGGCTCCACTATAGGATTCTCTGCCCACTGAGCTACTGCGGCCCCACTATCGGGTTCTCTACCCACTGAGCTACTGCGGCTCTTGGGAATGAATGGAAGACAGCCCATGGACAAAAAAGAAAGGAGAAATGTCTAACAATGCTTTTTATAGAGTAATCATCCTAAAAAAAAAAGTATAATCCGGTACCTATGCACATTCCTGATCATAATATTTTAGGAACCATTTGAGATATTTTCGTGAAATAAAAAGTAGCCTATATCACTCTCCGGTCCTTCGACTATACCTGTGCAAAAAATCACGTCAATCTTTAGCTCCGTTTTGACGTGAAAGAAGGACAAACAAACAAACACCCAAACACACTTACGCATTTGTATAGTAGTAAGGATTATTACAAACGAGAGGGCTTTCAAAAGTGCTCACTGTACATCCAATAGCGTATAATGTGATGTAGTCCCAAGTAATAAGATTCAGATTTGTTTTGAATTTAAATATTAAGTTCACTCAAAACTGCATTGTGCCATACTAATTGCAAAATATTATAGAAATTACTTACATATTTGTTTTATTATATGTACGCAAATATGCACATGAGAAGGATATATTATAGTTATATACTTTATTAAAATGTATATAATGCCAACTCATATTTGTAAGTGTTTTGTATTCCTGCTCTCCCGAATAACTGACTGTATGGTGAATGAATCTTTTGGGAGGGAGATTGCGCTGGACTGCAGCGCGATAACAGCGCGCTCTTTTCCTGCCAGCTGGTACTCCACGGGCCCATTCTCGGCGTCCATATCCCTTCTCCAATTCTGTGACCTCTGGTGTTTCCCTCCTTCTCGTGAGTGCGCACTGGCCAGCCTTCCCCTACCACCAGTTCAGTTGTTTGTAAGTTTGAAATTATATCGGCCTATTCCCCTCTGACCGCTGTACGATTAACGTCAACTTGGTCTTCATCGTTTGAGCAATGCCTTCTGCATTGCATGATGTGGGGCGTCGCCCAGTCACAGTTGACGTTTGTGGTAATTTAATTTGGAGTGAGTCAAGGGATTTGCAAATTAAGTTTGAATTTTCATCAGCCTTTTGCAAGGTGTAATTTTTAGCAAGGCCGTTAGCGAGATATCAATCATGTTGTTCTCCGGTAGCACTACTGGCGTGAACTTGGATTGATGCTTTGGTTTCCTGTTTGCATTGCCAGCGTAATATCACTGAGTTGAGTTGAATATAATTCCTTTTGAATTTGGAATTGTTCTTCCTAGTTTTCATCGCCGGTGTGAGCATGAATTTGGTAATTTGCTATCATTTGAATTTAAGGAATGCTTTTACAGTTCCCGGTTTTGCATTGCCGGTTTGAACTTACACTAATCATGATAAAGAAATTTCATTTCAATTGCCAAGTTTTAAATGTCAATAGATCTATTTGATGGTGCGATGGCGCCTGCCCTGCATCATGTGTGTCGACTTGCCGGACCCGCCCCGTCGTTAAAATTCCTGGAGTAATGTTTAAAGAGTGATATGTAATTTTCAAATTATGGTCGGGATTAAATTCATAGGAAATAAAGGTCCTGGAAAGTAAGAGATTAATTCTCGTTTTATGTATTTGAAATTAGCTTTAAAGGCGTAGTATTCGCCTTGAGCACCTGTCTGTGTCAAGTCGACAAGTACGTTAATTTTACAATATTTTTAGCTGTGTTCCTTAACGCCTTGGGTAAGCCTGTATTTCGGGCAAGCGGTTTGTTACGCATATTTTATTTAGTGTGAATGCGATACCGTATTTAGTTCACGGCCTTTGATGGCCCCTTGTGCGAGTGAGCTGTGGACTGGAATATATTTTAATAGTAATATATATTTTAATTCATCTGTTAATGTCGTATTCCCGAGTTATAATATATTTGCTAGAGAAAATTTAAATTAAATTCTTGAGAAATACATTTAAAATAAAGTTTCTTGTGTCAGCTCATTATTTCAGCAAGAGAAATAAAATATTGCAATTCCATGTAGCCCATTGATTTGTTTTAATAAATGTTCTTATTGAGCTTTGACTTACATTATAATTTGTATGTATAACTCTTGAGGAACCCCTTAGATTTAAGTATCAATTCTTCTTTTAAGAATTATAAATTGCACCTGTTTGAGTTAAATGCGAGGAAACTGCAGTCACAGATAATGCACGCTACTAATGCTCTATCTCATCTAGTTTATTGAAATTCTTAATATTTTTTTTAGTAATTAAGTTAATATGAAGGAAATGACTTGTCTATAGCGTTTTAGCTACAAGCCTTGCCCTACAATTTAGACGTAATAAACGAACTCGAATTAAAATACAAAATCAAATAAAAAAATAAGATAAAATATCAAAACAATTATACCTTTAAACAGCGACAATATAAGACCTAGTAATATTCAGGTGATAAACGTGTAACGATTTGTGAAATATAACGTGGTTATATTCTAAGGTAACAAATATTACGTTTATATTATGGTATAACACGAATAACCAAAAAGAAAGTATTTTCATCTAGTGAGACGTGCATTTAAGAGTACGTGATATGTCAATAAAATGAAAATAATCTATTTAGAGACCACAGGTTAAAAATTCAACATTGAAAACCGAGAAATTACAATGTGAGACAACACGTCTTTTTACTGATTGTGGGTAGTTATTTTGCCTGAACTATGCATTAATGTCTAGACTTTTTATACCACGTTTCTTATGACGTAAATCTCCTGTTTTCGTTGTTGCTCACTATGACAAGTAATATGCAGCAGCAAAAAAGTGCAAACAAATTTATTTGTTAAGGCTGTTCACGAAAAAGTGAGCATTTTTAAAATCAACCTTAGAAAAAAGTCACTGCTCCTACATTTATATATTTTAATGTTGCTAGTAATGTTGGTAACGATGGAGGGAAAGTAGTTGCATGTCATAACATCGAATTAAACTGTTCGGTAAACTTTTGAGAAAACTTAATTTTTTCTTTCGCTTTCTGTTTTATTTAATGCTCCGAAGCGTAAAATTGAGCAGATTCACAACATATTTACTTTTATAATAATTGCACAGTTTCACTTGAACAAATCATGAACAAAGTGATGAGGCCCATGGAAATGTTATTTTTACATAAGGCGGAAGAATATAAAACCATCATACCAGTAGATCTTAAGCAGGGCTTTCAAAAGTGCTTATTTTACCGTGAACAGCCTATATAATATTGTCCGGCACTACGTGCTGTTTATACTCCAAGCAAACTAGACCAAAAAAGTCGAAATTGACGCATTGAAACATGTAGTTCCAAAATTTTCAGGAATGTGTAGGGGTAGGTCCTCTGAACAACGTAAAATAAAGTCCCATAGAAATTCGGGCCCCCTGGGCCGGGGGGTGGGGGGGGACGAGATTTAAAAGTACAATTTTTCAGTTTTTCGCTTATAACTCGAAAATGGTTAGTCGCACAGAAGATTTTATGCTAGAGCAAAATAAAAGAGGATTAAATTCCCTACCGAATAGTATATATAAGTTTGTTCCTTTCTGTTGTAATTTTCAAGATATCCGCCTGCAAAAATGTATAATTTTTGAAAAAAAGTTGTTTAGCCTCACTCTTTTCGTCAAACTGACCTTATAGCTCTTCAATATTTCGTTTTACAGAAACATAGTCGCAGAGAAAGTTGTAGAGCATTAAATTTGCGTCAAAAATGTTTATATACCCCTGTATCTTCAACTGGTCGAAAGTTAGAGAAATTTGAATTTATAAGGTAAATTTCGAGATTCTGCTAGAAAACTGCTCATTCCGGTTTTTCATCTTTGAGGGCTATATCTTTGAGCGCTCAGTATAACCTTGCATATTGTTTATTTCTCCATATTACCGTACATATAGGATATTTAATAATTTGTTTATTTTTTTAAATTTTTCAAATAAATATATTTTAAATTATTTTATAATATATTTATTGTAAGTATTTATAAGTAAATGTATACGTATATAATAACTATGTATGAAGTATTTACATAGTATGTACCGTGTATACCGGTTATTGGGAACACCGGTTTAAAGAGACAAATTGTTTAACGGGGAAATATTAGTTAGTCCCGAACAGACGCACAGACCATGTTGTTTGTTCGGTTCAGCGGGTATATAAATTGTGTAATATTGAAATGAAGGGTACCGCCTGATGTGTCCTGATTAAGCGATGTCCACTGTACATACATGTAGGTACCTGGATAATGATCCAAAAATATGTCTCGTCAATATACGAAAAATTCACTCTCTTCAAAAAATCTCTAATATACCGGGTAGGAATAAAGTAACGAAACGCAAATTACAACAAAATCGTTTTATTTACAAAAAAAAAAAGGTAGAAAATAGTAAGTAAGTAATTTATTTTCCAAATATCTTCAAGTCCAGTCATATCTTCAAAATCCATAAAATCTTCATCTTCTTCAACATCTTCCTTTCGTATCGGTGCGCTATTCATACAGGCTCCATTGCATCCACAGATACATGAGCAGTGGATACCTGCCTTCCAGCATACACATCTGCCACCACAGCCAGTAGCACAACGGCAAGAAATTGAATTCAGGACGCTGTCAGGAGCAATTGGATATGTTGTTTTGACGGGGTTGAGGGCTCCACCGTCGTATTGTACCCAACCCCAACGTTCTGAATTGAGAGAGTCGTTGTCAAGTCATTGTTGTGTCTGTTAATACTCTCTGAAAGAATGTTGCTTGTCTAAACCTTTGGTCTGTGGCAGTGAAGCAAGATTGGTTTTCACCTTGGTGGAGGATTTCACGAAGGATTTGTGTCGTTGGGGCCTGGTACATGGTGAGAAACATCTCCTCTCCAGCTTGGGCTACTCCATCAGGTGTTGATGTGGGGTCGTAGAAGATGCCAGCTATGGCTTTAGTATCATTTGGCATTTTTAGGAAACATTTCAGGTTGGAAAGGTTGCTTTTGTTGAATATCGCACATGTTGTGTCACGCCCTGTGAAACTGTGGATTAACAGGATAGATCCACTAAATGGTAGCTGCTAAATTTGTCTTGTAGAGTATACCTTGTCCTCAATGTTTCCTCTTCCAGGCCTCATGAAATATACATTTCTGTCTGGCGGTGTGAGATCTGTTTGTAGTACGAGCAGGTCAACATTTTCTCCAATAACAACCACAAACGAATGAGAAGTAACCTTGTTTAAGCCGCATCTTACGATACGGCCATCAGTATCTCCTGTAGCGGTACTCGCCTCTATCCCTCTTGCAGTCAACGTCTCAACTAACAACTCAATCAGCTTGGTCTTGTTCTTTTCATTGGCAAGAAAGTTCTCCTGCTGAACAGAGGCCAGCATATTTTCATCGATGTTAACATCCACAGATGTTTTAGAAGTTCCTCTCTGCTTCTGTTCGGTGCGTTTAGTGGAATTAAGGTCTTCATACCCATCAAAAACTACAGCAGAGTTGGCACCGTAATGATTGATAATGTATGATACGTACTGCTCGCAGATGGAAGAGGATTTGGTACCAACATTCCACTTAACTCCATGAAGGAGGAAGCCACCATACACTAGAGTGTCACTAGTTTTGAGTTTACTGAACTGCTGCCCAAAGCGAAGGCGTCGTAGAGAGCTGACTTTTTAGTTTTCCAAATGCATCCTTCGTCAAAAAGAGTCATTGGATATGGAGATAACTCATACTTCAAGAGGTCTGCTACATCCTCATCCATTTTCTTGCATATCAGTGTTCTTTGAAAAATCATCTAAGTTTCGACGACCAATGTTTCATTGTTAACTTAATGGTATTTCTTATAGCAGCCCAAGAGATTTCTGCATTCTTCTTAGATTGTTTCATCTCTGCAAAGTTCGTCCCAACGAATAGTTCCATTGTAAGGGAGCCAATTTCCACTGCTTTGTGACAATTTCTGTTGCTGTTACCTATTACTCCGGCCGAAAGGGACATGTTATAATAACGTACAGCAAAAGGAGGATTGTCTGCCAACCATTGAACAAGCTTTCCTCTAATCTGATCACCTATGTTTATTCGTGACACACGAAAGTCAATGTGTTGTTCTCCACTCATAAAATGGATGCTGGCAAACACCTCCAGTGACGAACATATGGCAGTTGCAGTGAACGGACCTTCAACCCACTTTGCCAATACAGAATAATTCAATCCTCTCTCTCGTGTTAGCCACCCTTCGCTTTTCATGTCGCACACCAGTGTCTGCTCAATTTCCATGTCAGAATACACCCCTGCCCATCGTGTGCCACTTCTATTCACGCAGAAGTGTCCAAAATCTGTGTACTAGTGTTTTACATTTGGGTGACGATTAGGTAATGACGGCATGTCCTGCACATATAGATGTGTACATCTTGCATAATGAAAATGCCCAGTGGCATGAGAATACAGGATCATCTGTAAGACACATGACATGTGGCCTGGTCATTCACCCCACTGCTGTGCTGCAGTGAACTTTTTCATTAAGGTAATATTAGAACCACAAAGCTGATGTTGGTCCGTTATCTTTCAATCATGAAAGCTTATTGTTCAATTTCTTTTGAACACACGTGAGAATGGTATTTGAGCTGACTTTTTCTGGAGCCCATTTTTCCTGGGATCGGAGTAAGTTCATAATTTCTTGTTGTTCTTTTGGTGTGAATCTGGCACCTTCCAGAATTATCTGTACTTAAGTGGTTTACAAAAGTAAATGGCCTCCAACTGTTCTGCTGTAAGCCTTTCCACTCAACATTTTATCAACTGACAGGTCCTTCAGTCCACTTCCTGCCAATGTTTGGTCAATACACCCCAAAAAAGACATCAACATGTGAAATATTCCGAGTATCATTTCTACTTTGTTGAGCAAAGGATCATTGGAGGATGAAGCTATGATTTCCCGAGCCTTTAAGTACGGTGGCTGATCTATAGTTATGAAACAAGTCGTCAATCCAAGATGAGTGGCGTCTTCTGCAGCATATCTGAGGGCGGTGCACAGTGTGTCGTCATCGCTCGGCGGTAAATTTATGAATGGAAGGGGTATAACTGCACTTTTTTCAGAATTAATCGGCTCACACACCAAATGCATGAAACCCTTCCATTCTGGAATGTCTGGCAACTCTGGGATGTTCTGGCCTGAGAGCCATTTGCCACAAATCCATAATGTTTCCGGAAGATACGGTACGAGTGTATCGTAAGGTATAGAATTCAAAGTATTCACAACCTGAACAACTACATTCTTTCACCCCCTTTTCTGTACGTTTTCATAAGACTGCAGTTCCAAAACACCTAACTTTCCCACTTCTACACCAGGAGGAGCTGATGTCAGTCATTGGATCTCATCAGATTTAAGAAGAGCTTCAGCTGGAGTTACACATGTGATGCCTCCCAAACTATGAACAGTATTAAGTCCATTTTGACTGGCAACATTGAAATATGCATTATCGAAAACATACTGGCAAAATGTTTTCGCAGGTGTAGGTTTCTGGGGATGGTAGATAGATGACATTTCCAGTTGTTGAGCTTCATAGTACGACGCACTGAATCCTGAGCCAGACATTATATTTATCAAGTTCCTTGGCCCGAATTTACAGTGTATGAATTAGGCGATGCCTATGAGGACGGGGGAAAGAGATAATCGGAGACGAACTGCTGAAATCATGGCATGAGAAATGCACAGTCCTTTCTTCGCCACTTCCTCTTTACCCCTTCTCCTCTTTGGAATAAGAGAACCCGTAAAAGCTAAGAGCGTTGCTGGCACCATCTCCTCAGCTCCATTTAAGAACTTGTCGCTTGGAGGGTAACACTTAGTATCCTAGGCCCGGGATTGGACATCTGTTCTCATTATCGCAGCAACCATTTGTACCACTCTTATGCGCTCATCCAGATTGTTGTTACTTCTAAACGCATACTAAGCATCCTTAAAAATTTTCTCACCATCATCACGAAAGCATACAACCGTTTTATGTTTACAGAACCTACTGAAAACGATTTTTTCAACATACTTTTTCGCCATTATAACTATCGCCCACTTCTTGTCTGGCTTTGCCCCGCTTATCTGATCCATCAACACATCCATGGAATACTGGTATTTATCCTGTTCATCCAGATAACGGAATATCTCTTTCACAGCTTCACCAACATATTCTTCCTGTGCCTGCCTCTTTTTTGCCCAGTCGGTGCTTTAACCAGGAGGAATTTTTTGTAGTAGTCCTCATGATATATAGCATTCGCGGCATGTAAATCGCCTATGTTGTTGATGCACCTCAAAACTGTTTCTCCCCAATCATCATTTCAAGCATCAGCGTGCGTCCCCGAAAATCGATGGGACTTTATTTTATTTTGTTCAGGGCACCTACTCCTACACATTCCTGAAACTTTTGGAACTAAATGTTTTAGTTCGTCTATTTTCCCTATTTTGCCTGGACTGTTATGTATAGTAAACGTGTTAGTGGTGAAAAGGAGCATGCTAGCTGTAATAAGGTTTGCTAGTGACTCTTGGCTCGGCGCCTCCCATGAGGTGCACGTGTGAATAGCTGTGGGATGAGAGAACGCTCCGTGATTGGCCAGCTAGGGAAGTGGTTTATCTGCCTGGTTCTTGGAAAAGGGTGGAGGGGGGGCATGTTCCGGTCTGATACCACCTCTCCCAACTCCGGCTCCACCTCGTTGCGCCAGTGGCGCTTCCTGCAGCAAGGAAGTGTGATTACACGATAAACTGTTTACGATAATGAAAGCTAGCGATAATTACAGACCCGAAAAGCTCGAGATAAGCACGCACTTAATTAATTTAAAATTGCCTTCCTTGAGATTACTTGTTTATTCGGGAAATTCCAGCGTTTCTAAGAAGTACACACGTAATTTTGTTTGCAAATACGTAATGAACTATCCTGGAAGGTTTCGTTTAAGGAAGTTACTATCCTGGAAGGTTTCATTTAAAGAAGTTACCAAAGGAATGTAATTACGGTAATGACCCGATAATTTAACATCCATTGAAATTACGAAACGAGACGTTGCTAACTGCATTAAGCTGTGGGGTTAAAAACGGCTTGTGCTAATTATCTAGTAGTTGGCAGCTGACTGTAACGAAAGAGTATTAAATGTGACGTTCGAAGTTTCATTACGCTAAAGACCTACCATCCTACCCACTTGAAAATGAGGCTCCCTTCAACACTTATCACATGTGGCTTATAGTTGAGATCACAATTTCTGATGACGCTCTAATTACATTTTACAATTTCATTTGCCATTTTCGCGTGGGAAAACAATACATGACTCATTATCTGGAAAATTATTCTACCACCAAGATTTCTCTATCCTGACACTCAAACCTTTCATGTTTGGTGTCTCTGAAACCCTATGATTGATCTGAAACTTACATTGATACAGAACATGTAGTCATTGTTGAGAGGTTTCCAAAGTATTCACACAATAAACTGGAGTTATAGTGACTTCTCTTTAATTACAAGGGTGTTTTCATAAACTAATATTTCTCCAATACAAAAAGTAGAAAACCAATTTTTTATTTTAAGATATCAGTTTACTAATTAGATCAATGACATATCCGCCATATATGCTATCATATACTGGTTATCCGAATTAATGTTTACGCTCTTTGAACGGATTAACAGAGAAACTTTAAAGACAGCATATTGAGAATACTTGTATGTGATGTTATAAAGGCAGAGAACAATAATCTAATTTCTACCAAATGTGGCAGACAATCAGGCCTATTACAATGGTAGAGCATAAAAGTTAATACGTTTTATTTAGAGAGGTTTATTTGTCTGCCGTTTCTGAAGATAGAAATATGTGCAAAAAACAAAGGTTTTTACACTATAATTCAGAAATTTTTCAATATATGCCCTTCCATCCCTCAAATTTGGTGGGTAACTGCGTAACTCTATGTAAGACCATGATAACATGTACGATTTAACGGAACAAGATGCTTATTTCCGGCATAGCGGCCATATAAATATTATATTTTATTTTAATTTTTTGACATAATAATCTTGGTCTGTTGAAAGTATCAACTACATAAATAAAATTTGTTAATACATAGCATATTTTGTAATGTCCACCATTTTGTCAGATATAGGCACACGAAAAAGATTTTTTTTTTGTTTTACTTCTCAGAAAATTATTAACCATTTCCTAAAACGTTTGGCGGACAAGAGATACTACAGATCATCGTATAGACTAACATGTTTAATATAGCCAGACACTTAATAGCATACGTTTCGAAGGAAAGAAAAGTTTATGAGATCACTTTTCTGTCTGTGTGTTTGTGCGTGTGTATGTGTCTCTTGATGTGAGAGCGCATCTGTGTGTGCTGTGCGTTGTGTGTGTCCACGTCTATAATATTTTGAACACGCGAACCTAATTTTACCAAATTCGGTATACATACATAGTATACTTAGTAAGGATATCTTATTTCTGTTGTTTTCGACCCCGCCGGGTGCTTACTTACAAAATGGCGGCTATTTTAAAATTGAGGGTGACATCTCATATCTCGGAAACCGTTCAACCGATTTAAAAAAAAATTATGCATGTGTAGTGCATTATGTAAGAATTAAATTTATAAATTGATATTATTGTTGATCTGCATTTTTGGAACAAATAAAAACACAAAAAGCAAAGCATTTATATTATAACTTGAAGAACACTTAACCAATTCTCACCAATTTTAGCAAGGAATTGATACCATCGTATAGTATATAAAATATCCGATTTAAATGGATTTTGCATTTATTTTCAAAATGGCGGCCATTCAGATATTGAAGTTTTATTTGGTATATCTACCCTACCGTTTTACCAATTTCAACCACATTTTGTATAGCGAAAGTAAATATTATCATCATGCAAGCGAACACACAGCTCCTTTTGACAGCCATTTTTTTAATATAGCGCCATATTAAAAATTAAGTTTTATGTCATACCTCCGGAAATCTATTTACACATTCATACCAAATTTGGCAAACCGAAGTTCTGATGCAGGTGATATAAACTTGCATATTTAAAGCATGTCAGCTACTTATTTTCGAAGTGACGGTCATATATCCATTTCAGTCTAGTATGCTATATTTTCGAAATCATGAAATGAATTACAAATTAACTTTGTAAACTGATATTATTTATATTACAACTATAACATATGACTGCACGGATCATCTTTTGTCCACCATTTTGTGTGCTAGTGGCACACGAATAAATATAATTTTTATGCCATATCTCGGAGAAACAATTGACCGATTACTACAAAATTCGGCCAACAAATAGTACACTGAGGCAGGATATATCAAGTGGCATGTTTTGAGTAGGCCAAATGATTATTTTGCGAAATGGGGCCATACAAGTAGTTTAGCTTAGTATGCTATTGTCGAAAACATGTAATTAATTCTGTTATCATTATATGATGGCAGTATACATTACAACCATCAAATGTGTCCATGCAAAGTTTCTCTTTTTTCCCGCCATTTTGTAAGAAGCTTCCCATGGAAATTATAATTTTGAAGTCATATCTCCGGAGAATACAACAGATATCCCACCAAATGTGGTAGTCAAGTAGCATTACGGCAGACCATGAAAACTTATGTGTTTTGAGTGGGTCTGATACATATTTTTTATAACGGAGATCAAATAAACATTTTATCTCAGTATGCTATATCTACGCAACTACGAATCAAATTTGAAATTTCTTTTTTATGCTGGCAGTATGTATTATAACCATCAAATTTGCCTATAGAGAGTATTTTTATTCACCATTTGTTAAGATAGCGCCACATTAAAATTAAACATTTCTGCCATATATCGGGAAACAAGTAACCAATTCCCTCCAAATTTGGTGTAGTAATTGTACTGTAGTAGGCCATATTAATGCGTATTTTCTAAGTGTGCGAGACATTTATTTTTCAAATGGCAGCTGTAATATCACTTTAGTTTAGTGCGGCGTATCAACGAAGAATTGAAACATTTTAGCTTAACTTTGCATACTGTTTCTATGACAATCGTCAAATATTCTAATACATACATTTTTGTCCTCCATTTATAAAGACTGTCTCATGAAAAAATCTGATTTTTATGCCACATCTCGAGGACCATTTAACCGATTACCACAAAATTTTACATGCAAATACGGAGTATAAACCAACATTATTTAGGCGTGGCAAGCATTTTTTAAGGAGTTATTCTATTTCATATAGATTATTATATAATATCTAGTAACGGATTTAAAAACATTAACGAAACTTTGTACGAGAACATTATTCGCTGGAAGTATAAATTATGTATACGGAGATCCTATTTGGTTGACTTTTTGCAAAATATTGCTAGGGGAGATAGTTGAACATTTTGCAATATTTCCCGAATAATTCAATTAACTCCCACCAAATTTTGCACCCCATTAGTTCTACAGAACGCCTCTCTAACTTACGACCAATGACAATAAAGTGTTACTACTGCTCGATGGACAAAATACGCATAGCAAGAACTTGGAAGCCTTACTAATCGCTTGAGACAATTGTGTCATTATTTTGAAACTCCCTTCACACACTGTACTACGCAGCGAATGCAACCACTCGATGTAGCCTTCTTCAAATCACTTCAGACCTGCTATGATCAAGCTGTGCAGAAGTGGTCGAGAACACATGCTGGGCTCACTATCACCATGTTTCAAGTCGCCGGGCTGCTGGGAGGAGCATATGAATGAGCTGCTGTCTTTTCAACAGGTGATAATGGATTTAAGAAATCGAGTGTATGGCCAGTTGACCGTAAATTTTGCTGCTTCTGATATTTTAAATCAAAACATTAAAGCGGAAAATTATTCAGCCACTTATTATCCTTAAGATTCCATTGCTCCCATAGCAGATGCAATTGCACTCGCCCTTAACAACACGACCCCAGAGAAACTGAGGAGAAGAAGAACAGGAGCTGCCACTGAACTGACGTCCAGCTCATACAAGAATAGTCTCGTCAGTAGATAAACAATAAACGGAAATATGTGCTTCCATTGAACTGAGTGGGTGCTTTTAAACATCTAAAAGGAGTGAAGGAAGAAAACAATTGAAGATGAAAGTGGACGGTGCTGCAGTTTGTGTGAAGAGGAAAGCGTTGAAGACACGATACAGTGCATGAAGTGTAGGTCTTGGGCGCATTCTAAATGTGCAGGTGTTAGTAAGAGTGTGATGAATTATTTCTGTGGAAATTATGACGTTAAGAATTAATTTAATACACTATAGTCCCCCCTAAATATTACAGAAAGTTCATCATCTAAGTGGTCCAACTATGGAGACCGATGGTCCAATTTAAGCAACCAGTTCCCTAAATTGGACCAATTGGAAGCTCCAAAAAAATAGTTTATTCTTCTAAATGTATGTACAGTTTTGTAAATCTGTCGTCAATTATATTACAGAAATACACACTAGTCACAATACACACATGAAATTATACGTAAATTTATTTATAAGAACATAAAAAACGAATTCTGGAAACTTGTCCAATATAGTCAACCTTCCCATTATTTTATAGTTTGGCAGTGTCACGTAAGAGCATACATAATCTACGTAAAGTATTGCGTAATAGAAACACTTAAATGAGAAATGGTAACATTAGGCTGTTGGAAAATTTCCATGTTTTATAGCCTGTAACTCTGTTGCAGTTTTGGAAATGTAAACTCATATGCGTCACTTGGAAAAATGGTTTTTCGGAACACAAGTTATTACATTTTTAATGTATCTGACAGTGTTAAGACAGATTCTCATTTAAAATGTCTATGATAATTTTAGCTCATAAAAAGGGTAGTTGCCACTGGTTTTTAAAATGCCAAGTTTTAAGGCTTTTCTGCTTATAATTGCATTTTTAAAGATATAATCCTTTTTAAGATTATTTTTGTTACAAAGTTCAATGATTGTAATTCCATACATTGTTTTTAATGAGATTGCAAATCATTTTGCGTTTGGTTTATGCAAATGGAGTGTAGTATATGTAGTATTGGCCAATATATTTCAGTATTCCTGTTGTATTTTGTTTTGAGCCATTGTGATTGTAGATTTGATCATGAAATATAATGAACAATTTTAAAGAACTTCTGTTTGTATTTTGTAGTTTTGTAACCAATGTCTGCTTCAATATGGAGGTGTTTTGATGTATGACAGTTTGGTAGCAGTTCTTTTGGAAAAGAGGCCTTACGTCACCCTAGAGTGTAGGTTGAGGGTAGGCCCTCAAAGTTAAAGCAACAACGAATAATAATTTTTTCATGATACACGCAACAGTAAGTAATCAAAAATTATTACATCTACATAAACGTCAGAACGTGTTTTCCCCATACGTATACATTTAACGGTTCGTGTACTTAAATAAGTTTTCTCAATGTATACCATACATAGAATCATCGATTTCTCTTGATACTACATAAATATTTCACGACACACGTATTCTGACGCGACAGACGCTTGATAGATGTGGCAACAGTGCTTGGTAATGCTCGCCGATAGGCCGATACTGATACTGAGCGGCCAATATTTTCTGTGTCGGGTATAAGTGCCTGTCTCTTCCATTCCAGTCGTTACTGCGGAGATGACATACAGAGCCGTATAATGCGATGTGTCTGATGCGAGTAAGGTGTAAAGCGAGTCGCGAAGGAGGAAGAAGGTGGAGCGATAGCTAATGCATGTCGGTATCAGGGCGGTTCGATATCATAAAATATATAAATCGATATTTTTCCAAACAGATGCACGGTAATTCCGATATATCGATAATATCGAAATTATCGATAGTAGAAAAAATTATAGATAATACCGGAAATATTAGATAATTCCGAAATAATTAATAATAACGAAATAATTTATCACACCGAAATAATTGTATTATACCAAAAATTTCGATAGTATTTAAAACTTTTGTAATACCGAAAACTTCGATAATATCGAACCATCTATATACTGATATTTTTCAAAGTTACATATCTATCGATAAGTTATTTTTCATATCAATAATAATTGATATATCGTAATAACAAACATTCAGTATCCTTCGACTTGTCGCACTCAGGGGAGCCAAACCAGAGTTGACATTTTCTACGACTGATGAATCCTCTTAATATCCCATATTTAATGCATGAGCAGTCGCAATGCACAGGTTAGAATTACTTATTTCGCTAAATCCAATGTACCGTGCTCAATTTCATTAATAACTTCGTGTGGTAGGGTAAATAATCCTATGAGCGATGACTACAATAAGTAAAATTGTGAACATATTTTGAAGCGAGAGGCTGACACATAAAAGAATTTGTCCGCTCTGCTTTGATCCCATACTTCATAGCTGGCACTTGTAAAATGGCAGTCTGTACTCTGTTTATATGAACGCTAATGAGAGCTGATGTTAAGACGTAAAGGCAGTTCCTCAATGGTTACTTGTGATTCATCGCGGAAATCATGAAGATATGTAACATTTATACTTACTGCCCACATATGTTTGCAGTTGTTTTCTCATATTGACCGTTTTGTATAACTGACTTGACCAAGGAAGATTTAACCCTAACAGACCGAATTAAATTTACGTCTTTAGGTGTTGCAAACAAGAAAATTATGATGAGATTAGTAGGGAATAGAGACAGCTGGTGCAGGATTAGAGATTGGGCTCGGGTTCTGTCCGCCATATCATATTCCGAACTTCCCGCGCTGCCATTCCGGTCACACGTCCGCCATATTGGATACCGCCATGTTTCTAGCCAGTACGCCACCATATTTGTAGTCAGGACACAGCCATCTATGACCGCCATCTTGGTAACCAGTAAGTCACCTTTTACTATCATGTATTCCAAGGGTTTTATCAGAGTGCTCCATTTTTTCTCTTTTGCATTCTTTCTTTCATTTTTATTTCTCTTTCTTATTTCCTTATCATTTCTTCTTCCCTTTCTCTTCCATTCTCTCTTTCTCTCTTCTTTACTTTCTCTCTCATTGTCTCTTTCTCACTTCTTCTTTGTTTACATAGGCTGTTGCTGGAGGCCGCCATCTTTGTTACTGGAGGTCACCATCTTTGTTTACATTTACATGGAGGCCACCATCTTGGTAGGCGACCGCCATCATGATAGGAGATGACTATCTTGGTAGGCAACCACCATCTCGGTATGTGACGTCTATATTGGTAGGCGACCACCATCTTGGTAGGCAACCACCATCTTGGTAGACATCACCCATTCGCCATATTGGAAGCCAATGGCCATTACCTTGACCCCATGACATTGATTCACCCTGAAAACCAACACTCTGGAAAAATGCACAAAAGTTAGCAACCATAATACATTACAGACTACTACCACCATGTTAGATGCAGACTTTCTTGACCCCCATGTTCGTGATTGACCTTGAAATTAGAAAACTACAAGAAAAATACATAAAAGTCAACTAGCATAATATATATCAGACTATTGCGGTAACGTCTCGATTTCACTGCCAAGCGAACTGTCAGAAATTATAGTTAGAGAGATAAAAATCCTGCAATTCTCCATCCTGTGCTAAAAAATTATTATTTTTAATCGATCGTATAGCTACATACATTATATACATACATATATATATATATATATATATATATATATATATATATATATATATATATATAATATATATATATATATATATATATATATATATATATATATATATACATATATATATATATATATATATATATATATATATATATATATATATATATATACTATAACTACTATGGCAGTGATAATGTTGAAAACTATGGTGATTCTCTCGATGTTGCCACATATTTCCACAACGAGTTTCCTTCGACAAGTGACGTGAAGAAGGCAGAAGATGCTGCGAATACTGGCTACATCTTTACTGCAGATCCCAACAAACTTGTTGATAGACACGAATATTTGCTTGACTTTCATAACCACGGGGATTTCTCGAACATGTAAGAGGTAGTTTCTGTTTTTGAAGAATTTAAGTACCGGGGTTATATCCGATGATGTGTTAAACTGCTTTCTTCTGCAGTTCAACACATCATCGGATATAACCCCGGTCCTTAAATTCTTCAAAAATCGAAACCACCTCTTACATGTTCGATAAATCCCCGTGTTTATGAAAGTGAAGCAAATATTCGAGTCTATCAACAAGTTTGTTGGGATCTGCAGTAATGATATAGTCAGTATTCGCAGCATATTCTGCCTTCTTCACGTCACTTGTCGAAGGAAACTCGTTGTGGAAATATGTGGGACCGTCGAGGGAATAATTATCGTCTTCAACATTATCACTGCCATAGTAGTCATCATCAATGCTGGCTTTATGATCGATTACGCTTTCTTCTTCACCCTCAATAACAAGTTTACTTTTCTTTGTTGCAGGAGTTTTATGTTAAACAGAATTTAGAGCTTATGGTCGTTTATTTTGAAGTTTTTCGACTTCACACGAACATCATGCAAGTGTACCTTCCCCACAAACCGACTTTACTGCACTCATTACGTCTTTAGCATTAACTGTGGCTTCATAATCGTCTTCGGAAATGGTACCCATGTTGCAGAAGGTATTGATGACATCACTTGCTGGTCATTGACTTTCAATTTGGCAGATGGGTGATGTCTACTAAGATGGCGGTCGCCTACCAATATAGTCGTTGCCTACCGAGATGGTGGTTGCCTACCAAGATAGTCATCACCTATGAAGATGGCGGTTGCCTACCAAGATAGTGGCCCCCCATGTAAATATAAACAAATATGGCGACCTCCAGTAATAGTAGATGATAACAAAGCAGAAGAGAGAAAGAGAGAACGAGAGAGAAAGGAAAGAAGAAGCGAGAAAGAGATAATGGAAGAGAAAGTAAAGAATAAATGATAAGTAAAAGAAGCAAAACAAAGGAAGAATGCAAAACAGAAAAAATTGGAGCACTCTGAGAAAACTCTTGGCATTCATGAGCATGAAAAAGTGACTTACTGGTTACCAAAATTTTGGCCCAAGATGGCGGCGTCCGTGGTGACAAAGATGGAGACGTACTGGCTAGCAACATGGCGGAATCCAAGCTGGCGGACGCGTGACCGAAATGACAGAGCGGGAAGTTTAGAATCCATGATGGCGGACAGAGCCCGCGCCCAATCCCGAATCCTGCACCAGCTCTCTCTATGCCCTACTACTGATGCGGGCTGTACTTAAGTGGACACAAATCTTATTTCGTTGTCATAGCCAATGAGCTGTAGGCTATATGTACGGCTACAGTTATATGAACCAATAATGACCTACATCAATAAGGCGGTTTGCGAATAATTTAACCACAGGTAAGATTATTGGTAATTGAACTTAGCAGTGTATAGCACAGACCAAAAATTACTTACACTTGCGTAATGTACACAATTGTGTACATTGTATTTGAAGGGGTTAATTACTCAAATTAAAAGACCATGATTCGTCTATAAATTGGCTAGGCTGTGTGCACATATATTGTAAAGGTAAGAACACTATAAAGTGCTTACAAAACTAAATTGAAAGCCAAATAGCCGAACTCGAGTGTTTCCAACGTATTAAACATAGAGGCCAGTAAAGGAATTATTATACTCTGCCGAGTATTAGCCTACGATGGCTAAGGAACTGCACCGTCACTTACGTAGAATGCGCAACCACGCTCGACTTTCCAGGCGTCGCTTATTGTACGGGATTTACTGTGTTCCAGATCAGAAGTCTGCAACCCGTATTATAGTACGAAATGTCGTATTTCAAGTATCATGATGTGAGGAACGTTTACATTTGTAGTAGACGCTAATAAAGCAGTGCTATGTCGAGACATGAGTGACTGCACTGCGCATTGTTTGGAGCGGGTCTCAGCGGTATAGGCTTATTCACGGTAAAGTGATCACTTTTGAAACACCTCTCATTTGGAATAATAGTCAATTAATATATTTTGTATTTGCCGTAGGTGTTAATTTCTGAGTGCGGTAGAATCTACATATCGCGTTTATTACTTACATAGGAAAACTTCTTTGAAAGAGTAGTTAAATGATGAAATATTACTGAAATAAAAAAGTAGCTAGGGCCTCAAAAGTGCTCACATTGCCGTGAACAGCCCATAGAGAGCGGCGGCAGCACACAGCCAGTAGAGGCACGTATCTCAGCAGGCGCACTGAGAGCCACTGGGCGCCCAGGCAACTTAGTAACGACGGAGAGGAAGTTGCTCCGCGTCTTAGATTTGAATTACAAGTGTCAGGTAAACATTTGTGATGACTGAAATTATACCTCTTTCTTTCTATTTTTCCAATTCATCCAAGTGTACGAATTAGCAGATCTGGAAATATTTACGTTCATAATAATTTCACAGTTTCGAGTGACCGACGCATGAGTCAAGTGATCCGGCCCATGCCGATGTTAATTTCACTTATGGCGGAAGAACACACTTTGTTAATACAAGCAGATCTACACCAAGGTTTTCAGAAAAGCTCATTTTACTGTGAACGACCTATAGTTTTACCGTCACCGTATTGAGCTGGTATTGAGATGCGGCACATCGTGAAGTACACTATTTCTTTCTGAGTGGCAGCTTTTTATTGCTAACCCCGCCGATGAAAAGACAGCGACTTTGTGTGTGTTTAATGAAATGTGGAAAGGGAGAGAAATATTCGTGGTTATCAACTGAAAAGAATGACAGTTTTAAAGTGCGATGTAGCTTTTGGAATGGTGAACTTCCCCGTTGCACACGGCGGCTAATCCGAGGTAAATTAATATGCCTATATACACCCCTTCCATAAAAGTGCAGTTTAGTTTTCTTCAGAGCAAAAAAAGTTGCAAAGAAAAGTACTAGAGAAAAGCGCAGAGTTCTAGTTAGTGAAATTACAATTTGCTACCACAATATAAAACACAATATTATTTCCAATCGTTTTGACTATAATGTAAAGTTCGTTCATAACAATTTAGTTGGAGATTCCATCGATATATACAAACAGTAATCGCAATTTCATTAGGTAGTAAGAAAGATGTGATTTTGCGGACTCGCAATGAAACTGATAGAAGTAAAGGAGAAATTTTACTAAAGATTATGCTGGTAACAAAAAGTGTAAGTAATTTTCTCTCGAAATTTTGAAAGCTCCACAAAGCAATACAACATTATTTGCACTTCACCGATGCTTCAGGCAAGGGGGACAGAAAATGCATCCTTCTGTGTCTCTAGACACATCCTTGTGTCGATGGAAGGTTTGTATTTAAATGTAAAATGTATTATAATTTATAACAACATTTATGTGTGAACCCAATCACTATTCGACATCGACATGAATAATAAAATTTTCTGAAAATATTGTCTTTATGTTTTGGATGTCATTGAGCAAAGCGGCGAGTCATCAACAGGAATTTAGGAACTATTTAAGCGTGCTTAGATCGATATGGACTGTTGTTCGGTAATATGTCGTCGTACATATTCGGCAGATAATGTGAACTTGAAATATATTATAGAATAAATAGTTTTTTTTTTTAAACTTGCAAACTGACAATAGCTTTGTTCTTAAACTATTTGCAGCGCTAATGTTTTACATCATTTCTGTAACTATGGAAATAATTTCTTAGATATTCAATTTGATACAGTTGTGCTTAACAGTTTAGTAAGATTTTGTCTTTAGAAAAGAGAATACAAGAAAATTTTTTCCCCGACCCTGTTGACAATAAATTTGCAAAATTATTAAGTCACGTTCTAAAAATGTGGCTATCTTAAGAGAGGGTTTTAGATTGATTGTTAATAAATTTTGAGTCTTCATCAAGCTATTTCTGAAGTATGTCAGAATCAGAACGTTCTGTGTTTCAAGGCAGTTTTTTTCTGGAATGAAAATGTAGTGAAGGAAGGAATTGTTGAAAATTGATATTTTTCATTTTAGTAACGGTGGTAAAATATTTAAGGGACGTATTGTATTTTGAAAAGAGGCAATTGAACAATATTCGAATGTTTAGAAATGATAAGCAATTTAATATATTTACTAAAGAGTGCGTTAGAACATTGCTTTGTCCGATCAGAATATATGTAATCAGCATGCATCTTTCAAAAGAACGAGGCAGAGTAATAAATAACATGAAAAGATTTTTGATTTTTCACGTAACAGTATTAAAAAAAACTTTTAGATTCAGCACTAGATAAATTCTTTGACTTCGAAGATACATGTAATGCTTTCAAATTAACAGCAAACTGTCCGGAATTTGATTGTAATAATTTTTATAAGGAATTCTGCGTCTTTCGAAATTCTTTGCGGGCACTGAATCAAGAGAAGTTTAAATCGTTTGATAATAAATAGGTACCATTTTTTAAGTGAGAATCTTTAACTATATTTCCCCAAAATGTGTATTATTTGAAATGTTTTCCGTTATTTACGCTTACATTAAGTTTGGTTTTGTACAAAAATATGCCATACAGAATTTGGAATTATTTCCTAAACGAAATACACTGTTTCAGGTTGTTAATCAGGATCCGCCATATTTTCTGACAGAGATCTGTGGATAAGGTAGACATTTAGAGCAGGGAGGTGACTAAATTGTGAGCTACGGCAGCAGAAACGCTAGCAGAAAATAAGTATGAAGACTGCTACGGAAATAGACATCTTATAGGGCCGGCTTCACGAACCACTAGCTCTCGCCTGTATGATGGAAATCGACATCTTATAGGACCGGCTTCACGAACCACTAGCTCTCGCCTGTATGATGGAAATAGACATCTTATAGAGCCGGCTTCACGAACCACTAGCTCTCACCTGTATGATGGAAATAGACATCTTATAGAGCCGGCTTCACGAACCACTAGCTCTCGCCTGTATGATGGAAATAGACATCTTATAGGACCGGCTTCACGAACCACTAGCTCTCACCTGTATGATGGAAATAGCAGAAATATCCCACCATTGGAAAATCCGCGGCTGTGCTTCCAATAGAACATCCGACCACTTGTTTACTATTCAGGTGACCTGGTCACCAGAGTATAAACTTAAATATCCCGGGTTTTCCTAATAAACATGAAAATTTTTTAGGTGGGGGATGCCTCAGAAGTCAACCTTCATAGTGACTCTATTTGTGGGGAAGTCAACGTCTAGTTTTTGAAACTAAATACAAACAAAGTGCTTGCCTGAATTCCTTTCATTTTGCAGACGACAAGTTCTTTGTAAACCGATCTAAAACATTCCTAAGGTAACATATTTAAATACAGCAGTCACGTTTTCCCTTAAGTTTTATAAACATAAAGCGCAGTTCTTTCCCGATATCGGTATTGATACGAAGTTTCATAACTGCAGCATTGTCGGTATGTATTGTACATGGAATATCGACAAGTTTCTGATATCCTAACTCACACAATACATCTCTTGTAACTGCTTTGCCGTAGACGTATATACTGCTTCCAAAGTCGATCTTGCAACGCAACTTTGCTTTTTGTTCTACCAGGGATGCCCGCCACCCTCAGACACTATGATGCAGGGACTGTGCCCCTTCCCCCTCACAAATCATCATCAGAGGTTAACACAAAGGGACTCGTCGCCTTCCTTCTTCTATATGCGTGCGCAAAATTGCACACATCACAGAGCGATAACAAAATATTAATAATAAGAAATCAGAATGAGAAAGCTTATGGGAGTGTTAAATTCAAATAATGAACAAGAAAAGTGCCTACCATTAGATAGTAAATAAAATTTAAATAATTTTTTAAAAATATTTCCAGGTTGTAATTGTCAAGAGAATACTTTGAATTATTTCAAAATAAAACATGCATAATATAACATGAAAAAAAATAAAATAATGAAAGAAAAAGATTGTACTTTTAACACCTTGCACTAGTGAATTAAACTAACATTTTTGTACCATTAAAACATTATGGTGTAGTGGTTTAATTACTTGCCTCCCACCTAGGTGAAACGGGTTCGATTCCCGTCTGGTTCGCTCCCGGATTTTCGCATTTGAGAATCGTGCCAGACGATGCCGCTGGTCGACGAGTTTTCTCGCAGATCTCCCGTTTCCTCCGCATCTTCTACAGCAAGAAGCTACAATCAATTGGTTAAAGTGAAACGTATGTGCAGTTATATTTATGATCGGTAATGCGGATTATGAAACATATTATTGTGTTATTGTGAACTCTCCTTTTCAATTTTTGAACGCATCAACCGAATTTCACCAAACTCGGTACACACAGATAAATACTGTAGTTCCCAGTACGTACACATGGCTTTAATAGTTTTCGACGAGGCCGGGCACTTACATTAAAAATGGCACGCATTTTTAAAATTTGGGGTGACATGTCATATCTCGGAAACTATTAAACCGATTTAAACCAATATTTGTATGCTGACAGTGCATCGAATAATCATAAAATATTAAGATAGATATTATTGCTAGTATGCCACATCGAAAAATAGTACCAGGTGAAAAAATTAGAATTGTACATTATATCTCGAAAACTATTAAACCAAATCTCTTCAAATTTTCACGTAATTACTACTTTGATAGGCAAAGCAACGTAATTGATTCAACTACTTTGGTAACTTATTTTCAAAATGGCTGTTACCCAAATATTTTCCGTTTATTTTGCAAACAAATATTACTGACGCAGATGATGTTAACTGGTAAGTTTTAAGCATATCATTACTTATTTCAAAATAGTGGCCATATAGTTAATTTTAGCTTAGAATGCTACATTATCGAAACCATATTATCATTTCCAACTAGACTTTGCATGCAGGCAGTGGATATTACAACTATCAATTGTGTCTACATGGAGTATCTTCTATCCCTTATTTTGTAAGATAGCTCGACGTAAATAAATAAATACTTATTGTCATGCCTCGGGAAATCGTTCGACAATTCCTATCAATTTGGCAAACAAGTTTTACAGCAGAATATGATGTAATTTTGTACGTGTGAAGTACGTCAGAGACTTATTTTCAAAATGGCGGAAATGGTGATTTTTTAGCTTGAAATGCTATATCATCGATACCATGTAGTCATTTCCAACTTATATTTGTATGTCGCCAGCAGATATTACAAATACCAAATGTATCTACACAAAGCATATTATGTCCGCTATTTTGTGAGATAGTGCTTCGCGAATATATACAAGTTTTGCAATATCTCGGGAAACAATTGACTGTATCCTATCAAATTTGACAAACACATAAAACGTCAATACGTGATGTAAAAACGTATGTTTTATTACATCAGGCTATTGTTCTCAATCTTGCGAAAATATAGCCATATTACATTAGAACGAATATAGTTGAGCACATATAATCATTTCCAACTTATCTTTGTATGCTGGCAGAATATAGTAAAACTATAAACTGTATCCACACAAAGTGTATTTTGTTGCGCATTTTGTACGATAGCTCTATTTGAATAAATATGTAATTAATATATTTTTCGTCATACCTTGGGGAACAATTAACCAATTTTTAATAGATTTGGCAAACTAGCAATATTGCGACAGATTATGTATTGTAGCATGTTTTAAGTATGTCATAGAATTATTTAAAAAAACGGCGGGAACATAGGTGTTTTAGCTCGGTACCCATTATCGCCGAAACCATGGAATCAATTCCAAGTTTATTTTGTATGTTGGCAGTTTATATAAAAAAATTTCAAATGCTTCTACACGGAGCATCTTTTTTAAACCATTTTTTACGATATGCCACATAAAAAAATAAGTACAGAATCCTACCAAATTTTGCAAATAATTTGCACTGCAACAGCTAATGTAAACTGGTACGTTTTATGTAGGGCAGACAATTGTTTTCAAAAGAGTGACTATATAAATATGTTAGCTCATTATCTTTTATGAACGAAAGAAATGCCAATTTACATTTGTATGCTCGCAGCATTTATTATTATGCCATTTTGTAAGATTGCCACACAAAATAATTTTTTAATTTTTATGCTATATCTTAATAAATAGTCGACCCTTTTTTTTTTTTTTTTTTTTTTGCAAAATCCGGCGAAAAAGTTGTAGTGTGGTAGTCGGATATATATATATATATATATATATATATATATATATATATATATATATATATATATATATATGTGTGTGTGTGTGTGTGTGTGTGTGTATGTGTGTGTTGTGTTGTGTGTGTGTGTGTGTATAATTGTAACTGACACTTATTTTCATAATGATTGCTATATTTATTTCAGCTTAGTGTGCTGCTATATGTACGAAACTACGCAATCGATTTTAGCTTAGTATCGTACAGTATATTGGCAGTATAAAATCATTGAATGTGCTTATATATAACTTTTTTTCATCCATTTATGAAGATAGTCACATGAAAGATATTAATGTTAAATGTTATATCTCAGGGACTTAAAAACAGGTTTTCGCAAAATTCTTTTCAAAAGTAGCACTATGGTAGACCATGTAAACTGACGTGTTATAAGTTCTCAGTCACTTATTTTCAAATTGACGGTCCTGTTAATATTTAAGGTTGCTAAATCGTATCATTCGAAACATTTCACTGATAAAATTCAAAGTTGATGCTTGAATCCGCCCTCCGGAATACAATTGATTTCATACTAGCTTATGGTACGAGGTTTTCTGGGTTCGAGTTCCCGGTAATATGTGTGATTATTTGAAATTTTCTCGGTACTGTTGCATATGTTTCTGGTTTCATCTCTAATTATATTGCTGTCAACGAGACGACAAGTCCTATCTACGAACTAAGCTTTCAAGATATTATTTAAAAAATAATAGCACCTTCGTTTAGGAAAGCAGGCTCATTAGATATATTAGAAGCTTCTTGTTTCATTCCGTACCTCTTCTGGTCAGAAAGGGGTTGTAAAAAAGTAAAAATATAATATGTTAACTAGGATAAAAGGTCTTTCCAAGACGTATTTCGTACATTCATACAACTTGAGTATTACTGCCATGATAAATAACAATTATGGCTATAATAATCAATTTATTTAATTGGAATGCTTAACGTGCAATTTAAAATAAAACATGTTACTACAAAAATTAATATCCTTAATTTTAATAACCATTGTTTTCTAAAGCTTACAGTTTAGGAGTAATATAGTTGACCCGGTTATCAGTTTTGTGCTATAAAATTTCATAACAGCAAAACTCTAGGAAACATTATGAACTATTAGCTCATGTATTTATTTTACCTTAAAGCATCTATCATACCTTGTAGTGGAAGTAGGGTAACAACAAATGGTAATTTGAAATTAATAGTGTCAGGTGTATTAATTAGTAGCAATAATATAGATTAAAGAAGAAATTATAACATCAAAATTTGTTTTATTACACTTTCAGATTTTTAGTATTTTATTGTTTCATGACCACGAGAAAAATGCACGATATTGTAATGCATGGTCTACAGATCACTGGGCTTTCAGTCCAGATTTTATAAGCTGAGTGTCCTTTTCATGCAACATTTAAGACATTTACACGGATTCCGGTTATTTGAATTATGCAGTTATTTTGTCTTTCTGATTACGAAATAGCCCATTTCAGCTTCAGCCTATTAGCTTTACTAGGTTGAGAAAATTCTTTTAATTTTAATTTTTAGCTTGGGGAAATGTATTAATACAATGATGTTTAAGAACACATTTCGAAAAAAAATATTAAACCCAGTTTAGAAGTAAATGCAAGTGAATTTTCAACCGAGACTAGAGCGAGAAGGTAATTTAGAATGTGCTAGCTCCTTAGTCGCTCAAATAAAACACCTGCATGAATAGAATTACCCATTATTTCACCCAAATCAATTAAAGTTAGAACAAAGAGAACGTTTAGCTGTCGAAAATCAAAGTGTTCGGATATATGTAATCACTGTAGCGGATTGTTCTACTTTGATTATGAGAACGATCTAGGGCAACGAGAATGTGTATGTAGCTACAAGAATGTTGCTATTTTATTTTGTAATAATGCATCCCACCATCCCATAACAAAAAGAAAGATTATTAAAATGTATTTTAATAACTTCGTTCTCGTCCATCCCATTGTATTCTGCCATCTGTCGGTTCTCAGTAAATATATAACTTTGTAAAAAAAATTCAACCACTTCCCTCTTTTAAATTTTTTTTGGATGCAGTTTGTGTAATGTTTACCCTTGTGTGGCAACCCTAGCAGTAGAATGAGCATTATGGTACTGGCTCCTAAATGAACTCTGTTGACCAGTGACCTACTTTCACTTGACCTTTGATGACCTGGTGACCTACTTTCCCCGGGACATTGAATGTACTTTATATGTACCTTGACCTACTTTCCCCATGAGCCTTAATGCACTTTTAACCTTGAATGCACATTGTATTTTTGACCTACTTTCCTCAAGACCTTGAATGGAATTTAACATTGAATACACTTGTATGCACTTCGCTCAACGACCAAAATGCAAGAGTGCACAAGTGACATTGCAGTTGCACTTCCAGATGCACTTACAGTGCAGATGCATTTTCGGTGCACATGCACTTCTGGTGTGGGGTTCAATTCACGGAAATGGGAGATAAAAAAATATTATATTGTTACTGTGTTCGATTCGCGGGCAGGGTACTTTTATTTTTGCTCACCTGCATAACATATGTTGAACTATCGACTGCTGGACATCAACTGAGGAGTGGAATAGTATGCACTTCTCCACGCTCCTCTCCACCCACCCCTGTTCCCCTTCTTCCCTGTAGAATTCCAAATATTTCAGGAGTGGTTTTGGTGTACATCGTTGACTGGAGGGCAAACAGGATGGGAGCTCTGACGACTAGTGTGTGGATTGGTACTGGTTTCGATTCTCGTGCAGGGCACTTCATATTTTTCTATTGCTTTTTGTGCACTTGTACACACATGCTGACTCTTTGGTTCTTTGATCTACCAGAAGCCAACTGACGGCGATGCACTTGCACATGCACTTCACACTCCCCATGTCCATCCTCCCCCCTGAAGGGTGGGAAATGGTTCTTTGCATGTGATTATATTATATAAAAATAGTATGTAATGAATTATATAATAGCAGAGGAAATGCATTTTCATAGGGAAATGGATTTGCATAGGGAAATGCAGTTGTTTAAGGGATGTTTACACGTAAATCTATTACTTAATCAGATAATGAATATAACGTAATTAATAATTACTAAGTATGCGCTTCTATAAATAATTACCTATTACACAATTGCATATACCGAGAGACTCGGCGCACAGTTATATAACCACGTCCTCTTGCCAAGACAGCCAACTCTCAAATAACCTGAGACTGCTATTACGAAAGACTTTACCTCTGCCGCCATATTGGTTTGCGTAACAAATATAAGGAAGTATATTATTTAAAGAAAATTACTGTATGAATTAGTAAGAAGTCGGCATCGATTCTCATGTTTAAGAGGCTTAGTATGTGTTTGTGATGCAACTACGATAACCACTGACATTGAAAGTGTATCAAGCGAGTGTCAAACCCGAGTCTTCAAGATCAGCAGCCAAGGAAGTTGAGAACAGAGATTCATACACAATGCAGCAGGCTGTCTGAGGCAAACAGTCGCCAGCGTTATTCCACTTTCACTTCCAAAACGAGTTTCCTGTGCCAGTCTGACAATTAGCAAGCGAAGAGATAACAGCTCTTCTCAAGAGACAAGTTTCTCTTAGGGAGAACTCACACACATACAAATGTTACAACACAACAGATATAATTGTTCGACTCCCCATCGAGGGTAATTACATACAAAGTACACATGTTCACACTTCGCCTAATGGAAAGAGACTGACATGATATCCCTTCAGACACGGCTTCACAAGTGAGGACTTTGGGAGGGAAAATGAAGTTGCATAGGGAAATATACTTGCATAGGGGAGGGTGCGACAGCGCTAGTGTCGCATAGTATCGTCGTTATTGTGCTCTGAACATTCGGCAAGCTCCTAGGCGAGCCTCGTCCTTCCCTAGCTTTCCCCTCAATACCTTTCCTCATTTCCCTTCATGACCAGGCTGCTTAAGTCTATTTTACAGGATGTAGTGTAATCCCTTATTTCCCGGTCTTCTACGCCTAGTTGTTGCTAGATTAACGGCGTGTAGAATGGACGTCTGCTACTCGAGGAAATCACGATGGATCAACAATGTCAGTTTGTGATTGGTTAGCCGAATTGGCGATTCGGCCTTTGAATATTTGCTGGGGCGGAAGGAACTTCAGTAAGATGAGTCGTGGCAGCCAATCACCTACGACTTGTTCTTAAATAGGTGCATTATAGTGGGTTAAATTCTTTGTAACTGGGCTTACTTGATCGCGGGTTTTTACTAAATTATTTTTCGTATTGCTTTTCTGAATTGTTTCTATTGGATAACTAAATGCTGGCGTCAGTTTGTTTAGTTTTATAGTGCTAAACTTTTGTCAGATGGCCTTGTTGGTTTGGTTAAATAGTGAGTCTGATGCAGACACGGGTCTCTACTAGGCTGGCATAGTTGTTATGCAATTTTAACTATGTGTTACTTTTTAATGTTACTCCAGCCTTGAAAGGGCCTTGGTCGCCTTGGGTAACTCATATCCGTTTTAATTTTATGAGAATAGGCTTGATTTGGACATGTCGTGGGTGTCGTCCTACTTCTGTTTACTGGCTAGTCAAGAGTATCTATGATTATATGCTTTGATGTTAGTGGGAGTGTTTTTAAAGAAGTTCGCTACATTGGTTTGATTTTAAAGTGTATTGCACAAATGAGATTTTAGTGGAGTTCTTAACAATATTTAGATACCAGTGTTTCCTCTAGTCAAGAATTAGTCATTTGTCACAATATTTTGTTCATGTTTTTTTAAAGGTAATTGTTTGTCTCATTATTTATTGTACGGTTTAATGAACACCTATGCGGTGCTGTGTCCCTATTCCTTATACCATTGAGAATAATTTTATAAAGTATATTGAGGTTGGTTTTGAGTGTACTGCATATGAGGTAGTAATGCTATGGCATGTAATTTTGAGTTATGGAATAATTCTGAAAGTGATAGTTTTATTTAAAAGTGGGTGTTGCACTCAAGCTAGCATTTCCAGTCACTTTTTTTAATATTATTAAAGAAACTGTAATGGGAAATTCTTTTGGTGCATCTGCACATTTCTTAGAAGTAGGCCCTATCAAGGAAATTAAAGTTTTACGCTATAAGCGCATCTATACTGCAATTATCATATTGAGCACTGAAACCATTGCATGTGTGTGTGCTTTTGAAATATAAGGGACCTTTTAAATACCCATTTATTTATCAGACTCATTGAAACTGGCCAATGTGTGTGTTTAAAGCAATTAAATGTTTATTCTTACCAATTTACATTTTATAATTGACCCTCATGAACGTGCAACTTGGTTGGAACTCAATAAAATTAGTGTAGTAATTTTGTTAAAGAAATGGAATTCTGCTTAACTCATTGTTACATATATGTGTACGTTACAAATATATGTGCGCCACTGCTGCTAATTTCTTGTTTTGGTTTGTTTCATGCATTCAACGTCATCATGTCTTCTGAAGTGGAATTTATATAGTCTCTACGCAAAGAAGAGCTGCTCGAATTTTTGGAAGAACATGGCATCTCCGCTGATGAGAATTCTTCCGTCGCAGAATATGGCAGTTGTCTTTTGCCGAACACACCATGGAACTGTGGCACCACCCTCTCAACAGGTGGCCTCGGTGAGTGTGGCTAATGATTCATTTTCCCAACCCATTAATACCAACAAATTATTCCTTATGTCGTTAGAAAGAGTTCCCCCTCGCTCAAATTTTGACAATTTTCATCGCCGTAGATAAGCTGGCTATTTAATGTCTGTAAGACATCTTACTTAAGAGTCTTGCTGTTAAATGTGAGTGGTTCGAGCCTCAGCTGCTACACGAGGAAATTATGTCACTAAAGGGAGGAAATTTTGAGTCTTTTAAACAAAGCGTCCTACGGGCGTTGTTTCTGCCATGGGTAAGGCGGCAATGTGAACGCGATTACATCTTTAGGTTTCAGCATCCAGGTGAGTTCATTTGCGAATTTATTGAGTCAATGCATGTGTATCATAAAGCTTTGTGCATACAATTGTCCGATAGTGAACTAGTGATTGTTTTTATCAATAATTCAGCACGTCATGTTTGTATTCACTATACTATCATTTCGACTCCACGTAGTTTTGCGGAACTACGGAAATTCACAGCAGAATTTTTAGGCCGACTAGTTGTGTCGACCGAGTATCAGACTGTCAACCCCCTCCTCCGCACGATCAGCTTGGAGGCATGGACATGTCGCCGGATGGTCACGGTCACGTACTGGATGTCCAGAAATATGATTCACCACTCTGTTGCAGTGATTGCTTCGTTAGAGGCCATGTAGCAAGGAATTGTAAATTTAGCAAGGATCCCCCCGAACAACATAAATGTTTCCATTACAGTGAGACAGGACATCTTCGTAGCATATGTCGGATGGCGGGAAATTACACGTGACTGATAAGACACGTGTGTGTATCAGTCGGGAAAGAGTTAAAATGCACCGTGCAGTGGCAAAATGTTCTGTGCTGAGTACCATTGGCGATTCAATTTTTTTTCTCTCTAATGGATACGGGGGCAAAACATTTCATAAATAGTCAATCGTTTTTGGATAAATTGGTAACAACTAAATTGATTTCTAAGGGATGAATCAGTAGTATTGAAAAGTGTTTGTGTGTCGCGAATGGCGATTTCGTACAAAGTGATCAGTTGGTAAATTTACATTTTAAAATTGGCAGATTTTCATGGGCCATTCCCTTCTGGGTTTTTCATGTTTATCTCATCAGGCTATTTTAGGGCTAGACTTTTTAGGTAAATCCAGGGCTTGAGTCAATAGTGATAAGTTTTATTTATTTTTGGTTTCGCCCCGAACATCCGGGTATGTTAACAGGTAGATTTTATTCTCGAAGTGTTTTCTCCTCTGTGCAATGGAAGTAATTCGGATGCAAATATTCAGCATATTTTGAATGACTTGCGGGAAAAGTTTGGTGACATCATCACTTCACGATTAGGGAAGTGCGACTTCCTTACAAGTTTGTGCCGATTGACGCTATTCCTGTTAGGGACCGTCATTTTAAATATCCACCACTGAAATTTCAGGCATTCAGATTTATCATAAATAAGTTATTGGAGGCAGGTGTTACAGTCCCATCTACCTCGAACTATTTCGCTCCGGAGTTTTCGGTTCGCAAAAAAAGACACTGATAAATACCATCTGGTGGTAAATCACTCCCTGGTCAATAAGAGAATTCACAAATACATCTTCCCTTTGCGTAATATTTTCTGTGTGCTTCAACATATTGGTCAAGCTTGTGTGTTCTCCGTTCTCGATTTGATTATTATACCTTCAGCACTCCCTGGAGCCAGTATGAGTTCACCAGAATATCTACGGGCTCCAACTTCGGTAGCCAGGCCTTGTCTTGAGTGTATCTCACTTTATCAGATTTGAAATATAATTTTGTATTCAATTATATCTATTATGTAATTGTTTACAGCAATGGTTATGACTTACGCTTTAGTTATTTACACCAGGTCCTTATGAAAATGCTCGAAGTAGGGCTGACTTTCAACCACGTTACCATAGGTGCATAAAAGGTAAAATTTTTAGGTTATGTGGTTAGAGAGGGGCGCTTGATGTTAGACCCGGATCGATTGACTCCCATTCTGAATTCCCCACGCCTTAAATAATTGAAAGGAGTTCAAAAATTCCTTGAGATCCTGAGTTATTATTGCCGATTTATTGAACTTTTTCAGAGCTTTCTGCTCATTTTAATTACCTGAAGAAGAAAGGGATAGAATTTTTTTGGGGTCAGGCGCAAGAGTCAGCATTTGTCCAACTAAAATAAAAATTTTCTTCACTGCCTGTCCTCCATCTTCCTACATTTTCTAGAGGCTTGATAGTTCAGGTCGATGCTTCCTCCCACACTCTCGGTGTCGTTCTGAGTCAATGGACTGATAAGGGGTTGGCATCTATCACCTTTGTCAGCCAGAGTTTGATGGAGAGCGAGCGAAGTTTGGGCACTTATGAAAAGGAGTCTTTGGCGTACATTTTCGGCCTCGAAAAACTTGTTGAGTTTTACATTTATACGGACAACCAAGCATTGACTTGGGTTCTGAGTCACCCTCAACAGAAGGGCACGGACAATCAGGTGGCGGATGTTATCCCAGATGTATGACCCAGGGGATTTTGAGGTGACCTAGACAAATACCATCGAGGCCTCTCTTTCCATCATACAATGCCTTCCGGATTTTTTTGTAAAATTGTGTCAGGAGCAAAGTGAGGATGCATTCTGTGCTCAGGTTTTAAAGGACGTAAATAATGGATGTGATGTTCCCTATGTCATATTAAATGGAATCATATAATTTACCGGAAAGTGTGGCCATGTTAGAAAAATCTTGGTCCCTGGAGCCTTGAAGGCAATGGCACTCTCCTATTTTCATGACTCATTGACCGGAGGATATCTGGGCGGTGAACGAAACCTTTAATAAAATAGCAGTTAATTTTGCTTGGCCATTCTTAAAGGGAGATGCAACTACATTTGTAATCAATAGGGGCGTACCAGTTGTAAAACACTTGTGCAAAAAGTACCTATGAGCCACATTTGCAAAATTTAAAATTTTCAAATATTTACAAAATTTCAAATATTAGCGAAAATCGGATTATTGATTTAGCAAATCGAATTTGTAAATTTGCAAACCGGATTAATCGGTTTTTGAAAATGTTTAGAAAATGTTATTTATTTTGTATTTTGGTAATGATATGTATATGTAATGGGGTTCTATTTTTGGAGAGCACTCTTGGGCGACTTCAAGGCAAATGAGGTGTGATGTGTGGGAAGCTTGGTATATATGTATTGGGTTAGGTGCAACAGTGGGATAAGTTAAGTTTTATATTTTGGGAAGAGTGGCATAGTACTTAATTTGTTGGAGGAGTGGTATCATATGTGTTGACCCTTGGCAGTCTGACAGACGACTGTGCTGGGTGAGGGAGGAAGCGACCACATGTTCCATTTGCTAACAGCAAGTAACACTGGGACAACTTTGTAGCTCCAGAGCTACTGAAGAGTTACATGGTTTGATGTAGTCTTCCCCTAAACATCTCATATTCACTTATAAGTAATTACCTATGACCCAATACTACAGCTACTTGTTAAAGAGAGATAAAGGTAAAATGCAAATCAGTTTTAGAAAAGTGTACAGGAAGGAATACACTACAAATAAAAAAATATGTGTATTTATTAAATGAGCACTTTTAATAACAAACAATAACGACAATAAATTTATATTAAATCAACAGCACTCTAAAAAGAGTAAGGAGATATCACTTATTATACTTGAAATTAAAAACAAATTCTGAATTGCATAATAAAACCGAAATAATAATCAACATCAAAAATCCAATAGGGACATAATGAGCATCAGAATCTCGTGAAAACTAAAATAAAATTTTTATTGACAATAATAAGGGTAATTTATAAACTTATTCTTGGGAATATAGTTCTGCTTAAACATTTAAATTTCTTTTAATTTCATTGATCGAATCTCAAATATTGCAATTATATTAAGTTACTTCCGTTTTTATCAAATGGTCTCTTTTACAGAAAAATTACTTTATGGTAGCCTGTATTTACAATCACGAAATAAAATTATTCTTCGAGTTATTCAAATTGAAATATAATGAAAGACAGAAAAAACACTTCACCTGAGGCTCGTAGACGTCATTATAAAGCCATTTAAGTACTATTCGAAGTTACAAAATCCAAACATAAAAATCTGGCAACCCTTGCAAAAACTCAAAAATTGTAAGCGGGATCTTTGCATTAAAAGGTTAGCTCATTTCTAACCTCAAAGAAAACTGCTGCATTAATACACAAAATCACTCTATGAACGATAGGTTGCCACTTTTCCTGCGAAGCAGGAAAAAATATCCCAACCCAGTAAAGTAAACAAACTATAAAAATACTTATCACACCATGATGATATGTGATGGTCTCCCCCGGACCGCTTCAGTCTCATATCCTCTCTCCTCGACGACTGACTTGCAACAACACAGAGTGTGACTTCGTCTGACATCATACGTCACGCCACTCTACCGTCAACCAATCGCAACACTCCGCGCACACGTGCAACAGCTCGTACACACGTGATCAGCACCAACTCATGCCTCTTTTTCTTTGAGCGACTCACGCTTTGTCTTCTGGCCGCAGCACGAAAACCTTTTCCCTTCCCCATGACAGCACCCACAAACTCACAGCTGCCGACGCCAAAACATCCCCGTCAGTAAAGCTCCCAGAACTTACGCAGTCAACGCAGGGCGACAGAAAAACAATTCGTAAAAGAGACGATCGAAAGTTTTAGCGACTCAGAGGCGAATGAAAACATGCACAGCTGTAGACGGCACAAAGGAAAGGCCGAGGCTGAGCTCGGCTCGGGAAGTTCTAAAAACAATTCCAGCACCAGCTCTCTAGAAAGCAAACCTAAGGACTTTTCCGTGGAAGACAAACTGAATAACCTTATATCTTAACTTAAAAAAATATATGACAACCCTGTAACTCATCATTAAAAATAAATAAAAGTTTTCCAAAAAAATTACGGGCTTCGGAATAAAAATATTAAACATTTTGAATACACACAAAAATGAAAAATATTTTAAACAATTTTCGATCTCTTCACAATATATAAGATTGATATGTTATTTAATATGAGTGTGCGGTAGGGAATGCTAGTTGATATATTTAATTAATAATATGGTGATAGTGACGAGATCTCTCTTTATGGCAAATGAAACATTGATTTAAGAATCTGTAGAAAAAACATTAATATCTATAATTTAAATTTTGGTAGTAATTTTTAATAATGTGATAAGGTTATGTTAGTAATGAAAATATATAATGATGCATAACTTTATCGGTGTCAGTTTTCTCAGAGAGCTAGTTTCAAGGGACATTATAAAATTTCTAGCAGTGTTTCTAGGCACTTGCTTTCCGATGAACGATAAACATTGACAATCTAGTAATTTTCATTATACGATGATATAATATATGTATAACTAAAATAAGGCTATGTTTGAATAAAGAAACATTTTAAGTGAGAACAGTATATAGTTGGAGTGGTAATTTTAAAGTCGCATTTACTAAACGTGATGCTATAATGCACTTGTCTCTAAATTTTATCTCGAGCTACCACTATAATGTAGGAGGGGGTTTGATTTTGTAATTCGTAGAAAATTGCATCTCTGAGTGTGTTGTTTATAGCTGTAAAACTCTCGAATATATACGTCTGAAAAAGATTATTTAAATGCATCTTACAATTACAATTTATGAGGAAATTAAAAATGAAACTTTTAAGTGAATGTTGTGTAGATGAGGTGATTCTATCATAAATATTTCTTATTGTAAATGTTCTGTATTAAATTAAAGTGTATGGTTGCGTAGAGCAAGGATGGTAAAATATTTGCTAGCTGGGGTTAAAATGTTTGCTAGTAAGGTAAAATGTTTCGGATAAGGAAACAAAATGTTTGTTTGGAAAGCAAAATGTTTGCTAATAGGGCAAAATGTTAGGTATGAGGGTAAAATATTTGAGTGTAAAAGAGACGAATTTGAATATTTAAAGGAAATTATAAAATTCTATCTTTCTCCTATAGTTTTTACTTTAACAAATATATATGATGCGTACAACACTGATATTAAATTATATTCACTTGCAATAGTTTGGAATAGGAAACATTTGACTTTCGGGACTGGGATTCTGTTATATCTTGACGTCACGAAAATTTTCTGTGATATAATATTGTTTGTCTATATTAAGAGAGAATATTCTTTATAATCAAATTGGTCTTGTGTAGGTAAGTAATAAACGATTGAAAATTTGTATAATGGATTCACTAATATTACTAGTTTTTTTACTAGGAGTTGGGTGGTTTGATCATTTATACTCCTTAATCTTAGGCAGTATGTTCCCTGTGTGATGATATAGTAAGGAAATGTTGGAATGAAAAGTTAGGATGATATTTTTGAATTCGATTTCACACTTATTGATTAACATTGATATAAGGTGAATATGAGAGTTTATGGTTCTCATGTCACAAAATTAATGTGGAAATGTTAGCCAGGAGGGAAAATATTTTCAGTTCGTGTTTTTTTCTTTATCAAGCAAATTGTTATACGTTGTCGGATGAATATTCTATCCTGCCCGTCTGCGAGATTGGAAATCGTTAACTATTATTGTGATGTTAAGGAGTTGGGTGTGCGTAGATCACATCATTCGCCTGGAATGAATTGGGAAGCTATTGAGGAAAAAAAAGAACTCTGAATGTTCTAGAGGGGAAGTGAACCCCGGTCCTTCCGAATACGGTTTTTAATATATTAGTTGTTTTCACATGTTAATCGAGTTAAACAAAAATAGTGTTTATTTCTTGTATGTAAATGGTTAATTGAAGATTTTTTTCAAGGGTTTACCATAAATAAAGTTTTTTTAAGCTTGCTTGTTACATCCTATACAAAATAGTAAAATTTTCCTGGGGTTGGTTTTCATATATGACAATTATAACCTGGTTTGTTACTTCCTTCACGAAAAGTATAAACGTTTAGGTAGTTACTTCATTCTGCTTTTGTGTGTGTGTTTACATGTAATGATTAGTAATAGATAATTTTAGGTATTTTTACGTGAACCGCATATACCCCCTACTTGAAACAATAGCATTTGAGGCGGTAGGTACATCATTATTATCTGCTATGTTATAATTGGTATATGCAATATTCTTAAGAAACTTTACAGTAAACAATGAGTTCGAAAAAAAAAAAGTTAATATGATAAGTAACTATATGTCACAAAGTCTCAGTAAGCTTATTCGTCATCTACATCGTTGTTTGAAGTGTTAGTGAGTGAAGTGTATATATTTGTGGGATACATATATATATATATATATATATATATATATATATATATATATATTTATATTATATCAAACGTCTTAACGATATAAAAAATTAATGTGGCATTATTTTTTAATTCTGTACACAAAGGTGTCACCAATTGCATATACGCTTTGTGTGTTTTTACACTAAAAGTCTTCACTTCTACCTTTACAGAGATTTTCTCTACACTGTGGTATAAACGGTATCCTCTCAGGAAGATTGCTGGAGATGCGCGTGGTCTCTATTAATTGTTAAAACTATTTTATGATATCCTGGATGTTATTTACACAATATTGAAGTAAAATTGACGTCCATTTAGTAAAACTGTATTCGCATATTCACCCTCGACGAAAATTGAAGCACAAAATGGAATACTATATACCATCGTTAACATTGAAGTGGAAATATCTTAAAATATATTATTCAACTTTGTCGGGTTTCGAAGCAATAACTCATGCGACACAAACATAGTGTCGGTGGGGGATGAAGCAAGGTTTAAAATCGTAGTTAGCTTCGATGGGGTTTTGGAGAAGTCTTGTCTGATTGGCCAATGTATGGTAAATTATGTTGACGTAAAATATTATATCCCTTTAACATAAAACAATAATGTCAAATTTGGTTTTTGAAGCATATCAGGGGGAAATTGTTTTCAGTATATGTAAGGGTTTTAATTATTTTAACCATAATTATAAAATAATAAGTTAAAAAAATTATTACAATAAAATATTTTTATGATATCATTCAATTACATATATATGTAATGCAGTTTTTGATATCATGGATGATAAGACAATGATTGTGTAGCCTTCCCAGTCAAAGCACTCACCTGTATTTTTTGGAGTCGTGGGGAGCATTGCTTTCATGTTGAGAAACAATGACATAGTGGTGTAGGAAGGGTGGGTGAGATTAGGTAGCTCTTCATCGTATGACAACCTGTTGTAACTTGTTAGAGTTTCGATTATCGTGGCACTATAGATGTAGACAGACTGAGATAGGTAATCGCCAGGCATATTTTTTTAGTGTTTGTTCTGTACTGCAATTGATAATTATAATGTGGTATGCATTATATTATATAAATATTTTGGACAGTTGGGAATAAGGAGTAGTTTGGGTAGGACGTGTACTTCAGGTGAAATTATTCTCAGGGTTTGTTCATTGTGTGAATACTAATTATGCATATTTATTCATTATGCAAATAATGTCTAAGTATCATTGATAGGTTATAAAACAGGGAGTATGCTTTCGATCCTATAGTTGTCTTCCAACATCCTGCTTTGTGTATCATTGGCAGATGGTTAGTTAGTTTCAGCTTATTATGCACATGCTGCTTGAAGATGGATATTCAATGTGTTAATATTCTCTAGAATTCAACTGATATGCGATTAAAAAATTGTAATTTTCCTTAATGGTCCTCGAGTCAATATGTAAACCCTACTTGCATGTAGTTCTTACACTACATGTAAATGCTTCCGCTAGTTAATCATTATTAATTATGTGAATACATACATTTACTCTTGATGAGCGATGAAGTGAGTCCTCATCTCTCCCGATGTAAACCTATAGTGCATCCCGTAGCCTAACATCCTCGACAATTTTTTTTAAATATTACTCAAGATATGGTTTAGGTGTTTTATCCATCCAATGTTTAGATTATGCAGATAACAATTAATCGCACTATTCTTTGGAATATCCTTCCAAACTTATACTACACATTTTAAAATATAATATGCATCCTTATGTATGTTAACGCTAAACAATATGGTGGTGGAGGTAAAACCTTTGGTGATAGAAGTCTTAGGTTAGTCGAGGGCTGGCATTCTTGGAGAGAGGACATGGATATGCAACTGTACATGGAGTCTTTCAGTATATGCAATTGCGTGATAGGTAATTATGAAAGTGGGTACTTAATAATAACTCATTATGAAATATTCATAATGAGAATATGAAATCGAATTACACGTAAACACCCCTTACACAACTGCATTCCCCTACTATTATATAATTTATTACATTAATGACTTATATAATCTAATTACATGTAAACAAACCCTCCAAACCATTCAGGAGTGAGGGTGGACAGATGGGAGGGGGAAGTGCATTTGCAAGTGCATCGCTGTCAGTTGGCTTCCAGCATTTCCAACAGCCGAAGAGTCAACATGTGTGATTGCGCAAGTGGGCAAAACAAAAAAATAAATAAATAAATAATGAAAATAAAAAGTGCCCTGTACTAGAATCGAACCCAGTAGCAATCCACACACTGTTCATCGGAGTTGTCCACTCTGACGGCGTTCCAGCCCACGATGCCCGCCAAAACAACTCATTATATTTATGGACAGCGGGAAACAAATTTAGCCTACATTCTTAATGCCCCTGTCACACTGTCAAACTTTTCCATCAAACCGCTTCTAAAAAGTTTGGTAAAAATAATGTTGAACTGTTGTGACGTCATCGAAACATCATAAATGCCGCTATATTTGTCTAAATATTTGGATAGCTCCAGCTTCCACCAACAATTTGAAAATTGGACCGATTCTAAAGTGTTATTGTGTGACGGACTAAGACGATCAGTATCGTGCACAGCAAAAATGGCTGTTTCCTTCGTAACGAAAATTTACAATAACGAAGAATTGCTGGAAAATAAATAAGGTTCTGTAGATAATGAAGTTATATATAGATACAGACTGAGTATGAAATGTACATTGCTCATAATATTAACAAATAAGAGGCATAAAATTTCATTGTGCAGGAAACATCTGTGATAAATAAAATTAGCAATCCAGTAAAGAAGTGAAAATAAATTACAACGTTCGTTACATTTGCAATGCTTTCATTGCATTTGTTTGATAAAATAGATTGAAGGACAAATTTGGTGACATTAGGTATTTCGTCTTCATATTTTATTGAAAAATATATTTAAAGGAGAAAATGTGAACTTGTGATGGGGGCTTAGCCGTGCAGGATTTACTTGAATGGTGCGTGAATGAAGTGAGCCGGCTAATGGCAATGTTGGTTTCACATATGATAGAAGGACGAGGCAAAGCTTATTCTAAGCAATAGCGCGTGTAGTAGATTGGTAACTATGCAGTGGTGTTTGTATTTCCTCATGACACTGCACTCTCCTTTGCTCCATGTAACTCGGCCACTGCTCCATCACAGAACACTTCCCCTTCTCACCTCTGCTATCTCTTCTTTAAATTAATTTATTATCTATTTATTATATATACTTTGTACCTCGATCACTGCCGCTGTACACCTGGCAGCCGGTGCATTTGGGGTATGCCTGCTTCGTGCCTCTTATTAATTCGGTGTTCATGGTAAATTTAATTCCCTCGCTTTATTTTTATTTGCGTTTTGGTTTTCTTTTTACGTCAGATTTAAGAGTGTTTTTTTTTTTGTGAAGGCTGTTCACGATAAAGTGGGCACTTTGGAAATCAACCATGGAAAAAAATCACTTGCCCCTGCCTGCATAGATATATTTTAACTGGCCCACTAAGTGACATGCGCCCTGTAAAGTTGGTAATGATGGATGGGAAGTAGTTCCGTATCTTAACGTCGAATAAAAAGTGTTCCGTAACCATTTCTGATAACTCAAATTATTCCTTTCGCTTTCTGTTTATTTTTTAATGCATCGAAGTGTAAAAATTAGCAGATTTGTAAGACATTTACTTTTCAAATAATTTCACAGTTTCACTTAACAGGCGCTTTAATAAAGTGATGAGGCCCACGATAATGTCAATCTTACATAAGGCGGGAGAATACAACGTGCATACAAGTATATTTTAAGCAGGGATTTCAAAAGTGCAAATTTTACCGTGAATAGCCTATATGTATCGTTATTTTTGAGGTTTTGGATATTTTCCTCAAGCAATTATTACTTTTTTTTTGTTGCAGTCCCTGTTCGAGTTGTCATTTCCTGTAAAACAGAAGGGGCTTTACTGTGGCTGGAGTGTTGTGTATTTGTATAATATTGTATTGTCAGTTTTATGTCATTGTTCTAATTTTTTCATGTTCAGTAAATAAAATAATCAAACAATCAGTCGAATGCAAACTAGCGTGGTGGTTATTTTGATTTGGATGCACCAGTTCTCTTAATGACTGCGCGAGAATCTAACACTGGCCTTGTCTCTGATTGGCTACTGCATACTACGACTGGCTGTGCTGCAGGCTGGTATGTTGCCAGGCGCCGACTGTCGGCCATGTTTCTGGCCAGTGACGCCATCTGTGACTTATTATTTTCCTTATTGAAATGTAATCACTAATCAAAGTAATACCTACCAATCTAATAATTGTTATTAGTATAATTATAGAAACTAAATTAATAAATGTCCCTCCTATGAGCCCTCACAGACAATACATCACACATCATTATAAACAATAACATAGGCTAATCTCGTATATTTATCTCGTCACACTCACAAGGCCATCAATATTACAGATACACAAAAGAACAAATAAACTTAAGGAACGACACCTACACTGAGAAACACCCTACACAAACAACATTACACTGACACCATCGCCAACACAAACACAAACACAAACATCAAACACACGACGGACACCTCACGAAAACGACAACAACCGTCGGCCCCTCTGTCTCCGGGGAGGATGGCGAGGTGGGGGTTCAAGGATGGAGGCAGAGAAATTTTGATTTTTAACATTTTCAAATTATAACGTAATATTTTTCTTTCAGATTGTAACAAAATATAGTTTTATGCCACTGCAATTTAAAATTCAACTTGTTTTTAGTTTTGATAACGAGGCAAATTTTATGTTTCGAATATTTTCCAAATTTATTTTAAATTCAAGTAACTAAGACCAGTTATGGCCTTCAGCTGGGTACTAGTGCCATTTCAATATGTTCTGTTTCTGTGACTACTCTATAACTCGCACCTTGTCCATGCCGGGGCACCACGCTTCTTCCTCTTAAGTCCACACTCCTGTCATCGAGCAGCGTTGTCCGAAGGCACCATGCGGTCACCAGCAACTAAGGCGCCGTCACGCCAGTCCCATCAAAGTGAGGTAGTGAAGAGATATTTGGGCGGCTGTTAACAGTTTCCCAAATGTGACAACAAAGGAACCAGGTCGTCAGGCATTACGTTTAAAGAAACTAAATGCAGGTGACGGGAGAACAAGGTGACATTCCGGCACGTCACACAAGGACACGACGTCACGTCGGCAAACACGGCGCCCGTGAAAGCCGAGACGGTAGACATCACAGAAGCCGCGGGTAAGCTGAGGTCTGCGTCGGGGAATGCAAGAGTCAACGCGATCGTGACGTCAGCGCAGGCAAGGCCTTCATCGGACCGCGGTCGCTGGCAGCCATGACGTCTGCCTCACGTATGTATTAGGCATTTCACTGTCAAGTGAGCACTTTTTAAGGCCCTTCCAGATTTTTCTTTTAAGCCGATTTTTATATTTCAGCCATTTTTTAATATCAGCATTGTCACGTGACTAATAAATACTTTCACCACTCTCAAAAGTTAATATCTTAAGCTGCAATAAAACATATTTATTAGTGGTTAATATATGTTGGGAGGGCCTTAAAAATTGCTCACTTTACTGTGAACAGCCTATATGAAGGTCACTGAGCCGCGGAATGCCCGTTTTTTCCAAATTAAGAACTACAATTTAAAACAAATATAAATTATAGGTTTAAGAAATTTAAAAGACGTTTTGGTATGGCAGATGTAAAATTACGCATCCCTAAGGTAGCAAGTAATAACACTTCATATGACAGCCGATGAGGGTGAAATGAGGCGAGTACTTATGGAGCAGCGCCGGAAAGCAAGGGAGGGTAAAATGGGAGATCCCCGCGAAAACCCGTTGACCAGCGGCATCATATAACACGATTTCTTCGTGAGGAAATCCGGAGCCACCCCGCCGGTAATCGAAACTGGTTCTCGTTAGTGGTAGAAGTATAGTCTAACCACTATACCATTGCGGCCCCTCGTATAAACGTGTTACTTGAAGTTTCGATCAGCAGCCACATTTGATCATACTTGCGAACATAATTAGATTCTGCGCTTACACCTCTGTAACTTACATAAAACAAAACGAGATACTAACCTCAAGAATATGATTTCGTGCTATAAGCTTGCAACACTATTTTTATACAGTATTACTTAAATTAACTGCAACTCACATATATTATTTATAATAATTTAAGGAATATTACTTTCAAGCCTGATTTTTTTTATTTCGATGGATGCACACGATCCCGCCAGTTTCAGTTATCGTGAACATACTGCTTGCTTACTTAGTAGTAGCCAATCACAGCTCAACACGGAAGATAGATCACTCTGACGTACTTACACATCCAGTTAACTTGGAACGAGTAATTGTGATCGGAACAAGTTTGTAGCCACTGTAAAAGTGTACAGAGACGAACATGTTTTGTGTAAAGTAGTTCTGATTCCCATGTGACCGTGCCCTAAAACTGTACGCTGCAAATTGGTAAAAAATAATTGAAACCTACTTCATGAATTCAGAGAGAAAGTATTTCTCTACGCACAAGTAACGATTGATACAAAACGAATAGCACTTCGAATTTGTTACTGTGAACGAACCTGAATATTCATGCTAGCCTTGAAAAGACAAGCAATAAATAAGGCAGGCTCTACTTTTAGTTTCGTTCAGGGTAATTTTAGGTATACAGCACTTTAAAGAACTTAGTGATAACATATTTTAAGAACAGGCACAATTACGTAAACGTTAACTTATAGTTCATAACTTCATCTCTGTACCAAGATACACTTGGTTCAATGTGTTTTATTACACGTCACATTCTCATTATTGTATCTCATTTTTGCGGACCTACTCTGGGTGGTTTAAAATATTATGTAACTCAAGTTATACACTATTCGAATTCATGGGAACAAATGTAAATGTAATTAATTCGTTTTTGCTGTATAAAAATCCTCGAACGATATTTTTTTCATGTTTCCTATTAAATATATAATTTATTACACATAATTTTATTTAGACCAATAAACAACTTCCTTTCCTTTCCTTGAATGACAGTTCTAATAAAACACCACTGATATGCAAATTATCGGCAGTGTTGTTTAACGTTTTCTTTATGGCATGTGTTCCAGCTCTTGTAATGCAATGCTTTCTCTGTCACGAATATCGTCGTAAATACATAATAAGGGCCAGTACTTGAGAGGAAGGCATGCACCTGGCAACAACAGTATCACACGTTGCATAAAATGCAGGCAGAGATATTGCCGCTGAGACGTTTGCGAACGAAAGCGGCACTTTCACACCGAGGATGAATAGCGCTTGTTTAAAAAGGATGAGAAGGGGGGTAGGGGGTTTTGATGTAGTTTTGTATCGGCGTCGGTGATTGGCACCGTCAACACTGTCGCAGCCATTCCACGTGGCCAGGGTATAATACTGGAGTATGATCAGTCGCTTTCAAAAAGCGGGGCTCATTCATCCCGCCACAAGCCCTCTAGGGGTGGTGGGGGTTGTCAAATCCCCTGGGGGGTGCGCTACCAGCTTCCCCGCGGGACAAGGGATGTGCCTGGGGGAGGGTAGCGGGCTGGCAGACGAATCATCGCCCTGGAATTGTGTCGAACAATGCCGCCATTGTTGGCCGCTAGCTGGGGGAGAGAGAACAAAATATAAAAAAAAGGAAAGACAACGATGCTGTCCTGTCCGCGTTGCTACGTGGCCGGCGAGCGCGCCCATTCTTCCAGCCTCGCACGAGACCGCAGTGCACTGAGAGAGAGAGAGAGAGAGAGAGAGAGAGAGATTAATAATAGGTAGTAGCTGCGCAGCCACAGTAGCAACACGGCCCGGTCTTCCCCCTGCATTCATCAGCCAGCGGAGCGCACAAAACACACCCTCGCAACACAACCGCAGGGGATAACCACAAGATTCTTACTGCAGTTTTTTTTCCTCTTCCTTCAAGAGCCCACCTGCCTGGATGATAAAATCCTACACAGCATTTTAATAACAACTCTTTTCCCTCCCCATGTAACAGATTTCGTAGGGGAGGGGGAATGCTCATTTGTTCGTTCATGATGTAGCCATATCAGACTTGTCCTCGCTAGGTTGATACTAACGGCTTTGGAGGGGAGTGGTATTTTTGTCGAGTAGGATAGGCTATTCACGGTAAAGTGAGCACTTTTTAAGACCCTCTCAACCACTAATAAATATATATTATTGCAGTCTTAGGCGTTAACTTATGAGAGTGGTGAAATGTAATCTATTGGTCACACTGATATGTTTATAATTAAAAGCAGCAGGAAGATAGAAATTGGATGGAAGTAAAAAGATAGAAGGGCCTTAAAAAGTACTCACTTTACCGTGAACATCTCATAACGTCGCTGTTCGAGACTGTGTGCTACATTTTTTCCCATCTCCATTTATTCTGGCACTGTCTTTGTTTCTAAATAATAATGATTTTATATCAATAGACTTTTACAATCCCAGTTAAAGTTTTCTAATGAAAACTTCCAACTATAATATTTAAAATGCTAGTTTTAATCACTGAAGAAATGGAAAATACGCCAGTTCATTTTAGGACAACGTAAACTTCAATCATATGTACATTTCAGTTTCAGTCTGTATTCCAGCAGAGTACGTGAGACACGCCCCGGACGACTTTCGACCAATAATGAACCTACGTACAAGGACCGAGTGAGTGCCGTGCTACTTGGTATAGGGTTCATTTCGAGCAACAGCCAATGGACAGGCTCGAGTACACAAGGGATTGTACAGTCTAGCTTGTTTCCAAATGCATCCGCGAATTGTCCGGTTGGACTGTAGCACATTGCTTACTGCTGCCGGTGCTAAGCTACAGGTGACATCAGTTACATCAGGAAATTCGCCCAACAAGTGAAGTACCCCAATTTGCTTCTCAAATTCACCAGCCTTACCCGCCCCTCGTGGGCCACCAACTTGTCCAGCATGGCACCGTCAATAAGTGTCGCTTTATGTTCGTCATAAGTAAGGTGATCTGGTAAGCACGAGCTGATTAGAAACTTTAAAGCTTAAAGTCCAAGTCATCAACACAGTGAAACAAAATGTTTTCCATCGACCCGCACGACTCGTCGTGCGGGTCGATGGAAAACATTTAGAAATGGAGTTGGACTCAGATGCATCTTGTTGTATAGTTAGTGAGAAAATTTTTCGCATCATGAAACTGGCATTCTCCCTCTCTATTGATAAAATTACCATGAGCACTTATTGCAGAACTGAACCACCATGGACATATGCTCCGAAATTAAGTGAAATAGTTGCAGCAAATCCATTGCAGCATCACAGCAAGCCAATCTTTCTTAAGTGTAATTTGGCTGTGTATAGCAGTAACCAAAAATTTACTTTCAGTACCGGAGCAAATGAGTTTAGTAAACGGTATCTTAAAAGTTACACCGTCAGTGTATGGCATTATGCACAGAGAATAACATAGAAAATTATTTAGCACAGCTGTTGCGCCCCTGAGGTCTGCGTGAATTTCCAAAAGGCAACCGTCTTCCGACACGATATTATAGAAAAATTAAAAGTTAACGTTTGACCTCACATGGTTGCTCAGAGGACATGTGGCAGTTGTACTGGATGCAAGGACGTGAGCCGACCTAGCGCAGATCAAGTCACCTCCAGGTGAGTTTCTTGCCGTCACCTATTTTTGGCCTCCTTCCTTCTCACGCACTGACAAATATAAATACCTTTTGATAAATAGAAACTGTTTTATTGGTATTCACCATGTTGTTACCATTTCTGTATCCATCACATTATCAATGTTTAATGGCCACAAACGATTAGTCAGTGTATTTTTTTTTCTTTTACAAGGAGATTCCTTGGAAAGCCAGTTGACAAGGAAAACCTTTGTATAGTTTTATTGTAAAATTTGCAAAACGCATATTTGCAAATTACAAATGATATGCATGTACTACAACTTGCATTATTGAGAAATGGGAATAATTTTTTTTCTTTAAGAAAACTAATTCGACGAAATTAACAGATAATAGGAAGAATTATATTTCAAAATGAAATCATTAATAAAGTTTACAGCTTGACAGCAGAGGGACTAGAAACAACTTCCCTTGCGTTACTATCACACACCCTTTATCGCAAGTACAACTTAACTTTCGTGATTTAAAATTATTTTTGTACTAACTATAAGCTATGTATCAAAGACAAGGAGAACGAACCAAAGAAAATAAATGTTAAGTTGATATCTATATACATAAAATAATAAATTGTATTGTAAAGAACTGCAAAGAATAAAGCAACAATTCGAAGTGTTCGACTGTTAATTTTGTGTTCCAAATATTTGTAAAGTTATAAAAGTGGTGTCAGAAGCGGGATTGCTAAATATAAGTTCCACCAGAATTGCTGCAATTAATTTCCGGCATTCTTGTTTGGGCCCTCAGGTATTTGATAGAAAATGCAACTACCACCGACGATACTTCTCCATTGGCATCAACTAGAATGCAAACAAAGTCACCACAGTAGATAGATATAGTTCCTTCGGGCACACAGGGATAAGGGCGTGGCGCAGTGGCGCCAAGGTCGCCGGCCACCATGTTGGATTACCGGACTTCCCGCTCTGTTATTCCAGTCATGCAACCACCATTTTGGATTCCACCATGTGAATAGCCAGTAAACCACCATCTTTGTAGCCAGTGTGTTGCCATCATGGACCACCATCTTTGTAGCAAATAAGCCACCATATCTGTAGTCCGTAAGCCGCCATCTTGTAACTCACATTCATTCGACTGCCAATTGTGTAACCAGTATGTAATTTTCTCATGCTCTTGCATTTCGAGGGTTTTCTCCGAGTGCTGAATTTTTTTTGTCTTATGTTCTTTCTTTCCTTCTTTCTCTTTCCTTTCATTCCTCTCTCTTCCTTTCTGAGAATTTTCTTCGAGTGCTGCCATTTTTCCTCTCTTGCAATACTTCTTTCTCTGTCTTTCTCTTTTTCTCTCCCATTCGTTATTCATTTGTTTACAGCAGCTTTTACCGGAGGCCACGATCATGTTTGGGTTGTTTGTCATTTGTTTACATCTATCGCATGCACTGCAATCTTTGCTGAAATTAACATGGAGGCCACCATATTTGAATTTTGTTTGTCATTTGTTTCCCTCGTTAGTTTTGGCATTAGCTGCTAAGAGTGCTGCCATCTTGGTTCTGGCATTGGCCACTAGGTGGCATGCCAGTCGTTCGATTAGCCACTCTCGTTCGATTTAGTTATGGGGTTGGCCGCTAGGGGCACTGTTTTTTTAGAACTCGAAATACCATATATAATACCGAAGGACCGAACTGCCGAAACTTGAGTCGACAGAGTAACGTATTAGACCACTCGCTATCATGACATGTGCTGGGACATGACAAGTTTATAAGAAATATATAGCTTGGATAAGAATAAGTAATATATTGTCCCTCATTAAATATATTACAATTTTTTTCTTATATAATCTTTAAGGTTTTTATCTACGCATAGTAAATATTATTATTTAGATTTAACACTTAAAATTTTTAGATATAATATTATTTTGTTATTATATATTGAAGATTTATATTATTTACATTTAACTTACATAACTATAATTTAGATTTAACTTAAATACTTTTAAAGTATTTTATTTTTAGGTACATTTTTAAGTTTTTTACATTTTTAATAATAACTGTTATTTAGATATAACTTATATATTATAATTTATTTTTTAAATCAATATTATTATTAATATATTACTTTATTGAATTTGGTTTTACATTTGTGAAAAATTAAGTAGCCTAGCCTTGTAACCACGCACGCATGAATGCATGCACGCGTCAACAGTTCCTCAAGCCATACTTACCAGCTGTGACAGTTGAAGAGTGCAGTGACTTCATCAATGGCCACCCTTCCCACCGTTGGGGGGCAGGGAGGCCATTGACCGCGAGACACTCGGCTGACCAGCCGTACCAGTCTGATTTCTATGCAGCGATAAATTTATAAATAATTGGAATTATTTAAATTTATTTTATTTATAATTAGAAAATGCAGAAAAATTCATTAAAAAATACAGTAAAATGTACGCATTTGTAATGCAAATTCAGTTTAATCAAATCAAAATGTGTAAATGTCAAAATATCCCTTGAGCTGGTAACATTTGAAAAAAATTAATTCTCGCACATGGACAGGATTTGAATCTGGAACCTTAGGAATAAGAATCGGGCGGACTAGACCCTGGACCATCACAAGCTCACAGTAAAACGAGTGCTTAAGTTCTGTACATAACTTCCAAAATGTAAAAAGCTAAATTTCCTGGTATAATGTCATTAATATATTTAATATTAAGTTATGAATATTTTCAATCAGTGTATATATAGCTTATGAATACTAATAATTTGAAGTTGATTTTTTTATTAAAGGCAAGTGCTGTAGTGTAATAAAACCATTTCCATATTTTCAGTCAGGGTCTAAATATTAAATCAGAGCATGCCCACATAACATTTTTTATAAATTCTTTTCAATAAATTATGCAGTAAAGCAAGTCGGGTTCATAAGCATGTGGATATGTACAGAGATTTAGTTAGGCAAATATAATTAGCGTACTCTTAAGAGGCAGAGAGGCTCGGGTAATTTTTAGTTTGCAAGTAACATCTCTGTGTCCAGGAATGTATTTTTAAGAACTTTATGAGCATAGTGGTTAGCTTAGAATAATATTTTACTTTTTTTAACGACATCTGTTTATGACAAACTGGTTACGATGTAGGATTAAAGTAAGAGAATAAAAATATTCAAATAATTTTGTTTTTAATATTTATTAGATTTTTTTTAAGTTGTTCTGAAAATGTATATAAAGTATAAGAGTATAGCAAAAATGTTCTCTCAATTCCATTTCAGGTCTCCTATCTTCAAGACTGAATACTACACGATAATAACTATTCACTGCCTCGAATATTTTTGTAGGCATAATTATCCTACTCGGATTTTCTTCGTTGTATGTATCTGTGAATAAACCAAGCACGATGACAAGCACCATGACATTCTCTATATATCAGGCAGGATTAAACATCAGCGAGAAATTAAAGACTTTTTAATTTAAATATTTACATACTTCAGACTACAAATACATAAAGAGAAACCAAAACAATTTCCACACCATTCACTTTTCCTATAATTAATATAGTATGCTTATAAGCAGCTCAAGATAGTCATTTCAAGCAAGCATCCAACGAGAACCCTGGCCATATATTATTATTCTTCATGACAATGTTTCATGACTGCCACTGTCAAACTAAGCTACCTAACTAATACCCGGCTGCTTATATATACACATAAGATGGCTCCTTAACAATCAGTGTTCCACCCGCTGTAACTCATGCATGCCATCTGCTCTACAGACCATCACCAGACTTACACAGGCCAGCAATAAGTTTGTCTATTTAATTTTAACATTATAATTATATGTATTAATATGTATATACATAATTTTTTTTGTTACACCAGTCTTATTTTCAAGATTTTTTATTTATTATTCATATTTAACATATATATTTTTTAGATATTTTATTTACATGTAGGAGCTTTATTACTCACACTGACCTTATCAAAATAATTTACTTACCGCTCATACTTTCTGCTCTAATGGTCAACACAATTCAAATATATACTGACCACTCATACCATCCATTATATAACTCAACTCATACCAGAACACCCAACATTCTTTCCCTATAACAAAAAAAAATTTTATTCAACCATACCACCCAATACACGACGCACACTATCCATCATACTCGAGAAACTATACTGTTAAGGCTAGCCCATAACATAACATACACTCTACTTGTTCTATCAACTAACGCCCCTTACACCTACCATACCATCCAATACAACACGAGTATACCTCGACCATTCGTCCACACAGACCATACAAAGTAAACATACATCCTATACTAGTGACACAATCACACTCTGCTCATACCGCCCACCATGCTGGCTTACAGCTGTCAAAATAAAATAATCAGCCATACCAAACACTTTTAACTCAAGCATGCCTTAGCATTACATGCATTCATAATGAACACACAATTCGACATACACCAACAATCGCAAAACAGATATTCTGGAAAACATATCACCCAACATACCAAATATGATAAACCAAGTGTACCAAGCAAATTTGTAGTACAGATGAACCCACAATGCAAACATTTTTACCATCTGTCAAACCATTATTACTGACTGACACCAGACCAACCAACACACCACCTCCTATAACAAAGGAAATGCTCATTACAACCATACCACACAGTTCATCAATCATACTATACGTCATAACTCAAGGGTATCAAGCAAATTTACAGTTGAGACCAGCCCATAACCAAAAACCCATTTCATAGTCTTTGCAGATCTTTGCAGATCTCATTGTATATGCAACATAACAACTACTAATTTCATAACACTTCTATGCCATCCATTAACCCCACCAACTAAAACATACTAGGTGACAACATTCCACCATAATGTACATTAATATAAATCACTATATCAACCAACAAACCAATTAATTATGCCAGCCATCCACACTAATAGCTGCTCTTACGAAACCTACCACGTAACATACCTCCAGCGTACTTAACAACAATATTGATAACCTAAGGGTACTGAGTACTAAAATAGATATATAACCACTTTCACTACGGCATTAGCTTGCCTTAGCCACGGAATGTCAAAAGCCATACAACCCAGAATTCTAACAAACTCTACTATCTGAATGTATCAACGAACCACCACAGCAGATAAGCATACCAACCAAAGAAACATACAGCCCAAGCAATATCATTTGCTCTAATCCAATCGTACCTTATTCATGCTGTTAACAATACAGACCATATTAACCACCGTACCTCAGACTTACTAATCAATTATAATCAATTATAACAGTCAACAATATTGAATACCCTTTCTCCCAATTTAAATTCACCAGTTACACATATAAACAAGCCATACTAGGAGTCGAACCAATAAAATATTCCAATCATAAGCGTCAACCATGCTATCATAAGATCAATAATTTTAATTCAACCGTCTATGACACCCATACAGTCTTAATTGCCAGATAGCATATCATATCATCTAATCATACTAACCAAACATACCAGCTAATTATTCTGCCCTTCTCATACTAACTAAATATCCCATCAAACTATTTCACTCTTACAAACTAATCACCCAATTAAACCATTCTCCCCACACCATCCAAGCTACAATTTTGTCATACTGCCAAAACAACGCAACATGGATCAGGTCTTACCAATCTAAATAATGGCTATACCAATCAAACAAGAAACATACTTTACAACAAAATCATACCGGTAGGTTATACCATCAAGATGTACTAGCTATAACAAAACCAAAACCATACTGGCAACCCACACCGGCAGACAATCATGCATTTCAACTATTTCAAAAGAACACACCAATAAAAAACTTACTAACAGACATACTAACAAATCATATTATCAAAAAATGCTATCTATAACAACCATGCAGAGAGCTCATACATACATACAGTAAGACCTCTCGGTCATTGCACTTTTCTATTTTGTCGCAGTACTCTTAGCAATAAGGCCTTACCACATATTCGGCCTCCTAATAGGTTGGGAAGAGGAATCGCGTCCTCTCACCACAAGACGACCGGGATTAATGCGACTGTTGGCCAGATCCTAAGCCCAAATGTGGCACCTCCGCAAATCCCTGCCCCCTTTACCACAGAGGTTCTGTGACCCTCACACTCAGAAACCAAATGTGTGCTCTGGCCGGGGTTCTATCCATACTCCTGGCGCCTTTCCAGGACACAACTGGAGCAGGTTGCCGCTCACCGCCCAGTCTCTTCACAAGAGTGGGAATCTCTCCAGACGTCCTCCAGCTTACGGTGCATGAGTCCAACCACAATGATCGGTCACCAAAGAGAACCTCAAGTGGGACCAACCGATAATTTAATCACTAGAAATGCAAATTTCAATTCTTCCCATAGTGAACAAGGTAGATTTTATACCATTTCATCTCTCCTATAGACGAACACTTTGAACTCTCCTGGTAAACATGTTACCATCATACCAGGATAGTCTATTTACTAGAGAGTATTCAATATAAGAAATAGTTATGTTAGAGCCATCTCCATCCCTACAAACCAATCACTTATAAACTTCATTTTTAATATCCATAATATATTGTACTTGTTTGATGGATTCATTTATTTTTCAGAGTTATATATAATAATTTCTTTTTGTTTTGCTCATCCCGATATGTCACTGCTTCATTTACAGAAACGGAGACCTCACCCATATCACAATATTATTATTAATTAAATATGTCGACCAGCTTTTCCCCAATGCACGATCATAATGTAATGCCATATCAAAGAACTATATAGCTCAAACCTCCATATGCCGATCGAAAATTGTTTAAAATATCTCGTAATATTTTGATGTCATATCATAGTTGCTGCTAAAAAAACAGACCAAATATCCATTTATACATATTTTTCCAGACAAAATATTCTAACTTGTAAATATCCCAAAATACCTGAACACTACATACAATAATTTATATTACATCTTATCGGATATATACCAAAACACTTCCGTTCATACCATCTAGGACAGTAAAACCATTATATAAGCATCCCTATGAACTAGGCCAGCGAATTCCACTGATAAAACATTTCATCATGTAATAGCAAAACACATAAACACACATTCAAATAATGCCAACACCCATACAGTTTACCATAATCAACGACTCAACCTTAACGAAATCTCATTCCAATGGACCATATCACCAAACCAGCAATTAAAATATCCCAGCAAAAAAAAATCATTCTAACTATCAATACTCGCAGACCGTATCATGCAACACCTCACATTTAGACAGGACATAATAACATACTACCATACCATACTGTCAGAGCATACAAATTACCCAACCAAATATTCCAAATTCGGGTGAGCCATACTATCACACTATACCATGTGCCATTTTCTGGCACAGTAGCATTTTTGTGTTCACGTAGTTTTGTTTACTTGCTTTGCTCGTTTGTGTGTTGGCCGTTTCAGGCAAATATTTTGCAAAGCTCCCGCCCTTACTATTTTCCTGCACCAATTTTCTTTTTTTAACTAAAGGACTATTTTCGTTATTTATAAAATGTCCGTGCAACAAATAGTATTACATATAAGACACTTTAATATAAATTAAAGGTTAATATTCTTGTTGTTTAAAGCCTAACAGGCCACTAATTCTCGTAACATTTTCTCGTTATTAAAGTAAAAATTATTTTGTTGTCTACATTTAACTAAAGATGTCTCCACTTCAACACAAACTGTTGCTGTTAATTCATAATTATTGTGGTTTCTGGTGAGCGTCACTAGAGCGCAGCATTTTTTGTAAAACATCATCTGTGTATACCATGTGTTTAAAAATTTGCTAACTTTGTTCAAGTTTGTTATTTATACACATCTTTTAAATCATAAATTTTGTCACGTAATGTTATGAAATGTATATTTGGTAAATTATGGTAACCACATCAATTTGATATATCGATTGCAGTGTCGATAGCTGTATCGCCTAAGAGAGTTGACAAGGTCTTTTACATCCTTCTACTCTCAAGCTCTCAAAATGGCATAACTAACTTTTAATATACTCTTGTTTTACCACCATCCTAGTGCGGTCCAAGTTTACAATGCTGTCCGTCCTACTACTACCATGAACGAAGCTGCCTAGCCCTGCCACTTCATTTTTATGGCGATGCTGACTTACTAGTCGTTTCCTGGGACAAATTCCCACGAATGATGGGCAGTGTCAACACTTCAAAGTCAGGAAAGCTTTTCACCTTTTCAGCATGAAATAATATATATGATGGAAGCAACATAACTTTTCCGCAACAAACATTTTGAAAAGTTTTTTTTTTTTTTTCATGAGTAAAATAAGGGATGCACTTCACTTTCAAATGAGTAATAATATCATGTGGTGGGTCTATGGTAACTTAATATGTAGTAATGGGGGAAAACATGGTGTGATTAAATTTATTTTTTTTTGTTTTGCAACTCAAATACTAACAAAAATAAAATGTTTACTGCTGATGAAGATATTACATATGAGAATTAAATATGCCATATGAAAAATTTAATTTTTTCCATTTAGTTATGTCAGGTCTATGCTGCTTCCTAATGTAATTTAAGTGTAAATATTTTTATTTTAATGTTGTGACGATTGATTGCATGATTTTTTTTTTTTGGATATTTGGGGGGTCGGCTTTTCTTGTTAACCCCTCGTCAAAACACTTGATATTCACAACGTGGTCCACATTTCGTTTTTTTTTTTTACTCCACCCCCTTCTGGGTGTGCATATTGTGTGTCGTTGTGGTTATTTACCATCCGACACATAATGGGTTGTAACCAGTGGGTGATAGATCAGAAATGGTTGCAGATGATGCATGGTTGTGTTTATCAATGTTTTGGTTGTATGCTTTATTTAATGTTATGCTTATTTCCCTAATGCGGCTCATGGTCATGATAGTTAAGACAGGTTCGTTGTATAGGTTCAGTTTATTGAATAGGGTAAAGTGTTTGTTATTCTGTTTTTTAATTTGTTGTGTGTTTTTGAACAAGCACCAACATCCAAGTGTTTATAGTTCCAGAGTGTTTGTTGAAGGAAGAACTTTTTTATGAGTAAAATATAAGGGGAATAACTCCTACTGACACAAATGTGACATCTTTACAAACTGCATTACACAGTGTCCTTCAGGCTTATTCATTATATATTATTCAATTAAAGAATTTAGATGTGAAACAAGAGTATAATACGTGTGCCACAAAAGTGTTGGCTCCTATTAATTAAAGTCTTAAATCTGGTGCTGAACAAAGACCCTACTCATTGACCAAGTAAAGCAAACAAAAGTTGTTGTCCCATCACATTTATGTGATATGGATTTTTCATATTTTCATACTTCATCCATTGGGGCACATATTGGCACATATAAAACCATAGAGGCTATTCAGCATGATTTCATCTGGAGAGCAATGAATGCTGACATTGCTGACCAAGTAAAGACCTGTCAATTATGCACAATGAGTTAACCTAGTCAAAACACACATTTAGGTTTTTTGTCATCAGAAGTAGCTGAAAGGCCCATGCAAAAATTATTTATTGATTTTGTAGGCCCACTTCCTAGGAGTAAATCGAGAAACAATAGGCTTTGGTTTGTACTGATGCTTTTTCCAAATTTGTGTGGTGGATTCCCATGAGGAAAGCTGATTCTTTTTCTACAGTGCAGGTGCTTCAGGTGCTCATTTTTCAAAATTTTGGCATACCTTCTTCAATTGTAACTGATAATGGTTCTCAGTTCATTTCTAAGATCTTCAGACATATATGTTTTTCCTACGGGATAAAACATATTACTTTGTCCCTATTACCTTTGCATGCAGAGCGTTTCAACAGAAACCTTCGTTCGGCATTAATTGCCTTCGATGTAAAGGATCAAACCAATTGGGACAAGAATTTGCCCTGGCTAAAGATGGAATTCAATTATGTCAGACATATCTCATAAATCTACGCCTTTTGGTTTAATGGTCACTTATGTTCCTAATTATCCACTTTTAAATCTGTGGCAAATGAGTGATCTTCCAGATGACGTGTCTGACATCCGAGGAATTTGGGCAACAGCCCTCAAAATTCTTAAGAGGTCACATGAGAGGAGCCATGTTAAAATATAACAAGAATAGAAAGGATAATCAGTTCAGAACACGAGATTTGCTTCTCTTAAAAGCTCATCCTATTAGTACGGCAGTAGATAAACGTATGGCTAAATTGTCATTCTGTCGGACTGGTCCTTACCAGATCCAGCACTTTTTAACCCCTGTTACGGCTAGCTTGACTGATCCTAGAACGGGAGTCTATATAACGCGCACGCATATTTCTCATTAAAAACCTTTTCATTCTAGGGCTCATGCTTAATTTGTTGTTGTCCACAGTGTAAGAAGCTGCAGATTCTGCTTCTATGTGTTAAATCCTATATATATGTTTTGCTGTGTTTGGCCCAGGCTTGTTTCTGGCTGAAGAATGATCACCCGCAAGTCTAAGTCTGCCTTGGTTCCTTTGCACAACTCATTCTATAGTAGGTCTACTCAAAATCTAAAAAATCCATGGTACTCTAGTTTTAAGTCTTCATTCGTATTTTGTGTGTGTTTATTATTGTGTTTCTTAGTTTGTAGAGTCGAGGTTTGTATCAGGACTTTCATAAAGTTGAATGGGTTGCTTTTCATTTGTATTTCTTTTTGTGGTATATCAATTGGAGATATAGGTTTGAAGTAATTTCATTATCGGGGATATTCCTTTTATTTTTGTTTTAGTGCATGTTTGTTCCTGTGTGAACCTGTTCTGATTTTCTGCATTGCTGTTCGCTGCTTTGTATAGTGTGGTGGTGACTGATTGTATTCCTTACGACCCACTGCCTGAGTGAGTCTTCAGTAATGGTAAAAAATCTCCATTCTGGAATTGTGTTTGGAAGAGGAGATGATACGTTATTTACAAACTGTCACTATTCCATTGTGCTGGATTTAAATCTTTGAGAACTTGAAATTGAATCTAATGAATTAAACGAAATGCTCCAAAATATCGTTCTCATACTTGGAAAGGAAATTTGGGATGCAAGTCAAAACTCAAGCTTCGATCAGAATTTCCAATTTGCTGTCAACCAATTGAAGGAAAACTCCAAAGCGTTTAAATGAGAGATTTCAGCTTTGACTTCATTTCTGCTTTCCACATTTAGGACAAAACTTGGTATTTTTTACTTTGGAGGCAAGATATTAAAAACTATGTTCGGTATGCTGGGCAGTCAAGATCATGCACTTTTGGAAAACAGATTAAACTCTCTTAAAAACAATCAAGAATATATCGCTGGCAATGTAGCTAATCATACAATCCTGTTGTGTAAGATGGAAGATAGAATGTTAAACAGTACTAAAAGTATTCAAGAGTGTTGGCAAATAACTATTTTGAACATTAATATGCCTTCATTATAGCAATGAATAGAACTCTACATGAAGTGTTTGATAAAATGATGTTAAACAGTTTTCGTGTAGACCTTAACAGTATGTTGTTACGTGTTACTGAGGCTGTGTCCAATGCTAGGTTGGAAATTTTTGATTTGAAATATGCTATAGAAACCAGTGTTCACGGTTTTTGAGTTCAGATTCAATGAATCCAGTGACATTTGTTCACAATTTAAATAAGATTCAATTCCTAATAATTTTACAATTACACATGATAGCTCCTGTAACACCAGAAAACTTGTGTGTGTATTATGGTCATTGTCCTGTGCAAGCTGGTATTTACAATACTACTTTAAATGTTATTCTTGACGTCCCTTTGGCTAACAAGGACAGTCTTTTTGAAAAATATCATGCTTTTTCCTTGCCTTTTCTAGTGGAAAAAATTAAGCAGTATTAGCTATTATCAGTGAATGAATTTTTAGTCGTTAGTCCAGACAGAAAATTATTTGCATCACTTAACCATAAGACATTAGATAAGTGCCAAAATCATGGAATCACTCTTTCTCCTCCTGTTTTCTCATTTTTGACAGTCACATTGACATAGGTCGTTCACGGTAAAATGAACACTTTTCAAAGCTGTTTCATCAGACATGATAGCCAATATTACATTTCGTTGTGGCCTCAGACTTTTGATTTTGTGTATGGTGAATTTATACACTGTGCTTATTACTCACATGCTAGGGTTTACATTAACAAGCGGTGGAAGGATATAAATTGATTCAAAGAAAAAACTAGGGCTTCAAAAGTGCTCACTTTACCGTGAACGGTCTATAGTTGTGTGTTCAACCTTTTTTCTAGAAAAACTTATTTGGAGTTTTGTGACAAATCTATTGTTGATATTGATCTTCCTTTTTTTCCGGAAAACACCTTCCTTTTGGATATTTTATACAAAATTTCCCATTGATATCACACTACTCTGTAGATCTACTACACTTGCTCATAGTCCCTTTTATCTCACTTTAATTGGTAGTGGATGCCTAGCTAATGCTACAAATTGTGATACAGAAAGCCAGTTTTTGAAAACTTTTGTTTCTATTAGTTCAGCCATACATATCAACCTTAACCTACCTATAATTCACATACCCAAACTTGCTGCTAATCTAACATCACTTCAATTTTCCAAATTTCCCAATTTGAAATTGAATGGTTCTTTCATTAAAGTAATAGATGCTATGTTGGCATCACAAACTCATGGTACTAACTTCAATAACATAATACATCTGCTTCGTCCAAATCATATCCAACCAAATACTTCTGATTTTGATTTTGTGTGGATTATTGTTTCCTGCAGCATTACTACACTTAGCATAGTCTTTTGTTTTGGGTTATGGCTTAAATTACAGTATCTTCCCAACAATTCTGTACCACAACCTACTTCCGCTCCTTCCTTACCTCAAGGTGCCCTTATGGTAAACTTACCTCTTGCTTTTTCAAGAATCTAGAGAATAATAGCATTAATATTTTTTTGTGATTTATTTAGTGTTGTGTGATAACTATTTGGGAATATCTTAATATTGTATGTTCTTTAATATTGTTTAATGTATTGGACCTCTTGACCATTATTTGGCCATGGACTGCTTTTGGAAGTGGAGTGTGTGCCATTTTCTGGTACAGTGAGCATTTTTGTGTTTTCTTAGTCTTGATTATTTTATTTGCTAGTTTGTGTGTTGGCTGTTTCAGGCAATTTTTTTTTTTTTTTTTTGCAAAGCAACCACCCTTACTATTTTCCTGCAATGAATTTTCTTTTCTTGAACAAAAAGGACTATTTTGATATTTATAAAATATCTGTGCAAAAATAGTATTAAATATAAGAAACTTTAATTTAAATTAAAGGTTAATATTCTTGTTGTTTAAAGTATAACATGCCACTAATTCTCGTAAAATTTTCTCATTACGTTCATTCAAATTAAAAATTATTATGTTGTCTACTTTTCACTAAAGATGTCTCCACTTCAACACAAACTGTCGTTATTAATTTATAATTATTGTGGTTTCTGGTAAGTGCCACTAGAGCACAGCATTCTTATAAAACATAATCTGTGTTTACCATGTGTTTATATAATTTGTTAACTGTCTTCAAGTTTGTTATTTATATACATTTTTTTAATCATTCATTTTCTCACGTAATGTCATTAAGTAATTATTTAGTAAATTACGGTAACTACATCAATTTGATATATCTATTGTAGTGTCGATAGATGTATCGCTAAAAAAATAAAAAATAAAAACATTCTGAACAGCAAATTATTGGAAAAATTGTTATGTGCTTTACTTAAGACAATATCAAGATTATTAATTGACGTAACCACAAACTTGGACAGTTGGTTTTAATAAAAGTAAAAAAAATATTATATTTTATTTTTTAATTTAGTTGAAAATTTATTAGCTAGAAACGTTGCACACTGTTCTACAGTTACAAGAAATATTTTTCTGTTATATTAATGGTTGTTGTAGATGATGATCTCCATTTCGTAACAATAGACGCTGGAGCATCAACGGTAAAGAAGGAGATTCTAAACTTTTCTGTGACAGTCCTTTAGGGAATAAATTATTTTCGGAACGTTAAATCTTCCGGAACCTGAGTGTTTACCAAACACAACCAACGAGCAGCCTCAAACATTTGTGCTAGTGGGATGATGTCTTCAAAATTCTCATAAATCTTTTGCGACCTTTCCCATCACGCAATCTCACTTCTCGTCAACGTATTTTCATCTACAGACTGTCAAGATGTAGGTGTTCAGTAGAGTGCGCTTTTGGATTTTTGGCTAACAAATGGAGTATTATTCACACTATCATACTTGTGGAACCTGACTTTGTTTATGAGATTGTAAAGGCCTGTCGCATATTGCATAACCTTTTTACGTAAGCAGGACCGTATTTATGTCGATTACTTACAATCTTAACTTTTGAGGACGCGAATAATGCTGGGACTGGTGAACAATTAATTAATGGAAGAATAATCAGCAATATTTTTGCCTATTATTTTGTTGACGATGGGGCAGTTGAGGTCCAACAACGTCATCTTTAGAAACGGAAACCTAGATGGGTAGTTAGTATAAATGTTTGCGCAGTTATGATATATCAGTAATATAGTTTATATTTTGGAACTATTTGTAATTTTGTAATTTTTTAATTCTGAAAATTAGTCTTTCAAAAGCAACCGAGTAAAACGGCAGTTTAATTTTTTTCATCAAATTTGAAAGTAATGAGTTTTCTTCATGTTAACTGAAACTGAATACAAAACTGTTGCCACGAGATCTAATTAAATTAAGTCAGAAAGACTTTAGTGAGAATTTTTGTTGCTTACATATTTTATTTCCAAGAAAATTCTCGGTATAGATAAAATACATATATGAATTAGAACAGCCATGTCAAATATTTATTTATAAAAGTACGATAGTTAAATGTCCAACGCAAATGAAAAATATTTCACTCTCTCCGCAGTATTGGTGTTAACAAATTCCGGTAAAAAAAAATTTTAGCGATGCATGTCTATATTCACGGAGTATTTCTGTGTAACTAATGTTGGGTTTTTTAATTCAATACGTATAAATCTACATGGCAGTGAGGTGGGAACCAGATGAAGCAATAAATATCATGCAATATTTTTCAAGTAAGAAAGAAAAGTCAATTAATTAAAAAATGTTCTTATGGGAATGAAAAATTACATTAGTAAGTGAATGAATTAATAGATAGAACATGTTTATTACATTATGCTACAAGTGTGTGTGTGTGCATATACATGACCATACTTTACGTTTACAGTTGATTATATGTTACATGTTACTCATACATTCCATCTTACTTAACATTCAACGTCACATACCTTGTTGTTGCCTTTCTTGCAGCTCCATTTAGTTCCACATCGCAAACATCCCATTCCCGATGTCCTCCCAACTTTTATCCCGTGCGTTCCGGTCTATACCATTTTTTGAAGATATGTCTCAGACAACAGGGTGCTCTTCAATAAACTGTATAAATTTGTCCGTGTCAAACATGACGTCCAAAACGTATCTAAAATTACGGACTACAAAGAAAACGGGGGGAACCTCGCTACAAGACAGTGTAGACACACGAATTGAAATGCGAGTGTTTTAGTCTCCCGCCTTGCCACCCTATCTTCCTGTCGAATAGAGATATCGTCCTGCCACTTCCCGCCAGAACTGGCTTTAAGGGATGGTGTGGCTCCCCCATTTAAAAACAACTGTATTGGACCTTCCTGCCAACTGGGACCTGCCAAATCGGACCCGGCAAAACAGAAAGTGTGGCACCAACCTTAAAGAATAGTATTTCTAACGACAATACTGAGCGTAAAGTGTAATAATCACAAGTAATCGATAGTTTTCATTAGTGGTACTCTAGCGCTCCATACATATTGTAGCGAAGTGAACACAAACGAACTCGTAGATGGTTTTGACGTAGATTATTCTTCGTACTTATAATGAAGTTCTACTTGTTCAGACTCAATATTGTTAGTGTTTGTGGTTGTGTTCTGCGAGCCGAGACCTCGAGAACTATTTCTTCGTTCAACAGCAAGGGGGTCACTTGTGGTCAGTTGAGACGAGAGTGTGGAGGAAGACAGACGTGTTGTATGGCAGCATGCGGCTACTCGCTAATAAAGTGCTGAAAACATGTGTAAATCCAGTGATTTAATCGTGCCTATAGATCAGAATACAGTGCATGTAATTATTCGATGCAGCATTTAAAACATTGGTCCTCCGGAACAGATCTGTACATAGCCCTGAGTCTTCTTACGGCTACGCGGTGCGGCGTGGTTGGTGGGCGCGCCAGTACAGTGGGGAGAGTGCTCTTAAAAAGTACCAGCAGCTAACCAGTCGGATGTACAATGGATGGTCATTAGCGCGCCACCCACCATCACCCCCCCATGGTTCGAGCGACAGTAATCGTCATGTCGCCGGGCACCACGTCGTCCCGGGCTACCTACAAGGATGAAGTCCAGCCTGTAGACGGAGCATCACCTGGAAGGCAGCCGTGCTAAAACGAGTAAGTACACACTTTATCTGGTCCCGTTCTGTCTACTGCATTCCTTTTTTTCTCCTGGTATTTCCTTATCCATTATTCTCTTCCGAGGCAGCATAAGTGAAAATCACAAAAAAAAGTTGAATTGCATAAGAACTTCGGCTAAGGGCAGTCTCACCCGTGTGTCTACATTTTTAAGCTAATTGGAAAGTGTCGCAGTTGTGCATGCAATTAAAGTACGATTATAGAAGCTTCCTGCTATCTGGAATAAGTATAAGTCAGTTCAAGAAGAATTAGAGTTTAGGGAAGGAATTGAGGTGTATGCTAAAGACAGGGAATCCTTAGAATCTCTTTATTACGATGTTAAGAGCAGAATGCTGATATTATTAGTGAATTTCACAACACTTCACATGATAGTGCGCAGTGTAAACATGGTTCTTCACTTGTGAGTAAGAAAGAAGTGAAGCTGCTAACCGTTACTGAGCCGAGTATGAGTTCGGACAGTAGCAAGAGTTAGAACCCGTATGTCGGGGAAGTCTGACTTCAGCGGGCGAATTAGTCAGCTGTGTGCTATTGCTGTGAAATGTTGCAGAACTTAATAATAATCGCGCGGCCAGGTAGTGGGTGTTGGTTGGCCCCGGTGTATTCGCACGGGAGGCCCGAATATGTAGATTATTAGCCAGCTGATAGTGGACGGTGCGTTCGTTTGTCGGACTGCGACAATATTTCCATGACCGTCGTGTCACGCAAATTTGGAGTGTACCTGCATTAAATGTACTGTCGGAAGCACGACGAAACTTCCCGCTAGTGAGCGAAGTGCAGCTCGATAAGTAACATTGTGGAATTGGGCTCCGCTGAAATAGGAAACAGCTGGCGTGTATTTTCGCGTGAGATGCAACTTTTCCAGAGAAAAGTGGACTGAATTGAATAGAGACGTAGACTGTTTGTACCGATACTTGGAACATTATGTAGAGATGGTAGTAGCATCATCGAATGCCCATAGATCAAATTATTCACCACGGAAGTCATTAAAATATTTGCGGGACTTCGGTTTAGAACATTTCTTGAGGAGAATTCGGACTGCATGTGTACGACGGACGTGGTAGAAGTTACACCCCGTGCTATTGGACAGTCGCCCTGGTAAAAGTGTCGGGCTAAATGACGAGAATTATTCTGGCCGGGGATAACACTTGGACTGTTCCGCTAGCCAAAACTTTCTGTTCTAATCTCCACGTGTTTGCAAGTGTGTCGCGACAAAGCAGAGTATTTAACATCTAGAGCCGATGGAAATTAATTTCGCGTCTGCGGGAAGAAAACAGCTCGCCTGATTGTTGGGAGCGGAAAAGTACTTCACGACGGCATCGCTGGCGGAGGTAGTCCGACCACAGCATTGCGTCGTGGCCCATGGTAGGGCTGCTGCAAGGTACTGTGATTTGCATATGGGTATGTTCCTCGTGTTGGAGTGCAACACGTCACACTGTGGATTAAACTCGCCAGCAGGCGAACTCAGTGGCTTCTCTGTAACGGCTTGCCATAATAAGTTTGTTGAACTTGCATTAAAATGTATTAGTACACAATATTACATAGAGTGAGAAATGAGCTGTCGGAACTTGTATAAGAGTGATGTTTTTATTCAGTATTAAAAAAATTTGAGAGTTTGAAATTTTTGCAATGCCGCACGGGTTAATGGATTGTATCTTCCAACCAAAATAAATTGTTTGCCACGAAAAGTTTGGACTTGGAAAAACATTCTTTCGTAGGCCACTGAAATGAACCTCTACTGTTGTTGGGTGTATTTTACCAGAAATTTATTTATAATATCATGACAGGGCATAGCTCGGATGGGTGTTAACATCGAGTACGTCTAACTTCATCCAGGGATGGGGGTTGGGGATTGTTTTTGTCTAAGTGAGGCACATTTTGTTACATCCCCGCCACCCCCCCCCCCCTCCGACCACTCTTGAGGGTCGGAAGGCATCTCGGGTTCTACCCAAGTTTTCTGCTAATCTGCTAGGAAGGTACATAGATTGTCACCAATGGAATATTCCAAGCAATCTCCAGTTGCTAAACACAGCATTCAACAACCCAGGAAACATTTAGTATTTGCTAGGAGTAGATGTCTTCTTCGATATTTTCCAGCCTGGAAAAATTATATGATCAAAGGACCACCCCATATTTCGGGACACCGAATTCGGATTATAGTATCAGGAAAATTCCAAGAGGCAGAAGCTTCCCATTTTTGGTACAACAATCAAGAGATATATTCTGTATAAGAATAGAGGACAATCTGGATCAGCTCAAAAAAATTGGGATATAGGAGAATTGTCGAAACTCCTAAAACTCTCGAAGAAATGGAATGCGCATGACCTTTCACAGAAACATTTACAAGAGAAGAATCGGGATGGTTCCCCATTCGGTTGTCTTTTCGACAGGACATCACACCCCCTTAAGACTCCTATCAAATGCAGTCGCAAGGTCCATCAGTTTTAAAGAAGGCTAAACAGACAACCAGACCTGAAGAAGTTCTATTCGGACTTCATGGATGAATACGAGACACTGGGAAACATGCAGCTCACAAATACTTCATATCATTCCAGAGATGTCACCTTTTACATGCCACATCATCCAGTATTCAAAGAATCAAGCACAACTACGAAAATGTGAGTAGTATTTGATGCATACACTAAATCAAGCAGTGGAACATCCTTGAATGACACACTTATGGTAGGACCAACAATCAAACAGGATTTATGTTCCATTGTTATGAGATTCCACTCACATCAAGTGTGTTTCGCAGCAGACATTTCAAAGATGTATCGACAAATCAGGTTCGATTCCCGAGATTGTGATGTTCAGAAAGTCTTGTGGAGGATGGAACATTCATCTCCACTCAAGGAATACAAGTTTACTAATGTGATGTATGGTACTGCCAGTGCACCTTTCCTAGCAACGAGGTGTTTGAAACAGTTAGCCTTCGACGAAAAAAAAAAACATATCATAAGGCATCGCATTGGAAATTGTAATTTATGACTTTTATGTAAATGACATCGCGTCTGGTGCACAAACTATTGAAGAAGATCTGTTAATACAATAGGGATTGTTGCAGCTTTTGTGTAGTGGTGGATTTCCTCTTCACAAATACTGCAGAAATAATCCAGCATTGTTTCAAAATATTCCAGAGGAATTAAGGGAAAGGGGCATTTCATTGCATCTGGACAAGATTGATAATATCAGGACACTTGAGATGATATAGCATCCTGCAGCCGATCAATTCCAGATTGTAAGTGGGCCATAGAGTAGGGCATCATCAAAGGTCTTTCACTTTACCAAGAGTATGGTTCTAACTGGCATTGTTTCAATATTTGCTCCCCTTGATTTGATAATTCCTGTAGTTATCTGTTGTTAAATTTTTCTCCAACAGTTGTGGAAGAACCCATTAGGTTCGGATGAGCTTCTACTATCAGTGATGGGTAAAATCTGGCAAGCTTCATATGAACAGATTCCCATTGTAGACAATATCAGAATAGACAAATTTATTCTAGTGCCAGGAACACCTACTGACATCAAACTTCATGGTTTCTCAGATGCACCTGAAAGGGCTTATGGAGCATGTCTTTATGTGCATTCAACAAACGAAAAGGAAGAAACCATGGCCAAATTTCTATGTTCCAAATCGAAGGTTGCACCATTAAAGGGGATTTCTTTACAACTTCTAGAGATGTGTGGTGCACTTGTTCTAGTACTATTGTTCAAGAAGGTCAGAATTGTAATCACCCTCTCCATAACTCAAGCTATTCTATGGACTGACTCCACAATAGTTCTAGCCTGGCTGTCAGCACCCTGGACACAAAGGAAGACACTCGCAGCTAACAGGGTGTCAGAAATTCAAGACAGTGCATTAATTGCTAAGTGGAGACATATATCCTCAAGAGAGAAACATGCTGATATATTTTTGCAAACAGCCTCCCCAAATCAGGTAATTGAAACACCTTATGGTGGCATGGTCCATCATAGCTTTCAGACTCCTTCATACTATGTCCTACAAGTACACAGACTATCATTCAAGGTGTACCTGAAGAATGTAACCTTAAAATCATTCTCATCATGACCATGCCAGATTATGTCATAAACAGATTTTCCAAGCTATCCAGGCTCCATACGGTAATAGCATATTATTCCATGTTCTCACATAACTATAAGCGACCACATTTAATGTGGAAGACTGGTGCAATTTAACTGGAAGAACTAGAGAAATCATTATATACATTTATAGAATAGACCAATTGCAAATATACACAAGTTAAATTCATGCCTTGAACAATGACCAGCTAATATCCAGGAAATGTGAATTCAAGTGCCTGAATCAATTCTTGTGTAAGACCCAACTGCTGAGCATTAAGGACCGGCTGCAGAACTAGAAGTTTCCTTTTGCACAGAAACAGCAAGTAATTTTGCCTCCGAGATATATCTATCACAGTTGGTCATCGAAAGGGTAGATCTGTGGTTACTTCATACCAATTGTCAGATGTTACTTTCGTCATTAAGACAAGCCTTTTGGGTTTAAAACAGAAGAGCTTCCATTCGAAGCTTCCTTTATCTCTGTACTGTTAGTAAAAAAAACCGAAGGCAGAAGCCTCGCAGCAGCTCATGAGTCAGTTGCCTCACACTCGAGTCAATTAAGCAAGACCCTTTCTTAACTTTCAAGTGCATTATACTGGACCCATCTACATAAAATTGGGAGCACCTAAGCACAAGATTCAGATTAAATGTTACATTGTGAACTTCATTTTTATGGCTACAAAGGTAATATACGTAGAAGTTGTGAGTGATGTGTCCACTCAAGCATTTATGGCAGCAACATCTACAGTAGCAATGGAAACAATTTTGTTGGAGATCAGAAAGAACTGCAAGAGATGTAAATGATTTTAAAGAGTGAAAACTATCAGATCTGTCGTATTGGCTTTGCCACAGAAGAAGTAATATAGTGTCACCTTCCTCCTAAAGCACCCCACTGTGGTGGTCTGTGGGAGGCAGGCATAAGGTTTTTAAAATTACACTTATGCAGTTATGGGCACTACATGTTTGACGTATGAACAGCTCGTCAAATTGGTGACCCAATTCGAAGTTTGCCTAAATTACAGACCCATTGTTATACACTCTATGATCCCAGTCATCCTACAGCTCTCACACCTGGACATTACCTAATTGGCACTGATATCACAGATATACCTGAACCAGATTTAGTTTATGTTAAACTTGGCTTGCTCTCTAGATGACAACTAGTTCAATAGAAACTTCAACAATTTTGGCACAGACGGCCCAAGGAGTACTTGGGCCATCTTCAGCAGAGGGTCAAATGGACACAATCTTCTGCAAACACAAAGGCTGGCGAATTAGTGGTGCTGAAAAAAGACAGTGTACCACAATTATGCTGGCGAATGGGAGTCATCAAAGTGGAAAATTCAGGAACTGATGGTCTGGTAAGAGTAGCAACTGTCCGGACCTCTACCGGAACCTACAAGTGACCAATTACGAATCTATATCCTCTGCCATTGAATTAATGGCGGTGCTAGAACAGTTTTAATCTGTACTAAACAAAGTACAATGATGAGGATTGCATATAGCTTTTGCATAATTACATTGATCCTGCTGAAATGTACCAGTGACGAAGTATTGTATATGCATTTCTTGTATCATTGTTCTTCAGTATTATCATTGGTAGTCATAAGTTGTAATGCATAGCAATAAGCATTTTAAAAATCACAGAATATTGTTATTAGAAAAAGTGGCTCAACCCCATTATGGGGGCCGGGATGTCGATACTCAATACTCGTTGGTTTTTTTGTTTGTGGCCTGCGAGGCCAAGACCTCAATAACGATTTCTTTGTTCAACATCAAGGGGTTGCTCGTGGTCAGTTGATACAAGAGTCTCGAGGAAGACAGACGTGTTGTATGGCCGCATGCGGCTATTCGTCAATAAAGTGCTGAAAACATGTGCAAATCAAGTGATTTAATCTCGCCTATAAAGCACAATACAGTTAATGTAATTATTCGATGCAGCAGTTAAAACATCACTGTTCCAGAAAGTTCATAAATTTAACCGGAAAACTGATTGATGTAATGTTTTATGATGCTTTAAGTATGTATTTATTATAAATTAGCCAAAAATACCTAATAAAAATAAGTAACTGGCGAAACTAAAACATAAGGTGTAAGCAAAAATGTAAAACTTATAGGTACTTTCTTGGGTGGTGTCACTTCGTATGCCCGCGTATATCCTCGTCTACAGCCCTGCAAGTACCCAAATAGTTATGGCTTTTTGCCATCGTAGCCGGAAAAAAACATGTAACGCGATCTATATTCGGAAAATTGTTACTTTGCCTATGGATTTCACAGTTATCATAGCGGGCAGTGTCACATTATATGAACGCATAGTCTATAAGCAGTGAGTCATTAAACTTTTATTTATAATTAATCATTCATTAAGGCAGTAACGTTTCCGATAGAATTTATTTTGAGAAATGTCTATTACATTTAACTTACTGCGATTTTTAACATGTTTGTGCGTGACTTGCCGCCAATAAATTGTTCCCACTCCAAGGAAATATAAAAAAATGTTTTCTTTTTTTTTTCGGCGCACTGAATGATATGCAGATCTGGTTTTAGGGTTTAAGACTTTCTTAGTCTTATGTCGAGATTATTCGGCTTTCAAAGTAAAAAAAGGGCTTTTTTTTTACAGAAATATTTAACAGTCTTTATAAGAAGATAAATTCCGCTCACTTATTGTTACAGTAAACACATTGTTGTATCTGAAGCAGTATTTACCATTTCTCAATACAATATTCTCGTAGTTCGATGCATAGGCACGAATGCCTAGCAAGAGAAAACACGGGTAATTGGATTCTAGCATGGCAGAGCGGTGAATAATGAAGCGAGGAGCAGCTATTAACGTTATCCACGGGAACAATGTAGAGAAGAAATACTGTGCGAAAAATAGTTGGAGCTTGCGTGTAGCTAGGTTATGTCGTAAATGTTATTGGGATTGCCACTCGACTTTGGGAGCCACGGCAAAGTTGAAGACAGCCTTTAATAAATGGCCCATTGATCAAACTTTATTGTTCGGGCTGGGAGTCGTAGCGAGCTATCGGCGCATTGTTATACGGCTGCCATTGTTGTATACAGAGGTTTTACCACTAATGTCCCATCTATAAAATTAAATGAAACTAAAATTGGTGATATCTACCTCAGAATCTGCGATATATCAGCGAAACTATTCTACCTAATAATTCACTAAGTAAAATGCTACCAAATTACGAGAAAAATTATGTATTGGTAAGCAGTAGCTCTAAGAATTGGAATTCCCTAGAAACTAGTGGAACACCTATTACACGACGACTTAATCGTTGTAATAATTATCAATACAGTTGATGTAACACTTGTGATGTTTAAAGTCAAATATGGCTTTCTTGTATCAAAGTTTATCGAGTCATATCAAATTTCAGTTTATTAATTTTTAGAGTGTAACACATAGATAAGATACTGAAAAGAATATCGGGAGAATCTAGGGATATGCAAACCCTGCGCTTATGCAAATACACAACTGATATTCTAAATATTTTAGAGATGATAATGTGATGACAATGAGACACAACAGACATATAAGCACATAGAACTTATCATTATAGAATGGCAGTAGACTGCATTGCCTATATTCTCATAAGGGAAAACTTTCGCTTGCTCCAAGCTCCAACTCACATGAAGAACACTGGCTATTAATGGGCACTGAAGGAACAGAGGATGTACCAAATTACATACAACTCTACCAATAAAAGTCATCCGTAGGTGAAGTGTGGCTTTTAATAAGAAATAGTTACTTTGCTCCAAAGAATACATTTTCAAATTAATCTGTATCATAATATTTAGGAGCTTAATAAGATTGTGTTCACACTTATGACTTTTAGGAAATAACAATTGTACCCAAAGTATCTGGTAGATGTTGTATAACCAATTACTTATAGGTGGTGAGAATACCTTCCATATTTCAGCATTTATTAAGCTAGGTTTCCTGATTAGTCACCTTCTTAGAGCTTTCGCTCACTCCGGCGGCTATTAAAACATTCTGAGCAATAATTTACTTGCCGATGAACTTAACACACACTTTAGTTTTCCGATTACAAACGGAACATCAGCATTCTATGGCTGACTACATGGTGACCCTTTAAAATACAAGATGGAGACGAGGTACTTTAATTACCATATCATTTTCTATTTATCCTGGGATGTATAGGGATTAAATACAAGCCATCGTCATAAAAGCTACCTCGATTGTGACGTCATGTCACTGCCAACTTCGGTGAACAAAAACATTACGACTCCAACTTCAACACGATAAAATAAATAAATAAATTAGCTACTGCGTAAATAATAACAAACAAGAGAAAGACAATCAAATTACTGAATAATTAACATATATGTCTCACTTCATAAATATTACGTAGATTCCTCCGGTTACTTAAACAAATGTGTGAAAATTACAGGAAACATCACGTGTTGGGGTATGCAAATAATAAATAATATGAGCAATAAACCACATATTACAATACTAAGAAATTTAATGTTCGAAACTGGAGAAAATCTCTGGGGTTTTTTTTTTTTTTTTTTTTCCCCGAAAAATACAAATTTTTATGAATCTCAGGAGTATTTTCGCAGCAATTCAAATAAATGTTCCATTAAAAACTAAGACTGTAAAAATATTGGGAAAATTATCTCACATGTGTCAGGTAATATTCGCAAACTTGTGGGGAAACACAGTTTTCCTTACAGGTGAGGTAAAATTCCCGCACTCTGGAGAAAAATTCCCGTACTTGGTAGTGGAAAATTCCATGTATGAATGGGAAAATTACTTTACGACGCCTGTAACTCTTCAGCATTCTCAATAGCTAAGTGGGAGGACGGGCGGAACAAAATATCTTAACACGTTTATATTCACAAATATTGTGACGCTGTCATCGTGGTGTAATGGATAGCGCATCGGCCTTTCGTGATAGAGGACCATGGTTCGCGCTCACCTACCAGCAAGTGTCGAGAATTTTAGTTTCGAGGTTTACTATTCGTCAAAGTATATAGATAATAATATAATTACTAATACTCCAGGATAATTTTAATATAAATTTATTGTACATTATAGTAAATGTTCCCGTACCTCTATGGAGTTTCCCCCCACTTTTGTCAGGTTCTTTCCCATACAATTTGGGAATATTACTTGTAATGCAAATTAACTCCACATTTAAGAGGTAATTTTACATTACATGTAGAAATAATTAGCTTACACCAGTTCTTACATATTTCAATATTTTGGTCTACCTTGAGGTGTGAGAAAATGTATAAATACTACCTAATCACGATTAATTTAGTTTTGATGTGTGAGTTTAAGATTCGAAATGGGGTAAGTTGTTTGTTTTCTGTGCTTGTTTGCGTCATTGATTTTATAGCTTGACATAGCTATCTGACTCCTATGCCTCCTCCCAAGAAATAGGTTTTAACTGCGTTGTATTAAATTTAAGCTCAGAAACTATAGATTATACCTACAATGGGTGGAGACAAATGCAAATAAATTGGAAAAAATAACTTATTGCTGGATATGTTCTTATTCTGTTCGCTAATTTTTTGTAATTATACCTTAAATCTACCACCGGTAACTGCTTGACTAGCTTCCAGCTCTGGCTTAACTTCAGTCTGGCTAGATTCTAGTTTCAACTTCAGATCTGCCTCAGTAGAATATAAATGTAACTTGATATCTGCCATGTAGATTCCATAGAGTGAAGTTGTGATTTGAGATCTGCCTGAGTATACTCTAGTTGCGATTTGCAATCTGCCGCAGTAGTTGGGAACTTGGTCAAACAGGCTTCTAATATTTGAAATATAACTGCAACTATTTGCGTGAAATCCTCTCTAAACATACATGCGGTCAAGACATGCAAAGTGGGTAAACCAGACGGTGAAGACGTGGAGATATTTGTGAAATATCTACATACGGACGTGTGTGATTTAGAGGAACAACCCCGGGAAAATTTATATATCACTATTTTGGACAGTCCTCCTTGCAGTAGGCAAGAGGTTAGGTGTGGAGTGAGTTGCTACATAACAAGGGCTCCTTGAGTTTCATTATAATGACTGGGTAGTCATGGTGGACAATTCTTCGCCATCCATAATTTTATTCGTACAGCTATCATCTGATTCGAGAGTAAGATACTGCTTCTAATTAAACCATACGTTATTCATCAAATTCTAGCATAGGTCTACATCAGCAAGCAACACGCACAATAAGATATCAGGTTTATTTCAGTGCTAAAATTGGCTCCACTTCTGGTTGCCAAAACTGTGATGTCAAAGTGTTAAATTCCATTAAGTTTATTTTAGTAATTCTTAATGAAACCAATTAATTTAAATGTAATACTCTTGCAAAGTTCTAGCTATAACTCTCCGTAGTTAAAAGGCTACTTGGGCATTTAGGAAACCTAAATAAGAAGTAATGTGAGATACTAGTCTATGTAAAGTATATTGTCATGGGGACACATTGTTAATGAATTAAGTGTAGACCTACAAAGATCCAACTTATATGTATTCTTTACCTTTTAAACTATATTTTATTATTGTCTGTATTATGGTACTTGTATACAATTAAAACAAATTAAAACAGAAAAATAATTGTACTGGGCTATGCTACGTATAAAAGTACTGCTGTTTTAATGTGTTATTCTGTGGCTCCGAAATTCTTTTATTAACACATTAATAAATAAACTATAAACACAGTATTCCAGTTTATTCTATTTATACTGAATCCAAAACTTTATCAGTATTAAACATTAAAATTTAAACATATTTCATTAAGTGCAAATTAATCTGTATCCTTGTTTATGTGACATTTTTTTCATGCCATAGATAACCAACAGTCCTAGGAGCGCGAGGTTTCAAAATTACTGTATCCATAAAAAAGTAGGTTGCTTAAACCAATAAACAAGTTAGCATCCCCAGCATTCAACTTGAGTGGTTTCGAGAAGCTATAAAAAACGGAAATCAAGAGATGGTCGCGCGGACCAGGAATCGAATCCAGTTCCTCCTGAATGTGAGTCCGAATGTTTGACATTGCGCCACCTCGTTCGTTATGTAGACTAGTTTATACTAGCACTCGCTGTCAATAAACGAGATACTTATACAAATTTGTTTACCCACACAGAATACACTTACAGCTCTAGTAACTGTCTGCATACACTACCAGCAATATGTTACCTTAATGTTTGCGATCAAGGATACGGTGACAGTAAAACACTGAAAATAAACATAGAAGACACCTATACCGCAATTTCGAAATCGAAAAATCTATTGTATTGTGAAAAGGCATAAGATTCTGACACAAAGTGCACAATGTTATCATTCAAATTTTAACTTGGTATCACTTCTTCTGATGGCGGGAGCATGCTGTTATTATGCGATGAGGCCTTATGTGGCGGTCTGCCTGTTCATGCCTTGAAACACTGAACCAGGGCACGAGCATGATTGCCGTAACCACCTTGCGACGGGAGTGTAGAAACCCCCTCCACTGGACAGTAATCGGGGCCGAATATGTTAAATAACACGCCCGATATATTCCAGCGTAACATGAGGTGAGGCATCTTTCCTCATCTGGCCATAGCAACGAGAAATCACCGAGGTGAGCATGTCCGGCCAACACTAACCGCCTCCCAGAAAATGCCTCTGGCATCATGAATAAGGTGGGGACTTTCCAATTCGATTGTAATAGTAAATGTGTGTGGTAATTGATCATAACAGATGAAATTAGCAATATGATATTCCATTTAAGCTCCCATTATTAATAATCACACCATGAGTTATCGTTTGATCATCATGTTCAAAAAACCACATAATTTACTGTTGGGCTCTACCTTATAATTTACTCACTATTCAGATACGCCTTTAGCCCCTTTCACGTATAAGTTGACTAAAAGTCAATTTCTTAACACAGGTTTTGGCACCGGTCTGATCCTAACCTCTCACTGCCTTGCATTAGATTATATACCAACCACCCTCCTTTCAATCAATTCCCCACCCGCCTAAGTTAATTCCCGTAAAAATAATAATGTTTCATTTCAATTCACTTTTAAAATTAAAACTTTTAGCTTTTAAATAGCAGTATAATGAAGATAATGTCATTATGACTACTTTTATAACTTGCTAGGTTTTAAAATTAACTATTACAGCCAAATATCTAAACTTACAAAGCAATTATTTAACGGATAAATAGAAAAAATATAACAAATTCAGGAATTTCTGAATAATATTATAGTAGGCCCTAATTAAAATAGTATATAGGTAACCTGTGCGCACTGGATTAAGTTATTTGAACTGAAAGTGTAACTTAAATAGTAATTCATAATCATACGACAATTTTCATTAGATTAACTATCTATTCATGATAATTTAATTAATTCCATATAAGACATTTTATAGTAGTACGGTATTACTGTGCATGGATAAAGGTAAAGGATTTATTATGATATCCAACAGTCAAAATATCTTTAAGGAAAATGTGTAGAAATTTGGTATGAAAGTTTCTGTAAGATTTTAATTGGATAAACTTAAGACGGTATAAGATAATAGTGGGCATATGGAACGTCAAAAGCTGCGGGACCCAATTTCCTGCATAGCAGCATTCCCTACCTCACCTCGTCCCCCTTCTTCAACCAGTGATTCTTTAACTCCTTATCAACACTTCGCTCGACGGTAGTTAACCCCTTCTAATGAGCATGTCATCGTCATTCCCGCCTTAGCACTTATTCAAGGTTCGAGTGCCGCCATGTAGCGAAATTGTGTGTCATTTAGTGCCACGCAATGTTTACCCTTGCCCACTTTAAACATTAGATGCAATTTCCTTAATTTTAAGGCTCAATACTCCCAAAATGCACATATACTTCTCATAATTCATTGCCATAAAGACATGGGCCAGAATTGATCACGTCGGAGTTAACAAGTTCTGTGATTTCACGGACTTAACCGATTACCCAAGGCTTTTGGAGGTGAAGACATACGCGCCAGTCCTAAAGTGAATTGCAAACTGCTAGACCCGACGTAAGATGGAAGCTGGAGTTAGATTTTTATTGTTTAAAGGAATTGGAATTGTGCCCAGGTTGGCCCTTTTCTGTCTGCATCTTCCCCCATAGAATGAAGTCTTACCCAATAGGTCAAACCTGTTTCATTTCGCGTGAGTTGCAGGACAATCCCTAGGCTTCTGGGCAGAATGGAGACGCGTCCAGGGAGGCTTTTTCCCCTGTGCTCTATTGGCCTTGAAGAATCTTCAGGCAGTAGGAGAGAAAGCCGTGGAAGTGTACCACGAGAGCACTTTCTTTTTACCTCCCTGGTGTAAGTCATTTGTGCAGATTTCCCCAAGCTCTGTATGCTGACTTTTGTGTGGAAGTAGTATTTTTATTAATATTTACTTATAATATCTTGCCTCTATTTTAATATCTTTTACTATCTTACACCTAGAACAGTCTTGATTAATCTGTGCCATTTATAATTGCCTAATATATTGCTGTTAATTTTAATTAAACTTATTAATTAAAGTTTAGCATCGTACACAGATTACTGATATAAATTATGGTCTGAGAAAAGCTTTTGTATACTAATAATTAATTGTATAACCATTCCCATTCGTAGATATTGCCTAAGAAATTAATTTTAATCAGTAGAATATGTAACATAAAGATGTTATTGCCCGAGACAAAGACCACTTAGAGATAATTATATTGAGCTTTGTCACACGCCTCAGCATATAAACACCTAAATCGGACACACCCAGAAATATAACACACCCAGAATTCCAATAAAATATATATAATAAAAACAGATTAATTTCAGAAGCTAATTCAATAACCATGCCCCACACAAAATATTAAAGTCCTTTTATTAATTTAAACTAAAATTTAAAAAAAGTGTGTAGACAAACTATGAATGCTTTTCGTTAATAGATCCCCCTGTAAAATTCAGAATGCAACAACCAGCAGTGATATCACACCTTCTCAACCAAAGTCCCCCCCCCCCCCCCCGGAGAGCGACACACGAGAGGTGCACAGACGTCACACAGGTGACTCACAAGCAGCGCCAGCACGACACCTGTTCTGACGTCACACACAAATGCCTATGTCAATGCACGCACATTGTTACTACAGCAACAGCACTACCACTTAACCCAGCTCACGAGCCGTATCACTGTATACAGGTGGCAAGCGGTATCTATATTTTAAACACACCATTCACACCTCACCCTGCAGGAAACTGTAACACTTACATAACAAGTTTACTTTAAAAAATGATTGCATAACATACATTTAAACTAAAATTAGTCAATATTACTACTAGGAAGCCTCCACATTGAAAGATTTAAAAAGTAACGTATAATGGAACAAAAAGTTTCAAACCAGTTTTATATTTCATTTTTAGGAAATAGAAAAAATTTATAAAGTAAGATTTTAAAAGCTACCTATTCAATTAACGTCTATGAAGAAATTAATACATTGTAAGTGTCACCATCAGATTAGAGAATCGTTTTAATTAAAATACTTATTTTATTGCGTTGTGCCAAAACTACAACAAAATAATTAATTTCATATATATTTTAAAAAGTATAGTATATAGTGATGTGTGACTTGTTAACGTGGACACAGAGGTAAATTGTAGTTATGTCATAACAGTTTCATATTAAATTTTAAGATTTAATTCATTTATAAACAAGAAACCGTGTTGAAAAATTGAAAGAATTTATAAGTATATCATTGTTATTAGAAAACCATTTTGTTGACAAAAATTATAAAATTGGTTTTGGTATATTTGAATAATAGCGTTCAGTAGAGTGCATATACTAATATTATTTTACTTTAATAATCCCTTCCATTATCCAGTTACGTATTGAAACGTAGCAGTAATGCAGCTAGCATTAATTTTCTTTGAACATTTTTTGAGAGTTTCAACTTTTAATAAAATAATATTCTACGTTTCGATACTATCCCCTCAATATCCTCCTACCGTGACTTGGCGTAACGTGCCATTTTAGTATAACATCACATTTTTTGTCAATTTATAACGCATAATTGTTTTTCAACTAGTGTATTTTCTGTACAAACAAAACATAGTAATTCTTGTAATTAGGAGAGCAGTTACATTTAATAATTTAATTTCTTACATTTCACTTAACTTTCATTATAATTACAAATGTTTTCTACTTTATTGCTATTTCATTTTTACAAGAATTAATGTAATCTAAAGATACATACCACATAGTGTTAGGGATTCACAACCCTAGGATAGGCTGAGGCGTTCACGAACCGCCCACGGGGCGTCTGCCATGCTCGCGTGGAAAACACTTTACATATCCCAACACAATTGAAGTTCAAGGCCCACACGGCCGCAGCCAAAACACTACGGCCCACATTGCACGAGTACTGCTCGACAGCAATTGATAGTTCCTTATACCTCACTTATTCGTCTAGTATTATTATTTCCTTTCAAAACAATTCCTACTATAACGAAGAGGACTTAAACCCGATCTATTTTCCTACTGCAACAAGAACCCCGCAACTACCAGTCATCTACATAATTCACACAGACTCCAGGGCGAGATGAGGGCATCTCGCTTATGAACATTGGGGTAGATGTTATGATGTGATCAGGTCTTAGGTGGTGGCCTGCCTGATCACGCCTTCAAACATTGAACCAGGGCACAAGCGTGAGTGAAGTAATCACCTCGCGGCGGCAGTGCAGAACCCCCTCTATCGGACAGTAATCGGGGCTGAAAATGTTGAACAACGCGCCCTATATTGGCCAGGGCAACACGCGGCGCGGTGTCATTCTTCATCGGGCAATCGCAACGAGAAGACACGGAGATGGATATGTCCGGCCATCGTCAACCGCTTCCCAGTTACTACCTCCGCACCATTAATAAGGTGAGGAATTTTCAGTTAGAAAGCAATAGTAGTGGTGTGTGGTAGTTACCCAGAACAGTTGAAATTAGCATTATGATATTCCATTTCAGTTCCCCCTGTTAATAATCATGTTATTAGATATCGTATGATCATCATGTTCAGTAAACCCTAGCATGTATTATTGTTCTCTACCTATTAATTTACACATTATTCAACTATTCCCTCAGCTCCTGTCACGTAAAAATTGACTAAAAGTAAATTTATAAGTACTTATAACACTCATGCCAAAAACAGTTACTTCCCGTATTTAGTGAACTTTCCGAAACAAGGAAATTAAGGATATTCCAATGGCAACGATTCATTTGTACATCCAATAAAATTACGTTAAAAATATAAAAGAAACGGAGATATATTTCAAGATTTAAAGCGGAAATTGAGAAGGTTTTTGATAGGTTTTGAACATTGCGCCAAACACATAGTAAACGGCTCGAACAACATGTTTAGATTCAGCTTATTTTTGCTTTCAAATTTTGCAAATAACAGAATGCAAATAAGAATGTACTTCTAAAATGCTTGTCTAAGATCGTCTCCTAATTTATTACAAAAAAATCGCTAAATAATATTTGAAGTCAAGACATACTGCATTTCATTATTCATTATCTCTTTCAATTACAAAGAAATACGCATATAAAATCAGACATTATATTACATGTATATTAAAGGGGCCGTTGTGGCACAGCGGCTAGTGCGCTCTTCTCACACCAACACGGTTTCCGCGCCCGATTTCCGGCGGGGTCGTTCCGGAATATTTCCGGACGTGGGAATCATGCCGGACGATGATGTTGGCCAGCGGTTTTATTTTCGGGGGTTTCCCATTTTCCACGCTTTTGCATTCTGCTGCTGCACCATACTCAACTCCGTTCACCTCGTCGGCTCTTAAGACATCGATATTAAGAACAGTCCAAACCCCTCCAGTCGACTATTTGATCGAACAAAATTCTACCGAAAATATTTACGTAACTATTTTAACAAAAGTAATGAGTGGGGAGAGATTTGGGCGGCTCTTAACAGCGAGGTCTTGAGAGCCAATGAGGGTGTTGAAGTGAATATGGAGTAGCGCCGGAATCAAGGGGCGGGGGAAACGGGAGTTCCCCGAGAAAATTCGCCGACAAACGGCATCGTCCGGCATGTTTCCCACTTGCGAAAATCCGGTGACCCGGCCGGGGATTGAGCCCGGTTCGCCTTGGTGGAAGGCAAGTGTACTAATCGCTCGTGCCCCCCCCCCCCCCAAGAAAAATTATGTATGAGAGCTGTCTGACTTCTGATTTTCAAGAAGAGCGCGGTAGAGAGAGTATAGCTGATAGGACTGCCACTGGAGCCTGAAGAATGAACAAGTAGGTTTGTCCTCATGCCGGGTCGCTGGGGGTGAAAAATTTTCGGTCGTGGAAAAACAAGGTCGTCGAGGCAAGGGCTGTGATGACCCCGGTGGGTGTTTAGGGGCAGGGAGAAGGCGGGAGGTGGGGTTAGAGGTTATCCGGGCACCGACGTCGAAGGGGCTTCTTGTATTTGCGATGGCGGGAGTTGCCAGGGGAAGGGCTGACTCCGGCGCAAGAAGGCCACCTCACGTGACGTGAATACTGCGCCATCTCCCCGGCCAAGGTTCCTCCTCTCTGCAACGACCCAGCTTACACCCTCCCGTGCCAGCCCTGCCACCGCTCTCACTACTCAAGTGCCACCCACTATTTATTACTCCTTCTACTCTTGCTTAAAATACTTTCTGTTTGTTTCTACGTGCAGTACTGCAGTCTACAAGGCCAGACGTGTGGTCACAATTATTAATGGTACTGTATTGTGTTTATGTATATGTGTATGTTTATGTGTTTGCTAGTGCAAACAATAATGATATATTAAAAGCTTGGACAATATTTAACACTTTGCGAACTATTCCGAGCCTAATATTTTGTCGATGAATAAGGGAATAAACCTTAATATAATTTTAGCGTTACTCAGTTTTTATTAGGATTTTACTAGAAAACCACATAGCAAAATATTTTTTTTTTTTTTTATAAATGAAAAAAAAATTACCTACTTAGTTCCTGGAATGCGTATGATGAACTACACATCCTGGTATATACGGAAGTATTCTTGTTTGAAACACGGCCAAGTCTCCTCTCCATTGGCTTACAGCTGACCTACAATGGACGTCTGGAGTTGTATGTAGCCTACGAATAAGACGAGGTTTGTGAGAATATAGACAAATAGAACTAGCGTTCCTGTAGTTGTAGTTATAGATCAGTCAATTCAATCTTGTCTTTAACACTAGTGAATGTTCGGAGAACTCTAAGTTTATAAGGCAATCCTGGTAGAAGTGTTTACTGACCTATTGTTATTTTTGGACCATATGGAAGTGTATTCGGAACTCGGGTGTACCAGTTTAAAGTGTTTAATTGTAAACAACCTACAGCATTCTTCAATACTAATTTAAATTTAGCACGCCAGAAAAAAAAAATATATTCACATTTTAAAAAAACGTGCGGTAGTGTATTTAACACAGTTTCTAGTATCCAGAACCAAAAATACTGTAGTACTGTAAGCTTCTCACCGTTCTCTGTTAACGTAAATTAACCTGTATGCTTTGACTCAGACATAGAGAAGAAAAATATGGCTCCATGTAACAAGCCACAGCCGGCCGACTGTGGCTTTACTGCTGGCACTGCTGGATGACTGCTGGCACTGAATACTTATGGGCTTACACTAATGACCCTGTTATGGCTGACTGCTGGCAACAGTATACTTGGCATCCCATTAGTGGCGTGCTAATGGGATTTTGATGGAAATGAAACTGATGGCTGAGAGTGGGTATATTGCTAATGATCCACAAATGGCTTGCCAACTGTATTCCAGCACTGGCAGCACTTAACTTATCTATTTTCGGGACCGCACATAACCTATACGTCTTGCTGGTGAAAGTATGGGTAACCATCTGTGGGCCAATTGAGGGCTGTGAAGTGTCACATCGATGGACCATTGCGGGTGCAATTTGGCATATATGGGAATTCTATGGCTTCCACTCTTTGTTATTTATATATATATATATATATATATATATATATATATATATATATATATATATATATATATATATATATATATATATATATATGTGTGTGTGTGTATATATATAAGTATATATACACACATATATATATATCATGATAAAATGAGAACATTATTTGTAAATATAAAGTGCTTGAAATACTATGGCAAAATGCTGTTAATGTTTTATTAAGCGTGACATTGAGACTGGTATTCAATACTTTGACATATGTAAAATTTTTAATGCACGACTGGGTATAATTAAAATGAGAAATTAAAAAAAAAAACTGTATTGAACTACCTTTATAAAATTAACATTGAAGGGCTTTTGTTGTTTCACGTCAATAAAATATTCATATATGACGTTTGCATTTCAAAACAGATAATAAAATCCGGGTGTCTTTCACACTGCGTAAAGTTAAAGGCCAGGTTTTGTTTTAATGTCGCTATCCAGAAAGGAAGCTTTCTCTCAATGACAGTATTTGTTTTGATTATCTTCATCTTTATTAAGAAACCGATTGCTAAGGCTATGAAATAACTGGTGCAAATCAAATTATATAAGCGAATGTTAGTAATTAAAGTCCAAATATATTATATATTAGTTCATCTAAACGTAAAAATACACAGTGGTGTAATGGTTCGCATGCTGGACTGTCACTGCAAGGGTCATAATTTTGCGCCCCCTCCCCTCCACCAATAAGCATAAGATTTTCATATCGTTAAATGTGATTAATAGTGAAGTAAACGGAATTGAAAAGCATCGAATAGTTGAGAAAGATGGAAAAATGATTATTTTTACTTTATAGTTATTGACATATGGTAGAAGTATGACCAGCGATTAGTCGAGTGCATGCCAGCTGTTGACTAACTTCTTGCCGGCTTGGCGTCCAACTCTAAACCATAAATGGGCCATACGTGTTTTGTTATACGGGGCGAGACTCTTTGTCATTGTGGTAGGACGTTGCGTTCTCGCGACTTTGTGGTGGTAAACTGGTAAACTGAGAACATTGAGCACCAGCTAACTGGCTGCTGCCCCAGTCTCTAGGCAGTTTTGGTATTCCCAAGGATACAAGTCTCGTCCTTAAATTACAGCTTCACAGTCGTGCAGGGTACGTCTAAATAACTCACATCCCAATGGAAAATAACCCAAAAGAATGTAGTTATGATGTGCCCAAGTGATTTCACGTTATTCCTTTCATCCTCACTCACCAACGTGTGTTCACGAACACCCAGTCTCGTAGTATGTAATCATGAGATGATATTCCGTAAAGGCTGTTCACGATAAAGTGAGCATATACTTTAACGGGCGCATTGAGTGACATGCGTCCCGTAAAGTTGGTAAAGAAGGATGGAAAGTAGTTGCATATCTTAAAGTCGAATAAAGAGTGTTAGGTAACCATTTATGATAATTTAAATCATTTCTATATCTGTCTGTTTTTTTATGAACTGAAGTGTAAAAATTAGCAGATTTGTAAAATGTTTACTTAACTAATAATTCCACAGTTTCACTTGACCGACGCATGAATAAAGTGATCAGGCACATGGCAATGTTAAGTTTAGGTATAGCGAAAGAATACACAACCTACATACATGTTGATCTCAAGAAGGACTTTCAAAAGTGCTTATTTATTCGTGAACAACCTATAACATGATGTACTTGGCCGGGGTTGGGCTGCAGATAGAATGCTCGTCTCCTACCGATGTGCACCGGTTTTTATTTCAGTGGCAGGGGGACGGGGGTAGGGTTAGCTCCCGGGACGTGGAAATCGTGCCGGACCATGCCAGTGGTCAGCGGTTACTCGGGGATTTCTCGTTTACCACCTCTTGCATTCCGTCACTGTTCTATACTCACTTCGCTTCACTCTCGTCGGCTCCGAAGTCCCCGATGTTAAGAGATGGCCAAAACCTCTGCAATCTGCTCTTCATGTTCCTTTCACCATACAACATCGCAGAGTACAGCTGAGTACCGATTGCATAATAGGCACGGCAAGGCTCTACTTTGTTTTCCACTGCCTTTCGCATGATTGAGTTGAACAAAAACACGACAATATGTCCTGAAACCCTCAACTCGACCATGCAGCGAACCTGGGTTATTTGATGTACCGGTCAGGTGTTCCTACGCTAACTATACCTATTCCTTTTACTACCACCGAGCGAGGTGGCAAAGTGTTCAACATTCGCGATAGACTCCAGGAAAACCTGCTATGGAGGCAGGGCTCGATTGAGCTGCCGATACATGTAGTACTTCAAGTAAATACAGTAGGATTTGTATTAAAATTCTCTCTGAAAGTATTAATATCACGTCTGGTAAGAATATGTTTTCAGTGAAGGCATTTCATTCACACAGAAACAGAAATGAATTGCTGTAACTTAAAAAACTGATGTATTATGATCGTATTTCTTTTTAAATATTATTCACGGAACATTTCATCCATTAAATAGTCATATTTTACATACAGATAGACAGAAACAGCCTAAAACATTTTTTTTGTGGTTTGTAAACTTTATCTAGCGTCACTCGCGTGTTATATGAGCGAAACTGTCTTATTCTATATTCGCCAGGTTTCTTTTTTACTTTAATACGTCATTAGTCCTACTCTCAGTCCATGACGATTCCTTTCTTGCTCCTAGTTCACTGGGCAACTTTCTCCGTATCTAATGACTTCGATGTCGACGAGACGCTAATGCCCGATTGCACCATTGTGGTTCGAAACTCGAAACAAAATGGGATCTAAGTTCGACACAGATAACTGTTGCACCATTCGAGTTCAGAGCTGGACTGGAGATCGAGATGAAGTCCATTTCGAACCACCAAAATTGGCGGTTCGAAATCGCGATCCGAGATCAGCAGCCATAGTCTAAAAATGTAGTTTAAATATACGCAAATAAATAAAACTATGCTCGATAATTTTCTTGGGAAATTAAAACAACATTATACGCACTTGATTATTATTCAATAAAATTTGTATAACAATAATTTTCTCAAAACTGATAAAACACCACACATTTAGTTCTATCTATAATGAAAAAATACGCATACTTCAATGACGTCGTTTATTACGAACCAATAGTAAGATTTGTCTCATACTTAATATCGATCTCCCCCATTGGAACCAAAATCGACGAATCGAAGATCCAGAATAATGAAATTTCGTTGGTCCAACACTTTTACATCAGAACTAATATCAAACTGGTTCCTGATTTCAAACTAGGATTATTCGATCTCGGATCGGGGAAGATGTTGGTGCAACCGGGTATAAGTGAGTGACTGAAGATATTTGGGCAGCTATTATCATCGAGGTATTTAGAGCCGATGCGGGTAAAGTGAGGCGAGTATGAATGGGCGGGGGAAAGGAGAGATGCCTGAGGGAACCCGCCGATCAGTGATATCACCCGGCACGACTCCCACATGCGAATATCTGGCAGCGTACCCGTCAGGAATCAAACCAGGTTCGCCGAGGTGGGAAACGAGCAATCTGGCCACTACACCACCGCGGCGTTAAGCCCTAACTACCTACATACAATTTTGCTACCAGCACTAAAATTGGTGAGCTTGTTCTGAACTGTTTTAAACACGTCTATAAGATAAAAACTGTTCGATAAGCTGGGAAAACTTGGCACTAACCACTAACGAAGACAACTTCTTGGATGTATCATCAACCATCAACAAATAGCCCTGATCACAAAATCTCTCGGAGTATTTGGATGTGAGTTGCTGTCTTGTACGGCAACACCGTACACTTGATGAAGTTTTAGCATGTGTGATTTATATGCACCAGTAGTAACATGATTTCTTGCAATAATTCGGAATATAGTGTAGCGGCTCCAAACTCAGGACCCACCACAACGTCCCACCCAGCCTCCTCCTGCCTACCTCTTGCACTATCAAGGAATAGGAAGGGATGGGAAGAGTACATCAAGTAGAATCTTTCTAAAGACAGGGTGACTATATGGTTACTGTGATGCTGTCCATAATGGGTGTGTGTACACTCAATGTCATAACAATAACTTTCCTTTTCATTTATTTCATTTTGGCCACACGTTCTCGTTTATACTCGTAAGGTATTTTCATTTGTAAACATTGATCAACTATATTTCACAATCTGTTGAATTAATGATACCATAAAACATAAGTAAAATATTTATTAATTTTCTATAGAAAACCATTGGAGCGCATACCATTCAAAACATAAAAAATATCTCAATATCTCGTTATGGAGATCACCGAAGCTTTTTGTCATCCAACCAAGGAGGCTTCAGACAACAGTTCAAAATTTCCACATTAATCTAACACACTCACCATTTTTAAAACACGCCAACACAATAATCACAGCCGAGGGCATTGCCCTCATCACTACACCCATAGGGTGCAGGTAATGCTCAAGCATGTTCACAATCATACAACGACCAGAGGCGCGGATTTTCTCTCACCATGCACCCACAAGTATTGCAGGTAGTGATCTTACACACTCACAATCAGTCACCTAAACAAAACCTATCATGCTATTAGAATAGGCCAGAGTCCCTGATCACCAACTAACTCCCACTCCCGAATCCGATCTTCTCATCACAAAGTCCAGCTGTACCTCCTTTACAAAATAATTCCTGCATTCAGTAGTTCAGAGACAAAGTCCCACTCAGGGCGTCCAGAAACTACCTAGGTCCCGTATTCACAACAACCTCTGTAGCTCGTAGTGATAATCGTTGCGCATTCACCACCGCGCCTGTCCAACCGAACCTCCATGGCACTCGGTGACGATCTTCCTATTAACCTAAGTAATTTGTATTGTTTGAGGATTTATCAAATGTTGTACTACATGATTAAGAAAAATTAAATTTTTCCCCCTATTGTCTGCCTTTTTTTATGATTTTCATTACAGTGAATGTGATATTATAATATTTATTTTTTGGTATGTAACATACTATTAAAGCTACTTGTCAATTCTTAAAAGTATATTACTTTTATCCCCACATTGATATTTGCTCTCGGATTTTTTTTGATGCCATAGATTAATTTTCTGTTCCAATTTTTTATCTGTAATTATTTAAAGGTGGTGAAGTGGAAGTAGCGTTTTTTAATATTTCAATGAAATATATTCATCACTGATAAACACCTAACCATTTGAAATGTAATGTAATTTTTATATGTATATATACATATATGTCTATATACATATTACATTATTTTAATAGTTTTACTGTCGTAGTATTGAAATAATGGAATTGTGACCAGTGGGTAAATAACTTATTGGTTATATAAATTTATTACTTTCAATTCTGCCAGATTTACTCCATTTGTTTTTCTATAGTACATACCGTATTTGAAATTGTGTTCATTTTCATCCTTTTATTTATAGTCTAAATTAACAAGGAAGCAAAAAAATTCAATGCTAGTAATGTTTAAGTAATTATTTCCTGGGTATTTACAACTTTACTTTATTTTATCTTCTAATAATTCAAGTCGAGTGTATGAATTTCTTGGGTGACGACTGCGAATAGCATAAATTAAAATTTTTTCCCCCAAGATCGTTCTGTAAAGACGATTTTTATAGTAATTCAAAATTGTATTTTGGTGACATCAAGGAATTCTTGAGGTGCTTAAAATGTGTGTAAATTTATTATTAAGAGTGAATTATTTTTTAATTGTATCTAGAATCGATGTATTTTTCTCCCCAACCAAAGCATTGCTGCGCATTAAAGAGTGTTCACGATAAAGTGAGCACTTTTGAAACCAACCTTAGAAACATATCACTACTCATACCTGCATATATTTTAATGGGCTCATTAAGTGGCATGCGCCCAGTAAAGTTGGCAGTGATGATAAGAAAGTAGTTCCATATATTAACTTCGAATAAACAGTGTTGGGTAACCTTCTGTGATAACTGAAGATTATTCATTTGGCTTTCTGTTTTTTTTTTTTTATGTAACGAAGTGTAAAAAATAGCAGGTATGTATCCTATTCACTTTTCTAATAATTTCAAAATTTCACTTGACCAACGCATGAATAAAGTGATGAGGCCCATACCGGTGTTAATTCTACGTAAGGCGGAAGAATACACAATGTGCGTAAAAGTAGATTTTTAGCAAGGCCTTCAAAGTGCTCGTTTTACCGTGAACAGCCTATACATACTTTGTTCTGCTGGCCTCGTGTACCCGAGTTAGTGTCAGTGCTGATCCGCCACGAAAGTTCTTCCGCCCAAGATTCGCGCACTTTTTACCACGCGATGAAAAAAAAATGATAGGCAATCTCGTCGCAAGTGCCTCTTCATCAGCTCTCCCTCGCTGTTCGATTTCACGGCACAGCAAAGGAAAGCTTTTAAATAAGTTTGACAAACAGCGTGTGTAACAGCCAGGAGTTGCGGCGCTGAGCGCGACCCGAGCAGAGTGGCTCATTACAGATTGAAGGCCTGCCTGCTCATCTCTCTATGCTGCATCTTCATAAATGTTTTATACTTTACGAAGGCAGAAGAAACAGTTTTTCGGCGATACATTTATTCACATCACTGAAGACTTCGAACAGTTATACAAAATAAATGTCTTTACGATCTCTTAGGAAATTACCATTTGTAACAAGCTAGTGAATTTAAATAAAACTTAACACATCGTAGCACGTGAAGTAACGCAAATACCTACAGGAATCTGGACGTGTTTATTGGACATTTATGCTGAATGGCTATTCAAAATGACGGACGCACGATTATGAAAATTGTGATCTCAATGAACACTTAAGAAAATTACAGATGTGCGAGGTTTATTATAGAGCATCTCACTCTTAGATTGCAGGGTGCGGTGTAATGGACATTTACTCTCTCTTTCCAATGAACCATTTCTGTCGTTAACGCTGTACTTGTTACTGCGGGCGCTTTTGCCTTAAAAGTTATTTTTTTTGCAACTTCGAAAAAAGCAAACTACGTTGTATGCACGCCTTCCAATCGCAATGATAGGGTTTCTCACAGGCTTCAGTTTCAAAGGAGCCGCTTAGCTTTGCGTCGCAGGATTGGATTCCTTTAAGAGTGGGCAGGGAGGTAAAAAGATATAAATGATCTTAATCAGGCAGTTTCCTTCACCACCCATTTGTTTCTCAGCTTGCCAGTTGCGTCATAAAGCTGAAGCAATCTGGCAACAGTGAGCGCCATAAGCCCTGTACTGCAATCTAAGCATGAGACGGACTATAACTCAGCACAATCCTCCAGACCAACATATTAAGTTCTCCCCGGAGCTAGACGACTACTTACTTCCACCTCCTTCAGCCGAATAAATGGAAATCGCATTTGATAGAAAGTTTTGTAGGCATTGTACGGAGAATTTCTGGCTGCCGGGGGGACGGGGGGGTGGGGGCAATTTCCACAAGTAGGTTGTTTTTTCAACTTTGTCATACTACTCAATAAACCAGTGTCGAACCTTCGTACTGAATGTAATAACTGTTGTAAGCAGTAAGAGTGTGGCCAAGCCTGTTATTTTCATTATGGTGGGACGTAATGAGAAATTGCTATTAGAACATCCCAATAACATAAAACAATGTTTGGAGAATTGTAATTTAACTACACCTAGTTTACGATATTTCTCAAAAGTCCAATTTAAAATTTAGATTTTTCTAGGGCTCGCATCTGCCTTAATATTTCCGTAATGTATGTTGAATTGTCACATATATTCCCCTCTTTCCTTTGGATAAAGAATATCTTTACGAAGTCTGTCGTTGAATTACGCCAGTCCCATATACATAACGAAGCGTAGATTTATATAAAATATTAGGTATTTCAAATTCATGGAGAATGTATTTAATTTAGATTTTCGCACGATTATGTAGTTCACACTCTCTTTCTTTGCGTGTAGTATTTCAGACACAAATAAAAGAAATCGTTTTACTTAAGTGCACTAGTAGTCTGGAAGCATATTTAATGAAAAAGATAAAACATTCTTACATAAAACTATTACTTCCAAACGTGGTAAAAATTACTCTACCCTAAAGTAGCTTATTTCTGCAGACAGTTTTTCCTACTGTGTTATTTTGTTTGGTTCTACACATGATAATGTTCTGAGCCCTTGAGCACTGTGTACCTGATCAGAGATTGCCTATAATATTCCGTATTGTTTCTCTCCGTGACAGCTGACAAGTACATGGTACCTTCAAACTGATGTCTTCATGAAACTTTTAAGGGTATTGTTTGATACCATATTAACGAATTCTATAGCAAAATATAAATATTTTTATTCACTCTTCACTTAACTACCCTAATTATTCTGGACTGCATTTTAAGTAAAAATCAAACTGTGAAAACTATAGTGCTCTGACAGCATACATACTTTACCAGCCAAATTTATTTTGCGTAATAATTTTCAGCTATATGTAAATGTACAGACAAAGTTGCAAGCAATACACACAAATAAATAAATAGTGTATATACACACTTATACACTAAGTCATGTATAGAACGATGTGATGCAGTAGTAGTCGTCGTACTGGTATTTGTGGGGATCTGTGCCGTTTCTCCTTCCGGCTATCCTGATTTCGATATTTCAATGTTTTCTCCGTACCAATACACGTCACCGCCAGTCCATTCCAAATAATCTCATAGCAACTAGCTTCGTCACTTACAACCCCGCTAATAGTAAGAGCGTGAGGGTTTTACGATATAAAATGCAAGAGTGCACAAGTGCCACTTGATAAAGAACATTAATGTGTGTTCCCGTCTTCCTTAGAAACTCCCTACTTGTAGGGGTATCTCCTGCAATCCCTTCCGCTCAACAATGTGTTGTGGTTCGCCAAAGCATTAAGCCCCTTCCCACTTCCATCCCCACTCCTCCGAGAGGTATGCTGTGATTGGCTGTTGGCTGAGAGTGGTGTTACTACCCCACCCACTCCTCCTCCTCCTCCTCCCTTTCCTGGAAGGTGTGATGTGATTGGTTGTTGGCTGTAGCTGGGTGCCCGAATAGCAGTACTGGCACAAGGGAAATTTGTGACGACGGATCAGAGGTGCCAAGAGTCATCGACCCACGATCCCAACATATCACCTGCTGACACGCTCCAACTACTCACCCTGATTGCCAAACTCTTTACAGGTCGTTTTAAATTAGTATTTTAAAAATATATCAATAATAAAAGTGTGTTGTTGTTTGCCATGCTTATTGTCCGATCCCTAGCACTGCCCACTTCCGACTGAGCGATCCCACCACACAACCCCGATACCATGCATCTTCGAGTGCATGTGACTTCAGTTGGGAAGCGAGACAATAGTCCCTCTTTACCCTCGCATGCCGATATCCTCCACAGAAGCCGAAACGCCACTGCTTACGCAGCAGCTCGCAGGCAAACTCTTCCTCCTTTTCTCTCCGTCTCTCTCACCCTTTCCACCACGCGACAGTTTCTCTGGATCACATTGTACGCAGTCGGGATTAAATGCTTTCTTCAGACAACTGCATCCATGTGTCTGGAGCTGTTACCTACCATAATTTCACATATAAGTGGTTTTAATTTGAACTTTGATTTCAATTACGTTTTACATTGTACGACTCGTGTCGTCAACATTTACAGTCTGCCAAAAAGTAATTGGGCACCCTTGAAGATAGGTAATTAAGTACGCCAGTTGACTTGTGTTTCACGGCCTTCGGCATAGGACCACTGGTGTTTGTCTGTGGTAGCATGAACACTGAGGCCTATTGTAACATTCTGGATAATGAAATGCTCCCAACATTGTGGCCTGTTTACGGAATGGACCCGTGTTACTTCCAGGATGACAATGCCAGGTGCCATGTTTCAAGGGCTATTTTGCAGTGGTACGCCGACAACAATGTTCGCCGTTTGGATTGGCCCGCCCAGAGACCCAACCTCAACCCTACAAAACATCTTTGGGACGAATTGAATCGCTGGGTGAGGGCTCGTCAGGCGCGGCCAAAATTCATTGCTCAACTCATAGAATGGTTGCAAGAGGAATGGCGACAAATTCCCGTGGATGTCCTGCAAACACTCGTAGAGAGCATGCCAGAAAGGGTGGCTGCTGTTATAGCCGCAAGACGTGGCCCTACGAGATTCTAACGAAGTGACAACCACCGAGCAAACATTGTGGACAGGTGCCCAATTACTTTTTAGTAGATAGTGTATTTAATATTTTCTCACAATTTCTGTAAGTGTTAATAAAAAAAAACTAGTATTGCATGTGAAATGGATTACTTTGGAAAAACCCATATAAATAGCATGATTAATTGCATCCTAAGTGAAGATCCTACCCGAAGCAATGCGACCATCAGATTGAAATATCAAGTGTACTGAAGATCGGACGGACAAACGATACAGCTCTTTATACCTTATATCATTCTCTCGAACTGTTCAGATGTCTCTGAGCTCCATATTCTACACGAGTCTTTGCTGTTCGCATTTGCAGGTGAGTTGTCGAGCGACAAAGTGCCAACCATCCGCAGCCCTTACTATGCCAGTCTGATCACAACAAGTGAAGCACCAACATCTTTTCTCAGCAGGCAGGGTTTACTTGGGGGAGAGCTCATCTATTCACAAATATTAAACACACATACACACATAATTTAAAATTGAAGTATACTATTTAAAAAAAATATATTTTCAACACTAATTGTTCCTAACATCCTATCATTACAAAAAATATTTAAAACGTATGACATGTACTCAGTTCATGATTTCCCGATTTTGCTTCGAAAACCAATGTGCTGTCGCCCTATTTTTCTTCATTTACCAAACATGATTTGCTAAATTGAAGAAATTTATATTCCGTAATCAAAGAATGTTTAGTAAGTATTGCTCTTTTTAGGTGTTGGTTCGAGATCCATCGTGGATACTTATATTCTAACCATGTAACAAGTAATTAATAATTACGGTATGTATATAACGATTTAAACTGTGCTTCAACTTCCAACCAGAGAATGTTTAGTTAAAATATAACAATATTAGATTAGTTTGTGCTTTGTTTCCCACCAATGATAAAATGTATTTACTGAGATACTCAATACTTCGACCGCAACAAAGGTAATATATTTTTACTAACGTAGTCCTTATTTCAAATCCGGCTTACCTAAATACATCTATACCAATTAGTAACTGCGGTGTTTAAACCCCATAATGGTTTAGAAGTAATGTTTTCTTTATCAAACATTGTGTTAAAGAGAAATGTGTATTTACAAACAAGACGATGCTGTGTAGAATATTTTTAAACAAGAGAAACGCACTCGTGTCTCTAGCAGACATCCCTCCCTCAGATGAGCGAAAGTTTCCATTCTGCTAGATATGCGGTGCTGCAGAGGATCATGCCATGCGACATGAAGAGACACATGCCGACGTGGGCAAGCCAGCGGTTCCCCAAGAATGAGCAAGGGTTGGATAAGAGGGACGAAGGGTGAGAATCTAGTTCCACCAGCCACCACTAAGAGCGTGGGTTAAAGAGCTCTCAATATTTCCTCAGAGAATATTTATGCCACACAACCACCTGGGAAGGCAACCTGAGAGGTTATTTCCATGGCCCTCCAAATTTACAAATTTAGTGTTCGTTACAGAACACAACTCGGGAACTGCCATGCTAATGCAGAGAATACGTAGATCCCCGACATTCATCTCCGTATATATAGTATTCATAAATGTAAATAAAATCTGCACATAAATAATTGAAGTATATAAAAAATATTTTTCAAAATTATATTTTTTGTCTAACTTGTTACATTCTATCATTTGAAATAAATTGAAATCTACTACAATACAAACACCATTAGTATGTAAACCAACATTTCTATGGTAAATAAGTTGTTACCACACACGCACACATACACACACATACCAAATTTCACAACTGACCAATTTTCCGTTACGCTTTTTATAGGGGTATAAACATTTTGCATTATATCACATCAAATATTCCACAAATTGTGAACATATACCGGGACATACACTAATAATCCATCTTCGTTTTTGCCTTCCATACCCACAAATTCAGAACCCGCACATCGCTAGCAAACTTATTAATTTCTCAAAACAGTATTCCCTCACAAGAAGTTATAGTGGAATGCATGCAGGGTGAAACTGTTTCTATATATTCTTTCACCAAAACCTATGTGTGACCATCCCAATTATAAAAAAAAACTTTTTATATTTTACCACACTTGAAACAAACCAATCAATCGTCAGCTCAAATAAAAAAAACAATAATATCATCACAACTATATTTATTACATCCTTAAAATATTATATATAAGAACACATAAATAAATACTACCGACAAATATATACAGAAATTGTGAAAAAGCAAACACTCAGGCTTTTGCCTTCAGGCTCACCTTTGCTGCAATTCAACAAATATATCTATTTCTAGGATGCGTTTGAGTGATAAACACACTCACATTTTTCACAATTAATTAATTTTGTTGTTGCCTTCTCGATTTAAAACATAAATAAAATTGCCTATCGCATTATATACAATGATAATGATTGTAAGTATTTCTATTCTAAAGTAGGGGATGGTGTTGAATTCGAACCACAGGTTGTTAAATGAAAAAAATGTGAGTAAATAAATATTTCCTTACTGCATTGTCTTTCTTGTAAACAAATGTAAACATATTGTACATCAGTATTCGTTCAGTTGAGGATCTCCTGGAACTGTGATAGAGTTTTCCGTCCCAAATTGAGAGAGAGAGAAATGGTGTTGCATTGAAGTATCTCATGTTGCAGTGGGATGCCTATGATTGGGCAACCCGCCCGTCATCAGTGTTTGGCAAGGTGCAGAGTTATCAGGACTCAGCTTCTGTTCGCGCTAAGCTACTATGGCGAGACGAGTTCACGGGCTTGCCGAGTATTTCTGTATTGTAGATGGTATGGCGAGCGAATAGAGTGCGCTGGGGTGATAAAGAGCGCTTTGCTGGCGTATAAGAGAAACAGGGGTCTGGCTCCTGGGACGGGGTAGGCTTGAGTAAGGCTGGGCGGCCGGTATATATAGATGGGGCGTGAGCCGTAGTCGGGGAAAGATTAAAAACACCGCGATTTTTTCTTCCTTGTTTCTGCCCCCCCCCCCCGGCCCCATAGGGACGAGTAATGATTTAGAAGTCCTACAATTTTCAAAATCCCAAAATGGAATATCACTTAATCGGGTGGGAGTTTGCTACTTCCGCAACCCGAGCAAGCATGGGGTCGGGGAGGAAAACATTTGAACACCTAGCTCGCCTGACCAACTTGGCGAGCTTACAATTGCAGGAGAGATGAGATGTTGCAGGACATCTCTACCACAGTGTTTTTCAGAGCTGTAATCGGGGAGGGAAAATTCCTCGGTAAGCAGCGGGAAAGTGCCATGAGGCAACCGCCTGGGAACTTAAGGGCCCACACAAGGGCCCGGACTACCCCCGCTCTCAGCTTCAGAAATGATAGACAAAGCGGCAGTTGGGGAACGAGCAAAGCTGTTGTGGCTGCTCGCTCGCTGGGAACTGCCCGCGACTTGAGGACCAGCTAAAGCAAGGTGCATCTGTGAGTGCGATGGCAGCTTGGGTGCGGCGACTATCCGCAATCGTTGCGTCTCCAGAGGGCGGATAGGGGATCCCCAGGCTCAGGGGTTGCTGGAAATAATCGAATACCAGCCCACGAACCAACTGACCGGTGCGAGAGTATCGTCGTCGTGGACGTCGGGATCCTGGGCAGCTCAGTACGAGATGGCGAAACGCATCTGCTGGTGGTGGCCCAACGATCAAGGCAGGGAGGAGGATATCGAGGTGCTGAAAAATGCGAAGTGTAGTGACCCTCACTGCTGGATTCTGCGGGCTGCCGACTGCGGGTGCGTGATGAATGGATTGGAATGCATCGGACCTTGGAAGCACCCCCATGTCAGCCTTCACTCCGGGGCCAGCGGATTCGCCACCACCACTGGTAGGCCCCGGATGCCTCGTGTTTCCCAGACCGACGGGCTATTTATGAGGAAGGGGAGGGTGTGGCTCCCCGAAAGAACTTTCCCCACCTTCACCCATGGGATGGAGATCCTGGCATCGGCGCAGAAGGGCGAAGATGGAGTCGGTGTCATGACTGAGCTGTCCACTTTTTCGACGCACTCGACGAGAAGCAGAGGGGCCCTGCATCCTCGGTTGCTGTCAGTACTGCAGTGCTGGTTCGCCTACACGGCAGTGTTGACAGTAGCTCAATTGCAAGGGCGCCTGTGCCCCACACAATGACTAGCATCGGCGCGGAGGCTGTTCTGTCCCCCGCATACACACCAGCTGCGATCTCATTTCATTTCACTCCGCATCAAACCACCAGAAGTATTTCTTGCGGAACTAACAAATGCCCTACTTTATCCAGCCCTTATCCAGTTAAAAGTAATTATTTTATCCTCTGCGACTGTCGCATAAATTTTCCACGGCCCTCTTCGCTTTGCCTGGTTTATACTCTTCCATCAAGACACTTCTTCTTTCGGGGTGTGCACATGGCTACAATTGCGGCCATGGCACAATAATCCTGCTTAGCTGCGATGCATGCACCCATTATAATAATTTAACCCGACCTAAGACGTAAAGGGCTTGCCCTGAAAGGCATCCCATTCTCCAACCGTCTTAGCTACTAACATGCACGCCGGAGGGCACACAGAACTGTGAAGGTAATCACGCTGGTGAAGAGGGAGTTGTGGACTCGCCAATAAAAATAAAATAAAAAAGTCTGGAGATTCGTCGCCCGCCAGTAAGCGGGGTTACTTGGGTCTGAGTAGTTATCCGCCCTTGGAACGGGATGCTGATTCGCAGATCCCCAGATAAGTAAATGGACGTCGGGATGCTGGTAGAGTTCGTCAGGGTTGGACTTAGACGAACGACTAGGAGAATTCGGCCTTAGTGGAAGATAGCAGGGTTCCTAGTATCGGAACTTTGACTTTCGTCACCGTATTGTTTCTGGGACTATGTTGTTGGAAAGCAATTACGAGTGGGTACATAGTTTATGGCAGATGGGACCTGAATGCCACAGTTAATAATTATGGAGTTTTCGGAATTTTGACCTTCGGTGCACAGCGTTATGGACTTGTAGTTTCCTGCGTCTGAAAGGATATTTAACATTTTCCTATGAGGAGCTGGGGACGGGAAACTTATGTGTGAGCGACAACTTTATTTAGGCTGGCAGTTTTTAAGGCATTGCGCGAGGAAATGCGAGATGGAGTTTTGAAGCTTGGTCAAGCAGTGCGGCCTGTTGGTGGTTGTGAACTCATCGTTGTGGTAGGTCCAGAATGCGTGTGAGGCTCTTGTAAAGGTTGAGTTCCCTACTATACCGCTGACAGTGTTAAGGAAGAGTTTCCTCAAGTGAGAATCAGTGGGAATTTTGGAGATGTTCGAGTCAAGAAGCGATGCGGCAAGTTGAGGTTGGGGAGAGTGCTACGAGGGAGCTATAGAATATCGAATCGGTGGAGACCAGGACATATTGGTTACACGGGATGTTGTGAGAAAGGGAAACTTAAGGGTGGGTTTTGGATATGTGTGTGGTGTGTGGTGTTTGTGTGCTTGGGTAAAGGAGAGGGAAGTACAGCCCGTTTGCGGAAAGTGTGGGGAAAATATCCTCAGCCATACTCCTTTGCCAGTGGTGTGTGTGTGAGAGAGAGCGATTGAAAGTCAGCTAATGGTAACCTCGGCTACCGATGAGGACAATATCCTCACCCTGAGTTGCAGAGTGGAGATGAGAGTGTGGAGGCCCAGTACCAGCTATAACCGGTAGGAAGAGTATTCCTGGGTACTGGACCTGAATGGTGACCTATATGGAAGCTCAGATGTGGAGTACGACTGTGAGGGTGGTTTTCGTTAATGGAGTTCGTTCAGGCCAAAGGAAGTGAGCAATTGTTTAGTAAGAGTGCACCCCTACTAAGAGCCAGACCATGGCGAGTTCAGGGTGTGTGATTTGTAAGTTTGTTGAAAAGACGGCAAAAAAAACCCCATTGTGCAGTTTGCAAATTTTAATGGGGTTTGTCCAGAATGGAAGTTTTATGAAAAACCCTGGGCTTAGAGTTGAACATAAGAGGAGAAATATTAAATGGGTGTTGTAGCCTTTGTTTTCAAAGTGAAGTTTATAAGAATTTTTGGGTGGCTTTTGAAGGCCAAAGCAATTTTTAAGTGGGAAATAGAGGAACCCTATTTTACTTGGGTGTTTGATGTTTTAAGTGCATCTTAAGATTAAAAAGGGGCAAGTTGGAGTTGTGCCCAGATATAGAGTGGATTGTATTGCGGTTGTCAAGTTTTGTGAACGAAAGTTACAGTTGTTTGTCAAGTGTGAATTTTGGAATTTTAGTAAATTCTGAAAAGAAAACAAAAGCAAAAGGTTTTCTGTGCCTAATGTTTTGCTGTAGTGCAGTTACCTTCTCCTGAATCTATATGATATTTCGGAGTGGACCCAGCACGATTTGGTGAATTACACAATACTTATACCTGGACAATATTTTGAGATATTGTGATTTTTCTGCTGAAAGTTAAGGTGATCCCATCCCCATCCTATCCCGTGATAAAGTGAAGTTAGGGCGGGAGAGTTGGGGTAGTGGTTGACCTACCTGAGCTGAGGCAAAGGCGGGCTCAGAACAATCCCTCATTTCGTGTTGAACCATATTGCGATTATGCTTAAAGTTTATATTACATAACTAGCATTGAAATCCAAGCGACGGCTTACCCCTTGCAAGAGTAAATATGCAACATAACATACCACGTATAAAAACTTCACCAAAACTCTCAAACAAACACTAACATTTCAAACATCAATCAAGACGGCAATTAGGATTGCTGTGACATTATCGTTCATGAAAACATAACTTCCCACATCGAGATACCCCTTTTCATAATAATATGACTTTCGTTGCGAGCTCATTGTTGTGAAATTTCTTTAAAAAAAAGCATATTTACTTCTAACTTAAAAGACTATGATCGGGTATCTATTACCTCAATTACTAATGTTCCGCAAAGGAAACACAAGTAGAGGCTTTATGCTTTTTGCATAAAATTACATAACAATTGCTATTGGCAATCATTATATGTAAACACACACGCAGAACGAAGTAACTAACTAAACAAACTATATTTATCTACTTTTCATGAAATATGTAACATAGGAGGTCATAATGACATATATGAAAATATACCCCCCCCCCTTTTTTTTCACCGCTCACCTTCAGCACTCTACGGACAATAATCTATTATTTAGTATTTTTTTTAAATATGCAACAGATATGCTTTAAAAATAATATTTATTTAAAAACACTTAAAAAAACATTCTTACAACCAATTATACATACAAGAAATAAACAATGTTTATATCTTACTCCTCTTTATCATGCGAAGGCAATTACTAATTTATACCCATATACAGAATGACGTATGTTCGAATGCTCTTCAAAACTTTCAGAATTATTTATTTTCCCCCGATGGTTTCCCAATTCACTCCAGGCGAATTCTATGAGGTTTATATACTACCAACCAACCACATTTCTATAGCAGAGCAAATATAATTAACCACTTAGGCCTACCATCTTGCAGAGGAATATATAAAGATTTTAATCCCACAACATATACCTATTTTCTAAACAAAATTCGTTATCAAAACGCGAACAGAACATATTTACCCTCTTCGCAAACATTTCCACATACATTTTGTAAGGTGAGAAACGCAAACATCCATATACACCCGGTATCCATGTGAATCAGTTAAGTTCGAAACCTAATTGAGAAAACACCATCCATACTATTTGTTCCTATATGCCCTGTCTCTATCATAACACAGGGAACACAATGTCTAGATTTCTGATGGGACAGCGAACAAACCACTCGCATCTTACCAAAAAATTGCAATATTAGTTAACCCGTTATACAAATGTTCATTCATTTAACACTCATTTAAACAAAACCGACTTGAGTAAGAAGAGAATATTCCCTCTTAATATAAACCATCATATATCACAGGACATTTTTCTGAGAGCGTCAAGATACAACAAAACCCCATCGCCGAAATTCTAAGTGAAGAGGTTTGGACGGCTCTTAACATCGAGGTTTTGAGAGTCGATGAGGGCGATTAAGGTGAGTATGGAGCAATGCCGAATGAAAGGGTGGGTGAAAAGGGAGATCTCCGAGAAAAACCGCCGGCCAACGATATCGTCCGGCACGATTCCCACATGCGAAAATCCGGAGTTACCCAGCCGGGGATTGAACGCAGATCACCTTGGTGGGAGGCGAGCAGGCTAACCGCTCAGCCACCGTGGCCCTTCCGAAATTCGAAGGTTTCCTCTCCCAAGCTAATGCAAGTGTTTAATATATGCGTTGTATGCAACATATAAATTTGTTAAAGTAATAACCAGAGGACGTAGACCTAATTTGTAGTTTCCGTTAAATATCCCAATTCATCTCTCCTACACTCAAACATTTGCCCTCCTATCAAAAAATGTTGCCCACACCCCCTAATAGTAAACATAATAGACTACTAGCAAACATGTTGCCTTCCTAATAATCATTTTGCTCCCTCAAAGCAAACATTTTCCCCCTCCTATGTTTTGCCACTCCTAGTACACATAGTCCCCTCCTGTAAGCAAACATATTGCCCTACTAAAAAATTATTTACCTTCCTAGCAAACATTATGCCTTCCTAACACATTTTTGTACATCCATACCAAACATTTTGCCTTAACTAGAAAAGATTTTGCCCCTCCTAGCAAACATTGTGGCCCCTCCTAGCAAATATTTCGCCCTACTAGCAAACATTTCGCCCCTCCTCGCTTACGTTTTGCCCCTCTTAGCCAACAACAATATAAGCTGTTCATAAATTGACAATATATATAGTCCACTAGCGAAACCATACGAGCAGACGAAACCAAAAAGTATTTCAAACTACAATAACGACAAAATTTCATAACAATATTCCTATGAAATAACACATCCTAACATACCTCTCATAACAACTAACATTACATTGGCATGGCTCGGAACATCTCTTTAAATTATCATCTCTAATGAAATGCTTTATCTTGCATTAAAGTAATAGTGAGAGTTAGAGATCAAAACTAGAGATAATTACATTATAATAATATGCTTAGTAAATGTGAATTTAAAATTAGCACTAAACATATAAACTGCTCAAACAAAAAAATATTTCAGTTTCTTTATACAAACATAAACTTATTTTAGTTTACCACATAATTAATAATCTATAACTACCACGAAAATTATATACGTTGTTAATGTTTGCTATGCATTAGGAAATTAATGAATAGAACCATTGAAGAAATTTTAGATTGTCTCTTGAAATTATTGCTATAAGTAAACTATCAGCGACAAGGTTATGTACCAATATGTAAATTTTCAATCTTATCATAACTTCACCACAGTACGAAAATTATTACCAACTTTTCACCTACAAACAGTTAAGTCAATGTTTCATTTGCTAGAAACTGATTCCTCATCCCTATAACCATATCGTTAAATTAATATGTGTATATATATATACATATTAATTTATATATTATATAATATATATATATCGAAAAATGTTTAAACTAACTCATAATATTTCATGTCATATAATACAGACTCTCTAAAAACAAGTCAAACAGTTTTTGTATGGGTTGTTACAAATAAAATATTCTATCATATATTACCCGAAACACATGAAAAAAACCATATCATTAATCAATAATTAAGTATATTCCATTTAATTAAATCATATCGGCTATACTAAACACTTCCCTTGATACCATCCATAACAACAAAGCAAGCAAATCCAAATGAGTGCGTTTTGTAAATAATATACAAGATCCATCACAGCATAGAATTTCGGAAATCAGTACTTTTTTCAAACATTTGCTCTATTCTCTCAACCACTTACTACTACATGATGTAAAATAAAAACCGCAATAATTCTCCATTTTATGTTAGGATAATCGATTAAGATGTTCAGATAGAAATATGCTCAGTACTCGATTTCGCATCGCCAGAGATAGACTTCATTTTCAAACAATACAATATCATACATCCAAGCTAATGTCAAAGGGATTGCTACTGAGGGTGGTTGAAGTTTGAAATTTTTACTGAAGGCAAACAACTATGTATATAATATATATATTATATATATATATATATATATATATATATATATATATATATATATATATATATATATATATATATATATATATATACAAAACATCCATAAGTAAGTAGGAGGAAACAAATTGTTTTATTATTTTTAGTTGAATTACAAACATCTCACAGTGATTAATAGAGGTTTTCTTTCCTTTATTTAAAGATATCTCTTTAACTGAAAATAATTTCAATAACAAAACTGTCATAATACTTTTCTAATTAGCACTGAAATTTTCACAGGAATACATGCTATTAGCTATACTAGCCATATATCTAATATAAATTGCATATAAGACTATTAGAAAAAAGATGTATATTTGATAATAAAACGATTATCATCTTTAATAAACATTTAATTCAAATTAGATTTAAAATTTTCTCCCGAATATCCTAATATAACGAGAGAACGAGTAAAAATAGTAGTCTTTCATACGCTCTAACTTTATTTATAAACTTGTCAAAATACATATAAATAGTTACAAACTCAAACACATTCTTCATTTATCAATCAATATTTATGAATTAATCAACTTTTTTATAGTAAATCCTGTTGTGTGCAGTCAATGTATTCCTATTCGCATACACCAGACCACAATTAACACAAGGATACATATTGTATGAGGTGCTGAATCTACCGTTACTATCTTCATGTCGTCTAGAGATATTCGTGAATGTCTTGCAAAAATATTTGCAGACGCTCGATACTCCAATGGAACGGAGTGTATGTAATGATTGGTTGGTGACGTGATTTGTTAATGTATTTTAGGTAACACATGATAATATATTTTGGTAGTAACAATCCGTATAAATAGCTGTTTGACATGCTTTTTGAGAATAAGTATGATATGACATTAAATATTATGAGTTAGTTTAAAAATTTTTCTTTGGGTATCTGGAGGTTATAGTTTATATAGTTGGTTGATATGTAATTAATTATGATTGTGTGGTAGGGAATGGTGGTCGACATATTTAATTACTAATATGGTGATAGGAATGAGGAATCTGTTTCCAGCAAATGAAACATAGACTTAACAAGTTGGAGAAGAAAAGTTGATAGTAATTGACGTAGTAAATATGCATTCTTCAGAAGAAACTTCTCAGTAAACAATGAGTTCGCAAAAAAAAATGATATTATTAGAAGCGGTATATCTATGTGGGAAATTTATGTTCTCATGAACGATAATGTTGCAGTAAACCTAATCGCCATCTACATCGATGTTTGAAATATTAATTGTTTCTTTGAAAGTTTTGTTGAAGTATGTCTGCATGGTATGAGATGCTGCGGAATTACTCCTGCAAGGGCATAGACCATAGCTTGGTTTTCAATGCTAGTAATGTTATATAAAAAATTTGAGCATAATTGCAATATGTTTCGACATGAAATGATAGATTGTTTTAGAAAACCCTCAACTGAAAGTATAGTGATGTACAATATGTTCACAATGATTTACAAGAAAGACAATACAGTAAGCAAGTTTGTATTTATTGGCATTTTATTTCCTTAACAACCTAGGGTTTGAATTCGTCGTCATCCTTTACTTTAGAATAAAAATATATAAACTTGTCATCAGTGTTTATAATACGATAAGCAATAGTCTTTATATTGAGAATTGAGAAGGTAATAAAATAATTAATTGTTTGGGAATTTAACTGGTAAAAATATACATTCTTTTGCCTGAAATGTGAGTGTCTTTGCCACTCGCATCTTGAAAATATTTGTTGACTTGCAGTAAAGGTTAGCGTCTAAGTGTTTATTTTTTCACGAATTGTGTACATATTTGTGGGTAATAAATATTACTGTATTCTTGTATATTATGTTTTATGGATGTAATAAATATTATTGTGATAGTAATGTTGTTTTATATTTGGTGTGATGAATAGCTGGTTGGTTTGAAGTGTAGTAAAATATATAAAAGGTTTTTTTTTTATGTTTGGGATGGTCACACAAAGTTTTTGGCAAATGCATATACGGTAACAGTTCACACTGCGTAATTTCCACTATAACTTTTTGTGAGGGAATAATATTTTGAGAATATAATGAAATATTGTTATCGATGTGCAGGTTATGAATTTTGGGTATAGAAGGCAATTTAAACAAAGATGGATTAATAGCGTATGTATCGGTATATGTTCAAAACTTGTGGAATATTTGATGTGATGCAACATTTTTATCCACCAACAAAAAGCTTAATGGAAAATTAGTCAGTTGTGAAATTTGGTATATGTGTAAAAGGTATGGTATTTAATTTATTTCAAACGATAGTACGTAACAGATTAGACAAAAAAAATAAATTTTTAACAATGTTTTCTATATACTTCTATTATTTATGAGTAAAATTTTGTTAATGTTTACAAAAAACTAAATCTATTTAAACAAGTATCATAGATCAACGCATCCTCTGCACTCGCACGGCAGTTTGCGAGTTGTGTTCACTAGCTAACGCTAAATTTACAAAATTTTTAGGGCCGTGGACACATCCTCTTAGGCTGCCTTCCCAGGTGGTTGTGTGGCATGGATGTTCTCTGAGGAAGTACTGAGAGCTGTCCAACCTGCGCTTCTAGCGGTGGTTGGTGGAACTAGACTCTCACCCCTCCATCTTCTCAGATAACCCCTACAGATTATCATGGAGCTGCCGGCCTGCCCACATCTGTGTGTGTCTCACCGTGTCCCACTGAATGCACCTCTGCAGCATGCATCCTTAGCATAATGCAAGCTTTCGCCCATATTGGGGAAGAGATCTCTGCTAAAGACATGAGCGTGTTTCGCTTGTTTTAAAGTACTTTTAACCACATCGACTTTTTTTGTTAATACATGGTATTAAAATTAACATCTCATTAACAGAATGTTTTATAAAGGGTACATTAATTTAAAACATTTATTTTTCCACTTCTTTAAAGTTTAAGATCAATGGTGTTTAAACAAACATCGCAATTACTAATTGGTATAGATGTACAGTATTTACCTCAGTGCAACTTAAAATAAGGATTGTAATAATAAAAAATATATTTATCTTCACTGGGGTCGAAGAAATGGATATCACAGAAAATACATTTTAATGTTAGCGGAAAACGAAGCGCGAACTAAACAAATGCAGCTATATTTAAACAAAAGTTACACTCGTTTTGAGTTGAAGCAAAGGTAAAATCGTCATACACATGCTATAATTTTGTAATTACTTGTAATGTGGTTAAAATCAAAGTATCTTCGATGGTTCTCGAACCAACGCCTAAAAAGAGTATGCCTTATCAAATATTATTTGACTATGGAATTATATTTTCTGAAATAAACAAATCCCTTTTCGTAAATGTAAGAATTCAGGTGACAGCAAAATATTTGTTGTTAATATAGAAGGATAATTGCACATTGGTTTTTGAAGCAAAATCGGGAAAGAATGTTTTGAGTATATGTAATGTGTTTTAATTTATTTTTGTTAGTGCATTTTAATTTACTTTTGTAATTAAAATATGTAGAAAATTACTAAGAATTAATATTGAAAATAATTTTTTATAATAATATACTTCAATTATATATAATATGCGAGTGTGTGTAACATTTGTGAATGCATTAGCTCTCCTCCAAGTAAAACCTGTCTCCAGAGGGATGCTGTTGTCGCTTCGCTTCCTCTGATCAGACTGGTGTAGGAATGTCTGCAGATAGTTAGCCCTTTGTCTCTCAACAACTCACTGGCAAACGCGAACAGCTGTGAAGTGTGTAGAGAACTGAGCTCGGTGACATCTGAACAGTTCGAGAGAATGAACTATGTTAGGGAAACGTGTATTGTCAGTACACCCAATTTCACTGTAGGATTGATATTACAACCTGATTATCGTATAAATTATATATATTATTAAATCATATGTTATTTTAAAGTGCGATTTGCTTCGGGTAGAATGTTTACTTAGTATGTAATTAATCATGTTATTTAAATGGGGTTTTCTACAGTTATATGTATCCCGTGTGCAATTAGTTTTTTCATTAACACTTTAAAAAATTTTGAGAAAATATAAAATAAATGTTTTCAATATGAATCGTAGAATTTAAAACACAAATGAGAACTAACTACAAATCAAAAACAAATATATGGGAAATTATGCTACTTAACTACTCCAGACATTTTTAACACGAATATAGTTGTCTAGAGAAAGCATTTCATCTCGGCTGCAGGCTATCCTGCTCCAGAGAAACTATCGGGTGGCAGAAAGGATGTGTGTAAAAGAGAGAGAAAGAGAATGAGTAGAGGAGACAGAGCTTGCACGCTAGCTGCTGCCGTAGTGGTGGCATTTCGAACCTCTCAGATCCTCGCCGCAGTGATGGGGTCGTATCCGTCTCGCACCTCTGTAGAAGTCGGCATGTGAGAATAAAGAGGGACTATTGTCTCTCTTCCCAACAGGTGCCGTGTGCACTCGGAGATGAACTGCATCGGGAATGTGTACTGGGCTTCGCTCAGTCGGAAGTGGGCAGTGATAGGGATCAGACAATATGCATGGCAAACAATAACACACTTTTATTATTAATATAATTTTAAAATACTAACTTAACATTACTTGTATAGTGCTTCAGAAACAGGGTGAGTAGTTGGAGTGTGGGAGCAGGTGAGGTGTTGCGCCCGTGGGTCGGTGGCACTTGGCTTCTTCAATATATCATGGCTGGTGGGCGGTTATATTGAATGATATAAGTGAAACTCAGGTCAGTTGTGAGTGAGCCGTCCTTGGGAGCAGATGTGTAATTAGTCTCTCAGTATATGTAATATGTAATTTGCAATTGGTAATTGTACAATTATATATTGCACAGTTTAATGTGTAATTACTGATTGCTCTAATTGCGCATACTTACTGTGTAACACAATAATGGTTTTGATCAATTTTCACTTGTGGCACTCTTGCATTTTATATAGTAAAATCCGCATGCTCCTACTACTCCCGCTGTGGATACAACGTCAAGTCTTATTTAAAGTACGTTCTTCTAGCATGCAGAAAAAAATGCATATAAGCACGCACCGCTCAATGTCGTTATATTCAAATGAATATTTTGTAGGCCTATATGCGGGCTCTTTGCAGACTGATAACATTTTTGAAGGCCTAGATCGTTTTAACCCAACAGGAAGGAAATGCATTTTATCTCATGAATACTTATTAGTGTTTCACCTAAAGGTATATACTATAAAATAAACAAATGTAAAAGAAACCTGTTATTTGCTGTGAAAAACCATGTAAGTACCTGGTTTTGAAATCATAGCCAAAAATAAATTGTAATATGCTGTTCTCACAGGTTTACTCAACGGATGAAATTCTTCGCTACCCCAGACTGTATGCTTAGCTTTAACCCACTTCTATTTACAGATAATTTATAAGGAGCGGTTGAGCGTTTTTTTCTACCTGCCGCTATTACGCGGGAAGCAACTTCAAAATATTCTGGGCATCGTGCAAATAATGCTGTTTAAAATCGCAACTCCTTGCAAATGCAGCCGACCTTTTCGGGCTCCTATTTAAATGCTAACGAGGCCCGGATCACATATTCGACTTGCTATCCCAAGTTTTATAACTTTATTTTCTTACAAGTATAGCTGTTTGAAAAGTTATTGGCCCCAGTAAACGGCTTGTTTATTATGACATTCTATTTTATTTCCGCACTGGAAACCTTCGACACATAGATAAATTTTGTTCACAGTTAATTGAGCACTTTTGGAAACCCTGCGAAAGATCTACATTTCTCTTAGTTGTGTATCCTCCTGCCATACCAGCCGAGTTCGATTCCTCGCGGGGTCGCTCCCGGATTTTCGCACTTGGGAATCGTGCTTGACGATGCCGCTGATCACCGGGTAAATATAACAGCCTATGCCAGATCTTTCACACAACGCAAGGCTCTTGCACATGTTCACGTCTGGATGGCGAAAATTTTCCAATTTATTCATGGCTGGCTTCGTTCGTAGAGACAAGGATGTTTCGCAAGCGCTTGTTCCAGTACCAAATAATTCAGGTAAGGATCGCTTAACCAGTCAAAACACAAATTGCTACAGTATGGGGACAATTGTAGTCTTTCAGTCAAATGAACTCGCCACGTTCCATATTCTGTACTGGCGTTTTGCCAGTACAATCTGAACAAATTCAATACTAGGCTCTTCTCGCTAACTTCAGTGTTTTTCATCATCAATCCTAGTCGTCGCAACTGTTCAAGAGCTGAACATTTCTAGATAATATTGAGGATATTGTATGGGGAGTGGGGGGAGAATTATGTGGATTAGCGAGATAGTGATGTGGGGTAGTGTGACTGTGATATTACCAGAGTATGTGAGTATCAATTTGGAACTTAGCATTTTCTCCGGAGATGAAACTAAAGAGCTAGACTTTTGGAGTGACGAGTTGATTTCAATATGGGAATGCTAAAATTCGGAGACCTGGAGTCTTGTAAACATTTCTTAACAAATAGTGTTATCTCAGTTGAATTTTGAAGAAAGTTTTTTCTAGGGATGGATAAGTTATATATATATATATATAATATATATATATATATATATATATATATATATATATACTATTAATTTGAGACTTTCAGGTAGGTCATGACACTCGTTCATTATAATGGGAATCTAAATGCTCGGACAAGAGGCAGATTTTTGGAGGTGTATTAGATGATTGAAGAGTGATTTCTGAGTGAGTTGTGCGTCAGTGAGAAACCAGTGAGTACTACTGACATATTGTGTTATATCATGAGGGGAGTACCCTGGGCTGTAGACTGGGTTAAAGTCATTCGTGAGACTGGATGCTGGCAGAACTGTGAGAGTACGTGTTCGAGAAAAAGTTTAAAGCTTATCTGAAACAATAATAGAAATACAGTTTGTGTGCGTGTGTGTGTCTTTGAGAAGAAAGAGTATATTAGACTTACTCTGATGTAGAGTTTCAAATATCAGCATTTAGATTTATTTCAAACTCCCTGAGGTAAAATAAACAATAAACAATATTTTTTCATAGATGTTTTCAATGCAGTCTGAAAATATGATAGCTTATGAGAAAATTAATGATTTTGCAAAAGGAAATTTGTGTATATAATGTTTTTGTATTTTACATATTTTAAGTGTTTAATTGCAATCTTTAAAATGGTGGCATATTGAAAAAATAATTAATCAACTGCAGAAAACCACGAACGTTACATTATAAATTTTAATTAGTTTCAATTAGTTTTTTAATCGTTCCTCTGTTAGCTAACTTGTAACAAATACCAAAAGAAGTCAAATACACATGTTTGTACGTTTATGTATATATATATATATATATATATATATTTTAATTGGAATTGTATGCTCACTTTCATATGCACACAGTTGGAAATAACTAACCGGGTTATGACTTGCGGTCTGCTGCGACGGCCGGCGCCAAGGATGAGTACATATCTATTCTCTATACATGTGCCCGCGCGAAGAAGGGCGTGAGCGGGTGTACGCAAGCTCATGAAGACCGTAGAGGAAGACGGGGTAGAGTGCGCAAGTGAGCAACACATTGTAATGCATTTCTACCAATAGCACGCAGACAGAATTTGAGTGAGTGAAGTGAGTGAAGATATTTTGGTGGCTCTTAACATCGAGGTCTTCACAACCGATGAGGATGAAGAGAGGTGAGTACGGAGGAGCACCAGAATGAAAGTGTGGGAGGAAATGGGAGACCGCCGGGAAAACCCACCGACCTGGGGCATCGTCCGGCACAATTCCCACATGCGAGAATCCTAGAGCGATCCGCCGGGTATTGAATCCGGTTAGCCTAGGTGGGAGGTTTACGAATCAGTAGGCCTACCTACAACTTGAAAAGGTAGTAGTGAATATCTGGTCTAGCTTGGACCATTTACGATATGGGCAATAAAGATATTTATGTTTGGCTTTAGACAAAAAATATATATTACTATAAAATTATTCTCCTAAACAATTTAAATTAAAAATCATTTTCGATGGCCAATAAAAAATTTACTTACAACAAAAATTAAAAAATTGAATTTCGATGGCAGCTTCACTTATGATACAGGATGTCAATCAATAAGCGACAAAAATCCGGGGTAGATTCCACCTTGAATAGAAACCAATTCGCCTTGGTTGGAGGTGTGTAGTCTAACCACTACACCACCGACGCTCGACACAAATGACTTTATATTATTGTGAAAGAGAAGCCGTCGCTTTAAGCTGGCAGCCAAAATAAGAGGTGTTGCGCGGAAGCACAAAGCTGACCGTGCTTCCTACCTGGGCCGTATCACGCCTCGTCATTCACTGCAGCCGTCGGAAGAGTGGTAATGGCAGAATGGGGGATGGTGAAAAATGACGTCTGTCGGAAGCAGGCGGCTTTATCGTGCGTGTGAATGTGGTGGTAGCTGGAGGCAGTTCCTTCAACCGGCCGTCCGCTATCTGGAGCCGCTCTAGGCGGTCCAAACCGCTAGTGGTCAGCCTCTGTGTTGATTTCTCCAGTAGCGGCGCGCGTTCCTATCGGCTGGCGGACTTTCTGGAGCCAGTGATGGATGCAGCCCGCCAGTTCGCCCCTAGGTGACACGTGATAGGCCCCGCTCCTTCTGGGCACCGCACACTATACTTCCTTTCACTCCCACCACAAGAGAGAAAACTTGCCGAGCTGGACGAGTCCTTTACTTTATCCTTACAAAGAAAACTGATTAATTTTCTTAAAGGGATCACACCACTTTCAGTTGCAATAGGAGAATTTCCGTGAATACCTTTCAGGGAAATTAGTTTTGTAACACCTCTACTACATTTAAACTACTATTTAAAATGAATTGCAGTTTATTACAGATGAAGGAAATTAAATAAATGAAACTATTGAAAAAACAAACAGTGATTAAATACTATCGAAATATCCATTACAGCAGCAGCTAAGGACCATAATTCTAATGTTTTGTTGTACAACTGCAAATTGAATGCAGCAAAATGTCACTGACCATATAAATTTTGTCATAATTACCTACCAATAATAACCAAATATTTCGGACACGGTACTAAAGATGATGGCTGATTTTTTACTAAAAATTATTCTCTCTATTTATTTTTCTAAAACCAATAAATAACTTCTGTGGTACTGAGAAATACCTGGTGATCATTAGGATATTTAGCTCAGAGTTTGTGCATCGTATCAATCACCAGGACTTCGTATTGGTCACATAGTAGACTTGCTACGCTCCTAAAATGTACTACAGTCGCGAGCTCTTCCCGTAAACGTCAAGAACAATAAAGTCAACCTTTTAACTGCGATGAAGTTGGGACATGTTCTCGGTTTTGCGCAACTAGTAGCGGAAAGGTTGGCAGGTCCTAGCAGCTCACGAGTGTTTCAGGCAGGAATTCCCATTTTGTCCACGAAGTGTTTCCTAGAAGTATATCTCGTTTCATCTCCAAATTGTAATAGGCAGTCCTTGGTTCGGCGGCCTCCCTGAACGCGTCTTCTCACACAGAAGTACAATAAGGCCAACAGGCATCAAATTCTGGAGCGGCTATTTCCTAAGGCTGCTGCTTGAGGCAGCTAAAAAGACTGATGTGTCGAGCGCTGCAACCGCACGTCCAAATCAGCCTCCACTAAAATAGCACTATCATTGCTCAGTATTAGTCAATTAGTAATATTAATTATAGTCTCCCGACCTATCTAAATAGTACTGGCTGTAATGGTTGGTTTTTATGTAATGTCACCTCTCTTTCTTAACGTTTCTCTTTATTCAAATGCCCCTAATTTCCTATGTGCCCGTATACAATCCCTTTCCTTGTTTATATTACAGTACCATTCTTAACAACGATAACTTTTAAAATATAAATTCATAACAACATGAACTCACCCACACAAAAAGCGCAAACAAATTGCTAAATAAATTGCCAAAGACAGTCCTAAGGTGCCATGTTTGTAGTTGTATAAACTAATTTTTTCACGTGTGTAGCGTTGAGATAAGTAAATTTCCTATTTCCAACGTTTGAGCTAGTGCACATAGCAGGGAAGTCTATGTAATACCAAGTTTCATGTTTAACCGATGGAAATTGCTGTTTACTACCCAGAGCAAGTTTCCCCCAGGATAGTTCGAAACCGTTGCTATTGCTATACCTCGGTTAAATCAGCAGTTTTGTAAGTTCAACTTACTTCGAGTATTATTTACACTCACTAAGTGCATTTTCGCAACAAAATTTAGAAATGCTAAATTTATTTACGAGTTCAGGAGTTGCAAATAAGACGTTTTTATGAACGTCGTACTAAAATGCTGCGGATACCAAGCCTCCTTGGAACCGCGTAGTTTAAGTGGCGAATTAATGTTAAAGATGACCGTTTCATACAAAGAATTAAACGAAAGATTCTCAGAGAATACTGTCACGTTGAGGAATTTAAGAAAAAAAAAATCAGTCATAGTTTATTTTGTAAAATAAAATTATTAAACACATAAATTTGCAAGAAGACTTAGTGCGCCAATATTCCTCAAGAAATATCACATAGAATGATTTTTGTTTGTAATGGTTATCTTCAATAGAGCATTGAGGAAAAATTGCTGTATCATTGAATCCCCATTTTATCTCCGTGTATGCAGGCTTGAAAGACAGCGCCCCTCAACTTAGACAGCACTTGTGTCGCTAATGCAGCCAATAAGCTGTAGGCTTTGTGTCCTGTTGACGTACAGTGAACCATTCCGAACACAGATAAGTAGTCCGGTTCACGAGTGAGTGTGAGTAAACAGGTCTGGAGTGCCGATGAGGTTGAAGCGAGGTGAGTATGGATCAGTGCCGGAATGAAACGGCGGGGGAAACCGGAGATCACCGAGAAAACCCGCCTACCAGCGGCATCGTCCGGCACGATTCCCACATGCGAGAATCCGGGAGCGATCCGCCGGGTTTTGAATCCGGTTCGCCTTAGGTGGGAGGCCGGTAATCTACCCACTACACCACTGCGGCCCCATGGTTTACGAATCAGTACCTATAAAGTGAGAAGATAGTAATGTATATCTGGTTCAACTTGGATCACTTTTGATATCGGTAGTTAAAACATTTATGTATCAGTTTAAATAAGAAAATGGTTTTATTTACTATAAAATTATTCTCCTAAAGAATTTAAATTAAAAATAATATTATATGGCCAGTAAAAATTTTTTTACAACACAAATTCAAAAATTTCATTTCGATGGCAACTTAACATGTTTACAGGTTGTCAGTGAATAAGTGTTACAAATTAATAATGGTGGTACGCGAGATGAAATTGTACATATTTTATTAAGGCACCATGTTCCGAAATGCCTCCTTATCCCCAAAATGGCGATTATAGCGTGCAAGGGATGCATGTGTATCAGTATTGTAAACATGTTTATTACACACGGAGAGAGTACAGCAGCTGCTCAGAATTAGTTCCTCCGCATTCGATGCATGCTCTGCAGCGCTGCAGCATGTTGCGGAACACATCATTGAAGATGGTCGGCGTATTCTTGATGGTTTCGATTGCTGCACGAAACCTGGTCTCGAGTTCTAATCTTCTCTGGTATTCACTTCAGTGTCGTACACCAGTGTTTTTAAGGTAGAAATCCAAAGTCGTTAGGTCGGGGTAGCGAGTTGGCCAAACGTGACCTCCTACTGTGAGTCAAATGGGGCAGTGCAAAACAACCTTCAACATACACATGCAATGCCCGATACATGCTGTTAGACTGATCTGTTGCCACCGGGTTGCCGACTAACCCTGATCGCTGGTATCACCGTGTTTTGGTATAAGGAGGCATTTCCGGAAATGAGTACCTTAATAAAATATGTTCCGTTTCATCTCATGTACCACCCCTATTAATTTGTAATACTTATTCTTTGACATTCTGTATATAAAACCTGACGTGGGGCCCGAGCGGTAGGCGAGTCATATTCACCTCATAAAAAAACTAAGTCAATTTTCCACATTTAATTAAATAAAAAAAGACGAGAGATGCAAGTGAAATTATGCAATAACTTACTGTGCGAGTCTGAGAGAGTTGGCGTGGCGAATGAAATAGAATATATTCACGACATTAAAAACAATTTCATTATGATGTCGCAGTGATGGAGAAGATGGCGTCTCAGGTGTTGTCCAGTGGAGTTGTCTTACCCAGCTGTCCTCTCAGGAACTAGACGATGAGTGCGAGACCTCCCACTATCATGACTCCCACAGAATAAAGTGGCTATACTTCTCAACATGATTAATTATAAGTTTCTGACGCTTCAGACATTGTATTTCGGACATGAGATGCTTTAAATGTACATCTTCCTCTGCACTTCGACTTGATAAGTTAACTTTAAAGTCTGATTTTGTGGACGAAATCAACTCGTGCTCGTCACTGGTTAGCAAGGACTTTAGGAAATTTAACTTCTTTAAAGTTATACTTTAAATGCATTATATTGTTACTATGAGGTAATAATTGATCTTTTTAATTTAGTAACATGCAATTACTTACCTGGGACATGACTCCCTGTGCCGAGATCCACTCCTCCAACACGTGCGTTCCACTATCTCATCCGGATAAAGCTTAGCGATTTTAATTTTCCTTGGTACTTAATAAATACAACTAGCATCGTCTACTGACCTAATAAAAACTGGCATGAAAGAGTTACTTAGAACTTATCTTTTACACAGCAGCGTATAATCTTGACTAGCCTGAGTTTGTAAGCATGACACGTAGTCGAATTGTGCTACATGATGAAATAAAGGAAATTACAGGAGGTCACATTTGGCTGTCGTGATTTTAGACATGAGCGCACCACGCGAAGTTACGATTGGGCCGTGTTCACATGGCTAAGACATTCAATCGATATATAGAGTAAACACGACCCTTCCCGCGCAACAGTCTAACAGCAGTCAAGAAAAGTAAGAGCAGTAGAGAATCGCCTGTGTAGAGCAGCGATAATTACTATCGTATCTCACACTGGCAGCGCTCGCCACTTTAATTTCCTTTCATCATTTTCTACTAACATAAATCTATTAAATTTATTTTCCGCTGGTGTGAGTAATCGTTAATGCACCGGGAGAGAAAATAGTGATTCACTGCCGTCTTCCCTGTTTAATTATTACTTCGAAGTGAGAAGTTTTTTCAAGTGAATTTGAACAGGCCGCTATACTATCTCTTCGTTTTTTTTTCCCCATCGCAATGTTTTTGTATGCCGATTTTGTGGAAGAAACGGCAATAAATCTTCAGTGAATAATTTATGACTTCATCTCTTATTTAATTACTATCGGGGCTCTTTTTTATCAACGAAACTTTTTTGTATTCAGAGTATCATGCTTTCAAACTGAGATAATGTTTGTTGCCAACTCCAATTGAGTCTCTGCACGAGAAACATTACAAGGGGTTTTCCGAAATCATTTCAGGCGTTTGCTGGGGTGGATCCTTAACTCATGTTCTCTCCGATTCCTTTCCAATCCCTCAATAAATACTGTCATTACTAATGCCTTGCGCTGTTTAGAGGCACTTAAGAACCAGCAAACAAATACATCTGCAGTTTTATTTATAAGCATGGCATCAACATTTTTTCACTACTTTCTGGGTGGCTGCAAGTAAACTACTGAAGAGATGAATAATTTAATGAGAGTTACAAATTTCCCCATAAAGATCGTTTAATTCATAGTCTCTAAAAATAAACACAGCTTTTTGTAGGTGGAAGGCTTGATGCCTACTATTTCTCACGTGGGTGTTGAATGCAATTTGTGTTTTCCTTTATTACCGTCAGCGAAAACGACCTGAAAATACTGCTATCTCCCGAGTTTTTAAAGCTTTACCATTATAATGTTACGGTGAAGTAAACAAGAAAATGCAAGTAAGCTAACGCCCTGTCTTTTGGATAGCTAGTGTAAAAGACAGAACAAAGTTAGTATACATGTAGAAAACACTCATTTGAATTTTCAAGCATGTACTCTGTCTAGTAAGAATGACTTTTGTGTTAGAGATACCGTGTTAACTTTGAAGAGACAATAATTAATATTAACATTAAAAACTCTCAATTTCGGAATGAGTGGAAATAAAAATGTGTCTGTGGAAACAGAGTACTTTCTTTTACACTTGAACATTATTTACTCGATTTTCTAGTGGAATTAAAAATGCACATTTAGTAGACTTATTTTCCAGAAGGGGTTTGTGACTGGTTGCCGATTTCTGTGGAATGCTTACGACTGCACACTCATAGTGCACTCTTCACAAGCCAATATACAGAACAGTTGGAGGTAATGTTGTTGCAATAGTACTTAATGTTACACTAACATAAATTGAACAACAGAACAGTACGGATATTACATTAGCAGTACCATTAGTTACTGACGGTTCACAGATAAGAAAATATTACTGATGTAATAGGCCTAACATTTATACTTTTAGCACAACATTAGAATTTTTCTGTGTATAACGATTAGTTTATGCAAAACTTTGCAAGTGAAGTAGGCTAGACTTGGATGACCTATGTTGATTCGAGGCTCATCTTATGTGTTGATTAACTGTTGATCTAGTTGGTGGCCAGTTTTACCCTTAAAAAAATGGCACTCTGCGATTCCGTCCATAGTTCCTTGTGGGATACTCATTTGGATCTAATTACTAAAGGATGTGTCTAGAAAATCGTGACCCTATCGCAATTGTGTATGTGTGTTTTAGGTATTTTTTGTTAATAGTTTATTTTGATAGCCTTAATTATTCCTAACTACGATGGTATCGCCAACATTTATAAACAAGTTAGCAAACAAAAATAACGTGGTTGTCAGTGTGCCTCGGTGCCACGTTGGCAGAATGGGATTCCAGAGAAAGGAGATTTTCCCCGCGCATCGTGCCAGTCGATTCAATAACAGCCAGCGCAGACATGTGTAGTGTGGCAAGCGTCTCCACTATGGTGTGAACCAATACAGAGGTGGCCAACATGAACAGAGGCCGGAAAACCGAGCAGAACCTTCTCAGGACCAAATATCCTTAAAAAAAATGCTCGTTCCAGTTAATTTTGCTACTGGAGTGCAGTTCATGAGTGACGATTTGCAGGGATCTCTTTAAGTAAAGGCTGTTCACGATAAAGTGAGCACTTTTGAAATCAACCTTTGAAAAATATCACTGCCCCTACCTGCATATATTTTAACGGGCGCCCTGAGTGACATGCGCCCTGTAAAGTTGGTAACGATGCATGGGAAGTAGTTCCTTATCTTAGCTTCGAATAAAAAGTGTTAGGTAACCATTTATAATAATTAAATTATTTCTTTCGCTTTCAGTTTTTTATAATGAACCGAATAGTAAAAACTAGCAGATTTGTAAAATATTTACTTTTATAATAATTTCACAATTTCACTAGACCGACGCATATAAAATGTTATCAGGCACGTGACAATGTTAATCTTACATAAAGCGGAAGAAGACACAACGCACCTACAAGTAGATCGTAAGCAGAGCTTTCCAAAGTGCTCATTTTACCGTAAATAGCTTATAAAATTACTGCAAGGGGAAAATGGTGGAATCCCGTGCTATCTTCTCATTTGGATTAAAAACTTGCTTATCACTTGGACAGCGTCAAAGTCATTAAAGGACTTTGGACTTGCGAATTCATCGCGTACGTACCTTCCATGCAAAGGTACAAAAGCAAATGGTTAAACTTGTACAAACTGGCCAAAATTAAGGTATATTACATCATAAATAACACGATAACAGCGCTGGGATGTGAAATGGTACAAGTTAAAAAAAAAACTGATACGATTCCCATTTAAAAATCTCTTATCTACGATGCTAACTCCCATATTAGATGTTATAAACGCGTGCAACTCAATAATACTAGTAAGCTTAACACGCATGAAAATTCTATGTCCATTACCTTGAAACATGAATGAGAACCACTGAACCGATTTCGGATCAATGATTCTAATTTTATGTTTGAAGTGTGTGGACTTGGATTTTCTATTACTGAGCTTCGCGCGTTTATACAATTGAACGTGGGAAATAATAAGGAGATAAGAGAGTTTTTTACCTGGTAGTCGTATCTAATGTTTGTTTAACTTATCTCTTTGCTGCACTGTAAAAAAATTGAGGTAAAATTCCCTTACATGTAAGGGAAGCTTATTTCCTCTACTTGTAAGGTATAGTTACATCTTAAATGTAGAGTAATTTACATAACAAATAATGTACTATTCCCTAATCCTAAGGGAAAAGTATCTTACAATAGTGCGGGGAAAATCCCATACAAGTAAGGGAAAATTAACTAGTATAATGTATGATAAAATAAAATAAAAAATATATAGGAGTATTAGCAGCTGTTAACATTTTCATTAAATATATCCGCTGAAGAATAGTCACCGAACCATCAACGTTAAAATCCTCGACACTTGCAAGTGGGTAGGCGCGAACCAAGGTCTTCTATCACTATAGGCCGATGCGCTATCCATTACTCCACGTCGACAGCGTGACATCATGAGTGAATATATAAGTGTGTTAAAAATAGTTTCTTCGCCCCCCCCCCCCCCCTTCCACAATTAGTTGTTGAGAATGCTGAAGAGATGCACGCGTCGTAAGGTAGTTCTCTCATCCATATATGGGATTTCCTTCTAGCATGTACGTGAATATTACTCCAGAGTGCGGTAATTTTATCTTACCTGGAAGGAAATCGATGTCTCCCCCACAAGTTTGCGAATAATACCTTACACTTATCAGGTAATTTTCCCATTATGTATTTACAGTGTGGGATTTTACATCCTAGCGCTGTTATCTGAGGCGTGATATATCGTATCACTTCTAGTTTGTACACGTTTAAGCACTTGATCTTGTGCTTCTGCATGAATGTGACACAGCCGGCCCATGCGCATTGCAACAGTCATAGTCACAACTACTGTTCCTGTAGTTAAAGACTGTTCACGATAAAGTGAGCACTTTTGAAATCAACCTTAGAAAAAAGTCACTTCTCCTACCTGCATATATTTTAATGGATGCACCGAGTGACATTCTCCCAGTAAAGTTGGTAACGATGTGTGGAAAGTAGTTCCATATTTTAACGACGAATAAACAGTGTTATGTAATCATTTGTGATAACTTAAATTATTTCTTTCGCTTTTTGTATTTTTTAATGCATCAAAGCGTAAAAATGAGCAGGTTTGTAAAATATTGACTTTCCTAATAATTCCACAGTTTTACATGACCGACGTATGGATAAAGTGACGAAGCACATGCCAACGTTAATTTTACATAGGGCGAAATAATACACAACGTGCATACAAGAAGATCGTAAGCAGGGCTTTCAAAAGTGCTTATTATTTTCTTGTGAACGACCTTTAGTAGGCGACTCGCTTCTACTTGATGTAGAATGCCGGTAAGTGTGTGGCGTGGCGACCCCGGCTGTGGTTCGTGCGGTTGCTGAATGTATCTGGAGTGCATTTTTCTGAAGCAGGAGGAAGGAAATAGTGTTTGTGGAGCGGCGCGCCGAGCATTACGTCGAGAGATGGCATGCCTGAGGGGGAGGCTGCCAGCGACTGATCCAGGCCTCGCCTTGAATGGCGCGACCCGCGGCGCCCGGGATAAAAGCAACCGCGGAGGTAGGGAGAGCAAGCACGGCGAAGAGAACCTCTATTTGGCGGAGGGAGATAGCGAGGGCTGGAATATGCCTCGCCCACTGCACTGTCGCTTACAAGAGACCTCTACCGCGCCGCAACTGCCACTGCCCTGCACTACACGCTTGCGCACGCTGCTGCGAACACATTATATTTTCCTCGTGAAGTTTCCAGAGTAAACAAATTACAATTCATTCCGTTATTTGCAGTAAACAAACAGCTCGAACAAGGTATTACACGGCGATATATACATTATATAATATATTTTAAACCTAAAAGCTATTCATGGTAAAGTGAGCACTGTTTAACGCCCTGCTGAAATGTTCTTTTCTTTAGATTTCTATCTTCCTGTCACTTTTTAATATAAACATTCCTATCAGACTATTAAACACTGCGTATATATTTCAGTACTGACAAAAATTAAAATCTAGAGCTGCAATAAAATCCGTTTATTAGTTGTTAATGCCTGTTGAAAGGGCCAAAATGTCCTCACTTTACCGTGAACAGCCAACAACTATTTTTTTACTGCAGTGGTAAATACGTCTCTTTGTATTTTGTGTACTCTATTTATTGGAAAATTCAGATAATAGATCATGGATTTATTACAAAATTGTCATGATTTACATTTTTATGTTTACTTTAGGGTTGTTAAGGTAGTGTCAGAACCGCTGGGTTACCGTGTTTCCTCCGCCGACTGTTTAGTGTGCGCCCCTGATCGCACTGAAGATTTTCGTCGTAGCAAGTAGTCAGTCCGTGTATTTGAACACTTTCAAACCAACTTTACTTATTGTATCAGATCTCGGACATGGAATATTTTTGCTCTGTACGTTACTTGAGCCGACACACTCAGCCAAGCACTCAGCTGTACTCGTCTACGACGTAAATAATTTCCAACCGAGAACATTTGCGCGGTTTACGAATGCATGTTACCCACAAGGAAGTACATTAGCCATTGCTGTGTACGTAACTTACCAAAAATAACTTTCTTGTTCGTTATGCACACAACTGTGAGTCTGAATAAGTTAGTTTATAGTTTTTCTGCCGCAAATTCTAAACTATTATTGAATTTACTGTCTATAGAATTAAATTAAACTAGACTTTTCTCGTATTAAGCCCCGTGTAACATTAAATTTGGCAGTTAAGATTGCTTTTTGTTTCGTGTTTACCTTGAAATCTGCTTAGAGTCTTTTTAATTATATGTACAATTTTTTAATTACACTGTAAAAAATTCTCGTAAACTTCCTAATCTGTATTGGAAGTTTTTAACCTATAAAGTTCATTGTATGTCAATATTACCACACATCGAACTGCAAAAGTAGGAACTTTAAGTACCACTTCTATACAAAGTTGGTCATTTCTCTGTGCATTTGACTATTTCCTGAGTAAACTAAGGAACGCAACCATGAATGTATGGGAAATAACTTTTCCATATGCGCTTTCCCACTGTACATATACACGAATGTGGTAAATTTGCAAATAATTTCTTAGAGTGTATGTGTTAAGAGTCGGAGGGACTTGGCCGAAAATACGCGGTTTTCTCGCCGGAAGATGTGGGGTAGGTGGTTGTTGCTATGCCCATTTTGCACGCACTCCATCGAGGATGAGTTTTTGTGAAACCAGCAGGTGGGAGGGTAGCTGCAGTCTTATAGCTTTAAACATCAACTATTCTCCCTTGGCCAGTATCGCTGTACCTGAGCATGCATGAATAACTTGCCTGGGTCTCGCTTTGAGTGACGTAGTTTTGTTACGCAAATCTGAGTTACAAATTACTTAGCGGGAATAGTGAGCGTGCGCCAAACGGAGAGTTTCCTTATAAATGGTTTTCAAACAGTCAATATTCGTTATGAAAAGTCTTGAAAAGATTATGCAATATACGCCGAAAATAAATTTTTAGTTTTTTTAAATACTTATTGTGTTTCTATTTTTGATCTGAATTTGTACTTATATAAATAAATATAGAAACATTGTAATTGTCATTTAAACATTTATGACAGAGCACATTAGTTTTACATTTTGAGAGCACTTGGTAGAGGGATAGAGAAACCTTGGAGAAAAACAAATGGCAATAATTTTAGTAGTCATGTGATACTTAGCAAGGAAAAGCTTGAACACTTTTTTTTTTTTTTTTTTTTTTTTTTTTGATGGGCCAAAAATTCTAAATCCCAACTCTTGTAACACAAAAGTTATTCAAAATCTTACATTATAAATATTTTCACATTCTAAAACAACTATGTATATAACGGATATAATGAATGAAATAATGCCATCGTTATGAACAAATTTTTTATTATTTTGTATCAATCACTTTTGTATAATTCATATACACCGTACATTTGCTATCGCCGTACTTTCTTTGTAGTTTATATACACAAGCGAATTGCAACACTCAGTTAATTCCTGAAAGAAAAAGTAGCTATCGCATCAGCAATACTGAAATAACAAACGAATTAAGCATAACATTTGGGATATAAGACTCTGATTGATTTCGTACGGCATTTTCTTCCATTTATAAAGCACAACTTATGTATAAAATGTGGTCTTAGCCACTGAACAGACAAATTACAATTTAAATTTGAAATAATATAATTATTGTTAGAAAATGCATTTTGAATGTTAACAAAATATACATTTTTTAAAATAATTAATACATAGTACAAATGGTTAATATGCATAGATCACAATGCATAATATGAACAATTATCACAGTACATAATTGTAAAAATATTTTGACATTATTCCAATGCTTAAAGAAAACAAATCGTGGCTCCATTTTACAATCTGGAAATAAGTTAAATTCTTCCTGTGTAGCTTCTTGAAACTCACTGAATTGCTTTTCTCTTTCTCTGATTTTCAGTAATGTATGCAGGGTTTCTTATAGGCATTTACTCTGTGAACGTTGCATCAGTTAACTCCGGAAGTAGGCAGTTTTTATAAAAAAATTTCAGTTTTGGCATCATTTCTTTGTTCCGGAATTCATCGTTTCTTTTAATTCTTATTTCTAGTGGTGTCCAGAGGCCGAACAGACAATATTTTATGCGAGTAACATGTAATTGCCCTTGCACTTGTAGGTGAAAACTGTAATTTTTTTTTTCATGCTCAAGTTGTTTCCTGACTTGTCAGTATTCCATGCCGTGATTTTCTTTTTCTGTGCTGCCTCTTTGGGATTCATATGTGAGGCGGACGATGGGCACTTAATTTCTACAATTTCGTCGTCTCCTACAAGTCCGTCTGGGGTGGCACCGAAGTAAAGAATCTACGGATCAATAAAAAGTCCTCAGTCTAAAACGATTAATTTAAATTCTTGAAATTATGCAGAAAACGATTTGTGCACTAAAGTTTTTCGACGGTAACATTTTTGTAAGGATGCGCGTCCAAAACTCTTTTGTACACATTACTGTCACCTCGAGCAATTAGTTTAGTATATACCATACCACACATTTTTTCACTCTGGCGGAAACCTTCAACAATTAGCGCGGCTTCCATACTTGAGGAAACTTGGTTTTCCTCCCAGTTCTTGAAACATGTGTGCGGCTTGAGAGTTTTCCCTAATGCTGCAGCACGGCAACAGGTTGTACAGTACTTGTTTTTTACGCCGAAAAAAATGGACTTTGTCAGTTATGAATCCTTCTATCGCAGCCTGTAAAACCATATGAACCAGAATTATTTGCGAGCGAGAAAGAAATAACATTTATTAGGCAAGTTAAAATGTAATTCATACTTGCATGCATTATCTTAAGTTATGCCAATAAAACCATGTATATTCATCAGTGGAAACATTAAGGTTAATAACATCGCTTTGCGCTTATAATAATGTAGTAAATTTATAGAAATGTTTTTGTGTATCATATTGTACCCTCATGTCGTGTGAAATTGTCGAAGTAATGAGAGTTTACAACCACTAACTTCGGTTTGCGTTCCAAACACAAAATCCATTTGCGCAAAGGTTTTGGCTGGAAGCTGCAAATATAGTTACTCTTGTTAAGGCTTTATAAATTTAGTTAACACTTGCGCTAAGACTAGAGCTCATTGTGTAAGTTGTAATTAATAATTAGTTGGTCATTAATTAAATTTTGACCGTGTTTACAACAATCATTTTGTAATCAGGATGGTACGAAAATCCACAAAGATATTAATTTACTGAATTTCAATCAAACTGGCAGCTATTCGGACACACAAATACATTTTATAAAAAGTTCTTTTGCAAGATGTCTCCCGAATGATTGAATCATGCGTACATTTCAACTTTAATTTTGTCGACTCGCCAATTGTAAATCTTTGGATACAAAACTGTACACCAGAAAGTTACGCGTATTTTCGTTCAGTGTAAATTCTTTTCGACAATTTTGCATAAACTACAGGCGGGATATAACCACAGCTACGCCATTATAGAGATGGTAATTTATCGCGAAAATGTCGGACATCATGGTAGGTCTCAACGTCCTATACGCATGCCTGCAACATTTCTTTCCTACTGGCTACAGTACGTGCGAGAAATAGTTTCCATTTTTTGGCTTTCCCAACGCGGCTTTGCTTTCTGACACATGACCTACTACTTGATTCGCCTAAAAAGAAAACATATTTTTTGGTGACAATCTTCACCTGACAGATTTTCGCGATAAATCATTATCTCTAGTCGTACTGAAGACTTGTTTAAAATTGATTTTGCAAATTTTCGCATGCATAGTTACTATCATTTTCTGGACATATGTGCTATAAAAAATATGAATGTTCCAAAACTATCACATACAGACTGCACCAAAAACGATGGCTCTTAAAATTAGATTTTAAAACAACTCGCAAAATTGTCTTAAAATATACATTTTCCGATCAACAGTCACGTCCGTGATTGTTCACGGACCAAACATTTACATGTTCACAAGAAATTATAAATGACTAGACGTTTACTTGGTTTTTATATCTGAAATTAAAGATAAAAGTGTAAAGTTGAAAATTACGCTGCATCAAGCGCAACACACACCAAAATATTACGTTTTGATGCATTTTAAGGTGTTATTGCCATTGAATGTAAAATGTTGCTAGCAATTATTTTACAAAAAATGGCAATTTTAATTGTAAAAAATTATAATTATTATTTGCGTAGATTAAATTTGTCATTCACTTTGCCATGCTCTTAAAAACACAGATTAAAGAATAAAGAATTTCAGGTAATTAGCGACACTGTAAACGAAATTCTGGACAACAGTATGACAAGGAAGGTTATTACTTGCAATGCTCAGTTACCTGAACATGAGTTTCACATAAAAGGCGCAACGGAAAAGTAAGAAACCACTAAGTATAAAGTGTGACGTTTTTGTTTACATCAGCGCTACAGCAGCTTTTAGGTTAGCAATGTAGTCTGCTGACATAAAAACACAAGTTAATCCTCACGTCTTTCAAAATATAAATTTTACTAAATGTTTTGCCGTTCAAGTTAGCCTGTACGTTTCTCAAATTCTGTAGAATTTCTATACTATCATTTTCATTTTTTTTCCAAATAGCCTGTGTGTGTGATTATATGCCGTGCCTTATCTAATTAGAAAAGGTATTTCAAGAATCTATAATTTTTCCAGTACTGTGACGCCCAGGAATTCTGATATCACATCATTCTCAAACAATTCGCTGTTAGCATGGGCATCACAGTGCGGCTAAATACGTAATTAACCATATATATATGTACGCTTCAATATGACACATATGTATTTCAATTTATACTACCATTGTTTTCATGTATTCATGCAATGAGCCCCGTTAATTCATCCGTACTTACTGCTTACATCTGTAGCCACACATTATACACTCAGGTAGACCTGTATAAGACTACTACAGTAGAACCCTGTTACACCATTTCTCAAGGGGATACAATGTTAAATATAGGAAAACGTTATAAGCATTAAATGGCATAGTGAATCTACAGCAGGTGCTCAACCAAAAAGTAATTTAATTTAATACTTTATCAGTACAAACAAGAAGTTATTTTGCTTTTGTAGTTTAAATTCGCTCAAAATATTTTGTAAATAAAAACCAGAAAAATATAACAAACTACAATAGTGTTAAATATTAATTTGTTATCTGTATACAAGTGTTCCACAAAAATGTGGTTGTTATTGACTTTGTCTTGTTTCTTGTTACCACGTGTAAATAGTTACTCATGTGACACAAAAGCATTGTTCAAGTGCACACTTCACATTCAGAACAGAGTGAAATTTTAGACATGTCGTCACACTTTGATAAACTGTGATGTAATGCCTATATGCAAACTAATTTTTTTTTTTCAAAAAAGCATAATGCACATACATAATTGGTTATGCTAATGAATTTTTTTGCTGTATCGTAACAGAGTGTTTCATTTTTAACTTTAATGTCGTAATTAAAACTAGCAAGAGGACTTACGTAATTTACTTACATTTTCCCTTTTCAATATTAATATTTAAGTGAAAGAATTTAAATAAGTCGACTCATTTTAATGAAATATTGTATAAGGAAACATGCCCCTAGTCACATGGATTTCTTAGATGTAAGGTACACGATATTTGAAATAGTAAGGCAATGTATTAACTGTACATTTAAACTCGCTTTTATAGTTCTTCATAATAAAATATTATATTGCAAATGTTTGGTGGTACTGAAATAAATTCTTACACAGAAGTTATCTTTTATACAGAACTGTTTACATTGTATGTTAAGTTGATAAATATCAACATACTCTTGAACACTTCCTAGACGCGAAGTTGTTCCTCGGGATTGTTTTTCTCTACAAATTATTTGTTTATTTCTTAATCATCGGGAAATTTAAAACCGTAAACTTATGGTCCGTTCGGATAATTTCCATGACACTGAGGACACATAATATAAATTTCGTTAAACTTTTATTCTGTGCTCAGGAACGTAAACTTGCACACCGCTTACAATCAAAGCAAAACATATCACATGCCGATGTAAACCGTAGATTCACACAACGCTGTAAACTGCCAAACAAGTACCTATATCTATGGTCATATTGTACATAAACACCAGCAACGATTGCCTCTAGCCGTGACGTCACTGACTTGGTAAGAAGAGGTTGTCACGCCTTCTTGTCTCGGTGGTAACAGTTCAATTCGCAAGATTTGATTGATTTAAAATAAAATTGTTTATAAAAAAATTAATAGTATGTAATTGTCGAATTATTCGTAAATTATTCAAAGTAGTAATGCATGTATTTAGAAAACAGCAATAATTATAAAGTTAATGCAAATGCAGTGTTATTCTCTCTCCCTCTCTCTCTCTCTCTCTCTCTCTCTCTCTCTCTCTCTCTCTCTCTCTCACACACACACACACACACACACACACAACCACTTACAGGTTCCACATTTTGCCAGATCGCTGGTGGAATCTCATGAATGTAGAGTACTGTATAAAAATTCGCAAATAAACGAAACATTAAATGTAACGACTATATGCCTATGCAGGGCGGAAGCAACATTGACCGAGTATTTCAATGTGTTCCAAATAAAGTTATAAAGATAATTATTTCATTCAGTTTTTCTGGTCATGGCATTGTAATAAAAATACGCACAAAATTTAAAATCTTTTCAAATCTGACAGGGAACTCAATCAAGCACGCGCACACGAAACATTATACCTAACACACGCAACATGACTGGCTGTTCGTTTTCACTGCACCAACATTAAGATAAACAGTTAAATTAATGGCGAATTCTATATAGAAAGGAGTAAATCTGTAACTAACACGATGCCGTGAAAGATTATTTCGAAATACATATAACATTAAGTTTATTCCAAAATTCTTTCGCAATTTATTAATTTCACTAAGCGGCATTTGTTTTTCGCTGATGGAAGAGGGACGATTTTATATTCAGGGAAACCCCAATTACTTTACGTGACAATCAGGCACCGTTTCCTTATTTCAAGTGCGATGTTATTCAGTTGTACAAATATTTCTGCAGCAGTAGCTGTCAGAATCTGGGAAAAGATCATGAGATGAACTATAGTATGTATACTATAGTATACTATAGTATAATATTATTAGTTCACTCTTTCTAGGGCTGTGTTCTTGTAAATGCTTTATCTTCCTTTTTCTTGGTCTTGCAATAAGTCGCAAACTTTTCCATTGCCGTTCGTGCTGTACCTGCCCATTTTTATCGCTAAAGAGTAATATGCTTGATCGAGATAATACTTCCCGAAAGTAACTGCAAATACAACTCGAGCTTCCATAGGTAGAATGTTCGGACCGATCCACTGCTTCTAACAAACAAGCTGTGGAGAGAGCAGATGCCCCGAAGAGATAGTGGATAGTCCTAGGAGATCGTTAACCATCCTTCAGTTCTTCTACCTGCCAAATGCCCCAGTGCAAAACAGGTCTACTACGAATTCATTTCTGGAATATAATCATTTACAACTTTTTTTTATATTTATTTCAAAAGTAATTATAGTATTTATACAACGGAGGCAGCATTTGATATGCTGTATAATTATCTGAGGAAGCATGCAATTTTTTTATTTTATTTTTTAGCCAAGCATTCCAGTTTACATAGGAAAACATTATGTGTGTGCAAAATTCGGGTTTGTGGAATATTGTCAAAGTAAAATGTTGTTTTTCATAAAGAAAATTTGCTGTTCTTAAGAAACAGTAACAATGATGTCATTTTTCGTTTTTATGCAGAACAAATGCCACCTCGAAAAATGTATAGTTTTCTTGTAATTTGTGGCGCAATTTAACATTGGTGACATATAAGGTAAACTAAGTCCCTCCGACTCTTAAGTATGTGCAGGTTGAGAGCACTTGACCAATAACAAGTTTCTCACTATTTTGCGCGTAAATAATTGCAGGCGTACATACATTTCTAACAAGTAACACTAGGATTTTCCTAAAAGGGAGACCGAAATCCACTTCGGAAAAAATTTACCCCCTGAGAAAGGGGCTTAGAAGAAACCTGTGATGCATGGCTATAGACTGTGTTTAGACACAGCGGGAAATAGCAAATCATATTGCTTCTAAATACTCTCAAAACACTAGAATTATCTTTCTTTATTACTGAATTTCGCATACCTGTCCCGAATGAACTGTTTGCAGCTGACATATTTATACTGTAATATTATAACTGAAAAATCGAATAAGCAGAATATCTTCATACACACAGGCGAGTCAATTACGTAACACGGACGTCAGAAACGTTCATTGGAATTCGACACGTATATAGACACAGAAAAAATTCATTAAATCATTTTCGGGCCGAATATATTTTAAATAGGGTATATTCGTACTGTTTACAGTGTGTAACTGCAACACGCTTCTGAGCGAGTAATAGACCTACAACAATCGAGGCGCAAAGTCATTTACCACACAGTAAAACATGAAACAAAACAGTTAATTTAACAGCGACAAGTGAACAAATGACTGCAGCTGCAGTAATCTCCGGGTGACTTAAATATAGCCTACAGGTTATTGAATTAGTTCTTGGATAGAAGTTTTATCATTATAGGCTCTTTCTGCTCAAAAAGATACACAAAATTTGCTACAGCCACATATTCAGTCTAAATCCTGGTTAGAAACTAAGCGATCAAATACTTTTACACTGATAGTAGTAGGGAAAAGTATGTCGACGCACAAGCGCGTGGGACGTCGGAGCCGGAGCCGGCCGGCCGCCATATTGTTACGTCACCCGTCCGCCATCTTGAAAGTCATTGTCCTTCGACTTCTGACCCATAACCTTTGACTCTTGACCTCAACCTTAAACTTTGACACCAAAAAATCCAAATAGTTATAACAAATGTATTATTTAAAAATGTATTATAAAAAACGTAATTTTAAAAATTTCGAAAAATCCCAAAAAAATCAATTATTATAAATTATTTGAAAATTATTAAAATTCTATTATTAAAAATTATTGAAAAATTATTAAAACTTTATAAAAAATTTGTTTTAAAAACGTACATTTCCAGAGGTCCCTCAGCACCCCGCCCAGCAAACAACTGATTCCAACACCCCCACTCCCAACACCTATACTCATTCCACAATCTTGATTTTTTTTCGTTCGTCAATTGTTTATACTATACTGGAGGCCACCATCTTGGTAGACGTATTTGACGCCATATTGGTAAGCATTATTTGTTTCGAATATCGCCATCTTGGTAGGCAATCACCACCTTAGTATGTTACCATCGTCTTGGTAGGCGACCACCATCTTAATAGAAGACACACATCTGCTGTATTGGAAACCAGTCTATGACCTTGACCCCATGACGTTGAACTACCTTGATAACAAAAACTAGAGAAAAATACATAAGAGTCAACAAGCATGTAATGTTATAAACTACTCTTACCATATTAGATGCAGACTAACTCGACCTTGACCCCATAACTTTGAATGACCTTGATAACAAAAACTCGGGAAAAAATACATAAATGTCAGCATGCATCTTACATTACTGGATACTACCGCCATATTAGATCCATACGATCTTGACCTTGACCCAATGACCGTGAAAACATCTCAAGGAAAAGTCATAAAAGTCAACAAGCATATCACATTACAGACTAATAATGCCATAATACATGTGTACGACACTGACATTGACTCCGTTACCTTGAATAACCTTGAAAAAAAACTCAAGAAATAAGACCTAAAAGACAGTAAGCATATTAAATTACAGACTACTACCGCTATATTGGGTGCCATAACCTTGAATGACTTTAAAAACAAAAGTGGAGAAAAAATTTTATAATATCGAAGAGCATATATTATTACCCTACCCTACTATACCCCTCTCTCATCCCACCATGCTCAACACAGGAATTATGTTCCGCAATGTCTGTGATGCTCGTCCTCTGTGCAAGGTTTCTGTGTACAAGACATACCTGCAGAAGAAGTTCTGGCGATTCCCACCCTCCTGTGAAAGACACCGTGCCATTGTTCTGCTGGCAAGCACTACCCGTCGACGAGGAAGCAAACCCAGAACACAGTGGGAAACGACTTTGCAGAAACATTAGGCTGTCTGTGAAAAATGTCTAGCAGCATACAATGTTTTGGCTCGCTGGACTCTTACACCATCAAGCGGATTTCCATCTCTTACAGCGATGACGACGAGGAAACCAAAGGTTTAACGATTTTACCACCATGTCAATGGAAGCACCTCGGCCGCACCAAGCAACGTGCATACCGCCTACAGATCCACAGACTTAGGTGGGACGATGGAAATATTCCGTACAGACATTCGCAAAGTGTTGGAGGAAGCCATCGCCAATAGTCGACCGCTTCCTTGTCAAGAGTCGACGATGCGCAGTACTATATTTCTGCGGGACGTTCAATGCCCAACCCCTAAGGCTTTACGACAATCCGTCGTACATGTAAACAAAAGACAATGGAAAGAAAACATTCCGTATGTGTAATAAAACACAAGACTCGGGAAAGAGGATTTGTATAATGCAGAACAATTATTTGTGTGTAAATAATAAAATTTATTAAAAAATATTTTTTTTTTATCTGGCGTCATGCCCCCACGTACACATCACTGTTGGTAATGAAACATGTTAAAAATCTGTGTTTAAAAAAACACTCTGGGTATAAAAAATTATTTTTAAATGTTTTACACCGGTGTTAGTAAAACACAGTGTCAGTAAATTTAGTGCGGGTAGAGTGTAAAGTAAAAGAGAGTGATACACTAGCCACCACAAACATATATATTACATGTGTGAACGTAATTGAATTTATTAAATGAAGGAACTGTGTGCAGAACAAGGTAGGCTGCCGTAATTGTCGTATCTAGACTTGGACGGCAGAAGAGAGCAGAACAAAATTACATTTTATCAGTACCCGGCTGCTTGCCATAACTGATCTATATTATAGGCCTATATATCTGAGGCGAAATAAAATTAAGGACTTCCTTTTTAACATTACTCAATTCTTTTATCAGGTAGTAGCCAAACAAGGGATCTTTGGAAAACTTTTTAATAACCCTCCTCCACATTAATCCGAATTGAAAGCCTCGAACTCTGTTATATAAAATTCAATATATTAATAAAAATTAATTTATATGGAAGTATATAATTGAATATTTCATAATTCTTTAACCAATCTACTACATTATAACTGTAATAATAGTTTAATATTACATTTAATAAACTTTAACTTATAACAGGTATTCACAACATCAACAGTTTACACAGAATACGTGACCGGAAGCACACGTGCGAACCGCAGTTGCCAGCGACCCGACGCGCCGGCCGCCGGAGAGAGAATTATGTTCCAGAGACAACTATCAAGGCCTGAATAATTCACACTTAATGTCTTTAATCCCAGCAGAGAGCGACGGCACATTCATTTACCATGTAGTATACTTTGAGGAACCTTCACTCTAGTCGAGAATCAGTAAGGTACACGTTCGAAACCTGGTGCACACACAACACACTACCCAATACAATTATACTGGTGGAGGCATTAAGTATAATCATGGTACAATACTAGTACAAAACTATAAAAGCAGCAACGAGAGAAACATGTACATGGTACAGTACTGGTAATAAAAATATGGTGCGATATGTATGAAAATAACTATACACCCTACTGCTTATACCAATGGGACAAACGGAGAACACACCAATGAGAAAAAATTGTACACAGCACAATACTGAAAAGATAAACTAACGAGAAAAAATTCTACAGTACGACGAATATATCTTCATTACTATACTCATTTATGAAAAATGAAACAAGGTGCAATACTGAGAAGACAAACAGGCATAACTTACACGGTATAGTACTGACGGGGAAACATTTTACTCGTTACTACTATACCAATAAAAAAAAGCGCAAAACATTCCAAACTCCTTTAAAGCTGACGACAGTGCTTTGTATGTATCCTCCTCTTCGCATTAAACCGCCTTACGCTGACGCACTCCCTATAAAAAATACGAGCGCTAATTTGTCCGTATTAACATAACATGGTAAAGGTATGATTTCCGAATAAAATAAAAAATACACACACACACATATATATATACCCTAAATAGTTAAAGTAATACATTATAAAACAAGGGAAAAATTAAAGATATCCTAGATAAGTTTATTCAGTGGTAAGATGCAAAAGTATACAGCCCACCAGCGATGAACAAAATTCAGGACAAACGGACAAACATTGATAAATATTAATAAATACAGACAGAAATGCTCACATAGGCAGAGAACCATAAATACGATAGTGAAAAATGTATTGCACGAGGCCCCTTTTACACTGAGGTCGTGGAGATGGTGGGATGGCAGTAGCTTTTGTGGCCATCTACCAAATGCTGCCAGTGAGAATATTGGTCTGCGTGGAGCCCTCACGTGTCGGAAGCCAAGCAGCTCATGTCGTCGAGGTGAGTATGTGCCAGGTGGAGCTGGTGCTGGGTCGGAGATGTAATGGAATCAGCTGCTTGAGGTCAGTGGTGGCCTGGTATGCACAGTCGTTCATCTTTTTTTCAAACTGCGCAATCTTCAATAACGGAGGCGGTGCTGTGGACAGTGGAGGTGATGGGCGGTGAGATTTGGACTAAGGTGGAAGTTGTGACGGGGGTGACTACTGCTGCACAATGTCGTGCCTTGCACCAAGCGCGAGAACGAGGAGTGTCCGGAACAGACATGGTGAAGCACGTACTGCATGGTAAACAGTCGCGAATTTCTTCGCCCTGCTGCAGGTAGTCCGGAAGTCTCTTCTACATGTACCGAACTTCGTTTTGTGCGTGCATCAGCAGGGACTCTTTTCCTGTAGATACGGAAGTACTTTTTTTGTATCGAAGGCGGCGACCGATCGTAGCCTCCCGTACGTGATGATCGCCGAAATTATATTCTGTCCACTGGGACAGCACGCAAACATATCCTGAAACACCAGACGAAAAATAAACTGTATAATATAAGGCAAGCAGGTGACGTCGACGGCAAAAATTGGCGGAAAACTGGGTACTATGGAATTTTCTATTCTGCTATATGCATTCACTGAGGGAGGAAGAAGTTGATGTTGAAAGGATGAAGAGGAGGGGCTGGGAAGTGGGTGACATGATAGAGCTCTGGTGGTAGATGCTGAAAACTTGAGTTACCGGGGCATTGCAGGGGGGTCGATGAAGGGAGCTGATGGTTGGATGCTGATTAGGATGGTGGGATTTGTAGGTAGCGGATGATGTCACACAAATGTGATTGATAGGGCGATCTATGAAGAGTAACTGGTGGAGTTAGGTAGCTATTCGATAATTTACTATGCCTAAGGCTATGCAATTGGAAACGATATTGTCTGAAGCATTAGCGACGTTTGTTCAACATTGAAGAATCGGGGATCTTTGATAAAAGACCTGACATTAGTTTCTGTCATGTATTACGTATATCACAATGGATTCAAGCAACGATATATTCATTATGCTGTGTATTCTTTCAGTATTCTGGCAGGCTTGTGGAGGCATTTTTCTATTGGTGCTCAACGGCTAATTTTATTTTCATTCGCGGTTTCGGGTGTTATAATGCTTTTCTTCGCAATAAGCATTACACATTTCGGTGGGAGGAAGTCTCGCGGCCGCCATGATGTGTTCCGAAGCCTTTTTTACTTATTACTGTATGTTGTGTACATACCAGGCACTACGGGATCGTGTGTCTGCCCTCTGTACACTTACCAGATGTGCTGACATGATGATTTGAATTTGAAGGTAGGAAACATGACACGAATGTTTACTATACACAGAGTTTTTTTCTCTTGCGTGTAATATCGTGGAAGGAAAATGCGAGCTCAGTTTGGATACCTGTATCGACGATTTTTTTAAACGGATAGTTATGTTCATATGTCCATGGTCTGATAATTGTAATATATACTGCCAGCGTATGAAGTTATGTTTCTATTGATTACATGGTCTTCACGGTACATCATAATAAACAAAGATGGCCATACGGACGCTTTCATATATCTACCTTTCCAAAGTAGACTAGGTTTAAGAATACAGGAATCTGAGTTAAGGCTCTCCGTGAGCCATATCGCCCTCCTAATGCGTGATTCTATTTTTCTACATCCTCACCTCCAGTATTATTAGAGGCGTATTAGAGTAAGGAGTATATTTGGTTTATCTACAATTTTTGCTCTTCAAATAACTTAAAACGAGTGCGCTTGCCTATGGTTTTACATTATGTCAAAATTTTGTTGTTATTATAAACTGTTTTACAGTAAACGAATACAGCGATGTGTTTCGGCTGATAGAGTTTGTTGACAATATACTTATATGCCATAGTTTTCCGAATGAAGAGTTTTTGAAAAACGGTTGCATGTTTTTTAGAGGTATTTGAACAGGAAATCATTTAAGAAATCTTTCACGCTCAAAGGTACAGGATTCAAGATCTTATTTCAATTACAAGAATGCATTTTGGGCATGGAAATGGCTAATGCCCGGTTTCATCATCGTGGTTCGAAACTCGATCAGAGATAGGATCTGAGCTCGACACAGAAAATTATTACAACATTCGAGTTCAGAATTGGACTGGTGATCGAGATGAAGTTCAATTCGAACCGCCAATTTCGGCCCATTCGAAATCTCGATCCGAGATCAGCCGAGATGGCTGCTGGTCTCGGACATTTAATATTGTTTGAAAATACGCCAACAGATAGGACTACGTTAGATTGTTTTCTTGGGTAATTAAAACAACATTATACGCACTTGAATATTATTCAGTAAAATTCGTACAACAATAATTCATATAAAACCGATAAAACATTGCACATCTAGTGCTATCTATAGTAAAAATACGCCTACTTCCATGACATCATATATTACGAACCAATAGGAAAATTTGTCTCATACTTAATCTCGATCTCTCACTTTGGAACAAAGATCGAGGAATCGGAGTTCCAGAATCATGAAATATCGTTGGTGCAACACTTTTATATTGGAACTAAGATCAAACTTAATCCTGTTTCGGAACTAGTATAATTCGATCTCGGATCGGGGAAGATGTTGGAGCAACCGGGCATAAGTCTGGTGCTTCAGAATGAGTTTTAGCTATTGAATGTTGTGTAGAGAATCCTCAACGTTGTCCTCAGAGAGGCATATTTACTAGCGTGAAGTGGAAATAAATATAGGACGGGTGGAAGTGACGTCTACACACTCGTGAGCGCGGAAACGACTAGACAGTGATCATGACAGCTCATGCGTGGAGTGCGCATTACAGCTGCAGGCTGGCGCTCTAGCAAACTTGTGTCTCGATCACACCCGCCGCCATATGCATGTTTCTCTTGTCGATAACGATCGTCACGCTCAGAAGATGAAACATCACATTTAATAGCAATGCGCACACTGAGCTCATAACATCGAGAAAATGTCACTATTTCCGGCTGTGTTTTCGCGATCTACTGCCGTGGCGCTTGTGTTCTCGGACCTTCATGCAGACCACGTATTTGGTGGTTTTTATTAACGAACTCAACTCGTCAGATTGCGAATTTTAGACTCTGCTAAATAATTGCAAATTGGTTTTCATTTTCCGTATAAAGAAGAAAGAGTCCAGGCAATTGGTGCTTTTAACGTCCCCCGGTTTTATGTTTGAAAGCTAAGCAGGGGACGGCTTACAGACTAACTTAGAATCTAACTTAAATTACCACCCACGCCTTACCTGGGATTTGAACACAGAGCCTCCCGCACCGAAGATTGGTGGCGCACAAACCGACTGCGCCACGGGAGGTCGGCTTCAGGTAATTTGAATTGGATAAAAAATTTGATTGTGAATGTCATGATAGCCGTAAAAAACTGGAGTGCTTCTCTTATGTTTACCAACTGCAGGTTAAAAATTATTTTTTTTAATGTATATTTTCTGAGCGTATTAGAATATCATAGTATAATTCTTTAAGTAATAATAGGGTTTATGTTTAAGTTTAAGACTTGTAAAATTTAGTTTTATTTACATTAAATAATAACGCGCTATCATTTCGTAGAGTGCGCTACAAGTGGCTGTCGCGCGTATGTAACTTGGAACATATTTTACCTGAAACTAAAAACATGAGAAGTAACTTAATTTTTCAAGTTAATGATACCCAACGTGCATTTACGGGATTTCCTACGTATCCTAGTTTCTACATGTGACGAGAAAGTTACGCCTGTGTTAGTGATTGACTGGTACTGTAATGTTGTAAAAATGGTACATTGAACTCTGGGATCCAAAATTGGCCCGTACTTCAGGTTTAAGAGGCCGTGATTGATGGAAAGGGCTAGTAATAACACCTTTATGAATTTCGGCTTATAATCATTTGTTGTTAAACATTAATTGAACGTACAAAAGTACTGAAAAGTTGCTATTCGAATGGCTACGAACTTTCGTACGAAGCTGTTCTGTACAATAAGCACACTTAGGAAAGCGGCAATATAAAATCGTATGGTTAACTCTGAGCGGCATAGAGGTCGGTAACAAGACCACAGTTGAGAAGGTGACTAAAGAGAGGGGGTGGATAAGGGAGAGCCTCTGTTCCTTGCCTCCCTACTGTACCACCCCTACACACAGATGCTCCCCTCCCCCTTATTTCCCCACCCACAACACCAGTTGCTCTCCTCCCACGCAGTTCTAATGGTCTCCGACATCAAGCGGCAAATTTCACTAATCCAATTACAGTGTTCTCCTCGGCTAGCCGGGAAACACGAAGCCCGCCCGCAATTTCCCTTCCCACGCACCGCCCCCCCCCCCCCCCCCATTATCATCCTCTTCTTGAGCCCAAAGCACGTGTTGGAGGGGGAAGGTAGACTTTGCTGTGCCGTGAAGTAGCTCCCCTTGCCTGGCCATCGCTACTCAAGCTATGGTATAGTTAAGCCTCGGTCTCACATGCCATCTTGAGTTTTACTGGTTTGCATATTATGAAAGTTCTTCACGGTACTTCATTTCGAAACTACAACTAGGTACAACATATTTCTGGCAATATATCTTACCCTAATTAGTTCAGCGTCATTTTCAAACTATAAATTATATATATTGTTGTTTCATTAATACATGATAACGTGTGAATAAAATATAGCCATTACATCTAAAGGCATCTGTGAAATGTAAATGAGCTACAATGAGAAATAATAAGTAATTTATTTGAAAATAATGCTATGGCACATAAATAGAGAATTCAACACGATGGGTGAGACCTAGCGTGGATACTGAGTACTTTAGTCTGAGCATGTGAATCTTAAGACAATATTAACGAGGACATTATTACAATGCTTAAACTTGCTACAAATGTATATGTGAAGGAGCAGGTGGGGTAAGTAAACTATTTGGTAGTGAATTATTTTATCAGCGCTTTTATGTAACTTTTAGTTTCTAAATTACTAAAAAAATTACCGGAAATTGTTTAACGCTTACTTTTGCTAAGAGTCTATTAACTTTTAAATGTGGCACATTCAGAGAAACTTTGTAGTCTCTAAATATCTAGCATAATATTTAAGTTAAATTATTTTCGCGAACTTTTAACATGCTGCTGGTATTGCATTGCTTCGGGATACGAGAAAAGCTTAAATTGCGATGAACGTTCGTACTAAAACTCAAGTTTACGTGGTAAAACATGTACATAAAATTGCACGCCAGTGAAATGAATGGAAGAGATAATTTCTGTTCTCACTTGGTTATTGGCTAGAAAACCGACCCTCCCCCTCTCCAGGCATATAAGTAGACACACACCCACACCCACACACACACACACACACACACATCATATATATATATATATATATATATATATATATATATATATATATATATATATAAATATAGACTCTACTATATTCTACGACATGAGTACTTGGTGTATTTTAACTGCAACACATAGACTACTAGTCCATTTTGGTTCTTTAACATAAAACTGAGAGGCAAGTATTTGAAATTAATCAGACATTATGAATAATTATCCTGTAATAACGTTTACAATGATGCATAATTTTTTAAGTTATACATTTTTTGATTCATCGTTTATCCTGTTACAGGACTCAATGGCGTGACGGACACCGCAAAACCGACTACAGTATATAGAGCTATCATTCATAAAAGTATTCGTTCTATTATGGACCTCTAAAAACACTAATTGGAACGACCCGTAAATGCTGATTCGGATAGATGCAGTTTTACTTTGTCAAAGACTCGACATACTCGGATTTAATGTTTCTGTGCAACTTGAAAATTTTAAATTCTTGGCTCACAAAACTTATTACTACGATCATTTCTGGTGGCTTTAGCTTTCGCACAGCTCCCTTAATATCGCAACAGGTTTACACAATATAAGTTACTTACATTTGAACATCGTGGTCAATGTCTGGATTCCTCAGCTCCGTTTGAATAAACTAATGCTAAGGTTAGTGAGTAAATGAAATATTTTTAGCTTTTGCATTGCTGGAAATTATTAGGCAGGGAATTTATTTGTATATTTGCTTTCCTGTTCTTTGAAATAAGATGATTCAAGAACTTATCATCGGTGTCTTTATCGACAATCACTCTGTTACATATAATATTTATGCACCAATTTCATTTCAAAGTTATTTCTTAATGTACACATTTAAACGTGTACGTAACCTCTAATATTTGCATAAACATTAGAAAACATCACTGTTTTAAGTTAGAAAATACATTTTAAAGGGGATCTAAATTAATAAATGTTTATCTAGTTCTTGAAGCGGTAAATACTTTGGCCCTATGATATTGTATACATTTGATATTACCTGTAATCCAGAATGTATTATTTTGTACTGTCAATTTACATTCAATAGGATGTGCAAAGAGACATCGTAACACAAGGCCAGATTCGTATATTTTTTACATTGTACAATTTAATAGTTGTTTGAATGAAATATTAAAAATATTTAAAAAAAATGGCTTGGCTGTGTTGGGGACATGGCCATTTATTTTGCGTAATTGTGTCTACGTTGACGCGCTCGGATGCCTTGATGTTGTTTACGTTCCCGGCACCGCTTCACTCTAACATATGGGATTTGAGATGCTCTTTCCAACCGTATACGATTTCTGTATTTCGAATTGGCTTTTTCACGAGTATAGGCCGAAATTGTGTTAAGTTTTCTTAATTTTTTACATTAAACTCATGCAATTTCACCATAACCACGCCACACAAATGTTTATTATAAACGCAATCGGTTGATCATGGCTAAAGCTGTCGATTAAAACCTAAGCGAGCGTCGTAGCTTCTCCTAGTAAAGTGTTTTACTACGCAGAAGTTATGTGACGCGGCGAAACGAACTCAAAATTTTGAGGCAGCCCCTTCCACCTCCCCCCCCCCCCTTCAAACCCCACACAATGCATCCCAATCCTCACTCAACGTAACATATTCTTTGATCCTTTGGCAATCGAGTGGTGTAATTGAATTTTAAATGTGGACGACATATTTGGGTCTGCAATGCCAAACTGTATGCCCTGATTTTGTTATCATCGGATATTCTAGATTTCGTCCCACTATGGTCGCAAATTTAAAGACGTATTCGCTTCGAAAATAGTCTTTTTCCCTTGGTAAGGTCATTGAAACGGTGATAATACTCTTCGACTCACAGTAAAGGTTCAACATTTATAGCTGGAGGAAATAAGACCGAATTGTGGACGAATTCCGGCCACGAGGGAGGGGGGGGGGGAGAGTGGTAGATGCAGACAATTTGTAGCTTGCTAACAAGCGAGTGTATGCGTAGCGTGGCGTGAGTCGTTGCCAGTAGGAAAGCCATTAGCAGTCACAAGATTCTTCTGAAACGAGACTCTTGGTTTTTCCTCGCATACAGACGGTCGGCTGAGCAGCGCTTCTTTGCTGAAGAGGAGCAAAAAATATTCCACAGTAGCGGTCGTTATGTTGAATGGCTGTTCGTGACTACAAAGAGGTTTTTGGGTGCGAAGCGGTTCGTCTTCGTCAGAGCAACCGTTATCACCATCGGAGCTTTACACTGATATATTATTTAATAACAAGCGCGAGGAAAGGGTTTCATCATGAGAAACTGCAATACGTAAATTTCATTAATCCTTTTACTTATCTACTGAACTTACGATGGATAATATTCATAAGTTGTCATTAAAGTAATAATGCCAGATGGCCATATATTGCTAAGGATCAGCTAGTAGATGGGGTGGTTGCAGGTTAGAAAGGAAGTGAGTTCTGACAGTAAGGCAGGATTTACAGCAGCCCGTCGCGTCCGTCCGACATCCGTCCGTCCGTCGTACGTTCGTCCGTCTCCCAGCCGAGCGATACACAACCAAACTTCGTACGTTCGTCGTACGTTCGTTGCTGCAAGGAAATAAAAACAAAACTGTTTACAAGTAAGAAAAAATGCTCTATTAAAAGTGAACAATTTTGGCGCTGTTGTGTTTCTAAGTACCCAAAACGCACATACGCGCACGTAACGGATATTAAAGGACGTAAATATAATTTTTAAATAGTATATAAACAATAATGTTATTACGTTTACTATTGCACCAAAGGAGCTGGTGTTTCCAACCGTAATTATCAATTAGTCTTCAGGAAAAATGTAATGTATCTTATTTCATTCTACAGTAACATGTGGAAACAAAAGACAGCCAGATCAAAACATTGCACACACTACACAGCCTTGTAAAGAACTCGGGATGAACAAGTAACAAAACATGCAAATTTAGAAGGCTGTGATTTCTTCCGTTCGTCCGTCGAAAGGTAAATCTTGCCAAGGTTTTGATGGACGGATATAATAAATGGCTACATCTGATTGGCTGTTGGTTACGTGAATCACGGACGGATGGCAGACGGAAGCGACGGGTCGTTGTAAATCTTGCCTAACAGGTAGACACTCATATCGCCGGGGCAGGTGAAGGCCACATGTGTGTGCCGTCGCCGACTGCCTCGTCATGAGATCTCCCTGTACTTCTCATCTCTGTCCGCTTGGAATGTCGTCCTCTTATCTTATTGATCCTCAGTGGAAGACTAGTGCAGATATTAACGCAACTCAATAATTTAACTACAATTCACGCAAATATCTCATTTTCAAGCATCATTTTCTCAATATCTTCTCCAAACATGATTCATCAAAATCAAGATAATTTGACCCAAGTCTGCGTTCTCAATCAAGCGCACTTTTCTTTTAAAACATGCTTTGTTCACTCTTTGATTAGTGGTCCATTTTCAGGGTGAATAATTCTAAAATTAGGCCAAAAAGGCAAACATTTTCAAATAATATCACATTCTTGGAATTTCATAAAAATTTGATGATTTAGCTCGAAAATTAGTCTTTAAAGAACCAAGTACTAAGAGTGGACACAAGTTGTAAACTAATATTGATTTTGGTTTGCGCTTTGAAAAATTTGACGGGGAATTAGAAATTTGTTTGAATTCAGCGTGAAATTGGTTGAATTTTAGTTAAATTGTTCAGTTGCTCCAGTATCTGCGAAGGATTTGTTGCGGGGATTAGAAATTTAAATGAATCTAGCTTGAAAATGGTTGCATTTTAGTTAAATTATTGAGTTGCGCCAAGATCTGCTATAGTATTCTTCTGTCCTCATTCAGGCGCTGGCCTGGGTTACGGCCTCCAAGTGTTGATAGCTCGACACAGTCGTACACTGAGAAAAAGGTTTTGTTGAATCAAACAAAATTTGTTTGTGTAACCAAATCACTTGTTTGTATAAGGGCAGTGAAATATTTAGTTGCTGAAACCAAATTATTTTGTTGTTCTCGTTTGGTAGCCCCAAACTGTAAGATTCGGTTGGTGCAACTAAAGATTTGTTTGTAACACGTACATTAAAGAGTTTGGCAGATATAAAAAAATTCTACAAGCTCGACCGAGTTTTGAACCTTGATCAGCGGCATCCGAGCACTACACCTTAGTAATCTCAGCTAATGTGACAACTGATGAAAGTGAAAAGTTTTTTGATGGATAAACTGCAAATATCGGGTAACGTGTGCAAAAAAATATGTGAATTTTTACAGCTTTTACTGTCAGTTACTTGTTGCATTGCTTTATTAATGTGTTAGCATTGTTACGATTGTTAGCATCAATAGATGCACTAACATCCACGGTTACTATACTAATTGTCATAAAAATACAAACAAATTTTCGAGTTGTATTTCCGAACAACGGCAAATTCAATGAGTGGCCCAAAAAATATATACAGTTGATTGAACAAAACATTTTTTGACGGTCTAATTTCTTTGGACCAACACAGAGATTTTGTTTATTCAAGCATATATTTTGCTAGAGGAACAAAACTAATTTTGTTGTTTTTTTTAATTTTAGTTTGCTCAACAATATATTTTGTTAGGGTAACTATATATAATACTGTTTATATATTATATGTATTATTCAAATTAATATATTATGTTTTCGGTTTTCTCTCAGTGTAACGTGTCTGACTAGTAGGTATTCTCCACATCTTCTGCGTACGTTCTATATCGCAAGCTTGCTAAATGTGTAATCGCTGCTTTGTCCCGCCTGAGCGAGTCGAAATGAAGGACGGAGTAGTTATATGATAGCTGCAGAGTAGTGTATATATGTTCTTTCGGGCACATGCATCATGCATCGGAGTTCAAAGTTGCCTGCCATGACGTCACACGCGCGGCCGCCGGCCATATTTGTCGGTGCCGTCCGCCATGCATGTAGGTTTCACAGCCAGGGGACTCGATGCCACGTTGGATGTTCTTCCCCCAATCATACTTAGAAATAAGTTTCATAGAAAATTATTTGAATTAATTATATTTGAATAAAAATTATCAAAATAAAAAGTAGTCTGTTTGCCACCTTGGCTTATTAATAATATTATATCGGGTTTGAGTGTTGTTGCAAATCATAAATAAATAAAATAAAATTTTATAAAAATTTCTTTAAAATATTGCTCCACAACTTCTGTACCCAGTGCATCGGAAGACGTATTGATCCCCCGTAGTCCCTCACATATACCCATAAACCAAAAATAAAAAAACTAATTTTAAAAAAGTTGTAAAAATAAAATAATATCTGCTCACTGCCTCGTATATTTAATGATTTTGCTGGAAAACAACGCCCGTTTGCATAGAAACCTCCACTCACTCGACACCACGACCCCTACTAGAGTTCCGATCGCCAGTGAGGATATGTATTTACGAATTCCAAAGGTGTGGTTTCCTCACCCACTCTTCACGCCCTTCTGCCCTCTTCTCAATATACCACTCACCAACCCTCACCCGCTAACCCCCATCACATCATCACCAACCCACAACACCCTCATGGCCTTCAAACCCCTCACCCTCCTCTTTGACATAACCCCATCACGCAGCACCATCACATGCAATCTCCCCCTTCAACACGTGCCACCTCTTAGACCCAATAAAATACTAAAAATCTAGGATCATTTTATGCCATAAGCTCTCTGAGCCTGCCTCACAGTCATAAAAATCGATTATAACAAGTTTTCTCATACCAATATTTATTGGTTAAGTGCGTACCCTCAATCATGATAACTCCGAGGACTATTCCGAACAGGATGTTTTGTTTATAAAATTTCACATTAAATTTACATTTGTTTACATTTTAAGTACACTTTATGGTGTTATTGTACGCATTTGAATAGTATAGTCACGGATATCATTGTGATAGCTTCATTAAAAGATTATGTAAAGTAATGTCTATTATATTGCCAGTTAAAGGTGGTTTGGGCAAAGTAATTTGTTGGAAAAAACCATATTCGGTTCATTTCTATCTACCATCCACCAGATAAAAATTGGTTTTTGTATCAAGTGGTTGTTATTGAAGCCAACCGTCCTTTTTGGGAATATGAAAGACGGCCTACAATAAAAAATAAGAGGTTTGATTAACATGAAAAAATAATCATTTCGTCTAATAGTTCCAATTACTCTATAAACTTGACAAACTTCTTAGAAGAATCTGCTACGAGAGTATTTTGTGATGTAGATGATTCAGGCACCTCAGCTATGGCATGTACATTAGCATCTCCTATAGCTGCAGCAACACCTTTAGAGGAATATTCCGAGAGGGCATTAGATGCCAATTGGAGTGGTAATTCGGACTTTGAAGACTGGCCTTCTTGCAGACTTTCTGGTTTTCAAAGTAAAAACAGTAGATCTAATTTATACTTTGGAGGTTGCTAAAAGTTAATGTGAAATCGAGTATTTATGGTTTGGTTAGTTCAATATTATTTAATGGTATGTATATTTATTAACATTTTTCACGTAATATTACATTCTATTTATGTAATCGACTATGTTGAATTACCAAGGCTTGCTATTATTGGTAGTTGTGAATAATAATGGTCGAATAATGTTGACATCTGTTGCAGATCAAGTACAGAAGAAGCATTGATCAGGCCTGCAGTTTAAATTTCCATGAACTTACATGTTTACAGTAATTAAAGTTGCGGTAGAAAAGAGAACCACACCATAAGCAGAGATATTTAATGTGGTTGGGATTTTTTTATACAGCTACGAAATTCATGGTGCATTGGGGGGGGGGGGGTGTTAATGTGAAAATACCTTGTCGTAGTAATTGCAGGGATACGTTTTTTCTTGTGGTGGGGATACAGGCGGCGTCCCGAACTCTGCAGGATACAGGTCAGTGAAAAAACTGGAAGGTACAGCCGAAGAAAGAGATGTTGCAATAAGAAGTGATGTGCTCAGTTTGTCCGAAGTTGCAGTCGACCCAACTGAAGACGCCTCAATCAAAGAAGTCGATGGTGCTGTCGACATAATGCCTGAAGATGCCTATGAAGGCGCCGTTGCTGCATGTTTCCATCTGAATAAATCAATGCTGCTTCTGCTGGACCCACGACCGATGTTTCCATATTATTCATGCCAGGTACCATCACCTGCTGCGACGATCTGCCACTCACCGAGAACTCTATTAAACTAAGTTCCATTACATGAACACAACTACTTGCGTATCTGTCCATGAAGTCATGGACATATTGCGGTGAAGTGTTGCACCTTCGAGTTTAATTAGCAATTGCGAAAGTCTTGTTGTAGTAGCTTGGTGAAAGGAATCAACGATCATCAATTATCTACCCCGACATTCACTATTGATATTTTCTGCCACCAGTGTTTGTAGTGCCAGTTATCATCCCAGTACATATCAGATGCAATGTCGGCAGATAACACTTAGCAGGCAGTGAAGCTAGACCAGTACAGAGTTAGAATTAATATTCCAGGTTTCCACTTCGTAAACCAAACTGCGATTTGTATTTTTCACAGACGAAAGTCAAATTCTCCAAATTAAGAATACAGTTGACCCCACGTCGCTGAGCATTGATGTTGTGATAAAATGACAAACTTTAGGTTTGTTTACTTTTTATGAAGTAACTAATTTGTATTTGAGTTTAACCTATAATGTTTTTTCTATTATTTATGATTCTGTTTTGAAACTTCTAAACACTTAATTTTTCAGCCCTGATCCTAGCATAGCCTGTTTACTTTGCGCACCAAATAATTATTTATGAAACTTATTGATTGCGTTTGGTTATGAGATTTGTTATTATCTTACAGTTTTATTTAATATCCGGACTCAGTAATGGTTTTAAAATCATCTTCCAGAGTACAGATATTATTTTGAAAGTTTTCTACGGACAAAGATATTTTGTAATTACTTTAGTACCAGCCTGATTATACTACTGATGTGAAGTCACAGGATTTATGCAATGATAAGTTTGAATCGGCTAGAAGCATTCCGATTCGTCAAAATCCATTCAAATGTAGTCATAGTGATCCACATGTAAAAATATGTGCGCCGGATGAAAACTATTTGATTACTAACCGGCAGAGTTCGTTTTAAGTAGAAGGACACTTTTCAGGCGATTTAAGAAGAGGCCTGGTCCTTAATCTTGATTTGTGTAAAACTAACTGTTGACAGACGCAGACGTCGTACGGGAGCCTGCGGCCGACGCATCTGATAATTCGGGTAACTTCCAGCTTAGTTAGTCACCGAACCAGATTACTACTTTAAATGAACTGATCATCTAATTTAATTGGCTGAATCACGGTAATCTAGTCCCGTACTTTGTAAAATCCTATTACTGAAGCAAAACCGAGCAACATAATTGGACGCTAATTGGTTGGGGACAGCGTTAAGTTGAGCCAGATTAAAGTCCAGATATAAATTTTGTACACCAAGTTGATGAATTGTAGTATCTGTCTGGTTTAGTGGGAATACATTAATAAATTTTAAAACCCTTTTATCTGGACACCGATTGCTTACAGAAACACTGATATATTAATTTTAAATTGTTTTTACAGAGGAATAATATAAATATTTTTAAAATTTTAATCTGAGTAAAGGGATTATATTTTTTGTGCAGTTTATTCCGACAAATTTCGTCTTGTCTTCACACTCAACTACCTTGAATAAAACCAAGAATTCTTTTAAAACATTTGAATATACTTTTTGGTAACCTTGCTTATATGTGGATTGAGAAATGCTTTATGTATTTGAGTCACAAACTTTAAAGTGAAAGGTGTGAATTCTTCTATAAAGCAAACGGAGGTTAATGGTGTTGGATCTGTTTCATTGCTTGCTCAAGCATACATTTCCTGCTATCCTGGTAAGAAAAGTGGTATTTCAAGTGGTAATTGTGTCCAAGGTGTAACAAGTCTTTCTGATACCCATGATAAGCTGAGTTCATTGAATGAAAATCACATGCAGGTATTTTAATAAGTTTATTCTAATGACGCGATTGGTGTCCGTAGCGTCTGCGCATGCGTCATTTCCCCTACCTTCCCCTCCGCCCATTCATTAGGACGGTGCCTACGTTTAATTGTTTCCCGCGTTCTCTATCAGCTGACTCATTTTAATATAAGGTCTGGGCCCTAGATCCACAACACATATGAATGGAATTTAACATGTTAAAGTCTAATTGAAAATATAGGTTCTTGTTGTGAAGTCAGGGAGTAGAGCACAAAAGAATAAAGAAGAAATAGATAATTTCCATTTTTCTCTCCCTCCCACTGCTTCTCTCTCGCGCATAATTTCTAAACAAAACCCAACATTTTTATTTATTTATATTTATGATTTTAACAAGAGTGTTTCTGTTAAAGACAAAATTATATTACTGTTATTAGGAAATTTCTCCTTACAGTAACGACACATTGTTCTGGAATACGTTCCATTTCTGATCAAGACGATGCTCCTGTCTTCGCAGTCCTTACATCATCTGATCCATTCTGTCTCGATGTAGCTATACATGAAAGCCGTCGAAATGCAGCTCCTCATTCCAGTAAATAATCTTAAAGGAAACAGGAAAAAATCAGCATGCGATGTAATATAAAGTAAGAGGTTTAAAATACCATAGCAGACAAGGTTTCGAAAAGAATGTGAACAATAAATAGACAGCAACCGAAAGAAGCTACTCTAAAAATACCGATATAAAGGTAACACTTTTGAACATAAAGTAAGTGTTGACGGAATACCTTCTTGTGCACCCTCAACATAAAACTACACAATATTATGAAGAAACAGTCAAAATGTTCTATCCATGGATATTTCTGCATTAAAAAAATTCAGTTTATATATATATATATATATATATATATATATATATATATATATATATATATATATATATATATATAATAGTACTACCCTAAGCGATTCGAAATAAATAAGGAAAAAATCATCTGGAGAAAACAAAAACTATTTCATAAATATACGAGGCCGAAGCCGTAAATTCGATCCATTCTAATCCTGATTCGTACCCTGTTTGGGAAGAAAATCGGAGAATATAAAAATAAAATAAAACTGGAAATGTATATTAAAAAATATATGCTTTGGTAAATATAGAAAAAATTCGCCATGCCTATCACAATTCACATTGCAAGTTCCCCGAATTGTTATTAGCAGACGGATCATTAGTTTCACGTTCCACGCATTTACATACCAGACCGTTATCACAGAGCATTAAGCTAATTGAATAGGTACGGTAGATATTCAAGCCTTTATATGCACCATCATTTTTATATTGTTTGCACCTACAATTCGGGTAATAACTTATTATAATGCGACGATCTATATATGGATAAAGGCAAACTAATGGAAGAAACGGACCGATAATTTCTGTAAAGCAGGTACGCACCTCCATTCGGAAAAATATTGCACATGACTGAAAATGATATACCACCAAAAAAAAAACAATTAAGGCAGAAACATGGAAGAGAATGCAAGTCCTCTACCCTTTAATATGGCATGGATACATTAGAGCCGACGTGACCGAAAGGTCATCCAATTTTTGTTTCCGAGAGTCGGTGATATTTCCAAGTGACTAAAGCTACACCAACGTAAGTTTTGTGATCAGAACTTAATGGGACAATGATATGCCTTCAATTTGTCGGAATAAATCCCCCCCCCCCCCAACCAATTAATCGGACCATACACATATGTACATCTCTACCAGTACAAAAAAAAATTGTCGATGCAGATATCAAAACTGAATTCGCACATTCTTTGCACCGGTGAAAAAAATCTGTGTATTCTAAGCATTTATGTAATGTTTCCCACCTTCAAATGCAAATCATCATGTCAACAACACTGGGAAGTAGACAGAGGTCTGACACACGAACCCGTAGTGCCTGGTATGTACACAACATACAGTAATATGAAAAAGGGCTTCGGAACACATCATGGTGGCCGCGAGGCTTCTTCCCACAGAAATGTGTAATGCTTATTTCTAAGAAAAGCATTATAACACCCAAAACCGCAAATGAAAATAAAATTAGCCGTTGAGCACCAATAGAAAAATGCCTCCCCGAGCCAGCCAGAATACTGAATGAATACACAGCGTAATGTACATATCGTTGCTTGAATCCATTGTGATATACGTAATATATGACAGAAACTGTCAGGTATTTTATCAAAGATCCCCGATTCTTCAATGTTGAACAAACGTCACTAATGCTGCAGACAACAGCATTTCCAATTGCATTGCTTAGACATAGTAAATTATCGAATAGCTACCTAACTCCACCAGTTACTCGTCATAGCTCGCCCAATCAATAGCATTTGTGTGACATCATCCGCTACCTACAAATCCCACCATCCCCCTCAGCATCCAACCATCAGCTCCCTTCATCGACCCCCTTGCAGTGCCCCGGTAACTCAAGTTTTCAGCATCTACCACCAAAGCTCTAACATGTCACCCACTTCCCAGCCCCTCCTCTTCATCCTTTCAACATCAACTTCTTCCTCCCTCAGTGAATGCATATAGCAGAATAGAAAATTCCATAGTACCCAGTTTTCCGCCAATTTTTGCCGTCGACGTCACCTGCTTGCCTTATATTATCCAGTTTATTTTTCGTCTGGTGTTTCAGGATATGTTTGCGTGCTGTCCCAGTGGACAGAATATAATTTCGGCGATCATCACGTACGGGAGGCTACGATCGGTCGCCGCCTTCGATACAAAAAAAGTACTTCCGTATCTACAGGAAAAGAGTCCCTGCTGATGCACGCACAAAACGAAGTTCGGTACATGTAGAAGAGACTTCCGGACTACCTGCAGCAGGGCGAAGAAATTCGCGACTGTTTACCATGCAGTACGTGCTTCACCATGTCTGTTCCGGACACTCCTCGTTCTCGCGCTTGGTGCAAGGCACGACAATGTGCAGCAGTAGTCACCCCCTTCACAACTTCCACCTTAGTCCAAATCTCACCGCCCATCACCTCCACTGTCCACAGCACCGCCTCCGTTATTGAAGATTGCGCAGTTTGAAAAAAAGATGAACGACTGTGCATACCAGGCCACCACTGACCTCATGCAGCTGATCACATCACATCTCCGACCCAGCACCAGCTCCACTTGGCACATACTCACCTCGACGACATGAGATGATTGGCTACGAGCTCGTGAGGGCTCCACTCATACCACTATTGGCACTGGCAGCATTTGGTTGATGGCCACAAAAGTTACTCCAATCGCACCACCTACACGATTTTCAGTGCACGAGGTGATCTTCACCCGCTCCTTCAAATCAGGTATAGTGAAGTTTTATCCCAACACCATTCCAGTGTTCCATCGTGTGGAGTAGTGGCTGGGCGACCCAGGGTACGAGGACGCAGTGAAAAACATGGAAGCCTGCGATGGTGTGAGTCATGCCCACCTCTACAACAGCTTCGTGCCTGCGTACAACCCAAGCATCATGAACGCCGAAGGCAAGTCAAAAGTTTATTTTATGGACAGAATCTGGTGCGATGGTCAAACCTGTGCAGTGGCTGGACATGAGGCTGGACATAACTTTACAATGAAGTACCGACGATCTGTTGGAGTTCAACTCGTCATTAAAGAAGGCTACCAGAGCAGGGACTACGAGATACGACGAGGGGACCCAGAAACTTTGCTTAGCTTCAGCGAATAATCCGATGACGAGACACATAGTCTCCTACTGGACTAAGAAGCCGACATGGTTCTGTTTTTCGAGCAGACCACGACTTGTCGCAGCCTGTCGTGCGAGGTAATGACAAGTTCGCCGGATGAGGCTGTGGAAGAACAGTGGATGTGAAAAAAAAAATATTGACATTGCTGGGGCGTGATTGTGCGGTATGCTAGTAAAAAATTTTGATGAGGGCGAAAAATAATTTTTGCATGTGCAATATAGGTAAGCGTATAGGTGATACAGTGTCCAGAAACATATTTGTATGTACATGTTTGAGAAAAAGCAATAGGGAGGCATGAGGAAAATTATAACGATAAAATATGTATATACATTTCAGACATACATAAAAACTATGTTCATTTATCTTGAGGTTTATATAGGGAAAACGTATATTGTGTTCTATGCTATAAAAATTCAGCAGAAAAGACGCTCAGTGTTGGGTAACTGTGAAATCTGCATGTGTAGGAAAAGCAGTGTTATCGCTTGCAAGCCACACTCCTCACGCACATCGTCACCAAAACTTAAAGTTTAATATGAAGCAGTTCACAACTACAGGATATTACTCTCTCGCATTACAAAGGCCACCACCCCAGATTTGGTCACCACAAAACACATAAACGAGTGATGTAATTTCCATGCAGTCCATAATGATAGCGCATGTGATCGCTAAAATAAAACGCAGCCCATCTTCGATGTTGACAGGAATAACTGTCGTCGGGTGTAGGTTCTAGACTCACAAAAGAACATGAACATATGCTTTGGTTCGTACGGCCAGGGAGGAATTTCGAAAATCTCCAGTGCTATATTTCGATACCATTATCACTTTCAATGAACACGTGCAGGTGACGAATTTTCCAGTAGCAGAATTGGTCAATTTGCGACGGCGGCGCGGCCACGGTCGCTTAGTTTCACTAACGATCATCTTGACTGCAACGCTATGTAACTTCCTTGGTGGTGCTCGGCTCCCATCTTTTTTCCTCCCCTTAATCCCCTACCTTTGATACCCTACCAAGAGTATCATGGTTTTTTATGTGATTTGCTATGTTAATAAATTGGCTTGAATGTTTTCTCCTTCTACTCTCCCAGCACTTATCACCTGAAACACGTCGAAGCTATGCATTGTTATGGATCTCAACAGCAGATCTCCATTTGCATTAGGCAAAACAGACCTTTGTATTTCTCTGCAATCACCATGCGACGTAAATATTTATTAATGTTTTATTATTATTCATTTACTTCTGAACAGTCAGTTCAGATATTTGTGAAATGGTGAGTCGTCGGCGTATTTTATTATAATTTTGGGCTGATTTAGTATTTTTTAGTTATGTTGTGTGTTGTAGTGTGTGTTGTTTGCGGGGCATGCAGTGATTAGTGTTTTTCCACATTATGTTTCTATGCGCTTTCTAAATTATGTTTGGAAATATCTAAACGGTGTTACTGTGTGCCTTGCCTGTGAATTTTTAATGTGTAGTGTCGTCCTTGTCGCAGCCCCATTTGGCTTGGCCAGCCTGGGTATTTTTCCACGGTGCCCTCGTCCACGACTCTCTTTTGTTCTAGTTTTATTAATGTGATGTCGATAATTTTTGGAATTGTATGCCGTGCTTGTGTTCCCTCAAATCCGTCACCCTTTTCAATAACATTTAATTGCTTTTGATTAAAGTTTTAATACATGCATTTTATCCGAGGAAGGCTCTAAAGTGCCGCACCTGGCTGCCCTTTCTCGTCATATGATTAATATTACATAAATTATTTCCTGTTTAAAATGTTTATGAATTACCATATCAGTATTACGTGTTTGTTTCACGAAAGCTGATATTAGTACTTGTATGCGCCTAATGAATTCTGAATTGATCGCACCATTATTTATAGTCAATATCTCTTTGTATTATGTGTGAAAACATTTTAGTAGGAGTATCGAAGAGCCTTTAAAGAAGTTATATATTATGGTCCAACTATGAGTCGGAATAAATGTAAGTGCAACTTTCTGCTTTGAAAAGGCTTTTTTTTTAAAATAATTTTGGTGTACGCCTTTTTATTTTATTTGGCTGTTGAATTTGAGCTGTTTACAGGTAATCAGCAAGTTTATTGTTTAATGAAAACATATATGAATGTTTTAAATATCACCCTTATGTACATTTTAGATGTTTTATATAATATATACTTTAAACTTGTCGTGTTGTGTACACTTTATTTGTGGCTGAATGCCACAAATGGAATCTGTGACGACTCTGCTATTTCTGTACTGAAGTCTATTTTTTTTTGCATGACATCATGAGCAATGCCAGTTAAATTTATATGATGCGGCGGGAAGAATTTATTTCTTTGCTACAAGACCTTGACGATCCCGTCGACGATGGTTTGAATGTGGCTCAGCTTCACCGTGTCGCCATGCAGCATTGGCGCGAGCAAGAAAACTTGGCGATGATTGAAAGCTTTCTTGGGGAGGTGTACAGATTGCTCGGCATGGCGAAGCGGCAGGTAGTTGATAAAATTAGCCAGGTCAGATCTCCCATAAAGTTTAAGATAGAAGATTGGTCCTTTGCAAAAATTATACTTTGGCGAATTTAAGTAAAGATTTAATGAGTAAATTGCTCTCTAAATATGTGGGTCCCTTCAGGATCCACAAATTTCTAATACCAAATATGGTTAGTTTGGTTTCTCCCTCTTCCTACTGCTCTAACAGGAAGGGCCATATGTGACAGCTTAAATTATGTGTGCAGATATCATGAGTGTATATCTATGCTGCGTTTGAGATTTGATTTGTATGATCTGTGATTGCACCTATTTCCCTAGATCTAAATTCCTGTCTTATTTGTGTTTTTGATTTTGGCCTTTTCTAATTCTCCTATATTTTTTTTTGTTTTTCCCATCATCCCAATTAGTCGTGCGAGGTGACTGTGCCCTCTTTGTGTGGAGAAGAGTTCTTCATGCCTTTTTTGAAGTTCTGCATTGGAGTACCAGGATCTTCGCCGTCAACCCACTTGGGCAGTGTGGTTCGATGCCCATAGACACTCGAGAAGAAACCTGTCTCTGGTGCTTGGTGAATCCTTCGCCCGGTTGCCTGCTGTCATCCCCGGGGATGTTCATTGTTACTGTCTTCAATAGAAGAAGATGATGATGTGTCAATATTTGTCTGTCAATATGCTGTCATGTGTATTTCTGTACTTGTACTTTGAGAGCTCTTCCAAGTTCTTCGATCTTCAAGTTTCTTGTGTTTGTTCCTATACTTCAGTGACTTTGTTAAATGTTTTCGACCAGGTTTTGAGTCAGGGTTTCCATACAGACTATCATTAAGGGAAGAAGGTTACGACGGTGGCACAGCCGTTATCACTTAGTTTCATTAATGATCGCCTTGACTGCAGCGCTATGTGACTTCCTTCGAACTGGTAGGCTCCCCTTCCTTTTCCTCCCATCAATTCCCTACCTTTAATACCCATCCAAGTGCGTCACATTTTTAAATATAATTTACAGTGTTAATAAATTTGCTTGCATGTTTTTCCCTCCTTCTATTCTCCTGGCATTTCTCACCTGAAGCACATCGAAGCTATTCTTCGATTTCGGCTTAACATCTGATCTCCATTTGCATTAGGCATTTATCTGTAATCATCGTGTGAGAAAATGTTTCAATAATGTTGTATAAGTTTAAGTGGCTGAGCAGTCGGTCGTGGGCGTATTTTATTATAATTTTGGGCTGATTTAGTATTTCTTAGTAATGTTATATGTTGTAGTGTGTGCTGTTATTGGGAAATGCAGTGATTAAAGATTTCCAAATTCTGTTTATATGCACTTTCGATGCAACATTTTGCAATAACTAAACTGGGTTGCTGTGTCTTACTTGCATAATTTATGCGATGGTGCTGCAGCAATCGTCGTGCTAGTTCGATTATTTACCACCAGATTGCAGCGCTTAGAGACATGCTCCTTGAGCACCTCGGATTCCAACTCCCACATCGTTTCATCTCCCCAACCTCTTTCTGGTGCATCACAATATTTTATTGCGGGGGGGGGGGCAGAGGTCAATGTATGCAGTATAGTGAAACTTTCATTCCTCTACCTTCGCTTCCGAATGTAACCACTTCTGGAAATCGTCAGCCTCTGTCAGTAATGGTGTACGATGTGTTTTATAAAGTAATATCAGGCACAGTGCATGTCTTCTATAGTGATTTAAATTTTGTCTTCAGTGGTTTTGCATTTAAATTGAATATGTATTCGGAAAATGGGAAGAGCTGGTGACATGTGAACTGCTAACATATATAATTGGTCATTTAGTTTTGCATGAAGAGTACATTTTTAAAATGTGCTACTTTTGTGGGTGTGCGGTATACTGTAGTGTATTCAAAATTGTGTTCAGCTGCACATTCAAAATAATTGTTTAGTTTTTAATTCACTAGTTTGTTTTGGTACGTCAGATTGTGTGAGAAAATGCGTAGTTTATGGTACTTGCCGCTGCCCATTCGGCTGGCCCAGCCTTGTTCATAGTAACGTGGCGCCTATATATGTCCACACCTAGCCTAGTTGAGAATTATAATATTTAAATATTGTGTTCAGTAATTTTACCATAGGGCACTTTCGAATGACCCTGTGCATTTGAGGGTGCCATCCTGTGGATTTTCACATATTTTTAATGGTAATTTTTTAAAGCAAATATTAAATCATTGTTTTTATGGCTGAAGCCCATTGGAGGACTCCATAAGGCTGCATCTTCTAGCTATTCATGTTTCTTATTTCCATAAATTTGGTAATTTTAACTGAACATGGTTTTTTTTAGGCGCAGCTCAGCATTTCATGATTGGTTAATATTTGGATATCAGTTGTGAGCTTATTTACTCTACTAAATATAATTGGTAAACTGAGTGAGAATCATGCTCAAATTTGTGCTTATGAATGTTGTGAAGGTGTGGTAATATGAGAGTCGTGATCTGGTTAGTTAAACAGTTTATGGCCCCATTAAATAGTTGAGATTTAAATGTGCCAATGCCAAGGGTTCAGTAAGTGGAAAGGAACCATAAATGTAATACTAATTATGAGAGTTGAAAGTTTTCACTTTTGTATTAATTTGATGTACACAGTGCCATATATTTCAAGGTCGAGTTGACTGGTAATGACTGGTGTAGACAATATATTAATCCCAATTTACACGATAATTACTGGGCTTTATTCAATATTTTGTTATTGTCACTACGAATGGTTTTACGCACATGGGTACATGGTGATGAGTTGTATGTTCAGCATAAAGCTGAGTTTATTTATTATTTATATACCACACTATCTTTGTTGTCAGTGTGATTAATAATTGTTCGGCACTTTGTCAATGTTTTTTAATTACGTGGCTATTCAACTTGAGAGAGCTTCTAGTCATTTGATGTATTTAAAAATTATTTGACTTGAATTTTTTAAAATCATTTACTTATGGTAATTCACGTGTATTTTTAAACCATTGTCTAGGCGATGTTTTGCAGTATTGTCAATGGTATTATCATTGCACCAAAGAATAATTGTGCTATGCAATTTGGGGCTAGTTAAAATAAATCTCATTGCACTGTTGTTTTGTATATTATTTTGTCACTTCGTACTCAATTACAGTACATGTAGTGTCGTCCTTGTCTGTAGTCCCATTTGGCTTGGCCAGCCTTGGTAATTTTCCATGGTGCCCTCGTCCACGACTATCTAGTGTTCTAGTTTTATTATTGTCACCTCAATATTTTTAGATTGTGTGCTCTGCTTGGATTCCCTCAGAACCACCACACATTTCAATCAATTTTAATGGCATTTTATTAAACTTTTAATGTGCGCCTTTTATCCGAGGATGGCTCTAATGGACCGCACCTGGCTGCCCTTACTCGCAGTGTGGTTACTATTACATCAATGTGTTCCTATTATAATTGCTCATCAATAACCTTATCAGTCTTACATTTTTGCTTTATGAAAGCATTGTTTTTAGCCAAGCACTCTTTATATTATGTGTGAAGCCATTTTAGTAGAGAATTTGAAGCGACATGAAAGAGGTTATATGTTAAGGTTCAACTATGACCCAGAATAATTGTAATTGTAATTGCCTGCATTGATCGGCTCTTTTAATAATTTTTGTGTATGTCTGTTAATATTATTTGGCTGTTGAATTATAGCTATTGTTGTGTAATCAGGAACTCTATTGTTTAATGAACACCAATGTGAATTTATTTAATATCGCCTTTATGTACATATTGGGCACATTATAAAATATATACTTTAAAACTTGTTTTGTTGTGTACACTTTATTTGTGGCTAAGCACCACAGATTGATGGACCGAACATGGTACCTTCTTAAATATTGTCAAGAAGAAATGCATGCATTTTTGTGCATTATCCGACTGTCAATTATAGGTGGACGGATCCTTCAGCTACTATGTTTACACCGTGCGAACGAAAAGGCAGGCCACCATCGTACTCTAACTCGGATTTCAAGGAAACCTCGAAATCGATGGAGACTTGTCTCTTGTGCACAAGGTTAACCAGGTTCGATTCCCTATAGGGCACATCAGATTTCCATACACAATAAACACAGACCCTGCACAAACACATACAGAGCATATACTGCTTCTAGCACTTGCCAGCTACACTACCAATGCACATTGTAATTAAAACATGGCTTTTACACGAAGCTGCTAGCGGCAATTGGAGACTTTTACTCATCCACATTACGAGGGACAGCACAAGAATGAATCATAGTATGTTAAATGCAAGACTCTGAGAAGCTCTTAAAAAAATTTTTTTGCCCATTTTGTGCAAGAAGGGGTACCAGATACTATGCCATTTCGTTCAATGAGAGTCGTATGCCCGAGGGGTAAAGATGAAAACGGAAAGATCTCAGTTGAGATGGAGAAATTTTCCACCACCGAAAATACTTGGAGACATCACTTGCTACTTGCCTCAAACTTAATCAAGATGCTTCTTTGTGCTCATTTCCCCTTAATGTTAAATGTGATTCTCCATGTTATATATTCTGGACACACTGAAAAAATCTCGCTTTCCCTGATTCCACGAAATGGATCCAGGATAATATACAATTACGCATAACAAGGGAATATTGCCTGACGAGTGAACTTCGCTACAGAAAAAACCACGATGTTTGTTGGGTTCTTCCTTCACTTGTAGTTGTGTTAATGCACCATACAAACAAATATATATACTTCGTCATCCGACCTCAGCACCTCCAACTAAAAAAAAGATCCCTACGGAGGCATAACCTCACCACTAAAAATAAATCACTCAGCTTCGTCAGCGATGAAGCTAAGGATATCTAAACATAATTATTTTGTATGACTGCAATGTATATACATATTTTTTGGTTTTCATTTGTCTCATGTCTCCCTTTTCTTTTACCAAAACATGTACAACAAATGGGTTTATGGACTCTGCATCACCTAGATGATTACCTATTGCACATGCAAAAATTATTTTTCACTTTCATTACAAATTTTTTATTATCTCTCCGCACCATTATGCCCCACAATGTCAATATTTTTTCACATCCACAGTTATTCCCATCCTCATCTGGCGAACTTGTCTTTACCTCACACGGCAAGCTGTGACAAGTCGTGACTTGCTCAAAGAACAGAACCATGTCGGCTTCTTCGTCCATTAGGAGTCTACGTGTCTCGCCATCGCATTGTTCACTGAAGCTAAGCACTGCTTCTCAGGGCCCCTTGTTGTAACTCGCAGTCCCTACGCTTGGAGCATTCTTTAATGATGACGGTTTCATCCTCGTTGAACTCCAACAGTTCGTCCGTGCTGCATGGTAGAGTTATGTTCGGCCTCATGTTGTACACTACACAGGTTTCACCATCGCACCAGTTTCTGACCATAAAATATACTTTTGACTTGCCTTTGAAGTTCATGATGCTCGGGTTGTATGCAGGCACCAAGGTATAACAGAGGCGGGCATCGCAGGCTTCTATGTTTCTTACTGCATCTTCATGCCATAGGTCGCCCAGCCAGTATTCCACATAGTGGAACCTTAGGATGGTGATGGGTTAAAACTTCGCCAAACCTGATTTGAAGGAGTTGGTGTACATCATCTTGTGCACTGAATATCGTGTAGGTGGTGCGATTGAATTAGGTTGACATCAACCAACTGCTACAAGTGTCGATATTGATCTGTGTGATGCCCTCACGTGCCGTAAGCCAATCATCACATGTCGTCGAGGTGACTGGGTGTCAGGTGGAGCTGGTATTGGGTTGGAGATGGAATGTGATCAGCTGCATGAGGTCGGTGGTGGCTGGTCTATAGAGTCGTTTATGTTTTTCACACTGTGGACTCTTCGATGATGGAGGCAGAGCAGTGGACAAAGGAGGCAATTGTTCGGTGACGAATTTGCGACTAAGGCAGTGGTTGTGACAGGGGCTGCTATTGTACGATGCTATTGCACCTTGCACCAACCACAGGAATGTTAAGTGTCTGCAACAGACATGGTGCATCCCTCGAAGCACCCTCTGCATGGTAGACAGTCGCGAATATTTTCGTCCTGCTACAAGTAGGCAGAAAGTCTCTTCTACTCGTACCGAACTTCTTTTTTTCTGAACATTAGCATGAATTTTCAGAAGAAACGCCCGTTTTTTTCCTTATCGTGGACCGCGAGCAAGCATGGCCTCTTATACGGGACGATCGCCGAAATTATTTTCTGTCTACTACGACAGCACACAAGCATCCTCTAAAACTCTAGACAAAAATCAACTGAATTCTCTAAGGCGAGCAAGTTACGAAGACGACAATAGAGGGGGAACAGAATGATTAACACTGGAGGGGTACAAGGAGGAACTGGGAAGTGGGCGACTAAGGGTGAGTTGTGGTTGTAGGTGCTGAAAACATGAGTTACCAATGCACTGCAGGGGGCACTGCTGATGAATGAGATGATGGGTGGATGATGAGGGGAATTGGGTGGGGGTCGGTAGATAACGGAGGTTATCGCACAAAAGCAATTGATTGTTGGAGCTGTGACGAGTATGGCAGCTATTCATTATATTTACAGCGCATAAGGTAATGGAAATGTAAATGTTCTTGACTGAAGTATAACCGATGTTTGTTCGTCTTTGAGGAATCGGAGATTCGTGGTTTATGAACTGAGATTATTTTTAGTTAGGTATTCTGAATATCACGATTGATTACTGTCACCATATATGCACCAAGATGTGTATGTTTTCAATGTTCCAGCATGCTCGATGGGATTACTTGGTATTATTAAGGGATTAATGGATTAATTAATTAGCAAATCGGATTAATCTGCTAATCCGATTAACTGGTGAATCGGAATAAATGTATTAAAAATTTTATGTATTGGATTAATTGCGCAATCCATTTTTGAAAAATTCTGGAATTTTTTTATTTTATTTTTATTTTTGGAGATGATATGTATGTGTAATAGTTTAATTGGTGTCATAGGGTTCAATTTTTGGAAAGCAACATAGGTCTTCACCCTTGGATGGCTTGCAGGAGCTGAGCTGTGAGGTGTGTGGGCATTGATATACAGGTTGTGTCTAAATTTCCATTACACAATGTAAGGGCATGTAGTGGGGATCAAGGTGTTTACATTTTGCATTGGAACTTAAGGGCGGAAACATACAGTTGTCCTGCTACAAACAAAACACCACCACACCATGTGTTGACCTCTCCCACGACTGCAACACTCTGTACTATGTTTTCTTCAGCGTCCACTTCCAAGGAGGGCTCGATGTGACTACAAGCGACATATACACAAACACGGTACCTATGTACCATATTCTGGTACACACGATCACCAATTCCTGGAAGTCCAAGACCCACTGCAGCCATAATCCACACCAGCAGGCCCTCTGATTCCACAGGGATCTGGTAAATGAAACCCTCCATGTGGACCCACAGAAAGTAGTCTAGCAGAGTCGAGTCGGTTGAACGTGCATGCCAAGCGATGGGGTGGATAGGTCGAGGTGGCTCGATTGCTTGGCCTGAATGTTCAATTGACTTGACGCTGCTAGATTACTTTCTGTGGGGCCACATGAAGAGCTTGATTTACGAGATCCCTGTGGAATCGGAGGAGGTCCTGCTGGCATGGATTATGGCAGCAAGGGATCTTGGACTTCCAGGTATTAGTGATTGTATGTACCAGAACATGGTAAGTTAGTACCATGTTTGTGTAGATGTCGCTGGTTGTCACATCGACACATTCTTGTAAGTGGACCCTGAAGAAAAACAACGTATGTGTTGCAGATGTGGGAGTGGTCAGCATATAATGTGGAGATGTTTTGTATGTCGTGGGGAAACAGTACGTTTCTGCATGTAATTTCCTATGCAAAACATAACCAATTTGGTCCCCACTACATGATCTTACATTGTGTAATGTGAATTTGGACACACTCTGTATATGTATTGAGTTTGATGCAGGAGTATCATAAGTTCTGTTTTTTTTGGGGGGGGGGGGGGAGTGCCATAAGATTTAATTTCTTCTAGGAGCAGCATCATATGTCTTGACCCTCGGCTGTCAGGCAGGCGACTGAGGTAGCTAGATGGATGAGGGGAGAAGGGGGTGTCGGAAGTGACCACACGTCTGGTGACTTGAGATATCTGTGGACTGAGGTGGAAAGCTGGGTGAGTGAGGGGGTGGCGGGAGCATACATGCGTCTGTCCATCCAGCTTACTGTCCTAATGTATACTTAACTATATATATATATATATATATATATATTTATATATTTATATATATATATATATATATATATATATATATATATATTGTGTGTGTGTGTAGTGTGTGTGTGTGTGTGTGTGTGTGTGTGTATGTGTAATGGCAAGTGATTTAGGTAGGAAACGTGTCATTCGATAATAGTAGTAAATAAATATTTTAAAATAACGAAGTATAGCACTCCATTTATCCCGCGGCATCAAATGAGTACCCAGAACACATCTTTAAATGTTTATGCACACAAGAGAAACTAAGTAACTAATGAATAAATGAACCACAAATATGATATTTATCACAAATCAATTAATGAACTTGCCCTGAATTATGACGCCCACACAACTATTCCACGTCACAACTATGAACCACACGTTCAAAACATTAATAAAGAAGCTGTTTGGTATCCCTCTCTGTTTCCTAGCAATACAATATATGTCAAACAACAGGATAAATCTTCATCACAAATATCAATCACACACAACGAAACACTGCCTAAATGCAAAGAGACAAACCATTTATGCTAAGCACTCATTGACATATACTTTAACATAAGCAGAAAATATGAACCACACATAATGAATGAAACACAACTATGCACATTAAATTCAATATAAATTAATTAAATATTAAGCACAAACAAAGTTAGTGCACAAACCTGTATAGCATTTTCCATAACAAAATAACCGTTTCTTAAGAACAACTCATATCAACACACGTAACATACGTTTAAGCCGATTGCAGCGATCCTACCAGCCCTCATTGACTCTCAGTCCAAGGAGCCATGATCAATTACAAAATTATGAATGCAACAAGAAATAACGACGTATCATCAACCACATGTTCAAAATATAAATTAAACACATCTCACGAAAAGGTCAGTTTACCGGCACACTAGTATAAACACCAAAAATACTGACTGAATTACAACCCAATTACTAATCAAACACAACGAAATACCAGTCAAACAAGATGAATTACACTTAAATACAAATAATGAACGACTTCCCCCCCCCCCAACTCAATGACATGCAATGTTTCAAATACGCAAAAAAAATTCAACATCAACCATGCAAAAAATCACTATACCGCCTGTATAGCGCTTTTTCCCTACAGATTTTTTTCCAAACATCACAATCAACTCAATTATGACACGTTACCAGAATTACACTAAACACATTTCACAAACAAGGAGACATAACAAATGGACCACATGTTCAAAATATAAATTACATATTAAATACTCACAAAAGTAGGTTACTTCCCCATTCAAGAAAAAATGATGTCCTCAATTACTCCAAACACACATAACATGAAACAATGTAAAGATGAAGCCTAACTGCATGCAACGAGACATAATTAATAAATGAAACACCATTATGCACTTCAAATTAAATATTATACACGCACAAACCTAACTCATTTTACCGGCATGTATAGCGTCTTTCGCTGGCAAAATTCTTTTTTTTTATATCTCCTAACAACTCTTTAGTAAAATCGAAATATCACATGCAAAACATGTCTAAGTATACAACATTAGCTTCACTCTCCTTAGCAACCTCGCATCGATCTGGGCCCACTGCGACCCATCACACCCACCTTGCCATGTCGAAGTCGCAGCAGCTCGTTCCAGTTCGCCACACTTATACACATGAAGCTCACATATTTCCCGGTAATACAATTTTATTAAATGTACGAACCTAAGTACCTGGAGACGCACAAGTATTATTGCTTTTCCTATCATAGTGTATGTTACAAATTGAAGCTAGAGATTCTTGCTCTGCGGCCAGTGCTCCATCCAGGGCAGGCATTCAGGTATGACTGGTCTGATACAGTTACCCTCGCCTTGCAGTAAAGAGCCCTGCCCTCTGTCTGTCTCTCTCACAAACGCTGTGACACACCATGCTGGTGTCAGGGTGGCGCCTGTTGGCAAGTTAGTTGAATATTCAAATGTCACATTACAACTGATATTAAAAACGGAATTACATCCGAAATAACTTTATCCATCACAATTCCAGGATATATACCATTATGCAGAACGATTTACCACCTTAACAAGATCAATTACAAATGCAGAAATTATATTCAGAGAAAATAATCATCACTGTGACATTAATGAATTTAAATCACGAATTAGCACCTAAACATTATTACTCACAAATACAGATATTGTTACGACACAATTAGCAATTAAAATATTAATTTCAAATTAAACACGATGAATATCAAAAACTGATTGAATTACATCAGAATTACTTATTAAATACCATAAAATTATACGAATATTATCACAAATCAAGCATGCAGAATGAGTCATTAATTACACAATAAGTGCACTTCCGAACCCCGCCACTGTCAATAGATTTATTAAATGAAAACACATCCAATATATCGAAATCATTTTATTGCATAACATAATTTACAAACATTATCTTATAATCTTTCAAAGTCTTGATTCTTCACCCACGAATTGTGAACTTTTTGAGAACCCTTTCCAGCAAACCAAGGAAATGTGTTTTCCCCTCTTAATAACTTTATCAACTAAATATTCATTTGGAGAATAGACTTTCTGTGAATAAAATTCATAAAAACCTCCCTTTAATGGCTTGCAATTATGACTTTCGAGGTAATATACTCTAGGGAAAGACTGTCTAAATGAAATAATTTTAAATATTTCATACAACCAATTAATAATATATTTCTTCTCAGAAACACCATTGACTTTGGACATATATATATATATATATATATATATATATATATATATATATATATATATATATATATATATATATATATATATTCCAACTTCAAACTTTTGTTTTCTCTAGTCAACCACTTTAGGATTATTATATATGGTTTTCATCAATCTATTGTCCGTAACCTTTTCTGGTGCCACCTTGATGTTGCGGTGATATCTTGAATTATAATATTTCATTATTTCATGCAAGAAATTCCACCCATTTGTAAGTCCCATTCGAAGTGATATGCCTTTATATTAGCTGTTTCAAGTTGTTATTAAATATTGCGACTACAGCTGTTTTAATTTCATAATATAAAACATATTGTTTAATCCCATACACTGTTATTAATTAATGGAAATAAACGTTATAAAACTACATTCCTCTTTCGCTTGGATATTTTTTGGGCTTCTTTCTTCTAAAACAGTTGGCATTGCAGCAGTAACATTTTTTCCAGTCTTATTCTTCACAGGTATACTCAATAAATATATTGAATAGATGTATATAATCGTTAAAATATGCTTAAATCAATTAATATATTTCGAAAGCAATTTCATGTCACACAAATTTGTCTCAAAAATATCATTTAAACCATGAGTAATATACGTTCTTCTCGGAAACCTTATTTGCATGGAGTTCTTGAGCAATCTTTCTATACTTCATCATGAATATGCCCTTTGTTCCGAACAGTATTCGGAATAAGTTTATAGTAAGAATATTCTTTGCTCCTAGTGAGTGTGACATGTGCGATGTTGTCTATGGTTGTCGAAGGAATGTTTTTTGCATGGTAAAAGAAAGGAGATGTTTTTGTCTCATTAAATGCCTTTTTGTATTCTTGTTTCCCTTGTGGAAATGTTTTGGTAAATATCAAACTTTGAATGGTGATCTATGCCTTTTTATTTCCATGTAAACCTAACTTTTGTCAGTTCGGTTTATCAGTAGATAAACATTCGTGACATATAATGACCATGACAGGACTGTTTGTTTTCGTTAGCATGTGTAAAAAAACGATTGAGTTACAAGTGGTCATGAAGAAACGTGCAGTGATCATATTTTCATTCTCAAAACTTGTCAAATCTACAACTCGAATGATGTCGCTGGAGGCAGAAGGTGAGATTGATCCAATTTTTTTAAAGGCTAACCAAGGCCTGTTGCAAGAAAAGCTCTCTCAACTTGCATCTCTTGACGATCATATCTTTGTTAACCTGTTCGCTGTTGGAAAGAGTGAAAACGAGCTAGATACAGAATTGAATGTGTCCGATAAATACGAAGTCAAGTATACCAATATTTCTTTACAGATAGCAGATTGTTTGGCTGGTGGGAAAACAAGTAGAGAAACATGTGGTGAACGGGATCACAGTAAATAACAACTTTGTAAAGGGAAGTAAAAAAGTCCGAAGATAAAGCTCAAGTCATCTGGAGAGGATTTAACTTAATGGTTAGGTTTACGCAGTCAGCTCTCAAAAATCGATGCAGATGAAGGCTTAGACAATAGTGATAAGTTTCACTGCCTGGTTCAAGCCACCCTTACTGGTTCGAGGGCCAGAGAAGTGGTGGAATGTTTTCCTATAATGGGAGAGAATTATCGAAAAGCAGAAGACAGTCTGAAATCCCATTTTGGGCATGAAGATACGCTGATAGAGGTGTATATAGGTGACTTGTTGAATTTAACCCTGAAAAATTTTGCTTCAGTTCAATTAACTTACTTGTATGATCAGATAGAGACAAAACACAGGGCACTTGAGACATTAATCATTACCCCAGATAAGTACACTGCGATGTTGTTTCCACTAGTTGAGTCATGCCTGACAGAAGAACTCCTACAAACTTGGCAACATAGCGGGACAATGCATCAAAGTGACAATAGGTTGAACAATTTAATGGATTATCTCAAGAGGGAGGTAGAACAGGTAAAACACATCAGTCTTGCTCTGAGAGGGTTCCATTTAAATCGATGTGAGGGTATATCCAGGGGAACAGGTAATTCTATGGTAGAAGAAGGTCACTTAGCAACATCCACAGGTCTTGTTAACACTAAGGACAGCACCAAGGCATTGGTTTGTACATTCTGCCAAGGCTTGAATTTTTAGTAGTAGGTAAGTCACCTGCTATTTGATTTGCTTACGAACCCTTAATGTGGCCAAGAAGTCCAGAATGACATGCCTTGCACATGGAGGAAAATACATACCTATTTTTTGTCCAAAACTTGAAGAAAATGTACACCCCTCTCAATTGCTTTCTCCTACAATCAGGGGCACACCTTCTCCAACTGTTAAGGATCTGATGTTATGTTACAAATGCATCTCATCAAAATATAGGGCAGTATTTGTGAATAACGGGTAAGGATTATTCTTGACACTGGTTCGCAGTGCTCATACATTACCAAATAAATAGCTGCGGATATGGAATATCAATCTACAGAAAAGGAAGAACTTTAGCACGGTTTGTTCGGTAGCAACAGATCGAACAAGGTATTGCTTGAAACATTTCAGGTGATGCTGAGGCACCTCCACAGTAATTATGATAGCAGTTTTGAAGTGCTTGACTAGGACGTAATATGTTGTGCAGTTCCTACTACAACGCGGGCGACAGCGGAAGAGGAGCTCGAAGACCTTGTTGTCAAGATAGATGATGACAACATCATAATACAGGTACTCATGGGAGCTGACGTACTTCACAGATTGTTAACTGGAGAGCATATTGTCTTGAAGAGTGGCCTAGAAGCCATCAATACCTATTTAGGTTGGACAGTGATGGGTAGGGTCCACGAGAAAAGGAGCTGTTCACAATCTTCGATAGTGTTCACTCTTTTTTATTTTGATTTCGCAGTCGGTGCACTATGGGATTTATACATGTATGGCATTGAAGATCCTGAGAGGCTGTGGACATAGCAAAATAGGATTTCAGCTACCCGGGAGCATTTTGAAGAAAGTCTTAAGTGGAAAAAGGCAGATATGGAGTCGAACTTCCCTGGAAGGAAGGACATGATCCTTTACCCACGAATCTCGAAGTAGCTGAAAGGCACTTGAAAACTCTCAAACAGAAACTGAAAAAATTTAAAGTGCGAGATATCTACTCAGAAGTTTTCAGGGACTGGAAGAGGGAGGGAATTATTAAAGAAGTTAAACTATTTGATCAATATATCGGACACTACCTACTCCATCTACCAGTGTTGAAGGACCATGTCCCGACAAAAGGGAGGCCTCTGTTTGATGCATCATCACGAATTCCTCCAAACCCCTCTCTCAATGACTGTCTGGAGGAGGGGCCAAATTTGATAGAGAGTATACCACGTCTTATTCTACGGTTCAGAGTCAAGCCTATCTGTATCATTGCTGATATTAAGAAGAACTTTCTACAGATTGGCCTTTCGGAGAGAGACACAGATTTGTAAGTTTCCTGTGAAAAAATGACTCCATGGAGGTGACCATTTGGAGGCATACCTCTAACTCTTTATTGTTGGGAGCAGTTATTTAACAATACTTGAAGAAGATATTACATGAGCAGAGGGAAAGAGTCAAATCTTATTCAGAAGAGACAATCGGCAGACTGCAAAGGGGCTTCTATCTATACAACTGTATTGCCAGTGTGGAGATAGATGCACTTCACCTGTATATCGAAGAATCAACACAAATTTTCAAAAATACAGGGTTCTATCTCGGAGGCTGTGAATTTACAGATTTAGTAGTTGATCCTGAGGAAATGTCCATCTTTTTGGGTCTCCTTTGGAGTAGAGGAACAGACACACTTTCGCTCAATGTCTCATAACTGAAACTATCGACATTGTTTCCAAGAGGAAGATTCTTTCGACAGTGCACAAAATTTTTGACCCAATAGGTATGGCAACCTCCGTCATGCTGATACCGAAGATGCTGGTACAGAAGTTGTGGCAAGAAGATTTTTGAGTTGGAATGAGCAAGTTCCTCTGGTGGTGGAAGTGGATAAAGACTCTTCCATGCCTAAGAAAAATAGCCATACCCAGGTACATCCTGAAGAAACATGCAAACCAGAGCCTGCAAATCTTTGCTGATGCAAGTCAACACACATATGATGCAGTGATATTCCTTAGAGTCAAATCCTCTGGCGATGTTCAGCTACATCTGGTTGAGGCACGAGCAAGAGTGGTGCCTACGAAGAAGACAACTATTCCCTGGCTTGAGCTTTTGGTGACAACAATAGCAGCTAGATTGGCAGTTACAGTAGCCAGTAATCTACAGTTGAAGACAGAAGACCTTCACTTTTGGAGCGATTCTACTACTGTTATCTCATGGATTCAACGTGATGAGCAGTGGAGTGTCTTTGTATACAACCAGGTGCAGGAGATCCGAGAGTTGTCAAACAGGAGTACATAGAGACATGTTCCGGGGACAATGAATCCCACAGACCTACCAAGTGGTGGATCCCTGGCTGATGCCCTGGTCCGATCAAAATGATGGGAGAGCCTCGACTGTCTACAATGCATACCGGCAGAATGGCCTTTGCAGACAGGAGACATAGCTGAGGATCCCATTAATCTCGAGCAAAAGGTCGGTATTGTGGGGGTCTCGCTAACTCTGAAACAGCTCACAACTGGTATTAGCATTTCTTTTCCTCATACTTGAAGATAATTCGTTTTGTAGGCTGGGTATTAAGATTCATCCACAATTTCCATTGTCATGCCAAATAATTAGTGAGCTCGACGGGGAGGATCTCGACAATTCAGTAGTTGAGGTTGTGAAACTCATTCAAAAGGAGTCCTTCCATGGCCCTGAGAACAAGTATTTAAGTTCGCTCAGACCTACGAAGATGTCTATGGGACCTTGCATTTGAGGAATATGATTTCTGAGCACAAGGACAGGCCTGAGTTTAGACATCCTGTCATACTTCCGGCCTAACATCCTATAGTGAAAAGACTGATTTACAGTCTTTGTTTGCAGAGCAATCATTGTAGGGCTCTGGGGGCTCTTGACTCTGCTACGCGATAGACATTGGATTTTAAAGGGGAGAAGAGTAATTCGGCCTGTCATAAACATTGTGTTGTGTGCTGGTGGTTTTCAAGCCCCATGTCGAGCAAAACCTCACCACCCTTGCCAGAAGACCGAGTACGTGATGCTTTTTGTGTTTAAAGTGATCGACGTAGACATGGCTGGCCGTTTGTCCCTATAGGGCCATATCAAGATCTGGTTATGCATCTTCACTTGTGCAGTATACCGGGCTGTGCATCTAATGGTGGCCAGCTCCCTGTCGAAAGATGCATCCATACAACTCTGAGGAGATTCATTACATGGCGTGGACGACCGATTGCCATCAACAGCGACAATGGGACCAATTTTCTGGGAGCAGAGAATGCATTTTCCAAGTTGGACTGGAAAGAATTTATATATTTCAGTTCGGCTCTCCATTTTGTATGGAAATTTAATACCCCACAGCTACTTGGTGGGGCAGTTGGTGCGAGCTCTTGATTGGGCTATTAAAATCTCTGTTGTAACGAACACTGGGTAAGGCCCTGTTGAATTTCGAAGAACTCTCAACCATCATTTGTGACTGTGAAAGCATTCTGAATTCAAGGCCACTCACCTATATGTTAGAAGATCCTTAGATCTCGTCATGTTAACACCTGCCATGTTCCTGCAAGATATCCGTGAAATAGGTGTACCAGATTGTGATAAGATAGATTCAGTAGATACCAAGAGATGGTACAGGTATTTGCAGAGTCTGCGTGAAGATCTGCGGAGGAGGTTCCACATAGAGTATCACGGACAACTCTCCACCAAAACCCAAGCCAAAGGGGGAATTTCGTTGCAAGTAGGTCAAGTAGTCCTTGTGGGAAGTGGCCACGAGAAACAACAAGACTGGCTGCTGGCTGTGGTGCAACAATTGTTTCTGGGAAGAGATATGTATCACGAGTTGCGAGATTGAAGACAGCATGGGGGGTCATTACCCGCCTGATTCAGTGCATCTATCCTTTGGAGGGAAGAGAATGGGTGGAGGATACCACTGATTAAGGCCCAGGAAAGGATGAGGTGTAGCAACTGCAAGTTACCTTAGACAACAGGGAGGAGAACCAGAGAGTTGATTAATTGCAAATTAAGATACATACGGTGATAGGGAAAAGGTCTTTTTTGTGTGTTTTCGCTGTTGTTGTTGAGTCTGGGACTCAAGGTGGGAGGATATCCCGAAAAGTTTTTGGAATAAATTTATAGGAACAATATTCTTTGTTCCTAGTGTGACATGTATGATTTTATCTATGGTTATTGAAGGAATGTTTTGTGCAGGGTAAAAACAAAGGAGATGTTTTCATCTCATAAAACATCTTTTTGTATTCCAGTTTCCCTTGTGGAAACGTTTTAGTAAATGGTAGACTTTGAAAGTTGATCTGTGCCTTTTTATTTCCATGCACAATTAAATTTTAAGTCAGTTTGTTTTATAGGTAGATAAACATTCGTAACACCCTTCTTCAATCAGATCTTTAAAAAAAGACACAATTTTGATTGTATATGAATTATTCCCAGACTGTTTCTAAGCAATGAGAAGTTTTAATCTATTAACCATCATATTAGGATTGTTCCAATTAACAGGAGAAAACCAATCGCCAACTTCACATTTATATAATCCACTTCCAATAATATAAATGTAATTTCGGGTGAACTTCATCGCCTGAATGATTATACGCATTCGTACATTTTTCAAGATATTTATATTTCTCCAGATCGGTGTTGGAGTATACATTTGCAAAGTTTTTAAATAATGATTCAGACAATATTTCACTCGCATCATTTACATAATCCTCTACTTGAATCCTATTTTCAGGTAAGAACATGATGACATATTCTCCCAGAAAACATATGTTATCATGTCGATATACACCAAATGTCATATCGCATTCAGGCAAAGATTGCTTTATAGCTGAGTAACGTTGGGGTAATTGAGAAAGAAGTTGCATTTTCTCCTTCTTTAAAAATTCTTCTGATTTAATTTCCAGCGGTGTTTCGTTAGACATAAATAATGCAGAATGTATTTTATCCATTCTAGTTGGAACAGGTTTAAATATTAAAACCTCCCGTTCCATTCGTGCTCATTTAGCTTGCAAGTATTTCTCCTTTACCACTAAAATATTATTATTTAATTCCGAAGCACAATTAGACATTTTTGTTCAGCTTATATTAATGTGCCAGTATTTATATATATAAATTAAGGTGTTGATTTTCTAGCTGCAACACTATGTACAGTATTGTGTGTCTTTTCATTCTTATCGACTTTACTTACAACTGCATCTAATTTACTTACAGTTTTAGCTCTCAAGTCATTAACAACACCATTTATTTTTGTTTGCGAATCTTCATTTTCTTTCTCAGGTCTGCTTGTATAAATAAACCAGATGTTTTATTAATTAATTCAACAGTTATATATTGCAATATCTCTTCCATCCATGTTTCAAGTTGTTTTGTAATAGTAGTGGTTACCAACTCATTAATTCCACTTTTTAAATGTTCCAAATCTTCTAATATGTAACTTATATTCATATACACATTTGTAATAATTTTAAGTTACTTTACTAATTTATCTTGTATATCCCTTGATTGCAATTTCAATACATTTAGTGTTGTAGTGTTTAAGTCTTCTATATATCCTTTATTTGCCACATCACTGTCCTTTCACGGCCATATCTACATTGCTGTATTTCACCTTGCAGTTCACACCTAACATCGTTAAATATAAATACGGAATTGTGTAATGCGCCGTTCAGACACCATATTGTCTTTATTAGTAGAAGGGAAATATTTCATTCCTTCAATTAATGGTAAAATGTTCGCTAATCGTTGATATTTCTGTTGTATTGTTTTAGAGAAAAACATATACATTTTCAAATTTAAGTCCATTTGGATGTTCCAACAATGACATATTAACACAAGTTTTTTTCCCATATGTAGAAGGACCGCTCGTTATACAATGTATATTTGGCAGTAAAAGAATTCCATGTTTCTGTTTAATTATGTTTTCTTTTGTAGATACAATTACCAGAGGATACAAACTTTTTTTTACATCCATCATTTCTACACAAAGCGTACAAAATGTAATGTACTGATGGAAAAGTAAAAATGCATACCTGTATATTGGCGACTGGTGGCTTTACACTGAGAAAAAAATAATTTATTCCCTTCTTATAAAGTAATAGAATCCAAAATGGCGGCGATTTACCTTGGAATTTGCCTAAAATATGATCTTTTCGGAAATTTTGTTGAAATATCATTAAATTAACCACATTACAATTCCTATCGAGTTAATTTGAGGCAGGGAACATGGTATGCAGTCTTTCTTTTATATATTGTCGAAATGTAGAATTTTAAAATAGAATAGGTTTATATTAGTCGATGTACACACATTTCTGATATAATCGGTAAAACAGTGCAATAAGATATATACTCTTGTATATCCAAAAACTTGTGTGGAAACATTTAAGGAATAGGTTTGTTTCTTAAGGAACTTATTACAGGCAGACTTTATTTTTATGTACACAAAAGCTTTGGATGTGATATAATAAAATATATTTTAACTTTACTTCTCGTAGAGATTTCTTCAAGGATAGCAAAAACTATATTATATTTTCTCGCTTAAAGAAAATTACTTGAAAATATGAATACACACACACATTTGTATAGCATACTTTGAAAGTGATGTAATTGTATTAGTAGTTTAACAAATATTCGACATATGTAATAAAGTGTTTTAAATGCGACTATAACGATTGCTCCGCTTGAAAGCAATACATAATGCCTCATGATCTGGCAGTTGGCAAACAGTTTTTGAGTATTACTTTTTAATGTTTGCACTAATGAAACATTCAAAAGGCTTACACATACTTAATTTTAAAACATAATATGTAGGTCTGGGCAGCAGGTTGTGGATTATTTTACCAAAAGTTTTGCCTTGTGCGAGATCAATCATATTTATTGAAGTAATTTCCTGTTGTTAAAATTATTTGAGGTGTAATTCTTGGTGTTAAGGAGATAATTTTATGCTCTTAAACTTATTCAGTATGATTTCTCGTATAATATAATTGGTTTTAATTAATTATTTTTAAATAACATTCCCTAGAAGGGAGTATTCTAATACAGTTGAGACCTGATGTTCAAAATTTTTTCCAATGTTTCCCCATGACAAAGGATTGAGATTGTTAACCTCGGCAGCGACGTCCTGCTCCAGGGCTGGAGAGCAACACATAGAAGCTGGCTGGGTTTGGGGTGGTCGACGATTTCACATAGGTAACGGTGCCATTTAAGTTTTGCAGCACACATCGACTTGGATGGATGTTGCACAGAATGATTGTCTCCCAAACTTTCCTTCGTGCCTTACTATATATTTCACTATCATATAAAAAAAATTTGATTCATATATTTTATTATAAATGTCTATGACCGGGATGCGTGAGTGTGAACTACATGTCTGACGCTGACCTTTGTCTGGATAAAGTGTTGCGGTTTTCGTACACCACACGCTGCGAGGCTCGGTAAGCTGATTGCACGAGTCTTCAACAAAAGTTGTGTTAAAAGTAAATTGTTGTTTATATGTTTCTTATGATAGGAAAATATACAGAACAATAAACTGTTGTTAATACTATGCAATACAGAGCAATACTATGTTTGTTAATTGATACATCTCATTCCTACATGCGATTGTGAATACGTAGTATTTGATATGAGTGAATTATTTATTTTTAAAAACTAATTTTTTCTAGGGTAATAAAATTGTGCATTATTCATTTAAATCTTGAAAATGGGTTAAGATGTTCATTTCATATACTTTTGTATGTGATTAGGTGAATTAACTTGTTTGTGTTTAAGTGCAAATCTTCAGGGTACATCGTGAATAGCTAGTATTTCTGTTCGGCTATCTGTACATTCCTGAGATTTAATTGCTTTGTGACAAATTCTATGGGATAGCACATATCAAATATACAATCACACAAATTTTGAGATTTAATATTTTTTTATTATTTTATAAATAAAAAAATTAAATTTATATCATGCGATTAATTTCATCGGATTAGATTAATCTTAATTCAATCATTGTATCGGATTAATCAGTGGATTGATTACCCGATTATTCCAATTAATCAAAACTATATTCGAATTAATCAAAAGTGCGCCAAAACCCACCCGCCCCTACTGCTCTCTTGTAACAGTATATTTGCTATCGCTGCTGCAGTTTACGGTTAGACGGTCATCACATAACGCCACAGCGCACTACATACTTCGTGAAGTCAAGTGGTTAAACTGAGTATGAAAATGAAGAACGATAAAGTCTACCCGCAGAGCAGTTTCACTTATTAAATGCAGCCCAGACGTGACAGACGTTAAAATAAAAAGTGTTTCGTGCAAATAAGGATTGAATAAACTTTATATTATGGCATAACAAATCTAGTGATAACAAATTTACAAAAAAAAATTATCTTTCTTGTAATCTATTGTAAAACTGTCTTACGCCAAGTTTCAGCAGGACGCGCTCCACTGTGCTCTGCTCTTTCTTTCTTCTCTATTACTGATGACTTTTTTTTATAAACGTGTCTCTTATCTTAACACTCGTTTATTATTTTCTTCTCATTTCTTAAACCCTTCTTTTCTATAATACTATGCCCACGAATATCTTTTCAAATGCGTCACTGTATATTTTATAACTGCGTTAACATACTGCCAGTACGGTTGTTTCCGAACTAAAACGTAAGTGAATTTCACTATATTATACACGTGGTTTCTTTTTTAACTTTTTAAATCAAACCTTTGAGAAATCACCCATGTATGACGTGTTTGTTTCCTAAACATGCACTGTATGAAAAGCGTTTCATGCTTTTTTTTACATAAGAATATCTTCTTTATGGTCAAGTTAACTTTCACTAATATTTTATAAATAAATTAAATAATATCATTCTTAGTTAATATCAATTAAAACAAATATAAAATTGGTACGTTGTTATAGGCTGTACACGGTAAAGTGAGCACTTTTGAGATCCTAGTTACTTTTTGATTTCAGTAATATTTTAGCCTTTGACAACCTCGTTTAGATAAATACTGCTAGGTAAGATATTAACACAATGTGTATATTCCATCGTACTGGGAAGTTAACGTCTAAGGCTAAAATAAAATACATTTATTGACTATTATTCCAAATGAGAGGGCTTTCAAAAGTGCTAACTTTACCGTGAATAGGCTATAATGCCTAGTAAGAAATAGTTCTTACGCAAAATACTATTAATGTGAGTACGCACGAATGCGGTGGTTTGATTCTTTGGTGTAATTTTCTAGGCTTGGTTAAGCTGTGCTTGTACGATGCGGAGGAATAACTTAAAAGTAGAACTAAGTAGGGCTTCAAAAAGTTGGAAGTAACCGCGAATGGACTGTATTTCATGACAAGGTGGAGATTTTTGGACATTCGCCATTGCGATGCAGATGACTGTCATGGAAAAAACAGGACTGAGCACGAAAAAATACTTTAAAAAGACAAGCAACCTATGGACGAGAAAATAAATATATGTGTACAACACTGGAAAATTCCAAAAGTGAATAGAGTCAAAAACAGAACAGCAACTAATTGCGAAAAAAAAAATATATATATATATGTATGTATACATGACCAACAGATTACACATAGAAACCACACATGAAAGAAACATGCTGACAAAGTTAGGAAAAAACTGAAAAAAAAAAGTAAGGACAGAATAGGACAACACAATAAAGAAACGCATTAAAACACAGCAGTTTAACCAGGTACGACAGACTACAAGCCAGGAAAACTGTAGTCAAAAATATAGGCACAAGGCGAGAAAATTCCATGAAGGTATCGAGTCAAATAAAACAGAACAGCGAAAATCTAATTTAATATATATGTAAACGAAACAACCATACACAACCAAGACAACACAACAAAGACGACACAGGCTAGTTATCTACTTTCACAATTAAAATAAACACAACGAGGAAACTCAGACAAGAACAAACAGTAGTTTTCCCATGACAGACATCTGCACCGCAAAGGCGAATGTCCAAAAATCTCCATCTTGCCATTCACCCCCATTACAATATTCATTCAAAGATCACTGTAATTTATCATACATTAGTCTACACTTCTCATAAATTTACTACCTAGTACTCACTAGATGCTACAATAACGTTTTTTTTCTTTGTGGCCTGAATTGCAAATAATACATGTACAGTGTTTCTTGTCGTCGTGGATATGCCACAACGTCTTTGTTCCAATCACAAATAAAGCACTTAGCACGCAAGGTGGCGCCGTGGACGGGACTGAGCTTGCATTGGTAAGGACCCAAACATGATTTTCGGTCTGGTTACAGTTTTCTGTTGCTTTCCGAAGTCCCCGCTTGGCTCATTCCAGACTGGTTTCATAATACAAGCCATTTCAGGTTAATTTCGCTCTCTTAGTATTTCAAAAAACGCCCCCCCCCCCCCCTTTTTTTATAGACACAATTGTTGACGAAACGTTTTAATATAAAGTGAAACATTGTTTCTGTGGCATAAACTCGAATTTGAGCATAGTTATTGTTTACTGTAATAATTTATAAGATTCCTGAAAGTAAGTTGTGTAGGCAGAAATTTCTCAAGGGAGGTGTATGTACACTGTATAAATGAAGAGAATGAAGTTACAATAATTGCAACACATACTTGGTTGTAATTGCTTCACAATGTTCACGAGATGCAACATATATACTACAGAAAAATTGTTTAAATCAAAATTAAACTTTAATTAAACGTGTAATACTAATTGTCGGTGATATTATGCCCGGTTGCACCAACATCTTCCCCGAGCCGAGATCGAATGATCCTAGCTCCGAACAAGTATCCAGTTTGATCTTGGTTCAAATTTAAAAGTGTTGCACCAACGAAATTTCATGATTCTGGATCTCTGATTCATCGATCTCGGTTCCAAAGTGAGAGATCGAGATTAAGTATGAGACAAATGTTGCTATTGGTTCATAATATATGACGTCATGGGATAAGCCGTATCTTTCACTATAGATAGAACTAGATGTGCGATGTTTTATCTGTTTTAAGTGAATTCGTGTTGTACGAATTTGATAGAATAATATTCAAGTGTGTTTAATGTTGTTTTCAATTCCCAAGAAAACAATCGAACGTAGTTCTACCTGTTGACGTATTTTCAAACTACATTTGTCGACTATGGCTGCTGATCTCGTATCGAGATTTCGAACCGCCAATTTCGGCGGTTCGAAATGAACTTCATCTCGATCTCCAATCCAGCTCTGAACTCGAATGGTGCAACAGTTTCCTTTGTCGATCTTAGATATGATCTCGGATCGAGTTTCGAACCACGTTGGTGTAACTAGCAATTAGTGACAAAGGGGAAGGGCGTACAACATTCATATCCATTTTTCTTGGCTAAAGTCTTGCTGAAGATACTAACCAAGTGTGATAATAGAAGGAAACTAGTATACCGAGTTGCACAGTCAGCTGTCAGTGAGGCGCTGAAGTTGTCGTGGAGGCGGGGGGAGGGGGGAGGTTGCCTCTCTCGCGCTGCAGAGTGCCAAGTTTGGCGCCGGCGCCTCCTCAGCAGGCGTCCAGGCCTGACAACTGGTGGAGGGGGGAAAGTCGCTCACCGGGAGACTTACAGTACTTCACCCTCGCCTCTCCTCTCCTAATAACAACGCCTTGACAGCGGGTGAAGTGAGGGGTGCAACACCCTCCAGCAGACAACCGCCTTGCTCGCTGCGGCCAGCAAATCACTCTTCTATCACAAACACGCTGTTACGTTTTTACTGGGATGACTACTGTTACGTTTTACCATAGGATGTTCACGGTAAAATGAGCACTTTTGAAATCCCTGCTTAAGATCTACTTGTGTGCACGTTGCGTAATCTTCCGCCTTATCTAAAATAACTTTATTCATGCTCCTATACAAGGAAAAAAGGCTTAATTCTAACACCTTAAACCGCTCAACCAACTCGGCAACTGCAGAAAACATTTTACTATAGTAAAAAGGTTTAACCTTTTCCTTGGTTAACGTCATATGATGATGACATGGGATCTTAAGCAAATATTCAAATTCTACTGTTGAAAACAAAAATAAACATAATTTTTAGGGAATTTGTAATTTTACAGAAAAAAAAAGATAAAACCGTCGTGAATTGGAACACCCTGAGAAAACTCGTGTTAACAATTTCCTTGGTTAACATCATAGGATGATGACATAGGATCTTAAGCTAATATTCAAAATCTGCTGTATAAAGCCAAAAGAAACATAATTTTTTCCCAAAATGATAATTTTGCAGAAAAAAATCATAAAAAATTCTGATTTGTACGATATGTTGACATAGTTGTCGACAATTTAGTTTTGCTGGTAATGTTTGATTCTAAGGGTTTTACACGTGAATGATATGGTAGGCCTATGTACATATGAGCTGTGTGTTGCGATATAGTTTGGGAGTATTGATGGATATAATGTTTTCTGCTGGAACTTTTGTTTTGCTGGTTTGGTGTATGGTCTATGGAGATGAGATTTTGTTAAGGTTGTATCGCTGACGATGGTATGCTATGTGGGGTGATGTTAATATTTGGCTGTGTGTTTGCTATTGCATGACGGAATGGCTTGTCAGAATATTTCATAGTAATTCTTATGTGACGGCTTTGCTGTTATGGATAGTATGAACGGAAGTATTTAGTATATCCGATATGGTTTAATGGAATGTAGGTAATGGTTAATGTTATTGTTTTATCATATATTTTGGGATATCACATAACAGAATATTTTGATAGAAACAATCCGTACAAATAGCTGTTTGGTATATTTCTTTTGAGAGTGAGTACGATATGACATAAAATATAATGAGGTGATTTAGATATTTTTCAATGAGTAGATAGAGATTTGGGGTATATATTTGGTTATCTGTCATTAAGTATGATTGTGTGGTAAGGGATGCTGATCGACACATTTAATTAATAATATGGTGATAGGGTTGAGGAATCTGTATCCAGCAAATGAAACATTGGCCTAACAGGGTGTAGAAATATTACATATATATGTATTAATTAAATAATTGGTATTAATTTTCGTAATGTGATAAAACTAAGATAGTGTTGCGTATTTACAAAGTGCTGCATTATCTTGTCGTTGTTAATTTACTAAGAGTGATATTTTGAAGGGATATTCTAAAATTTCCAGCAATGGTTCTTTGCACTTACTTCCCGAAGAATGATAAATATTAAGAACATATATAATTTTCATTGTAGTGTTATAATATATTATGTGATTAAGTAAGATAAGGACCCATTATTTAAAAAAATGTATAAACATTTTAAGTGAGAGCATTAGATACTTTGAGTGTAAATTTTATATTCACATTTACTAAGAAGGGCTATGCTGATAATGTAAACGTTTCTTGTTTTAATCTCCAGCTTACACTATTCCTGGAATGCGAGATGGATAATTTCATTAGAGATTATATTTTAAAGAGATAATACATGCCCTCTAAATGTAACGTTACTTGATAGGGTGGTAAGATAGATTGTGTTATTTCGTAGGAATGCTTTGATTGTTTTCGGTAATGTATTTGAAATGGTTTCATAATATCATCTGCTTTTATGGTTTGCTAGTAGGGTACATGCTTGGTCAGTTTTTGAAATCGCTTAAATATTTAATGTGAAATATAGTTTATGTATGTATATATAGGCTGTTCACGATGAAGTGAGCATTTTCTAAATAAACCTTAGAAAAAAGTCACTGCACCAACCTGCATATATTTTAACGTGTGCACTGAGTGGCATGGGTCGAGAAAAGTTGGTAACGATGGGGGCAAAATAGTTTCAATTTTGACGTCAAATTAAAAGTGTTAGGTTAACATTCGTGATAACTTATAGGGCGTATATAACATTTTGCATTTTTAATGCATCTAAGACTAAGAATTAGTATATTTGTGTAATATATACATGTATAATTTTTTGTAGTTTCACTTCACCGACGCTTGAATAAAGTGACGAGGCCAATCGGAGTGTTAATTTTACATAAGGTGGAAGAATACATAACTTGTATATAAGTAGATCTTAAGCAGGGCTTTCAAAAGTGCTCACTTTACCGCGAACGGCTTATATACGTTTGTGTGTGTTTATATGCTTGTAAATATATGTCTCCTATATTTAACAGTACTTGCTTGTAATCATAATAAATTTTTCCTTGGAGTGGGCAAAATGTTTGCTAGTAGATGGCAAGATTTTTGATTAGAGGCAAAATGTTTGCTAGGAAGGATACAATGTTTGTTGAAGGGGGGGGGGGGGGGATTTGCTATTAGGGCAAAATGTTGGTAGAAGAGGTAAAGTGTTTACTAGGAGGGGGCAAAATGTTTGCCTGTTGGGAGTAAAATGTTTGCTGTTGTGGGTAAAACGTTTGTTACTAGGACAAAAGTTTGCTATTTGGGTTTAAATGTTTGCTAGGAGGGGTATAATGTTTGCTTAGAGTAGAAGCAAAATTGCTTTTATGTAGGAGATATGGATTGAAAAATTTAAAGGCAAATGCAAATTTCATCTATCTCCTCTGGTTATTACTTTAACAAAAATATGTAAGTTGAATACAACATAGATAATAAATTATATTAATCTTCAATAGTTCGGCATGGGAATTGTTGGAATATCGAGGGTGGGATTCTGTTATAACTTGATAATCTAACAAAACTTCCCTGTGCTATAGGAGAGATATGAGTGTTTCTGTATAATAAGAAGGAATATTCTCTTGCACTCACGTCTGTTTTTTTTTTTTTTACATGTGTTAACGCGAGTTGAAAGACATAGTTGTGTAAGGAATCCTGATAGTATTATATATCGCTGTGCATCCTGTGGGTGTACATTTACAAGACTTTTCCACTAGTAAAGCATACAGCAGTATGTAAAGGTAATGCTTCAATGGCAATAAAACCTGTATGTCGTATCTGTGGACAATCATTTACTGCATATCATTATGTGCGGCAACATCAACTGAGGACTTGTTTAATGAATCGTTAATTGAAGGTATATTGATGTTTAATATGACTTTGTTTATTTACAAGAAAGACATTCCACTAGAGAAATAATGTGAATATTTGGCATTTTTTCTTTCCCTTAACATCTAGTGAATCGAATTCATCGCCACAAACTACTTTAGAATATAAATACATAAACTCGTCGTCAGTGTATATAATATGAAAAGGAATATTACTTAACTTCACAATTTGAGAAGTCATAAAAATATTTATTGCCTGGGAATAACTGTAAGAAATAAATAACAATATTTGCTAATTGTTAGTGCGTGTTTACTATTCATACTATTGGTATGCGAAGTCGGTGTTGGGTTGGAAGAGGCGACAATTTCTGAAGATCCGTGGCGATTTTGTCTGAAGTGAATTACTTTTGCCCTAGAAATGTTGGTTCACGTTTTAATTGTGTTTGCAGTGTAGTCATTTTTTTTTTTTGTTATGTTAGTATGTAACAATTTAGAAAAAAATATGATTTTTGAAAATTATATTTTTATAAATTTGGTTCTCTGATGGATGACTTCTGAATTATTGGAGTCTAAAAACTATTTAAACACTTACAGATTAATAATCTATATAGCGAGATATAATTACGAGGTGCGGAATATTTGAGGTGACGGAATGCAAAGTGTTTATGCACCTACAAAAAGCTTAAAGAAATTCGGTTGGTTACAGAATTAGGTGAAGGTATGTAGGAAAGTTTATGGTAACAACAAATATTAACTTTTACACTAAACCATTTCTACAATTGTTTCTTCATAACTCGAGCATAGCGAGAATTGTAGTGTAATGGGTTTAATTTATTTTAATTTTATTATATATGCTCTTAGAAGAAACTTTACTATTTGTTTATTAATATATTAATATAGTCATTTAAATATGTGTAAGGTGTTTTCATTTGTAAGATTGTGTAAATGTTGACATGGAGACGAGTGTCGGAAATATAAATAATCTCTCCGCTCGGGCGATAGTCCGTGCGATGTGTTCTGTAGTGAGTTCTGAAGCTGTTATACGATGGAGCGTTGGAACACCTCCCATGGCCCCAGCGCTTCGGCAAATGTATCTTGAACTACTGATGAAGTAATACTGAAGACCTGGTGGCACGACCCTAGCGGTGGCTGGGGAAACTAGACTCTCGCCCCTCGCCCGTCTTTTTAAAACTTCCTCATTCTTATCGCAGTGGGCGAGGTATTCACGTCTGCCTCTCGAGCGATTCCCTACAAACGAAACAACTGACAGGACTCATGCCTGTCTGAGGAATGAATATTTGTTAGAGACACGAGCATATTTCTCTTGTTAACGTATTCTACCACGAAGTTGTCGTGGCGGAGTCCATTACTTTTAAACAATTATTTAATGTTTAAAGTTTAGTACATTTGGGGTTTAAACAAACTTCGCAGTTACTAATTGATACACTAAGAGATATAAACACCGAATGAGCTAGGGTTTTGGGAAAGGCATAACATTTGTCAAGCCCGATCTGCAGTGCGCTTGATAATTACAGAACGGCTGGTTTATACCACAGCAAAGGGCTATTAGCAAATGTCGAACCATTCGGAAGTGCGCATTGGGTTGAGTAGGATGTGTAATTTAATTAAGCTAATGATTCAATACATAAATTGTCTTGGTAATTATTCATTATGCAAATCCTCTGCTATCAATCGGTTTGCACTTGGTTTTTCCACAAAATTAAAAAAAAAAAAAACTTAATAAAACATGTGTGAAAATAAATATTCTTGATCTAGGTACATTAATTCGTTAGTAACGCTTACGTGTTCAGCGTTTCAAATCAAATAAAAATTGGAATTTATTCAAATCAATAGAGGTTGTAGTATGAGATTCAACACATGTTAATTTACCATTTCGAAATTACGATTACTTTCAGAATTTTAACGAAGTTGAGTGGATGCAAACATATAGTAGGAATTTTTAAGTAAATTTTCATTACATATATATATATATATCACACACACATAAAAGAACGGCAATATGTTTGTTAGCCCTTCGCCTACAGTAATCCGTCTCGCGTGCATCGTCAGTTTTTTTTACGAACACTTACAGAAATTACGAGAAAATATAAAACATAGCGATGGAATGACTGTTGAAAATAGTATTCGTCGAATGTAAAATGTACAAGGAATAAACACACAAGTTTGCTTATAATGTTTAAAAGAAACATACGAGAAAATGTCTTCAACTCCAGACATTTTTTATCAAATAAGTAATTGGGCTAGAGGAAGTTTTCACTTTGCATCTGCGTGCTTTCCGGCTGGCGTGCGTTACTGGACGAATACTTCACGTTTGCGGGGGAAGTGAGAGAGAAAGAGAGAGACAAAGTGCTTTCCGTCTGGTGCTGCCCCAGCTGAGATACTTCGAATTACTCATTCCACCGTAGCGGGGCCAGCGGCTGATATCTCGCAAGCTTCTGTAGACGAAAGAGGGCGAAACGAGCGGCGTGTAAGGATAAAGGAAATATTATCTGCCTTTCCTGTCCCTTTCACATTTGCCGGCTTTGTTGACGAACACTCTCGGAGATACGAGGCATCGGGGTTGTTTGGAGGCGTCCGGGTACTCCATTCCATCAAGCCACCGGTACGGATTTCTGTGAATATTTCAAAAATTAATTTAAAAAAAATTACGAGAAACTTGATAAATTTTTTTGCGGGATAAGAAGATCGCTCCTGTAGTAGGATATGCAGGGGATGCATTGCGCTGTGGATCGGGTGGCTGGAGACATAGTTCGGCGCGGCTGACAGTGCTTTGAGTAGGATGTGCAGATGCGCATTCCATCATGGCTGGTGTGGGGACGGGTATAATTAAATGATATTAGTGAAACTAAGGTTATTCAGCAGTGGAGAGTACTAGAAAGCGGACATATAATTAGTGGCTAGTTATGCATACTTGTGTAGTTGTTAGTTAATCTCTGTACTTATTGCCTATACTTACTGTGTAATTACTAATTGCTCGGATACATATTACATGTAATTATTTTACATATTTGCTCTAGTCGGCTGTTGAAGCAAACACTTGATCCCCCTCACCACCTTCACCAAACCTCCTCCCATGTGATCTGACTGTTCCATACCTCAGTCTTTCTCCAGTAGCCAACAAGTGAACATGTGTACTCTTCCCCCTTTCCCTTCTTCACCATCCGGTCGTCAAATCTCCCAACCTCGTCAGTTGTGGTTTGGCAGCCTAACTGTGATCATGTATCCTTACATTCGGTGAGACAAAGTTTTGCTAGCTCATCCAACAACCAATCACAGCACACCTCGCAGGGGAAGGAGAGGAAAGGAGTGTTAACCCATCAGCAGGGAGGGGTAACCTCACCATCAACCAATATCCAATCACAGTACAACTCTCGTGGAAGGGTGGAGGAGGGGAAAGGTGCATTACACTTTGGCCAATCACAGAACAAGAGAGGGTGAAATGGGCGGAGTAGGAAGGAGGGATAGTCTGGATTAATCTTGCAATTGTGCCTCCCCCCGAGACTCCCCCCCCTCCTTCGGTTAATCAAATGGGCACTTGTGCCACCCTTGCTCCTTGATCGCAAAAGTCCCTCGCTCATACTACTAATAGATTTTCTCATGTTCTTGCGAAGAAACAAACGTTACATTAAATATTACAGGTGACTGGTGTGTAAATTTTAATGCACGTTTCACTTCCAAATACATATAAAGAAATTAGGTAACTGTGTGTGTTTACTCCTCTGTGCTTCCGTCGCATTTTATTGAATACCACACATTTTTAAACTTCCGGAGCTTGATATGTAGCTAAACGAATTAATCTGAAACACACACGAAAACTATTTTTCCCAAGAATTCGGATGAATAAATTTAAAATTTTCATGTACGACATCAAACGCAAGCACGGTAATACATTGAATGGCGCAGATGTAACGGAGATATTCCAGGAATGTGTTGTCACGAGCATCTACCGGCGATGAAAAAACACACATAATATGACACGTATTTTGTCTTTGTCAACACGATGGAATAAAAAAGAAGAAACATGCATGGAAACTTTGCTGTAAAGCTGATCGCACATTTATTTGAGATTATAAATACCTACCGCTGTCCCGGCGCCAAATATTTATTTTAATTAAAAATTAAAGCTCAATTCTCTTTCATCGACCACGTTTCGAGCTTTTATCTGGCGCTTATCAATCGCTGATACCTGATTCGCGAGCAACGACGTGTCGCTTCACCTGGACCGCACTCAGCCGTAGAACACACACAGTACAGAGGTGCAGTCTCAGTAGTCTCTCTGAACCTGTGAGACTGCTAGCGCTCAGTGAGTGTGGCGCGACTTACAAGTACACCAGCGGGAAGTTCGAACTCAGGTGTTTCATCACTTTGAAGAGTATGTAGACATTGTAATAATCTTTGAAATGCGTACTAATCTGTTCATATATTATTTATTTATTTTAGTCAATTGGAAATTCACAATTTATACACAGTGATTCCGTGATGGATTTAAAACTTTCGGGTATGAAGTTAAAGGGAGAAAGTATCAATTAGTATTTAGGAACGCTCCAGTCCAGAAACGCCTCCGTCAAACATTATAAGTGGAAACTGTATTTCGTATGTTGCTGGGGGTAGCGTAGTCAACCTTGTCAACAAACAGGCGTACACCACAAAATGATCTTGAGAATAAAATTCTTTGGCCCCGTTTTGACGTGTTAAGTCCTGCCGGTTCATTTTTTCTCCTTTTTCTTCTTTGTTTGTATATATTTATTTCTTTAATTGTTAGCGTACCCGGTACGTCTCCTTTCGAATTTATTGATACGCGAGTGAAATTTAATACACGTTCGGAAAACTTGTAGAGATGATTTTCGTTTACAGCCAAGCAACTTGAAACAGTATGAAGGCATCATGGCGCTTACACATATGTGTGGGAGACTTCCATCTCTTGTCATGCTTCCAAGATTTTTACAAGGGCGATGGGAAACTGCACAATTTACATCACAATTTCAAACTGAGGGGAAAGGCAAAATGCGCGAACTGCCAACTTTGTAGCAACAATACTTGATACGTGCCAAGTTTATGATGATGTCATTTTAGAATTTATTGCCAAAATTGATGAGAAGGAGTTAGAGCAAAAAAAAAAAAAAAAAGAAAATAACTCGTCCAAGAATAGCTCAAAGAAAAAAATATTTACTGACGTGCCGTTGTAAAATTTTTCCCAAATCTTTTGGACATTATTTTTATATTTTGCCTGATCTCATATATATATTTTTGTCTAACAAATTGTGTCAGAGTGTTAGTAAAGTTTAGGCCAATGTTGATTAAGTCCAATTTTAGGGCAGTTATATTATTTACGAATTTTTATTTGTGTCATGCATAAGTGATTTTTTTTAAGTTTAGTACAAAGTTAACACATTTCAGACGCAGGGTATACAATTGCGTACACTACGCACGTGTAGGTAATTTTTGGTTTGTGCTATACACTGCGAATCACAACGACCAATGATCGCACCTGTGGCTAAATTACTCGCAAACCGTCTTATTGATCTAGGTCATTATTGGTTCATGTAACTGTACTCGTACATATAGCCTACAGCTCATTGGCTGTGCCACCGAAACGAGACTTTTTGTCGACTAAGTACAGCACGCATCATATTTTTTGCAACACCTAAAATCCTAAATTAATGTGTGACTAAAAGGGTTATCTTCGCTTCCAAGCCTGGCTGGAAGTCGGTTGCTTGCTGCAGACAGATCAGCTTGCAACAGGATTTTAAAGGCTGTTCACTATTAAGTGAGCACTTTTGAAATGAACCTTAGAAAAAAATCACTGCCCCCTGCATGCATATATTTTAATGGGCGCACTGAGTGACATTCACCCAGTAAAGTTGGTAACGATGAATGGAATTTAGTTCCATATCTTAACGTCAAATAAGAAGTGTGAGGTAACCATTAGTGATAACTTAAAATTACTTATTTCGCTTTTCGTTTTTTTAATGCATCGAAGTGTAAAAATGAGCAGCTTTGTAAAGTATTTGCTTTCTTAATAATTTCACAGTTTCATTTGAACGAAGCATGAATAAAGTGACGAGGCCCATGGCAATGTTAATTTTACATAAGTCGGGAGACTACACAAAGTGCATGGAAGTAGATCTTAAGCAGGGCTTTCATAAGTGCTCATTTTACCATGAGCAGCCTATAGCTGTCACGTTGGCATTCCTGAGGCGTGGGGCTACTCTTGTCCGCGCTACTTGCCAGGGACGCAACACATGTAACTCTTGCTGCAGAATATTTGTGTGTAGTTGTGGACAGTTTTCGATACCCCCAGCGCTCTCTCTGTAAACACCTTCCAAGCTTAATTTGTTCAACTTTGTTCCCACGCGCAACGCGAAGTTTTGTATCCATCTGCGGTCGCTAACCGTTTATTGCCAGACTCTCTCTCCACAGACTCGGTGGTGACATGGTGTGTTCGCCGTGTGCTCCGTGTTCGGGGAGATTGCTGCAGGCAAAAGATTCCCCTCCAGCCATTTTTTTTACTTTTAGAAGCATTATGTAGAATAGTGCAGATGTAGTAGTTAAAAATGTAGGCTATTTAATTTGGTGATTTATGTTTAATGATCCTACGCAGTTTCATATCTTCCCTACGAGATGGGTGAGTACACAGAATTAGTATTTCTCTGGTATTACGTGCCATGTTTTATTGACTCTAAAAAAACCAGTTATTAATCTTCTGGGTTTTATTTGTTCGTGTGTTCCTGAGGGACGAAGTATTATTCGAAGTTTTATTTCTAATCTAAAACATTTACTCAAGTTTTGGACAAACCATTATCAAAATTTTGATTGAACGTTTCATCACTTCAAAATTCCGGCGCTACTTTAGTATTACTCCGCCAAATTGGACTATTCTCCAACCTTTGGTTTTTATCTGGAGAGTTATCAGCTGAGTACTAGATACGTCGAACATTTAATTTTATTCTTGGTATCATCTCTGGACCACAACTACGTTATAACGTCACTATGTAACTACGTCATAATTACATAATCGTTGTTGTGTTAACTCTTTTTATTTCATAACATTTGTAATTTAAAATTCTGATTTTTATATCTGTCTGTCAGTTATGAACTTCCAAAAGTGAATAATTTTCCAATTAAAAGAAAATTTCTAATAATGAATCGTGTTAGGTAGATTATACTGTGTGCACTCCAGGGTTTCAATACTTCCAGAGCCATAATCACTTCACTATTAAATTTAATTGATTTATCTATATATATATATATATATATATATATATATATATATATATAATATATATATATATATATGGAAATTATTCATTGACTTAATTGTTTTTGTCCATAAAATCAAATGGGTTAATTAAAACATTTATTTTTAAACTGCAATTTTATAATCTTTTCATTTATTAGATTTACCTTTGGACATTAAATATAAAAATTATAAATCGATTATTACTAGAGTTAGTCTCTAGGTAAAATATACGTGGTGTCCGTCTAGTTGACATTGCAAAAAATTACTTTTTTATTTATTATATCACGTGGCATAGTAGTATCTGAAATTATGGTAGCACAATAATTCATATTTCTACATCAGTGTCCAATGCATAACGTTTTGTTGTTCAGGTGAGTATTGATTTTATAATACGTTATATGGGCACTGTATTTGTCAGTTTATTTAGAAGACACGTAAAAAATTTCTGCCACATTCAGTATGGTTGATGGTTATTTATTACTGAAAATAATATGGTGCATAGTTCTCAAGCTTTGATTATTGTATATTTCTGAAAGCAAACACGTAATGAGCCATTGAAAACACAACGGTACACTGAAAGCTGATCAAAAGCAATAATTTTGCTCTTCGAAAATCCTTTTTATTCGTGAAATTATCGACAACCTTTGCGTATTATAAGAAAAAGTCTGGGTGCCACGATGTCAGTGCTGGGGAGGAATGTATGTAGGAGTGGCCTAAAAAAAAGGAATCTCGAGTGCCTCAAGAAATAGCAACATGCCTTTGGTTTCGAACCCGGAGACTCCCGCACCCCAGATCGGTGGCGCACCAACCGACTGCGCCACGGGAGGTCAGCAGTTGAGATGAAATACGATAATTTTTTGTCTACTAAGTCTCGTGTAAATGCTATCACAAACCACACGACGACTGCTAATGGGATGTCGGTAAACTGGTTTGACATGTGATGAATTTGATTTGAAAGGTGTAATCTGTATACACTCAAGTTTAAGACGACTTTTTATGAGGACTTTCCTCTCCTGGAAATGGCGTTAAGGAGATCGGTGGTGGCCCGGTCCGTCCATCAATAATAGCCAATGCCAAGCCGAATTCACTGTGTACAGATGACCGTCCAATAACAAAACAAAAAGGGGCAGATGTGAAGTCTCTGCTCAAGTATATGCCTCCTGTTAGCTATTACTGCTTAAAAAAAAATAGCAACCGCTCATGATAGGGGCAGCATGAGAGTGAGGACATTATTTACAATGATAATGTGGAATTGAGTTTTCATTTATAAGAAATTTCTTTTTCAGATGACAATATGTTTAACTCAAGCTATATTACATTATAAGTACTTAAGCATAAATTAATTACAGCACTTAGTTATGTCAAGACCATATTCCTTAATGCAAGATATTCATATTGTAATACATTTTAATTTTTACTGGTACGTTTACTATAAATCAAATTTTCTCAGTTCCTTGTAGCGTGGAGTTAGTCTATCTGGCTTGCGAGTGGCGCTTTTAAAAATAAACATTTTATAATCAAAGGCGAAATTTGAAAATTTTATACAAATATAATTTATATGCCTTTGTATTAGTTCACAGATTCAGAACGAAAGAGAGGGGCTGAGTTTGAAACTTATACTCCTCTTTATCGATTGCTTAGAACTTTATATATATATATATATATATATATATATATATATATATATATATATATATATATATATATATAGAATTACATATAATCCTATTAGTATATAGTAGTGCAGTTATTGTGAGGCAAACATTTATTATCTCGTAGTATTATAAATCATCAATTTTTCAATAGTATACTTGTTGTGAACAACGTTCTCGTAAGTGGTAAATGTTTATTATTAAATAATATTAAATATCCTATTCTGGTTTTTATTTAATATAAAATACGATATATTGTGTAATATAAATATTTCAAAAGAAATACATTTTATTTAAAATACATTGCTTTGAAACCATTAGGGAATTTTAGTTACTTATAGATAGCTTTCGTTACCTCCACATTTATTTAAAAGCATGGTGTTCTATTGGAGAAAATGTTAAGAATAAAATATTAAAAGAGGAGATATTCTGACACGGTGGCTATACTGCGTGGTAAAATACACACTTTCAAAATGGTGGGAACAATACTTCGTGATCCTGGAAGGAGCAGGATAGCCCTCTGTTTTGCTCGCCTTCTCTTCGCCTCTAGCAGCACCAAGGATATTGACTGTGATAACGGGCATCTCTCCCAACCAAAAACATTCACTCACCATTCCAAAGTGATAGTTTCAAGTATTCCTCGCACCACATTCTTTAGTCTGTAGGAAATATGCTGTCTGCTGCTTAACTCTATCACTACCTACGTCACCGTTGCCATCCCTGCTAACAGATCCTAAACACAGGAATATATGCTCAGAAAGCTACAGCAATAACTTGCTCCATTTTTCCACACTAATACAAAAATTATACCTGTCTTACTTAACACATGATGAAATACCAGACTCCATAAGTTCTGTGGCAATTTTTGTTTCAGATAGATTATTATGGTTATGGTTAGCTGATTGTTGGCAGCACATTGGTAGACATACAGTTGTTAACTGTCATGAATTTGGTATGTTGGCCAACATTGTTTAACCAACATTTTGGTCAGAATTATGGAAGAGTGAAAAAAAAAAAAAAAAAAAAAAAAAAAACGCTTTCTTACATATTTTAACTTAGAAAAAAACATAGCCAACATAACGTTTATATGCATACTAAATATTCGCCTAAGAGTGTTAAGACATGAATAGTGATAAAAAATAGACAATACTGTTATAAATAATATATTGAACTTTTCACACACACAAGTATTTTGAAGCTTGAATCAGTTCTCTAATATAGGCCTACATACAATTGCTGAACATACACATTTGCATTTGTTCTTTGTTCATCGAAAACCTCAATGCCTACATGCATACCACCATTTCCGCTTTAAGACCATGTGTTCTGGGTGCTGCTACTGTTACGATTAGTAAGAAAACATTTGCGATATTTTTGCTGCAAACTATTTCGGAGTACAGTTTGGTGAGTATGTAATTTTTCTCTGTTTTATTTCAGAATGTTAAAGTTTAAATAGGTCTTACAGGCGCCGTTAAGCTATTATAACGTTCGTTTAACCTATGCTATCATTGGATAGCACTTTTTTTTTTTCGAAATAAACACAAATAAAATTCATTTCATTTGCTTAGAGTTTAAAGTTTTTTAGCACATAGTTTCTTTAGAAACAAACTGGCTGTCTTTGGTTGTGTATTTTTTATTATTTGGAAAATATATACGTTCAACGGGCAGGTTTTAAATTCACTTTCAGAGCAGTAAAATCTGACTTAAATATATAACGAATACAAAATATTATTCGAACTGGAATATAATGATACGAACCTATTTCTGCACCAGCGATAGTGAGTTACAGTAGTTTAGTGGAGTAGACGTCGAACTGATGATCCAAAGGGCGTGGGTACGAATCCGATTCTTCTGATGGAACTTTCAGATCATAATGTAAAGTTGTATGTGATGAGTAATATTAAGGTTAATGCCTTTTTCAATTTTTTTTGTTATTGGATTTTTTTAAAACTGGTATTCAACATTGGCAGCACGCTGTTTATTAGTTGGCATTATGTATGCAATAATACATATTCGCAAAACATTGCTAACTGTGGATCAATGACCGTGAATAACTTTCTGAAAGAGAAAAGTATTTTATTTTGCAAATAATCAATATAATATGAATAACCAACGTAATAACAATGCTAGTTAGTGGTTGTTTATCCGTCAGATTAGATTGGCGATCTGTAATATACACTCCACAAACCAATGTAAAACTAACAAACAGAATTTTGCTTTTTTGATTGATATGGCATACGTTCGAAGTAAAGAGAATTTAGGAAAGCGTGCAGAAAACCATACATTTTCATTTGCCCAATAACGAAGGTTGAGCGTCATATTTAAGCTGGCAGCCAACGCAAAAATATATGTTGGGCCAACATTGCTCCGAGTGACATTTCCACGTAGGGCCAAATTGTTTCCTAACACTGGCCCAACGCCAGAGCCAGACCTGAACATATCAAGTAGTTGTAAGCCATTTCTGAATTATTATTTGTATAGTGATTTCTATGTATAAAATGAAGTTTCCGAGTGACAGACTCACTTATCAACGCACAGCATAAGCCATTGATGCAAAAGTACGGAAATTTAGAAATGGCTTCCAATTAGGGTGTATCAAAGAAATTGTTCAAAATTTGGCCCTCAATTGGTAAAATGCGCATCGAGGAGATTTCACTAGCTCATTTACAGGATAAAATACCGCCATGGACTGAGCATTAAAATGTTATCATATAAAAAACTGAAACCTTATTTTGAAAATTTTTTAATTCATCCTCTTAGGGGGTGAAAACCACGAAAATGTGTTCAAGAACTGCTCGAAAGTTCATTAACCTGATAGGATATTCTTATGCTCTTGATTTTTAAAGACTAATGTTATAAATGCTAAATGGGTTTTTTAGGACTTCTCAATAGCTCATTAACTGGATGAAGTATCATTATGCTCTTAGCTTTAGAAAGCAGTCTATGTAAAAGTCTAAAATCTATTTTCCATTATTTTTTGTAATTCAATACCCCAAAATTTCGAAAGGGGTAAAATCTGTTTTCAGGTATCATTAATGGCTCATAAACCTGATGAGACATCGTTTTGCACTTTGCTTTTATAAACTACTTATATAAATGAATAAAGCTCAATTTTACGATATATTTTTTTAATTCAACCCTTAAGGGGGCGTAACGGTGTAAAACGTGTTTTCGGGGACTCCTCATTAGCTCACTTATCCAATGAGATATTGTTACGGTGTTTACTTAAGGTTGCTTAAATAAACACAATAAAACTAATGAAATTGAACTCCTAAGCGTGTGAAATTTGTAATTTTTTTGTTTTATAGGAATTATCAAAACTTCATTGGCCCAACAGAATATCGTTTTGCTCATTACTCATAAATGTAGCCTACATATATACCACAAAATTAATTAATATTATTATATTGTGTAATTCGACTCCAAGTAAGTTTAAAAGGGTCTAGAAAAAATATTTTGGAGATATACTTCAAAAGTTAATTTATAGAGTATAGTTATGCCCTTTGATTATAAAGATTGGCTAGATAAATATCAAAAAATCTAATTTCTGATTTTCAGAATTTTAAACCCTTAAGAACGTGGAATGGAAGTTTATTTTCAACATGTTACCTACACTCCCATCGTTTCCACACCTGTAACTTCCAAATCGGCATATGTTACAAAAAAGGTTCATTCTTTCATCCACGCTGTTAATTCTCGTGTTACTAATTCGCCATTGCCTCCTATTTTTCTGTATATATTTTAATTTTCATTTACATTGTGCATTTTCTTGCGTGCATTCTCACTATTAGAGTCAAATTGCCAGTCAACCAAATCACTCACATTACTTATACGTCAGTTTACATTTTCGATTACACATTTTATTTCAGAACTAATTTTGGTATTAATAGCTTCTTTCACCCTACTATAGCCTGTTCACGGTAAAGTGAGCACTTTTTAAGGCCCTTTCAACAGACTTTAACTATTTATAAATTTAATTTGTTGCAACCTCAAGCGTTTAATTTATTTAGAGGTAAAATTTACACACTGTGTTTATTAGTCACAAGGAAACGTATATATTAAAAAGTGCCGGAAAGATAGAAAATTGGCTGAAAGTAAAACTTTAGCAGGGCCCTAAAAAGTGCTTACTTTACCGTGAATAGCCTATACTTTTGCTATCAAAGCTATTACCACTCACGCTTACATTACCCATTTGTCTTCCTAGCCTCTCAATATAATGCTCGCAGTTATTCTAACCCCGCAGACATTTTTTCTTGTCAACAATCACTGCGAAAGTTGTAAAACGGCATTAATTATTTTTATATTAATCATATATTAGAATGCTATTTCCTAACTCGTTTAACAATTGAATGCCTCCTGCCCATTTCTTATGACAGTGTTACAAGGAGTGAGCAACGATAATAATATGTTATATCATTATTGGCTGTTCACCGTAAAAAGAGCTATTTTGAAACCCCTGCTTAAGATCTGCTTGCATGCACTTTGGGTTTTCTCCCGCCTTATGTAAAATTAACATTGCGTGGTCCCCATCACTTTGTTGAAGCGTTGGTCAAGTGAGCCTGTGAAATTATTAGAAAAATAAATATTTTTACCAATCTGCTCATTTGTACACTTCTGTGCATTAAAAAAAAGCGAAAGAGATAATTTAATTATCACAGATGATTACCTTACACTTCTTATTCGACGTTAAGATATGGAACTACTTTCCATCATTCGTTACCAACTTTACTGGGGGCATGCCACTCAGTTCACCCGTTGAAATATACGCACGCAGGGGCAGTGACTTTTTTCTAGGGTTGATTTCAAAAGTGCTCACTTTATTGTGAATAGCGTTTAGCAAAGTTTGCTTAATTTGTTTGAATGGGTACAATCGCAGTGCAAATCGGAGTGCAAATCCGTGGACACAGTTGTAACAACTTATGATGCAGTCCATCGTCCTGTAGAGTATATAGACAGCATCCAGCCTTCTGGGCTTCCATATACGAGCTTCTCCTCAAGGCTATTGTTCCAGTAACGTTACCCTCAAAAATACCGCAATTGCGCCACGCTCCAAGTGAAGACATGGCAAAAATATATAATCGATACCAAGAACCTTTACCTGATGTGCACGAGGGGAATAAGTTTTCACATGTTCCATTCATTTCATTCGAGTACACTTTAAAATTTAAGAGACTACATTTGTCCCTCAAGGTCTGTTTTGTTATGTCCATAAGTGAGGTTCAGTGAAAGTCTCTAAAGGTGGCAGTCAGAGACTTGAGGGAGAACTACTTGTCACATGGACAGTGCTACGTGGCCTGCTCCAGAGCAAACTCACCTAAAGACTGTTCACGATAAAGTGAGCACTTTATAAATTTACCTTACAAACAAGTCACTGTCCCGGCATGCATATATTTTAATAGGCGCACTGTGTGACATTCGCCCAGTAAAAATGGTAACGATAGAGGGAAAGCAGTTCCATATATCAAAGTCGAATAAAAAGTGTTAGATAACCATTTGTGATAACTTACATTTATTTATTTCGCTTTCTGTTTTTTTTTAACGCATCGGAGAGTAAAAATAGGCAGATTTATAAAGTAATTAAATTCTTAATAACTGCACAGTTTCGTTTGCCCGACGCATGAATAAAGTGATGAGGCCCATGGCAATGTTAATTGTATACAAGGCGGAGGTGTATACAATACGTATACAAGTATATCTTAAGCAGGGCTTTCAAAAGTGCTTATTTTAATGTGAACAGTCTATAATACTAAATCCTTTAGTAAAATTAATTAATAACCTTATTGTGTAGTTAACACGGGTGAAGCGGCAGACCGAAATATAGGCATGTCATTTAATAATGTTTACCTAAAAAATAAGTTATTGTAAACTTTAACTCGTTGGAGTAGAACTCGCGGTGAATTTTATTACGTACAATAAATGTGACGTTAAAAATAATTTGTTGAAGTTGACCAATGAAACGTTTAAATATTATTTATAAATATGTTTAAAGTCACTGAAATATGGTTTTAGTACGGCATATTTATGGTATTTTTTGTTAGGCGCATGAAATTGTTTAATCCCAGAATAATACTAAACTTCTTTTCTTGACTATTGCACAAGCTAATAGACACGTGATTACACAAACTGTAATGTTACCCAGCAAACACAACCTGTCGGCAAAGTGTCAGCAAAGTGTCGGCACGATACCTGTACTGTCGGGAACTGTCGTTTCAATGCCAGAAGATAGCCATCTGACAACGGCGTGATGTCTTTTTTGAGACAGTATGTTTGCCGTTAGAGAAAAGACAACGGCCCGCTGTATTTTTTTGGATAACAGATGTATATCACCTAAATTATATCGGCGTGATATCACACAGCCAACATGTCGCCAATAGCAAAAATAATATTCTGGCCCGATTACGTTATAGCATTTTTATTTTTTCGGTAAGCTGGCCGTCTTCTTATTTATTCCGACCTGCTAACGTTTTCGAGACATGGCTCTTTATCACAGTAAACACACATATGATATATTTTTTCCGACAAACTTTTTGAAAGTGTGTTTTTTGAATAGGGAAGATGTTAGCTAGTGGTTCATCGTATGATGTATTTTTTGAGACCATGTGTTAACTGTTATCATGTTTTTTTTCATGATTATATATGTATCACGCGGTAGCCCATGGCATTTTTTACTTTTAAGTTTTTTTCATTTGTACAACCATACGACAGATATATTGAAAACTAATAAAACTGTTTTGTTTGCAAGCATTTGAAGAAACAAATAAACAGTTTTTAAATAATCCGTGTTTTAAAATAACTTGTTATATTGTCACGGAATTTATACATTCACTTATAATGATCTGAAACGTGATAAATTTGAAATTACTGGAGATTATCAGCAACTTACCCCGTGGTGTATAGGGTATCATGCTGGACTGTCACCTCAAGCAAAAGATTTTCATATCATATAATGTGTTAAGCAGTAAATGAAATGAATATATGTAAAGAGGAAATAGCAGCTACTAAAATTTTCAATCGAAAAGTTGAGATTTTACAATGGTTATACTACTTATTTCTGGACATCATGGCAGTGCAGGCTCGGTATTGTAATTACATCCAGCCGTCTTGTCGCAATCCAGCTGCCGCAGGCCCCGCATCTTACCGCCATCCAGCCATGGTAGGCACAGCGTCTTGACACCATCCAGCCGCCGCAGGCCCGGCGTCTTGCCACCATCCAGCCGCCGCAGGCACGGCGTCTTGCCACCATCCAGCAGCTGCAGGCCCAGCGTCTTGCCGCCATCCAGCCGCCGCAGGCACGGCGTTGTGCCGCCATCCAGCCGCCGCAGGCACGGCGTTGTGCCGCCATCCAGCCGCTACAGGCCCAGCGTCTTGCCGCCAACCAGCCGCCGCAGGCACGGCGTCTTACCACCATCCAGCAGCTGCATTCCCCGCATCTTACCGCCATCCAGCCGCTACAGGCCCAGCGTCTTGCCGCCAACCAGCCGCCGCAGGCACGGCGTCTTACCACCATCCAGCAGCTGCAGGCCCCGCATCTTACCGCCATCCAGCCGCTACAGGTCCGGCGTCTTGCCGCCATCCAGCCGCTGCAGACCCGGCGTCATTGCCACCAACCATCGGGCCGCTTCCGGCATCATCTGGCCAGAGTTTATCGGCTATCTTTTACCGGCCCAATTCCGGCCCACACTTTTCGTGTATGTCGGGCCGGAATACATTTTGATTCTTGCCGTTAGCGGTACAGTGTATTTTTGACACTGTTAGCAAACAGCGGTTTTCTCAGGGTATCACCCGTTATGCGACTGGATGAAATTATAAAAACCTGATAAAACTCAAGACTGTTCGTGTTAACAGTAGAGATTAAGAACATCTCCTCTCCCTATCGCAGAGTCTGCTAAACTCTGCGAGGAGAGAAAATAGTAACTCCCTAATTCGACTAAGGTACTGAGCGCTGTCCTCCCTCAACGTGGGCGGGTAGTGGTAACGAGTGTAGGCAAATAAGTCAACCGGTAGCCTACCCCCTACTGTGTGTTGTCATAAGGCATATACCGGCAAAGTGGTCAGCGCATAGGAAAGGGTAAAGAACATTACCAGGGTGGGGCGGTGGCTACCGACCACTAGCCCCAGCTAGAGGCCTAGAGCCTCGAGGTTAAAAACCTCTCAAACTACCTAGTAAAGATGACCACAGACGGGCAAGCGGCTGGCAGGGAACACTGGTACTCAGTGTTCCAGGAGCCTCCCTCCAAGCCTTATAATGGCTCAATAAGTGAAGGGCGTGGGTTCTTTCAGGCGATCATCCCACTTAAAAATATGGAGATGGGTAAGGCGTTGTACTATGAACAGCGCCTGATTTATGACGACACAGCATGGTCCCAGGTCATGACTTCCTCAAAGGAGGAATTGGCCTGGTGTAGGAAAGTATTTCCTCTGATTTGGGCACAAAAAGTTGGAGCAATCGAAAAGTGGTTACAGGAGAGCTACGCAAAACGCGAGTGCCTTATAACCTATCTGATGGCGGCTGCTGAGGGCGAAAGCAGCCAGCCCCAGGGAACCCCTCTGTCTCAGCTGTTGGCTGAGACAGAAAAAGATAAGGAACAAGTTCAGGTTCCGGTGGTAAAAGGGCCAGCCCCGGGCTTCGACAGTGCAAATGTGGGGCAGACAGCCACAAAGCAGATGACAGCTGAGTGTGTCCAAGGAGAGGCGTCGCTCACTGTCGAGGAAATCATTGAGTATGCCACCTGCGTAAAGAGAAAGGTGAATAAAGAGTGGGCAAACTTCCTCCTCCCTCGAGTAATAAGACTTAAGGCTTTGCTGGACCTCCAGATTGTGCGTTCCGCACAACTGGAAGGTGAGGCAAATGCCTTTAAGAGTATGGGTCACACCACACTAGGACACACAGTGAAGACTGCTGTCAAGGTCAATAAATCTCAGTATTTTGCTGATATAGTAAAATAACAGAGACAGGCGAAAGAGAAGCCACAGGAGAACCAGTGGCAGGAGGTAAGGGGACGAAGGCAGCCTCCCAAGAGAACTGTTCTGGTGTACCCGAAGGAGGGCGAGTGCCAATCCGAGGAGACAAGAGCCAAATTAAAGTCCCTTAACCCAGTCAAGGAGCAGCTGCACATAAAGAATGTGCGGCAGGTTTCAAAGGGAGGAGTTCTCCTCGAAGCTGAGGACAAGGAAACTCTCCTCAAGCTTAGTAATGTGCTAAGGATGGAAGAACTGGGACTATGGGTAGCAGGCTCTAAAAAGCGTGGGCCCAAGTTCATCACTTATGATGTACCGAGAGAGTACGACGGTCCCGAGTTCATGGAGACTTTACGTCTCTAGAACTTCAGGGCCGCTCAGATCTCTGACGAGGAGGTGCAGAAAAACGCCACAGTGTGTTTCCGCACCGGGCCTAGGGACAAGGATGATGTGAACCTGGCCCTAGAGGTTACTCCCCCTTTAAGAAAGCTCCTAGTTGACTGTGGAACCCTATTTATGGGTGCCAAAGATGCAATGTAAGGGACTACGTGATGCCTACCCAGTGCTATAAGTGCCAGGGCTACATTAAAGAAAGATTTTAGAGTGAGCTTGTCTGCCCCATTGTTCTGAGAAAGGGCATAAGTTCTCAGAGTGTAAAACTAAGGATGCTAAGCCCAAGTGCGCCAACTGTCTTAAAGACAAGCGCCGTTATTGCTTCCACCCGGTTGGTTCCTCCGACTGTCCAGTCCATCAGAGAATGATGGTGCTGGCGCTTGACAGGACTAGTAGTCATGCGCCACTACGGTTAGGGCAGATAAACCTGCAGTTCCTACCATGGAACTGCACAATATAGTGATGGAGCAGCCTCTGGATCTGGTAGTAATGCAGGAACCTTACCTGCTCAGAGGGAAAGTGCCGACTCTTCAAGGCTGGTTCGCTCTTTTCGGGGAAAATCCACTGGCAGGAATCTGGGTGTGTAACCCCGAAATAAATTACATTCCGCTAGAGGCTCTCTCTACCATGCATCATGCGTGTATTCGTATGGGGATTGGAGGGGGGAATGTGACGATAATCCCGTCGTACTTCCAATCTCAGGATCCAATCGAACAACATTTAGGTCATTGGGAGAACATACTAACGAGAGCCAACAACTCTAAGATCATTTTTGGCGTGGACATCAATGCCAAGTCAGAATTTTCGAACTCCCCAAGGACGGACGGCTGCGGACAGGAGGTAATAAGATATATTTTGGAGAAAGACCTACAGGTGGTCAATAGACCAGGAAACGAGGCAACCTACGTGTCCCCTGCCCATGATACGGAATCGTATCTCGATGTTATCATGGCGACTGTGCGTGCTGCTGGCTGTGTTGGGGACTGGAGAGTTTCAGACGAGGTTGACTCTGATCATAAAATGATACTGTTTACCATCCAGGTGAACGGAGTTCGCCAGACCAGGTTAGAACGTCCCTGTTATGTCACAGCTAAGGCGGATTGGTCTCTGTTTGACAGAGTACTGTTGAAAGACCTTAACAAGTATAGAGCTGAAAAGGTGCTCATGTCTATAGATCAACAGGCTGATAAGATAGGGGAAATGGTAATGGCCGCCTGTGATCGGGCCATCCCCAAAACCCAATGGAAGGTTCCTCATTACCCATGGTAGGATGATGAACTGGAAAAGAATAGCAGGCAAGTGAAATACTTGCAGAAACGTTTTAAGAGAATGTATCGCCCAGATCTGAGACAGCAAGCGGTCCAACAGTACAATGTTGCCAGAGCGAGGCACGGAAGAATCCTTAGGAAGAAACGACAAACAGCTTGGAGAGAGCTTGTTTCGGATAGGGGTAACCAAGACCCTTGGGGAATGGTCTATCGGGTGGTGACAGGCAAGATCAGAGGCTCAGAGGTGCTTCCTGCCCTTGAATCAGATGATCATCTTTTGCAGACACCTGAGGAGATCACAAGGCATCTGCTCGAAAAGCTTTTGCCAGATGATACTGCGGTAGCGGAGACCGAGTGTCACGAGAGGATCAGGGCTGCACAGCTAACCCAATATACATGGAGAATACGGTACCTTTCGCTCTCAAGTATCTGGATGCGATAGTCTGGAGGACTAAACTAAGAAAAGCACCCGGCTGTGATGGAATGACTGGGGAAATACTCCTCCGTGCATATCCTCGAATACGCCATGACATGTTGGACTTGTTCAGCGATTGCCCCTCAGGGTGGAAGAAGGGTCTCCTTATACTTATCTATAAGGGAGCCGAGAAAGACTAACACCTCTAGGCCAATAACACTTCTCCCAATAATGGGGAAGATGTTGGAGCGCCTCGTCAACCAGAGGCTGATGCTATACCTGGATATTGTCCACGGTATTCATCCTCACCAATACGGGTTGATGAAAGGGAAAATTACCGAGATGGTTAATGTGGACATGGTCGACCAGGTGAAAACCTACGACCATACATATGTCATGGCGATATCCTTGGATATAGCGGGGGCCTTTGACAAGGTTTTGTGGCTGCAGATTCTGTGGCAACTTTGCTTGTTGGAGTGCCCTGGGAATATCTATGGATTGATTAAGTCCTTCCTGGCTGATCGCAAATGCGCCCTGGAAACGGGATCGCATAAAGAGGAGAAGGTGCTGACCAAGGGCTATCCGCAAGGCTCGGTCCTTGGTCCGACCCTGTGGAATGTCATCTTTGAGGGTCTGCTTCGGCTGGACTTCCCGCAGGGCTGCGAGGTGTATGGTTATGTGGACGATGGATTACTCCTTGTCCCTACCTGGTCACGAGAAAAGCTTGAGGAAAAGACTGATCTTGCATTGTCCTTGGTAGAGGAGTGGGCTGAGAGTTTCAAAATGGACCTCTCAGTGGACAAGATAAACACTCTCTTGCTTAAGGGAAACCTTAAATGGAATTCCTTTATCCGGTTCAGGGGCAGGGTGATTAGGGTGGTCACCAAGATGAAATATCTCGGTGTCATCCTGGAGGGTCGTCTGGCGTTTCATGCCCACATCCACTATGTGGTGAATAAGGCCGTCACGATGTTCCATCGACTCAGGAAAGTTGCAGCTGCAAACTGGAGGTTGGGCTATCGGACGTTAAAATTAATGTATAGGTCTGTATTCCTGCCCATCTTCATGTACGCATGTGGGGTGTGGTACCCGGAGGCAGAGAGAGTCCGTGGTAAGAGAACCATCAATAGCGCACAAAGAGCAGCACTATTGGGGATTACCAGGGCCTATAGGACGACTTCTAGCGACGCTCTCCAGCTTATAGCTGGGGAGATTCCTCTGGATTGTTTAGTGGCACAGATGGGTGCAATTTCTCATAGTAGAAGACAGGGAGTCATTCCCCCCGCGGAACTAAGAGAAATCAAGGAAGCAACGTTAACAGCCTGGCAAACCAGATGAGACCTCAGTAGCAAGGGTCACTTAATGCACGGATTGTTTCCTAGTGTGCGGGAGAGACTGGGACTGGAGAAGTGACTCGAAATGGGACACTACTCCGTCCAGTACTTGACTGGCCATGGCAACTTCCGTGCAAAGCTGTCCTCCCTGGGCCTGGTAGAAGACCCCATGTGCGTGGTGTGTGGGGTGGAGGACACCTCTACCCATGCACTAAGATGTCCCAAAGTAGAAGACTTGATAATGTAATTCGAGGGGATCCGTGGACCTCTCCGTCTTGGGGACATGCTCCGGGACAGGAATACTAGCAAGATATTGTTGCCACACCTAACAAGAATAGGCAAAAGGAGGGAAGAATTTGACGTCTGGTGGTCCAGCCCTCGGCTGAGTAGGGACCTGGATATGTCGGAGATGGACAATGGTGAGGATGAAACTGGGATAGATGCTGTTAACCTAAATGGTTGACCACATCTTCCCAGTTGTAATCTTGGATGAAGGGTGTGGCCCCACCAACCCCCCTCCCCTAATGAGACAATCTCCAGTAATGGTACATGGGAGTACTCCCTGTGCACCCCCTCCAGGATAGAAGCAAAACTTAAAATGGAACAAGAGCTACCCAGGTCTACTTCTATGAGAGTTATAGATCTAGAACCTCATAGAACAAATGGCCAAGGTTCTCAAGAACAGGAACCTTCTGGATGGCCATGTACTTGCAGTCCTGTGGTGTTCGTGCGGGAGGGCTTTGCTCGTGTTACTTGTCACATGAGCAAGCTCAATCGCGCCAACAGACGATGAACAGTCTGTGCCGTGTTCCGAGCCAAAGAGGTATAGTCAACGGGAGTACCAATGGAGGAGGTACAGACCGATCAACCACGGAATTCCGAGGTTGAGATGGAGGTCTTCCTCCATAAGGTCCTCACTAGGAAATCAGTGGAAACACCAGAGGAAATGAAAACTATTGAAATTGATTGGCCAGATGAAAAGAACATGGTAGATGTCGCAGTACAGGCATGGCCTGCACAGGCGGACCCCACAGTGACTGTACAACAAGCTAATCAGGGGAGCGATGTTGACGAAATTGGAAGATCCGACAACATTGACATCTACTCTAGTTCTTGTAGTAAGGAACATGGAGGGGGGACAGGGTCTTTCTCCCAAAAATGGAGACCATAGACAGGCTTGTCGTCGCCCAAGCAGGCCTGCCGACCAAACCTGCTGAGCTGGTCACTCTGCTAAAAGAATGCTATTGGTGTAGAGGCGAAAGATTCGATGAATCTGACGTCCTTCAGGCGTACTTTTGACTACAGCAAGCCCTTCAGTGGGTACACTGTGGTCAGGAACTAGTCCTCCAACTTCGGAGGGCATCCTACCAACAGTTTTGGATACGCCACATGAAATGTGACACGCCCCTCCCCTGGGAGGGGCCTGACCGGTTGGAAGGAGGATCTGGGGAGGAAAAGATCGGTGAGTTAAGAGATTTACGATCTTGGAAGGAGCAAAACTGGCATAGGAAACAAGAACTCTTCCCCATTGAACCTCCAACCACCTGGCCAGTAAACATAATACCGGACTAGACAATCCCTGATGAGACTTGATGCTATAGAGCTAGACTCTGGCATTTTTAACCCAAAATAACAAAGTTGTTAGTACCTGTTTGAAGTTTTATTGATGGATATAATGCAAAGCGAAAGAATGCAGCGATGGACATGGGTGTGTGTATGTGTGCATGAGTGCCGTAACGTGGAACAGTCTTGAGTATAGACACAAGCTCTTTGCATCTGGAGGCGAGGTGGAGGGGGATGTTACTGGTTACAGGACATCCCCCAAAACTAAGTCCTGCACAACCCAGGCGCACTGAGCCGAGATGGCAGTTATGGGAATACCGTCATGCTTAAATTCAATCGAGTAAGGATATGCGCAGTTCGCAGAATGTAGTTAGTTTGTGTGAGTGAGTAATTTAGTGTAGTATTCATTTTCAACTTCGGACAGCATGGCGGTGTCAAAATTGCGAAGTTCCCGGTGGTACAAAGAGCCGATTTTAGCTTTTGTCTGTGGGGGCTAAAGTACCTTGGATAGAAAGTAGCGCTCCAGGTATGGCCTTTTAATAGGTACCGGGAACCTGGAGGGGATGTTTGGAGAGGCCAGCGCCGGTTCCACCGGGAACTTTGTTGGCAAACAGTCAGCCGCCAGTCCATATTTCCATCGGGCATACGGCATAAGACAGCGGGCCGACATCAACTGGCCGGAGTTTGTCGGCTATCTTTCATTGGCCTGATTCCGGCCCGTACTTTTCGTGTTTTTTTTGGTACTGATGATACTTGGTTGTTACATTTTCTACTGAAGCTTTATAAATGTAATATATAAATGTCTGCTTACACATAAGTTCTTTGTGCACATACTCTTTCATCATTGCCGAGAAATATAATGACGTGCATTAAAGCTTATAGTAATTCACTGTTACTTTTAAGTTTTCTAAGGCCTAGCTCAAATTCTATTTTCAAACAATTCCTCCGCCTTGTACAAACAAAACTTACTACGTCAAGAAAGTTACACCAAAGGGACAACGCACCGCATTCGTGCGCACTCAGATTTTCTCACAATTTCCCTTCACATTAGTTCAAATGCAATGTTATAATTTACTCATGAAATATAGGTAACAGTTAAATTTAACCAAACAACAGCATTTTAAAACGCTTGTGATACATGACACATTTAGGAATCAACCCAATACCTCCTACTTGGAATTATTTTTCAAGTTTGATTCCAGAAGTGTGAAGATACTGCACATAGAATAAGTGTATAGGCTGTTCCCCCTAAAATGAGCACTTTTGAAAGCCCTGCTTAAGATCTTCTTGTACACAAGTGGTGTGTTCCCTCGCGTTATGCTAAATAAATATTGCCATGGGCCTCATCACTTTATTCATTCGTTGGTTAAACGAATCTGTGAAATTATTATGAAAGTGAATAATTTTCAAATCTGCTATTTTTTACACTCCGATGCAAGAAATAAAAAGGGAAAGAAATAATTTTGAGTAATCATTAATAGTTACCTAACACTTTTTATTCAACGTTAGGATATGGAACTACTTTCCATCCATCGTTGCCAACTTTACTGGGCGAATGTCACACAGGGCGCCCATTAAAATATATGTATGCAGGGGAAGTGACTTTTTCTAAGGCTCATTTCTAAAGTGCTCACTTTATAGTGAACAGTTTTATAAATTATTGCTAAGAAACTGAATAACGCAAAACTTTTAAAACCATGGTGTATTATTACACCAGAAGCGGCAGTTTTAATTAAAATATAACAACGAACGGAATGCATAAACTAAACAAGCTATCGGCTATATTGGCCACTTATGATTGCGTGGTAATCGTGACGTCACTAGCTTGGCTATGAGAGGTTGTATGGCACTGAATTCTCGATTGTAGCAGTCGGCCCCGGACAGTGCTTTGCCAGAACGCTAACAGCCAGCAGTTGTATCAGTACCGTAAGTAGAAAATAGTTCCATCTCGAGAAATGTAGTTGCATGAGTATTTTTCACACAATGCCGAAGTCTAATCGTGGTTTCTTCAAACTATTTTAACCAAACTTTTCAAAAATCTTTCACTTTGAAATGCTTGTGTTACAGTAACCGAAACCTTCACTGACCCAGAAAAAAGATGCAGTTTCGTAGCTCAGATGCTATCTTATCCACTCTTCGGTGATTGTCGAAAATTAACCGAGCCGTTTTGAAATAAACAAACGAAGATCATCATAGTGATGTCATTTGCATAAGAAGCACGCAAGCGCAAAACATTACTTTGTTTTTTCCTCTGCGAGATGTGAACAAGATGTAAGCATGGTATCAGTGCTGTTGTCATCCTGAGCCAGCAAATCACAAACGTGCCAAGTGTGCTAAAGGCTGTTCACGATAAAGTGAGCACTTTTGAAATCAATGTCAGAATACGGTCTCTGCCTTTACCTGCATATATTTCAACGGGTGCGCTGCGTGACATGCGTCCAGTGAAGTTGGTAACGATGGATATAAAGTAGTTCCATATATTAACATCGAGTTTTAGGTAACTATTTATGATAACTCAAAATTATTTCTTTCGATTTTTGTTTCTTGCATCGGAGTGTAAAAAATAGCAGATTTGTATTTTATTCACTTTCTTAATAATTTCACAGTTTTACTTGACCGACGCATGAACAAAGGTATGAGGCCCATGTCAATGATAATTTTACACAAGGCGGAATAATACGAAACGTGTATACAAGTAGATCTTTGGCAGCGCTTTGAAAAGTGCTCATTTTGCCGTGAACAGCATATAGTCTAGTATACTTCACGGTCTGTTCAGAAACAAACAAATACAGCGTCAAAATCATGTTCTTGGTTTGTGGACTGTAGCGGAGTCGCATTCGTATTTGTTCATAAAGTCTCTGAATGCACTGCAACCCTCCATCTTCAGGAACAGAGCAGAGTTGGTGCAGAGTAAATGGCGAGGCGGTTACTTCTATGTTGACTGGCTGGATATACACTATCGACCAAAGAGTAATTGGGCACCTGTCCACAACGTTCGCTCGGTGATTGTCACCCCGTTAGAATTTCGTAGGGCCACCTCTTGAGGCTATAACAGCAGCCACCCTGTCTGGCATACTCTCTACGAGTGTTTGCAGGACATCCACGGGGATTAGTCGCTATTTCTCTTGCAACCATTCCAAGAGTTGAGCAATGGACTTTAGCCGCGCCTGACGAGCCCTCACCCGGCGATCCAATTCGTCCCAAAGATGTTCTATAGGGTTGAGTCGGGGCTGTGGGTGGGCCAGTCCAATCGGTGAACATTGTTGTCGGCGTATCACTGTATATTAGCCCTTGAAACATGGCACCTGGCATCGTCATCCTGGAAGTAACCGGGTCCATTCCGTAAAAACGCCACAATGTTGGGGACATTTCATTATCCAGAATGTTACAATAGGCCTCTGTGTTCATGCTACCACGGACAAACACCAGCGGTCCTACGCCAAAGGCTGTGAAACAGCCCCACACCATCACTCCACCACCACCGAATTTCCCAGTTGGCACTATACACTCCGGCATAAGCCGTTCCCCGGGTGGACGCCACACCCATACACGTCCATAGGACCGAAATTATGTAAGCCTTTACTCAACACTCCACAGAACAGATTTCCACTGCTCCAGTGTCCAGTTGCGACGGTCCAAACACCACCTGAGTCGCCGAGCTTTATTGCTTGTCGTGATATGGGGCTTATGTGCAGCGGCTCTTTCGAAATATCCAAGTCGGTGGGCCTCTGTACGCAATGTTCCAATGTAAACCGAAACTCCTGTTGCTGCATGAAACTCCTGTCCGATGGTAGCCATGGGTTGTGCCCTATTTTTGACAATTTCACGTTTCAGGATTCTGCGATTTCTGTCGGTCAAGATTGGAGGTAGCCCAGAACGTTCAGCATTGGCACAATGCCGATCGACCTTCCACTTACACAGGATGAATGTGACCGTTGAGTTGGGCCTGTTTACCTTCCGTGCAATCGCCCGGCTAGACAGCCCACTTAGATGGCAGCCCACAATCACGCCCATGTCGAAGTCCGATAGCTCTGTACCTCGTGCCATCTCCTTATCAACTGGTTCTACACCGGCCTGCAGCGTATGGAGGCCACACAAGTCAAGACAACTGACGTACTGAATTAACTATCTTCACGGGTGCCCAATTACTTTTTGGTCGATAGTGTACGAGGCCCTGGGGACGGACAGAGTGTCTGCACGATGTGAAATGACTGGCATCGTGGATCTGATTGGTACAAGGTGCGACGTTGCAACATACTGTACTGTTAAAATTTTCCGTATATTTACGGAACTTCTTGCGAAAACGCACAGTAATTATACGAAAACGCAATCCGTAATGACGATAAACGAAGTTAGTTGCGTATTTCTTATAACTTCGCGTATCGGGTACAACCAATGCCGAGTGTACAAGAAACTTTCTTCGCCACTGTAACCAGAAAATTATCGTTTCTGCAGACCTGTTCTTTCAAACGTTAAAAAAGTAGCAACAGTCGTATGAAAAATTTAGCAACATAAAATACACAAACTGTGACAGAAACGAAAAAAGTTGCTTAAGTGACTAATATAGAAATTCTAAAGGTATACGAGATTCACCACGTGAGCATTGTAGGTAAGTGGTTAGGGTCGTGAAGTTGCAACTTTTTGACTCGGGTTCCAAGCATTCTTAAATATAAAAAGTTTTAACGTTTTTTTAATATCTTATTTATACACAGTAGAACACCCCCATAAAGAAAATTAAAATAAAATATAAATTAAGAATAATTTAAACTAGAAGTAAAGAAATTTAACTAGGGAATTTACGAAGGGGTTTCGTGAATTTTACGGAAAGTCGGTTTTTGAAAATTAATGTGTCCGAAATTCTACGGAGAGTTTACGAACACCTCTGGATACATTTTTACCAGCACTTTTCCTTTCCGTAAAATGAAGGAAATATTTTTAACAGTGTAGAGCGACTCCATTTGACTGGTGTGTTTTGCGTGTGGAGTTCGCGGAATAAGCGGCTGTGCCAGAAATCTATTCTCAAGCAAAGTGAGCACTTTTGAAATGAGTCTTTGTAAAATTTCACGGCTCCTACTTGCATAGCTACTGACATGCCCTCCGTCAAGTTGGCAATGACAATTAACAATTTGACAGTTTCGCTTGACCGACGTATGAATCAGGTGATGAGGTGAACGGCAATATAAATATGGCATGCGACAGGAAAATACACAAAGCGGAGTGCTTACCAAAATGCTCAGTTCACGTGGAACAGCAGCAGCCGCCATTGTTACCTGCAGTACCTGCTACTTTACCCTGAAGATGCAGGATGTAACATATTCAGAAAAGTCGTGACGAAATAGGAGTGTGTCGCGACTAAGACACAGAATCCAACAACATACAGACAACGGCAGTTCAATGCCGGAATCATTTAGCCCTGACCAGTACGACCCCGCAAGCACGGCACGACACTTAAAACTAAACAACTAATGAAATACAAGATCGGTCTTACGCACACCCGACAATTCTGTCACCCGACCAGCAAATTTCGACTAGAAATTAACTCGTACAAATATTCATTTTACCTTTGTACGCATTAGCTATAAAACTTTGTTACGATCATGTTATTAAAATTTCACATCTGCCCACCGCCTTTGAAACTAGCGTAGTTAATCAGCGCCTTCTAAATGGATCCGAAAAATTCTACTCGTGTGTCGCGTCAGTAAATTGTCGGGCTGTAAATTCGAGCAGTCACATTAAAAATGGTCGGGGTTACGATTTTTGTCGTGTCGTTCTGTGCTCGTCGGGGATATGTGATTCTGGTATAAAAATGCGATATATAATATTACGAAAATAATTTGCTCTTCGCTGGCTTCCAGAGTTCTTTCCTATTTGGCTCTTTCCTGTCTGTGTCTTTTTCGCTGCCCCAGTGACATTTATACTACTCTGACAACTGAATGTTCCTGATTAGAGTGGAAAATAGTTTAACTACATCTTAACTGAAACGCCAAATCAAAAACGGAGCAGCACGCGGTGTAAAGTCGATTCACGGTTACTTACATCTTTTCTTAAGCCATGCTTAAGCTCTACTTCCAGGATATTCCTCCACCTCGTGCAAAAAAAAGCTTAACTCAGTCAAGCCAGCACATGCGGTCTGCTCCGCGGAAGTCATTAGTTTATCACGTAATACTTAACGAACAATGGCGCACTCAACAAAACCAGATAGTTAAAATTGTAAAATGTAAGTGGATATGTCTTCACTTGTATCGCATTAACGTGTTGGGCATGTCAACTTGGTTATAGTCTGTTCACGGTAAAGTGTGGGCAGACACTCAAAATATGTTGTTAGATGGGGTTTTGCGAGACACGTGAAAAAATTCCGAAATTCCTTGCATATTTCACTTTTTGAAGTATTCGGATTTGGAATAATAGGCAATAAATATATTTTACTGTAGCCTGAGAGGGTAACTTTCGAGTTTGGTGAAATATATACACTGTTTTCATTATTTAGATGGCAATAGTTATTTAATAAAGTATGAAAGGAGACAAAATGGGTGATAAGATAAAAGTAATTAGGGCTTGAAACCAGCTCACTTTACCGTGAACAGCATGTATAGAAAAATTACAACACTCCAATTCCACATCGTATATTTGTTTACAGTTCACATACCTTCATTGACTTTTCTTTAATTTACACTAATGCTAGTGTGAGCATTATAAACCTGCTTTATGTGTCGTCGTTCAGCCTCAACTCACACAACTCGAGAGTCTTCTGTCGTCGCGAGCTAAGTAGGTTTTACATTCTCGCCGACTGCTGCTTGATTGCTGTAATGGATCACTGCAAGGATGGCTCGGCGCACTCCCTTAACCACACAACCCTCTCTCCTTCGCCCTTCAGTTTTTTCCCCTTCGACGTTGTTTCTGGAATCAACCCCATATTCTCTGTTAGCTGAACACTATTGGAAGCTGTACTTCAAATATACTTTTCTCCTAATATTGTATTATTCATTGTAAAAAAAATCGAGATAAAATTCCCTTACATGTAAGGGAAGTTAATTACCTCTAAATGTATGGTAAAATTACATCTTAAATTTAGAGTGAATTTACATAACAACTAATGTACTATTCCCTAATCAATTGAGAAAAGTACCCGACAAAAGAGGGGGAAAAATCCCAACACAAGTAAGGGGAAATTAACTATATTGTATAATAAAAGTATATGAAAAAATATACCGAGTAACCTTTAATTTCCTCATTACTTATATTCGCTGACGAATAGTAACCGAAACATCAATATCAAGATCGTCGACAGTTGCTGTTGGGTGGGCGCGAGCAACTGTCCTTTATCACGATTGGCCGACGTGCTATCAATTACACCACGACGACAACGCGAAAGCGTTACTGAATATTAACGTATTAAAGGACTGTTTTTTCTGAGCGTCCCCCCCTTTTTTTAAACTGTTGAGAATGCTGAAGAGATGCACGAGTCGTAAGGTAATTTCCCCATCCACGTACGGTGTTTCCACTACCATGTACGAGAATTTTACTCCAGTGTGGTAATTTTACCTTACCTGTAAGGAAAATTATGTTCCCCCCACAAGTTTGCGAATATTACCTTACACTTGTCAGATAAATTTCCCATTATTTTTACAGTGTTCTCATGTGTAAAATTTACATGGCCAGGAGCCAAATGGTTCTACTTACGCGTCAGCCACGTGCAAATGTAAAGTTGTTAGAAACTAAACTAAATGCATCACTAAAATGCCAAGTCGTACTCCAGTATGTACAAAGTAAACAAAGAAAAAATCCCTCGATTTGCTATAAATGTTAACATTGCACTATCAATATAACGTCAGCCTTAAAACTGCTTTACTTAATTTGATACTTACTTGACATGAAACCTACATGCGCGTATGTATACGTTAGCAGACATGGATTTATCATGTCGCAAAGTTTTTCGACGGTTGTTTTTAAGTGCCCCCGTTATAGCGAACAGCTTATCGTTTAAAAATTACTTTTGTTCTAAAAAACGTAAAACACAAGAAAATGTTTCGAATTGCTTTGTAGAGGATTATATAGTAAGAATAAAACTCATAAGATGCTCAGTGATTCCCTTCGCGTGACCATAGCAACACGATTGTATACATCATGCAGATCACGTTTCACGTGCGGAGTTTGAATTGGAGTATAAACACCTTTAAATCCCACTGGCTGACGTCCAGCTAGTAACAAACAAACGATGTTAAAGGCTGTTCACGTTAACACGAGCTCTTTTTAAAGACCTGCTTGAGATCTACTTGTATGCACGCTGTGTATTCTTACACCATATGTAAAATTAACTTTGCCATGGGCCTCACCACTTTATTCATTAGTCGGTAAAGTGAAACTGTGAATTTGTTAGGAAAGTAAATACTTTAAAAATCTTTTCATTTTTACACTTCCGTGCATTAAAAATAAAACAGAAAACAAAAAAAAAGATTTTTTTATGTTATCACTATTTATTTTACGTTAAGATATGGAACTACTTTACAACTATCGTTGCCAATTTTGCTGGGCGAATGTCACTCAGTGCGCCCATTAAAATATATGCATGTAGGGGCAGTGACTTTTTTCTAGGGTTCATTTTTAAAGTGCTCACTTTATCGTGAACAGCCTTCAAAACAGTAGGCCTCTTCCTGTGTGGTGGCGTTTACTAGAACTACAGAGTACAGCTGACCTGATCTTCCTGGCGTAGTAAATACGGATGATTAACTTATACATTCTCCTGGCTTACAGGAAAAACGTACAGAATGCTAAGTACTATAGGCTATTCACAGGCAAGTGAGAACTTTTTAAGTACACCATCCCAGCGGGCATAACAACGACACAATTTTAATTTACTGTGGCCTCAGACGTTAAATTCGACAGCTATAAAATACATACTCTGTCGTTTTTACTTAAATGTCAATCTTTATGTTAGCAATTGGCGAAAGCTGAAATGATTTTTCAAACACGATCTTTAAAAGTGATCACTTACCGTGAACAGCCTACTATTAATTTATCTTTTTTTACTAGATATCTCGTAAATAATGTAACGTCCGGTTTGATGCGCGTATCATTTGGTTACTTTAACACATTCAGTGGTATGATAATTCAAAGACACAATTGTTTGTGATTTGAAAAAATGCTAATGTTGTGACGTGTTACAAATACCTATAGGTTAATTGTTCTCTAATTATATTTTATTTTACATATTTGTCATGGTGCAAGCAGCAGCTAAGTTTTTGTCTTCCACATTTATTATTTTGTTATATTAATTTTAATCTGTTAAGTTTTGAGCAATATGTTAATTAACCTAAGTTGGCAACCTCTTGTGATGTCACTGTTATTATGGCCATAAGAAATACACCTCATTGGCAAACCCTATACTGCACAGGTTGATTTGAATATTGCAACAGCCCCGATTATTGATGGCGATGGAATCACCTGATCTCCATCTTGTTCCCGTAGACGGCCAGGGAGGTTCAGGCTCCACCGATAATCGACGTAATTTAAGTACTAATTGTTCCATCGACCCTGAGAATCATGATTAGAACAAGTATAACAGCCGACGGAATACGTGTAAGCTGTCTGAAGAGGGCTACCGAGCATGTTATATGCTATATCGTCGTATATGTGTAAGGTATTTCCACCGCCCTTCCTTAAGTGAACGTTGGTCCAGCGGTGAAGTGTTTTAATTACACGTAAGCTCTGCACTATTACCAGAATTGGGGGTAATTAATTACAAGTAATTTAATTACAAGTAACGATTACATTTGATGTAATTAGATGAGTAATCACATTTACGAATTTTGTAATTTTTACTTGTAATTTACGCTTATTACTGTAGCAGTAATCGTTGCTTTTCTGTAATCGTTACGTTTTTTGACAATAGCTTTAGATAATCGCGACCAGATGTGAATATTTATTTCTCATAGAGTAAAAACTCCGTCTACCTGAACTTTACTCTGTAGTATTGATATCTACTATGCGTATTCTCCTAGGGTGTTTTCCGTATTAGTTAACCTCTGGGATTTATAAAACACGTGCGTGATAAGTTGATAACTTCATAGTGAATGTAATGGGACAGGAATAAATATAAACAGTATCAAAAGTTATGTGCACATTTCCGATCCCTTATATAAGCAGGTATTTTAAGCTCGTGGGTGCTTCAGATGACAAAAATATTTCAGTGAAATGCTTGCTTTGTAGCAGCAGTGGTAACAAAATACTTAAAGCAGTATGGAGATCGTCTTCCAATTTAAGAAAACACATACAGGAAAGTGGTTTTTTTTTTTAGATTATCCATTCGTAAAACTTTTCATTTGGAAAAATATGACTAATTGATGAGATAACTTTTCACACGAAAGGACGATACAGGTACAACTAACCTTGATTGAAATTTCACACTTTGTCGACAAATTGGTCACATAGCCCGATTTTGTATAAAAATGGTGATGTATTTCATTTCATATTGGTTTTTTGTATCCTAACATTTGTTAGCAAAGAGACAAAATTACAAAATCCGGGCCATGCTGTTAACCTTTAAAACACAAGCACGAAGACATACTAATGAACATATTCGAAATACTTATCGTTTGTAATGTTTTTATAACAAGCATTGCTTTAGATAACAATTAAATGTTGTACTTTGCTTATATATCTTCAAAAAAAATACTACTTCATTTATTATTTTCAAATGAAGTTAATCTCAATGCATTTCATATTACACAGCAACTTCTAGATTGTCACGATACGCCTGAGATCATTTGAATCTGCTCTACCTTATTTGATTTATTTCTAGCCAGGATATTTTTTTATGTGCAAGCTTACAAACTGATATTTGAGTTTACTGTGTGAGAGAATAATTTTGGAACACTATCTAAACTAATTATCTTACAGCGCAGAACATTTATTTATTTTTACGTTTAAAGGCACAGTAAAGACATTGCTTCCAGTTACCTTACACGTAATGCATAATTGTTATTTTCAACCGATATAAAGAGGTGAAAACTTTTCATCTCTAAGCTACTGCGTGCTGGTTTTCTCACATTTGTAATTCAGTTCATTAATGTGACAGTCTAGTTTGGAATATGGTCAATTATTTTTTACCATTAAATATTCCATTTCACCATTGTATGTTTTTCATTGAATAAAGATGTACGTAGCTAGATTTCTCCCATTTCATGTCATGTCTATGAGGGGTATAAATTGCATATATGTGTTGGAGCTACTATAAAGAGGGAATGGTTTTCCTTTGTGAACAAACAACTGCACTGGTGTTTTTATTTGCACACTAGTCTGGTAAGTGAATTAACATCCAGTCTTCTACATCGTATAGTGTGTATTGACATTAAGAGGGTCTTTTTGCAGTGTTGTTTGTTTGTGCTGATCTGCCTTATATATATATATATATATATATATATATATATATATATATATATATATATATATATATATATATATATATATATATATATATTTGTGTGTGTGTGTGTGTGCGTGTGCGTGTGTGTGGGGCACATTTACACTCTGACTTTTCAATGCAAAATAATATCCTGCAAAAATTTATTTTCCTTAATTTTGTTACAATAATAATACTAAATTAATATATGCTTTTAAAATAATTTAATTATATCAAATTCCAATTCATATGCTAGAAAATGTTAATGATAATAATCTCCAGTATAAGGTTAAATATTACTTGTGGGTCCCAAATTTTTCGGAAGACGTCAAACAAAATATAAAAACAAGTATTTACGTCTTGAATTTTAGGGAAAGTCAGTCATTAAAGGTTTATCCATATTTTGTGTATTTTGGAAAGATGTCTATAACCTACTAAAAATTCGGGCAATCAATAAAGTTCTTCCTGCAGCAACACACTATGTAACTAATTATGTTGTGTTCCGAAATGTCAGACAGGCAAAGATTTGCGTGGCACGGAAAACTGAGCGCTTGCGTGTTTGGAAAAAGGGGGCGAGGCTTTTCAACGTAGTTTTTACAAAGAGAACTGTCACTTATTTCGCCCAACATTTTACCACGCAGTTATTGCCTCGCATTTTACCGTCCATTTGTTTGCATATGCATTAGTTGAACTGTGTGTTCCTAACAGAAGGAGCCTTCGCTTTATCGGTGAAATAAAACGTGAAATAAGCCTCTGTGAAGGGAGGGGACTCGTGGTAAGTCATTAGAAATTCCTACTCCAAAAACTCGAAAGGCGACAACACGAATTAAATGAAGGAAATGTGGCAAAATATACGGTATCGCTGTAAGATTGCGTGTCACGTTATACAAAAACATATTCCTTGCAAATTCAAGCTCATTATAGATACATAAAAAAACTTCATCAATTTGAATAAATTTTTAACATGTAAGACGTCATTTGGGCAGTTTGAATGGAATGTAGCAGCCCTACATTATGAACCGTAAATAGTATAGATGTTTCCGTATCAGTTAAGATATTTAAAGGTTCTTCACTGATCTCATAGCCTGCTTACTTTGAATTAAAAGGAACGCATATCATTAAATGAATGGCGATTTTCTATGTGTTTCAGTCAGTTCCGTTGCATTGAGATATTCTTCTTGCTGCATTCGACTGGTAAGAAATTCCTAAATGGCCTATTAATTATAATTCATTAGCTCAGGCCTACAGTGTAAAAATCCAATAACTGTGTTTGGCAAAAGTAAAGAATATAAACGTTTGTTTTTATATGGCAAGTAGGTGAAGCAATCGACTGAACATAAAATTGTGAGGTTTTTTTTTTCTTTTTTTTTTTCCATTGCTCTAACCGAGAAACATCTGATTCAGTCTTGCTTCGATTTTCAGTCATTTCATCTGGTGTAATCATTATCCCTTATGAAGTTGAGATTCCGTATCTTAAATTATATGCTAGGAGCGGCTACAAAAAGCACAAGACTCTCTCAAGGAACCTGATTTAGTACAATAACTTGGCCCTTAGTTAGTCCTCCGATGCGTTAAAAATTCTTCATATGATCTCTGGCGGTATATTTATGCCAATATCGTCCATTTAACCCCGGAAAACTCGAGGAAACTTCGCCATATCCAATAATATTTTACAGCAATCCCAGAGAATACTGCGGTAGACCAAGATAATATATGGTTTTTAAATGATTAAAAATTTTTTTTTAAATTGCGTTGACATATTAATGTTTTTTATTAATTTGGTATATATAACAAAGTTTGACCTATTTCTACCAAACTTCAAAAACTGTAAGTAACAACGACAAGCGTCAAATATGCTAATACGAAGAATCTTTTTTCCACAATTTTGTTAAATGGCGCCACATAAAATTTAAGGTTTTGTGATATCAAGCTAAACAATCACTCGATTACTATAAAATTTAGTACACAAGAAATACAGTACGTCATATAAACTGGTGTGTTTTAATTAGACTACATACTACTTTTTAAATGATTCAAGTTTGAATTATTTCTTTTTGTAAAACACATGTGGCTATTATGTAAGTTTCAGAGTTTTTATTTCATTTAATATACTCACATACTTAATTAGAGAAAAACAGAAAATTTGTTACATTGGGAACATTTTGTCATGTGTCTCCTTCCACAACATTGCCACATGTGGTAACAAATAACACTGTGGCAAATGACACTATTAAAATAATGTATTTTTTTTCGTTAGTTTCACAATACGTCATTTCTCGCAGGAATGCGTGTAAAACTATAAAAATATATTTAGGTGGCCAACAACCTAAAAAATTTATTTTTTTAAATAATGGCATGGAATGTGTTTGGTAACTCACTGCCAGTATCAGTTCAGATGCTGACAGTCACTGCTAAAGTATATGAAGTCACGTGCAGTGATATTCTCTTCAAATACTAGTGTATAAAATTGTTGCATTAAACGCGTTCGCGCATCTTCGGCTTAACGACTTTCCCCACTCCAAACAAGTCGAGTTTTTGTATCTGCACACGTTCGAAAACTTACAAACAAAATATTGCTTGAATAATTCGTATAAAAATTGCACTAATCTGCTGAAGAAAAAAAAAACACTATTTAAAAAAAACAGTAGTGGTATATAGTATGTTCGAAGGCATCAGTGATCAGGGAGAGGGGCGAGGCGCACGGCCACCGTGAGGATCACGGACTCCCCTCTCTGTTATCCCGTCTTTTTTTTTTTTTTTTTTTTTTTTTTCCCCAAAAATCTCTCATTTTCGCACAAAATCGTACTTTTTATCCCAAAAATGCTTTTCAATTCATCTTTTTCCCTACGAATTTCCCGTTTCCCGTCTAAATTTCCCGATTTTCCCTTAAAAAAAACACCAATCCTAATTGCAGCAGACGCAAATCCTCGACGCGGCGGAGATATCAAAAACTCAGCCGCATAATGAGGATTTCACAAAATAAAATAATTTTAATAAGTAATTTTAATAAATTGTCATATATTTAAAACATATAACCCTTTAAAGGCGTAAGTAATAAGTATTATATATCACCGGACTCGTCTTTTCAAGACGCATACGAACGTGATATCATACCAGAATACTGCCTTGTTTTTTCATGCTCTATCATTCCATGCTGTATCTCCTCTCTATCATTTCTGTTTCACTCTCCACTCCTTCTCTCCTCTTCTTTCCTTTATTTAATTTCTTCTTCAATTTTTCGATCCATATGTTTCTCCCATTCTATCGTATCTCTCTCTTGCCATATTTCGTTTCTCTCTCTTTCTCTCTTCCATTTCTCTTTGATTTTCTCATCCTATCTCCTTTAATCTTGCCTCCCTAATTCAATATCTTTCTCTCATTCCATACCTTTCTCCCTCTCTTTCGTTTCTCTCTATCTTACCTTTTCATTTTATAACTTTCGCTCATTCCATCCCTTTCTCCCTCTAATGCATTTCTCTCTCTCTTACTCTCATTCCATCTCTTGTGTCTCTCCCTTGCCTCTCTTGTCTATTTCTCTCTCTTTCATTCTCTCATCGCATTTGCTCTCTTGTTTCTCATATTCGCTTTCTCTCATCCCATCTCTTGTTCCTCTGTCAGTCCATAGGTTTTCTCGGAATCCTCCCTATTTTTGTGCTGTTTCATTTCTCTCTTTCATTCTCTCATCGCATCTCTTCTCTCCTTCGTTTCTCTCTTGTCCCTCTATCAGTCCATTAGTTTTCTCGGCATCCTCCCTATATATGTGCTGTTTCGTTTCTCTCTTTCATTCTGTCATTCCATATCTTTATATCCCTCTCTATCGTATCTCATTCCATCTCGTTCTCTCTTTCGCTTCTCTCTTTCTCTATGTCAGTCAATAGGTTTCCTCCGAGTCCTCCCATTTTTGTTGTTTCGTTTCTCTCTTTCATTCAAGCTTGTCTTTCACTGTACATCTTTGTTTACATTTATCTCTCACGTTCGTTTAACGCCATTCGTTCGGCCATTTCCTCATACTTGTTCGATTAGTCACACTTTCTCGGTTGATAATTTATACATGTTCGATAAGTCGCTTTGCTCCTCTGATTACTCTCACTTGCTCAATTTTGTCATATATGATCAACTGGAAATTTACACTTTTTCGATTATTCGCTTTCCTCCTCTGATCACTCACACTTGATCGATTTGTCGCATTTGCTCCTCTGATTACTCACACTTGTTCGATTAGTCACTGTTGCTACATTCCACACTCTATATAGTTCCTTCGTCGCCGGATAGAGGGCGCGAATCGTCAGTGAGTATATTTATTTACAAATTTAAATATGTAGTTTTCCATACACGAGAAGGTATATAATAATTATTCTAAAGTACATTTCAGGCAGGATTTTGTAAAACATATTCGATTTTCAATACTTTATATTTTGCAAAACAATATTTCGTCTTAATATTTTATTTTATTCAATTCGTTTTTACATTTGTCGCTTAGCCATGTAACCACATATGTATCACCACGCCGACACACCCGCGACTCGGCTGTGGCAGGTCCACCAAGACAGAGGGCCTGCAGCGACTCGCCAAGAGTGACCGCATCGACATGCGTGAGCAGCGACGTCATCCACAGACATCGCGCGGGAAAGAAACAACTGCTTGCTACCTTAAGCGAGGCACTGAACTATCGGCCCTACCAATCAGACATCCAGGAATCGATGCATTAATAAATAAGTAGAATTATTTAAATTTATTTCATTTGAATAATGTCGAAATCTCTTAAAAATGTAGTAAAAATGTATATCTAATGCAAAATTGGTTTACAAATTTCAAATTTTGTAAATTTCACACTTTCCAATGTTGGCTGGTAACATTTAAAAATTCTCGTGCCCGGCCAGGAGTCGAACTCGGAACCTTTGGACTAGCAGTCCAACATGCTAACCACTAGACAAGCGTTATTTCTTTTTAGAATTATATAAATATATTTATTATCACACACTATATACAGAGGCGTTTACCCTTAACCTATTATATACAGTACACATTCCACGCACAAAATAAACAATAACATAGTACTCAATAAAATATCTACACAATTCTTACATAGGGGCACAAAACGTTATGAGCATTTGGTGAACTGGTTTTACTGACAAAGTCGATGAACACACAAAAAATTATTTAACGTGAGGGGCAGCGCACGACGTACACCCTGACACGTGAAACTGACATATAACACTACCACCTATCTACCATTACTACTGGAACATTAAACTGTACACTTGTAGGGTCATAGGGGTGGGCAGCGCACGGCGTACACCCAACCTCGGTAATATACACGCACTTCCTGTAGGCGTGAACGTCAGAATGAAAATAAAAAATTGCCGTACCACTGACGCAATGTGCCACGCCGCGCCATGTTCCACCTATCTTGACGAAGAAGCTGGACAAAGTCTTGATACTGTCACCGGTTTCGAATGGTCCACCAAACAACCGATCGCATGAAGTGTATACCAGGCCGCAGCTCTTCGTTGAACTGAGGGGAAGGTGATGAAATCGCAATGAAGCATGTGCGTGTCGCTGACATCTCCACGTTCATCGCGAATTATTTTTCGTACTCGTACGTGACACCACTGCCAGATGGGAGCTGCATACACACAGGAAATTACCCTATGAAGGGCCGTGTCGGTGTTGCCACACAGCGGGCATGTAGGGTCAGCTGTCAGGTGAATGCTGTATTTACGCTGCTGAGTTGCCACAATATTATTGTAGAAGCCGAATGCTGCAGTTCGAAGATCCGAGGAAAGGTTAGGATCGGCAAGTATTTTCCATGGGCGCCTCCAGCGGATGGTTGGGGTGCGATTCACAACAGATGTATGACAGCCGACGTTTTGGAAGCCCGAATGTACAAATATTTCGCTGATGCGACTGTCCCTTCCGGTAAGTGTTCTACTAGAGTTGCGAGTGCTTCCTTTGTCTGACGGTATTAAAGTGGCATGCGTCTAACTTCAGACCACATCATTGTCTGTAATGTTGCGTAAATGTCCCGTGAGCGCAAAATTTTTGCGATTGCTGAAGACTGATATAAGGCCTCACACTTCAAAACGTGATTAATTAGGCTCAGGCCTCCGTCTTGTAAGGAAAGATAAAGTTGCGGCCTAGATAATTTAAATATAAATGATTTCCACAACATGCGGCCAACAATCTGAAGTATTTGTGCACTTTGTTGACGTGGTAGTGGGAATATATGTGACACATACCACAGCTTCGCAAGTAAGAATACATTTATTAATGCAACCCTCTGTATAATATTTGTACGACGATAATTCATTTCTATTTGACGAGCACGGAGTTTATTTATTGTCATTTTCCAATTATAATGCAACATAAGAGTGGCGTCTGCGTGGAAGTATATGCCCAATATTTTCACTGTTTCGGCCCTCCGAAAGGGAAAAACGTCGTCAAATGGCTCGCTGGTCGCGCTGAGCTCCAGTACGGCAGTTTTGTTAGCATTCGCTCGCAGATTAGAGACACTGCGAAAAAGGTCCAGACATTCTGCCGTCTCTGTAATTTACCGCTCTGAACGAACGACACATGTGATGTCATCAGCATAGGCATTTAATTTAAAGGACAGGTTCGCTACAGGGAATCCTTGCAAGCGGGCACTGAGCATTCTGCACAGAGGTTCAATGGCGATAGTAAATAAAATCATGGATAGCGGGCATCCTTGTCGAACTGAATTCTCGATCTTAATTGGTGGGGTAAGAAATCCGTTAACCAACAGCAGTGACCAAATTCCGGTACACACCATCCGCACCCACTATACTGCATTGGCTGGAAAATCGAAATGATGCATAACATGAAGTAAATATTTATGATCGACTCTATCGAATGCCTTATTCATATCAATACTCAAGATGGAAATTTTACTGTGTTGTATTGACGAAAGTAATTGAATGTCCCTTAGAGCAAGCAAGCCTTGTAAAATGGAACGTCCTGGAACAGTACATGTCTCGCCGGGACCAATAATATCTGACAATCCCTTGGTTAATCCTCCTTCCAGCCTTACTTAACAAACATCGAACAGTACTGAATACCAAAACACACACACATTTATATATGTATATGTATATATATACATATATATGAAGAGGGGTTTGGCTATGACTAGAGTATGATGGTTTAATGTCGAGAGAAATAAAAAAAATGATATTTTGAGTTCTTACAAAATGATTACGTTAAGTTATCTTAGGTTAGGTGAAAATATACTGAACAGTTTGGTTATGGTATTGTGTGAAATTTACAAGTGTTACATTACATAGGAGTATGAAATAACTGTTATTTATAAGTATTGTAACTCTCACCATGACATTAGCTTGCCTCATTCATGGAATTAACAATACAGTTTCATATCCACAACCGTACCTCAGACTTACTGAACCATAATAACAGTCAACTATATTGACTACCATTTCAATCATATCTAACTTTGCCAGTTACACATAAAAATAAGCCATACCAGCTGCCAAACCGATCAAATATTCCATCCATGATATCATAAGATCAATACTGTTAATTTAACCATCTATTTCATCCATATTGTCGTAATTCCCATCAAACCATCACGCAAATACTAACCGACCATACCAGCTAAGGATTTTGCCCTCCCATACTGACAACATAAAAATAAAACAAATCACACAATTTAACCATTCTTCTCACACCATCTAAACTATACTTTTTTCATACTGCCAAAATAACCGAACATGTAATCAGGTCATACCAATCAGCCATATACGAAACTAAGTGTGTAGCCAAGTCATACTTGTATGAATTCCCCACCATGTCAGGACTTCGAATATATTTTACTTCTCTCAATATCCACCTAACGTAACCGCCACACTCCAGTTATGTACGTTAGAAATTGGAATAATTTTTAAGTATATATTTGAAATATAATGGAAATGTGTACCTATAGCGCGATGTAGCCATGGAGCTATTTAGCCATGGGGCTATGGAGCTATGGAACTATGGAGCTATGAAGTCATTTTGGAATCATTTTGAGACATTTGGAGTCATTTTTAGTCATTTTGGAGTCATAGGGGTAATTTGAGGTTATTTAGGAGTCATTTAAGTGTCATTAGAGGTAATTTAGGGGTCATTAAAGCTAATTTAGGGATCATTAGGGATCATTTAGGGGTCACTAGTGTCCTTTACAGGTCATTAGGGGTCATTTTGGGGTCATAGTCAAAATGTCAAGAGTCAAAGAGGTAAGAGTCAAGGTGTCAAATAATCAAACTTGTGAGCGGCAGGTCTAACAGAAGTCAGCTTTATGAGTTTAAGCTGAGCGAGTATAACACTACAACGAAATATATTTTCACATTAAAAATAACTTATTCACTGGCAGGGCAATGAAGATTAGTTATTGGCATTTTAGAATGAGTACTATAGCCCTCCTATGACATGCACTCGCATTACTTTTGTATTTAAACTGAAATAATACGTGTTCCAGAGATGCAGATACACATATTAATATGCATTTACATAAAAAATTTTATTCACATATATTCAATAGATAGATCACCACATTGTTTTGCAGAATATCTACTCTACTTACTAACACCAGACTAAATTTACCCATACCTCAAACTAGAAGTCAAGTAGACCACAGTTCAGACATCGTGAACAAACACTTGCTAGATTTAAACTCACCAAGCCTCTTCATTTTATCCGAGGACCAGTTGACCTTGTAAATGTAAAGAGCAAGTCTGTACCTGCATGGTAACTGGAGTCTTTACGTGCTTCCTGGCCGCTTTCGCACTTGGACGATGTCAGTCAACCTTAGTCAGCACGTAGCATTTCTGCTACCCCTTGGTGACTGGTAACTGTTCTCTGTACGTGCTTACAAGCCGTTTTCACGCCTGGATGGTGTCAGATGACCATGTGTGTAAGAATAGCTGTGTTAGAAGGTCTGTACCTGCACTGTGTCAGGTAAATAAAGATAATGAGTCAGCAGGCTACACGAGCAAGTACAAGCCTGCAAATGAATTGAACTTTGGGTTAGCATAAAGGAAGTTTTCTACATATCCTAACCATCATGTAGGACTTTGAATTTATTAAAACAGAACCAATACAAGTAAATAATAATATATTAATTTCACATAAATAGTTTGTGTGTTAGTATGTATTATCTCCCCCGTGTACAAAGGACTGCTGCGTCTGATGCCATTTTAAAAAAAGTTTACGACAGGATTTTCGGGTCGTGGCTCCTTGTAAGTTGAGGTACAAAGCGGGCATTCATATTCACAGTAAAGCGAGAAAAACCTTCTAAATCTATCTTAGCTTCCCCTGATACTAAAGTATCGGCATGCTCTATATGTAAATTCTCCCATCGCTCGGAAAAACGCTGTACGATAATTTTTATGTCCGAATGCGAATTAATAATTTTTTTTATATTTTCGGGCTTCGAACTCAGGTCCCTCCGACGTGCATCATGTCTGTAAATTGCTTCATTTTTTTTTAATTTACAAATTCACTTCAATGTCACTACATTTCCGATAAAGAGGATCGATTTCCGCTACGGGGCTCGAGACCTAGTGAATGCCAATCTTGAATATTTCTATTTTAATTTAATACATACACTTCTGATGCAATACACTTACGAGAGCTGTTCTTTACATGTGACCTCGCCAACAACTATGCACTTATAATACACACATACAGGAACATGTCCACTCACCACAACAGTCAGTCGTCAGCTGAACTCTATCAAAGTAAATAAAATTTATTCATATATTATTATTTAAGTCCTTTACCCAAACAAATACTTTTTTTCCCTAAAAATGTCCCTAAAAAGTATTATTTAAAAATGATTTTAAAAAATTAAACAAAAATACTAAAAAAATATATAAAATATACTAAACAAATTTTTCTAAAAAAAAATTACAAATAATAAAAAAAATATCTAAAAATTCTAAGAACGTATCCTATTAATAGCGCACTAATCCCAGCACACCAAACATTAACACCTACCTGCCCACCTTCCAATACTACACAACACAGAAAAATCTCAAAAAAATTCCGAAAAATATACCAGAAATCATAACTCCAGCATGTCTGTCATGTCATCATTGCCATCATACACCATCCATAACATACAAGCTAATAGCCTTCCAACATTCCAAAATACTACACCATCTGAAGATATCAACTAAACACTACAGTAGAAAACCATACTAACCAAAAAACATATAGCCCAAACCATGTAATTCACTCTAACCCATGCATACCTCAGTCATGCCATTCACAATACAAACCATACCTCAGACTTACTGATCATTCATAACAAGTCAACTATACTGACTACCATTTCAGCCCATCTAACTTCACCCATTACACATATAAACAAGCCATACCAGCAACTGTTACTCATACATGCCATCTGCTCTACTGACCAACACCAGACGAAATATTCTCACCTATCATACCTCTTACTATAACTCAAGCACACCTCAACCATTCAGTCCACATTGACTTACGAAAAATTTACTTACTGCTCATACTTTCTGCTCTACTGGTCCACACCAGCCAAAATATATACTAGTCACCATACCAACCAAACATCCACTATAGTCCAAGTCATACCAGGCCAAGCAGCTTACTATCTCCTATAACCAAAGAACAATTTAGTCATACTAATCAACCGCACCACCCAAAACACCAAGCACAATATCCATCATAACTCAGGTGTACCAATCAACTATACAGCTGAGGCCAGACCATAACCTAACACCTATTCTACTTGTTCTACGTACCAACACCGCTTATACCAACCATACCACCCACTCACTATAAATCTAGCATATATCAACCATTCGTCTATGCAGACCATACAAAGCAAACATACAGCCTATACCAGCCAGTGACACAATCAACTTCTTCTCATACCATCCACCATGTCGACTGACACCAGTCAAAATACACTGACCAGCCCATACCAAACACTTTAAACACAAGCATGCCTTTGCATTACAGGACTCGCCAACGCACACTCATACTGTACACACCATTTGACATACACCAATAATCGTAAGACAGATATACTGGAACAAACGTATCACCCAAGATACCATCTATGTAAACCCAAGAGATCGAAGCAAATTTTATAATCCAGACCAAACCTGGAACACAAACATTCTTACCATCTGTGCAACTAATACTATAGTCCAAAAAATGCATGTGATCTCGTTTGACCTTGATCTGATTACTTTTAACCTCAAAATCCCCAAAAAAATTCTAATACGTTTATAAATTTCCAAATTAATAAAAAAATTATTTAGGTGTCATTTGTCGAAGGTGGAGGAGGTGGTGGTGGTGGTGGTTTTGATAAAAATTAATTTAGTCATCTTTGTTCCACCCTCGTGTAAGACTTTGAGGAATTTTCTTATTTAGCCACCTCCATTCCAACTTGTGTAGGACTTAGAATATATTTTCTTATTGTGTAGCACTCGGAATAATTTTTTAACATAGCCACGTCCATTCTACCCCAGGTCAGGACTCAACCATTCCTGTATGACTTTAGTTAGCTATGATGCAGGTCACGGCCCCGTAGCTGTCGAGGTCAAAGGCAGATGATTTAATATTTCCATATGTCACATTAGCCGATAACATTTTATCTGACTGCTAGAACAACAAGCCATTATTTTCACTATACCTTCAAGATGAGAGAAATACCTGTTGGATAATTTGTAGCGACGACACACACACACTGCTTTCATATGTCTACAAATGATCCAGCTAAGTCTCAAGTCACTCAAAATCAGTCAGAGAAACAGTACTCTTACTCGAACGAAAAACGAACTGCAAATTAAACCAACTCGACTGTTTTCAATAAATGCTTGCAAAAGAATTGTATTGCCCAGGATTCGAACCAACACTACCCTTACAAGAAACTATAATTTAATCCATGTCTTAGACTGCTCGACAATCTGACGTTCAGAAAACGTTCGTACAAAAAAAAACTCTTAACCTTATCCTTGGATGGAGTCATGCGATCATACCCTTTCTAAAAAATCTGTTCAAAATTTACTGTTCAAAACATAAAAAAACATAATTTTTAAACCGAAATTTTAAATATGCAGAAAAATCATAAATTGTTCGCGGTTGGGAGCTCTCTGAGGAAACCCAAAAAAATACACGTTTACCCAGAAGAAAAACACATATGAATATAAATATATATGTAAATAATTATATGATAAAATATATAAGATAGTATTATATAGTTTAGGAATATATATACAATATATATATACATAAAATTATCTATAAGATATGAATATACATAATTATATATATAATTAAGATAGGACTATACATAAAGCATATTTTCTTCTGGATTAACGTTTATTTATTGCCTATAAATATAAAAATATTATATAAGGCTGAAACATACATTCCTGGAGCAAGAAATTGTGCTTCCATTATTTAATTTTGCGAGACTGCCAGTCTCCTAACAGTTCGCAAATAATATTTTTCTACCTAAAGTCTGTATATTCATACTTGCTTATAGCTGCCCCACTTGTAACATAATCATTTTAAAAAGAATATATAAGAAAATAATTACATGCGAGTTTAAGAATTCAGACTCCGTCTGAAAGTTAAGAGATGTTAAAATCTGGAACTTCGCATAGCTTTACCTAAACTAAAACTGTTCTAAAATATATTATCAACAAGCCATACATAAACTGGTTGAAAAAAAATACATAACAATATTTGTGTAAATGTACAAGGGAATGTAGGTTTCTAAGTTTGCAACTTGGGAATGTAGGCTTGTACGTTTGCCACTTATATACGAGTTAAAGCTCAGGGGTAGGGTGGCCGACCTGTAGTCGGAGAGTCGCGGGTTCGCGCCCCGGTGCCTCCGACACTGCAGATTTTCAATTCGCTTGTCGCACTGGGAACCTGTCAGCAGGACGGCCTCACTAGAGCTTCGTCAATATCAAAATGTCACGACAATGTCAAAAAAAAAAAAAGATCGCTTATCTAGTGGTTAGCATGTTGGACTGCTAGTCCAAAGGTTCCGAGTTCGACTCCTGGCCGTGCACGAGAATTTTTAAATGTTACCAGCCAACATTAGAAAGTGTGAAATTTACAAAATTTGAAATTTGTAAACCAATTTTGCATTAGAAATACATTTTTACTACATTTTTAAGAGATTTCGACATTATTCAAATGAAATAAATTTAAATAACTCTACTTATTTATTAATGCATCGATTCCTGGATGTCTGATTGGTAGGGCCGATAGTTCAGTGCCTCGCTTAAGGTAGCAAGCAGTTGTTTCTTTCCCGCGCGATGTCTGTGGATGACGTCGCTGCTCACGCATGTCGATGCGGTCACTCTTGGCGAGTCGCTGCAGGCCCTCTGTCTTGGTGGACCTGCCACAGCCGAGTCGCGGGTGTGTCGGCGTGGTGATACATATGTGGTTACATGGCTAAGCGACAAATGTAAAAACGAATTGAATAAAATAAAATATTAAGACGAAATATTGTTTTGCAAAATATAAAGTATTGAAAATCGAATATGTTTTACAAAATCCTGCCTGAAATGTACTTTAGAATAATTATTATATACCTTCTCGTGTATGGAAAACTACATATTTAAATTTGTAAATAAATATACTCACTGACGATTCGCGCCCTCTATCCGGCGACGAAGGAACTATATAGATTGTGGAATGTAGCAACAGTGACTAATCGAACAAGTGTGAGTAATCAGAGGAGCAAATGCGACAAATCGATCAAGTGTGAGTGATCAGAGGAGGAAAGCGAATAATCGAAAAAGTGTAAATTTCCAGTTGATCATATATGACAAAATTGAGCAAGTGAGAGTAATCAGAGGAGCAAAGCGACTTATCGAACATGTATAAATTATCAACCGAGAAAGTGTGACTAATCGAACAAGTATGAGGAAATGGCCGAACGAATGGCGTTAAACGAACGTGAGAGATAAATGTAAACAAAGATGTACAGTGAAAGACAAGCTTGAATGAAAGAGAGAAACGAAACAACAAAAATGGGAGGACTCGGAGGAAACCTATTGACTGACATAGAGAAAGAGAGAAGCGAAAGAGAGAACGAGATGGAATGAGATACGATAGAGAGGGATATAAAGATATGGAATGACAGAATGAAAGAGAGAAACGAAACAGCAAAAAAAATTGGGAGTGTTCCGAAAAAATCTATGGACTGATAGAAGGATAAGCCATGGGATGAGAGAAAGCGAATATGAGAGACAAGAGAGGAGATGGTATGAGAGAATGAAAGAGAAAGAGAGAGGCAAGAGAGAGACAAAAGAGATGGAATGAGAGAAAGAGAGACAAACGAAAGAGTGGGAGAAAGGGATGGAATGAGAAAAATTTATTGAATGAGGAGGCAAGAGAGAAAAACGAAAGAGAGGGAGAAAGGGATGGAATGCGGGAAAGGTATTAAATGAGGCATGCAAGAGAGAAGGAGATAGAATGAGAAAATGAAAGAGAAATTAGAGAGAGAAAGAGAGATAAACAAAACAGAGTGAGAAAGGAAAATACGAGTCCGGTGATATATAACATTTAATACTTATTAGTTTATTTTTTTAAATTATAATGTTATATTTAAATTTTAAAAAATAAATTATTATAATACTTTTATTTTGTGAAATCCTCATTATGGGACTGAGTTTTGGATATCTCATACACATCGAGTTTTTACGTCAGCCGCAATTAGGATTGTTGCTTTTTTTTTTTTTTTAGTGTAAATCGGACAATTTTGAGGCAAAACGTGAAATTCGGTAGGAAAAGGGCAATTATAAAGCATTTTTGGGATAAAATGTACGATTTTGTGCGAAAATTAGTGATCTTTGGGAGAAAAAAAGACGGAATGACAGAGCAGGAAGTCCAAGACCCAATACGGCGGCCGTGCGCCTCGCGCTTCTCCCTGATCCCCGATGCCTTCGAACATACTATATACCATTAGTAAAGACAAAACTAATTTTTATATTCTACAGCTCGTGAAAAATATTATATGTTTACAAAAAATGCGTATAACAACAAGAAAAAATATACACTGTTATCTTTTTTTGAAATTGTAATGAGTGAAAGAAGTTGTGGTTGTTGTCCATATTGAAGTGTGAGTATTTGTTTTTTCGTGAAATGTCAATGTTTTTATGTTACTGATGCGACCCGTTTGTTGCTAATAATTTGTTTTTTTGGACAAAAAAAATATTTCCTTTCCGCTAAGCGAATGAAAGTTTATAATTTTAACTATCTTTTCCCTGGGCTTCGCTCTCGTGAAATTTATTTCTTGAAATAATTATTGGGTTCTCTTATCACTGGGCTACTGCGGCCCCTCTATTGGGTTCTCTACCCACTGATATACTGCGCGCCCACCATTTGGTTCTCTACCCACTAAGCTATTGCGGCCCTACTATTGTGTTCTCTACCCACTGGGCTACCGGGGCCCCACTATTGTGTTCTCTACCCACTAAGCTACTGCGGCCCTACTATTGTGATCTCTACACACTAAGCTACTGCGGCCCCACTATTGGGTTCTCTAGCAATTGGGCTACTGCGGCCACACTATTGGGTTCTCTACCCACTGATCTACTGCGGCCCAACTATTGGGTACTCTAACCAATGAGCTACTGCGGTTCCACTATTGGGTTCTCTATCCACTGAGCTACTGCGGCACCCTTATTGGGTTCTCTAGCCGCTGAGCTTCTGCGGCTCCCGTATTTGGTTCTCTAGCCACTGAGCAACTTCGGCCCCAACTCGATATATATCCATATACAAAAAAGAAAGGAGATATGACGAAAAAAAATTTTAACAGTGCTTTTATTTAGCAGTAATCAATCCTAAGGAAAGATTAATCCAGTACCTATTATTAATAAATTATTTTTAAGGAATGAGATACTTTCTCGGGATAAAAAGTAGCCTATGTCACTCTCTGGATCTCCAACTATCTCTGTGCAAAATATCACGTCGATCCATTACTCCGTTTTGACGTGAAAGAAGGACAAACAAACACACAAATACACTTTCGGATTTATAGAGTAGTAAGGATTAGAGATTTCACGTGTAACTATTCTAACAACAAATTAATTTACACATCAGAGGTTTATATTAATAATTCGTAACCTTCGTGTGCGGAGAAGTGTGCCTTATAGTAAGTGTGACGTAATGCCGTGAATCGTGGTAGTTTTAATTGATATAAAATCATTAACTTTGACTGTGTCACTGACATCATAACATTTTTTTTCTTTGCTTACGAAATAAGTTCCTTTTGCAGTTTTGTCAACTAGTTATCCCAGTCACTGAATTTGGTGTGAAATAAATAAACTCCCGTAACTTTTACTACACACGAAATCTACAAGTGAGAAAATAAAACTGAAAGTTACGAATATTATCACTGATATATAGTTTTTAATACGTCGATAATTCTTCAGTGTAGAAAACGTTTGTTTTTTTACAAAGGGAGAATATTTAGGTACGTAGAATACGAGTTTATTTCTGCTATTCATTTTGGTTTCGAAGTTAATTTTAAAATTAATAAATGACGTAAATTATATTACTCTCTTCTTTAGGAACTAATAAAATAATAGTTGTCACTTTGTGACAGAATATATTCGTAAAAGTAAAGTAAGTCAGGACCAGTCATAGTTACAGTTCGGTCTGCGATAATACAGAAAATTTACCACATTTTAATATTGAATTCAGTTTTAGTGAGCCAACCCCTAAATATTCCTTATAGGCTGTAAGCGGCCAAAACACAAATGAAAAAAGGCTATGAATTAACGTTATCAGCGATGGTCTATGCATTAATACTTACAAATTGACAGAAATTGCCGTTTAGAAACCTTCTAACTACCAACAAACAGTCGTATTTCGCATGTTTAAACAAAATAAAACAAACACGGTACTGACTTTCGATCTCAAAACATAAAAACACTTGTCCATCCAAACACTCAGTACGGTGTGAACGCGTAGTTGTTACTCAGAACTTATATCATATGGCAATAATAACTAATTTAATAATTATTAGTATAATTGAGTATTGGTATATTTATGCCATATGTAAAATGGTCTGCACTGTTATGCACAATGTTTAAGAATGACGGATGGTTGTGATATAAATTTGTAATGAATAAAAGTAAGAATTTCAGGTTTCCTCGTAACGTAAATGTATGCTGTCTGCAGGAAATGCGTAACTCTATAGTGCACAAACCCGTTCTGCACTGACTTCATACTGGTAGAATGACCGAATCGGTACTACGATGCAAATGGCCTCCTTTGTTATTTGACCTTTCACTTGACCTCTGATGACCCCGTGACCTAATTTCCCCAGTGCACTTCCAGTGCAAGTGCAATTTTTGCACATGTGTGACCTCGACAAGTGCATTCTTTGCACATGCACTTCCGATTACATTTCTGGATGCACTTTTTTGCACATACAGTTCTAGTGCAAGTTGTCCTGCGTTCTATTCCTGGTTGGGTCATTTCCAGTTCTGGGTTCGATTCCCGTTAGGGAATTCTTAATTTTTTTGAAGTAGTAGGTTCAATTCCTGGACAGTGAATTTTTTTTTTTTTAGATTAACAGGGTTGGTTTCCGAGACTGGATATTTAACTAAAAAAATATATTTTTTTTGTTGTGAAATCACACATGTTGTCTAGTCGGCAGCTGGAGAGAGATTGGGATGTTGGTTATTCGGCAGCTGGATAACAAGTGAGGAGGTTGGGAGGGGGAAATACGATTGCATAAGAAAATGCACTTACATATGGGAGAGGATGTTTACATGTAATTGGTTTATATTAGTATATTACGTAATTAATTATTTAATCATGCACTTGCATAATCACCATCTCCATATGCACATATGTCCTCTCCCTACAACAGCCAGCTCCCATCTGAAATCCGTTTGATTATATAAACATATTTTATCCCCGCCGCCATATTGGATTACAGAAAGGTCCTAGGGTGTATACGTTTAAGGATTCGGACCTCGGTTCAAATCTCCCTCAAGGAAATTGTTTTTTTTTCGCATATTGACTAAGTATGGGGTCTAGGTTTAAGGTTTCTGACCTTGGTTCGAACCCCCCACAGGATAAAAAAAATTGTTTTTATTGAAGTAACTACTAAGCATAGGTAAAGAGGTCGAGAGTTAAGGTTTCGGAAATTGTTTCGACTTCCCTCAGGCCAAAAAAAAAAGTTTTAATCATGTAACAACTGAATATGGGTATGGGGTATAGGTTAAAGATTTCTGTAAAAATATTTAAAATTATTATTGGTATTGATGTAACAACTAAATATTGGTAAATGGTACAGGTTTAAGGTTTCATAATTTGGTGCGACACTCCCTCATATAAAAAAAAAATAAAAAATAAATATTTTTAATTGCATAACAACTACATTGGAGGGAGAAGGGGTGAATATAGGAGGTAGTCCCTGGTTTCGAGTCCCCATCAATGGTAATTACATACCAAGTACACATCTTGACTCATTACCTGCCGGAGGGAGACTGAGATGTTATATCTCCTGGTGCTGCTTCCCAAGTGAGGAGGAGGTTGGGAGGGGAAAATACAGTTACATAAGTCTTGTGAAAGTAGATTATATAATTATATTATATAATTGTGTAATATATATTTACTAACTACACACTTACATAATCAGCAATGAATATCCATGTACTTGTGTAATCTACACATTGCATAATTAGCAACTCCGTACACGTCATCTGCCTTAGATAGTCAGCTCTCGGGCAACCAGATATTGCGTATATAAATGCTTTTAATTCTGTGACGATATAATGGAATTCCACTAAATGCACTACAACACCACACAGTGAGAGTCGATGCAAGTACTAACAAGTCCTAACATGTCCAAGACCCATTTTTTTATATTTATTGCAAGAAGACTGTGTTGTGAATGGCTGAAAAGTTCTTGCATGCTTTCAAAGAATGATGTGATTGATTGTTATCTTGGCTAACCTTTCCATGGATAAAACATCTAATACAACATTTTGAAAAACATTAAAACATTTTATCGAGGATGTTAGTTTATGGGATGCTGTGTATGATTACATTAGGTGAGTTGAGGACTCGCTTCATCACCCCTCAATAGTAAATATGTGTGTTCATGTAACAGGTAATGATTTACTAGCAGAAGTATTTACATGTAATGAAAGAACTACTTGCAAGATGTATTTACATATTGATTCGAGAACCATACAGGATAATTAAATTATTTTTTAATTCTGTATCACGTAAATTATCGGGAGTATTTGCATATTAAATATCCACATACAAAACAGTATGTGCATTATGAGCTTAAACCAACTACCCATCGGCTAATGAAACACAATAAATGAGGCTGGAAGACAACTATAGGTCTGAGAACTTACTCCTTGCCTCATATCCGGTCAGGAATACTGAGATTTTATTCGCAAAATGAATAAAGAGGTGTAAGTAGAATGTATGCAATGAACAAGCACTGATAATAATTTCAACTCAAATACACAGTCTACGTGAAACACTCCTTACTTCCATCTGACCAAAGATTTTATAATATGCATAATTTACATTCATTCCATGTTGTAATTATAAAATTCACTACAGAACAAGCACTTAAAAAATAAGCTTTTCCATTACCTACCTCAGTCTATCTACAATACTGATGCCCCGTTCAATGCTCCCCTAACAAGCCACCACAGGTCGTCGAACGACAAAGAACTACCTAACCCCACACAACCTTCCTATGCCACTATGTCTTCATCTAACACCACGAGAACAATGCTCTCCACAACCCCGAAAAGATACAGAAGAGTGCTTTGCCTGGGAAGGCTACACAAACACTGTCGTCGTATTTATATCGCCTGGGGTTAAAAACATTTATATATGCAATGTCAGGTCATTCGAGCACTGACTGAGAGGACATGTATGGAGTTGGTACTCAGGCAATGTGTAGATTATGCAAGTGCGCGTATATTCATTGCTGATTACACAAGTGTGTAGTTAGTAAATATTCACTGTGCTACTACATAATATAACTATATAATCTTCTTCTCTTCATAGTAGACTTACAACCGGTTCAATCTAGAAATTAAGAGTCCTTCCATCTATTTTTCGGTCTTCCAGGCGATTTCTTTCTATTCACTGGTAAATTATCACTTGCCACGTGCACAATTTTGTCTGATGCCATGCAGGATACATGTTCAGTCTACACCATTCTTCGTATTTCTACCCAATTCCCTATTGCTTGAATATTTAACTGTCTTCTAATCTCTTCACTTCTGGTCGTGTCTCTCCTGGAGTTATGTACAATCTTCCTCAAAATATCCATTTCATTTGTCTCTATGATTCGTTTAGTTTTTGAGGTATCCTCCCTTGTCTCAGCAGCATTAGGCGATATTGGGCGTATTACTGCTGTATAGATTCTTGTCTTAGTGTCCTTATTTAAATACTTATTATTCCATATGATGGCCATGCAGCCTGTTTATCTCGCTGCTTTATTGGCCTGTGTGCAACTTCATTCTGCAGTGACCCCCAACTTTCTATCTCAATACCTAGGTATTTTATTGCCATCACCTGTTCAATCATTTTTCTCTCTAGTTCTAATTTGCACCTTAAGGGAAATTTACTTATAGTCATTGACTTGGTTTTCGTTAAAGATATTTTCATATTGTACTTTTTGCAACCAAGATACAATCTATATAATAATATTTGCAAATATTTTTCGGAATCCGCCATCAAAACAGCATCATCAGCATAACATACAATATTAAGATCTTTATCTCGCATTCTGTATGTATCCATCTTTAGTTCTAATGTTTTCTATAATTTCATTAAGTATTAAATAAAATAACAGTGGACTTAAGGTATCACCTTACACAAGTCTTATGTAGCTGCTATTCCCCTCCCAACCTCCTCCTCACTTTTGAAGCAGCGCCCGAAGGGATATCATCTCAGTCTCTCTCTGGTAGGCTAAGAACCAACATGTGTATTTGGTATGTAACTAACCTCGATGGGGACTCGAACCAGGGACTGCCTCCACACCTCACCCTTTCCCATTCCAATGTTGTCATTGTGCAATTAAAATGTAAAAATAATGTTTTAATTTATTTCTTTGAGGGAGAAAAGCATCAAGGTCTGAAAACTTAAACCTATGCCTCTTTTCCATATTTAGTTGTTACATGAAAAACAACAATATTTTGTTTTCTTTTGACTTGATGGAGGGTCGCACCAAAGTCTGAAACCTTAAACCTATACCTCTTACCCATATTTAGTTGTTACATGAATAAGGAGTCGAACCAAGTTAATAAAACCTAACCCTAGACCTCCTTACCTATATTTAGTCCTTACATGAACAAAAATATTTTCCCCCCTGAAAGGGTTTCGAAACGAGGTCCGAAATTTCAAACCTAGACCCATTAACTATCTTAGTCAATATGCGAATAAAAAAAATGTTTTCCCATTAGTGGGACTCGAACCGAGGTCCGAATTCTTAAACCTGTACACCCTTATGTCTGTCTGCAATCCAATGTGGCAGGAGGGGTAAAAAGCATTGATGTATGCAAACAGGCTTAAGTTGAGAGCTGGCTGTCATACGGAGAGGATGTATGTTTGTATGGCGATGGTGATTACACAAAAACCTTGATTATGCAAGTGCGCGATTAAATAATTCATTATATAATATACATATATATAATATAATTACACATAAATATCCCCTCCTCTATGGGAGTACATTTCCCTATGCAACTGCATTTCAACCTCCCATTCTCCTCATTTGTGAACGAGATGCCAAAGGACTAACATATCATCCTCTCTCCAGTTGCGACGAGACAAAACGCGTGATTGTGCAATAACAAAAAAATATACATTAAGTACCCTGTCCAGGAATCGAACCCGGGACCGGAAACGCCCCAACCAGGAATTGCACCTAGGATCACTTGTACTGGAAGTGCATCTTCAAAAAAGTACATCCAGAAGTTCAACTTGAAATGCATGTGCTAAAATGCACTTTTCAAGCTCATGCATGTGCAACAAATACACTCGCACTGGAAGTGCATCGGGGAAAGTAGGTCATCGGGTCGTCAGATGTCATATGGAAGTAGATCGAAGGTAAACAGAGGTAATTTGCGTTGGAGTACCGGTTCGCTCATTCTACTCATACTGCACTATATTTTTTTCTGTCTCATCGAAATATGCGGACACATCTAATAACGACGGCTGCCGTATTGATTTAAGTAAGAAACGCTAGCCTACCTACTACTTGTGAGCATTTGGTAGGGTCCGAATCTATTTTTACCAGCTAGTGACGTCAAACGACCTTCGTTTCAAACTAACAATAACGAACAGTCGTCTGGAGCCGATAGTTGAAATGTAGCTATATTTTATCGGAAGGAGAAACTTAACTTCCTGAGTGGAGAGGTTTAGGTCGGCATATAAGAGTCCCAAGTAGCAAAGGTCAGTTGGTTCACATGTGCAAATCTGCTTGTATACGAGCGGCCCACTTACGGCTTCTATAATCAGTTAACAATCAGTCAACCACTGTAATGCACCCGCAGATGCTTGTGGCCCACATCATGCCTCTTGCAGTTGGCCGCATCTGGGCCACTGTTCAGATAATGCCCATGTAGTAAAATACAATCTGCCCGCTTCTGCGTAACCAACTGTACACCAAACATGTCAGCACCATCAGTAAGCCATGTGTGGCAGCAGTGGCCCGCTGGCTTTCTGCTTCTGGCCGGCCATAAATAAACCACATGTCGTCAGTCAACTGTTGGCCAGCCACTTGTGGCTTACATAGAAGTAGCTTGCCATGCATTTTCAAAGCCAGAATATAATTATATTTCATCCCAAATAATATTGATTAATGTACCATATGCATATAAGTTATCTTAAGCATGTTTTATAGTTATATATCTTTGGAAGAACCTGGAATAGAACCCGCAAACCTCTCGTTCGCAGTCCAGAATGATAGCGACTACTCTACCATGTATTCATGTAAAATGAAATTAATCTATATAGTTTCTACACACATAAGTGCGCATTATTACCTTTGATATATACACAATTAATTTTAATATCTAAAGTCAGTACTGGAATCTCTATGTGTTTTGTTTAAAAGACTAGATATTTTAGTTCCGGGATATTTTCAGGTAGAATTTAAAATGCAAAATATCAAATTATTTTACGTGTTATGTTATGCAGGTTTCCAGTATAAAAACTATTTTTTCCTACTTATAGCAATGTCACATGCTCCCTGTACTTCATATATGCATCACTCACACATTCTCTACACGTTCTAAGATGCCTGTGGGTGTTTTACAAACATTTACTTGTGCGCCATATATGAAATCCTGTCAGTCATTTTGTTTTAAATGACCCACAATTTCCCACGTGATTATCAGAAATGAACCATTATACCACGCGAGGGCTTTATGCGCAGACATGATCTTATAATCATACTCTTTGGCATACATCAGTCACATGTTTTCCACGTGTTCGAAGATGCCAGTGGGTGACCCATTGGTGTTTGCCAGTGGGCCATAGATTAAATTCTTTCAATGATTTTGTTTTTAATGGCCCACGAAAGAAAGTACTTTCGAAGTAAATCCGGGCACTATTGTTCGCGTGGTCTTATTGTGTACCGCATAAGAAAACACAGTCATGTGGGCGAACACGTACCACCTGTGCCAACAGTTGCCCAACTGTTATCGGCTTGTTGTTTGCTACTTGGAGTGTAGTCTTGAGAGCTTGCGAGGGAGAGTTGAGGTGTGTATTGAGCGGCACTGGAATCTGAGGGCGGGGAAAACGCGAGGTCCCCGAGAAAGCCTGCTGACCAGCGGCATCGTCCGGCACGATTCCCACAAGTTCAAAGTACGGCGTGACCCCGCCTGGGATTGAACGCGGTTAGGCTTGGTGAGAGGCGAGTAGTTTAAAGCAATACACAACCGTGGCCTACCAACTGTTGGTATTAGCATCAGGCTGGCCAGCGATTTCCGCGGGTAGGCCAGTCGACACCACTACGATCTCACTAGCTGTAAACAATAATGTTTTGATCCCGTGCTTTACCGAAGGTGACGAAATATTTGCTTCGTTTCCATTACCAATGAATTTTGAGCCTCGTGTTCAGTAGCAACGGCTGTTCACGATAAAGTGAGAACTTTTAAATCAACCTTCGAAAAAAGTCACTGCCCCTGCCTGCATATACTTTAACGGGCGGCCTGAGAGACATGCGCCCAGTAAAGTTGATAACGATGGATGTGAAGTTGTTCCATATCTTAACTTAACGTCGAATGAAGAATGTTAGGTAACCATTTGGGAAAACTTGAATTATTTATTTCGCTTTCTGTTCGTTTTTTAATGCATTGAAGTGTAAAAATTAGCTGATTTGTTAAATATTTACTTTTCAAATAATTTTGAAGATTCATTTGACCGAAGAAAGAATAAAATGATGAGGACCACGACAATGTAAATACTACATAAGGCGGAATAATACACAACGTGCATACAATTAGATTTTAAGCAGGGCTTTCAAAAGTGCTCATTTTACCGTGAACAGCCTCTAGCGATATGAGCCATTCCCAGCCGACATTATTTGCAACTTGCACCCTACACCCAATAATTTACACACGAACAGACACCAGGCGCTGACCTTCGCGGAGTACAGTATAGCTCGCCAAATATTACACGATCGTCGACACTGAAATGTAATCCCAGGGCATGGGCGCCAACACGAAATGACTTTGTTTTGTGTCACGCCGAGAGTTCTACTCGAAAAGCAGCTTTGGCAAGTATAAAAATTGTACACATATACGGTGTATTTTTATTTGCATATAAATTGAACAAACAGTGGTCTAATATTATTATCACATCACTATTAAGTGCGCAGGTCACAGAAAAATAGAACGTCACATAAATACACCGAAAACCAGCCAAAATTACCTAGACCTACTACCAACATACGTATAAAACATATAACTCCATAAAATAAATCATTATGATATGACAAAAAAATGGTAGTAATCTTAAAACCTAAGAATGACTGGCAGATGTAATGTATGTAAATAAATCTTTACGTTCGAACAAAGACAGAGGGATATACAGATATATTCTAACTATACACAAAATTGGATGTCACGACTAATGCAGTGCACATGAACAAAGAACATGTTCTATGAAGAAAAGAGAGCAACGTTTCAAAACATGTTTTTTTATTTATTTACAGTTTTTTGCATATTGAATGTGAACACAACAATTATCAGCGTTTTTCATGGACCAGATGACCAGATGTCGTAGTCGATAACAGTTGGTCTCACCTGTTTGATTGTATGTCTATGTGTTAATGTCAATGTTCGGTATGTCTTTGCGGTAGATCTATGGTTGAGAGATATATTGTGATACGAATTTTTATCATTATTATAAGTAAAGTCATTCGTGAATTATTAGATTTAATATTTCTGATTAAATACAGTGATGCTGTTTACAAATTATGCTGCTTATGTATTTTCCCTTTAAATTTGGTGCGCATAAAAAGTATGTGGGTTTGATTTTCGCAAGGGTATTTCAATAACTTCTGTGTCAGAAATGTATCATAGATGTATAACCCTCCCTTAATTTTCAAGGAATGCCTTCTATGTTTTTAGGAAGTATTGGCAGTAACCGTTTATCAAGTGCACGTACTGGACATGACATCAACCATCAAGAAATTATATTGGTCACGTTGTCGCAAGACGTTGTCAGGCGTTAGAAACGCGAAACGTATAAAGGAATTTTAACCACAAGATTGGAAGAAAGGTCAGTAAAAAAATAATTTATCATGATCGTTGATAAGTTACAAAATGTTTTGACAAGACACCATTATTAGTTCTCCCTTTTATGTGGTGTCGAATTCGAGACACCATCACAAAACGCATTGTAACATCGAGACCAAGGTCTTTGCCCGTCACCACCAAGACCTAGGCTGCATGACTAGCTGTGCCGTCGCTGTTCCCACATATCAATCAGACTTTGACATCGAGTAAAATATTCAGGCGTTAGTGTACCTGCAGATATTTTGTATTTCATCAAGTTCCCTCTGCGGAATATCTCATTGTCATTATATATATATATATATATATATATATATATATATATACACACACACACACATGCAATATTTTATTAATATTTAGTCATATATTTACCTGTCTTAATCGTTGATTATAATGAAACCCTTTACAGTCCAACCAATTTTTTACTTCAGTGTAAAACTCCAGTTATTAAATTAATACTTTAAGCTTACAGTAAATTAGTTATAGAAATTGTTATTAAAAAAGACACGATAACAATTGTTTCAAAGTGATTTCCTTCCGTGTTCTACTGACATAATAGATTTAACGAAGTTACAGCATGTTCAAACATTGTTTTCGAAATAATGTGAAAAAAGTAAATTTAATGGTCTATATTATTAAACATTAAAATTTGTTAATGTTAGATACAGTCAGTAGGAGCTTGTTACAATGTACACTATATTAACCTGTAAAACGCATATATAAAAACTCTCTTGCGTACTTTTTTTAATTATCGCCGATGGCCCTAGCTCATATTCTTTGACTTTGCACTCAAAAACTGGTTTCTGTAAACGAACAAAACTCACATATAGTTGCTCTTAAAATACTTTTAATCGCCTAAATACAATTTTCAACAAAACAAAATGCATTTTGGCCATACATCAACGTATCGATTTTATTTAACCAAAACTATTTGCTGCATCAGCAAAAATTTCTCTGAAAACCAATTGTTCGGTTGCATTAATGTAGCTTATATTTCAGCAGTTGACTGCCACATGCGGAAGGCAAGCTGCATTGCTTTTATAAATGGCGGGCGTACTTTTTCGAAGAGTGTGTATGTCCAATGTCATCAGTACGAGCGAATTTATTTTACCGCATAATTAACAGTTGTGTGATCGCGAGTGTTATCGGCAGTTACGACATAACATTTTAGTGGCGCAGTGGTTCCTGGTGCCTCGTAGTGATTTCTCGTTCACTGTAATGAATAGTTGAGTGATCGCGAGTGTTATCGGCAGTTACGACATAACATTTTAGTGGCGCAGTGGTTCCTGGTGCCTCGTAGTGATTTCTCGTTCACTGTAATGAATAGTTGAGTGATCGCGAGTGTTATCGGCAGTTACGACATAACATTTTAGTGGCGCAGTGGTTCCTGGTGCCTCGTAGTGATTTCTCGTTCACTGTAATGAATAGTTGAGTGATCGCGAGTGTTATCGGCAGTTACGACATAACATTTTAGTGGCGCAGTGGTTCCTGGTGCCTCGTAGTGATTTCTCGTTCACTGTAATGAATAGCACTGCGTTCGCCGTAAAAAAGTCTGTTATTTTATTTTCGTACCGAACACTGCAATTTTCACGAGTGCCTTTATGTACCAGTTTCCGTAAACTCTTTATGGTTTCTGCTCATGTGAATAAGTCTAGCTCAAGCGCAGGAGTCTATTCATTTACGTCATAAATAAACGTTTTGTCTTGTTTAATGCCTTTGTTGCTCTTGTATTTATAATGAAATTATTTACAGTAACTATAATTTACAATATTTCATCAAATTATTGACTGATTTTTGTTGTCCGTGACGGAGAAATGATAATACTTATAGTGTACAGGGCAAAAAAAAAATGTAACAAACAAAAGTTTTTTTAAACCACGGTCAACGTTCTTATTCAATGGGGAATCGTTCAAGCACCTATACAATGTTTGTTCTTTTATAAATTTGTTTTGGAAATTAAATTCTTAGTTATTTTTTGTATTACTTCAACGTTTATGAAAAAATTCACAACAGTTGTAATGTTAAATTATTCCTACAGTTAATTTTAACAATTTGGCACTGCAGACTTAAAATCATGAAAGTACTTAGTATATTTAATATATCTCAGTATAGTAAATATACAATATTTTAATTTAAAAAATAGCCAGTTTTTAACGATATGTTCGTAAAACATAAAAAATGTTGTTTCACTTTGAGGTATCTTTTGGGTTATTTTACACATTAATTAGCTCAAATTATATCTTACTAACATACATAGTGGTACTAGCGCTGTCTGCATAAGATACTGCACTAAAATAAGCGCACGGTTTTTTAAAATCCAAAACACTCTCAGTTAAAAGTAGTTTCATAGTTAAAATTAGATAATTTTCCTAGGAACACTTTAAATGAATCCCTATTTGTTCCATAAGGTCAATTTTCCAATTTGTTTCAAAATGCTTCCTATCTGAAATAGAGATTCCAACTGATATTCGTGTAACACATTACTGACACCACTATCGTGTTTATGGACTTGTTCTTTTCCTTGACTATTGACACGTAAATAAATTTTTCAGATTTATGTTCATTGTATCTGTGTAGTTTTATGTTTGCGTTCCTTTGATCTGTCATTTAAATTGTTGCATTTGTTCTTAGGTGTATTTTTTTTGTTCGTTTCATTTTTGCAGATTGTTGCTGTGTTCATGTTGTTTTTCTTTTCGCTAGTTTTATTTTTATTTTGTTAACTATCGCGTGTTGCTTAATGTTCTATTGATCGTAAGTTCTTCTATAGTTCCCAGTTATTTTTCATTCAGTTTCTGGGATATCTCTGACTTTTGGTTTTTTTGTTTTGTTTTTAGAGTTTTTCTAAGCAATGTATAGGTACAGTCCATTTTAATTCATACTGAAATCCTACAACATAAATGCCACTATAGCTAAAAGACATAATAAACTGTATGCGTCCATAGTTTCGTTAGAAAAATAGGTATAGTTTATCGGTAAAGAGTGTATAGACATAATTTTTTAAGAAAAACTTCTCTCAATGCAAAATTATGCAAATTTGAGTGTTCTACGCAAAATTTGGCGAAATAAGACGAATAGTTTTTATCTATGACGTATAAATTATGTTACCTCTATATGGAAATAATTAAAATTATTGGGGTTTAATGTAAATATATGATTCTGAACTCAATGCTGAGAATGCGTGTTAACATAACAAAAATGATTCAAATCGGTTAAATGTTTCCTCAGTAATGAATAAGGTTAAACATTTTGAGAGGCCATCATATTGAAAGGCCATATCAGTCGTGGTCGAAAACTACAAAAGTCGTATTTTATCACTTTGTAATGAAAGCGTTATGTATTCGGTTAAAAAGGTGCAGGTTTTTAAGGGAGCTACATAGATGGATAAGGAAACTCACACATAAACACACAAACCGCAATGTGAACTCATAAGACTTTTTTTATTTCGCCTAGTTGAAAAAAGATGTTTTTAATTGAAATTTAAAATAAGCACCACAAACTTGAGTCTGACAGATTAGTTGTATGCTTTTGTTTGTTAACGTTCAGCGTTTTTGGGTAGGCAAACAGAAGGGAAGTTTCCCTCTACACAATAGATCAGTCATAAATGAAATTATAAAATCGCGCACAAATCCATGCCTCGGCGTCCCAACAAAATGCGTTATCAAATGCGGAAACAATTTCAAATTTGTATTTTCATTTGCCATCTGCCTCTATATCCAGCATGCAAATAGCCCAACTCTTTTACCGGCATGTGTTAATTGCCCTACGACTACATTTTAGTATGCGATGAACTTAATTTAACCGATGTCATACAAAACTCTTGTTACAGGAGTATATTAAACGGTGGTTCATAATTTCATTCTAATTGATTTTCGCAGTGTGCGTTGTGCTTATAGGGGTACCATGTACAATATTAAATCAATGAAAATAAAGTCACGCCTATTAAAATGCAATCGATGCATTTTGTTTCTAATTGCTCTCGTGTGTTGCTCTTCAAAAATGCTTTCAAAACCAAACGAGCTGAAGATGCGATGATATAAAATTAATGTTGTTTTGGTGGGACTTCATATAAAAGTATCCATTACCCGACAGTACCAGTGGCCTGAGGAAATCATACATCTGCCGGGAAAGAGTGTAAGGTAATATTCACAAACTTGTGGGTGAAACATAGTTTTCCTTACGGGTAAGGTAAAATTACTGCACTCTGGAGTAAAATTCGCGTACATAACGGTGGAAAATCCTATAAATGGATGGGAAAATTACCTTACGACGCGTGCAACTCTTCAGCATTGTCTCAACTGCTAAGTGGGAGGACGGGCGAAATAAGCAATCGTGTAACGTGCTTATATTCACGGCTACTGCTAAGCTGTCGTCGTGGTGTACTGGATAGCGCATCGGCCTATCGTGATAGAGGCCCTTGGTTCGCGCCCAACCTTCAGAACGTGTAGAGGATTTTATTGTTGAGGTTTCTGATACTATTCGTTAGAAGATGTAGGTATTTATAAAAAAACTAACATCACTATTACTCCGTGGCGTGTTTAAATATAATATTATTGTACAATATAGTTATTTCTCCCTTATTTATATGGGATTCCCCCCCCCCCCCCCCAACTTTCGTCAGGTACTTTTCTCTTACAATTAGGAAAAAGTACCTTACTTCTTATGTAAATTTACTGTACATTTTATGAGGTAATTTTACCTTAATGTAGAGGTAATTAGCTTCCCTTGCATGTAAGGGAATTTTACCTCAAATTTGTATACAGTTTACCTACATCAGCAATCAGATATCTTTAACGCAAAAACCTTGGCAGTGTCTAGCAAAAATAAGTAATTTTTACACACAAAGAGTTCGCTAGCTAGATAAAGTGTATTATGTCTGAGCAGGCTTTTTCATTCAGTATTGTTATCATTATTTGAGTAGCTCATGAGACATGATGTAAACCTATAATTGTCACATTTATCGTGACACTACTGAATGACAGACAATTGAAGCTATCCCTTATTGAATATAATGCTTATAGTAGGTTCATTAACACACCAAAATTGAAAGATTGGCCCCAAAGTTAGAGAATAAAAGGCAGCAAGAATAACACCACCGAATTGATTATAAGAGACCATTTCACAAACATTTTAGTGAGTGACATTAGTACTGTTCGAATGCAAAATGTGGAGGAGAAATTATTGATAACGTATTATGGTGTCTTATTAATTTTCAATTACAGGTATTGCATAGAAGTTGTAAATATTTGTTCCTAGCAAACACAAGAAAAACTGTCAGTATGTTAAGTTGAGGTTAAATCTTTTAATAGTTCTGAAAACACAAACTAGGATGAAGCATCGATTCCGAAAGTATTTCTGTAACAGTAATATTAGCACGTCTAACGCCTGTGAAAGTAATACTAGCACGTTTATTTGTGAACATGAAATGTAATAGTGTTTTATGTATATATAAAATGTTATACTCCATTCTTATAAAATGGTCAGGCAAAAAGCTGAAGAGCACAAAAATTTGTTGGAAAAAGGTTAAACAATTTGTAAATATATTACTAAAACAGAAAACATTTCGAAACGTATGCCTGATATAATAAACTCATACATTTATAGGGTGGCTTACGATATCATAACTTGTGTGCCAAATTTAGCGGAAATATGTTGAGTGACCCGTGAGATATGACGAAAAACTATTTTGTAGGGCAATAGCGGCCATAAAAACCGTGTGATACCAGCGGTGGGTACAATAAGTGTAACAATTTTGGTTGTAATGTAGTTAAATTATTATGTGTATACGACAAACAAAACTAAAATAATTTTCCGAACGTCATTTTGGAAAGTTCCACATATACCTACAAGAAAAGTGCATAGGTAAGCCTATCTACGATTTGGTATCAAAATACAATAATAGTGTGTCAGGTGTTACAGGAACTACTTAAACTGTTGCGCAGATACGACGTAATAATTTAAATATCCAGGCAATGGTATCTCCAATAATAACGGACCAACGCTAAAGCAAGTTATTGCATTTAGTAATAGTCGCGTGAAAAAACAACACACAATAATTTTGGTTCAAATCTGTACACTGGCTTCTGAGATAAATCAGAGCACATAAAACTCAAATGTACATAAATTTTTATTTACAATGGTTAAATGGTTTCTGGTATATGGGCTATAAGGCTCAAATCGGGCTAAGTTCGGCTCAAATCGGAAATATTGCATGTAAAACACTGTAGGCTATGTACTAATGGGACCGTCGTTTTGAAAATATGTACTTAACCCAATACAATCATTTTCATGTTGACTGATATAATAATTATTTTATGCCAGTTTGTGGGCAGTTGTTTCGGTACCACAGGATTATTTAAGTGTTTCATTATTTCACGTGACATAATATTACAAAATGACAGGAATAAGCGCCAAGGACTGGTGAATTATTTGCTTGCAATATGTTCTGCCACCGTACAGTTTTGTTTGAAGAGATGTATATAACATAATATCTAGTTTAAAAAATCACGTAATGCAACTTAGTCTGCCTCAGCATTTCTTTGTACAAAATGTTAAATTAATCGTTTGATTAGCTCTCTACATAAGGTATAATTTTTTTTTCTTCACTCATGTAACGCTGTATTGTCTTACCAAATAACTGATCAAGGAGGCTACGAATTAGTGTATTTTATACTCGCTGTAGTTACTGCCACGCATATCAATGGTACTTTAAATATGTCTAAAGGTTAAGTGTGTATATTAAATAATATCCAGAAATATTTGCAAACACTCCGTTTAAAAAACAAGCCTTGATCTATTAAAATCATCTAACTGAGGGTGGCGTGAATACGTGAATCATCCCACGAGATTAATTAGAGAAGATCTATTCTTCTCTAACTAGTTGGTCAAATGTTGCACGTATATGAGGTTAAAATATCTGGAATTCAGTGGTGGAAATGTGTTCTGTTGAAATATTAATTTTTGGTTTTGGTATGTTAAATGGTGCCTAAAATATAATATAACATACAAAACATTTGTAAAAACTAACATTAAAAATAAACATCCGTAATTGACAAAAACTATAAAATTCCAATGTGTATCAAGTTGAAAGAAATTTGTTGCACGGGCTCTAACATTTTTAGAGATCACAGACAGAAACAGAAGGAGACAGACCATAAGGTGATCTCTTAAAGCTGTCCATAAATTTTATAGCAGGCTCTCTGGCATATTAAATGTTTGTAAAGTGGCGATCTGCCTTTACAGCTATGTGGTGCACGGAACTTCGAAATTTAAAAAAAAAAAGTTAAATTTAAAAACTGCTCATTGTTTTGGAATTGTTTCTGATTACGAACAGCATAGCAAAAATTATGTCAATAAACCAGTTTTTTATATTTACGGTAATTTTTAAGGTGTTTTATCGCAAAATTGGCTTAAACGAGAGTTTCTATGTATAGGGCACTATCTGTAGGTAGTAAAATCGTACTACAGAACCATTAAAGTATCAACGGAACACTTTTTAAGGCCCGCTTAACAGGAACAAAACACTTATTAATATGTCTTAATGCAGCGTCAGGCATTCAATTTTAAGAGTGGCGAAATGTATACACAGTGTTTATTTGTCACATTGCAACCTTTATATTAAAAATCACCAGGAAGATTTAAATTTGGTGAAAGGGAAAAGGAAAAAGAGCCTTAAAAAGTGCTTACTTTACCGTGAACAGCCTATAGTCGTGAGAACTACAGTGTTATCACAGAAAGTCTCATGAAGGCAAATCGTCGACGACAAGACTGAACCTCATACTAGGGTCTTGTGTGTATAGGCTATTCACACTAAAGTGGGCACTTTTGAAAGCTCTCTATTTTGGAGTAATAGTAAATACATATTTTATCTTAGCCTTAGACGTTAACTTCCGAGTGCGATGGAACATACACACTGTGTTTATTACTGACTTGTCAATATTTACATATAAAAGGTGGTCGAAGGATGATAAATGACTGAAATGAAAAAGTAACTAGGGCATGAGCAGCATATACGTAGGGATTAACGTCTCGTTGAGAATGAGGTCATGATATATAAAGAAGCAAGAATGGAGAAGGATTCGGCCATGACCTATATGGAACAATTATTCCGGTTCCGCGTGGAGTGATTTCTGAGAAATATGAGAAACGAAAATGAGGATGGCTGGGCCCTGGATTCGAACCATCTTCGTCCGGGATGCAAGGCCTCCTTTCTCGGGTTGTGTATAGATTCAATTTAATTTTACTTCCAACTTTTCTGATGACCTGCTTATTTTCTTCTTCTAGGATATTCCCCCGCCATGTGCAAACATAACTTAACCGAATCTAGAAAATTACACCAAAAGGACAACGCACAGAAATTCGTGTGCAATCAACGTGTAGGCTGCTCACGTTAAAATGAGCACTTTTGAATGCCCTGTTTAAGATCTACTTGTATGCACATTGTGTATTATTCCGCCTTATGTAAAATTATCATTGGCATGGGCCTCATCACTTTATTCATGCGTCGGTCAAGTGAACTGAGAAATTATTAGAAAAGTATACATTTTAAAAACCTGCAAATTTTTAGACACTGATACAATTAAAAAACAGAAAACGTAATAACTAAATTAAATTTTCACAAATGGTTACCTAAGAGTTTTTATTTGACGTTATGATATGGAACTACGTTCTATCTATCGTTACCAATTATACCGGGAGTATGTCATTCTGTGCGCCCGTTGAAGTATATGTAGGCATGGGCAGTGCCTTTTTTCTAAGGTTGATTTCAAAAGTGCTTACATTATCGGAAATAGGCTTTAACAATATTTTAGTGAAGAAATATTTCTTGCTAGGTATTACCAACAACCTACAACCGATTTTCTACCTCTTTGTATTAATGTTAATTATACATTGATTATCAGCCTATAATTTATAGATAACATTTAAATAAAGGAATATTTAACAAAGAGTTAATTACTTTTATGTTTAAAGAAGTTTTTAAAGAGCTTGTGATGCATGCAGACAAATTTAGGAAACAACCAAACACGTCATACCTGGGGTAATTTCTAGACGTCTTGTATCATAAAGTGTGAGGAAAACGCGAATGAGGTACACCTGCAGTGAGACGTACCTGTCGTTGCCAGAGTGTGAATGGAGATTTGACATGTTGTCGGTGTAGAACCTGGACCTGCACACATCCGTACACGAGCGTATCGCCAGCTTTAAGAAAAGGTTTACACGAATACCAACCATTCACCACGGTCTTCAAATTTAACTCTCTTTAATCGGATACAACAGAGACTCTCGTTGGAGACTAATGTCGTACGTGTTAGAGTTATCAACGTCACTGATACAGCCAAGTATTTTCAATAATCAAAATCACGCAAATCAATGTTAGTGTTAGAACGAACTGTAAGCCCGACAGAAAAATTAAGTCGCACTTGTGTTCTCGGACCCTGCGTGTCACTGCCTGAAGACGGGAACAGATTGCAGTTCCCGAAAAGTCGCATTCTGTCAGCCATGGGAAAACTATTGTTTGTTCTTTTGCGAGTTTCCTCGCTGTGTTTGTTTTATTCGTGAAAGTTGATAACTAGCCTGTGTCAGCTTTTTTTGTTGTCTGTTGGTCGTATATAGTGTTTTCGTTTAAATATATATTAAATTATATTTTCCCATTTAGCTTGCTGTTCTGTTTATTTGAATCGAATCCTTAGTGGAATTTTCTGGCTTTGTGCCTATTTATTCTTGACTACAGTATTCCTGGCTTCTATTCTGCTGTCTCTTGTTAAACTGCTGTGTTTCAGTGCGTTTCTTTGTTGTATAGTACTATTTTGTTCTTACTTATTTTGTCGGTATTGTCCTAACTTTGTCAGCAGGTATCTTGCTTGTGTTGGTTTCTATGTGTTATCTGTTGGTCATGTATTTTATACATATATTATTCGTAATTAGTTGCTGTTCTGGTTTTTACTCTATGCCCTCTTGGAATTTTCCAGTTTTGTATAGATATATTTATTTTCTCGTCCATAGGTTGCTTGTCTTTTTTAAGTCTTTTTCCGTGTTCTGTCCTATTTTTCCATGACAGACATCTTCATTGGCATGCCGAATGTCCAAAAATCTTTATCTTGTCTACAAAAGTAGTTCGGATGACAAGAGACAAGGTCACTAATATTTCTCGGCACTATATTATCATTGTGCAGCTAGTTGTGTAGCCAGGTGGTGCACCCACCGGCCTACCACAAGGACTGCGTTGCAAAGGGTTTCAAATAGACGCTTTTGAAAGAAACTACTAAAGCCGTTTGGCCTGGTTTCATACGGAACGAAATCACAATTCGCACTAGTCCGGAACAAAGCTTTCAATATATTGTGGAGTACTGCAAACAAAATTGTGATCTCCACGATATCCAAAAACGTCATTTCCAGGGTGATATATCTCGAAACATTCCATGCGGATATCTCAGAAATTGCTTCGAGTTTTGCTCTGTGATTTGCTCTCAACTGTAAACAATAAAATAACCACTGATCCTGTTAAGCAACATAATTGCTCGCAGAACGTCACAGAGCATCCACGCCAGGAGAGTGCTGTGTGCGAAGAGGCGATGGATGACACTATGCATGTAGCAATGTTGCCTTTATCACAACCTTGCTTTCGAGCACCAGTCCCTCCACATCCAGCTGGATCGATCCCTGGTGGGGTCAAAGAAGAACATTTTTTCTGATAGAAACATGACGGACGATGCTTCTGGTCAGTGAGTTTATTGCGGCCCACTCCTGCTTTCCCCGTCACTGCATCCCGTCGCTGAAACATTCTCACCTCGCTTGAACCCCATACGTACTAAATGTCTCAGCAGTAAAGTGCTGTTTTTTCACACCTCTTCTCTCTCTTCTGTGCCTATGAAACAGAAGCTAGTGTCAGATAGGCTTCGTACACTCCCCAGCCGTTGTTACGTCACCATCGTCCACGATTCATCTGACACTAACATTCTGCACGTGGCAACGAACAAAATGTTGAAGGCTTGTAAGTTTAACGCAGAAACCGTTAAGGCAAGGTCTTTCCCACCTAATGAACACTCTGAATTCAAATTTTTAAAACGTGTTGTAGCCTTGTGGATGTAGTTTAATGGAAATATTCACTGCCGAACTTGCAGTAAATCTGATTGCAAAATAGCAAAAACAAGCAGTTTCTTTAAAGTTATATTTTAAAAAGTTTTTAGATTAAATGGTACGAACTCAAATAATTATTTTGGAAAATTATCTTAACAGTAACATTTTAATTTTTATAAATGTTTTATGGCCTCACATAATTAACGAGTCGGCAGTCGTCATGAAGTAAGACTATTCATGTTGGTATTAATATGAAGCGTAAGAACACACTATTGGCAAGGAAAGAAAAACACAATTTCTAAAGATATCATTCAACAATGTAATAACTACTGCTTATATAACGTATTACAGAGATTTTATTGTTTGTTGACAACCACCCACAAACCGTAAAAAATATTGTGTACTTTTACAAGGAGAATCCTTGGAAACCCAGTTTCCAAGAAAATCCTTTGTAAAATTACAAACTGTTTTCTTGAGAAATCTGCACAAGATAGCCTTGTACTACAACTTTCACTATGGAAAAGTCTACATAACAGTTTTGTTTATTGAAAACAAATGTTATGAATTAGTAATAGAGAATAACTGAAAAATCAATTGAAAACATCCTTACGAAAAAAAAAAAAAAAGTACACATTGCCAGCATGGGGACTAGAATCCATGCCCCCTGTGTTATTAGCCCTCAGCCTTGACCATAATCCCAACCCGATATAGGAACAGAGCACTTACATTTGTAGAAAATATACTTGAAATACCTACAAAATAATATGAAGTTATTTGATTAAGAACAATTATTTTTTTTATTTTATTTTTTTCATTTTAACGAGGCCTTGAGAGCCGATTTAAGAGTTCTGTGTAGCTAGGAAAGAGTTGATAGTAATACGGTCACGTTATATTAAAATAGTTATTTTATTATGAATATTTGAGTTGTTTTAAGAGTTTTAATTTATTCAAACTTGCAATGTATTTACTTTTACACGCAACTACACTTTAAATCACCCATAGCTTTTGCATAAATGGTTTTACGTTATTAAGTGTCCGCCATTTTCCTGGAGCTCGTGGATATGGGTCAGTTTATATCTAACATTTCTTGAGATCTATTACAAACACGGCCCTTGTAGTTTTATAATCGAGTAGTTTTAAAAGAGATATCTCTGTACTGTTACAAGTATTTGAAAAACTACAAATAATTTCTCAGAAAAAATTACAAATTATTTTGCAGTGCATCACGTCCACATCATTTTGCACTTAGACCACTGAGGTATCTAATTAAATCAAGTGCAATTTCACGCTGATTAAGGTCTTGTAGCGCTAATCATTTGCAACCGCGGGATCCTGATTGATAGCAGTTACTCGATTCCAGACAATTACGACTACACAAAGCGCAATCGTTAATGATTGATACAATTATCGATCTACGTCAAATATTCAGGATTGTGTTCAGCCTGACTAACGAAACACATCTGTGCGCGAACTACGCCTTTGTGAATGTCCCAGTTCTACTTCAAATAGTGTACGTAGCTATAATTCCTTACGTAAGTTTTTTTTTTTTTTTCAAAGGTGGGATGGTTCTGAGTAAGTGAGCATGAACAGCTGCACTTGTTTTCCTGTGATATCCACGAACATATAAGATGTACTTTGTTAATTAAACAACCGTCGTGGAAAGATTTAGGCAAAATTGGTTAATCTACACTATAAAACTGAAATAGAGGAAATTGAGTGGAATCATCGACAACCAATAAAATTTCCCCCATTTGAAATAAGTTAAAGGTTAATTATTTTTATGTTAGGTACATTTCAGTGCTATAAATTTCGCTTTGTAGCGTTGGAAAATGACGTATACTTGGGAACAGGTGATGTTTTAAATTTTGTAAAGTGGTTTAAAAGCACAATGTACATTTATTACCAAAGCATGAATTATTTTTACGTAACGGAAATGATTGTTGTTCGTTTCCTATTCTAATAATTTGATTAAATGTAACTGAACAAACTGAGTAATGGATAGGGTTGTAGTATTCCACCCACTTTGACCTTATTCATAGACTTCAGTAGTCTTGATACAATTACTCATGCAATGTATTGAATAGAAAAGTAAAGGCTGTTAACGGTAGAATGTGCACTTTCGAAAGCCCTGCTTCAGATCTACTTACATGCACCTTGTATATTTTTACGCCTTATGTAAAATTAACATTTCCATGGGTCTCATCACTTTATTTAAGTGTCGGTCAAGTGAATCTGCGAAGTTATTTGAAAAGTAAACATTTTAAAAATCTACAAAGATTTACACTCTGGGGCGTAAAAAATTAAAGAAAGAGTAAGACATAATTTAAATTATCACAAATGGTTACCTAACCCTTTTTATTCGAAGTTAAGATATGGAAATACTTTCCATCCATCGTTACCAACTTTAATGGGCACATATCACCCAGGACGTCGTCAAAATATATGCAGGTAGGAGCAGTGACTTTTTTCTAAGGTTGATTTCAAAAGTGCTCACTTTATCGCGAACAGCATTTATTAAAGTCTAATTCTGAAGCACGAGTAAAAGAGGAAAAATAAAAGCACGCAAGTCGTATCTACTCGCATTTCACACAATGTGACACTCACTAATTCTCCGTCCATTCCACTGATTGGCCAGTCTGCAACAGTTTCTTAACTGACTCGAATTTAAAGTATCGACTAAAGGCGAGGTGGACCGATTCTTAGTCTTCAGCGCAAGTATCCAACATTGATCTACCCCAAACCAACACATATGATCTTATTAAAAGTCACAGTAGGTCTACTTGCGTGCATGTTCACATTCATGTTATATGTTAGTAAGGTTGTAAAGTGAGTAACAAGTGGCCTGCACGAGTGTTTCGGTTTGTTCGTCGAACTGGATGCTTGTTCGTTTTGGTAGTTATTCCGAAAGCGGTTGTCGTTTAATCGAACCTACAAAACATATCAATAACAGGAGGAAAAATAATGCCTATAAATATATTTGAGACTCCAATTTTAAACACAGTCGCGGGAAAATACTAATTTATAGCATTTGTAATGTACTATATCGATAAATAACACAAATAGAAATATTCAGTATGTGCGATACGCCTGAGGCAAAGTTATGTATGGATGAGAGGGACAGACCTGTCGCTCAGGACAACCTGGGGAATGGACGAGGTGAGACGAGATGTCGATGGAGCATCAGTTGAGGAAGGACAGGGGAGGAAACCTAAAATACCCCAGAAAGCCACCTCCCCACAACCAACCCCTCGCGTGGGAACATCCGGTTAGATTTTTCCGCTCGCTGATGCTTGGATTCGAACCAGGGACCTCGGAAGTGGGAGGTCAGTGACTTTCCAATCACTGCTATGATAACATGAATATTTTAATAATAGTATGTACAATAATCTCCATACAACCCATCGTTAATACTGACATCGCCAAACGTCTTAAAGCCAACCTAATACTGCCATACTTACCTATACCTAAATTGTGTACATTTTAACGTTACTCTTTATGAAATATATAAGTTTTTTTTGGAACAACTGAAAAGCATAAACAAACTATTTGACACATAAAACATAGAATTCATATAGCAGTTTTTTATTTAAATAAAACACTATAGTATGTAATCGGTATCTGAAAGTACATAGATCTATCGTGTTGTGTAATGCCGTATTGTCTCCAAAGTTATACTATTTGGAAATATAAAAATTGAAAGTTCACTGATATTTACGTTCTGTTTAACGATCCCATATACCCTGGAGCAACTTTTACGTGCGGCAGCATCCAACCATCTAGTTGAATGCTGCAGTATGAAAATATCAGTTTCCAGCTCATTCGCTTCGCTCGTCATTTGAGCCATCAGTAGACGGCTGAGAGACCTGCAGGGCTATACAAAAAGTGCATCAACAACATGGTTTAACCAACTGCAAAAGCAACATTTTCGAGTATGTTGTTATCGACGTATGCTGTCAGCATATCTGTGCTTCATTCGGAAATTGTTTGTGCACGGATGGTACTACAATATAACGGGGTTGACGGAATCTGTATTTTCGTTCTTCATTTGAAAAAACGCGCCCTGTTTCTATTTGCATCGGACATATTTGCGCATCCATAGTTCACCGAATAGTTGGCATAAATGATTAGGTAGGTAAATAAATTTAAAAATCTGATGATTGCATTGTCTTGATAAGCAGGAAACAGGTCTGAAGGCCGTATTTCAGAAACCTGCAGTTGTATAGACCTTCTATTCCCGATAATTCGTCCATATTTTATTTGAGAAGACATTGATGCCTAAGTTTACTAAATACGATAGGAAGCACACCAAAGGTTGATCTCTCACTTATTCATCGAAACTTGTAGACGAAGAAGGATACTATTTACCTAAACTTAGGGTTCTGTAACAGAATTCGTTTGTTAGAATTTTATCATAGCCAAAATATAACGCAGGATTACAGTGGGTGAGTGGTTAGACTGCTACCCTCCCACCAAGGCGATCGGGGTACAATCCCCGGCCGGGTCTCTCCGGATTTTTGCATGTGGGAATCATGCCGGACGATGCCGTTGGTAGGCAAGTTTTCTCGGGGATCTCCCGTTTCCTCCACCCTTTCATTCCAGCACTACTCCATACTCACCTCAATCACCCTCATTGGTTCTCAAGACCTCGACATTAAGAGCCGTCCATATCTCTTTACCCAAAGTATAATGGTTAGTACGCCATGGCTCCTGTGGCTTTAGTTTGTCCTGCTCTTAGTAGTCCTACGACTAATATAATAGGTATTGCCTTCCTCAGTTTAGCTGCATCCCTCAACTCCATTCCTAGCTAGAAATAGGGCATTCGCCAGCACCTAGCATCCTGGCGGGGAGCCGAGGAACTTAGTTGGTCATCTTGGATTTCCCTTCTTACCCTCAAAAATTTCCCTTTTCCCTCGAAACACTAAAAATCGCCAGAATTTCCCTAAAAAATTCCCGAAGGTGCAACATATATGCATGTGAAATGGCTAATTCTGAATAATGTTCTCACCAATTTGCATGTATGCATTTATTAAAAATGGTTTTTATTCTGTAACTTATAGCACACCATATTCACATGTTGTTGTTAAGGAAATGTGTTTGTCAGAAATGCATTCTATACTGGTCTTAATCTTTTGTCACCATGTAATAAGCCATTTAGTTTTCATTCCAGTTTAACTAACCGCAACAGTTCGAAACGTTTTGTAAGTCACTGTTAACTATACAGAGTAGAAAGTAGTCTTAAGCTAAATGGCGAACATGTTGTAACAACATTTTGTGAGGAAGAACAATGGTCGGACCATCTTATCTACACAGGAAATAATGTTTTGCCATATAAGTATTTCGAAGAATGTGATAATGCTATTCATATTTTATATCATCATCGCAAAATGTTTGGTTACATATCGCGTACTGGGCGTGTTTCTTCATAATATTATGTGCAGTGAGCTATAAAACTATTAAAAATAAAGCTTAGTCGACAATCACTGTTTAACTTTAAATGTTAGAGAATAATTTTTTAAATATACACACACTGTCCCTTACTAATTGTTCTCTGTTGAGTATTGGATTGCAGATGATTAACAGGTATTTTATTCCTAGAAACCATTATGTTAGTGTTCAGCCTGGAAAGTCTAATATAACTTAAGCACTAAGGTGTAACGGTCTTCTCTGCGAATTTACGGAAACATGCAACAGTGTCTTTCATTTTAAAGCGATTTATTTTCTGCCAAGAGATGAAAAAAGCCATGAATTGATTCAATGCAATAATACAACCAAATGTCCTGTATTTTACATAACTGCAACAACACCTCTTTCATGTAGTATTGAAGATGTTCACTCGCATTATGTCAAAGCATATCCTCATTTGGTTGAAAGTGCAATTTTACATTCCTCTGAATGTAAAGATGTTTGTGTTCAAACAGACAGGATTAAACCAAGGCATAAGAGACATTCCCACCTTGAATGTAGAGTTCAAGAAGAGAGCTTAGATCCAATATTAAGAAAGTGTTTGAAAACATTGTTTACAGAAGATGCTAATAGCTTATAACTTTTCTTTAAAATGTTTGTGATTTTTTTTAAACATCTTGTGTATCTATGTTTGGATTAATTTAAAAGATGTATATATTTTGTAACATCTTATAGTAAAAGTATAAAAAAAATGTACTTAAATATGCTTAACACCCTGTTCGCACTGGTGCTATGATTTGGAAGTTATGTTTCGATAAACGAAAAATAGTGTGTATATTTTTTGTAACATCCTCTACTTACTTGTTTGATGATGTGTGTATATATTTGAAACAATTGTTTAATATGTGCTATGTTTTGGAACATCATGCATCTTGCTAGTGTATGGTTTAAATGAATGAGGTAGTAACATTTTTTGATCAACCTGTATTTGCATATAGTTTTGAAATAATTGTATAATATGTGCTAAGTTTTCGAGTAACCTGTACTGTCTTTGTGTCAAAATGATTTGCTAATTTGTGAAACAAACTGTATTTGTATACATTTGAAATAATTTTACAATAAATTTATGTTTCAAAACGAATTCCTTTGATATGTTTATTTAACCCCAACTCTTAAAAACTATTAAAAGAAAATACATTTTTCTAAGAAAGGATTTTAAATGTTGTATTGAGTTGAAAGATGTTTTGTTTCTATGAAACGAAGTTCATTAACACGAATTAGTGTTGTAATGAAAAAAAGCCATAAGAAAAAATATTGTAACAAACATACATATTTGTTTGCCAAAACACTGATTAAAAATGACTAAATATATTTCAAACAGTCTCCTGGCAAAGATATAAGTTGTAAAATGTACTATTATTTTACTACACACCTTATGTGCACAAAAATATTTTATTCTTGTGCCAGTCTCCATAGAGCAATTAGATTATGATATAGTATGGAGGCTATGGGTTCGAATCCCGGGTAAGGCATGGTTAATTGTAATCAGGTTTGCAGTTTCTCGGTTCGAATCCTTTCTGGGTGACATGTATGATTGTAATACAGTTTATAGCTTCTGGGTTCGTATCCTGCCTAGGGGCATGTATAATTCTAATCTAGTTTGCAGCTTCTGGGTTCAAATCCCGGCTAAGACATGTCTGTATGTCTGTAATCGTTAAACGTATTACAAGTTATATAAAACTCCACCAAGGAGTAATGAACGAAACACTTAATTAAATGATAATCGAAACAGAAATTCGTACACAAAATGCATTAAATTCAGGGTTAAAAAGCTTATGTTGAAAAAGCAATTTGTTAGTGGATGAAATAATTAAATAATAATGTAATTCAAATTACATATAATCGCTTAAAAGCGAATAAATACACGTATTTCACGTTAAATTTCAACGTGTGCACTCTAAAAGCTAAAAACATGTTCAGTCGTGAAATAATATTTTTAATTTCATAAATTCTGCTAAATTTTACCTACTTTATATCTAAAACCATTTCAAATTATGTTAATTCTTCGATTGATATAGCTTTGAGGAGAATAGTAAGTTATAAATTTTGTTTTGAGGGAGGGTGTCTGGGTTATATACAGGGATTCCTAGCACACATCCTTATTTGCTAATAAGCCATCATAGAGAAAGGATCTCCTCTCCAGTGCATGTTGTGGCAGGTGCTAGGGGGCCGCACAGGGCAAGTTAAGGTAGCATCCACTATAGATTCCTTGCGAGCCACCTGTTTGTACAACAAACTTTGGCTGACTCACTGCCGGCAGACTATAAAGAGTACCCCATGGCCTCCAAGACTTGAGTGAGAAATCGAGAAGCGACGATGTGTAGTGCCGGAGTGGCAAGAAGACGAAGGCAACTTGTTACCAGGGTCTGGAGGAGCTCTAGGAGACAGAGCAATCTACCTTTCTATAGTTTATGGTGAGCATAATGTCGGCATGGTAGTTAGGTGTCATCCTAGATCTCGAGGTCCCGTTATCATGTGTGGAGCCGATTAATATCTGGCAAGGCTAGGGCTTAACTTCATCCCCTTGTAATCCTTGTAATTGACATTGGATTGCAGAAGTAAAGTAACTAATGTATATTGTTCTGTTCTTGTTACTTGTATTGTCACAATTCAAGTATAAATGGTTGTTATAATAAATGTGTTTCGTATAAAAGATTCTTAATCATTGGTTTAGCCATCGACAGCTGAAGTATTATGTATTAAAGTATCGAGAATAATTGGAGTCAATAAGTACTATATTAGGAGATAAGGAAAGGGAATATGCTTCACTGGTGGAATGCCTCTCTATCCACCTCGCACTTAGGCGAGTAGGCTCATTTTATTTAGAAATTTCACTTGTGCATTGTGTAGAAAATTATATGCAGCTGGAAAGACATGTGGCCATGCTTCAAGACAACCACGACACCCATAGATGTAATAATTAACTACCGACTAACGTCTTCCCATCATGCTCTAGTATTTTATTGTGCTTCAAGTTTAATATTAAGTCCAGTGCGAGTGTGTAGCAGCTGTTAGACCTTGCAGACAGATCATGCGCAGCAAGCGATAGTGTGACAGGTCAGTATGCCACGTGCACGCATCAGCATTATGCATGCATAGGCGACCTTGCCAGTCCAACACCAACGACACGGAGCCCATCCCACTAGTTTAGAACAGCTTCACTGCTTTCTTACTTTAATGCATGTACGCAGCTTGGTAATACATGCAGTACAACCTGTTCCCTTATAAGCAAAGAATTCTCCATACAGAGTGTGTGTGTATGTTTCGGAGAATTTCTAACTTCTGTAGTCTTCTAAATATAAGTTACATTAAGTGTGCGACACCAACTACACTATACCATCTATGTTGACATGCCATCATGAACACAGAAAATAGATCTACCACACAAACATAAGAAAACTAGTCAAAGCCCTCTTAATTGATTTAGGCGACACCAGACGCGCTGTTGACATACACGAGCAGTTGAGAAACCATTCAAGCAGTGAAAATACAGACCACGTTGCACCTATTGAATATACTTCCCCTACACAGCAAAACACAGCATTAGACTACTCATTTCACGACACACACATACCCAGTGCCAGTTAATATCTCCGAACCCGCCCACTTTCAACACTACAAACAACAAACCCGTTTTAAATTTCCATTCCCAGCACGAATATTCACATTCCTGAACACAGTACACAAACATAAATAATACAACAGAATAGCAGTCTGTCAACGCCACTGATAACACAGTATAAATCCAACAACTACCCAACATTCCAATGCCCACTCAAGTTATTTTGCAACACTCGCAACCCATCCCCACATTAACAGGCGAAACTCACGAAAACATTGAGGAATTTTTGGACACCTTCCACGCCGTAAGTGAGCTAAATAACCGACAGAATTAGAAAAACGACTGTATTTAAAGTTCTACTTACAAGGAACTGCAAAAAGGGCATACGAGGATCTTTATTACACCAGTGCGCAGGAAATTTCTTGGCAATATATTGCAGATAAATTACTACAGACATTCAGAATACTCGGAACACAAGACCACTACAGACAGCTATTATAAACAACAAAACAACGCCCAGACCAAAGTACACTTGCACACATCGAAAATCTGACATTTTATAAGAACAAGTACGAATCACAATTACCAGGCTCAGAATTTGTGAAAATAATTTGAACCTCACTGTCACCCGCCATTGCAAACAAACTTGTGCTGTTCGTAAACGATACATTGCAAAAGCAAATTCACAACATTAAAAACATTGAGCTGGCATGTACAGACACAGACAGACCATTGAACACGAGTCACAAGACCTACACCATATCTAAATCCAAGAGGAGATCGCTAGTTTGATACAACAGTTAGACACACTAAAACAGACATAAAGAAACACAGTATCATGTCAAAGTCCTGGGAGTTACACTGAACACCATTCATTACCACCCCACCCACCACCCACCACCCACACGTACGTTAAGCCCAGGTACTACCAGCCCACTGCAATTGAATGGCCACAGAAAAGGGCAACATACAGACATCCAGGACCCTATAAAGACGACACACACTACTACACAGGCCCTTTCAGGGCACAACCAAAAATTACGACAATGTACAAAGGGCACGTTTATGGGGATAACTACAGGGTAAAACGTGTTTTCTCCGCCCAGGAACAGCAGGTCCGAGTTAGTGATGCTTGTAGGGCTATATTCAATAAAATCGTTCCACTGCGCTCATATGCCGACATCGGTAGGTTTAATTCCCATAGCAACGTGCCTGTCTCACACAACCCACCCCTGTGCAAATAAATTTGTGCTCGCCAACAGAGAATAGAGCACAACACTCCACGCCGCAAATACATTTTACGTTACTGTCAAAGCAAGCTACTACCAAACAAAGCACTTTCGCACTGCCAGTGAAGCCAGTGGCTGAAGGTAGGTCTGACAAAGTAGCATCAAAACAAACACCACGTGAGCGGGTGGTCACGAACGAGAATCACAAGCGTGTCAGCAAACCCCCCCCCCCCCCCTCCCAGCAAATCAACATGCCACCGGCAAACAGGAAGCCTGCGGAGAACCACGTTTGTGCAAAGTTATCATAACACCGCGTGGTCGAAGGGCTCTTCTTTGTTTTGCTAACATGTGCTATGCACATGATCAAAGTATATAGCCAACAACTGTTGCCATTAATTACAAAAGAGTGTACCTTTAATGCAACAAATCAATTAAGAGGAAATTATTGCTAATATAAGATAGTAAATAGGATGTGTATACAAATAATTTATTGAAAACAAAACTGTAATTATTGCGTATAAAATCATGAAGGACACACATGTTAAATTAGATAATTATATGTGTGACTACTAAACTAAGTCGAAACGAAGTTAGAACACAGATAGGCCGGCAGCAAGGACGTCTATGTAGATATTTATAATATTGAACAATAACACCAGCATTTTTTAAATGACAGTGAAACAGCCAAACTGAACTTAATACACACACAAGTATGTCAGACAAATCCAGTCAACCAATCTCACAAGAAAAGCACAATATCTATTAATGATTACCTCTGGGTGCGAAATAGAGGCCGTCAGAAGGGTCTGACACATCGTTTCCCTGGCCCCTTCAGAGTAGTCGATATTTTAGGCGACAGTACGGATCCAAATAAACAAGACAGGCACACCAAAGTATGGCACTGTGTGTACACCAAACCCGCAACTACACACTAATTCAGTGTTCTTTGTGAAAGAGAATATTTGAATTATATTACTAGTGTCCAGTGTTTAATTTTGTCATTCTAATATGTAACATTATGTATAACAAACTATGTGGGGGTAATCAGTCTAACGAGTGCCGCTGGGACGTCGCCAAGGCAGCCGGCCATACAGCAACTGGCGCATGCTGACAGCGCGCTGGAATCAGCGTCTGTTCAGAGTTCCTAGCTGCCGGCACTATACGCTGCTACTGCAGCAGCAACCAGGCATGGAGACGAGAGCCACAGCTGCCAACCTCGCGTTCCGAGCCGCGCCACAACAGCCGTGAGGCACTGTCCAACCACTCCCCCCCCCCCCCCTCCATTTTCACAAAGCAAGATGCAGTTGGTAGCACTAGGGAGGTGCGAGGCACGCCTTGCACATCCGCCATGCCGTCGTCATGGAAATGCCGACCCAGAATGAGAAAAGAGTGGGAAGTCACGGCTGCCAACCCTTGCCTGTGTGTCATGTCCCACAGGTAGCAGATCAGCACGAGTCCTGCAACGAGTGTTTGTTGGTGCCAATACGCTGACGAAGGGTATGGCCTGTGCATGTGTGCCGGCGTTGCCATGGCAGTGACTACCACGAGGCGAGCGGCTGCCAAGGAGTGGGAAGCTAGCCAAGCTCGCTGTGTGATCAAGGTCATGGCCACAGTGTGCATTGCTCTGCACGCGCACACTTTCTATCACATCACTCACACGAACAACGCTATTATATTACACTTCACTACCCCACCTGGGTTAAATAAGAAATACACACACGTCGCCAATGACGGACAACATTCGAACAAGCTAAAAGAATAGAAAAATATTGAATATATGTAGGTATTCACCAATGGTTTACTCTGCGAATAACCTGTCAAATGAATAACACAGTGCAGCCATTGCTGTCTAATGTTGACGCCACACAGCTGTGCGCTCTCCAGACACCCACCGTACCTCTCCAGCAGTCTTTGATACCGGTGCACTGGTTAAACAAGAAATTATTCAATTTGCAGCAACTAACATTCACAGCTGAGATACAGTTTTACAACTTTACTTCAGCGCTTGACACAAACTGGCAAATAAATCATACGCTGTTGCCAATTCTTGCCAGAATTTAATTCAGAGTAGAGATATGGTAAGTTCAAAGAATACAAACTGTTTGCTGTTTTAGACCCCCTACATTTTGACTACATTTCATTGGGGATTATAGGTTTCCAGTGGTCGCCCTCAATATCAAAGACCTCAAGTTTTCAATTATACTGACACGACTACAAACTCCTACTTAAACAACTCCAGTGTTTTCGTCTTGCCTGTAGATAACCATGTTTATATAAGTATACAGTATTGTACTACAGTCCTATAAATAGGGCTTGGAGATATTAGCCACCAGGCTTATTTCAAGTATTATTTGCCAACTGGAACACATTTTGCTAGTCTCTAAGGAATATCATTAATTAGTTCCCATTAGGAACATATTTTGCATTTGATGAGTATAATTTAGTATAACCACTGGGTCTTTACAAGTGAAGTACTGTATGTATCACAACACAAAGTTTAATTATCACTCGATGCAATTGCAAGTTTACTAGTTGATTAATCTGTGATGTTTTATTAATAAGTTCACACCAGATTAAGGCATTTCAATTGAAAGCTACCTAGAAGTGCTACTATGATAGCCTCTTGATGGCTTATGTACATATGTGTACATGTTGAATCAGTGTGTATATTCCTCTTGTGTAACCAATAATTTATTTCCTATTATTCCTACATGTATGGAAGTTTTTCTTCCAATTTTAAAGGTTTTAAAGTTTTAAGGTTAGATACATGGTAATCCAGTACCACAAATAATTAATGAGGCATTTACAACCTCTATCTTATCTTTTAAATCTATGTACAATGTGAAACAAATAAAAAACTTACCAAATTGTAGATTTTAAAAAGAACTCTCAACAAATTAAGATTGTATTACTTTGATGTATATGGAATATTCTCTAGTAAATTTTATATGCGTATATACTTCACGAATTTGGTATATAACTGTGTTGAATAATGTCAGTGCATTCCAGCACAGGTTTACAATGATTTATTTCTTCAGTATGCTATAAATGGAATAACAGTACAAAACTCTTCGCAAATATACTATCTCTGTGATAGGTGACTACACAAGTGAGAGATATCAGTCCAACCAAACATAAAATCAGTGTATTACAGTTTACTGAAAGACATTCTACATGAACTTCAAAGTGTGTTAGTGAGCAACAAACTTATCACAAGACATTGTGTGTCAAAAAGTGCAAAACACTACCAACGAGCAAATTAAGTCACGTGCTACAACAAATTTAAAAAAATATACATATATTTTCTCCTTGTAAAATCGATGTCTCTTATAACTCTATAGTTCATAATTATAACTTTTAAAATTGTAAATAACTTGTCACATCTAACATTAAGTTTTTGTGTAAACTTTTAATTGTGTTTAACATAGTCTTCTAACAAGGTTATTGCTTCCCGTATAGGACTAATCGAAAACAACATCACCTATAGCTTAAAAATATTTAGTGTAAGAAAAAGTGTTATTAATGTATATGTATATAAGTTTCCTATATTTATCTGCACAAGGTTTTCAATCACCATTCTGGCGAGTAAGTAATTTTGAAGATGCAAAACCAGTAACACGCCACCAGACGGCAAGCTGCCAGCTGAGTGGTAATATCACTGCGCAACATTTGGCCAAACACGGTGTCACTGTGTAGCACAGCCAACTTCGGCATGCAAACGCTACCTTTCCTACAGGTAGTAAAATTACCTAGAATCTGAGTTTCCCTTTTGCCGTTTAGTATTGCTTCCTTAATAGATATGCCTAGTATTTAAATCAATGCCTATTAGAATGTTTCAATTCCATTTTTTAGCCAGCTGGCACTTATAACAAACTCTTAAAAATGGTACAAGTTGGTAAAAATATCTCTATGGCACGTTGTTGAGTGAACTAGTACCACAAGCGCGCACAAAAAATTTGAATTCCCTCTTATCCACATCCACCACATAGTCTGTGGGTGCTTTTTAATGTTAAATGTGACTATGGATGTACCTCCCTCTATCCCGTGGTCTCGCTACGCAATGTGCATAGGCATTTTCTGTTCAAATATTTTTCAATTGTTATTTTATGATCAATGAAAGATTCGTACATCTTTCCTACCTTGCCAATTACCAATAATTTATCAATTGAGTTCTTACTCCTTGTAAAACGGTGCCTTGAATTTAATATTCCACCAACGATACTGCCACTATGTATAATTGCGCATGCCACCAATCGCCTACTAGTCGACATCTGTGCCTGAGCTCCTCGGCCCCACCATTTCAACTCTGCCTTCCCAGGATGACTTGAACTAACTACCTACTCTATAGCAGCTGGGACGAACTGATATTTCGACCTGGGGACTAGTGTGGCAGACACTGAACATGGCAAGCTAAGGTCGCATGCACTATAGATTCCTTGCTAGCCCCCTGTTTGTACAACAAACTTTGGCCGACCCACTGCCGGCAGACTATAAAGGGTAGGTGCACCGTACCCCCACACCCCCCAGACTTGAGTGAGAGATCGAGAAGCGACGATATGTAGAGTCGGAGCAGCACGAAGACAGGGGCAACTTGACACCAGGGTCTGGAGGAGCTCTAGGCCACATGACATCTACTTTCCTACAGTTTATGGAGAGCATAATATCGGCACAGCAGTTAGGTGTCAACCTAGATCTTGAGGTCCGTTATCACTTGTGTAGCTGCTTAATATCTGGCAAGTCAAGGGTTAAACTTCATCCCGTTATAATCGCTGTAATTGACATTGTATTACAGAAGTGAAGTAACTAACAATTATTGTTCTGTTCATGTTACATGTATTGTTATAATTCAAGTATTAATGGTTGTTAAATTTAATGTGTTTGTACAAAGGATTCTCAATCATTGGTTTAGCCATCGACAGCGACTTACCCCCGTAGATATCCCCATCCTGAAGTAATATATATTAAGGTACCGAGAATAATTGGAGACAATAATAGCTATAGCAGGAGTTAGGGAAAGGGAGTATGCTACAGCGTGCCGCCCGTCCATTCTGTGAACCAGCCAAACCCCACCTCTGCCCACCCGACCTGCTGTCGAGTGTTCGCGATGACGATAGGGGCGTGAATCGCTATTGTTCGGGGAACCCGTCGCCCATTCGCCGCTTGCCTGGGTTTTGACGGCATCTCGCATGGTGTTGTGGGGTCAAGGAACCTGCGTATCCGACCTTCAGCTCCGCTGCCATCCCGACGCTCGTCTGGGATTCCGGGTTCACATCCGGACTCTCGGCCACCTGAACGGGGTTCGATCGGCCCTTCACATACCTGAACTGGGTTCAGGTCTCGTTCAACGACTACTATCTTTGGTAGTAAACTTTATGTAAGTAATTCTGATCATCATAATTAGGGTCTTTTTAATTCTTTTTCGTCCATTGTTTAAAAATTAATTGTATCGCGAGTTTTCTTTTTCTGTAATAGTTAAAACCTTTTACAATTTTACCAGTATTTGCTTAAACCCCCTGCAATTTGAATGCAATTCATTAACATTTCTTTGCAAATTGTTAAACTTTTATATTAATTTGTTAAAATTTTTACAATTTTATCTGTATTTTCTTAAACTCTTTACAATTTGGATTTTAAATTATTAGTAGATTTGTTATAGTATTTAGAATTTACTGGTTTTTTTAATTTCGTTAGTTTTAGTAGTTTTACATAGTTTTAAGTAATTACAAGACAATCTGAGTGGGTGGGTTGTTGTGTTCTTGGGTGTGAATTATGGAACGACTAAATAAATGGTGAACTAAGCCACTTATGCGAGGCATAAGCGAAGGGCGCGTAGCCCTTGCTCCTGAGTCTGTTCAGAATGTTGTTGTTTGGCGAAGGATGACAGATTGATGAATAATTTGACCTGAGTATTTCTAATGATTGTGGAATGATTAGAAATTGGTTGGGTGGGAAGATTTTTTCTTAATTTTTGTGTTAATGAACATATTTTGATAGAAACCAAACATTTTTTATCTCATTTCAACATATTTATTTCTTTGTTAAGAAAAACAAATTTTCTTTTCATAGTTTTAAAGATGTAAGGTTAAATAAACTTATTAAAGTATTTCATTTTAAGACATAGATTTATTGACAAATACACAAGGTGTTTAAAAAAAATTACAAACATTTAAATGACAAGATATAAACTATAACAACTTTCGTAAACATCGTTTTCGAACACTTTCTTAATATTGGATTGAAGTCCTCTTCTTGAACTCTACTTTCAAGGGAGGAATGTTTCTTACGCCCTGATTTTATCCTGTCTGTTTGAACACAAACGTATTTACATTCAAGGAAATTTAAAACGACATTTTCATTTCAATCTGGGTATGCTTTGACATATTGTGAGTGAACATTTTCAATAAAAATACAGGACATTTGGTCGTATCATTGCATTGAATCAATTCATGGCTTTTTTCATCTCCTAGCAGAAAATTAATCACTTTAAAATGAAAGACACTGTTGCAAGTTTCTGTAAATTCGCAGAGAAGACCGTTACACCATAGTGTGTACGTTATATTAGACTTTCCTGGTTTAAGACTAACATAATTGTTTTCAGAATGAAAATATAGGTTACTCATCTGCAATCCAATACTCAATTGAGAACAATTAGTAAGGAACAATGTATGTATATTGAAAAAATCATTCTCTAACATTTAAAGATAATCATTGATTGTGGACTAAACATTTTCTCCTTTTTTAATAAATCGATGAACATAATTTTTTGAAGAAACACGCCCAGTATGCAATATGTAACCAAACTTTTTGTGATGATGTTGTAAAATATGAATATCATTATCACATTCCTCGAAATACTCATAAGGCGAAACATTATCTCCTGTGTAGATAAGATGGTTCAAACATTGTTCTACCTCACAAAATATTGTTACACTATGTTGGCCCTTAAGCTTAAGATTATGATCTACTCTGTATGGTCAACAGTGATTTACAAAACATTTCGAACTGTTGCAGTTACTTAAACTGGAATAAAAAAAAACTGCATGGCTTATTACGTACTAACAAAGATTCAAACCAGTATGTACACTTAAAATGAATGCCTGACTCATACATTTCCTTAACAACAACATGATAATATGCTATGCTATAGTTAGCCACTTCACATGATTATATGTTGCACATTGACGGGAATACTAAAACTTATTGTTCGAAAATAAAGTTGTGGATGTCTCCATCGCAGGTTTCCTTCTAATGGATGGTGATTCCTTTGTAAGGTCTGGTGAGCTGATAGAGGATTGCTCCATTTCTCCGATCCTCGTAAAGCTCCTTGGTAAGGCTAGCTATAATTAATTCTTCTAACATGGATGGCAGTTCACTGTCGGTGCGGAGATACCTCAAAGCACTATCATTTCATGCTATGTCTTCACCAAAGCGAGTGCGGGGGATGCTATTGAAAGTGTATCACCAATGTCCTATATTGTTGCATATTTGAACTTGTAAAATGCCATCATACGGTTTAAAGAAATCTCTTATGTGTGATATTTGCAGGACTTTGTATACGTCTGCAGGCTTGAAAATGCTCACCATGACTGACGATTTAATACTAAACGATCTCCTTTATATAGCTGCTGTGATGTCATTTAAGTGTTCTTACTTAGCCAAACTTTACAAATCCAGATGCCACAGGGAGTAGTTAATTCTTGGTTTCCTATGTATGTAAAATTTTCCTTGTTGTTACATTGTTTGCTTCATACTGTAGGAATAGAAAAACAACATTCCTTCTGCATGATATAATTGATTTTCTTGAATGATGTATGTTTCGTGATGTGTGCAGCTTGAGCTTCAAATGCTAGTTGGTTCTCACTGCAAGGTAACTTACTGTCAGGACGCAAATTATAAAAAGGACTAAATCTTCACCCAAAACATACGTCGAAAACTTTTCAAGTATAATCAGTACTGATTAACGAGAAATGCCAATGTTCTTCACAGTTACACATCGGAATCTGTAGTGGACTATCTTCTTCTTCAATTCGAAACAAAACTCGTCTGTAACCAGGGTAACAATAATCCAATGAAGTGATGGGTAAAACCTCTCCATCGTAACTGAAGCTCCGGTGTACGGTTCTTTCTTTTCATAGTTAGATTTTCTTCCAGTTTGGGATAATATTACTTGTTCAACAACATCTTGGTTGAATCAAATTTACAGACACAAACATTGCTCTGCCAAACTTCACAATCCCACATTCCACAAGGAGACATTTTAATTTTGTTACTTCCTTTAATTTGCATGATGTGCTGTTTGTTATTACATGCTTCAGTCCACAAGGTGGGACTGTTGTAGAACTCTTTACTTAATTTATTTTTAACTTTTTAAAGTCCAGGTTCCTTGATTATTTCTTCACTTGCATATTTAAAAAAATAGATCCCCAGAAGTACAGGGTAGTTCGTTGTTGAGTTGCATATTAAAACCCAAGCAACCATCTTGTTCACAACACAATACTCGTTATTTATACGTCTTTCCTTCGAAACTTTGTGAAAAGTTCCGGTGTTCATCTCGTTGTACATCTGGAATTGGAAGTACTTGTTGTTTAGTGACTTGAACCAAACTTTCGTGTAGCTTGGAGTAACACATTCGTACATCTGCTCTGGGTTGAATGTCTCCATTTTCAAAGTCTTACAGAGGTAAAAAACCTGTAACAAACCATTTTTCGAAATTATTATCTTTACATCTAGGTAGGATGTTGATATAAATACTATCTTAAAGCTTCCATTTTTTGCATTGTGAACATAAACTTTTTTTCTCACAGTGATTAGTATGATGGCATTTTACTATCGAATTAATACTTAAACAGTTGTGATACCTTCTGATGTTTACGACTCTGCGTTGGTTAAACTTTTTAAAATTTCTTTCTGCGTTTTGCTAAGTACGTATAAGGGATAGTCTTCGAGGAGCGAATCGTTCACATGCTTGAAACAGTCTTCATAAACTATATCACCAGACTCCCATTTTAAATCTTGTATTTCGTAGATTTGATGGTGAAACATCATTTTGATTTCTAGATTTAAATAAACCAAAGCAGGGGAGATTTTAAACGTAATACTTTTGTGTCATTAGTAACAGTCCCATATGAAATGGCAAGTTCGTTAATTACAATGATTTGTCTTGATAATTTTTTAATCACTGCGCGTAGCACATCGGTATTATGTTATTTAATTTTTACACTCTCAAGTTTTACAGTATGTACAGAAACTATCCAAACATTTTACAAGATCTCAGTGGTCGCCTCAGAATCCACTTCGTCAATCCCAGAATCGTCCATTACTACATCGCGGATAATACTAGTTTCTATTATCTGTTCCAACATTCGAGACATACAAACCTTCCTCATATGTTGTTGATTCTCATCATTAACAAAAGCGGGCATTCCGTATGATCAGTCTTCACATGAAGATAAGAGATAGTATCCTCGTCTGCTCTTAAATGTTCGTCACAGTTATCGTAGCATTGCTCTTTGTGCATTATACCTGTTGCGAGATGCTGCAGAGAGAAGTAATCCCTGTAGATGATTGACGTAATTCTCGATGCTGTAGGTGGTGTGGATGCTTGGCGTAACTCTCGGTCGTGTGGACACCTGGCGTCGTTCTGGATGCTGTGGTAGTCTGGCATCGTTGTAGACGCTGTGGACACCTAGCGTCGTTCTCAGATGTAATGCACACGCCAAACTCTAGGTACTGCGGACTGCTAATGCAATGCAATGCACATGTACATGATGTGACCTTGTCAGCTGATGACTAACCACTGAGAAAATATTAATTTATTCCTCCTTATATAGTAGATGGATTTAAAATTACCTCTGGTTTCCTTTAAACTTACTTAACTTTGGAGCTTTTAGAAAATTTGTTGAAATAACGTTGAATTTGACGTATTCCAGGTCTGATAGAAGTAATTTCAGGCTACATTCGTGGTATTGCATTAATATTACATCAAAAAGTAGTACTTTAAAATTAAAATAACTTTATATTTGTTCAAATATACATATTTCTGCTACATTTAAAGACGGGAAAAACAAAAAAAATAATCTTGTATGGGAACTTCGGTCCTGTAAAAAAATTCTTTGTTCAAAATATGATTTTTCTCTGCAGATAACAAATATTTGTATATGTACTTTTTCCATGCTTAAAACCTCTGACTCGTGTGTCACACAACATCAAATAAATCGAATTATAAGTGTTTTGAAAACAATGTTCTTTAAAAAAACAGAAAAAAATTATCTTGTGAAAATATATCTTTTACGAAATTATATTTAGTTATACTTTCCTGGATTACTTTCCTGAAATTAGACTGCTATCGGATTTTAAAACTTATTTGAAGTTTGCTGGAAAACAGGATAAAACTTAAACTGAAAATGTCTTCTACATTATCGGATTAAACTTTAAAATGTATGTAAAATAGTTTATATTTTCATGGTATTTAGTTGATGAAATAAATTTGGAACGTAATTCTAAGTGTTGATAAGGTACTTTCATTTTTTTTCCAGCGGGACTTGTGAAATTTTTTCTTCGATACATCTACAAAATTTAAACATGCTTGTGTCTGGGGTTGGAGAATATGGCAACCGTTTTCTCGCCAGGTCATTGCTCTGGGAGGGTTCAATATTCCAGGTCGGATGGGAGGAAGGCAGACAAACAGCCCTCGAGCTGGACAAACAAACAGATCGGGTACTTGGTTATGAGGGGGTAGGGGTGGTTGGGGGCGCATAGCAGTGTAACGGGATCTTTCTAACCACAGAGCAGAGCTGCTTCCAACCACTGTCCAGACTCGCCATTTTGTTTCTCGTCAAATCTCGGGCTGCATACATGGTTACCTGTCTCTGCTCTAAGAAACTACAGTTCACTGCACGCGTTCTGCAAGCTGTTAGCTTCTCGTCCGACTATGGATGGTATCTAGACTTCGCTATCGTCCAACCTACCTATGCCTGACTAGTAGTCACGATTATCGTTATGACCTTACTTCAATTGTCTGGCCGGGATTCAAACCTCGCTCCTAATATTTGTAAAATACAGTGGAAAATATTTAACCTTCCCCAATAATTTTTTTTTTTAATAAGCGTCGATTAACGTGTGAATTCCTCTACGAGTAATAACGACGGAATTCGCTAAACTTTTATTGTGATAAGTTTTCGACGAGCTTGTGTTAAAATTATTCCAACCCGACAAACTTGATTTCCGTTATGACATTTAAGTGATTATTTTTCATGTTAAACGTTTTGTTGTAGGTATAATTTACAACGCATATAAATAGTGGGCAAATCATCCCCTTTATTCGGAAGTCTGCGTGCGTCTATTAGTATTATTTTTTTCAATAATCCGTGCGATTTTGCATTCAGTTAGGATTTCTAAACGTGATTTTCCGAAACTGATCTCGCGAGACTTAAACGGAATTGTTCGGACCGATATATTCATATGTATATATATATATATATATATATATATATATATATATATATTTCATCATTTTTCTTAGATCAAGTTTCTGGAGCTTCAACGAAAGTTTTATTGCTTGTTAAAAGTAAATTATTTAAATGGAATATTTTTTCTCTTTCAGTATTTGTTTGTTGTTTAAATTTTTTAGTGAGATATTACAGTAGGCTTTGTATAATCTGGTGAATTCGTAAGTAGGACATTTTTTTAATGATTTGTAAATTTTTGTGTGTCTACTTGCCTATGCGTTTCGGTGTTGAGAGCTGATGAAGTGATTAAATTTATAACACCTAGCTTGGTAGGGAAATAGGATACAATTATATCACTTTGTAAGTAAGTTTGCGTATTTTGAATGTGTGCTTCCATCTTGGACATTACAGTAGGATTGTTGGGGAGGTAAGCTCAGGTGTCTGTAGGGAAATATTTGTTTCATTTAGCACATGTGTCGTAAATATAATTTTTATCCATTTGTCACATAGTTGTGTGTATTTGGATGTAAATCGTATTCACCTCTCTTTTAAATAGCAATTTCCTAACGATTTTACTTCGCCGAAATGTTTCCCACTTTTCGCTTATATATATATATATATATATATGTGTGTGTGTGTATATATATATATACACACACACACACATACCTCAGTCGCCTATGAGCCACATCCCTCCCAACACACAGCTTAAAAATCTCCGCAAATCCTATACTGTCATTCCTACAGCAACCTCCTGATCTAACGGACGTATATAAAACTCATTTGTCGTCATAAGGTACATGTTTTCAAATTCCTTGTTATATATTATATATTTATATTTAGTTATTAAATATAGTATATTAAATATATTAAAAAATTTAAATACATTTTATTTATATATTATATATTTAGGAATAGTGCTGTTTAATTCAAGTTGTTTGCTTCCACCTTGGACATTAAGATAGGATATTAGATCAGAATTGCTGTGGTCTGTAATTGGTTTGAAATTAGTATTTGCGATTCGATAAATCCTTCGCGTAAATTATATTACTAGCATACAGGAAATCGTATTCACGTCTCTTTGCGTTTAATTCATAAGGTATTTACTAATACGCCTTAACCTCTGTCGCCTGCCATACGGCGGTCAAAGCAGATGTGCCTTAGCCCTCAGTCATCTGACAGACGGGAAGGAACTCAAGAAAACAAAAAAAAAAAAGGAACATTACACAATACCTACATATACCCTTTCCCCGACAAAGCCCCACCTCAGTACAAAGACATACTTCCGAAAGTGAGGACGTAACATAGCGCTTTCCAAAGAATTAATCCTCTCTACACTTATATACCCCTTCCCCAACACATCACACTTTAGTGCAATACTGACGAACATGACTGACAGTAAAATAACACTGTAAAAAGGACTGGATATTAAATCGAAAGCACAAGAATTACTGGAGCAAGACAGGAAGACTTTAGTCGGTAGTGTTTTATTACAACCTACGTGCATTGTGGCTGGCTGAAGAGGCAACCACGTGTTTTTCCAGTTTCGTACAATTCTCTACACAAAGGGCAGAGCAATTTCAAAATAAACTGAGCATACTTGCCTAAGCGCGAGGTGCAATCGTGGGGTGCTCCACCAGTGTAGAAAATCTGCCTTTATTAATGACTTTAATACAGTAGTCTCTTACAATGATTAACAGAATATTATGCTACCCCTAGCCTTGCCTGAATATATTCTGTTAAAAGATTACTAACGGGGCCTCGATATCTAGGATGTCACCTAACCACAAAGCCGCAGTTATGCTCACCAACAATTGTAGAACTGTAGGGTGCTGTGTGGCCTGGAGCTCCTCCAGACCCTGGTATCAGTTGCCCTCGTATTTGTGCTACTCCGGCACTATACGTCGTTGCTTCTCAATCACACTCTCGGTTCTGGGGGGTGAGGGTACGGCGCTCTAAGCTTTTATAGTCATATGTCAGTAGGTCGATTAGAGTTTGTTGTACAAACAGGGGGCTCGCAAGAAATCTATAGTCCATGCTACCTTAGCTTGTGTGTGCGGCCCCCTGGCGTCCACCACAAATTGCAATACCAGAAACATCCTGGTTAATATTCGTTAGTATTTTTGTTTAATAAACATTTAATGCCGACTACTCTCTAGAAAATAAATTAAAATAACAAACTGAATACTAGCTAGAATCAAATGAAAAATACTCACTTATGATCTCTATTTAAATAAACTATTAAAACAACTAAAGTTATACTGTTAACTTATATAATAAAGCGTAATTTAAAATGATATTAAATGAAAGGGACAACATAAGTTATTACTATGTAATCATATATAACGAGAATGTCAATAACTAACTGTAAACATAACCTGCATTGTTACAACTACATCTCCAACAAATATCATGTACATACCAATCTCCATGTATGTTCATCACAAATACTTATAGTCTACCAGACATTGACAAATACGTAATAAGCAGGTAACACTGTGACACCCGAGACGAGCAATACGAACTGTCATGTGAGAATGGTATACAAGCATACATGGTGTAAAAGAATGCTACTAACTTCATCGTCGAGCATGACGTAAAGCATATCGTTGTGTCTACATTCATCTACCGTAATCGAATACACTGTTAAAATATGAATCCATCATCATTGATTAAATACTTACCATTTATAACAATGACTGCAACATCAACATCAAGGGGCTCAGGAAATGTCGCTCTTTACATCACGACGACAAATAAAATAGCCATTGCATGTTCAGCATTGGTTACAAGGCTTGCCACTTCGATAACGGCAATGTGGTGTTCGCCCACGCTGATAATTTTAATAGCCATAATAATAAGTGCAAAGACAATGTTTGTTGTTCATTGGGCAGTGAGTGGAAGTATTGCAGCAGACATTTAACAGCAAGTCTAGTGCTGGATGTCATGGAGATAGTAATTTTTAGTTCACCTTCGACTATAAAATAATAGAGAATGAAAGGGCACTCCGCACGCACCATTCCGAACTCCTTTTAGAGCTTTATTGCGTACCTACTGCCCGTTTTATTGCGCTTGACACAGGTAGCAGTTATGACAGCAAGTTTATGTTTCATTGATAATGTGCATTCATTTAATCTGTGTGAAATATGTAACAACCTACCGAATGTATGGTATGAAACGTATCAACGCTGACCGTGATATATTTGTTGACTACGAGCATATGTACTTCGAATTTATTTTATCACTAAGGCAATATAATATATATGAATGCAGATATATATTGTGCATATATCTTTATTTTCGGTCCCTGTAAATAATACTAAATTTATCAGCTGTCCGGTTTGTTTCTCATATAGGAAAACATAATAAAATACTATTGAATTTATTAACAAACAAAAGGATTACTCTCACACGAAATAAAGCGCCTGTGTTTTACTGATCATATCTGTGTTAATACACACATCTGTGTTTTTCATGGTCATGCGATGTGTAACAAAAGTAAACAGCATCAGATGATTTGACGGAAGGTTTGGGCATTTAGCGTGCCCCTCCAACGCCACAGAGTTTCTTCCTGATTGCCCATGTATGTAGAGTCCCAAAGTTTGTCATGTGATTAGTTGAGGGTCTCAATTGCCGTTTCGGACACACTTTATGGTCTGCCTTATTAAACAGATGTCCTCTGATAAACACACATTGCTCACACCTTTATTCCCCTTCCGACTCTAGGCATGTGTACTTTCTACATCACTGGCGTATGCAACCATTTTAATATACGTCATCGTGTAGCGATGTATCACCAGAGTCAGACTATTTGAGGAAGTGAAACATCATTCTGTAGCGATGTCTCACCACATCTAGTCGATCAGTGAGAGAGTCATAGGCCTTTTTGAGGCGGCATGTTTTTCTGCCGCTGAAGCTGGCCGACGTTACGGTGTTCAAAAGAGCACTGCAAGTCGATGGCTACGACAGTTCTGGGACATGGGTGACGTGATGCGTCGTGGAGGAACGGGTTCTTGGATGGTGTCAAATCCAGCCGCGGACAATTATCTGATATCCCAGGCTCAGTTGACTCCTTTCAGGAGTGCCATGCAGCTAAAACGAGCCACACACTTTCCTGGCAGCTCGAGTACCGTGCTTAGGCGCTTAATGGCAGCGGGACGGAAATCGCGGCTTGCTACAAGGAAGCAAAAGCTTACCGATGAGCACAGGATTAATCGACTCATGTTTGCCGAGGAAAAAATTGACTGTGACTGATCTGATATTGTCTTTTCCGACGAGTGGACCAATGCGTGTCTTCAGACCTGATGGGACCTGGCACAATCCTGAATATGTGGTCGAGGGCTCATGCTATAGTAATGCATCAATCGTTTGTTGGGGATTGATGAGTGCATGCGGGATAGACATGTTACACAGAATCGATGATCGAGGTCCGAATACAAGTGGACTCAATGCTGGGCTGTAATTGCATATTTAGAGAATATTATGATTCTCTTGGTACGACTTTTGTATCCCGATGGTGTGTTATGCTTTCAGCAGGACCATTCTCCAAAATACACTTCTCATATGGTACCAAAATGGTTCGCAAGTCAAGATCAACTAGAGCTCGTAGATTGGCCACCTTACAGTGCCAACTTGAATCCAATTGAGAATGTTTGGTTGGAGACGATTCCTCAAAAATCCTCTGCATTATTTCCATAAATATTTCAGTCTTTTCATCAATCTCTCGTAATCGAAACATCGATTTTTCGCAAACTTTCCATCCCTCATCCTATCTTACCATAAATTGTTCGCAATCTTTCCATTAATACTATTTCAATATATCCATAAATTTTTCGCAATCAGTCCATAAATGTTTCGCAATCGTTCAATATTTCACCCAATCTTCCTCTCAATCTGTCGGTCAATCTTGCAATCTTTCAAAGAATCTTTCAATCCTAAGTCCATCTTTCGATCAGTCTCACAGTATTTCCATCAATCCTTCGATCAATATCAATAATTCTATCCTTCGATGCATCCATTGGTTTTTCCCTATCCACATGTATAGAATTTACATTCATTAACCAGCTGCCTATACGTATTTGTATCGCCGGTACAGTAGGGTCTGCGTATAGCCATATTATTTTGTTGAAATAACTGTTGTTTGTTTGATATGCTCCATTGAAGCGAATCTTTTTCTCTAAGTGCGAGTTTCATTAATTATTGCTGTCATTATGACTTAATAGGTTAAACTTGTTTCTCAGTGAAGATTTTTCTCTATATTTTAATTTACTCTTCCAGTTTCGGAGTGGAAATTTCAATTCTTCTCTTAAGAAATACATATGTAGAGACGAAGAAATTTCGCGAGTTCAAGCACAAATAGGATAGACTTCGAAAAACAAAATTTTTTCTTGCCTCTTCTACTTTATCGTAGATTACGAATCCTCGAGGACTCTAAATCAGAGAACTCTATTCCACCACTTCCTATCGTAATGCGTTAAGAGGACTTTGATAGGCGTCTCAGGCTATCTCTCGTTAGTAGTGAGTCACCTTAGTTCATGGGATGTCAAGCAAGTGCATTTAGTAAACGCTTGTAGGAGGATTCCAGTCACCGGTGAATTATAGCTTAACAAACAAAAACTTTTATATCAAAATGAACAGTTCAGGAACATCATGCTCCCTCCCAAAAATTCGAATTCACTAAATGTTTTTCTTCTATTTATATGTGATGTTAATTAAACAGGTCACGCAAATGCAGTGGTTTTCGTCCAAATATCATGGCAAATGTGACTTCTATTAAGGATGCTCCTTTCAATTGTCTTACTGGATCATCTTAGAGAATACTGAGCCAACCGCAGTTAGTGACAGACTGCATGCAATCAATTTTTTCAGTCAGCAGTCTCAATCAGTGTTTAGTGGAGCAGCTCTCTACTGTGCACAAAACTCATATGACGGCCTGACAAAAATTCAATGAAATAATGATTTATTTTCAGTATTTTTCCTCGTTTATGACCATCTGGTGTCTTAAAACCTATTACTTTTCCTAATTACATCATAAGTTAAAGCTGTGTTATTGTTAAATCCCAACAAAGACTAGTCTTGAACAAAAGAGATATCTTAACAAGCTGCAAGAACAATATTTTTGGATCTATCTCAGTGAAATTTTTTATCACTCCTAATGCAAATCGGCTAAAACTTCATAAGGTTGAGCTATGACGTCAAAATGGTGAGCTATACCAACAACAGCAACAACATTAGGGAACTATTCCCGTACCGACCTAGTGCACAAAATGTTCACTCTTGACATGGCTTCAATCTACTGTATTGTTCTACACACTTCCCGTGCATTAACTCATAACCTGGCATCACAAATGTCAAATAAAACGAATTTGTCAAAATGTGACGTTATAATTTATTTTAATTTTACTTTAAAATAAATATTATCAAAGCAAATTGATTTGGTGAAATTTGTATTTGTAAGTGACGCGATATTATCTGAGATCTTTTAAAATTTACTTTTGAAATAATTACTGCATAAAATTCCATGTTAATTTGGCACCAATGTACATATGTGACTTTTAAACCTGTAAACGACATATAGATCTGATTGTGTTTCTGTTGGTTTCATGCACGTAAATGTAGTAGCATGTTCGTAACATGCTTTCGTTCCAGATAATTTCACGGTTACACTTGTTCGACACGTGAAGGAAGTTATCAAGGCGATGGTAATGTCAACTCTACATATGGCGCATGTAAAAAAGACGGTCAGAAATATACCTAAGTAGTGAGTAGGGCTCCCAACTGAGTGTGTTTAGAGGGATATTTATGATATATCAAAGCACGCCAACTCAAGTAGCGTAATTCTGACAGTTAGAGAGTAAAAAAGGAAAACATTCCAGTGCTGGTACTTGGAAACTGGCTACAGCTCACATTTGGCATGCGCGCAGTACTCAATACTCGCTTTACGATGTGTAACCAACAGCGTGTAGGAGCTTGTATCGATTCTGAACTTTGTTTTATGCGGTTCACAGTCAAATGAGCACTTCTGAAAGCCCTGCTAAAGATCTACTTCTATGCATGTTGTATATTTCTCCGCTTTATGTAAAATTGACATTGCTATGGGCCTCATCACTTTATTCATTCGTCGGTCAAATGATACTGTGAAATTATTAAGAAAGTAAATACTTTAAAAATTTGTCCTTTTTTGCACTTTGATTCATTAGAAAAACAGAAAGTGAAGGAATTAACGTAAGTTATCACAAATGGTTACCTATCACTTTCTACCCGACGCTAAGATATGGAACTACTTTCCATCTATAGTCACCAACTTTACTGGACGAATTTCACTCAGTGCGCCCATTGAGATATAGGCTATGCATGCAGGAGGCAGTGACTTTTTTCTAAGGTTCGTTTGTAAAGCCTTTAAAAGGATTATTTCCAAGCAGAAAATTACCACTTGTGCTCGGCGAGGAGCCAGGAAGAGCCTGGCTCCGTTTTGAGGATTGCACTTACAAGGACAGAGACCCGAGAGCTGATGTCAGTCTATCGCTCGGCTCCTCTTCATGTAGAACCCGCCAGTTATGTTGCCGCAGTAACTGATACAAGGTGTACCGCGCTTCTACAGTTATCGCTATTCACTGTTGTGACTATCGAGAGAATGGAAGCCGCAAAAGCATGTGCGAGGAAACATAATTTGCTCTCTTTAGAAACGCCGAAGGAATATACAATTGCATTTTTAAATACTAATTTATATGCAAATTTTAATTGACAAGAGTGTTATAGGATGTTCACGATAAAGTGAGCACTTTCGAAATCATCTTTAGAGAAAAGTCGCTACGTATATTTTAACGGGCTCAGTGAGTGTCATGCGCCCAGTAAAGTTGGTAACGATATATGGATAGTAGTTCCATATCTTAACGTCGAATAAAAAGTGTTAGTTGACCATTGTGATAACTTAAATTATTTCTCTAACTTTCTGATTTTATTAATGCATCGAAGTGTAAATATGACGAGATTTGTAAAGTATTTATTTTTCGAATATTTTTTCAATTTCCCTTGACCGATGCATGAATAAAGTAATGAGGCACATTTCAATATTAATTTTACACAAGACGGAATAATACACAACGTGCATACAAGAAGATCGTAAGCAGGGCTTCTAAAAGTACTCATTTTACCGTGAACAGCCTATAGCTCGCAATTCAATGTGTACGTGTGCGGTAATTTATTTTCGCTATTGCCTACCGTGTGCGCTTAGTTCTTTCTTCAAATGACTGGACCAATGAGAATCCTGTTGCTGTGAACGTGGGTGTTTTAAATTCGTGTGCAAACAATTACACGAAGTATCTAACTGTCACAAAAGTAGCGCGATACTTCACATATCTAAATTACTTTGGCAAAAAACATGCCTACACTATTACCACTATTTACCATCACCTCTATGTTGTATACACTCATAAAATCGATGACAGGTATTAACATTTGAAATTTATATTATTGATTTTATTAAAACCTATTCCAGATTATATATTTTCTATTTAATCGATTCTGTAAAGATTTGGTGCATAATCTACCACGCAAGCGACTACAAATTTGAAGAGACAATCCTTCGAAGTCGCTTATTATGCTTATTATATATAAAGCGAGGCGAAATATGCTCTCTGAACGAACTTTGCTTCATACTTAGAACTTCAAACTCATTCATACTTTGCCATTACTCTAACTAGTGCAGTAGCTTATAAATATTAGTTGGTATCACTCAGGATATGTTTATTCCCACGCAAGTTTCATTTCCAGTCTATCAAACCCATCAGCAAAATACTACTCATTGATAATTCAGTTAAGTAGCTGATACCGAATGACAACTCTGCTCAGGAGAAGTTAAGAATGATATGAATATATGATGCAACCCTCTGTTTTGTTCTTAGCACAGTTTTGTGTCTCAACAAATTGATTTCCTTTGTTCATATATATATAGTTCATTTTAAGAGTAAAATTTTTTTGTCGCATTTTAAAATGTTTTGCTGCCATAAAAGTATTTTGTAAGAGGAACTATTCCTTTGTGTGAGGAACTATTCCCAATTAAGTATTTCATTGAATCACTGATAGCAGTGTACAAAAACTTTGCAAAAATTCACGCACTTCTAAGATATATTGTTGTTGACGTCTTCTTCTTGTAGTTTCCACTAAACTGTTCATTAGCGATTTTGAGAACAGAGCCTAATGTGTAGTGAAGAATAAATATTTTTGTGTAGGCGGTTCACGGTAAAGTGAGCACTTTTGAAAGCCCTGCTAAAGATCTCCTTGTATGTACGTTGTGTATTCCTCCGACTTATGTAAAATTGACATTGTCACGGGCCTCATCAATTTATTCATGCGTCGGTCAAATGAAATTTGGAAATTATTAGAAAAGTAAATAATTAAAAAAACTGCTAATTTTTACATTTCTATGCATTAAAAAAACCAAGCGAAAGAAATAATTAAAGTTATCACAAATGGTTTCCTAACTATTTATATTCGATGTTAAGATATGTAACTACTTTTTATCCATCGTTACCAACTTTACTGGACGAATGTCACTGAGTGCTCCAGTTAAAATATGTGCAGGCAGGGGCAGTGAATATTTTCTAAGGTTCACTTCAAAAGTTCTCACTTTATCGTGACCAGCCTTTAGTCAATACTACCATTAGTGTTCACAAGAAAACTGGCAGTGATAACGTCTAAAGAGATATTTTATTTTCCTGAGCTCGAATGGTGCACCATATCAAGTTAGGTACTTGGAACTTGGAGGTACGTTCTTCAGTAGCTCTCCAAAAGGCCTAAGTACTCTCCCAAGCAGATGGAAACTCTAACTGCCAGTGGAGGGAGCTACGGCAGTTCACTCCACTGGCTCCGCTAGCGCTCGCACAACAGGATTCGACATCCGGAATAAGGGGGCGAGGGAAGTATATTCCGCAACTTTCATCGCCAAAGTCAGCCTCGCAGAATTTCGCATTTTTATCCGTGGGGCGGAAGACAGGTTGGGGAGTGTGGTAGGCGTACTATGTGAGGATTGAGGGTCGGCCGCTGAGAAAAAAAGGGGGGGGGGGCATTCGCGAAAGAGTGGGGGGGAGGGTGGTTTTATCTCCCCACTCGCTGTTCGCTTGGCGGGGGAGGGGCAGAAGCTGCAGGAATTTTGTGGGCGATTGTACAAAGCGAGCTCGACAAAGGGACGTGCAAATGTGTGGAAGGATGGCTTGGGAAGGGTGGTAGCCAACTCGCGTACCGCCATAGGCACGGAATACAGAGCACCATGCAAGGTCGTCATATGCTCTACTTTGTAATTCTGCGTCATGCAGAGGATTTTCCTCCCCTGCCGGCCCGCTCTCCCTAGTGAAGGATGGACGAAGCCAAGGAGGGAGAGACATGTAATCCTGTGTGTCGCTGAGTGCCGAGGATTTTTGTCTGCATGCCCGCGTCGCCCATGCATGCGGCTCAGCGAGAGAGCGGATGTGCACAAGCCTGCAGTCACTGTTAATATCTCATACTTATAAGCTGTTCGCGGTAAAATGAGCCCTTTTGAAAGCCCTGCTTAAGATCTACTTGTGTGCATGTTATGTATTCCTCCGCCTTATGTTAAGGCGCCCGTCTACATGACGCTTGAAGTGCGTAGCAGAGTGTTCGAAATTCACGTTTTTTCTACGACGCTATTAAACGTGCGTTCAGTGTACTGACTTACCGAAAGAACACACATTTCAGATGAGGGCTGTTGAGTGTTTTCAAGACCTCACGTTAATTAGAAATACCATGTCAGAGCACGCCAAAATGGCTAAAAAAGTAAAGGCTTTTTCAAAGCGCTGTATCTCAAAATGTACGTGTCGTATCCATACAAAACTAGTCGAGGGGCATTCATGGAACCTTTCTGCACACTTTCCACCAATAAAATAGTAGGGTCGCCGCTGAAAGTCCCATAGGTATACACAGCACGACGAGAACACTGCATGCGCTTAGCGGCGATAGGGGACTTGATGTGCGTGACAATTTCGCATTTAACGCTCCCTGGCCTCTTGTAGACGCTCTAGGTAGACGGGCGTCTTAAATTAACATTGCCAATGGGTCTCATCACTTTATTCGTGCGTCGGTCAAGTGAAACTGTAAAATTATTATAAGAGGAAATACGTTACAAATCTACACATTTTTACGCTCCCGTGCATTAAAAAAAAAAAACCGAAAGAAATAATTTTAAGTTATGACAAATGGTTATCCAACTCTTCTTTTTTCGACGTTAAGATATAGAACTAATTTCCATCCATCGTTACCAACTTTTGGGGTGAATGTCACTCAGTGCGCCCATTAAAATATATGAATGCAGGGACAGTGATTTTTTTTTTCTGAGGTGCATTTCTAAAGTCACTTTATCGTGAACAGCCTTTACACATGTTTCCTACGGCTCGCTGCTATCTGGCTACACATTTAATTACATTTCTAGGATGATACCTATAACATTTTTCTTAACCAACAACGCCGCAAACCCGGCGAGTTTTCTCGGAGATCTTCCGTTTCCCCCGCTCTTGCATCACGGCGCTGCTGCGTAATCACTTCACTTCACCCTCATCAGCTCTTAAGACCTCGATATTAATAGCAAAAAAAAAAAAAAAAACCCACTTTTACTTTCCTCTTAACAAGCGACAGCGGTGCTACGTTTTGACTACTTTAAGAAAAGTATGAACTGAATTTGCGAGTATTACGGTTAGACCGAACAACAGCGAAGAATGCGTGCGGATATATTATTGCGGATGTATGTGCGGATATATTATGTTTACTTCGCTGCTCGTAGCAGTCCGTTATCTGCCTGCAGGTGGCTAGCCAATCGACATTTCTTGGAATGCCGAGGCTATAATTACGGCTTGTTATATTGATACGACATTCCAAGGGGCGGTCAGTACTGTAACACACTAAATTATTTTACAATTCCCACCTACACGCGCGTGCAGTGTCACACAGACGAAAATCATTCATTGTATAGTCTGTTCACAGTAAAGTGAGCACTTTTGGAAGCCCTACTTTAGATCTACTTGTCTGCACGTTTCGTATTCTTCCGCTTTACGTAAAATTAACCTTGCCACGGGCCTCATCACTTTATTCATGCGTTTGTCAAGTGAAACTGTAGAGTTATTAGAAAAGTTAATATTTTAAAAATCTGCTAATTTGTGCACTTCGATGTATTTAAAAAACAGAAAGCGAAAGAAATCATTAAATTATTCTGAAATCGTTGTATAACATTTTTTATTTTACGTTAAGATGTGGAACTACTTTCCATCAATCGTTACCAACCTTACCGGGCGCACGTCACTCAGTGCACCCGTTAACGTATATGCAGGCAGGGTCAGTGACTTTTTTCTAAGGTTGCTTTCAAAAGTGCTCACTTAATCGTGAACAGCCTTTGCCTGCTGTGGCAGTGCTAAAAAAAACCGAGAGAGACAAACAAGGCCTGTAAAGTTATAATCCTTACGGGATTTTAATGTCAGGTAGCACAGCCTTTACCAATGCATGTCAAGATGTATCTCTTCTAGACGTTTATGGTACCAAGCAATTTTCCGTAAAGGTGAATTTTCCAGTACTGACATTCGTCTGCTATTACCAAAACACCTCGCAAGTGACTGTTCAAGAAATAAATAATATAACTTTTAACAGGCTAACTTAAATGGTTGAGCGTAGCTATATTCGTGCAGAGATGTAAATAAAGAGCTAAATACGATTCCCTGATTTGCTCCCTGCGCTATATAAAATACAGCCATGTTTTTTACAAAACAGCAAGCTTACTTTATTAAATTCCGGGTGCTTTTCCAACGAATCTATTCCATAACAAGTCGTTTATTTTTGTCATTACAACAATTTTGTTAAAGAATAAAGTTCGCCTTGTTAGCTGAACTTGTGCAGTCCGATTGACGTATTTGTGCTGCTAATAACCGGCGCCCTTAGCAGATGACCGCCACCCTCGCTCAGCACCTCTGCTACTCAGCTGTCCAACATTTGTGTGCGCTGTGTGTAAGCGTGCCCGCGCGCCCTGGAGTGAACTAGTGCCGTGTCAAGACGTCGTTCGGTACGTAGCGCTGTGATGAGTAAACTGGCAACCACGCAGTTATTCGCCACCTACCTCACATTTACCCTTCCACTGCGCCAGACATTGATATGTCACCCTCTTTCCAGACGGGAGGGCGAACTGCAGCACCGCGGAAAAATAAATCGTTTCCCGCATTTTGAGAAGAGTTTGCATTGTAATGAATGATTTTCGAATTAATTTTTTTTCTCGCTACTTTTGAAATGCAGCACAAGTGGCAAATAAATATGCAACAAGCTTATATATTTTTAAAGCCACAAGATAAAATTTACGCCTGATACTAAAAATGTATAACACAAAAGTCAGTGCAAATATAAGGTAAAAATAATCAAAATCTCTATTCACTATGTTTCCACGAGGAATGAATAAGGACATACTTCAGGACGTCTATATTTACGTTTTCAGAAGTAGGTCGACTACTGCGACTATGTATATACAGTCTGTTCACAATAAAGTGCGCACATTTGAGGCCCTAGCTACTTTTTACTTTCAGCCATTATTTATCCTTCTACGTCCTTTAAAAATAAATAATGTCATGTAAGTAATAAACACAGAGTGTATAGTCCATCGCAATCAGAAGTTAACGTTTAAGGTTAAAATATATTGTATTTATTGACTATTATTCCAAATGAGAGGGCTTTCAAACGTGCTCACTTTACCGTGAACAGCCTATATCCCAGTTAGCACCAAACGGTCTACTATCGCTTTGTCCCCTTTATTACTTTGTGTTCTGTTGCTGCGTTGGGGGTGCAGGGTAGCAATATCCTGTTCAGTGAACAGACATTACTCGTAAAACCATTTACAGAAAAAAAAAATTGCTTCACAATTTTGTCGAATAATAACATCTATAGTTTAGAGTGCATATAGTTAGTTTGAAACATTTAAAATTAAACACACATTTTCTGTAAAACGAAATAAAGTTAACTTTAATGCATGTCGTGTTGTGCTTGGACATAATTATTTTACAAATATTCCGAAAAAGACACAGTTAAAGTTGCAAACCAAAGTTGTGATTAGAACACGTGATTATGCAAAACGATTGAAACGTAAAATTTTCTTTTTCTCTGAAAATGACTTTAAACGTGATGTCTAAAAGTTCAACACACTGGAAATTAATAGAGGTTATTAAATGTTTAATTCTTAACCCCTATGATATTTTCGCATTTCCCTATATTCCATTGGTTGAGAGCACTTCTTGCAGCATATAGCGAGGCAGAGGAAACTATACACGATTAATTTTCCAATAAATACATGTTACGAATTAGATTGCAGATAATGAATAAATGAGAGTGACTGGAAAATACATAGAATTATTTATTCTGTTCGTAACGTCAAGTGAAATAGGCAAATATTGCATACTACGGCAATAAACCTCAAGCATTTCTTTTTCCTGGATAGATAATTGGGAGTGATATATTTACATATAATTTGAATTTAGTCGGTATTTTTTTTGGTAGATCTCAATGTCTATGTGTTTGACCATCACGCAAAAAACAGTTCACTAATTATTTCGGTGGCCAACTTTGTCTCGTGTTATGATCATATACGACAAAAAACAGTGAATCTAACTTCTCTGAGCACTGTATCAATTTCACTTTACTGAATTGTGTGCCACTATCAGCTTAGTAAGCAACTTTCTATGTCAATTAGTCGTGTGATAGTTACAAACGAATCTGTAAAGTGAAATGGAAACAGTGCTCATAGTAAAAAAGCATAACATGAAATAATTCGGCCACCTAAATAATTAGTAAGCTTCCGGTGCTTCCTTTTACAGCCATTTTCAACGGTTTCTCAAACTTATAGATATTTTCACTACTGCAGATTTCAATATAGGCCAGGATTATGAACTGACGATTAATTTCATACAAGAAAACAACGCAGTTATTCCTGTCGTTCAATAAACCCATTTGTAAAATTTTTACCGTGCATTTCTTCGTTTCCCCTGAAACTCGATATTTTAAGTTATTTCTCATTACCTTCTAACCTTACGCCAAATTTTATTTACCTTCTCATGTGAAATTTATTTGTGTGTGACCACAAATGCAAAAAATTTTAGGCAGGCACTACAATGAAAAAAAATTAGGTTTTGCTGTGTTGGGGACACGGCCGTTTGTTTTGCGTGAAGACGTCTACGTTGCCGCGCTCGGACGCCTTGATATTTATTTATGTTCCTGGCACCGCTTCACTCAATGATATGAGGTTGCTTTCGAGATCCTCTTTCCAACCATATATCTGTATATTAACTGGTCTTCTTGCCGAGTACAGGCCGAAATTGTGTTAAGTTTTCCAAATTTCTTACATTAAGCGCATACAATTTCGCCATAAACCACGCCACACAAATGTTTTCATACACGCAATAGTTTGATCTAGACGAAGACTGCTGATTGAAACTGAAACGAGTGACGTTGCTGCTCCTAGTCAAAAGTTATATCTTCTACGCGGAATTTATGAGACGCGACGAAACGAACTCAAAATTTCCCCCCTTCCTCCGCCCCGCACACGGTGAGCGATGCTTCGCAGTCCTTACTAACATATTCCTTGATCCTTTGGCAATCGAGTGGTGTACTTTAAATTTGGATGTATATGATAGATTCGGAGCTGCAATGCCAAACTGTATCCCCAGATTTTGATATCATTGAATTTTTTGGATTGACTCTCACTATGGTTGCAAATGTAAAGACGTATTCACGTCAAAAATATAATTTATCTGTCACATTTGTCACTCATTCACGTACCAGATACGAGCGAGATGAAATTAAAACAAATATAATAGGTGACCAATATTTTAAAAACAATCATACAATAATGTCTCAAAAATTGTTCAATATATTGTTGGTCTTATTGACCACTCCACCAAATTGCTATCCTACTTACACTCATTGTGAAATGAATTAGTTGTACCCATAAGCAAGTGTTGAATTTCAATGTTATTCGGAAAGAGGGCAAAGTCATTATAAACCTGAAATCATGACAAATTGAGGCTGACATGACCCACATACTTACTGCGCTAAACTTGCGTTTCTCAGTATGGCGCAGGGTCGCCATGTGTGCGAACACATTCCTCCAGACGTCATCGCAGGGAGTTATAGACGTCCGTAATAATGTCTTGTGAGACATGCAGTTGGAGTATTCGCTCACTATTCATGCAGATATGCGCTAAGGCGCGTGGCGGTCTCCCACACTGTAAAGCTAATGGTTAATTTACCTAACAAGTGTAAGGTAATATTCGCAAACTTGTGGGGGAAACACAGTTTTCCTTACATGTAAGGTAAAATACCGCACTGTGGAGTAAAATTCACGTACATGGTAGTGAAAAATTTCATATATGGATGGGAAAATTACCCTACGACGTGTGGATCTCGTTGTCAAATTTGTAACTATTTGATAATTGTATAATATATATTTTCTACCTTAAAATTAAAATTTTGTTGTCTAGCCATATAAGCTGTCCAACATGGCTCTTTATATGTAAGGTATATTTACCGCACTCGTGAGTAAAATTCGCGTACATAGCGGTGGAAAATCCCATAAATGGATGGAAAAATTACCTTACGACGCGTACATCTCTTCATAATTTTCTCAACAGTTATGGGGGGGGGGGGGGGCTAAGAAACAATCCTTTAACATACTAATATTCACTATTGTAGTCACGCTGTCGTCGTGATGTAATGGATAGCGCATCGGCCTATAGTAACAGAGGTTCATGGTTCGTGCCTATTTTTGGCAAGTGTCGAACATTTTAGATTCGGTTACGATTCGTCAGAGTACATAGGTAGTAAAAAAAATTAACAGTACTAATACCACTGTATTTTTAAATATATTTTAATATACAATATAGTTAATATTACCTTACTTGTATGGGATTTTCCCTCACTTTTGTCATGTACTTTTCCCGTACGATTAGGGAATATTATGTTACTTGTAATGTAAATTTACTCCACATTTGACAGGTAATTTTATCTTAGGAAATTAGCTTCCCTTACATGTAAGGGAATTTTAGCTCAAATATTTTTACAGTGCAGGTCCTGCATATAAAGTGTTCATGCCTTCTCCTATCAACTCGCGCACGCAGCTAGTTACGGTAATATCCGCACTTCCGGTATGGCGCGCAGCACTACGATGTGACCCCCCCCCCCCCCTTAGATTGTTCAAGGAACTCGTCTCGAGGCGTACTTTACTTTGAAGGGGTGCTACCAAAAAAGCAGTACGAGTCGGAATGGGAAACATGCATCTTGCGATGATCTTATATGGTTTGGTAGGCACAGAGATTAAGGCCCACTCTTTCGCGACCTAGTATGGAAATTCATTATCAGCATGTCTCGCATTGTCATACCTACACACACCATTCATTCCTGTACAATGCTTCCTTGTCGGTTAAAATGTTTCCTTGCCGATGAGTGTATACGTCCGTATAGTTTTTGTACTGGGAATATTTTAAGGAACTTCGCAAGTGTTAATTAAAGGCTGTTCACGATAAAGTGAGCACTTTTTAAATCAACCTCAGAAAAAAGTCAGTACCCCTACCTGCATAATATTTTAACGTGTGCACTGAGTGACATGTGCCCAGTAAAGTTGGTAACGACAGAAGGGAAAGTAGTTTCATATATTAACGTTGAACAAAACGTGCTAGGTAACAATTTGTGATCATTTCAATTGTTTCTCTCGCCTTCTGTATTTTGTAATGCATCGAAGAGTAAAAATGAGCAGATTTGTACAATATCAATTTTTCTAATACTTTCACAGTTTCATTTGACTGACGCATGAATAATGTGATGAGGCCCATATCAATGTTTATTTTATATAAGACGGAAGAACACACAGCGTATATAAAAGTAGATAGTAAGCAGGGCTTTCAAAAGTGCTCACTTTACCGTGAACAACATGTAGTAATATCTATAAATATGTCTGTAACTTTCAACAACGCAAAAACGTTTAATAAAAACTCTTTACTGAGAGAAACTTGGATCTTTTTTTAATTGCCGGTTCTCATACCTGCAACGAGATAAAATTAAATATGAAAATTCATTTTTCTAAATACTCAGTTGCTAAATAAATTTCAAATTAAATGTAACTTAGTTGAAAATAGTTACAAAGACAAGAAAATCTTAGCTTTACACTGAAAGGTTTAGGTTAAAAATTCAGTGATTGATGGTTTGTCGGCCATATATTTTCAGCAATGCTTGATAATCACAAACACATCCATAGTTACTGAGACAAAACACTCTTAAATATGTAAATAACATTTACGGTTCTTACGGCAAGATATTAATATAATAGCTTAAAAAATAATAACGTAGGAGGCAAATTAGCATTCAGAATACTAACAAAGAGCATGTCAAAAATAGTTCCTTATATCAAATTGCCAAGAATTACTCACCAAATGAGGGTGGACGTAAGTACAAAAGACGGTAATCAAAATGACAGCAAATGTCAAGCGCCAAATAAAAACATAAATTTCTGTACTATTTATAAAATTCCGGATATGTATAAAAACGTATTGATTGTAGTTAAAACCAATCGAATATAAATATTATCAAACATACATTAAAAACGAGGTTTCCACACTAACGAAAATGACTAAAATTTATCAGTGAATGATGTTTCAAAGAATTGTGGTAGAGTTACTTTTAGGAGATGCAAATTTGCAGTGATTTTGAAAGGGAAAAAATTCAAAATATATTACATGTGATTAATGATCATTCTAAATTCAGAAAATGGCACTGAAACATAACATTGCCGATTTGGACACACCGGTGACAGTGCTTGTGAATATTTCTATTGGTATAAAGCTGTACAAAATCTTGCTTGTTGAGAAGAAATTTGTAAGATATATCTTAGCATATATATAGCAGGTATATACCTGTCAATAGCGGTCGCCCACTTGTAGTCGTACACTCAGCCAGTTTTGTTTAGACCGTTTACTCCCACCACTTGGAAGGATAATATTCATATACTGACGCTACCTGATGATTACACACATTTTTGTTTAATTTATCGTCGGTAAAACAAACATGTATATCTTAAGTCTGTTCACGGGAAAATGAGCACTTTCGAAAGCTCTGCTTACGATCTAATTGTATGCACGTTGTGTATTATTCCACCTTATGTAAAATTAACATTTCCATGGGCCTCATCAATCTATTTACACGTCGGTAAAGTAAAACTGTAAAATATTAAGAAAATAAATATTTTACAAATCTGCAAATTTTTACTCTTCGATGCATTAAAGAAAGTAGAAAGGGAATGAAGCAATGTAAATGATCACAAATGGTTACCTAACACTTTTTATCTGACGTTAAGATATGGAAGCACTTTCCCTCCATCGTTACCAACTTTACTGCGCGAACGCCACACAGTGGGCCCGTTAACATATATGCAGGCTGTGGTAGAGACTTTTTCAAAGGTTAATTTTAAAAATCCTCACTTTATCGTGAACAGTCTTTATCAGAGAATGTACTTGAAGCACAGAGTGGAAGTGTAAGATGAAAGTTTATGAATTAGAAGAACAGTGGTGCTACAGTGGGTTTCTCGCCGTCGCCTAGTTTGTATAGCGTCCGTGTCTACAGCAGCGCTCATCTCCTACCTCGGTGGAGCTGACTATCATAACCTTGTTCCCTTCCTCGATACCCTACCTTACCTCTCCGCCTGTTACGGCACTTTTTTTATAGTAGGGGCTGAGTCAATACGTACCCGATCTCTCCCGACACTATAAGCTTGAAACAGAACTGTAGGCGTTGCCTCCTACAACCTCTTCCAGACAATCTACAATATTTCGGCTTAGATTCCGCTTTAACCAAACCAAAACCGTCACGAAACACTCGTATTTCCTGGCCGTTTATTCAAAAAGTCCGGAATGTCGAAATTCCGGGTTTTTAGGAACCATTCCTCCCCCCTTACCATCACAGGTAGGTAAGCATAGGAAACAGAATACGGGTACTAAGTCCTCTGGCACTACACAGGATAATTCATAACTAAACTGACTGCTGGACACTGCCGCAGATTTATCAATATGATCGGCAGCTAGGCGGGATGGGTTAGCCGTCCTCAACCTGGACTTTAGACATGATAAACTAATAGGAGTACAAGAGCCCTCACAAGACCTTATACTTCCCCCCACGCTGAGGGAGTAGCGTTCCAGTAATGATATAGGCTGTGCATGGTCAAGTGAGTACTTTTGAGATCCTAGTTACTTTTTTCTTGCACCAATATTTTCTCCTTTAACCACGTTTATAAATAAGTATTGTAATGTAAGGCATAAACACAGTGTGTACATTCCTCCCGCGCTCGGAAGTTAACGTCCAAGGTTAAAATTAAATATATTTATCGACTATTATTCCAAACGAGAGGGTGTTGAAAAGTGCTCACTTTACCGTGAACAGCCTTTAAACGGCGACTACAAGCTTGATCACGACGGACCTACGTTTTGGCTACTTGAACAGCTGAGGAGATGAGTGACGTCTAGGACACCTTGTCAATTTTGTTAACGTCGAAGATGTTACGGTATATATGTCCGGTTACACCACTGTGGTTCGAAATTCAATCCGAGATCGGATCTAAGATCGACACAGAAAACTGTTGCACCATTCGAGTTCTCAGCTGCACTGGAGATCGAGATACATTTCATTTCGAACCGCTGAAATTGGCGGTTTGAAATCTCGATCAGAGATCAGCAGCCATCTTCGACAAATGTAGTTTGAAAATACACCAACAGATAAAACTACGTTCGATTGTTTTCTTGGGAAATTAAAACAACATTATACACACTTGAATATTATGCAGTAAAATTCGTACAACAATAATTCACTTAAAGCAGATCAAACATCGCACATCTAGTTCTATCGATAGTGAAAAATATGCCTCCTTTCGTGACGTCATATATTACGAACCAATAGGAAAATTCGTCTCGTACTTAATCTCGATCTTTCACTTTGGAACCAAGATCGACGTATCTGTGGTCCAGAATCATGAAATTTCGTTGGTGCAACACTTTACATTGGAACTAAGATCAAACTGGACCCTGGTTCGGATCTAGGATCGTTCTATCTCGCACCGGGAAAGATGTTGGTGCAACCGGGCATTAGAATGTGTTAAATTAATATGTGGCCGTCTACGGGAGAGCGAAAGAAACGGCGAGCAGTGTACGAGCATACAATTTTGGTGAGGGTCTTTTTTGTGTTTTAACGTGTTTAGCATATGTTGTGCTTTGTGGAGTGGGATCCGCAGTAGGGTAGGATTTTCTAAATTATGTTTCCTTCTAGCACATTCTAAATTCTTACACATTTGATTCTTTTAAGTCAGACACATTAACAATGCCAAACCCCAGATGAGATATAGCACTCAGAAAAATCACATCTGGAAAATTAAAAGTATTGAAATAAATGAACTGCATACGCTGAAGTCAATTAAAGTCTGTATTGATATAAATAAAGAAGTGTAAAGCTTGTTTTCGTCTGATATGAAAGCACAGTTAATCGCCTTGGGATGATAATAAAATATAGTTGCAAGGAGAGACATTGTTCCTGAATAATGCAATGGAAAAGAAAAGTTCTCGAAATTACTTCATTTACGTAATGAAGGTCAATATAAACATTTACGAATGTGAACCCACGTGCATTGTAAAATAAAATCCAAAAGAAAATTAATAAATTTAAATAGAACTTAAAATCTAAACACCCAATTGAAAACAAAAATTCGGCCATTTAAATTAATAAATTTGATAAACTGTCATATTTAATTATTAAAATTAATAATATCGTTTTTATTTTATAATCATTCAACCATTTATTTGAAACACACGTTTTTCCTTGGATTTTGTTTTGCAAAAAATTTTAACTTTATTCTATTAGTGGGATAAGCATTATGTTTTTAAAAAGCATTATCACTTCGAGGTTAGTAACATCTATCCTGTGGTGTTATCAGTTTTACTGCCTATTTATCCTAGCTTGGAACGTTACTAAAATTAGCTTAGACATCATAGTAAAATGAATAAAATTTTAAGTTTTCGAAAATTTGCATGATTTTTAACCTAATTATAACTAGAGATCCCAATTTGTACTTTAAATCCGCGATACACAAATTATCCCGGCTAATTTAACTATTCCATGAGATTAGGGGCTGAGGCAATTTCTGCGCCTACGCTGTTGACAGTATAACAGGACGTAACGAATTTGCCCACTATAGTCTCATCATCTCTCGCCCTTTATCTCTCCAGGTCAATATAACCCTTCCTCCAATTCTCTACGGAAAGTGAACCAGCACTCCTATTATTTGCTACCGCTCAATTATCACTCCACGAATCCCCTGCGTTTTCTCTTCTTCCTTTTGCCATATCTCAACTTCCTTCCTTTTCTTTGTAGCGACCTGACCATCTCCCATTTACACGTTAGCGAGGTTTTCAATATTCGATGCACTCCAGGCACTGCATCGCACTTGCCCACTCGCTTCATTAATCAGAAAGATTATGTATCATAAACCAACTTAGAATATGGTACGCCGAATTGGTAATTTATAAATGTAATCGTATTTACATAACATTCTTTTTTAAATATAGAAATGAATTGAATACATGGACATAGCAGACAATTTACGCATGAGAACTATTTCTTACTAGACATTACCAACACATGTATTTTATTTATTAATGAAATATTTTAATATGTAGACAAAATCTATGTACAATATCCATTTAACCAAAATAACGTACTTTAATATTACCTGAGATAATTGTGAAACAACTGTAGACGACATACATGAAGTGATATTTCGAAGTTTTGGTTAAAAATTGTTTCTAGCAAAATCTTATTTAAAAGAGTGAGTACGAATGTGACGTGAGTAATTCTGTAGACTTGGCGAAGCTTTGTTTGCAATAGGGGAAGGAATAGCTTGTAAGTTGAACTCTAGCAATTCTTTAGAAAAGTTGTGAGTAACAGTTAATGTACTGTATGTTTAAAGACAATGTCGCAGTAATGACAGCCAGCCAGTATCGCGTGCGGTAGCTACCTACGTCACGTCGTTGAGGATCCACAGACTCTCGTGTATTGCCAAGTGCACGATCCTTCCACAAGTCTTTCACCCTCCTTTCTCGTGCATTCAGGAACGTTAGCAACATGGCGAATGTGAAAGCACTGTGTACACTGTGTAAAATAATGATAAAACTACCTGACCAGAGTAAGGTAATATTAGAAAACTTGTAGGGGAAGCATAGTATTTCTTACAGGTAAGGTAAAATTGCCGCACTCTGGAGTAAAATTGACGTACACGGTAGTGTAAAATCTCATACATGGATGTGAAACTTACACTACGACGTGTGCATCTCTTCAGGATTCTGAACAGCTAAGTGGGGGGACAGGCGAAGAAACAATCTTTAACATTCCAACAATCAGTGATGTTACCACGTTATCGTCGAGGCGTAATGGATAACGCATTGGTCTATCGTGATAGAGGACCACGGTTCGCGCCCGCCCAACAGCAACTGTTGAAGACTTTAGTGTTTAAGTTTCCGAAACTATTTGACTACGAATGTAAGTAATAAAAAAATTAACAGTTCAAATGCTACGCGCTATTTTTAAATATTATCTGTTATACAATATAGTTAATTTCCCTTTACCTGTATGGGATTATTCCCTAACTTTTGTCAGGTACTTTTCCACACGATTATGGAATAGTAGGCCTACTTTATTTGTCATGTAATTTTATTCTACATTTAAGAGGTAATTTTACCTTACATGTAGAGTAAATTAGCTTCTCTTACATACAAGGGAATTTTACCTCGACTTTATTTTACACTGTAGATATTCGCAATAGAGCGTGAAAGCTGTTCGTGGAAAAAGAACCTTTTAATTGTTATTGTGGTGGAGAGGTTTGGTTGACGGTATTAAGAGATAATGAGGATGAAGTGAGGTGAGTACGAAGCAGGGCCGAAATACAAGGACGGGGAAGCGGAATGTCTCCGAGAAAACCTGCCTACCAGTGGCATCATCCAGCACGATTCCCACGTGTGAAAATCCAGGAGCAATTCTTCCGTGAACTGAACCCGGATTGCTTTGGGCGGGAGGCGAGTAGTCTGACCACTTAACTACCGCGACCCCTTAATTGTTAGTTAAAAAATACTTAAATTTGACGTATTTCATCGAATTGTATAGAAGATAGCGTGTGAAATGTAGTTTTAATAATAATAAAATTGAACAAAATTATTTATATTTACCCAGAAATTTTCGTTAATCATTCCCATCAAATTTTAAACAACTGTTAATTTTCAATATACGACTACAGGAAGATATATGCTTAATCATTCAAATACAGAACTTGCAGATATGATTAATGTGTTTATTGCATATAAAATAATACGGTTTCCCAGCAAACACCACCTGTCGGCAAAGTGTCGCTCCGATACCGCCACTGTCGGCATCTGTCGTTTATATGAAATAATATATTATAGTAATCTGACCACGGTACGATGCCTTCTTTAAAACAGATTGCTAGCCGCTGTGATAAAGATAAAGGCATGGTGTATTGTTTAGGATAACAGATGGATGTCGCCGAAATTATGCCGATACGATATATCACAGTACACATGTTGCCAGCATCTTAAAAAGGATTCTGAGACAATTCCGAAAGAGTATCTTTGTCTTGTCAGTAAGATTGTAAACATCTTATTGATTAAGGCTCAGTACCATTTTCGAGACAATTCTCTTTATTAGAATAAAGATATGCATTAGGGGGCCTATGTATTTTTGCCGACAAACTGACGAAAAGTGTTTTAAATAGGCAATAAGTTAGTTAGTTGTTAATCTCATGATCTATCTTTTGAGACAGAGTGTTAGCCGCTAGGATAAAGAAAACGGCCCACTGTATTACTTAGGATAACAGATGGAAATCATCAAAAATATGTCGGCAGCCAACCTATCGCCAATATCTCAAAGAATATTCAGGGTCGATTCCGATACATAAACTTTATCTTTTCGGTAAACTGGCCAACATATTATTTATTCCGGCCCAGTAACATTTTTAGACTGGGCTCTCTATCGCATTATCGCAATAATGATATTTATCTCATGTCTTTTTGGCTACAAGCTGTTGTGTTGGGAAGTGTTTTGAATTGGCAAAACTTTAGCTAACTGTTAATCGCCTGATGATATTATTGATGAGTGTTAGTATTTAGGATAAAGACAACGGTTCACTATGTTATCTAGGTTAATGGATGGATATTACCCAAATTATGCGGGCATGATATCTCACAGCCAATCTGTCGCCAAAATCACAAATAATATTCTGGGCTGATTCGGATACAGCATTTTTGTATTTTCGGTATGCCTGCAAAAATATTATTTATTACGTTCCAGTAACGTTTTCGAGACAATTCCTATGTATATTGTACGTAGTAAATGATACAAGAATATATTAATTGGATCTACAATACCACATACCCCACGGTTTTAATATATTTAAATACAAAGGATATGCCTACATATTGATTTATAAATATTTTAGTTTTTCATTTCCAAAAAGTCTGCATTTCATGTACATAACAGATGAGAAAGTAATCCTGATTAAGGTTATGAAGTGCTGTGTATTACATGTACATCAGTAATTATGTTTAGTGTTACTTTCTGTAAATTATAGTTACATTACATGAATATCTAACATACGTTTAATATAATATAGACCTAAATATATATTTTCTGAGTTTCAAGTAAATTCGTTCAGCAATTTGGTTTCCTGGTAATACAGTTATGACAGTCTCTATATGACCCTGTCACACTGAAAGTTGTTAAATTTTTACAATATATGAATAAAACACATAACTACATGGGTATATATGGATATATTTACATCAAATGATTCAAATGATTTTGCCAGATACCATAATTACTGTATTTGCTGTGACTTTGTGCTGGGTAGTGAAGAACTTGTTACTCTTCGTGAAGCTGATATTTTGTTCATATGCAAAATTTTTGACATTAAGGACATTTCATACCACTTATATTGTACTAAACATTATTCAACTTGGACGCATTGTATGTAATAAAATTTCCATACAATAAAATAACTTTACTCTTTATACATTTTGTATAATTTAGTGCCAGTACTAAATATTTCTGCTTTGTTGAAGCTGCAATAGCAAATATCTACTAGGATGTATAAATGAAAAGAATTACAACATAAACTAATTTCATAGGCTACTGCTTGACATATATGCAATCAACATATATGTATTCATACATATTTTAAAAAATGTAAAAAATTTGCGAAAACGAAGTTATTAATAAAGTTTCTTAAAGAAATTGCATATTATTTGGTTATTAAATGAATCATGCTGCAGATCACAGCAAATGTTTATTTTGAATATTATTTCGTCTTGTACACTCATACGACAGATATATAAAAAATTAGCTAAAACTATTTTGTTTGCAAGCAACATAAATAATAAATGTAAAATTTTGTGTATATAAATTTATTTATTTTTTCTATTTTCATGGAATTTATACATTCATTAAAAATAATCTATCATGGTATATTCCAAATTACTACGTAGATTCAGAATATTATTCCGCGGAGTACAGGTTAGTAAACTCTACTGTCGATTCTAGGTTCTTAGGAACGAGTCACGTGCTCGGCAAGCAAAAGTTTTTCATATCATATAAAGTTTGCAAAAGCAAATTAAATAAATATATGCAAAAAGTAAATAACTTGTACTAAAATTTTCAATTGGAAAAATCTAAGTTTTTTGCGTAGCCGTCTGGAGATCATGCCGCCACAGAGACGACACCAATGCGACATCAAGCCGCCAAAGACCTAGCATCGCAGTGACATCCAGCCTATTGCAAGCCCAGCATCGTGGCTACATCCAGCTACCTCATGCCTGGTATAATGGCTACACCCAACTGCCGCAGGCCTGGCATCGTGGCGACATCCGGCCATCGCAGGCCTGACATCGTGGCTACATCCAGCTGCCTCATGCCTGGTATCATGGCTACACCCAACTGCCGCAGGCCTGGCATCGTGGCGACATCCAGCTGCCTCATACCTGGTATCATGGCTACATTCAGCTGGCGCAGGCCTGACATCGTGGCTACATCCAGCTGCCTCATACCTCGTATCATGGCTACACCCAACTGCCGCAGGCCTGGCATCGTGGCGACATCTGGCCATCGCAGGCCTGACATCGTGGCTACATCCAGTTGCCTCATACCTGGTATCATGGCTACATTCAGCTGGCGCAGGCCTGACATCGTGGCTACATCCAGCTGCCTCATGCCTGGTATCATGGCTACACCCAACTGCCGCAGGCCTGGCATCGTGGCGACATCCGGCCATCGCAGGCCTGACATCGTGGCTACATCCAGTTGCCTCATACCTGGTATCATGGCTACATTCAGCTGGCGCAGGCCTGACATCGTGGCTACATCCAGCTGCCTCATGCCTGGTATCATAGCTACTTCCAGCTGCCTCATGTCTGGCATCATGGCTACATCCAGCTGCCTTATGCCTGGTATCATGGCTACATCCTGCTGCCACAGGCCCGGCATCGTGGCTACATCCCACTGTTGGCACATAGTTATTGATGGTCCATATATTATATATATATATATATATATATTATATATATATATATATATATATATATATTATCGACTCGCTTCCGGCATAATACAGCTGGCCAGAATTAGCTGGCCGTAGTAATCGGCTAGCTTTCACCATCCCGATTCTGGCCCATAATTGTCGTGTTTCTATGTTTCGTCTTTGTCCTGCAAAATTAAACAAAAATCTGGCCATAGTGGCGAACATAAAAAGAATTCCTGCAACATTATTTCTCTGACATTTATATGTTTACTGGGATACGTGGGAAAATATTTATTTATAGGTTACATAATAGTATATTCCAAAATAGTTCAAAATACTTATTAACATATTAACCTGCTTTAAAAACGTTTCCACATCTGACATAATGTTTCTCTACAAAATTGTGTACCAAGTTTTAGTTGAATGTATAGTGGCTCCCAATGTAGAACTATTCCTCACTGTACTATTTGCAGAGTTCATTTAATAGTAATAGAGGGTTTACCAAAATTGTCACAAATGTATGTGCAATTAGAAAGCCTAGAACACATTTTATTATATACAGTTAGAATATCCATTATAATGGTCTAGTTTGATGAAGAAATTTTGCAAAACGTGATTTTTAAAAGGAAATACTGTCGATTTTTAGTTCAAAATTTACTCTTACATTTTGATTTTAAAAAACATTAAAATAAGTAATTCAGCAAATTATTTTTCATAGTTGCTAAGTACTCTAACATCTAATAGCAAACACCAGAAATATTACGATGGTCGTGATTCTACGATCGGGAACAGCATTTTGGGAAACTTAGAGCACAGGCAGATCCACATAGAAATTGACATGGAGCTCTTTGCATTTACTTCGGTTGTTATCTTCGTGTGTAGATCTCGCAACAGTGTCTTAACATTGAATTAACAGCATCGTAAAGATACATTTTTTATGCGGGAAAATGATCCAGCTTCATCATAACGTAAAGATAAATTTGTGTTGGCCTAACTAGAGTCAACGGACATTTCTTTATTTTCTTTAGTTGTATTTATTCCCAGCAACTTTCGTCTTGAGTGAGAATTGTGTTATGCTACGATTGCAGCAGACTGTGAAGTTATATATTTATTTGCGTGTATTCGATTAATAACCAATCAACAATTTTAACAACTATGGAAAGAAAAATATTTGGATGCATATTTTCATCAATTAAGGTGAGATATGTCGTTTCTCTGTCGGTAGAAAGATGAAAAGTTTTACACATTTTATTAAATTCTCATTGGTACGTTTAGTTGCAGCATTTTTTTTATATTGCAGGTAACTATTTAATAACATTGAATCATAAAACATCAAAGACGAGCCTCTGCTAACTACAGTATAATTACGGGTAAGATTTTATGAAAAAGATGTAGTCACAGAGTTAATGCAAGGTTAAAGAAACAATACCCATGTCAACTTTAATATGAATTGTCCTAAAGGTTCAGTTTCCCCTGCCAATATGAAGTTTCTTTTTATGTGGCGTAATTTCTTTTTTCAACGAAATAACTAAAACATTTTCGTACAGGAAATTTATATTTTACATATAACTTCAAAGGTAGTCACCGAATTTCATCCATAAGTTAACTGGTAACTGTAAAACAGCAAGGTAATTTTTAATAATACTACTGCATAAATTACTTCATGATTGTTTGACACAAATTCAGAATTGTTTTTGCAAGTCGTCAGAGACCTACAGTAGTAGTTCCAAATGGAGTGTCCCTGTACAACTGAAATAAACTAGAGACCAGTAATGCTGGATTTACAATGCGGCGACGAGGTCTTCCCGACAATCAGACACATTAGAGCCCGACCATTTCTGCCACAAAATTAGTCCCATGTTTACAATACCCCGACAGTTTCCTTGCTACAAGTGTTGCGTGGCTTTCGGCAAAATTCTAGAAAGGCTAGTAACTTGCTGTGGAATGTAAAGAAATTGCAGATCATTGTACTCTATCTTGTTTTGATAACTTTGTAAACGAAGTATTTTTGGATTTTGGAGCAGTTATTTCTCCACGAATATTTATTTTCGTCAATTCATTAGCTTTCTGTTACAAGAAAACCAGAATGCACACGTAAAAAAAATATGATTAATGTGAAATTTACCTCGGTAGTGAAATCCGCACGACATTTTGTTTTGTAAGGTTATGATTCTGTTATTTTTGCTACTGCCAAGCGGGGCCGACCTGTCCGACGCCCGACGAAAGTATAAATAGTATCTACTTTTGTCGGGGTGACCATACTCCTGATTGGCTGATAAAAAATTTTCGTCTGTGTCGGGTCTGTTTGTCGGACTCTGGGTTTATTGTTAAATCCAGCTTAATTCAAGAAGTCGTGTGAGGCGGGGCTTAAAAGCCCCTGGTCATACTCAGTACCGGGGTGTAACGACAGTTAGCCGACGAACTTGTGGAACCTTCTTGTCTAGACAGTTAACTCTTGAAAATAAAGGTATCGTGATGTTGAAGGGAAAGGGGAGGCAGGTCCACAACCCTTTACCCCCCGCGGTTGTAACTTGGGGCGGCCCTTGCTTGGCGGTGCATGCTGACGTCACGGCAACAGCACACACCTCAGCGGGCAATGTGGTCAGGGCACAGCGGACAACCTCCCCAACATCTCACCCCCCCTTCCCCTTACCAGCTCAACCCTCTCCGAACCTCCGGCAGTCCCCGTGTATCTCCTGTACCTGGAGCTTTGCTACACTTGGCGGCGCTGAGCGGATTACTGCACGGCGCGTGTCATGACGTTACTGTCGAATATTAATCCACCTCTCGGCTTCCTTTATAATTCCTCCCCTCGAACACATCGGCCCTAGTAGCGTTTACTGTCTGACTGACTACATACTTCCTACAACAGTACTTGCTAACGTATTACACACGTCCATTTAGTTGCGGGGAGAAAGCAGGTTTTTTCTCACCTCAAATAATAATAAAATAAATTCGAGTGAGGAGTGAACCCAGGGCCAGGCAACACCCTCCGAGTGACGGAACCCGTAGGTGTCTGTCATCCCTGAACATGATATAAAATGAGGCCCTATGATGGAGCGGCGCTGGAATATAAGTGCGGGGAAGTGGGAGTGCCCCGAGAAAGCCCGCCGGCCCAACATGCGAGAATCCGGGACCGAGCCTGTCAGGAATGGAACCCGGACCGCCTTGGTGGGAGGCGAACGTGCTAGCCACTGCGCCAGCGCTACCCCTTCGGCTCAAATATCTCTCTTCCACGAACTGATTTATCACATTCAGTGACAGGAGGATTTCAAAAGTCCCGTCCTGCAATATCCCTTTCTTGAAACTGTGTTTGGGGCAATGAACTCTCATTTACTTAGAAGGACCAATTAAAATTCTTAAAATTGTTAGTCCCGTCTCACTGGAGCAGACTTGAATATATTCAGTGGCAGTAATACATACAAACTGGTATATCTTGGCTACCTGTTAACTCAGACTTATTCCTTTCCTAGATTCAGTAAAATTTTGGTGCCAACTATCATAAACGTAAAAAGAACAATGCAAAAAAGTCATCCCTACAGAAATAAAGTAAATACAAATAGGCCTAAGCGACTACAGCTTAGTGCAAAATGAAGACGCCAATATTTTTTTAATGAAATTACAAATATAACTTAAGATAATTGACAACAGATATTTAGTTTCAGTTATAGTATCCTATTTAAGTCTGGCAAAATGTACTGGGTCTGTGGTAGCTGAGTGGTTAGCCTGCTCACCTTCCACCCATGGCGAACCGGGTTAATTCCCCGGCCGGGTCACTCCCGCATTTTCGCATGTGGGATTCTTGCCGGACGATGCCGCTGCACAGTGGAACAGAAACGAAATCTAGCTGGAAAATAAAGTCAGTAGTGAAATTTAACACAATTCATATTTTACATATTGCCATTCACCTAGTATACAGAAACGAAAGTTAACTCATCTGAATTTGTTATGTGCGTCTCTGTCACGCATCAAGACGCAAACAGCTCAACGCTTATTGTTTGGCAACATTACAATGACAGTGCGTGTTGAACGAGTAGCGTGCAAGAAATTTCTTTCTGCGATCAAACAGCGAATAAGAAATCAATACCTTTCATCTAGTCTGAAATTTTTACCGTGTGGTAAAGTAGTTTTGTTTTTAATAATACATGAATACCTTGGATGGTATTTGTTCCATTACGATAAATCTGATTAGACAAATGATAATGTAATTCAAATATTTACATAAAGATTACAAAAATAATAATTTCGAATCTGTGTATTGTAGCCCAAAGTGTGAAGTTCAAGCCTCAATTTACAGAAAGTGCCTGTACTTGCCCCCTATATTGTGTTAGCACTACTGCTAGGTTCGTGCGTGTTGGCAGGGTTAGTGTGTGACATTACGACTACGGAAAAACCAGCCCTTTTCATCTTGGCATTACATTTTCTACTATGGGTAAGTAGTTCTGCATCCACAACCGCTCAGGTATGAATGCATTGCGTGCGAGTCACGTTTAGCAGCTGATACAAATGTTAAGGGAATTTTAAGAGTTTAAATTTACAAAATGTTTTAAAGATATATTTTTGCATAAAGTGATTTTCAGGAGCAGTTTCGCTAGACGTGCGATCTTCTTCTCTCAAGTTAGCAATATGGCGTTCAGTTACACTAATACGTACATTAATACGTACTACTTATTACAGATGCGCCGGTATATCGACAGGAGATACCGCAGTTATATGTGAAAAAATGAGAACTGGTTGATGATGTGTTGCGTATTAATCCATACAATGATGTATTATTTGAATATGTAGCACGAATATTTGACACAGAAGGCGACTCTAAGGACAAGTTGAACGAGATTAGAAGAAATTTGAGTGCCTCTAGGTGCGAATTCGAGAAAAAAAAATGGAAGCAGTGCAATAGAACATAAGACCATTTTCTAATGAAGAGCAGAACGTGGCTGGACAGAAATGTTAAGTTTCGCAGTAGAAATGTGGGACATACACCAGCAGCAGTGAAACCTGGTCTTTCAAGACGAGGAAGACCTAGAAAACGGTTTAGCAAAAGGGGGGTGTAACAAAAAGAAAACATATCATGCCATTATTACAACAGAGGTCATGCGAAGAGCTTGTACATGCTACGGAAGCTTCTTTGAGAATTTCTGGCAAGAGGGATAATGCAGGAATATTTTTAAATCCATTGCAGAAACAACAACTACAAGGAATACAATACATAAAAAGGCTTTGAGGTCACCAACATCAACGCCAATACCTTACTTTTTGGACGATGCCTTGGGATTTTTGATTGAAAATGACTTACCTAAAAAATTATATATTAATTTCAAGCTCGGGTCAAAACCAAGAAATAGTAACATTTACCATCATATGACGTGGTAAAACATGCCAAAAGTAAGTGCTATACACCAAAGAATACTATAACAGTAACAGATATTTCGGCTGAAATAACTATTCAAGCTATTGTGAACAAAACAATTCAGCGACTTATGACTCGGCAAGAATGTGTAATAATACAGTGCATTCATAGTTGTGATAAAGTGCACGCATTATTTAAGTGGGTCTGTGATTTCAGCCGTAATCATAATGTTTATAAACAAACATGTCATTCTGCGGAGTTAAGTGATTCAGATATACTTGTTATTTCTTTGAAACCTTAGCAAATATATTTAGCTGCAAGTGAAACGAGAAACAACGTATTAATTTGGCAGAGTCTTCGTCCGTCATCTCCAAGATTTTGCAGTCCAATCAAAAAATGTGCGAGAGAGAAATTAGTTCAATTTAGGAACAAAAACAGTTTTTACTTTTAACAACAGTCGTTGACGACGCAGTACATATTATTGTAATACCGCAACTTGTGCTGGCCAGGGCTTATGACAAATTTTGCAGTACATTAGGTAAAACGTCAGCACAGAAGTGTTACATTTAAGGTGCCATCCCGAAATACATTAATGACATTCAGTTAAGGCCACAAGTATTGAATGTTAGAAAATGTACCCAAATTTGGCTTGTCAACCTTACATTCATATATAAGATTATTTGAATATCATCTACATATATTTTCCCTTCTTGATGTTCACAAATGATAGATACGAAAACCAGAAGAAAAATCAATGTAACTACAAAGAGGCCGGATATTGTAAAATGATTTCGTTGTAAATTGTGTCTAATTGTTGATCAGTCTAAATGCGAGGGAGTGGAAAATTCTAATGACGTTAACAGTGATATGATTACGGGCATTCTGGCGCAATGTATTGAAAATTTGTGCTGTGTGACTGTGGCTTTGGTTTTAGCTGGCGGTCTTCGGCTCGACTCGGACGAGCTCAGCAATCTTCGGCTTGACTCAGGGGGTGCTCGGAATCTGTCGACTAGAGCTTTCCGAACGTACCCGAAGGTACTCGGCAGTTACGCCCACTAATTCTTCAATCATGTGTTTCTTTCGGGTATCAATATTGGTTTTATAAATATAGAATATGTCAAATCGTACATTTTTATTTATTACACGATTTAAAATAATTATTCTAAATTATTTACATTTTATATCGTGCCGATATTATTAATAGGGTATTGCGGAAACATGCAAAAAATCTCTCACTGAATTACTACATTTCCAGTCCCCTCTCTTAAATACTGATTAATACACGATGCCAGAATCTGCAAATTATTCACTACCTCGAATATTTTGTAGGTACAAGTACGCTGCTCAGATTTGTTTAATGTAGGTAAATATGAATAAAAACCCAGCCCATCATATTGATAGCGACCACATAGCGACCATGTTATAATCATGGTATGAATCAGCATCTACCAAACATTTTATAAGCATAATAGGCATTAATTGGGATACCAATACTTCCAGCCCTTGGAGACTTGGAATGTAAGAGGGTGAAGAATCGTCTTAACTTTCGTGCTATTCTTGAACATCAATCAGTCAATCGTCCAATCATTCCATCGATATTTGAACCAACCAATAATATTCCAAAATTTTCACCAATCTTTCACAATCTTCGTTAATCTGCTACCAATACTCATCAATCCTCAGCAATATTTCCATCAATCTTTCGCAACCTTTCCATCAATATTTTAAGATGTTTTCATGAATCATTCGCATTATTTCTATCAAACTTTCAATCTTTCTATCTATCTTTCACAATCTTTCCATTAATATTTCACAATATTTTCATCAATTTTTCGCCATCTTTCCATTAATCTTTCACAACCTTTCCATCAATCGTTCGCAATAATTCCATGAATCATCAATCGATGTTCAATCCATGGGTTTTTCGTCTGTCTCTATCCATACATATAAAAAAAATTCGCCAACTGTCTCCATAATGTGTACATGACAGACTTAACGTTTCGTGTATTGTTCCCTATCATGCATTTTAAAATAAAGTCTTTATTATCATTATATATGCAGATCTTTCCGTTAGCAGTAGAGTGCTCATGCTGATATTAAAAATGTTTTAAATATAAAAACTGGCTTAACAGAAAAATTCGGAAGGGCCTTAAAAAGTGCTCACTTTACCGTTAATGGCCTATATCAGGTCCGCATGAATACTAAACAGTAAGCAATTATTGTACAAACATCTCTAAAAAGGATTCAAAAACTCGGTTTATCAGTCATTTGGAATCCTATTACCTCACTCTGATCGTATATCCGATGGCTAAAACTTCCGTTTCGCCTTTGATATAAATTTGTTTGTTTGTATCTTCTGTGTAACAGCTGCTGTATTGTAACTTACCACACCCGCTCTTGATGAAACCCGAGCCAGAAATGATCGCCGACACTGACACAACTGCACGTTGTACAGCAAACAACTTCACAACATCTCCCCATGCGATTAGAATGCCACATGCCACATGCAAGTTTTTTCAAGCACTTTGTGCGCATTATTCCCCCTCTACATCTTCCATGTTCCACCCCGATGTAATGCTTCAGGAAATATTCGTAATATTCCCTTGGTGAGCGTATGCGGTTGTAGTTTTTTATTTTTTTTTAATTCCGTATCATTAACGTACAACGTAAATAATACTGAGAATTTTATCGCCGTCTAACCATTGCATTGGTTTCAAAAGGAAAAAAGGAAAGGACCATAGCCATCACACAAATTACTAAAAAAGACGCAGATATAAAAGGAAGCCAGATGTTTGGAAATCAACCCATTAACACAAAGCGGAACTATAAATCCCGTATGCAAAACGAAATTGGACAATATATTTTAATTAAAATTAAAGGTGTGTATATTTTTTGTTGTTTCAGGCCATTCGCAATAGGCACAAATCCTAACGGAAATAGTACAAGACATAAAATACAAGAATATACGTCTTGCACATACTAACTGATGGACAAAACAAATTCACAAGATATGCGTTACAAGAACCATTATCCCTTATAACAGTCACTAATAACTGAAATATAGATGAATTGCAAATATCAAACAGAAATCTGTTTCAAATAATTAATGAAACCATATAATTGCTGTGAAATACCGCGAGAGCCGTGATCATAGAGACATTTCGTGACGGTTTAATACAATATGCGGTAGAAATTTACATCAGATACTCCAGGAGGAAATGAATATTAAAGGCCACAGACACTCACATCAGCCTCGAGCTAATGAAATACAAAAGAATGTGGAATACTGTTAAAATGTTTGAAAGAAGCACAAAAATATGAAGGGTGCGAAAGAAGAAGTAGCACAAAGCACACGAAGTTACTTGAGAAAGAGAAGCTAAAAAGAGGAGCTAATAAGAAGTTTCCTCTGTGTTTCGTGGGAACTAATAAGAACACACGAATAGAGTATGGAAGGTAACGACAAAGTTACAAAGCTAGAAGACCTACCAGAAAGTATTAATTCTTAATTAAGGGAATATAATAACACTGTAGGCAAATGGCTTCTGAGGGGAAAGTGTTGAATTACAAGATTTATTAACTTATTCTATGATTAAGAAACAAAAAAAATATACCAGAGCACGTTAAAATTATACGCAATACACAAGGAAGGTACACGATAAAAAAACATACTATTTTATAACCTAAGTTCAAAATAATGTTTTTAAATCTCTTTTGTTTGGATGGCATCATATATAAAAGGTGATATTTTTTAGTTTACAATATGAAGCAGTAAATCTAAACTATTTCGTAGTTCAGAAACATAAACATTTCTTCAAGTCGTGGAAATCGTTGTTAAAAGTATTTTTCTCATTACTGTGTAAGTTCGAAATGTAAAAAACCTTCATCATGGAAATTGACGTCGTGTTTAATGAGCATTTTCAAGCGCCTGCTGTTATACTGAGTGGAGCCGAGAAATGTTGGTTTGATATTCAGATATGGGCTCTCACTTGAAGGCATTCAGAACGATGTGTTCTCTAGACTTTATGTCCTGAGCAAACATTTAACGCAATGATAATTAATATAAACCAGCAATATATGCACACTGGGATAATAGAAACAATCACACCCGGACTAAGTGGTCTGTAGTGTGATGAATAAGTTTTCATTCTTAAATCGAATCACATATAGTTAGCCGTGTGTTTGATTCGAATCAGAGCGTGTGTTACTGTTTGCATGCTTGAAAACACTATTTTGGTTGTACGTTATTGCTTGCATACGAACATAAAAACGTCAATTTGCTACCACCTTATAATTTTCATCCTTCAAAACACCAGTTTGCTAGTATTTTCCATGCAGACACGGAAAGATATTCAACAGAGTATGTTACACAAATAGTTTCTTTACTGAAGACCATTTAACGAGGAAAAAAATGTTGCACAATTACAATAATTATTTTATTAAAATAATTTTTTTTTATCCACAACGTCATAACTGCAGCAATTTCGCTTTTCAATCAATAGAATTTTTCGAAATCGTTCCAAAATATTCTTTCTTGATAGTGTTATATTTTATTCAATTAAATCTTTCAAAAGCCTAACAGAATAATTGTAGCGTTATTATAAACCGTAACATGATGATTGAGTACGATAGAAACTAAAAAGTTTTATATATGTTGTATTTATATTTTAAAAGACTATAAATATATTTAAACCTATTTTTTTTAGTTTATTGGATTATTTTTTGCTAAACATTGAATTTGTTATGGTTATAAATTTATTGTAGGCTTTATTTTTGGATTTTTTTCGGAATAAATTATGTAAAAACACTTTTATTTTGCCACTTTTAAAGTTCACTGAAGATAGTTAGTTAATCTTTTTACGAAATTTTTTCTAAATTATATGCATTGAATTTAATTGTTCGCATCATTGCATTTTGGATGTCGAGTGACGTTGCTCTGGTCTCATAGTAATACTCATTACCATCTCATATAATCTTATAACGATATAATAGGTAATTATAGTTCTGGATAACTATTGCTGCGACAAAACTAACTCAACAGACAACACCAATAACTTGACAAAGTTTGCGTCTTTTGAAATACGGGACATTAATATGTCATATTTTCTAAGGAGAGCATTGTGAAATGATTATAGACAGTGTGGAATGTATAACGATGAAATTTTATTTCAGATTGATAGCCATTGTGAGAATAATGTAATGAACTTATATTCCGCCATAGTTTGCTTCTAAACGGCACACTACGCATTTAATTAAAGTTACATCTAGCAGCAGTATCAAAGATATAATTTGTAAGCCAGCAATCTTGTTAACTTAAGCGCACATGGGTTGGAACGAGACTTCTCAGTTATAGGTGCAGATGTTAAAAGTTTATGGCAATAAGTCCATGAATAGGCGTTAGTCACCGGAACATGACTAATCTAGAGGTCACAGTATGATCAATGTCTTCGTATTATCAGCTTGCCTGTTTCTTCGTATCTATGAAGAACCAGCTGGCCAACTGGAGAAGAAATTGCCAAAGTCTTGGAACAGGAAGTGAGACTACTGTATTGCTCTGAAACAAAGAGATAGGATTTGTTCAGTGCTGCTTTATTTTCACTGAATGAGAAAATACGCCAGGAACTCCAGCGATAGATTTAAGTTTAAAGAAACAGAATATGCCGATTGCCAAATGATCAGTAATTCCAGGTTTACATTTCTTGGATATCCCGTAACAAATTTATAAGAATAAACGTTAATTAAACAGATCGTTTTATACGTTTTGTATATACTAGTTTCGCTAGATATTAATACTTTGTTAATTGAAATGGCAGCAATTAAACAAATGAGTAAAATTCTTCACACATACAAACATGTGGCAACCAAAGTAACAGTTCACTTCTATAGACATTTTGTTTTAAAAACAAGATAATTTGAGCTTCGTCAAATGCCATTCCTTTCGCCATTGTTTGTAATTAACATTTGTGTGGTCATTGTCATGTCAAATTCTCGGTTTCACAATAACCACACACTACATTGACAGCAATTAGTTTGCTCTTTGGGGAACAGTAACGAATTGCCAGAAAACAATACTACGGAAAGCTCGAGATAGCAGTCATCGACAGTCAAGTGTTTGTTTGGTATTGGATGTAGCCGCCCAGAATGTTGTGTGTATGCCTCACGCACAACCAAGCTCGCAGGTTCGATGATGGCTGGCATATCTTGGAAATTATTTTACACTCTCGTGATGTTTACACTTTTTAGCCCAGACCATTTCTAGTGTTATATATTACCGTGCGACTTACTCTATTTATTAAGATTCCCTCTATTGTTTCTAATTTAACCCTCGTAGATCCATTTAAATGCTTGTTTTAAGATTGCACAGTTATTAATACTTTGAAGCACACTCTATCTACTTCATGCGACACAGCAATCACTTTGATATCATAAAAATTAGTTCTAATCTGTGTTCGGTTGTAGTAATTTGAATAATTCATAATTGATGAAAGTGGCGTTGTTCAACCACAGAAAATAATATTTGACATTGAGTATTACAGTGTAAGCCCCTATAGTATGGGTTAAAAATGAGACTCATGTGTTTTATTTGCACAATTATGCACATATGACATGAATGGATTATCGCTCTTATTCTGTATCAAAACATAGTATAAAAGGAAGTCCCTGGCGCGCGTCTGTCTGTATGACTGCGCTAATCTCTAGAACCAGTAAACGGATTCGGATACGGTTGTTACTGTTATGATCTGCATTTATCGAGGAAGGTTTACGTGTGTTAAAATTTTCCCCCAACACCTACAGGAGCTGAGTATTAACGGTATTAGTGAATAAAGTCGGAAAAAAGTTTGCCGCCAGCACGCTCTCTTGGGATATGCTGTCTAATCCTTTAGAGATATTTCAAAGTCGTGTGAGAAAGAATTTTGTAAAATTAAATTATCTTCAAAAAGTCAGCAGTAGTATATATCTATCTTTAATAGATGAGTAGTAATAAACATATTTGCAATTTAAATTACGCAATGAAAAAACGTAAAACTCACTGTCTTTTCTAACCATAAAAAACTAAATCTTTATCAAAATTAAATAATTCATAGTTAGAACTGTTTAATTGTATTTTACAACAATCAATTATCGTCAATAAATTAGAAATTATGAGAAGATTTGTAAAAATAAAAACAGTATCTAAAATCGAGATAAGGACTCGCACACGGACCAATCAGAAGACAGTGAACCGAGATTCTGGGGGGGGGGGGGGTATGTTCGGTAGGGGGGTGTCCATGCTGTGGCATGATATGTGCAAAGGGAGAAGGTGTATGTGTGGCGAGTGCGCGGCAGGCAGAAAAAACTAAATGTACCCGGGCGAAGCCGGGCCGTGTTGCTAGTCTAAGAACTAAAAGAGAGCGGGAAATATTCGCGATTTCCGTGAATTCTAGCCCAGACTTGATATAGCTTTTGTAATGTAGCAGATATAAATGTCTCGTTGACTGCCTGCTACTACTGTCGACGGCAATCACTGGGTCTGTCGATTGTTACACGTTTATTATTAGCTCAGAGCCTTCCAGGAGGTATTTGCTTGATCAAACCATACATATCTGCTCGCTGGCTGTTGCTCTCTGTAAGATAATCCATGGTTCAGTGCTTGTTGTTGACATAGAGTAGTCGAAAGGATGTATACATTGATACTATATTTCAATACATACTTACGATATTAATATCATATTGTGCACATAAAATACTGTCGACATTTATTTTAATGAATGAGGAATGAGAAGGGTTGTTATAATCAGTGAGAGCGGGGCGTTCCGGCGGTATAAAAATACAAAAGTGACAAAAGGGCCATTTCATAAAATTCGTGAGTGTCCTCCCAACCCCACCCTGTAAAGTGTACTGTGATTTGCTGTTGGCTGTGGGGGTACCCTATAAATGACAAAATGCCCAAGTGATATTTGAGGACTATGTATCACCGGTGCTCTGATGACCTTGTTTTGGCAGGTGTTATGGGATGGAGTGCGGCCAGAGTGTTTACTCTAACGACCGGTGCCCGGGGTGTACTCGGTTCGATCTCCATTGAAGGTAATTAAATGTTATTTACATAATTGCGTAATGAGATAAAGTACACATGTTAACCCATCAGCAGTCGGAACCCAACTGACGAGGTTGGAAGGGTGGCAATGATGAAAGGGGAGGGGATGTGATTATGTAAGAAAGGGAGGGGCATCGGCAAGGGTAATTAGTATACAAGTAATGAATAATAAATTAAGCAATGAATTATTTAATCGAGTAATAAAATATCTAATCATACACTTATGCAATTACAAACTATGCACTTGTGTAATTACTTGTACCATAAAACTACATAGTGTAAATTACCAATTACATGCACAGAGAGATTCCATATATATTCTCCTGCTAGAACTGTCCACTCGCGACTGACCCCCATTTGGTAGTATCAAGGTATTTTACCCCTGCTGGCATGATATTACGTAATTCACCATTTCAGGGGCACTAGGGAAAATTTGCCATATTGGAAGTTGTTTACATAATATAAGGAAAAATATTTTTTAAAAAGTTTTGGTATGTGTTTGGAAGGAGTCGAAATCAGATCGCGAGCTGCGTAGTCAGTGTGTGACGCGTCCTGCATATATATTAGTGCTAAAGTGTACCTAGTGAGTGGGTGAATATGAGTAATTAGACAATTTGATTTTGTAATGTTTGATTTAACTGTGCAATGATTATTTAACCATGCAACGAATAATAATTAAATAATAAAAATAATAAATACAATAAAAACAAAAAAATTAACAAAATGTACAGACTTGTGCATTCACTAAATATGCACTTGCGTAATTAGATGTACCGAAAGTCTACGTACATACTTGCACCATGAACAGTTTAATACGCAATGTACATTTACTATTTTCAAACGCTAAATACACATTGTCTCGATAGGACCGCCCACTCGAGAATAAACCCCAGTTGTGATGACATACATATAATAATGGTAAAACCATGTTTTGGGAAAAGCAAATATTTAATTTGGTGTAAGGGTTGTTCATTTCTTAAATTTTATTATATAAAAAGTTAGAAAAAATAAAACATTGGTTTTTATTTTTATTATATTGATATAGGTCTACTATAATTCGTAGGATTATGTTAATGTTTGCGAAAACTAATCGCGGAAAGGCAGGGTGTAGGTTGTGTTGCCGTACGATGTCCTGGCAGAATGGATGTTCTTAGGAAAATGTATCTTGGAGAGACGCCTGCATGAGGCGGACTGTGCGATCTGCTCGGGTGGCTGTTAGAGAAATAGTGAGGAGTCGCTGGGCCTATATATATATATGCATTTATATGCATTTATATGAGAGAATATTATAAAAGTTTGAATACACAACATAGGCCAACATTTTACATGGCATAAACCCACAAATTGTGAATATATTCTGAGACATACACTATTACATCCTCCTTGTATTCTGTCTTTCCCAAAAAAATTCAGAACTCGCTTCCGTGCTAACAACATCTCATTCTCAAAAAATTATTCCCTCACGATAACGTTTAGTGGAAAAACATATAGAGCGAGACTGTAAGCACATGTGCATTCAGCGAAGACTTTGTATAAAGAAATAAACTAGATACCAAAATATTAGAAAGAAAATTCCTTTATATATCTTACAAAAGTTCAAACAACAATACATTCTCCACAAATAAGTGAGAATATGATAACATCAATTTTTTATTAAATCCTTATAATATGATTTAACAGAATACAGATATAATCACAAATATGTACTTCACCACTACTATAAAACAAACACGAACACTTCAAACAATGATGCAGAGAGCAAATAGACTTACTGAGACATTCGCATTTATGTGAACATAATTTCTAACAGAGAGATACTCCATTGTCATCACTTTTGTTCTGAACTAATTTATTACTGTAAAGTTTCTGCTGAATAATGCATAACCAACTTCTATCACACCATATTATAGTTATGATGTATATACTACCTAAAATGCTAATGTTTCGCATAGGAAACACAACTAGGCTACAAGCTATTCTAGGTTACAAGCTTTTCGTTTAAGAGTTACATAAAACTTGCTCTTACCTTTCATTCCATATAAACACACACAGTCATCTCTCCACATTCCCAACCTTCATCGCTGCCACCCTTTCCAGTTTACCTAAAATCACTTTACTTTTTTTTTCGTGAAATTTAGTAATATACGGGACAAATTATCACATATAAAAATCATCTCGTGGCAAATTAAACTATTATAAGGATGTGTCATGTAAGATTTAAAAAAATATTGGTAAATCTTTAAAAGAAAATTTTCCCTATACAACCTACACAGAAGAAATAAACAATGTTTATGTTTTACTCATTTAACATGTGAGAACTGTGTCCCATCCATAACATACAGATTTATTTATTTTATTCCCTGATACTTTCCTGAAATCATACCACTCGAATGTCAGAATGTTTGCATATTATACACCACACCAAGTTTCCTTAGCAACAGAAATATAATTTCCCATTTACAAGCTCGCAGAGGGATATTATAGGTTGTTCATTACACATCATATAACTATTTGCTTAGACAAACCATTATCCAAAATAGCATACTGAAGATATATACCCTTCTCGCAAGCATTTCGCCTAGTCGTTTTGTAAAAGAAGAACCAGAAAATATCATATACACTTTATCCACAAGCGATATTATTTAAATATAAAGCTTAACTATGCTACTGTCAACCTAACTTTTTACTCCAACAATCCTTTACACTGTCATCTCACAGTAATTATAGTGGAGAAAAATTATGTTTGGAGCAGCAATCAATCCACTCATCTCCTACCAAAAACACTCAATATTAGTTATTCCGTCATACTATTTTCGAAAGTTTATCATTCACGATAACACCCATCTGTATACAACCATTGCTGTGGGAAGAGAATATTCCCTTTCAATATACACAACCATACTAATATCGCAGGAATTTTTCGTGAGATTGTTAGATATAACAGAAACCCATCCCAATATGAAAGTCAATATAAATTAATGCATGTTTTGTATGCAACATATTTGTTATAGTAATAAACAGATGAGATATGCGGAATTTCTAGTTTCCTTCAAGTATTATATTTTATCACCACTCCAATAGAAAAATATTTTACCTTGCCTGTGACCAAATACAAGGAATTCTATTTAGCAAAGAATATTCGCTATAAGTAACACAATTTATCTCTCTTACAGAAAAACATTTCGCCTCCAACACTCCACGACCTATACACGTTCGTGGTAATCTATTTAGTTAAAAGTATTCATTATATGTAATCCAATTCATTTCTCTTACAGACAAACCTTACATCCCCAACCCCTACTACTTATACATATTCGTGGTAATCTTTTTAGTTGAAAGTAATTGCTATAAGAAAGCCAATTCATCTCTCTTACAGACAAACCTTTCATCCCCAACTATTCACTAACTGTACACATTCGTGGTAATCTATTTAGATGACAATAATCGCTATAAGTAACCCATTTATCTCTCTTACAACAAAACGTTCATCCCCAACCCTCCACTACATAAAACATTTGTGGCAATCTATTTAGTTGAGAGTATTAGTTATAAGTATCCCAATTAATCTCTCTTACAGACAAACTTTTCGCTTCCAACCCTCCACTACCTATAAACATTTGTGTTAATATATTTAGTTGGGAGCATTCGCTAAAAGTAACTCCAATTCATCTCTCTTACATATAAATATTTCGCCTCCAGCTCTCCACTACGTTTATACATTCGTAGTGATCTATTTAGTCGAGAGTATTCGCGAAGAGTAACACACATTATCTCTCTAACAAACAAACCTTTCCTCCCCAACTCTCCACTACCTATACACTATACACATTCTTGGTAATCTATTTAGTTGAGAGCCTTCGCTATAAGTAACCCAAGTCATCTCACTTACAGACAAACCTTTCATCCCCAACCCTCCACCACATATACACATTAGTGGTAACCTATTTATTTGAGATTATTCATGATAAGTAACCCAATTCATCACTCTGACAGACAAATCTTTTATCCCCAACCCTCAACTACCTATACATTTTCGTGGTAATCTAATTAATTGAGAGTATTGCTATAATTACCTCAATTCATTTCTCTTAGAGAAAAAAATTCCCTCCCTCCCAACACACCACTACCTATACACATTCGCGGTAATCTATTTAGTTGAGAGCATTCGCTATATGTAATCCAATCCACCTCTCTTACTAAAAAATTTTGCCCCAAACTCTCCATTTCCTCTACTCATTTGTAATAATCTATTTAGTTGATAGCATTCGATATAAGTAACCCAATTTATCTCTCTTACAGATAAACCTTTCATCACGAACCCTGCACTACATATACACATTCGTTGCAATCTATTTAGTTGAGAGCACTCGCGATAAGTGGCCCATTTTCTCTCTCTTACAGCAAACATTTCATCCCCAACTTTCCGCTAACTATACACATTCGTGCGAATATGTTTAGTTCAGATCATTCGCCATAAATATCCCAATTCATCTCTCTTAAAGACAAACATTTCAAACCCAACCCTTCACCACCTATGCACATTCCTGATAATCTATTTAGTTGGGAGCATTCGCTATAATAATTATGTATGCTAGAACAATTTCACGTCTTACATATCATTCACTTATAAATAATTTCATTTCAAATTCCATTATATTGTAGTTGTTTGGTGCATTCATTCATATACTTCAGTCTTATAAATTCAATAGTTCCATTTCTTTAAACAACACACTTAGAAACTATGTTTTCCTACCAGTCACATGACGATCTTATAGTTTATTATATTCTCTTTTAAAAAATAATTTTACTATTCGCTGTGGAAGTATACAAAAATTTGTTTCGAGTTTTATTTAATTATATGTTGCTCATACAAGAAACAATAGATTTACTTATCCTCCAGTATACCTTTAAATTGGCATATTTATTGATAAGCTCCATCTGGCATCAGTGGATTAATTCGAGATCAAATCTGGTGTCAATTAACATTATATCATCAGAAAGCGACTACATGTTATTTAACATTCATATGAAACGAAAACGTATGTGTATTTAGTTAATACATAAAATGAAATATATCTCAAAAAGCAATTCATAGCTACCATTACTCCAAATATGTTCGTCGCAATAACTTATAGTTGTATAGAGCAATTGCTGGAAATTTTAGAATATCCCTTTAAAACTATCACTCCAAGTAAAGTAATACTGAGAAACGTATCCAACTTTGAAAATTTCCGTTTCTATCATAACTTTTATCACACTACGAAAAATTGTTACCAGTATTTAAATTATATATATTAATTTCTACAGACTCTTAAGTCAATGTTTCATTTACTAGAAACAGAAGTCTCATTACTATTGCCATATTATTAATTAAACATTCTAAACAGCCTTCCGTACTGTCCACTCATAATTATTAATATATTATCCATATATATATATAATATATATATATATAGAAGAGAGAGAGAGAGAGAGAGAGAGTGAGAGAGACAAAACCTCCAACTTACCATTTAAAAAAGTTTAAAATAACTCGTAAATATCATACTGACTAACAAAAAGCATGCCAACTAGTTATTTCTACGTATTATTCCAAGCAAAATACTCCAACATGTGTAATCCCAAATACATGAACATACCATATCAACACTAATTACCTACACCATATCGGCTATACTAATCACCTCCAGTCATACCTTCCAAGACAATAAATCCTTCATATATGTACTCATATAAAATATTCGAGCGAATTACTCTGATAAACCATTTCATCATGTATTAACAAACACAACCAAACATTACTATCACTCACAGTGTATACCCTCGTCAGCGATACAATCTTAATGAAATCACATCTCAATATACCATACAAGCAAATAAAATGTTCCAGTAGAAAAACATTGTAACCATCAACACTCGAAAAACCATACTACACGACACAACTCATCTGCACAAAGAATACCATGCATTTGTAAATCCGTTATAATAAAATATTAACAGTTATACGAAAAAACACACAGACAAGTCATATCAACCATGAACCAATCATTACGACTAGAATTACAAACTCACCATATGAACAGATTAGTAAATCTTACCATACCCACCACTCTTACTATCAGAACATTCATATCAAATCCTCCTGTGAAAAATATTAAAACTAAAACTAAATACTTAACAAATATATCACCAGAAAAAATACAACTAACTCTCTTCTAGTAAATGGCATATGAACTTAATTCACATTTTTGACGTTCGGAAGTCAGTACTTCTTTCAATCAATTACTGTATACTCAGTTATTACTAAAATATTTGTAATAAAAAAAGTCAATGTTTTTCCTGCTAATGTTACGTTAATCGAAGAAGTTATGAATATAGAAATATGTTCAATAGTAGATTTCACACCATCCGAGATATAATTAATTTTCAAACATATACCATATCACGCACCGAATCTACTATCAAATAAATTGATACTGGGGAAGGATAACATTTAATATTTTACTGAGGTCATGCAATTATCTATATATATATTTTAAATACATTCACAAGTAAGTAGCAGGAAACAACATATTATTATTTAATTTGCATTCCAAACATCTCACATTAATTATTAGAGGTGTTCCTTCATTTATTCACAAATTACTCTTTATTTGAGATAAAAAATAATTTCAACAATATTCTCATTTCTATTCTAACTAGCATTTAAATTTTTACACATTTTCAAACCATTAGCTATGCTAAGCATCTAAATAAATATATTTTAATTCTCATATCCATAAAGCTTACAAGTATTTCTATGCAACAATAAATTGCGTATGACTATCAGAAAATATATGTATACATATATATTGTTTGATAAATTAAATACAATCTTAATAACACATTTTATTCCGAGTAGACTTATTTGCTTCTCCCATACTGTTCGATATAAGGAGAGATCGAATAAAAACAGAAGCCTTTTATACACAAAAAGTTTTTTCACCCAATCATCAAAAATACATATTATTAGTTACAAACTCAAACATATTGTTAATTTAAAAAAAAAATTAAGATTTAGTCTAATTTAATAAAACAAATCCTACTGTGAGCACTCCAATTACTCCTAGTCGCATATACCACCCACAATTATCACATGGATATATCTTGTATGAGGTGCTGAATATACAGTTAGTAGCCTCAAGCCATCTGGTGTTACAGTTATTCGGGAATGCCTTGCTGAAATATTTGCAGATATTCGATACTCGTGTGTAACCTCGACTCCCAGTATCTGATTACTTTTGCATTAGCATTGACGATGTCGACAAATCCTCAATCGCAGTTAACTAAGTCATATTTATAACTGTTTAAACTATCAGTAGATGATTGTACTCTGGACGAGCTCTCTTCCATTACATCCATCAAAGAAGTGAAAACCTTCTTACATGTTGCATGCTTATATACTGTTAACAATACAGAAAAAACAGTTTATGTTATCCATATCGAGTGTCTCACTATATGCTTGCTAGATATGATTATGTCAAAGCAATATGCTTCATGCAGGGTTATATGAAGGGTAATCAACCCGTTCCATATCTAACCTGCAAAGTCGTTCGTTTAACCATTCTTCTTTACACTTATACATCTTTCAGTGTCGGTGACACCTTTTTCTCTCTCTTGATACTTCAATACTCTTTCGACATGTATTACACCAACTCCTTGAATGTGGTGTTTCTGTAACAGTAGCAAGGCCTTGAAAATGCTATATACACGAGATATAGCCAATAATCTCTTCATCATATTGCAAATAAGTGGGTAGATGTTTGTATACACATAGTATTTCATGTCGTGCATACTTCAGAAGGTATTCTTTGGGTAGGTATGTGAGTTCAATTCCTTTGTCAAGTACTCCCAGAGATTTAAGCTTGTCATATGCCACAATAGCTGATAAAATTTTCTGACAGCTAGAACAACATGCTATAATTTCCATAGAGCCCTCACAACGACAGGAATAAATTTTTGGATGATTTGTAGTGGCGACATATGCTGCTTTTATAGATCTAAACTTATGTAGCTAACTCTGAAGTTACTCGAAGTCAGTCGGAAAAAGACTCTTACTCGAACGACATGCGAACTGCGAATGAGCTAGAGAGCTCGTGTGTCTGCATATATACCCACGATTTCTGCTCACTCCAACTCCCAACAGTACCCCGAAATATATTACCATCTCCTAGATATCATATGTCAGTAATAATAACACTTCTTTCAAAACCCTATAAACATGGGAGATGTGAAGACTTACTTACACATTGCATGCTTATATAATGTTAACACTACAGAACGAACAGTTTATGTTGACCATCTCGACTGTCTCAATATAGGTCTGAAAATTATTTGCCATGTATGGGATTCGAACCCACACTCCTCTTACAAGGAATAAGAGGATAAATTCAGCATTTAGACCAGCCGACCAACCTGACAATTGGCAATAGTGAGAAAATTTCAGGAAAATATTTATATTGAAAATTGTTAACCTTGACCTTTATCATTATCTCGGTCAAAATCTACTGCCAAAAACAAAAAAAAAAGATCGCAAACATTTAGAAAATTTTTCATTCATAGAAAAATCGTAAGACCTTAGCCAAGACTTCAGCTTCGTCGATCGCATAATCGACACTGGCGACAACCATTTAGCGATGATGCAGAGCATCATGTTCATCGAGGTCAAAGGTGAGACCTTCGTAATCGCATTTCATCTTTGTGATATGGGAGCACTCTGAGAAAACCCAAATACTCTCACATCAGAAGAAAACTGGTTATATTAATATATGTATATAATATAGGAGTACATAGTTTTATACAAGTTAGGAATAAACATAATTATATATAAGATAGGTATGCACATAATTATATATGATAGGAATATACATAATAATCTATAGCCTGTATTTTTGTGGGATGAACAAGATTTGGGTTTTCTCAGAGTACCATGATGATGAAATGCGATTATGAATGTCCTACCTTTGACCTCGGTGATCATGGTAGTGCAATCTGCATCATCGCTAACTGGTTATCACTAGTGTCGATTCTGCAATCGATGAAGCTGAACATTTGGCGAAAGTGTTATGATTTTTCTGTAAATTAATTTTTTTTTTCTAAAAAATCGCGAATCTTTTCTTTTTTTGTTTTATACAGTAGATTTTGTTCGAGAAGATGATAAATGTTAAGATTAACAATTATCATTAGAAAACATTTTCTTAAATTTTTTCACTATTACAAATCGTCAGGTTGGTTGAGCAATCTAAAATGTTTGCTTGAAGCTCTGGTTCCTTTTAAGGGAAGCGTGGGTTCGAATCCCTCACCTGGCTAACCATTTTCAGGCATATATTGATATGGTTGAGATGATCAACAATAACTGTTTGTTCTGTAGTGTTAACAGTATATAAGCATGCAACATGTAAGTAAGTTTTCAAATCTCCAATGTTTATAGAGTTTTCAAGGAAGAGTTATTATTACAGACATAACACATTCTAGGAGATGATGTGATAAATTTTGGGAGGCTGATGGTGTGGTTGGAAACTGAGTTTATATATGCAGACACACGAGCTCTCTAGCTCATTCGGAGTTTGTCTGGCGTTGGAGTAAAAGTCATTCTCTGATTGACTTCGAGTGATTTGAGATGTTAGCTACATAATTTTAGATCTATAAAAGCAATGTGTGTCACCACTACAATTCATCCAAAAATTTATTTCATTGTGAGGGCTCAGTCAAAATGATGGCATATTGTTCTAGCTGTCAGAACATTTTATCGGCTATTGTGTCATATGGAAAGCTGTAATCACTTGGAGCACTCGACAAAGGAGTTGAACTCTTATACCTACCTAAATAATTCCTTCTGATGTATGTACAACATGATATACTATGTGTCTACAAAGATCTACTCGCTTACCGGCAACAGAGCGAAGAGATTCTGGCCTGTCTCCCACATATAAAATGTTTTCAAGGATATTCTACTGTTACGGACACACCACATTCAAGGAGCTGATGTAATGCATGTCGGAAGAGTGTTGAACTATCGAGAGAAAAAAGGTTTATCCAACACTGAAAAATGTATAAGTGTAAAGGAGAATGAATAAATAAACGACTTCGCAGGTTAGATATGAAATTGGTTAATTACCCTTCGTATAACACTGCATGGAACATGTTGCTTTTACATAATCATATCCAGAAGACGTATAGTGAGATACTCGATATGGTTGACATAAACGGTTTGTTCTGTATTGTAAACAGTTTTGAATCATGCAATGTGTAAGAAGGATGTGATGTGATGAAAGACAGATCGTCTCGAGTAGATTCATCTACAGATATTTAAACTGTTATAATATGAATAAGTGAATAGCGATTAAGGATTTGTCGACATCATCAAAGGTAATGTAAAAGTCATAGGATACTGGGAGTCGAGGTTACACATGAGTATCGAACATCTGCATATATTTCGGCAAGACATTCACGAATAGGTGTTAAACGCAACGACATGAGGCTAGTAACTGTATATTCAGCACCTCATACAATATGTATCCATGTGTTAATTGTGGTGTGGTGTATGCGGATAGGAGTAGTTGGAGTGCTGACAACAGGATTTGTTTTATTAAATTAGACTAAATCATAATTATATTTCTTGATTGAAGAATATATTTGAGTTTGTAACTATTGACATGTTTTTTTCTATAAGTAAGTGAAATTAAGTTAATGTGTATGAATGTCTTATCTTTTTATTCGATCCCATCTTCTATTACACTGTTTGGAAGAAACAAATAGTTCTAAGCTGAGTTAAACGCGTGATTAAGACGTTATTCATTTTAACATCAAACATGTATGTATATACATATATTTTTCTGATGGTCGTATGCAATGTCTTGATACATAGAATTAAATTTAAGTGGTGAGGATATAAAAACATAAAATAGATGTACATATGTGCTTAGTATTGCTAATGGTTTTGAAAGATATGAAAATTTCAATAGCAATTAGAAAATAATTAGAATTTTTTTATTTATTTTTTTCAAGTTAAGTGTAATCTGTGAATAAAGGAAGAAAATCTCTAATAATAAATGTAAGATGTTTGGAACACCGCTAAAATAATAATGAGTTGTATCCACCCACTTACATGTGACTGTTTTGAATGTGTATATAGCTAGTTGCATTGCATCAGTAAAATCTTAAACATTATACATCATCAGTAGCATTAAATTCGGTAGTAGATTGGTGTATGAGATCGTGTCTGTTTGGAAATGAAATATACATCTGATGGTGTGAGTTTGAATATTGAGCATGTTACTATATGCACCACTTATTCGAATAACCTAACATCAGAATGAAAAATGATTGATGTTTTTACTCAAAATCTTTTATTAATATCCGAGTATAGAGTAAATGATTTAAAGGTGTACTGACTTCCGAACTTCGACATGATGGAGGTGGTATGCGATTTACTAGAAGCAAGTGAGTTGCATGTTATGAGGATATAGTTGTAAAGTATTTAGTTTTACTTTTAATATTTTTCACAGGAGTGTTTAATAGGAATATTCTGATACTATGAGGTATTGCGAGATTGGATAATCTGTTCATACGGTGTGTTGGTAATGCTAGTCGTAATGATTGGTTCGATAGTTGATATGTCTTGTCTGTATGATTGTTGGTATTGCTGTTAATGTTTGATGATAAGGAATTTGTAACTGGATAGTATGGTTTGTGCAAATAGGTGAGATATATTTTGCAAATAATAATGGTTATAATATTTTTCTGCTGGAGCATTTGATTTTTTTGTTTAGTGGTATGGTCTATTGACCCGAGAATTCGTTAAAGGTGGATCGTTGGAGTGGGTAGATGCAGTGGGTGATGGTAATATTTGTTTGTGTGTTTGCTATTACATGAAGAAATTGTTTATCAGAGTAATTCGCTCGAGTAATTAATAGGAATGCTTATACGATTGTTTTGTAACTTGGAATGTATGAAGGGAGGTGATTAGTATAGCCGATATGGTATAGGCACCGTGCGTGCTACTCTGGTGGAGACTGTGGTAACTAATTGCAGGACGGTAGGGACAGAAACCACGCGGCGCTAGCTGCCACGTCAATATCATTAGTAGAATGGATGGCTCAAGAAAGCGGAAAAGCAACGCAAAGTGCCGTGTTGTTGGGTGCACAAATACTTACGGAAGCACAACCCCCGATGTAGTATTTTAGTCATTTCCGACAGGGGAAACTGAAGAGGAGCGACGTAAGTTGTGGATCCAGGCTGTTCACAGACAAAAGTATTTAACGTTAGGCTTATAAAAGTATCATTGTGCACATAGGCAAAACGTAGGAAAGATTTTCAATTCAATTTTTTTTTTTTAGTTTACTGTTAGATGGCTAAATTTTTATTATAAATGACGCCCCAATGAAGAATTTTTAAAATCGTAAAAATTAGTAGGTGTAATAAGCTTACATATTAGACTATCTAGTTAATTGCCGAATGCAGTGAAAAAAAATTATGATGGCATTTATGTCATGATAAATAAATATAAATTTGAATATATTCAAATCGGTAATTAGTGAATAATTGATTTTCAGTCCTGTTGGATCACCTTGGAAGCCAACAGCCGCTTCAAGAATATGCAACAATCATTTTATTGGGAACAGACGGTCAGGACATCCCTAGAATCCAGCATACATACCCAGTATTTTCCCACAAGATTATAGGAAAAAAACCGCTTCATCTCAAACTATGGGAAGGTTTGAAAGAGCCGCAAAACGAAGAAAGAATAATGTAAACGCAAGTTTTGTAGAGGACGAATGTTCAACGAGTGTTACTGTTACGAAACACGAAGTTGCGTTACAGACAGATGTCAGTGAAATAATTCCTAGCGATTTCGTTTTTTGTTACACGATCAGTGGGTGTGAATTGTCTATTCAAGCGTCTATTCCATTGTATGTGGAACTTAAGTCACACGTGAAACGTTACAATTAGTGCTCAGGAACAAGTAATACTTTAAATGAATTACTAGTTTTCCAGGGATATTCTTCAATCAGAGATGAGACAGAACTATGATAATTAACAGGAGTGACATTTGTGGTTTTCAGCCTATTGTTTACATTCTTACCAACTGAAACTCAATCGTACAGTAAAATTAGAAAAGGAAATGGTTTGTTCATATTTTTAATGAAAATGAAAACTGGATTGTCGTATTTTGCTATGGGAGTTATGTTCGGGGTTCATCGTACAACAGTATCACGCATTTTTACCACAATTTTAATGTTACTAGCATCTACAATGGCTAAATATGTGTTTTGGCCTAGCAGTGAAAGTGTTATGGAAACAAAGCCAGCAGTATTTAAAATTAAATACCCCAAGTGCAGAGTGATAATTGATCCCAAACATTGATCAAAAATTGTTTCTTTTCTCAAATTACAAGGGTACGTACATAATTAAATTCCTAATAGGCATCACACCCAGTGGAATGGTGTGCTTCAAATCAAAATGCTACGGTGGAAGGTCGATTGACACATTTACCACAAATGACTGCGGGTTGTTGACGTTATTGCAGAGCGGCGACAAAGTAATGGCTGATAAAAAGGTTCTCCAGGAATTAAAACAAGCCTCTCCGACAAAGGGGTTATAGTTGTTACTCCACCATTTCTGCACGATTGTAAATTGACAGCTGAAGAAGTAGAAACTACCTACAGTTTTGCCAGTGTTAAAATTCACGTAGAGAGGTGCATTTAGCGAATAAAAATAATTATCATATTAGACGAACTATCAACTGAACTGCTCCCATATGTTGATGACATTGTTCATATGTGTTGTGTTTCAGTAAATTTGCAGTCTCCCATAATTCAAGATGTGAAATCAAGTCAATGTTTACATTATTGCAACACACTGAAATAATTTACTGTGGTATTTATACGCACAACAAAACACATACAACATATTAGTACATTAAAGCACACTGAGAAAGTCTGGCAACATTGAAAACATACGATGAATAAACTTTCTGCTGACATTGGCTGTTACTTTGTTTCTTTGTAATGTGCTGGAACAAGTCTCGGTAAATAGAGATAAAAATGTATTGTTTTTATTTTATCAATACACGTCTGAACGTATTTTAAGTCCTGTTGCAATGTTATGCAAACTTGTTGTTTTCTACTGTAAACAAACAAGTCACATTTGTCCATACTGTTCCGTACATAAGCATTTGGCACAGGGTGTAATATATATGATGTAGCTTAAATTTGATATTTTTCTTTTCGTCTATTGTTCCACAGTGAATAGTAAAATATACATTTGTTAAGAGAATATAATGAACGATAAGATCATGTGAGTGGTAGAAACACATTGTTTCTGAGTGTGTTGTTTGTAGATGTGGAATTATCAAATATATATGAATAAAAAAAATGAATGCACAAACAATTACCATATAGTTTAATTTAAAATGAATTATACAAGTGAATGGTGTGCATAAGGTGAGATTGTTCTTACCTAACTAATTCTTATAGCGAATGCTCTCTACTAAATAAATGACCATGCATGTGTATAGGCAGTGGGGTGGGTGAAATGTTTGTCTGGAAGAGAAATGTAGTGGGTTACTTAAAGCGATTGCTTTGTACTAAATATATTGCTTTGGATGTGGTTGCAGGAGAGGTAAAATGTTTGTCTATCGGAGACGCGATGAAATGGAATACTTAGAGGAAACTCTAAATTCAATCCATCTATTTTTTCTCATTATTATTTTCACTAATATGCTGCATAACGTAGGCATTAAATTTAATTAACTAGCAATAGTTTGGGGCGGGAAACCTTTGACATCCGGGGATTGGATTATTTTACATCCTAACACTTTCACAAAAATTTCCTGTGATATGAGAATTGTCGTGTATATTAAGAGGCAATATTCTCTTCCACTCACAACGGTTTTGTATAGATGTGTGTTAACGCGAGTTATAAATGTCTAAGAATTTGTATAATGGAATGTCTAATATTGAGTTTTTTAGTAGGATATGAGTTGATTGGTTGCTGCTCCACCATAAACTTATCCACTATATTTCCTAAGTGAAGATAGAGTAAGGGAATGTTGGAGTTAAAAGTTAGGTAGATATTAACCTAATTATGTTTCCTAATTAATAATTTGTATGGTAATGAATTTTATACGAGTGTTTGTGGTTCTCCTATTACAAAACATAGGGGCATAATGCTTGGGAGATGGGTATATATGTTAAATTTCTCATTTTTGATAATGGTTTGTCTTAGCACATAGTTATATTATGTGTGATGAATAATCTGTAATATCCCTGTGTGAGCTTGGAAATGGTTATCAATATATCTGTGGCTAAGGAAACTTGGTATGGTTTGTAGTATGTAAATATTCCGACATTCGCTTGGTGTGATTTCAGGAAAGCATCTGGGAAAAAATAAAGAAATCTAAATGTTTTGGACGGGATACGAACTCACGTCCTTCCAAATACAGGTTTACATATAGTACTCGTTCTCACATGTTAGTCGAGTAAAACATAAACATTGTTTATTTCTTCTATGTAGGATGTATAAGAAATTTTTTTAAAAGAGTTATGCCATTTTTTTTCAGCTTTCATGACATTTCCTGGAAGTAGTTTAATTTTCCAGGAGATTATTTTAATATATGATAATTTGTCCCGTATATTAATAAGTTCACGAACAAAAAAAAAGGATAGTAGTGTGTTTAGGTAAACTGGAATGGTGGCGAGCGATGAAGTTTGGGAATGCGGATAGGTGATTGTGTGTGTTTACATAAAGTAAATGTTATTAGCAAATTTTAGAAACATTTTTACGTGAATAGTTTCTAGTCAAGAATAGCTTGTAGCATAGTTGTGTTTCGTATGCGAAACATTAGCCTTTGAGGCAGTAAATACATCATCATAACATGATATGATAGAAGCACAGGCATTCTACATTAGAAATTTTTCAGTAAACAATTACTTCGGAACTAAAATGATGTTAATGTGTGTATCTCTGTGTTAGAAAGTTATGTTCTCACAAACGACAATGAATCATCAGTATGCCTATTTGCCATCTACACCCATTGTTTGAAATGGTAGTGTTTCTTGATAGTGGTGTTGAAATATATATTTCTGATTATTTCTACATTCTTATAAATAATATTTCAAGGCTGTAATAAATACGAAAAGTATGATATTCTCATTTTCTTTTTTATTCTATGTGATGAATGGATGTTTATTTTGAGGTATTTAGGATATATAAAGTAGTTTTTTTTAACTATTAGAAAATCAAATTTTACACAAAGGTTTTGCCGATTGCATATGCGCTTACAATCTCGCTTTATGTGTTTTTCCACTAAAAGTTACTGTGCAGGAATAATGTTTTGAGAATGAGATGTTTTTATCATGGGGGCGAATTCTGAATTTTTGGGGGAATAATAGGAAATAAAGAAAGTCTAATAGTTTATGTCTCAGAATATATACACGATTCTTGGGATGACACAATGCACAATGTTTTGACCCCTTAAAATAGGCGCCTTAATGGAAATATTTGGGTTAAAGAATTATACATATTTTTTCTGAAAGTAAACGCTGTTTGGTATATGGAGACAACCAAATATTTACTTGTACAATAGAAATGTTGATTGACATGTTAACTGTGGCTGGTATTCATAAATCATGGTGGGAAAAGTATGTTTTGGGTGAGGTGAATGATAAATTTGGAGCAAGGGTTGTTTGTTAATTTTAATTTTATTATTTAAAAAATATATAAAAAACCTTATTTTGGAAAATATTTTTTTTTGTGTTGATATACAACAATTTTTAAAGTTTGTGTTAACATTTACGAAAACTGATCGCGGAGAGGCGGGGTGTAGGTTGTGTTGCAGTGCGATGTCCTGGCTCGGTTGGCTGCTAGAGAAAGCGTAAGGAGTCGCCGGGCCTACAGATTCTGGAGCTGGTATTGCCCCCTTATCTGTCTGAACCCCTCCAATTCAGCAGCCAGCTTTCATGCCTACCGTTCGAGAGGTCGCCTCTACACTGTGGTATAAATGCTACACTCTCGGAAAGTTTGCTAGAGATGCACACAGACTCTCTCGTATTTAAACTACTCTTTATTATGTTGGCATGAGTTGGCACTTTATTACTCTTTATTATGTTGGCACAATATTAAATTTAAAAAATGGGGTAACAGCAAAATGTTTTACTTTTTAACGTAGAATAATAATATTTGTGATTTGGTTTTTCGAGGCATAACTGTGGAGAGCATTACTTGAGTAATTGTAAGGGGTTTTGAATTTATTCGTAAATAATAATACGAAATAATTAGAAAATAAAATCATTTTGAAAAAATCCTTTAAATTGATATATGTGTAAGGCACTTTGTGATATTATAAACGCGAATGAGTGTTTGTCTAGTCTTCTTCCAGGCAGAGCAGGCAGCTGTGCCTTTTTCGGACCACAGAGAGTGTTTTTCTCCCTTCCAGAGATTTAGTCAGTGTGGTGGAGAAGAGTGTGGGTGGGGGTTGGCTAGTCCTTTGTTGCCAGACGACCTGTAGTAACTTGTTAGAGGAACGATCGAGCCATGAGAGAATAAAATAGGAGTTCGAAAGTTGTGTCTTATTCGTTACAGGAATAAAATCTACATATGCTAGATGGGACGAAAACCAAGGAGTTAGTTCTCAATCCTACAGTCGCCTTCCAATGATCAACCTTCAAACAGTTTACATTGGGTAACAAAAGTTGCGATGTGCGAACCGAAACTGTTTGGTAAGCTTATAGTAGAAATTTTTAAAACTAATTTCCATCATATATATATATATTATAATGAATGACATTTGTAACATAAATGTAAAATGGCTAGGGACGTGCCTTAATGTTCTCCCGATAAGCCAGCTTCGCCAATGGATAGCGAGAGAGAGAGAGGAGAGAGAGAGAGATAGAGAAAGTAATAGATAGATAGAGAGAGAGAGAGAGAGAGAGAGAGAGAGAGAGAGAGAGAAGAGAGAAAGACAAAGAGTTGTTTGGGAGGTGCTGGCCCCTAGTGGCGGTATTTCAAACATCACAGTTCCTCGTTTCGGAGCAGGCATCTTGCGCGCCTGTCCGGAGACGTAAAGGGGGTCGCGAGGACAAATATGGTATTGTCTGTCTCCCCCCATCCCTGGTGGATCATGCTCGGATCCCGTAGGGCGTGCAACGACTTATGTTGGGCTGTTTGTGTGCCAACCGGTTGCACCTGACGGGATTACTTTATATCGGTGTGTGGTGTAAAATACTTTGATATAGGTAATGGGAGATCATTCTCGAGTGTGCGGTCTTAGTGAAATGGTGTGCAATTAGTGTTTGTATATAGTAAATGTTCATTGCGCGATTAAATACTTATGGTGCAAATATGTAAGTAGACATGTGTTTACGCAAGTGCATATTTGGAGATTGCACAAGTGTGAACTTTTTGTTAATATTATTATTTTATTATTCATTGTATTATTAATTCATTGCTCACTTAAATAAAACATTGCATGATTAAATAATCACATTACAATTATTCACTCATTCACTTGATACACTTTAGCAATAATAAATATGCAGGACTTGTCGCACACTGAATATGCAGCTGACGATCTGAAGTCGACTCCTTCCAAAAGTATATATTTTTTAAAAATAATATTCCTCGTTATATATGATTAAACGTTTCCATATGGCAGATTTTCCTTAGTGCCCCTCAAACAGTGAATTGTGTTACATCATGCCGACGGGATAAAGTCCTTTGGTACTACCAATTGCAGGTCAGTCGCGAGTGGACAATCCTAGCGAGAGGGTGTGTATGGAGTCTTTCAGTGCATGTAATTGCTAATTATGCTATGTAGTTTCTCGGTACATGTAATTATGCAAGCGCGAAGTTGGTAGTTGTGTAAGTGGGCGACTAAATATTTGATTGTTCGATTAAATAATTCTTTGCTCGATTAATATTTCATTGTGCAAATACTAATTACCTTTGTCGAATCCCCTCACCTTCTACCATACTTTCACTCCCGCCATTCCATCATCACTCTTCAAACCTCGTTAGTTGAGTTCCAGGAGCCGAAGGGTTAACATGTATAATTACTCTCATTACACAATCATGATAATAAAATCTAATTACTCTCAATGGGAAACGAACCGAGTTCTACCCCAGGCACTGGTCGTAAGAGCTCACACTCTGGCCGCACTCCATACCACGACACCTACCAAAACAAGCTCTTCAGAGCACTGGTGAGACTATACTTAAAATGTCGCTTGGGCGTTTTGTTAGCTAAAAGGGTACCCATAAAGCCTACAGTCACTCACAGCACATCTCCCAGGTTGGAGAGGAAACCCATCATATCACATATCTAGAGGAGAGGAAGGAGGTGGTGCGGGAACCCGTCAGATGGGGGTAGACCCTCACGAATTTTATGAAATGGCACTTAGGCTCCTTTTGCTTTTTTTTTTTCGCCAGACAGCCCCACTCTCACTAATGTTATTAACCCCTCCGGTTACGAATTCATTTGTAATCCATAGGGTCTGGGTCATGAAATATTTTGGCATATGCTGTAATCGTGCCAATCAGGCTTTTTGCAGCCAGCAAACAATTTACTGAATGCCAGAAAATATTATCATTTACCATTCATACTGAGGCCGCGGTGATGCAGTGGTCAGACTACTCGCTTCCCACCTAGGCAAACCGGGTTCGATTCCCTGTGGTTTCGCTCATGGATATTCGCACGTGGGAATCGTGTCCGACGATGCCACTGACCAGCGGGTTTTATCGGGGGTCTCCTGCTTCCTCCGCTCTTGCAATTCGGAACTGCTCCATACTCACCTCGCTTCACCCTCATAGGTTCTCAAGACGTTAGTGTTAAGAGCCGTCCAAATATCTCTACTCTCCACCGATCGCGAACTATAAGTGCAGACAATATTAAAAACTGTATTACATTAAAGGAAGGGAATCATAGCAGTGGGCACTGATTCCTTAGTGTGTACAGCATCGCGCATAAGTACGCTTCTTGTGCAGCACGTTCAGTGGCGTTTATCCCATAGGCAAAAGGTAAACAATGCTTATCCTATACATATTGGAAATGTTTGGCCCTTTAGAGTTTCGCCTTAACTTTAAATTTAAAAACATTTAATTCTGAATTGACCGTTTACGATTAGAGAAACAGTGTTCGTAGCTGCCGTACTATACACGCTTAGTGCTGCTATCTAGTATCTATTTCCACAAACTGTAGCGACTAGCGATGAATCGAACTCACAAGCGAGTTACCCTGCCGCTTTCCTTCGACAGGGTAAGCAGTCGTTCGGTTTGCGTCCTCCAATCCTCTTTTTTCCTTGGAAAGTGGATGAAAGTGTTCGGGAAAACGGGAGTTTTCTTATAATTTTAATATGCTCTCTAAATAACTATCAATTTCATTATTATTACATTAATTGCGTTTCCGTTTCTATAACTACTGTTAGGTATTTTAAAACAGTGAATACATGTGAAGGATAAGCAAAGTTGGAAGTTGCGTTTTTAGTTGAAACTGAAAATGAAACCAAGGCCCGACAGTAGCAAATGTTTTCTAAAACACTCAAATAAGTGGGGATTTTATACTGCTTATCCTGTAAAAAAAAAACTCACTACACGCCACTGAACACATCCACGATCGCGCAAACAGTTAAAGCACGTAAAGTCAGCTGACTACCGAGAATGCAGTCACCTAGTTTAAAACGATGAGTCAACGTTGAAAAATTCCTTCTCAGCGCGTCATTTTCAAACATAACTCTTTAAAACAAAAAACAAATCGACACAACGTTCTCAGAAAACACTGCTACGATAAGATTATTTTTAAAATCTTAATAATCCATAATTTTTGTATTAAATATGTAATTTATTGTTAAATTGTAGAGAAACAAAAAACAAAAATTTTTTTAACATTTTTATTTAACATTCCTGTGTTCCTTTAAAAATGTCGTGTACAATGCTTTTGTTGAAAGAATTATCTTTAAAATTGGCGCACCTGGGAATGTAAACCAATTGACATGGACCAGCTCCGCTAACGTTCTTAATATGAAACAGACAATAACTATATAAAAAAAAATTACTTACTGGTTTTGTATCGATAGCAAAACCGGGGGCCAATGTGTGAGGGGAGACGATTAAACTGAAATACCAAAATTATGGGTCTATGACACACGCATTCATGACGCATGCATCCCGGTTAGGAGGTCAAACCTGGAGCTTCTTTGTGCCAACGGAACTTCTGAGCTTTCATCGTAGTGCAAGCTGCTTTCTTAATCGATACTTTTTCCAGTCTTCGTTATGGTGAGATATATTAGTAACAATAAGAATATAGTTTAGTTTCTTTTAACCGTTTCGATTATAATTAGATATTTACTTCTTTACTAAATTACACTGCCACTACGAAATTTCTAAATTCTTCTCAATTTTAAGGATTTAGAGAAAACAGAGAGTACAACTAAAGGCGTATCCTATACCTATAGGCAAAACGTTCTTTCTTTGTTTCAAGCTTATTAAAGCAACATTTTATTTAACACGAGTGCCGAATTTCATCGCATTCTGTTTCGAAGCAAGGTAAATAGCAACGATATGGATTTGACAGAATAATCTCCCGTATTTCTCCTTTCAACAAGTAAAATGCCATGCATATTCACATAAGTATTGAATAGCTTTTATTGGGGGAAGGAGTAAAGGACGCCCTAAGGTTCGACAATATATTTCTGCTTACCTAGTGTGTCGGTGTAGTGCCATGCCCTAGTGTCTTAACATGGTAGACTGCATGTGACTATGGATAGTATTAATGGCGCGCCTTCTCAAGCTACACTATTAGGTAGTTGTTACTGCGGAAAGAGGTACCGGCTTTGATAGCATGGACTATACCATAGATGACCCCTCCTGAGTTTTAACGTGAAGAAACTCCCCTGACTTGACTTACATAGCCAGGGGCACTGAGGTGTAAAACGCACAAAATGCCATGTGTTATGAATGAACCTTAACAGAACATCCAACTCTGAAACCGGCCTCACAACTTCAAAAAACCAGGACGCTAGGGATTGCGTCAAAGCATTAAACCCCTCCACCAACCAGGGAAAGAGGCCAGTTATGTCAAAACGTTAAAAAACGCACCGATATAGGCCGAAGCGAGGCGCACCGCCGGATCTTTCCACATCCAATCAGCAGCCAAGGGAGACCACAACACTGGGGTATCCGTCCGCCGCCATCCGATCAGCTAGAAACAGCCTCCGGCATCAAGAATAATGCAGGAACTACCTATAAGTAGATAACTATTTAACCAGGCGTGTCAACACTGTGAAACTTAAATTAATATCAATTATTGCAGCTCTCCCACGTGTTTAATCATTCAGTATCATGCAATTTGTAAATGCTGGTTGTTATACCTGTTTTACAATACATAATAAACCTCCTCAGCTTTACTATTAATATTAACTATCAATTAAGTTATGCCCCTAGACCCTTTTTGTGCGGATATGACCTTAAGTCGTATCTGTAAGACATTGCAAGTGAAGTAGGAGCACAGGTCGATATGTAGAGATTCCTCTGGTGGCCGTTGAGTCCGGACTCATATTTTACGTGGCTGGAACTGCGCGGGCTGAAGACCACGAGGGTTCCACAGGTATATATTGGCAAGCGGACGTAGTGTTGAGTGGCAACACGACTCTGGTAACGCCCTGAACAGAAATTATGCGAGTGCTAGGCTGTGAGTGGCGATGTTGGGGGACTCTGAAGGCGCACAACTGCACCAGCATAGGGTCTGTCTCTTCGTGGCCAACTGTTGTTCAAGCTGGAGGCGTATGCGCTTGTTGACTCTATCTTCTCAACACTTTGCTCTCTTTGCACATTATAGTCGCGAGTGATTATGTAGGCCTATGTACTGCTGTGAAGGTATTCTTGACTTGAGAGCCAAATGACTTCTTGCGGAAAGATGAGATGATGCCGTGTACAGTCATTATTTCAAAATTCTGCTTCTATAAAACTAGAGACCACGGTGGCTGAGCGATTAGCACACTCGCCTCCCACCAAGGTGAACCGGGCTCAATCCCCAGCCGGGTGATCGAATTTTCTCTAGTGGGAATCGTGCCGGACGATACCGTTGGTCAGCAGGTTTTCTCGGGGATATTTCGTTTCCCCCGCCCCTTCATTCCGGTGCCGCTCCATATTTACTTCAATCACCCTCATCGCCTCTCAAGACCTCGCTGTTAAGAGCAGCGCAAATCTCTTCACTCACTAACTCTATAAAACTACATTTTTTTCGATAAGTAGCGAAAATAAAATACCGTATTTATTTATACTTTACCAGGAACATATCATTATTTGCTTATTTCTGGGACTCCAATAATTTTCCTTTTGTATCGTGGAAAATCAATTTCCAGCAACATATTTATTAATGTAAAAAAATTTTTACTGTCACGATAGATTGCATATACTTTCTCTGCAATTTTCCTATTAGCGTTTACACACAGGTCCAACTTTATGTTCGAATAACGATAATTAATCGTTCGACGAAGTAAATTGCATGATATTAAATTATAGCCGACTCAATGGTCGGCCCAAAATGGCGTTGAATACAGCGCATCAAAGGAACGAAGCTGATTGGGGGGAGAGGCACGTAGGAAAATAATGAGCAGCTAGGGATGGGAATTCCGCGGATCTCCGGGCGCAATGTAACGCGAACATGGTAGTTTCTGTAACGGAAAAAGGAAACCTATACGTACTATACATTTTCGTGCCTCTTATAAATCAATTTTTGGAAAACTAGTTAACAATGTTTTTCTTATAACTCTGCTAATACAACATTGTAAACATACAACACACCATTCAAACAAATATTTAATTTTTTTTTGCATTCACATGTTTATAAAATTTGAAAAGTTTTCAAAACTCGCTTGTTAAAGATCAACATTAGTTTTATACATTTCTCGGTAAAATGTTGTAAAAGTTTCTTTAATTTATGCGTAGTGTTAAAATAATTTTTATGTAAGTAGTTAGCGAACAGTTGTTTGCAAACACACAAGGATTTTATACATCATATTGTGTAAAAAAGAATAAGTACATCATGCAACCGATTCCTCTGGTAGAGTGTTAATAAAAGTAGAATACTTTCTGTAAGTTATGCAATATTTTCTGTACAAGCACACATTTATAGTAAAATAATACTTAACAAACGTAGGCTATATGACTTTGCTTGACAAAGTAATGTTTGTAGTTCCGTTTGCAGTAGCACTTTTTTGGGACATACGCAGCTTTATGCGGATTTGCAACTATCACATATTTCATTGTTCTGTGAGTTCATTAGCTCTGTTTTTGTATTCACATGTCTATAACAAACTAGAAGTCTATAATATTAGCTTGTAAAATCTCTAATGGACGCCGGCAGTCGTTCTCGTGCACTGCTGACTAGCACCCCGTGCGAGGTTGGTACGACTACTAAGAACACTGAGATTAGCGTACTGAAGTTTAGTTGGTAGTACAGCACAGAGAAATTCTAGTTTTTACAATAGCGGGTGATTCATGATATATGTTTTCTAAGTATATTTAGGTACATTTAATAGTTATTGTCACTAACTCAAAAAATAATTGTTGATGTTCCTCAGAAAAATTATATAAAATGACATTAAAATGAATGCTTTGTGTGGAAGTGTATATTTCCATAATTTGACTTGGATGAGAATACTTTAACACGTATTTATTTTGTAACTACACAGATAAAAGTATAATGTTTGCAAACAGTATTAATGTTTCCAGTACAGTACTTTTTTTTGTTATCTGAGAGCCATCAGTAACTAATGTTGCTGTTTATGAAATTCATATAATGCTAAGCTATGAATTTAAATGTAAAATTAAGTACTTTGGTAACAACGTTACTTCCTTACTGTACTGTCAAAGTTAAGGTGTTTTAGAACTTTTTCCAACATCGAGTTTATCCAATGTCACAGGAACAAGGTCAAGATACAGGCACAAGGTCAAGGTACAGGCGTAAGATTAAAGTCGAGGTCACCATGGTGACGTAACAACATGTCAGCCAGTCTGCGCAGGCTCCGGTGCCCTTTGTCCCGACTGACGATAATCATTATTCCAATATTCTACCTATTATTCTACACATTTCTTTGGTTACTGGCCCCATGCATACTAGTGACAAAGTTACCTGTCAAGAACTGAGCCAATCAAAATCAAGTATGTCCAGTACTAAGGTATGTAGGCAGTAATCTGAGAAACGTCACACAGTTAACCAGTTACAAAATATCATGTAAGGTAGAGAACTCGGAAAGAGAACAAATAATGGAATCGTTTACATCAGAAACTCGTATCAGTAGTGACGAACCCTAAGTACCCTAAGTGTTGGTGATGGCAGTATAGCGGAAGACAGCCTGAGCAGTGCCTCAACACAATCGAAATCAACATTAGAAAATATTTCTGCCCTTAAGAGCAGACATTGTATGGAGCAGACATAATAGCATACTGCTAGTGAAGAAAGCAGCTATTTGAAGAAATTCGTTCCATGTCTGACCCATTCAGTCCCAGTGTAGACAATTGTGTACACAACGCTCTTGAAGCATATTTTTTGCCGGTCCTTTATACTGCTGATTCGCGAACCCTGTTGTCTAGATTATGAGTAGTTCATTTTTCTACAGCCAAACACAATGCCTAAAGCTCTTTTGGCTGCGACAAGGAAACAAGTCGACTCAAGTACAGCACGCGTCATAAAACTCCTTGTTTGCAGCAGTTTAACATTTACATTTTAGTGCTCCTAAATGGTATAAATTACGTCACAGCCGCGACCTTTAAGTGTGAGGCTTTGGAATTAACTACATTTAATTATTGTATATTTTATTCAACGAAATTAATACACAACATGCCATTAACTTATTTTCTTATTCCTCACAACTTAAGACTGACGCGATATTAAATTCATCGGGCCCACATCAGTGATAAGTCTAGTTTGCAATGGACTCTTAGTCCGTAACTGTCGTAGAAGCTGCAACGTTATTTGCAATGCAGTAGGAAAAGCTATTAACGATAACTTATTCGTAACTATTTGTAACAATCAATCACAAGTTACCAAATGTAATGTAACATCAAAGGAAGGAAATACAAACAATAATTTTGTAACTATTATTTGTAAACAAAAAAAGTGTAGCCATTTTTTAAATCAAAGAATCTTAGTGAGCGGTTCTGCTATTGTATTCCGTTACTTACACAGGTTGAGTCCTTTAAAAGAGGCCCCGTGGGACGTGTGTATAATTGAGTGAGGGAATTAATAATCTTCTACGTCTCATAACTTCCGCTTAGTATAACTTCTTTTGACTAGGAGAAGCTACGGCGCTCGTAAAAGTTTCAATCGACAGCCCTCGTCAAGATCAATCGATTGCGTTTATAAAGACATTTGTGCGGCGTGGTTATGGTGAAATTTTACGAGTTAAATGAAAAAATGAAGAAAACTATACACGTCAAAAGCCGAGTCGAAATACAGAAATCGTATAAGGTTGGAAAGAGCATCTCAAAAGCAATACACTGGCAGTGATGTAATCGAAAAATCGTATTTATAAAATTGTACGTGAAGTCACAGTTGTAGGATGGAGATAGGATGATATCGAAACACTTCCAGCACTTTACTCTATATGTTGTCACACTGGACTGTATTTCCTCATTCCCTTGCTCCGTTACACACATGTCCCACGGGGCCTCTTTTAAACGACTAACTCTGTAGTATCGTCAGTGCTGATCGGCTAGTCGTGGCAGTAGTCGTAGAAGTAGTAGTTGCACGGCATTCACTCCGAGAATATGCCAACCACCCTGCCACTCATCGTAGTAGCTAGGACTCGTTCTGCGACAGCCGCTGTAGACATGCACGCTATGGTGTAAAAGGGGGCAGCAGAAATATGCATGCTAGTGGCGTGTGACTACACTAGTGACTGCGAGGTGGATGTCGGCTCACCACTGCGTCATGTAGTCGGGGCCGATTGCGAAGATGGAGGACGAGCGGTTACCGTAGTCGGTGCCGTTGAGGCCGACCTCCGTGGAGTTGTCGTCCATTGCCGTGCTGACTGGCGACGCTGACGTCACCTGTCTGCCGCCATCACCTCGCCTCGGCCTGCGCACACAATACAACATTACACCTCAACACTCGCCAGCTTGCTTCTCACTAGTACCTCTACACTATACACTCTCGAAACAACCTTTAAAGGGGATAGTATCCACTCCATCTTCGAATTTTCTTATAAATATTCGTAATGAAAACGTATGACCAGAAAATAAATCAAAGCTCGAGATAACATGGACGACTACTTAACGAATTCTTTTTTAATTTGTAGGGTGTCAAATATACCTGTATTTTCCCATATGAGACTGAAAATATTAAATAATTAGATAATGTTTGACTACGGTTACATATGTGTCACTAATCATGTAAGAAAAATAAGTGGGATTAAGAAATAACTGTTGAAATTTTCCCTATGGCATGACTAGCTTGCGCGTAAACGCGTATATCGATATATAAAAGTTCTGAAAATATGACTTTATATCAGAAAAGATAAAAAAATAAATATCTATGGTTCTAGTTTTTTTACTATGGTCAAACTGAATGCATTCTAGGAGAAAAATTAATCGTGAAAATGGTCAAACATCGCATTTTTAAAGCTTGCCTATGCAGTTTCCTTAAGTGGCAAGAGAAAAGCACAAAGATACGGATGTAGTTTAATCTGTGGGCTTTAATCACGTGTAATAAAACCCCTATTTTACAGATCTAATTTCCACAGTACAGTGCTCCGACGGAAACACTGCGCGCCTTGGGCGTAGGAACGATGAGGCGCTAGGCGTGCGTGGAACTGTCGCCCGTATCGTTCCGCTGTTTATTGACCTTTGACGCGCAGCTACATAGACCCCTTAAAGGCTGTTCACGATTAAGTGAGCACTATTCTAATCAACCTTATAAAAAAGTCACTTCCCCGCCTGCATATATTTTAATTGACGCATCGAATGACATGCGCCCAGTAAAGTGGGGAATGGTGGCTAGAAAGTAGTTCCGCATATTAAAGTCAAATAAAAAGATTTAGGTAAGCATTTCTGATGTCTCAAATTATTTCTTTTGCTTTCTGTTTTATTTAATACACTGAAGTGCGAAAATGACCAATTTCATATAATAATTACTTTTCCAATAATTCCACAGTTTCGCTTAACCGACGCATGAATAAAGAGCTCAGGCCCATAGCAATGTTAATTTTACATAAGGTGGAAGAACAAACAACGTGTTTACAAAAGATGGGGGCGTGGTTGTATCAGGACAGGACCGTAGGTTGGCAACATCTATTATGTCACCCGCGAAAGCACATGCTACTATTTATTTCGGCAAATTATAATGTAATTGTATTTATGTAAATTTAATACGCTAGTACTGTAACGAAAATTGGATACTGGCAAAAGGGGTCGCAAAGAGTATGTTTAAAGTACGATGTGTGTTGACTTCCAGTACTTAAAATCCTGAAATAATTTTGCCTATAAATGGAATCAGTTCAATGAAAGCTATTTAGAGCAAAGCTTCTAGACAGTAGTAATAATTTTTCTCTTATGAGATATATTTTTTGGTGGAACTGGTACCTAGCGAGAAAGAGTTGTTAAACGTCCCACTGGTTCGCTAAACACATTATTTATCTACGAATAATGCGATTTACGGACTGAGGAACGAATAGGAATATCCTAATGTGTACGAAAAGAAAACCGGTAAAAAAATAAATAAACAAGAGATTTAACTTTACAAATATTATTATTATATTAGTTGAAGGGCCATCTTTTCTTGGCCTTATTTTCAGCCTTCTCATATCAGACAGCAGTTGTTGACAGCAACGGACTGGTTTCACAGGCAATTTTCATCTCTTACTTTAATATTTATCCATTTTTTTAGCTAAGAAATTAAATCTTATGAATAATTATTTTCGATATTCTGCATGATCAGTAACAGGCACCAATAAAGCCACATACTCTCTGTGAGTAACAATGTTACCTGCTGCTTATACGTCCAGAATTTACCACTTTCTGTGCTTTAGCATTGGTTCAACAGATTATCTCATAAGCTCCAACATATATGATATTTAAAAGTACTTGTGTGGCTGAAAATTTCATATGTCATAACATGCGAGATGAATTAAAATTTAAACTTACCAGTTCAGTCTCATGTGAACATATAATTTGGAGCTCCGCAAGTTCTGAAGTGTAATATCATCTGTACCAATATTACGTTCTACTAATTAATATGAGTATTTTTCAACGACAGTTTTTTGCGGTATATTGTTAGTAGCAGCTTTTTGTGAACCCACAGAACAATCTCAGCAACGAATGCAACTACAAAAGGCAAGAAACAAATTATATTGGACAAAGTATTTTTACTGTGCTCAGATAAAATGGCCCACACGCCTTCAGTAGAACGTTCCATGCATTGGACATTTTGACTGAAAGGAGTTAAAACTCACACAGTATCTTTATCGTAACACTGTGAAGAAGTAATCAGTTACTTCTGACCCATAATACTTGTAACAGACGGACTTACAGCCATTGTGAGACAACAACCACTAAAAAGTCTTAAAAAGTTTTCCATTTACATCATGCAGTGTTAGTGTGTTAGCAGATTGTGCGAGATATATTTTATTATTTGGTAGCACCATTAGCTCAAATAATAATCTCATTACAGTACTCGACAAAACTGTTGGCATACGTTCAGTTATATACCACGAGCTGTTAAAAAACGTTCGTTACACCACAACTCTGTAAGAGGCAGTAAATAATTAGCGATATCAAGTAGTGACAAGGAAGAGTTTAAGCTTGCAAACATTCGTGATGTTTTATCGACAGCGCCACGATGGGTTAGATAAGCTCTAGAAGCCTTTATGGACCAGTAAAAATACTGTTAAACAACCCTAGGAGAGAGTGATTTGTAGACTCGGTAATTTTAAGCAATACAATTTGAGGACACTGATAGATTTCATAACAGCGTGGATGTCTAGACAGATTTTTTCTTAATCCACTAGCTGTTTTCTGCAAGACAAGATTATTTTGTGTTTGAACAAATCACTTGTCATGCTTAACTTTCAGCAGAAGACGTCCTTGATTTGCAGGAATTTTTTTGGTATCTTTTTACGATAAATCACTGTATATTGGCATACACAGAACATTTCGGTACGTTTTGCATTAATTTCTTTGGAAATTAGTTGTTTAAAATTTTATTGTAAGTCAGTTGGTCCACTTGTGCAAATCTGCTTGTAGACAAGCGGCCCACATACGGTTTCCATTAGGCCTATCAGTTGACAGTCAGTCAACCTCTGTAATTCACCTGCAGAAGTTTGTAGCTCACATGATGCATCTTGACTGTCGTGTGCAGTTGGCCACATCTGGGCCACTGTACAGGTAACGTCCATGTAGCAAAACACAATCCGCCCACTTTTATGTAACCTAATGTGCCCCAGACTTTCAGCACCATTAGTAGGGCATGTAAGGTAACAATGGTACGCTGGCTGTCTGCTTCTGGCCTACTGTAAGTAAACCACATGTAGTCAGCCAACTGTTGGCAAGCCAATAGTGGCCCAGATATTGACCAATTGTGGCCCACACAGAAGCAGCAAGCCATGCATATTCAACGCCAAACCATAATTGTGTTTGACCCAACTAAAATGGATTATTTACTATCATTGCATGCTCTATGTTATCTTCAGCATTAGTAGTAGGATATAGCCAGCAGAGAGCATCGGAATATGGCATAGGATCGCAGGACTTGGTGGCCGCCATGTTGTTACGTCACCCGACGACCATTTTAGAAGTCAGTGACCCTTGACCCCAGACCCATGAACTTAGACCTTGACATTTCACCTCGACCTTTGTCCTCCCACCCCCCAAAAAAAAAGAAGAAGAAATGTCTTATTAAAAAAATACTTGGAAATTATTTTAAAAGAACCCCCCGATGTTTCCAATTTTTTGTGGCATAGGCGATGTGGATCAGCGAGCCATGTGACCAAGGGACAGGGCAAGCGAACTGGCCAGGATGTTTGATATTTGACCGTTAACCTCAAAAACCCATAAATTAGAAAACCATTTTAAAAATTCACAAGGAATATAAAAACACATACATTTATTACTAAACATTACTAAGGAATTAAATAAAAATAAATTTCCTGAGATTCCCCCATCACTCTGCTCACACAACCAATTAGTCGACAAGCCTCCAGCCCCTTAGCATATACCGAGTCAGCAAGCATACTAAATTACTGACATAAAAGTCAACGAATATAATACATTATTAACTACTACCACCATATTAGATACAGGCTATCTCGACCTTGACCCCATGACATTTAACTACTTTGAGAAAAAACTATAAACATACATAAAACTGAACAAGAATAATACATTACCGACTACCACCACCATTAGATGCAGGTAACTTGACCTTGACCCCAGACATTGAATAACCTTGAAAACAAAAACTCGGAAAAAATACATAAAAGTCAGCAAGCATATTACGTTACTGACCACCACCACATTGTATGGAGTCTACCATGACCTTGACCAAATGACCTCGAATGACCTGGAAAAGAAAAACTCCAGAAAATACATAATAATCAGCAAGCGTAATACTTTAGAGACTGCCACCAAATTGGATACAGATTACCTCGGCCTTGATCTCATGACCTTGAATGACCGTCAAAAAATTCGAGAATAAATATGTAAAAGTCAACACGTTTATTACATAAAAGATCGCCACCGCCATATTGGATGCAGTCTACCTCGACATCGACCTCTGTTCCAGCAGCATCTGTATGGTCAACCACGTCTGCTGAACCATTCCGACATTTTATTTTTCGCTTCTGTGAAAAGACCTTCACATGGGCAGCAACCATGCTCGACAACATGAGCACTTTCACTGTGCTTAAAATCTCTGTTATATGTCATATTTGTGTGACAGGTGCGGTTAGCAGATCATCCTTAGTGACCACTAACTTAGACATATTAAATAAAATTGTAATTTTTTGACGGCGTTAAGGACTGTAATAAATTAATTGAATAAAAGAAATGCCTGTGAATAAAATTGTGGTTTATTAAATTTTTTTCCTCTTTTTTGGAAATATAATTAAAAATCAAAAAGAAATAGAAATAAAACAAATTTAACTAAAAAGTATTGTATAAAGTACCATTGTACTATATGTACAATTATATAATGAAATAAAAAGTTTTTAAATTGAAAAACTTGACATTTTTAATAATAAGCTATGCATGTCGTCAAAGACCTGCAGCATGCTTGTAGGAATACTGCTTATTAGAAACACCTATTTTGAATATGGGGTGGAAATTACTAGTTTTTTATGCCTATAAATGTAAGGGCGGAGAGCTTGCTTGGCCTCCAGCATTATGAGTTTTACGAATTTACTCTCCAGGTTTTGTTTTCAAGGTCATTCAAGATCATGGGGTTTAGGTAGAGGTAACCTGCATCAAATATGGTGGTAGTAGTATGTAACATAATATGCATGCTAGCTTTTATGTACTTTTTCTTGAATTTATTGTTTTCAATTCCATTCAAGGTCATGGGGTGAAGGTCGATGTTACCTGCATCTTATATGGCAGTAATACTCTGTAATGTAATATGCTTGCTGACTTATATGTATTTTTCTCAAGTTTTGGTCTTCAAGGTCATTCAAGGCCATGGCATCAAGGTCAAGGTAGTCTGCATCTAATAAGGTGGTATTAGTTAAAATGTATTATGCCTGTTTACTTTTATGTATCTTTCTGGATTTCTTGTTTTCAAAGTCATTTAAATTCATGGGGTCATGTTCGAAGATGTCTGCATCCAATATGTTGGCGGTAGTCTGTAGTGTAAATGCTTGCTGAGTTTTATGTATTTTCTCGAATTTGTTATAATGGTCCAGTTGGCGATGCCGATGGAGCTGCTGTAGATGACCCACCCATATAAGTCGGTGGTACTATCAACGTCATGCCAGAAGTCATCGATTGCAGCACTGCTGTAGGTGACCCATTCGAAGAAGTCGATTAAGGTATTGGTACCATACCCATAGCAGATGACATGGCGCTCTGCAGACAGCCCATCCGATGAAATCCATAGCGCTGGTAAAACAGGAGACATCTCACTCGAAGAAGAAAATTGTGGTGAGAAACCAGTAGCGGACAATATCCCATTCACTTAACATAACTAGCCATGGAATACCTGACGTAGAAGCTACCCAAAACAATATAACATTCATGACAGCCATTTCCAAACAAAGTCTCTCAGCTTACCTTCCTAGTGAATATAATATACGAATATGCAAGCTCTCTGATAACATATTGACTTTCAACCAATCGTATTACACCAGTAATACATTATTCTGATACCGACCAACCAAACACCAAATTTCCACGTGATTGCAGCTAACCAATCATGTTGGTGGTTGTGTTGTTGTTGGTAGTGGTGGTGTTAGTGATGTTGCTGTTGGTGATGGTGGTGGTGTGTTGTTGTTGTTGATGGTGGTGGTGTTGTTGGTGTGTTATTGTTGGTGTGGTGATGGTATTGTTGTTGGTGGTGGTGTTGGTAGTGATGGTTGTGGTGGTGGTGTTGTTGGTGGTGGTGTTGGTGGTGGTAGGACCAATAGTTTACTTAGACATACGAAGACCTGTAAAGGTGAGGCGCATCTCTACTTGCGTTCCAGGTTTACTGCAAGCAAGTATCTCATGACTTCATTACATGTCCTCAGCAGTGTAATTACCTACACAAACTGCCCTACACAGTATGTCGAGATAACCTGCACCCAATATGGGTATGGACGAGGGGTATGGATGCCTGCCGATTAATGTGATGTGTGTGATGGAAATGTAATTTTTTTAATTAATTTTTTATGCTTTTTAATTACATTTGTTTTGGTTTTCTTGTGGATTTTGTTTGTGAATTTTTCCGAATTTTTGTTACATTTTTATTTTATTTTCAAGGTTAAAGCTCATAGATCAAAGTAAATGCTCTTATGCATACTGTAGTACCGCGGGCACTCCGCCAGTTTTCCAGTTCAGAAAAGAACATTTTAATGAAGTATTTTCGCAACTATCAAGCTTTGCGGTGCCTGCAACAGGAAGCTGCATCCGCCCTGATACAACCTGCGGTGATTTTAGCACAGCGTGGCCGCGATTGTTAACAACTTTTGACAGGAAATACATCCTGTTTTTCATGATATTTTAGTCCCATGACTCCTGGAATCACACCCTGTATCACGCATTATTTTCCCGTCACGTGATTTCGATCACACTTTGGGGACGTGTGCAAAGTTCCAGTTCATTGGCTGACGCCCTAACCTTGCTCTCTCATAGGTTGGCGACTCTTCTCGCCCTGACTTCTCATTGGTGGGAGACTGCTCATGCGCTGACTTCTTGGTGGAGGGAGACTTCTCCCCACTACACTCATGTTACTTTATTATGCCATGCACGGTCTGAGGAAGAGAGACTTCAGCAGAGGACACCAGAGACTGCACATCACCACCTGGGACGACTTGCCTGAGTTACGCTGAGACTCCACCCTCCTTCATCACCATGGCTGTATTACGATTTTGGTTCTATTCCAGATTGCGATTTTTTCTTTATAACATTATGTGCCAACTGAACTTTCTTCATTACGCCAAGTAATTAGATGTATTATTGTTTCAGGGTCTGATTTTTTTTAATGTGTTAAATTTACTTCGATTATTTCTTTTTAGATGTTTGTGCTTAGCCCTAGACCGTTCGGACATCACAATACAATATGGATCCCATGCAGCAAGCCACAGTTGACTGACTATTGTTTTACTGCTGGCATGCTGGATGACTGCTGGCACTGACTGTATGGCAACATATAATTAAAATAAAAAGTTAAAAAATATATATACAACCCACTTTAGATAATTAATATTGAAGGGATTTTGTTGTTTCACATTCTAAAATATTCATAACTGACGAATGCATTTCAAAATAGAGAATACCATCCAGGTGACATACATATTGCAAAAGATTACGTAAAAGGCATGTTTTCGTGTTAAAATTTGCTATTCATATTGGAAGATTTCTGCTAACAACAATTTTTTTTTTATCTGCATCTTTGTAAAAACTGCTTTGTTTGTATGATAAATTTTAAAGCTATAGAATAACTGGAGTAGTTTATACTACATTAGTCTTTGTTCATAATTAAAGTTGGAATAGGCCTTAATTCGAAATTAGTTCATCTTAATATAAGTATACACACTGCAGTAATTGTTAGCATGCAGAGGTGTCAATGCAAGGGGTGTAGGTTCGCGCCCCCTCTCTCCCCAGGGAACCATAGTATTTTCACGTTTAATAGCGAAGTAAAGGGAATTAAAAATTAATAAAAGTTGATACTGATAGTAAAAATTATTATTTTTAAGAGATAGTGTTAGACATATGGTGAAACCATGGCTAGCCATTATTAGGTCATCTGATGACAGTGAAATGGTACATCGATGGGCCATCTCACTTGTGGTCATATGGGCCATGCTTGGGCCATTTATGTTCATCACACCTAGGCCAGTTATTGGCAGAGTATGGCTAGTTAGTGGTGCCACTTCAGGACCAGCAATGGTGCCGGGTGCATGCCATCTGTTGGCTAACTGTTTGCCAGCTTGGCATCCGAAAGTAAACCGGAAATGGGCCACTGACTCCGGCATACTGACTCCTGCCGACTGACTCCTGCCAGCCGACTCCTGCCGACTCACTCCTGCCGACCGATTCCTGGCGACTAACTGCTGCTGACTGATTCCGGCAGACTGACTCCTGCGTTGACACTCCCACGTTAGATATCGAGTATTATTTTCTTACTGGCTTTGGGGCCACTAACGATTATTTGTTTTCGCCCATACCGAACTTTTATTTATAACACGTGAAATTAAATTAAGAGTTTAAGTGAAAATCTTACTAGCTCATACGACTCTATTACGTAATTAATTCTATTTCAACGTATATTTGTTACATATAATATATATATGTTTAAATTATTGATTGAATATATACTGCAAGGAACAGGTCTGATGTCTATGTAAGTAACAAAAACAAACGATTAAGGAACCAGCAGATTGTAAGAGTACTTTCTCGGGGCTGTGAAATGTTCCGTAAGAGTTTTCGCAACAAAATATCCAAAATAATATTAAACACGTATTGTACATTCACGTGTGTAGGCAGTTTACAAAAAAGGAGTATTCGTTGCACAACAAATGTACATACTTTGACGAAGTTTTTACGAGTTTTAAAACAATGCTAAGTAACAGCGTTGAAAGTCTGAATTACAATAGGGCTGGTAATGATCAAGCAAGTCCAAATAACTTAAAATAATAGAGATACCACCAAAACAGATAAACTAAATCATGCTTTCTCGCCAACTACTTGCAATTTTAGGCATTGTTAACAAACAGGCTTTTGAGATGACAACCATTGCTATCTCCCATATTTTAAATACGAAAAAGTATTATAAAAATGAATCTTCCTTCAAAAAGGCACAAAAATAAAAGTGTGTTACAGAATATTACATACATATATTTAAGAGTTCTTGTCTTATATTTAAAGTTTAATGACGATGGCGTTGTACGAATTCTGAGAGTAACTAAACAAACTGTATACAAGGACACAGTCCATCTGAAAGCTCACAAAATTACTTGTCTATCTTATCGTCTTTATTAAACGAAAATGGAATTGGATCACTTGAAGCAAACTGAACAGGGAGAATACATATTCAGTTACAGCGTTATGATTTGTCATAGTTGATACAGAGGTTGTTGTAAAAAAAATCAACACTTTTCTTTCGCCAGAAATGGGAAATAGGACTGCTGGTTGCACCATTTGTCCGCAGTAAAACAAAACAGCGCGCCACTTGCTCTGTCTGTACCACACGTCTCAGAAATACGAACACACGGTCCGGTAATGAACTACCAACCTTCGAAATAATTGTCCCTGTTAGTTTGGCAGTGATTTGGGAAAAGTATTTACACCTATTAAAACACTGTTAAAACTGTTATTATATCAGATCGAATTTAATTTGCTACCTCAGTATAACACTGATGTAATTGAAAATATTTACAGAGTGAGTCCTTTAGAAGAGGTCCCGTGTCGATTCCATCCCGCAGCATGTCCTCGCCAGTGCCTTTCACAACTTTTGGTTTCGTCTGCACACCTGCCTCAATTTCAATGGCGACCACTTCCAGCACCTACTCTAGGTATTTTGTTGTCACACTGGACTGTATTTCCTCATTCCCTCGCTCCGTTTCACACATGTCTCACGGAGCCTCTTTTAAAGGACTCCCTCTGTAGTTTATTTAGAAGTAACAGACTCGTATTATCAAAAAGCATATTTCCATGTAATTCAAGAAAAAATTTAACAGTCAATATTTAAATAGTAAAATCCGTCACAAGTAAAAATATGTCTATAAATATTCTAGAGTAATTAAGTAAAACTCTCGGATTTTCAGTTGTAAAAATGTTACACTTAAGAATAAACGTAATAAAAACATTTATTATGCGCATTGAACATTTCATTTTGTCTCTATTGGTTGAAGGCTATATGATGGTAGGAATAAAAAACCAACCAAATACTAAAAAATCATTTATTTCATTTCGAGGATTGTATAAAAACTTAAAACGCTTGCAATTACATGACCTAGAAGTAAAAATTTCGTAGCGGTTGATGCTCCTGGGTTCTCAAATCCTGCGATGGCCGAAGAGCATCCATGACTTCGTCATGAAACTGGACGACTCGTAAACGTTGATGGTATAGAGAGGAAGTATCCATTTCTGCAGACACTTACCGTCGACAAATTTTTGATGAACAGCTACTGATGTATGCGCCGGGAAATGTAGTGCACGTGGAATTTCCGAAGAGACATTTTGTAGCACACGAGAGCCATCAGAACACGATTTCGATACTCGTTTAGTGCAGACGTTATTTGCTGCGAGTATAAATGAGTCACATTCCTAGTTACAACGAAAATGAGTATGGAATGGACATGGCGGTAAAAGCTTCTTCAACATCTGCTGTGTAATATTGATGATACACGGGGTATAGTTGTATTTTATTTAATAGTAAACCGAAATGTTGCTGATGCCACCTTTAGAACTGGAAGTTGTCAGTGGGAATTCATTCAAAAACATGGATGAGTTGGCCTTGAGCCACCTCCCTGGTAAACAAAATTCATCCAATAAAAATATAGAAACCAACAAAGTAATAAGTTAACCAAATTTCCGAATATTGTCACTTGTTTCCATTCAGACATCTGTATTATAAGTGTTCGAAGTATTGAACGGAATGATATTGCCTTTCGTGATAATTACACAGTTTTCGCCGTTAGGCTATTCACAGTAGAGTGAGCACTTTTTGAAGCCCTCGCATTTAGTATAATAATGAATAAATATATTTTATTGTACTTTTAAACATTTATTTTCAAGTTTGGTGAACAGTAGGCACTGTTTTTATTACTTACATTACAATATTTATTTAAATAAGTGGTGGAAAGATAAAAAAATTTCTGATAGGAAAAAAGTAATTAGGGTCTCAACAATGCTCACTTTACCGTAAACAGCTTACAGTTTACTAGACGCGAACTATGTAACTATCACGAAAGGCATTATATTATTCAAAATTTACGAATTAAATTAAAATTACTATTTTGACTCGCTTGTGATTGACCGAACGGTGGTATTTGTTTTCATATGCAAAATTGTCATCTTGATTATCTAAGGTTTATAAAACAAATAACCATGCAGTGTGGTTGTAATTCTGGTTTTGCGTACGGCAAGAAAGAAGAATGTCACTAGAATTTTGATCATAAATTGCATTTCAGCGGAATATCAGTTAAGCTCTCAGTTTGCAACAATGTCACCAACGTCAATGGCTTCCAGGATGGATGTTTCTACTTAACCAATGGTAGCAACTGCAGGATACTTTGTTGTTACTGCAATCGTAGAGTCGCAGTGCACAAATGCGGGAAAATAACTAAATCAATCTCTTTCCTGCGACGTGTTGTAACGGCGTGGAGGATGTTTTATAGAGGCTTTTTTTTTTTATCTGAACAGCAGCTGCGATGAAACACGCTAATGACTTTAAAACATTGTCTGGAAATAAGGCTTGGTTTCATTCTGTTCTACTCCTGATATTGCGATTACTAGTGTTACGTGTAGCTAGTCTGCGCCGCTGACCTTGATCTGCCCCGCGACCGGACGAAATAGAAGGACAGAGTATTGATGAGCGGGGCAGCGGCAAGTCAATGGAATGTTCTAATGACAAGCAAGCGATAATCCTACCAGTATTTTGAGTTACTAAGGCATTCTGCCGCGATAACCCTTTGTCGGCTCGCCGCTACTGACCTTCGGCGGATAGGATTTCTGCATTTATGTGAAAAATTATCTCAATTACTGACCTCGTTCTCTCAACGTGACCCGGGGTGCGTTGAACCTTCCAGATGGTCAGGGCGAACGATATAAAAGTGTAACAGGCCTCCGAGTTGGAGAGTTGTTTTTGAATGAATGAGTGGCTGAGTTCAGAGCGATAGAAGAACGAGCGGCGAGAGCAGTTACCAGCGGTAGGGAAATCTTCGACTGCGAGTATCAAGCAGTGAAGAGTGCGGCTGGCAGGCTGGACTATTGGACTAGATGCGTGAGCCGACCTCCCGTGGCGCAGTCGGTTGGTACGCCACTGATCTGGTATGTGGGAGGCTGTTGGTTAGAATCCCGGGTTAGACATGGTTGTTCATTAAATTTGGTTTTAAGTTAGTCTGTAAGCCATCCCCTGCTAACCTTTCACGCATAAAACAGGGGGACGCTAAAAAGCACTTTACAATACAATAGAAGCGTGAGTGAAAGACATTACAAATGATGGCAACATATAGACTGAACACGTGTTAATACTGAGTATTATTTGATTGACTGTAATGAAACAGAGTCCTTAAGAAGGACGGTTTAGAGTTGAAGTAGACACTTAATATTGCAATCACTGTTAAATAAATAGAGTAATAGTAGAGACAGATAAGTAAATGCTGTAAATTATAGTAGTCTTAATAAATTAAAAATTTATTAGTTCTTGTATTTTTGTTAAGACCTCCATCCCTCACGCATTCAGATACGCCCTTCAGGCATCCATGTAACAATAGTTAGAAATTTGCATCTTAATGGCGGAACCTTCAGTGTGGAGTATTTTTTGCTTACTGGATTGCTGTTCTTATAAGTACAATAGTTTTCACAATAGTTCCTATTACTCAGTCATGGGAGACAAGATTTTTCTCATAATACACATCGTATACACACAGGAGTAGCAATATACGCTAAGGTGTAGATATAGTATCCGGATTCCAGTGACAGCGCTGAGTATACAGAAGCAGATTGGTTATTTGTTACGCATAGTTTTCTTTCTGCGCGTTTCAAGTAGTTATGCATAATAAACAATTCTATCAGGTAACAACTATACAAAGTGAAAAATACCGTGCGTTTATCATTCATGTGGAAAATATTACAATTTAATGGAAGTAGTCAATTTATAGGAAGTGGTTATAAACTACTTATATTGTCAAATGTGCACGATACGAAAAAAATTTTGTATTGCAGGTAAATAAAATTTAGTTTTCCCGTAACCAATCCGGAACGGAATTAATAGATATGGTGCGTGTATATCGTTTGGTTGGCTTCTTTTTATATCATTGTTAATGAAGTTGTAAAGCATAACATGACAAGTAAAAGTGGAAATATTTAAATAATCATTCAGTGAGCAGGCATAGCAATTTACTTTGAAGGATCTGCATCACATTCAAGGTACCACAATTACACCTCGCTTCTAGTTAAAGAAAAGTGATCACCATATGTGACAACCTGATCGTTTAGTAAAAAAAGTTGATAGTTTTTATAAGTCTTGTAATATACGCCAAGTATATTTCAATATGCAGTAGTCGGGGAAAGTCTAAGTGTAAGTAAAATAGCGCTGTTTTCCCTAAAAGTGTGAGGAGCGAGTTAATTTGGTAAAAAAAAAATCCCCATAAAAAGGAGTTTTTTAAGCAAAGCTGCTATTCAAAAACTGCAAACACAGTTCACTTGCAGTTTAAAGCTGGGACCTAAATTAAACCTACACTAACAGCGTAAAGACTTGTCGGGCGACCGAGAGAGGTGGTGCAGTGGTAACTAACTGGACTCGCATTCGGGAGGACACGGATTCGATTCCCGGCTCGGCCATCCGGATTTCGGTTTTCAGTGGTTTTCCGAAATCGCTCTAGGCGAATACTGGGATGGATCCCTAACAAATCCCACGGCCGCTCCCTTCCTAATCCTTCCCCAACTCCTCTCCCATATGCAACTTACACCGTCTCTAATCCTCGCTGTCGACGAGACGTTAAGTCCAACTACCTACCAACCTTGTCGGGCGTGTTGAAAGTTGATCTGGTACAAAGTGGCTCATTTAACTCAATTGGCATAACCCTCCCTTTACTCTGTGAACGAACGAATAACTTCTGTGGAAACCACTTTTTAATAATCAAGTGCGAGTCTCACAGCTTGGTTGTGGCATCAGCCATCAATGCACTGTATGCGCTGAGATACACTCTAAAAATAACTTCATGGCTATTTTCTGCTTACTGTGTAAACAAACACAATAATTATAGTGAAGTTGGCAACATCCACGCGTTTAGGTAAGCCATGAGTGAAATAAATAACAGGTGTTTTTCTATGTCACGTGCGCCTTGCAAATGCGATCTGCTGGGACGGTGTAATATGCAAAGTTTTCGCCAAGTGGTATGTCTGCTGATCCCCCGTTTGCTTACTGGCGGTCGTAAAATTTGCTGTTGAAGGAGACAGTGGGAACAAAGTTTGCAAAATACAAGACTGTAAGGGGGAGAGAAAGAGAGAGAGAGATCGGATTCTCTAGTAAGCTCTGCCTGTTTGTGAACTTGAGGCGAATCAAGCAGAGGCAAAGCGTCCTGACAACTTTGAACTTCTGACAAGTTTTTGCGGCGATCTGACTGCGGCAAGAGTAGTTAGAAATTGTAGGTTTACGAGATCCAAGATACAGGATGCGGGCGAGAGGACGAGCTGGAGGCTATTTTTGATTACGTCATACCGAAACCTCCTGCTCTGTCATTCCTCGTCAGCAGCAGCCTTCTTGGATTTCCCTTTTTTCTTTCGGAATTACCCTCTTTCCCTCCTGCTCTAACATTCCTTCTAGTATATTGATGCTCTTGCACTCTTATTCTTTTTTCTTATGCTCCTGTCTCTCTCATGTTCATTCACTCTCTCGTCCATTCTATCCCTTGGGGTTTTGTCATATTCATTTTGTTTTTCACATCCTACATCTTGAATTCCCGTGCTTGCCACCATAGGTTGCTAATTTCTTGCTTTTTACGACTTCAATCTTTAATACCCATGACCACCATCACTCGGCTTCTGTAGGCGGTCATATTTGATTCCCGCACCTGCCACCAGAGTGTGCGAGATTCTACCATTCGCAGTTAGGAGCACTGGTATTGATGCGGCCATTTTTGTGTGTGTTGGTAATCATGTAGCCTGCAGGGGTGCGTTATATCATCGGGGAGTGGAGTTTAAATGCTGGCACTCCGGAGAGCTCTTAATTATATAGTGGGGCGAAACAGAGCATACACTACGTCCCGTCTCTGCCACCGCCATCACTTGACCTGCAGCGTGGGGCTGCGGACACAAGGATATGACCACCCTTCTAACATTCAGAAAATAAAATCCACATGCATAACAAATTCGAGTAGGTGGCATCTCTATATAACATTTATATGCAACTCTATATATAATAAATGACCCGGAACATATACAAAAGTACCAGTACAGAAAACAAAAGGAAAGAATATAGATGTACATATCGGACGATACGCTCACCAAGGTGTCGACGCCGCCAAGGAGAACGCCACACATAGTTGTTCAGTCAATCTGTCAGTCAGCCATCAGTAAGTCATTCAGCATCATCGTCACTATCCATAGCGCCGCCTTCGATGTCCTCATCCTCATCATCGTCACCATCCATGTCACTACTTTCGATGTCCTTGTGTTCGTTGCCGCGTCAGGTGGATTGGTCAGGAGGCTGGCCACACAGTGCATCAGGAGGACATGAACAGCATGTAGCATCATGCTACAGTCCTTGCGAGTCGCCTGATCACTCATGCACTCAGCCCGACCCATCGGGAACACATCCTGAAGAGTGGATATGCCGAACGGATAGCATGACACTCCATGCTATTCATATCCTGTGCCACTGTGCCCGCCTGCTGCACCTCTGTGTTTCGGCCGAGAGCGGCAACCAATGCCCAAGTCACTTGAACCAATGGGTCTGCACTGGCTGGAACATTGTTGACGGCAACATCGCCATCAATACCAACATTGTTGTCGACAACCTCACCATTGCCGAAATCACCTTACCATGTCCCACCATAGGGCCAGATAGATCGCGAATGAGACTGCACCACATCTCTGCCACATTGACCGCGAGGGAGGGCAGTTGGAACACTGGAATCGTCCTCATCAGAGTTATCTTCGTGAGGTGGCATATGGGACACGAACAGCCTCGAGTCAGTGGCACAACTCTCGCCAGTCGTCAGGTGCTGCGACACACCAGCCCCTGCATCATCCAGATTATGAATGAGCTCATCATAAGTAAAGCATTCATCCGATATATCACACGTGCAGAAGTGAAATTGTTACGAAGATTGTGGTAGCATGTAGATATAAAGACCAGATAGGGCTTATCAGATTCCTGGACATGAGCTAAATATCCTCTAAACACGACTGCAGCACACAAGAAAACAAGTAATGTCCTATCATGGCCCCCTGCCAGCCTCAGACAAGAGCATAATAACCCGTAAATAAGACAGATGCACACACAATTAAACAAACAGACAATCTTCCAGTTCCACAGGCCCGTCCAAGAATACATAGCAAAGACAGCAATTAATAAGCGGAGACCTAAGATACGGTGTGAGAAAGAATGGTTGCCATCAGTGGTCCATCCCTGTAATGGTGGATGCCCAACTGTGGCTGTGTGTTGGGAGAGCCACCATAAATACCAAGCAACACGCACGACATCGTAATACAAGTCAGAAATAATGACCGTTGTTGATGGCCGATGTCCAAACCAGAAACAATTTATAGCAACTATTGCTGCTTGCGGGCTGTGCATGTTGGGAAGACCTCATGAATATTAAGCAACATGCACCACATGTAATACAAATTAAAATAATTGCCCAATCTCTAATCTCACAGAGCAACTGTGGGAATGGATGTCATTAACGTGTAAACAAACCTCCATGAGAGTAGCCTATGTGTCTATCCTACAAGTACACACCTGGCCAAAAATAATCACTAGTGCAAAGAAGCAATCAGTAGCCAAGTCCATGATGAATGGCCATCCCAATCGCACACCTGTTTGAAAATAAACACAGCGGAAGGAAGAGAATACAGAGTAGGAAAACACATGTACGTAAATAGTAAGAATGAAGTTATCCGTTGTTTAAAATTAATGTCTATCTAGCTGCACACCTGCCTGGAAATAAATACAATGGGATGATGGGTGACTATGACGAAAAATGAGCGAATATAGAGTAGGGAAATAATTCACAAAACACATGTACATTATATATTGTAAGAATGAATTTATGCACTCTTCAAAAAACAGTATGGTAAATAAAAATAAATTCAGACATTCATATATATCTATATCTCTTGTAATGCAGCATCCAATTACCTATCACTAATTCCAAAGCGGTGAGTCCAACTGTTGTAACCACAAACCAATTTCCCGGCCCCTTTACAATCAGGCGATCGCCCAACAGGCGAAGGACTTTTTCTACCAAATAGATGTCGGGAAATTTTGTAAGCAGTTTCTCCTGATCATAAAAAAACCCCCTTGGTGAAAATTCCCATCCATTTCTTCAAGATAATATGACCTTGATTAGTAATGACGAATCTTGACAATCCTGTAAATTTAAGTGTTCGAATTGTGTTCATAACCTTTGGCAAATGTGCCCTTGTCTTGATAAATGCGAACATAGTCACTAACACATGTTCTTGGCTTGCGAGCATTCACCCTCTCCTCGGTTCTGTACTGTCTGCAGCAAAGAATTGTCCCTAATGTCCACATGCGTCATACATATAGTGCAAAATATTTTGTGATTGTACGATGCGAACTGGTGAGGCAGCATGTCCAGCCAGTTATAACTTCCCCAAGATGAAAATTTTTGCCACAGCACTGTCTTCAAAGTACGATTAAACCATATAACTATGTAAAGCCTGTTCATGATAAAGTGAGCACTTTTTAAATCAACCTTAAAAAAAGTCACTGGTCCTGCCTGCATATATTTCAATGGGCGCACTGAATGACACGCGCCCAGTAAAGTTGGTAACGAAGGATGGAAAGTAGTTCCGTATCTTAATGTCGAATATAAAGTATTAGGTAACCATTTCTGATAATTTAATTGTTTCTTTCACTTTCCACTATTTTAATGGATAGAAGTGTAAAAATGAGCAGATTTTTTAAATATTTAGGTACTTTCCTAACAATTTTACAGTTCTGCTTAACAGATGCTTGAATAAAGTGCTGAGTCCCGTGGCAATGCTAATTTTACATAAGGTGGAAGAGGACATGATGTGCATACTAGTAGATCTTCAGCAGGGCTTTCAAAGGTGCTCATTTTATCATGAACAACTTGTATGTCTTCATACAACCATAAGTACTGATGGGGTTAATATTATATGCAGCCATTAACAAACAGAAGGCAGGATTTAAGAATTCTCTGCCGAGATCCATTTGCGAATTTCTAGGTGCTCGATTGTCTTACAAAACAGTCTTCCTTGCATTGCTAACATCGAGGCCACATGTATCCGTAGCCCTTATTAACATATTCATGCATGATCATTTCGACTAGGTCGACCTGGTATAGATCTTTCATTCCAAAGATCAATATTATCCCCATGGGGGTAATTGTGTTATGCAGGACTGTATAGCTCGGCAGCAATTTGCACACGAGACATGTTAGTGTATATAACTACATTCATTCAATACTTCCAAAATATATACAATATAATTTGTGTGGGAATTATTCCAGCCTGCTGAGATGCAATTAGCAGTCGGAGATGTAACACAACCTCATTACCAATATGCCAATAAACAAACTCGAGTCGATTGCTCTCATCCAGCTTCGAAGTCAGACCTGAGCCGGCCACTAAGTCAACGTCTGGAAACAGATCAGCGACAATGGTGAACTTGGTGCGTGTCTCATCCTTATAGATGTTGCTGGAAGAGTCATTGTCGGTCAAATTTGAACTCGTAAGTGTAAGTAAGCGTTTGTATTGGCGAAACCCCATGCGTAATTACTGGGCAGGCTCACATTTAAATAACAGCTAATAGAGGTCTGTAGATGCACGAGTGGCTTCGTCACCAATTTGTATAAAATCATTGGACAGAAAAATGTTGTTTGTTTCTCAAGAACCTTTTTTTATTTCGCCTATAAACACCATATATTCCATCATTAAACCTCATTTTGTACGATGTTAGGTCATTGCAAATGGTCGTGCTGTGCTTCGCCTCAACAGCTGTGAGCTTGCCTCCTAAGGCAGATATTTGTGCTCATCGTCTGTCAAAGAACGAATTTGAGCACTCATCTCAGCAGACATCGCATTCGTGTTACCGGATAGCCAGCCTTCTACATACTCGAATGCATCACTGGAAGCAAAGGCAGATAGTTTGGCCACATCGTCAATCAATACGCTAAGCCGTACATCCATGTAAGTAGTCAGTACATTCGCATTAAAGAGACGGTCCTCCACAACAGCGAGGTTCCTCCCTATATCAGATAGTATCTGCACATCCTCAGTCAATTCATATAATTGGCAATTAAATTCAGTAGTCACAGTTGTATGAATACTCCTGGATATTTGCTTGCCACACTGTTGAGTTTCGTCTTTAAAGCAGTGACCCGGGTCATATTAGTCGTTAGTGCACGAAGATGTTTCTCAGTTTTAACAGATGTGGCCTATATTACTGCCAACAGTTGCTAAGTCATCGACGTGACACTGCAGACAAAGTACACACTATCTGCTTCACCATCATGTTGCAGCACTCCAAAATGTTTGACTCATTTCCCTCCAAAACTGCAGTTGCAGTCACCAATAGATGTAATACAACTTTCCGATGCATGCTTTACGCCACTATGGCCAAACTTGTATAAAGTATAACAATGCTCACTGATGTACGATAACGAACTGATCGAATCCCTTATAGTACCTTCCTTTATGAAGCGGGAAATCCTTTGCTGTCACAAGGAACCCATGAGGTACTCACAAGAAACATGAGCACTTAATTTTAAACCCATAAAAAGACATACCAATATTAACATGATCGGATTAAAATGTCATAAATTCTGGTCATCCATGCAGAATAGAATGAGAAAATTAGCATTGTCCTGCAAGAGTTGTTTAGGCATATGTGAGTTAGGTTAACACAGGTAAATATAATTTAGCACTACATGGGCCCATGCTAAAATACTGCTGCATGGTCGACTGCTTCTCACATGCCACATCATCGAAAACAAACACAGAATTTGGCAAATCATCACTTGGCAGCACGAATTCTTTATTCTCGTGATATGGAAATTATTACAAATTAGCCACAGCTTGAAGCGTTTGCTCCATCTGTAGGTACTTTGGCTGTTATAGTAGTTTAAAGTACAGGTAAACGTTCTCGAACCAAATAACATTGGACTCCTCCAAAAGTCTCAGAAGGACGTATGTATTTTCACAGTCGCTTGATCGTGCCATGATACCTCTCACGGTAGTTGGCAGAAGCTTCCCATGATGTGATTTGCAGGATATAGTTCTGTCATCAGTGGTGATGTGAACAGAAGGTGTGACATGATCTACATTGAACTGCTATGTGAACAGGTAAACCACTATTACTTATGACATCAGGACCACATTCTGGATTTGATGAGGAAGGAGCCCTGTACATATGCAAACGAGATCAGGTGATGTGGATGGCCAAGTCATGGTCGGGTGATGTAGACGGCCATCTGCGGAAATTCAGAACTGAGATTCTTTGCTATAAGTGTGTGTGCAGGGAGGATCCTCATGTCATAGGGTTTCGTAATGTTTGGGGTACAGCACGGCAATACTTTCGAGCTGTGATATGTCTAGGATGATAGGAATCTTCACGACATGTAGTGCCCACACATCGGTTACAACATCGGGCCACTGTGGCATCGTAATGCTGCACATAAACTGGCAACTGTATGATATGTCCACTTGGCCTCATCCAGACCCACAAACAGGACACTGTCCAACTGCATCTATTGCTGTTGAGCTACCAAATGCGTCTGAGAGGCCTTGTTGGGTTACATTCCTATGCTGTTTCGACTTCCTGAAACTCTGTGCATGCCTTACGACAATATAGCAATAATTTTGGTGGAACCACTAGAACACACTGATGGTTATTCTAGGTGTTACAGAACATGTCATCTCATCAGTATTTCTTTATACAGCGAGTGTTGGTGTGAGAACATGTACGACATTGTGCACACTTAGCCCAATTCTTTTATGTGAGTGCTTCACTTGTCAGTAGTCACATGTATATACATATCTACGCATGTACTAATTTTGGAGTGTACATACTATGTACGAAAATATGTTCGAATGTATGTATATACATATTTACGTACTATATATATATAATTGTACCATGACACAAATAATGTTTACAAAATGAATTACCAATTTGTATATTTTGGAAATAAATCATACATCATAACAAGTACAGCACCGTTTATGTACTTGACTTTTAAATTATGCAAAAACGTTCCAATGAATTTCTTCTAGATAAACATATAATGGGAATTATAATTACATAAAATTTAGTAAAATTGCTCACAAATTGTAAAAATGTAACTTGCATTAACTTTGATTTAAACATTAATCAATGCCAGTATGATTAAAACAGTTATTTGACTAGAAAGAATTACTTGAGCAATTAGAAAGGAGGGCAGCTGTCTGAGCGCAGTAAAGTTTCCATTTCGTAAAAGGAACACATGGAATATTACTATTAAAAAACTTAAAATCATTGAGATTCCGGCAGAGGCAGTTAAACGACCAGTCAAAGCTCCTTCTGAGTAAAAAATATGCAGACTAAACACTTAAAAAAATGTAGACATCACAGTCCGATGCGAGAGTTGTGAAGACAAAATTAATTTAAGAAAGAATTAACTCGTGAGCAGAGAACAAGACAAACATGGCACATTAAAATAGGGAAACACAGCAATACGAGGTTTTCGTTAAACCGAAACCAAAATTTATATGAGCCACAGAAACCATAATTTTGAAAAATCTTTAGGATTACTTCTTACTCAAGACAAACACAACTGTGCCACACAAAACACTGAAATATTTTTTTAACACACAAGCTTTCGTCCATGACTTACCGTTTAAATTTCCCAAATTCTCGATGGCTCAGGCGATGACACTAAATTAAAAGGCGCCCCATCATAGCTTCACGTCCTACAGGACAAGTGCAGAAGCTTAAATCGCCGTAGAATTCTTTAGGCGACACCGTAAAGCGACGGTATGGCATAGAATAGAAGGATCACAAGCCATGCAACGAACTTAAATAAACCATTCGAATCGTAGAAAAAATTTATGATGCACGAGTGTAGGGAAATGGATGATGGGATAACAGAGGTTGAAAGAGGTTGATAGCCAGGAGGGAGGGGGGGCCCAAGCAGACCCCGTCGAATTGAAACCAAAGAAGATGTCTTGTGCTATGGGCACTAGCATCGCAGGTTGTTTCAAAATTCTCGTTAGAACACTCTGTATATGGCAGTACACATTAAACGGAGTAATATTTGCTTATAAACACAGGGTTAGAAACGAATAGTTCCAACCCCAGTGGACGCGAGGGTCTGAAGGTAAGCAACCTGCCAGGCCCAAAGACACATCCAAAACAGCGGCTGGTCGGTTCGATCGCTGCAACTGACCGAGCCACAATTGCCTGGGAAATAGGAAGGGGGCGGAGGACGGGTCAGTAAGAATGGCAGTGTAGCAAAAGATGATAAAAAGGTCGTATGTACTGCTTATGTTGCCTTCGCTAGTTTCCCTCGATGGCGTAATATATTCTTCAAATATGCGGTGCTTTAGGTCATATGGAGTCATTGGGACTTACTGCAAACTTTATTCTTTACAGTGACGTAAATTTGCTGGCCATGGACTGATGACTTCGTGTCGAGTCCACTGGTTGGGGAAAATGTTGTTGAATGTGTTTCTAGCTACAGGTGTGTTGCACGTAGGGGACCCGTCTTACTGGTACCACATACTCTAATGTGTTTCGAGAGTAACATCTTCAAGGAGAGCAGGTAGGACTTCCGAAATAAATTCTGCATATTTGTTTCCATTTAAAGGTAGTCAAATGTATGTATGTGTATATACGCATTTATATACATATGGTTACACACACACACTCACTCTCATGAGCATTTCAATTAGAGACACTTTCTGTGATGCAGAAATGTTTCTGTGGTCTCTTCATCGAATGGGATAGTACCCAGCCACGTACGAGTGAGACATCGTCAGTTATTATACTGATCATCTTAGTAAAAACCGAGCACTGAGTGAGGAATAAACAAGATCTCAGCACGTTTTATCGTGGCCAGACCGTTTGGACCAGACGATACGTATGGGGCACTCCATCCCCGACGTCATGCATGCACTAAAATTTCCTCGGGCCACCGCTCAAACAGTGTACCCTGAGATTATGGGTTCGGGTAAAATCACCGCTGTCAGAGACAACTGTCTAGACGTACAATGTATTGATGGCAGCGTCGCCGTCAGCTGGCTCTGTTGTTAACAGCGGATTCAGGCCACAGTGCAGAATATCACTCGACTATACCAGACCTATGAGTAGCCATACCATCCAGCACACTCTCCTCGCTATGGAGTACAGAAGGCACCCTCCCCCTTAGTGTACCACTGCTCACCACACATCAAAAGACTGAACGATTAACGTGGGCACTGGAACACCGCCACTCTACCTGGACTCATGGAAAGAAGTTGTCTGAAAGGAAGAATCGAGGTTTATGTTGGTACAAGCTAATGGCAGGCTACGAGTGCTTCATCAGGCACATGAAGCGATATATCCCTCGTGTCAGCAGGCTACATACAGTTCAGATCGGTGGTGGTGGCATCGTCGTATGAGGACAGTTTATGTGGGGTGAAATGTGTCCCCTGGGTCACGTGTCATTGCCCATAACTGGCGAACTATTGTGACGGTTGCCTCGTCACAGTTATTTTTTTGGTCATGCTTGGTTAGTTTATGCCGAAGTTGGTAGCACATGCTATCGCTTTTCCTATGTAGTTTGATGTCTGTAATAATCATTATTATTAACATAGCTGGCTTGTGTTCGATTTACAATTTTTATTGCACCCAATGGACAGCGAAACAACACGTGCACGTAATTATGTTATGCGTTTACAGTCCCCACAATGCAATCCTGATGCCATGAATGGAACAACCTCCGATGGTGTCAGACTCTGGGCCCACATCAAAGGAAAGTTTAATGTCAAATTTCTTCACATATCGAGCTGGACCTTCCTCTATCAATTTACATAAACGCAACTAATACGCTGTCCGGCCGACGACAGACATAAACCCAGTCCACATTACTGTGCCCGGTCGGCAAAACACGTTAACAGTCCACGGAGGTTCAACTTTCAAATTCCATTAGCCATTAGCCAATCCCAGGTAGCTCAGCGCATTACACTACCCAGAGGGTGTGTTACTACGACGACCGCCTTACATGACTTGCATATTGTCCCACGGGCCAAGCTCGACTCTCCTGCAGTGAAATACACACGGAACCACAACGGCAAACCCAGCACCGCCAAGCGGCGACTCCCGTAACAAACAACACGTACAACTTGTATGCTACAATAACAAACAAAACCTAACAACCAAATTCATTAAATACATTTATTACAATTAATACGCAACAATAAAATATTTAAACAGAACACAGCCGGCTTTTGTTATTACTAATGATTATTACACACTTATAAAGGATTTACAAAAAGCAACAGCAGGAGATACCAACCCAAAAAAATTACTGTGACATGGCAATCGTCACACGATACAGGAACCAGCTATCAGATCACATGTTCCCATTTCTGTGCCTACAGCACCTTGCAGGTGACTTATTTCTACAGCAAGGCAATACACAGGCCTACCGTTCCCGAATTGTGACCGAATTCGTAGGTGGATGATCTCATCACGGACTTGAGGTTACAAGCTTCCTTTTCGATGTCACCCGACATCAATCCTCTGGAACACACCTGGAATGATGTCAAGATGCATGTGCGAGTCGTGGACCCTGTTCGGACCTATATCCGTGCATTATGAGAGGCTAAGCAGCAATCATAGATCAAGAAGGCTAACCGACTGCTTTGAGTGTCTCGTGGAGTCCATACCAAGCTGCATCGCCACCATCAGGTTGTGTTATACACTAATAGGCAGGTATAATTAATTCATATGCTTATATGCAATTATACACGATGATTCTCAATTAGACAGACAAACTTCGGGGGGTTATTCTTCATGAAAAAGTAAAAGGAAGACATGTGTGACACTTTATACCTTAACCGAATACTTAGAGAGGTATGAGCCCTTAAAAAAGAAGAAGAGATTTTAAGCCGTATTTGAGCAAAATATCGGCTCATAGGTTGAAGGTCCCGATAACATACAATAAAGTTCCGAGAGTTGTCACTGTATATTACTCTGTTACCGATATTTTGCACAAATACGGTTTACAGCCTCATTTTTTAAGGGCTCATATCTCCCTTGATATTCGGTTTAGGTGTAAAGTGTCACATATGTTTTCCTTTTACTTTTTCATGAAGAATCGCCTCCTGAAGTTTGTCGGTCTATTTGAGAATCTGTCTGTATAAAGAATAAATTGCCACATGTAGGACAGACTACTGTAGTTAACTGAGCGACTGAATGTTAGCACATTAATAAAAATCTCACAGTGCAGGCCACGTGTACATCTATACGGTCGCCTCCATTCAAATAATAACCTGAAGAAAAACATGTGCGCTCATCTTATGAAGTTGAGTATTATATTTGATTGAGTCGACAATTTACGAGTTTTACGCATGTTCATAGATGCCTCTTTAGATGACTGTCTTCCAGCTGTGTGGTTAACGACAGTCCAACTGATAAAAGATTAAGCAATATGAGTTTTCATTCGCGAGCTTGAATACCTATTCGTGTGCAATATGTTTCATTGTCTCAGAATGTGCACATTCAAATGATTACTGGCCACGAAGTCTTCGAACACTTGGATATTAGTTTACTTTTGCATGTTTATATTTAAAGGGAGAATATTGCGTAGTTAAATATCTACTGAAAATGCGAGTGACTGCAGAGAGAATTGTCGTAATAAATTCCTGGAGAAAGAGAACAATTACAGTCGTTTACCTCTTATACTGTTAACTATGACTCGAATTGTTGGAATAAAAACGTTTGAGGGAACAAATGAAATAATACGAAGTGTTTGTGCTCCCTGTCTTATTTTAAAAGAAGATGGCCAGAAACAGTTAGACACAGTTTATTTTAAATATTGAGGTGTAATTTCAGTGTTTGTTTCAAACTTCTCTTTGCCCCATCCAAACTGAGAACTTGATACTGCCGCTGTGCTCTAGTCCGTTAATGAGGGGAAAAATTAAAGAATAAAGTAACGGCCGCAAAGTATATCTTATCGTAAAGGATTCGAAAGCTTTTGGGCGAGCTCGAGTTTTTTCCACCACCACTTATAAAAAGGTTGCCCTGGACCGACTAAAAGCTGCATAGATAAATGTTTATCTCTTTGTGTATTATACTCGATCGTGAATTAATTTCTGTGTATTCCTATAAATTTACGAATTTACCAATCATAGTAAAATTTTACTCGATTTGTTATAAATGTACATATATGTACTTCCTATGCGGCATTTATACCTACGTTTTACAAAAGGATACTTTCACAGAAAATCTACGTTAGTCAAATTTCTCTAATAAAACAAAAAATTATTTCGGAAATTTTTCTAAGTTTTGGTTAAAAATGTATAGTTTATATTAACACTAAGGGCAAAACTGTTCCTGTTTGACGAAAATACATTGTTATTCCACGAAGGGCAGAACAGATAACATCACTGCTTGTTTGCAATATTACAGCAAACATTATAACACTATTCGAACCTGACATCTAGAATGTTACCATGCTTGTGATACTAATCACAAGTCCTTGGAAAAAAATATTTTTTACATTAAATTTATCACGAGCAACATTTATTGAACATGTTCACATAAATTATACGTGCGTATAGGCTATTCACGGAAAAGTGAGCACTTTTGAAAGTCCTCTCATTTGGAATAATAGTCAATAAATATACTTTATTGTAGCCTTAGACGTTAAATTCTGAGTGTCGTGGAATACACAAACTGTGTTTATTGCTTACGGGCAATATTTATTTTAAAAAATTATTAAAGGATAAAAAGTGGCTGAAAGAAGTAACAAGGGCCTCAGAAGTGCTCACTTTATCGTGAACAGCCTACAATTATTTGTATGTTATAATGTCGGTGGCGCAAGATACGCTGGAGAAGTGGCAGAATGTTGACGGGTAAGGCGCTGGAAAACTCCGAGGAAACCACAATACCACACATGACTCTCCGTCAACCGAGATCGAGCCGCGACTATATCAGCTAGTTGCCAGTGTACAGCCGCTCAATGTGGATTCTGTCACAAACACAAATCTTCACATTTATTCCAGTCAAATATTAGTTTGTGAATACTTATACATATTCACAATTCCTTTTATGTTAAGATATAATTGAATGTTTTATTTTCTGTGATCAAACCTTCCAACTTCATAAGACAGTATGTTTTAGTTTTAAGTTATCAACAGAAAGCAGACGAGTTAAACAGCATTCCTTCTCTCGTTAGAAAACAAAGCCAAGCATTTTCCAACTTTCCTGTTTAAAAGATGCAAATGCAGTCATCAGGGTAACATCGTACCACCCGTCAAATTTAATTTAAAATGAAGGCCAGAAACATCCCTTTACATTACCAAGTTCCTTGCATATAAAATATTTAGTATTGAAGTATACATTGAGATAGGGGCTGTAAATCCTTTGTTATAAACAACATTTGTGGTACAATGTTACACTTAATTGGTTCAAAACAACTCCAAATGACTAGTTGAAACGCCCGCCCTTTATATGCGTCATACTCATAATAAAGGTATACTTTTAGAGACACTGGTGTAATTATACCTTCATACAGACGACGTGTCTTAACCTCCCATGGATGGTATAAGTATTATATTTAATAACATTTACGAGAAGAATGATAGGAAACGGTTAGATAGTAACCATAGTTTGATGTTAAATACGTTTATATTTTTATTTTCATTAGAAAATACAAAACCTTATTTTCACTAGAAATTTATTTATATTATTGCTTATATTATTGCTATTTAAGACCAATGGAAATTGCTACCGAAACGCCTACTTATTAATGCATAAAAACCTCAAAAATCAGTATTTTAATACAGAACTAAGCACAAGAAAACCAGCGTTGCACTTACTTTACGGGCTACGAGAATAATTCTCTTAAAACACTATGACTGAGCTCAAGTGATCTAAATTTTCACAGATTACTTTCATGCTAATATTTATTATTCGATGGAAGTTTCATGGAAGTATTACGAAAAAAGAATCGCTTTCGCAAATGTCTACACTGGTATGATGGTAACATCACCAGAATACTAACAACACAATACCGACCTTGAATGAGTGAGTGAGTGAAGAGATTTAAGTGACTCCTTACAGCGAGGTCTTGAGAGCCGATGAGGGTGATTGAGGTGAGTATGGAGCAGCGCCGGAATGAAGAAGCAGGGAAACGGGAGATCGCCGAGAAAACCTGCCGGCCAGCAGCATCGTCCGGCACGATCCCAGTAAGGAGAGCGGACAGGAACTCTCTGCACATGCACATGTACATGCAATATGCACCCGCACTTCTTCCTCCCCACCCCCTCCCTGCTGGAGGTGTGCCGTACGAGTCTGGTGGGTTCCCCCCCTGAAGGTGTGGTATAATGGGTTACACCCCCACCTCCTGACCTAAACTCACCCCGCTGTCCTCAATCTCTCAATGTGGAACTACCGGATATTTGAGGACCTGTTTTTAGGGGATGTCATGAGTTGGAGGACCGCCAGAGTGTGAGCTCTGACGACCAGTGATGGTAATTAGTTAGATTCCCATTTAAGATAATCATATTTCATTTGCATAATGAGAGTAATTACACATGTCGACCATTCGGCTATTGGTGACAGAGTGAGGAGTGGAGGAGTACACATGTGGTCCTTTCGACTGCTTGAACCCAACTGACGAGGTTGGAAGGATGATGAGGTTGGCAGGGAAGTTGAAAGGAGGAGGATTAGACAGCTGGCTAGGGTGAATACATGTATTCGCACAATGAATATTTAATCATGCAATGACTTATTTAATCTTGCACTTATTCACTTGCACAGTAAAAAACTATTCACTTGCATAATAACATGTACCAAGAAACTCCTTACATGTCCTCTCCCTAGGACTGCCCACTGCCGACTGACCTCGGTTTGATAGTATCAAAGGATTTTACCCCGATGCCATGATGTTAACGCAATTCGCCTTTTGAAGGGTGCTAGGAAAAATATGATGGAGGGTATCCACCATATTGAAACATGTTAATATATATAAGGAGGAATATTATTTTAAAAATGTTCATAATAAATTTGGAAGCATTCTACTTCAGTTTATGGAGTGACGTAGTCAGTGTGTGATGCAACCCGCAAAAATCAGTACTTAAGTGTACCAAGTGAGTACTGAACCCATGCTGTTCAAGATGGGCATGCATGGAGAGCAGCGAGACTGCATGCCATGCTCCAGCAATACAAAGAGCAGCAGACAGTAGCTCAAGGGGACCAGTGTACAGCAAATTAAGAGGACACTTCACGCCTTTCAACTGGTACGTCTCAGCAGGACAACTGTGGCGATTCTCCCTGAAGTAACTCAGGGTAATGGTCTTTCAATATAAAATCATGAATCACAGACACTGCTGCCAGAACTGTAACTTTGAGTGTTCCCGACTCTATCATGCGATCTTGGCTTATGGGAGATCGAAATTACAAATTACCTTGGACACTGAGAACGTACTGGCGTACCTACCCAAGGAATTTATATATACTTTGCATCACATGAAATTAAATTTGTGTATCAGTTCTTGTAGAAAACTTAATGGAAAATGATGACATTATATCATACCCGTATTGTGAGGACTGTCAATTAGAAATGCTAGCATTAGTAAATGACACATTTGCTAATTATCAACACATAAGTTCGAACTGCTTGCTGTGGAAAATGCAACAAATATTGCAAGCCACCCATTGTCATCACAAGACAGACGATGCATCAGTAAACTCTGAGTCACAGACTGAAATATTGAAATTTGTGCATAAAGACATTAATTTTATTGTAGGAGCTACAATTATTATAGAAGTGAGTGTAAATAATATTCTTTTGGGCAAATCATTTTCTCATGTAAATATTTTAGGAGTGCATTTACTATATCCATACAAGCAAACTGTGTATTCATTATATATTAGCAATGTATTGTTGTGTAGAAGGGTTCTAAAATAATTACATAAGTCATTTATCGTAAAATAGTTTTCAATCTCATTTTCAAATGACGACAATGATTCAAAAGTTTTAAGTTTCAAGTCTTCTTTTTCCATGGAATGAAGTAACACCAGACTGGAAAGTATATATATATATCAGACATACAAAGTACATGGACTCAAGTGGGATGGTGGTAAAATACCATATAACGACAGTTTTGAATGTATAAATGTTATAATTGTAGAAGAATTTTCCAGCTATATGTGAGGATAATCTCAAAAGAAATAAATTAAGACCGTCACAAATGCATAAGTTATATACATATATATGTATATATAATATATATACATATATATATATGATTGTTCAAAACCATATTTTTGCACACTGTGAAAATCTGAAGCTTTAAGAGAATTTATATACACATATCTTGTGAAAGTCTGAAGCAAAGAGAATTTCCATATTTAATTTGGCAACAGTTAAATATTTAATTAGAAGAGAAATCACTTTTTGGTCAAAGTATTTACTGTAAGAGCAAAACTTTAACATAATTTTAAGTGAAACACATGTAAACAACGTACTATGTTATAATCAAATAATTATTAAAATGAAAAACTAACTGATTTGTAAAAGTGATGAATGAATGTAACTGATGGTAATTATCCATTATATGTATATTTTAATCACACTATGCATGTTTTAAATAATCATGTTGAATGTATTGTTAAATTATGTAAATATATACTTTACCAAGAGTATTGTATAGCAACTGTAACGTGTTTGAAATAAATTATATATAATAAATACACAAATAAACAGCAATTTATATCAATTAAAAACTCACCAAGAATATATGAAGACCTTTATTTTATTAAATAATTAACACACTCAGAAACTTTCCTCATATCCACTTTACAGATATAAGAAAACTCTCTTCTTTTCGACCCAGTGATCAAAAATATTTGATTCACACAAGATGTTTCCATAGTGTGAGCGGGGGATACGTGGTAATTATGAAAATTTAAAAAAGCTTTCTACATTTAATATAACTTTACATTTAAAAAAAATACCTATTAACCAAGAAAGATTTAAATATGATTTTCCATTACATGAACTCACATATCTTGAAACCACAGAAATTTATCCCAGCTCTCGAGTTAAGATGAGTGTGTGCCGGTTTTGCATTAATAGCGCCCCTCGTTGTCGGAATGGAGATGTGGAACCCTCCCGGAGTGATGGCGACAGCAGGCGGCAAGACATCACACAGGTAGGGGTTGAGGCTATGGAGTCCGCAGAACTCAGGTCGAGTCGGGAGTGGCGGAGCATGATTCCACCCATTACGTAAGTCGTTCCTTTCTAACGATTCCAGGGCAGTTTCCTCCAGAGGAAGATCTTTAGTTTTTCACCCTTTTCACACACAATGACCACTCCATTTATGTCTCTTTACGATTTGGTGATCCGCAAAAATATTTTTTTACAGTAAAAGGAAGGGCGCGCCACACACAGACTAGTTTTTCCGAATATTCACAAAATAGCACAACCTTTTCACAATTTGCTGTCTATAGAAATATGCTTTTAATAGTAAACATATGGGTTGGCCAAACACACTTTTTTGTGAACTAAAATCCACTATAGTCTTTCAAAAATGTCTTTTTATGTGTTGCTGTTCTCAGAAAAAAGCTTTTAACAGTAAAAGCAGGGGCGAGTCACCCCAAATTCGTTGTTTGTCAAGCAAATATACACAATGATTATATTCATTGTTTATTTACGAACCGCTGCACACAGAAATATGCCTTTAGAAGTTAAAATCAAGGGGGAGGGGGGCGGACATCCCAAAATATTGATTTTTTTTGCTGTGTTACACATTGGCTATTCCATTACATGAATCGCTACCCACAGAATTATGTTTATAGTGGTAAAAGCAGGGTTGGCCACCTCCCACTCATTTATTCGCACAACAGCATTTCAAAGTTTCTTTTAAATTCTTGCTGCTCATAACAGCACTTTTTTAAAGTCTGAATGGCTTTGTTAGATACATAACTGGCATGAGACCATCAAAACCATCTCTAATGGACCAAGGACTTATGATTTTCCATTTTATATTTTTCAATTAAATATTCATGTGAGTAACTGACTTTTTGCTATTCGAATTCATATAAACCACTCCTATTTACCTCCCCATTGTACTATTCGAGGTAATATACTATGGGAAATGAATGTCTAACTGAGTTAATTTTAGAAGTTTCGAATGACCAATTTACTATGTACTTTTTCAAATATGCCCATTACTTTTGAATATGGACATATTGGGCAATCTTAAACTCCAGTTTTTCTTTATCATAATCTTTCATGTTCTTATATATGGTATGTAATAAAGTGTTGTCCTTAACATCCACAGGCACCATCTTGAAGTTCTGTGGTATCTAGAATTATAATTTTTTTATATTTCCAGTAAAATTTCCAGCCACTTGTAACTCACCCTCAATGTAAAATGTTTAGAAAGTAACTGTTTAAGAGAATTATTGAATATCTCCGCCCTACCTCATTTAATTCTAGAACAATTTACGTAATGGTTTATTCCATACTCTAACATGAATTAAAAAAAAATGAATATTGAATATCTCACTCCCTTTGTCCATGTGCAGGTTTCGACATGCCCTCTGTTGTAACACACTTTTCATTGCATCGGTATCGTGTTTCCCAGATTTGCTTTTTAAAATATTCCCCATGCATATTTTGAATGAACATCGATTATTGTTACTGTGTATTTATATCCCTTGTTGTATTTTGAGAGCATGCTCATATCACACAGGCCAGCTTAGAATAAATTCTTCATTCCCTGAGTAATAATACATTCTTTCCTGGAAACTTAATTCTCGCAGGAACATGTAATTCGGTCACAAGCTTACTGAATTTCATATTTAATAAATATACCTATCTTCTGTCAATCCCTCTATTATATAAACAATTTTGTTCATATGCGAATTATTTACAGCCTGTTATGAAGTGATAAGCAATCCTAATCTAGACACTATCTCGATTGTTCCAAAATATACGTGAATCACCCGTTCACAATTCCCAGACTATACACAATTTTATTTGGCACAAAAAATGAAGTATTTCCTTATAACTTTGTTAAGTCCATGGAGAGTCTGAAATATACCTTACTCCCACCCAAGGATGCATTTCATAGTGTTATGAAAGACAAGGGCATTAGCAGCGCAGATTATGCTCACGCTCAATCCACGTGGAATGCACTCAGTGGTCAGCATTTACTTGAGTACGAAATTCAGTATTTACGTATGGACAGATGTTTGTTGGCATGTATTTTGGAAATTTCATAACCATATGTTTGACAGGATACTGTGTTGACCCTACAATGTACATGACAGCTTCCTCTCTCATGGGGCGCTTTGTTACTTAAGACATACATGCGGCTGGAGCTGATCATGGGAGTAGATAAGTATATTTTTTTGGAATGCTTGGTCAGGGGTGACATTTCCCATGCTTCCAAAAGTCATGCAGAAGCGAACAATATTTACATGGGAGATAATACGACACCAGTGTGACAGACAAGTACATTCGCTACTTCGATGTTAATGGCTTGTAGTCACACGATGAAATGCAAGCTGCCTATTGGTAATTGTGAGTGGGTTGAGTCAGACGTGTTTACGATGTATAATTTCGCCAACATGGACAATGCTGAGCAAAAATGTTTTTTTTTTCGCGGAACTAAATTGATCTTTTCCGAATGAATTTCACGATGCCCTAGTGTGATCTGCTTCTTGCACCAGCATCTGAAATACCTCCGAACGGCAAAACTGAGAAATTGGTTTTAACTCTCACACAACTGAAGAATTACATTATACATTATGAAACACTGAAGTACTACTTGAAGTATGGAGCCAAACTCGATGCTGTTCATCACATACTGTGCTTTAAGCAGAATATGTGGTTAGTTCCGTATATCACTTTCAATATTGAGAAGTGTGATGAATAATTCCGTCTATGGAAATATTTTACTGAATGTCCGCCAGAAAAGCGACGTCAGAGTCGTATTGCGGTATGACACAGTTTATGGGGTGGCAGAACTGATTGGGCGACCTACTTCCAAGGCACAGCATATGATCGATGAGAATCTAGTCCTCATTGAAATGGAAATTGTCTCTGTTACATTCAACAGCCTTTGTCCACTGTTGTTGCCATTTTAGATCTTTGAATTGTATCTCTACGACATCCATTAAAATTACACTGCCGTCATGTCCACAACCATATTTCATCAGAATTGGCTACATGTTTAGATACCTCTATTTATGCATCAGATAATCCGCAAAAATTCCCGTTTGTGAACAGAGGCGTTACAATAGTGATGCAGACTATATTCACTGATCGAATCACCACACATGTGTAGGTTTATGGCCTAAACTTTACACATACATTGTTTTAAATGAACAGTTAGTTCTTAAAGCGAAGGGCATGAAGTCTAACGTGTTGCAGTCACTCCTGTACGAGGACTATCTGGAATGCGTCATGCAATATTCAAGGGTTATGGGGACCCAGTTTGACCTCCGTTTGCGTACCCACGACATCTTCACTGAAAGCATAGCAAAAGTCGCCTTCTCAAGTAATGACAATAAACGGTATGTCGGACCAGACAATGTGACAACATTGTCATGGCGGCACTACAACATCCCAAATTAAATTCCCTACTCGCCAACCATGTCTACAAGCTAACACCTGCCGGGCATAACATTTACCACCAACAAGTGTATGTCAACTACAACTGTACGTAAACCACCACATCTCCAGCTAAAATAAGCAACTTCAATGTAAACATCAGAGGATAACACCATCCCCAGGCATGATAGCAGTTACGGCTTCAAAAGGGAAACCATCTCACTGAGAGGACACATCTCCAATTACATGAGATCCGCCAGATGCGAGGCCAGTTTTCCTGGTTCACCACAAGTGATTCGCCAACATCATTCATCATCAGCGAGGTCAGTGTTACTGATTCGACAATGTGCCATCCAGCTGCGAGGGCGGATCGCCGCTCATCTTCTTGGTAATCCACAACCACAGTGACATCTACGCGCTGTCCAGCTGCGAAGTCATTGTTACTGGTTCGCCGCAACTGATTCGCGATCATCATTCGTCAGTGAAGGCAGTTTTACTGGCTCGCCTTTCAATGGAGACTTAGAGCTGTGATGGTTGGCCCTCCAGCGCCAAAGAGGATCTTCCATCAACCTACCAGATGAGTGCTTACTCGAATGTGATTATATATAGAAGTGATACCATAGAACTGTGTTCCTGTAAATATAAGAAAAAGATGTAAGAAGATGAGTTGTGTATAATTTTTTTAATATAAAAGAAAATAAGTTTGTTTGTCGGAAAAGGATGATCCACTTTAATAATTGTTTCTGCAACTGAGTAAATAAAAGGTTTTATGATTAATGGAATATATATAATTTGGTTTGTAGTAAAAGTATTTAAAACTGTTTGTGTCTGTTTCATTTACTTTTACCTTATATTCTCTATTAGTGCACCAGGGGACTTACACGTAATATAAACAAAGTGTTATGCCTAGGTATGTTCTAAGAACAGTCTGGCTATGTAATAATAATTTTTTTTAATGAAAATTATGTGATGGGACAATGTGACAAGCAGGAGTCGTAGCTTATACTTCAGTCACTCAAGAAAAGAGTGTCCGCTATATACACAATGTTTGGGGTTACGTTTAACACAAAATAAAAATACTACATATTCGCTTTTTATATATTCAAAATGAAAATATAAATACAGAAATTTAAAATACATTTTTTTACTTTTCAATCTGCTGAAAACATAAGTCTCCCAGTGACCACAATCCAATATGGCGGCGAGGGGTAAAATCCCTTGATACTATCAAACAGAGGTCAGTCGGACAGTGGGCAGTCCTAAATAATTCATTGCGTGATCAAATATTCATTGTGCGAATAAAGTCATGTGTTCACTCTAGTCAGCTGTTGAACCCTTCCCCTCACCCCAAAACACATCCAATCTCCTCACCCTTCCAACCTCGTCAGGTGGGTTCTAGCAGCCGAAGTGACAACATGTGTACTCCTCCACTCCACTCTGTCACCAACAGCCGAAGGGTTAACATGTGCAATTACTCACAGTACACAAATAAAATTTTATTACCCTCAACGGGAATAGAACCTAGTACCACCACTGGTCGTCAGAGGTCACACTCTTCTGACCCTCCAACCCACGACACCCACAAAAAGTAGGTCCTTAATTCTCCGGTAATTCCACATTGGGGAGGAAGGGACCATGGAGAGGGGGTGTGGAAGGGAGGGTTGGGGATCATAACTTGTCATACAACACCTTCAGGGGGAAGGGGAGTAGTGGAGGAACCCATCAGACTGGTACGGCACACCTCCTGGGTGGGAGGGGTGTTTGGGTTTAAGGGAAAGTGCAGGTGCATCTTGCATATGCATGTGCAGATGGATGGGGAATGAGCAAGTGCAACTGCTTCGCCGCCATTTTGAATAAATTAGCGCCAGCACCTGTCCTCCCTCCATACTGATACCCACATACAAAATCTAGGAGTGACCCGGCCAGAGATTGAATCTGGTTCGAACTGGTTGGAGGCGAGCAGGCTAACCACTTAGCCTCTGTGACCCCACCTACCTTGAAGGTTACCCATGGAAACTAGTATTTACTGTTTAATATTTCGGCTCATACAAATTAAACTATTTGACTGTACGTTATAGCAGAATTTTAAGGTATTCCAAGAGTCAATAAATACCTTCACGTGTAGTATAAAAATTTCTAGGGCATTAGTGTCTCAGAATTGGTGACATGATTACCGAGAAATCATCTAGTATATTGGGTTCTTGCAAATCAAGGAAATACTAAATAACAGAAACATTTGTTAAAGCTCTCAGAATTGTAACAGATATCGCAAGTATATATAAAATCACACTCATCCGATGTTTCTTCACATAAACTCCATGAATATAATCTATAGAATCTTGAATTGAATGTAAAAAGCACATTTTCGTGGTTGTCATATGTGAACTTTTAAGAGTTCCTGGGACTAACTATTTTTAGATGCTGCAGATAGCAGTAACAAACATTGACACTTCACTCAGAACAGATATAAAAAGATTTTATTAATTATGTTATTAAATACATTAGTTTAGTAGCTCTGCACTGCCCCTTAAAATCATGGGCGTCATGAAGTATAGTTTTTTTTTTTACATGGGAACGCGGACAAGCAAAAAATACAAAACAAAATAATGAGCCACGTAACCGGAATGCTGTGTCAGGTAAGTGATAATGTAAAATATTTTCAATCCTAAATGTGAGACATGAGATCATTGCTTACATTAAAACGTATGCAGTTCCAGGCAGTGATTTTTTTTCAATTGCTGATTACAAAAGAGCTTTTTTCATGGTAGGCCACATAATATTCAAAACACCTGCTTTGAACGGCAAAATATATAATAATTGTACAAGAAAACTATGCTGCGCGTAAATTTCAGTAATATAAAATTCAAAATTTAATTTTATCGAATTTTAGGTAGCCCACCTGGAGCTATTTTCGGCGTTTGAGCCTGAGAAGCGTGATAATGATAAGGGTGAATCTGTTACACGCATCAAGTGTGCCATCGCCCCTAAGCGCAAGGCTCTGAACTGGTGTGCCATGTTCTCGTCGTGCTGCGAGTACGTATAGAGGAAAGTCTGTAGGAAGATTCAATGCAGGGCCCCTTGAGTACTTCCCTATGTATCTGACGCATGTATTTTGAGGTACGGCGCTTTGAGAAAGCAGTTTTTATCAATGTTGGATTGCTCTGAAATGGCGCTTCTAATAGGCGTGAAGCCTTGAAAGCACTCAACTGGCTGTGTCTGAAATGTATGTTATTTCGTAAAAAAACTGTTCACGATAAAGTGAGCACTTTTGAAATCAACCTTAGAAAAAAGTCACTGCTCATACCTGCATATATTTTAAAGGGAGCAATGAGTGACATGTGCCCAGTAAAGTTGGTAACGATGAAGGGGAAAATAGTTGCATATATTAACGTATATTAACATATGATAACTTGGAATATTTTTCTCGCTTTCTGTTTCTTTTAAAGCATCGAAACTTAAAAAATAACAGATTTATAAAACATTTAATTTTCTAATAATTCCACAGTTTCACTTGATCGGCGCATGAATAAAGTGATGAGACGCATAGCAATTCTAATTTTACATACGACGGAATAACATACAAAGTGTGTACAAGTAATCCGGGCTATTAAAATGAAACATTTTACCATGAACAGGCTCTACCGCACATTGAGCGAACGTTTATTAGTTTATTAGGAATATGCATATTGGAAATACTCTGAAACGCAATTCAATTTATTTTTATGGGATTTATTTTATTGCCTACTACGTGAACTACCCGGTATTTGTTGTGATATAGCTTTTGTAGTGGCAGAAGCCAACATTTGTTGGATTCCTTGTGCATAGAAATTTAACTTATATTCATGTTTGTAGGAATAAAAATAAACATACACCGTACATCAGCCATAAGCATTGTTTTAATCCACGGAAGTTCAGCATTCATGTATACATATTTCTAATGGCATATCGAAAATCTATGTATTTTAGTAATCCACAATTTAGTCTTCTAAGTAAATAGTTACATACTGTAACAGTAGAAGGGAATCAACTAAGCCATGACAAAGGCGCGGGGGCACAGAGCACCGGATCTGTTCATGCTCTTTCATTCCGGTCGACCGGTGGCCATTTTTCCCTCAAAATATCCCTTTTCGCCAAAAAATGACTAAAGTTCCCTAACAGTTTCCCTTTTACCCTATAAACTTCCTTTTTTTCCCAGAGTAGAAGAGGAGGATTTTTTCCTTCGGAGAGGAGTATCTGCGACTACGAGCAAGGAGAGTTGGACCGTGGAATCAGGACCTTTGGCATTAACCGTTGACCCCAAAAACCCCAAAAATTCCAAAAATATTCCAAATATTCCAAGATAATATAAAACAATTATATAAAAAATTAATTTAAACTATAATTATAAACGTATTAAAATAATTTTAAAATTCCATACCCCCAGCAACACTTTTTCGAAACAATTTCCCTTTTATACATAACAATCTTTGTTTTTCCCTTAAAATTTCCATTTTACCTTTATAATTTCTGTTTTTCCCTAAAACAAAATGTCAACGAGCACATTTTGTTACTAACTACTATCGCCATATTTTCTCAAGAAAGAGTCAAATACATATGGAAGATCCCATATTTGTAAAGTGGTGACACTAAACTTTCCTATATTTCAAGTCATTGCAGTTAAGTAAGGCGATTATTTACATTTTTTCTAAAACCCTGCTAAAGTTCTACTTCCAGGATATTATTCCACCTCACACAATCAACGCTTAACCAAGTTGAAAAATCTACACTAAATGGACAACACTATTTCTTTCTAGGTATTACCAATACTCATATTTTCTCCCTAATTTGCTCATATTCATTATTAATTAAATATTGCAATTTATAGATAAATTATGTTACTATTTTAATTTAATAAAAAATAGAATACTTTAATGTTAACACAAGTATAAAACGCTTTTGTTACATAAGATACTAAGGAAACAACCAAGCACGCCATTATTGGGTGATTTTTCAAAGGTTTTATTTAAAATTGTGGAGTTACCGCAAATAGAATATAGTTAAGAGTTGCCAACACACTCTCTAACTCTTTGCTTAATGCACGCTTGAAAATTGTCGAGTACAACACTATATTCATTTTCTTTTAAATCTGTGAACTTCTATAAGAAGGGTCATAACAAATGTGATGTTTGTTTCAGCTAGCAGTATGGGCCTACTCGGGTTGTAACAGCCGAGTAACTGCGAGTGGCAAGCCGGTATAATGTCGCCCACGTAGTCGTCGACACAAGTTAGCAGGTGTAATCCATGCACGGTTACTTCAGCCTTTTTCTGAGGCCCTGCTTAAGTTCTACTCCCTGGATATTCCTCCGCCTCGTACAAACTAAGCTTAGCTAAGTCTGGATAATTTTTCCAGAGTACGACGGACCACGCTTTTGCGCACTAAGTGTAACAGTATTTTGTATAAGGACTATTTATCACTAGGCACTACCATAATACCTTTTTTCTCCCTGTTCTTTAGTCAAATTATTTATACATGAAGCATTATGATTTATAGACAAAATATTAATAAGATGTCAATTTAACAGAAAAAAGTACATTTTATGAACAGAATTATAAAACGCTTGTATGTTGGAAATAACTAAACACGTCATACATGGGGAGATTGTTCGAAGGATTGATTCAAAAAGGCCGTAGAAACCGTGAATAAAGATGGCTTGTCGGAAGGCGCTCTGCTCTCCGCGTCGGCCAGCGATGCAGAGCGTGCCAGCCGCGAGTGTACCGTGACGTCACAGCGGGGTGACCTGGTTTAACACGGCAGGCAGTGTGTGATATGTCGACTGTGTGATTCGATTTCCACGGCGCGCCGTGGCAAGGCATCGAGCGCCCGCCCAATGCAGGATTACGCGGGGGAAAGGGATGGAGAGAGTCAGGGATGGGATGAGGGTGTAAAGAGCGGGAGGGGGGATGGCCCCCTACATGTTTTTGCCCTTGCTAAAATGAAGCGATACGCCGGGAGAGGATCGACTTTTTTTTTTTTTTGGTTGGCTTATTGAATGACGAAGAGGCGCCCTAGAGACCACCCGTAGAGACTCGACACACCCTTCCTCGCCACCCCTTTTCCCTGCCAATGTCCCTCCCCCTTCTCGCTTTCCCCCTATAACCATGGCAGCTGATAACTACCGGGCTGCGAGTGGAATGTTGCGGCCATTTAGATAACTCTCCCAGCTCTGTTATTGCCGCACCTAACCCTAGCTCTTGACACATCGCCGAGGGAAAAAAACACTGATCCTGTGGTGAATAGAAGCAGGGAGCATTTTTAGTGGTTCCTTAACATAGCGATTCTCTGTTTCATTTCGACGGGAAGTCGAAAAGAAAACATTTTCTTTGTCCGCATGTTGTCATTTGCAACCTTAAAAATTCCACGCCGATGCTTTTAGGAAGACTGCGAGAGAAAGGGCGAAGGCAGTGAGTAGGGAGATGTCATGTTTTGGCGACAACTCGCGTACATTTCGACGTCGTGCAGCGGAAAGCGCAGAGATACCGCCTGTCAGTTAGCGTATAGGCCACCATCTCACCAGGAAAGTTACACTGGCGGTGTTCAACAAGGGGGACAGACGGGAAGAAATCACACAGTTTTCACACTGTTTATAGAGACAGCCGCTGTTCAAAAGTGATTAAAAATAACGATGACTTTTATAGGGAGTTGGTTTACATGCAAATGAATTTAATAATAGTTTGAAAGATATACAGCAGGGTGAACTAATGAATTAATATCTCTGTTTTAGTAAGGAACAGTGTTAACTCAAATGCTTTTCTTACATGGGGAATAGTTTCATTCAGTGGAAATCCTTACGTACAATCTATTTGAAATTAGAAGACATTACAGGATACTAGAGCGTCTGAACTGTGGCCAGTTTGATCGGCAGTCGACACTGTCGTTTGATAGCTGAGGCCATAAAGGCGAGTGTTTATACTATGAGGGTAACAAAGGTAGGTTCACTGCTTCGTTCTCTCGCAGGAGCTGGACGGACGAAGGTAACCAAGTATGTGGCATATAGTACGTAGTTGTTTTGGAATCTGATCTACAGTGTTGGTTGACACTTGCGTGCGAACTTTGTACTCTTAGGCGGTTTCCACTTCCGCCTAGACTGTATTTGCCGCGTTAGTTTTCATGCTGTATGATAATAAACGAGGTAAGAAAAGACCACTTTTGTGTTGTTTGATTAGCATTCCATTGACGAGTGCATATGAAGTTGTTAAATTGTTCACGGCCATTTTGAGTTTCAGAAGTGGTACTGTATTTATGGACAAGCGCCAAATGTAAGGATACAGTCAGGTCTTTCTGAAGTGATGTTTTAGTTGCGAAACAGTTGTTGGTCCTGTCAGGCATCAATATGTAGTGTCCAGAGGCATCTCTAAATAGAAGGTACATGTGGTCCTTGTGTTTGGAGCTGCCTGTGTGCAGACGTTCATCCGCCAATCCCTCCCCGCCAGTCTCGCCGCACACACCATACGTTCCTGCTGGCTATGCAAGATGCTCAATCACGATAATTATCATGCTATCATATTGCCTGACGTACCATTCAATTTAATAAGAGAAAATAATAAAAATATTTTTAAATCGAGAGAAAATTTATATCTTTAAAATATTAAAACCACAACAATATTGATCTATCAGGTCCACCCTGCGTTCTTGAATCCATGCCAATACAGAATGTTCATAATCTCAATGCCCAAAGGGGCCACGGTGGCTGAGTGGTTAGCACGCTCACCTCCCATCAAGGCGAACCGGGTTCAATCCCCGGCCGGGTCACTGCATTTTTGCAAGTGGGAATCGTGTCGTACTATACCGTTGGTCGGTGGATTTCCTCGGTGATCTCCCGTTTCCCCCGCCCCTTCATTCCGGCGCCGCGCCATATTCACTTCAATCACCCTCATCGGCTCTCAAGACCTCGCAATCAAGTGCCGCCCACGTCACTTCACTCACTCAATGCCGAAACTCCAGACGTATTTTCTTTAGACCAATAATGACGCAAAAGCCGTGTACACTTATACCCGTAAACGTTTATTTATGTTGTTTAATTGTGCTGGTAGTTGCGGCATACGATACGTGCAAAACAAGACGGTGCTGTCGTACAAGTTGCCTATGTGTTAGGCACGCGACACGCAGCGCAATACTTCCTATTGTTCTGGTACCTCGACCAGACTCTAAACTACTCACAAAACTACTAAGTTAACTCTCAGCTAACTATATAATTACCCGGGGTCCCAGCTGGTAGACGTACAATTAATAATCCAGTTAATAATAAACTACACATTGTTTCTCAGCTTGGATTACAATTAAATTATTGAATACTATATTGAAAATATTACAACAATTAATAAATGAAGCGACTTGCTTGATTGAAGCGTCTGAACAGTTTCTGCAAGCAAAAGTGACAAATATTAAAGTTGAGATATTAAATTACTTTCATACAATTATACTCGTAATTCGCTGCGCGTAGCTATACCTAACTGACGACCTACACTGGGAACGGGATTCACCTGCCACTGAATGATATGTCGACCAAGCACGAAGCCCCTCCGTCGTGGAATGACCCAGGTGTCCTCGCAGCTGACTGGTTGACGTCCTCCGTCGCCTGGTGTCTCCTACTCACCGACTTGCAGACGACCTGTCCTGGAGTCCGTCACGCCTGAGTATAGTACACAGTGGAGGACTGGCCCGGAACTGTACGTCCTTTTATAGTAGCCCAATGACGTCGTTGCCACTCTGCACAAAGCCCTGCCTTCCGCCTTCGGAACCGGAGCCATGACCTCAACATCATGGCCGACGTAAAGCATACCTAGCGGGGTGCCGTGGGTTCGTGACCCGAGGATCACAACACTATGAAACTTATCAACGCATGACCTGTGCGGTCACACCTTCTTCTGCAGACGTTGTACGCCGTTACTTTTAACACGATTAAATCACATAAGTAAGCGTTTATGGATTACGTTTGCAGGGTTTTTGCGTCACTATTGGTCTAAAGAAAATATGTCGGCTGTTTGGGCGTTGAGTTCCTTACATCGTGTATTTTTGTAGTTGCTTTAGGGACGTTGTTGTGAGTTCTGGAGATACGCCAAAGAGGGCATTGGTAGGCAATATGTTCGAATGTATATTTTACCGTACCTCAGTCCCATTCCTGCTCTAATAATAATTGTAGAGAGAATAACCACATCACACACGCACATTCATAATCTGTTTAACGAAAGCCAAATATTGTAAGGCTGTTTGAAGCCGCGGCTATGGTCCCGAAAGTTAAATAAGTAATAAATACTGTTGTGCATTGGTCTATATTTGTCAGTGAGTTTGCCGTAAATTTAAAGACTTAATAATATGCTCGACTGAATGGGGGTCTATGGGGAATTTCCGGTCTTAAAATTGTTTAAATCAGTGATATCGTAATGACCGATGACACCCAGGGTTTGAATTATTATTGTTGTACTTACGTAGACAGATGATGGCTAAAGAAGTGACCAATTTAAAGAACTATTCGTGTGATACCTGGGAAAATTACTCTTTGGCTTTAAACGGTGGGAAAATTTAATGACCAATCACTTTTTCAGTGGAACAGATAATTCAAATGGAAAGTTTCTGAAGACGACTACTTTGTTGCCTAGCCCTTTATAATTATTCAATGAGATCAGAATGTTTCGCATTCGTAGACCTCTTCCTGCAAATCTTCTTACCATATGGACTGACAAATTGACCAGAATCTTTTTAGTTTTCCCGGTCGTTTGATATTTAAATGTATTATAGCTACGTATAGCAAAAATATAAAATAACATTGGGACGCACTCAAACTCGAGAACTAAGTGTCAAGATATATGACACCGTAACTTTACGTTCGAAAGAATTGACTGTGATAGTGAATAAATGGGTCAATCTGTCACTTTGTTGCTTATAAAATATTTACTGAGTTTCTGTACACATACATTCAGTAGTCACTTTTCAGAAATTGTGTTGACATGGTACCGTATTTGTAGTAAAAATTCTGATTGTTGTTTGAATGTATACCAGTGACTTAAATAATACTTATCATTCATTCAATTATCTTCGCGCTACCAAGAACGTACCTAGAAAAGAAAATTTAAACAAATTAATTCAATTTTGAAGAAAATTAAACTAACAATTATTAACACTGAATGTTTTGAATATTCCAAGCAGATTTATTGGTTTATAATATTTACTCTGGATGTGTAGGTGAAAATACCCACACGTATGTACGAATATTAAAATTGGATTATTAGCGATGAAGTAATATATTTTTTGATAATTTTGTAATTTGCCCCTACTACAAATACAAACCTCAATAAAGTATGTACATAATTTTATTTGAACTCGGAACTGTGTCGTATGGCTGTTACGTAGACGAAATCCGCCAATACGAACATGAGAAGTTAAAGTCTAATTGTCGCTGACTTGGTGTCAAAGTGGTGAGCATGGAGAAACACCTGAAAACAGGCGAAATACGTGGAGAGGGGAGGGAGGGCCATCTCATCCCCTCCACGGATAGAAAAAAATCAATAGTAACTGCCCATTTCAGCTGCGACGCCTGTTCAAGTAGAATACAGCGTGCCGACATGGAGGCCGCCCAATAGCAGAGATTGAAGATAGGCTATATGCTAGGGCGAGTCTAGTCTTTTGCGCATGTTAGCAAGTTGACTCGCCCGTCGCTAATACACCTGTCAGAGTCACGTGGTTAAAAGTGGCGAACGTATAGGTTTACATCCGAGTTTTCGACGTTTTCACCCTTTTATACTGACGAATTATATGCCTCTAAAGGCTGTTCACGATAAAGTAAGCACTTTTGAAATTAACCATACAAAAATGTCACTGCTCCTACATGCACATATTTTAACAGGCGCATTGAGTGACATGAGCTCAGTAAAGTTAGTAACGATTGATGGGAAATAGTTCCCATATCTTAAGGTCGGAAAAAAGGTGTTAGGTAACCTTTTGTGATAACATAAATGATTTCTTTCGCTTTCTGTTTTATTTTAATTAGTTGAAGAATAAAACATACCGGATTCGTAAAATATTTACTTTTTAAAATTTTCTCGATTTCACTTGACCGATGCATGAATAAAATTACGAGGCTCATAAAAATTTTAATCTTACTTTAGGTGGAAGAATACACAGTGTACATGCAAGTAGATCTTAAGCAGCGCTTTCAAAATTGCCCTTTTTACTGTGAAAAGCCTATAGTTGCTTTTAAATAATAATATAGGATGTAACAAACATTTCGACGTACGTTATTTACATAAACAGTGTACTAACCTCAAACAATGCACACGTGGTTTGTGATAGGGGCGTTGGCATAAACTCTAGTTTTAGATGGTGGTATTGGCAGAAAGCCAGTCGAAAGCTGGAACACAGAGATTGGATAGCGAGTAGCATGCATGCACGCTTACCTGCCGTGAGTTCATCCACACGCACCAACTGCCTCTTGTATAGATACATTAAGATGGCACGAGACATAAATTAATGCCATTGAGGTTGTATTTTGCCAATTTTATGGAAGCCAATAGAGAAAACAAAGAAAGAGCAATCATACAGAATAGTTTTTTACTAACTACGAGAGAAAATATTTTACCTGAGTGACATTATTCTTCCGAGATAGTTCTGACGCCGTCAATTTTTGCGTGTTTTCGTGGCGCAAGACACTAGACTAAATTGATATAGTAATACTGCAAAATACTTGGTTGTTAACTTGGCAAAACCTATTTTCTAGGATTGCCATTTTTACTTTTTTCTATGTTGGCTTTCAACAATCAATAAACATCAATTTACGTACTTGGTGTTAATTTATGTCCCACGCCCCTTTACGGTTCTTCATGTGCTAACATGTTTTCCGCATTTTTAGGAAAGTTTGCACTTTTGCGATACAATAATAACAACTATTAGATAAAATGCCAAATCAGTTTTAAAATAACTAAACCGTACTTTTTTAATCAAAATTATCAGCATTTTAACACTAAAATTGGTGGCAGATAAATTTCAAAAAGTTATACGAGCACAATGTTTGATTTCAGCTGAAGTGTTTATTGAAGATTTGGGAACGAAACGGAGAAATTACTTTAAAGTATGCAATTTTGTGCACTTGTAATTTGGGGTTTAACATCTGACTATTTTGGATTTCAATTTTATTGTTATACTTATATTGAAATTATGGTTGAACCACTTGAAGAGATTCCAGGAAATTTCTTCAGCTTATTCTAATAGCATTAAGAAATAATTCAAACTCTACCCAATATTCCATCATTACATTTTGTAAATTAATTTTCCATGGTTTTTGATACGTCTATCAGAATACTGTTTTATTTAGTAAAACATAATTTTATAATATCCTAAAATATCGAAAATCATTATTGGCACTTCAGCACCCTTAAATAATTTTCCACGTAATTTTCAGGTAAATGTCAGTTCAAATGCTTATTTTCTGCCTTTACAATTACTCACGTGTTACCCAAAGTTTCTGCTTTAGCCATTCAGATCACAAATCTTTATAGACTGCATACGCCACGTATATCCCACGGGTTATTATCATCTTTCCTCAAAATGGCATAGCTCCTTTGGAACTGTGAACTTGCATCTTTTTAGTGTCAGGTAGCACAGAAATATCACTGCCAACCTCCGTATTTTATTATTGTTGCATATCATCTCACATTTTTTATAAGGAAATGGGGCGTAACTCAATTTCCACCAGATTAATAATTACCCATTTAAAGAATTTCACAGATGGAACGAATTTCTGTAAATAGCTACTAACATTACTCTATATACTAAAGAATGTTACTGTTTCCCGATTCTATAGGAATGTACACATTTCTCTACGTCAGTTCAGTCACTATTGAGATATCATTTAAATAACTAATAGCGGCCGTAATATTACCCTGCTAGTACGATCTACAATATTATTAGACCGTTATATAATATTGAAGGTTCCTTTATATATCTAATGTATTGGGAAGTGTAATGAAATATTTAAGAATAATTTTTCTACGCTAAGGTCAAATGTATATTAATCTATATACTAAAAATAATCATTTGACTCAGAATTAGGAGATTCCTTTATTTTCGTTCACTTTTCGTGGTAAAAGGCGTAACTATCAGACGCTCAAAATAAAAAAATAAAGACAAAGGGTTGAGAAATTATACATATAATCATATAAATACATTGATAAATATAAAATGTATGATAATGTTGAGCAATCTGAAGGGAAAACTGGTGTATGTATCAGTTGAGCGTTCCTCAGCGACCTTGCAGAGCACCTAGAGTGTCGGCCTCTCACAACATAACAACACAGTGGAGACTTTAAATGGGCTGGCTCATTGTCTACTGCAGGCGCACAGCCAAGTCCTACAGCTGCGTTGCAACACAACAGTACCTCACTTATATACTGTTCACGGTATACTGAGCACTTTTGAAAGCCTGCTTAAGATCTACTTGTTTGCACGTTGCGTATTTTTCCGCCTTACGTAAAATTAACATAAGCATGGGCCTCATCACTTTATTCATGCGTCGGTCAAGTGAAACTGTAGAGTTATTAGAGAAGTAATTATTTTGCCAATCTGCTAATTTTTACTATTCGATACATTAAAAAAAACAGTAAGCGAAAGAAATAATATAAGGTGTCAAAATTGTTACTGAACACCTATTATTTGACATTTAGAAATGGAACTACTGTCCATCCATCATGACCAACCTTAAGGGGCGCATGCCACTCAGTGCGGCCGTTAAAGTATATGCAGGCATTGTCAGTGACTTTTTTTAAAATGTAGATTTCAAAAGTGCTCACTTTATCGTTAACAGCCTTTAGCCGCGTGACGGCAGCACTGTCACTGGACACTGTGCGGGCTGGAGTCATCTAGTCTGGAGTCAGCTGAAGGATTCCTCTTTACATAGTATTGGCAGTTCTACCTTCAGGTGCAATGATGACCTGTTGCTGGGTGTGCTTACTCTAAAGCAAGGCACATAGAGCTGACCATGTGAGAAACAGCCCTCCCTCAAATCTCCCCTGCCCCGTAGGACTTGACTTATAGTCGTAGCTATGAAAACTTCTCCCCGAGCATGGCCAATGGACACGTCAACTCGATCACATTATTTTGCAAAGCCTTCACTCGAGAATGGTTCTATTTCAGCGTTTTGGCAGGCTAAGTGCTTCGCAGTTACATTACTGGAGAGCTGACCTTGAAGAGAAGCTTGTGTTGTTGTATGCCAGTAGGGTAGGTGCTGTTCATCAACTCCACAGAGTAATGCACTGCACTATCTTATTTTATAACTGTGTCCAAGGGTTTTCCTATGGCGATATTTTTCGACTGTTAATAGATTTATTTAACGGATTGGATAAAACTATTTTTATCCCAGATAAAGCGTAACTAAATTTGGCGACTACATTTCAAAACATTCGCCTAATGTAAATATGCAACGATAACAATTATTTGGTTACTTCATCTAAAAGTAAGTAGTGACACGTAAATGTAAAGTTCACCATGGCGTATGAACCCGAGACTTAAGTCAGTGATGTGAGCCTCAAACGCTGTAAGCCAAAAGCACAAGGCTTAATGAGTTAACCTATGAATTTCCGAACTCTGAAGCTCTTTACATTTCTTCGTGCTATTTATACACGTGTGTTTTCAAACTCTACAATCTTTTGTTTTCCCCACTCCGCTGACAAGTCAGCAAGCAGCTTGGGCTACGACCCAGTAGAGAGCTGTTTCTGACTGTGATGTGTGCCATGGACACGGAGGGAAATATTGGCGGGATGACAAGCGGCTGCAATGAAATTAAAAAAAGAAAAAACCGCATCAAAGTGGATATAAAACAGACAGGCAGCCCCATGTTCGAGCTCACGGCCCTCGCCCCTCAACACACCCGTGTACGGCACACAGTCCTGCTGGCCTCTGTAGCACGGGGGAAGGTGATTGTCATACTGGAGGATGGGTGTTGCCAGCTTGTGTCAACCCCCTCTGGTGTTGGCTTTCCCCTCCCGCGCTTCCCTCATATTACAACCCACCCCCTTTACACTGCTGGCGTCAACATCACCCCCCTCACACGCCCCTCTCTATCAAGGCAATCAAGCGAGGGCGCGATATTCCATCTCGGTTTGTGGCCACTCTATTTCCTACACACACCCCTCTACACACGTCTTCCTGACACTCATTTCGTTTCGTCCTATCCGCCGAACGGACGAGTCGCATTCGATTTAAAAAAAAAATCCTGCGTGGGTCAGCGTCAAAATTAATTATGCATCCTCGAGGGGAATTGCCATGTCGAGGAAGCTACCTTACGAAACTCGCGCGCTCACACCAACGCTACCAACCCCACCGACGACGCATCATTGCAATTACAAGCAAAACCGAAATTCCCTCGCTTTAATTGATTTTACGCGTCCACTCCCTGACCACGTGATCTAATAGGGAAGGCGAACCAGTGGTAGAACAACCTCTACTAGAGGGCATGGTTCGCAAGCTGACTTGCATTGCTAATATATCGGGGTTTATGTCCATGACAACATAAGTCTATTATTGCGTTATCACCTATCAGTAAATAAATAATCTGTTTCCCCATAACTTTCTCCTCATACGTGCCTATTTACAGTCAGTTGTTTCAAGAAATACGTAACAAAAATGCAAAAAAATATAATGGTTAGTACATTGCAAAGAAAGATCAGAAACTTATGGGGATAGACACGCTCATTTTGGATTTAAATTGTGTGACGGGGAAGCAAGTTGGTTTTAAAAAAAAATTAATTAGAATTTAACATAAACATTCGCAGTTTGTTATTCACCTAAGCTGCACCATGTTCGGGGATTTGCAAACAATTTCAGCAGATAACTTGTGAAATTCTTGGCAAACGACAGCACTCACTATTTACAGGGTTCCTTGTGAGCGCGTTATACAAAAGACGCTGTGTTCAAACAAATTATCGCCTCTAGTGACCTGCAGGCATATCACACCTCTTTTAAACTCGCGCACAATTTACAATACTTTCAAAAAAATTGAAACACAATTCAAGGCCCCGAAGGGTTTAAATAAATAAAAAAAGTGAACATTTAACATATTGGGACATAAGAATCATGCAAGATTTAACCCTCTAAGGTACATCGTTTTAGTCGCAATAATGAAACATTTTTTGTTCGGAACTGTACTTTTACCCGCATGATGCTCTGACATATATAGGGATCAAAGGAATGTGTTTGATGTTATTGGCAGCAATTGTTTAATGGTCTTCGGGATGTAGTTTCAGCAATGAATGATACTTCCCACATTCGTGCTGCCGCTGTTTTCAGTTTTGTGCAGTGAAGAACATTAGACAAAATTCATTTGCAATGTCCCATATGTAGGCCACCTTAACTGGAAGGGGTTAACTTTGGTGCCATGTGTGGCGTTATCAGAAACAAGCTATTCCAGTATGGATTTCATAAAATTGTATGTTCGCGCCCCTTTGTTATTGATCCTTCAGTAAATGATACCGTTGAGTAAAGATATTCACTCGAGTGGCCATGGGATAGAGAAAGTCTGACAAGTGTTGTGTGTTAGTTCCGCGAATGATCCAGAGGAGCGCTAGTGTTCTCGACGGCGTCATCCGCGCAGTGTTGCGAATTCTGCAGCAGATAAAAGTATGTCATAACACTGGCCTTGGCTGACCCACGTGTTCGTTCAAGTTCTGCCAAAGGCGAACCTGTCACACGCGAGTTACCAGCATTCGTTGCAGCTGTGAATACCCAACTCATGATTTACTAGTGGCGGCCGTGGCGTGTGTTTCGATACTGTCGTAGAATTGTGTGTGTGCGGAGATATGCAGCGATATAAACTAATATTTGGTTTTATTTACCTTTACGAAAATGAATTATTGTAAATATATAACGGTCATTGTTTTTAATTATATTTGACTATAGTTTACGTGTTCATGATAAAATACGAGTACTGTTAACACTTACAATTACAAACATCATATTAATCATGAATGATGTCATACATCATAGCAAACTATTCTTTTCGTTCTTATCTGAAAGGAAATGGACAGGAAATAGTTGTTCAATAATGGAGAAAAATATTTTAAACGCATGACGGTCTACAATTGAACACAGTGTTTAAAGTTTGGGGTTGCGAGCTACTACAATGGTGACTGTTCGTACAGCTAAGCAGTATGTTCAATCTGTCAATTAAAGTGTTATTAATGCTGTGTCCGAACCCAGGAATGCACTTACTATGTATATAAGCATACTCCATTTGGCTCAATACGTGATACATTCTGATAGGCATACTTATTTGCATCCTTTACAACAACTGGTTAGCTGATAACATTCTGAACAAGTATTTTGACGGAAAACGCATACTGAATATGTGCTGGAACGCAGGCGCATAGATTTAGAATTATCAACCAATTAGGAGCTGCAGCTGGAATGTGCATGACAATGAAAGCGTTCCTATTAACCCATCATAGAATTTTTACAAGAAAGGAATGAATTTGAGTTGGTAAAAGGGAGTTATCGATAATGTATTATTAAAACTGGTAACAACTATAGGTAAAAAAATTTTAAACACTAATATTGTTATCAATAGAAATTAAATGTCGGATATTGATATAACGTTTTCACTCATGCGTACGTTGCCTTGTAAAAACATTGGCAATGTTATCACTGTTCTGCATATTAACTATAAATTCAATGCCACGCCCAGTTTATAACAAATCACGACGAAAACTGGTTATGCTTATCCGGGTTCTTCTAGATCAATAAATGTTAAAGAGTATATATCGTTAAGAACTTTGCTCAGTGGCGTTTCTCAAAAGTTAGTGCCTACATTCCACTCTTTATAAAAAGGAATATTAGAAATAACAATTATGAACGGCATATAAATCAAAATAGTAGCTCATGGGCTGTAAGGACGCTAGACGTACAAACATTCGTTTCCTCGAGTGTATGCGTATGTCATTTCCCGAAACATGTAAAACACTTACGTACGTAGACGAATGCGAACGCTGTAGGAAAGTGCATCTCATTAAGCAGAAAATCTTATGCACACTGAGGGAAAAGGACATTAATGATAGGCCTAACGTTTAAGGCTCAACTCTAACAGATGTTTGTTTTAAAGCGACAATACATCTGTCGTCTCTGTATGATCCATGTTTACAATAAGCTCTGCATTTAGTGGATATTGTCTGAAAAGTTGGCAGCTGTGCGTGTTTACATTTACACAAGTGTAACACAGCGCACCATTGTATATTCTACACTGATACCTTGGACTCATAACAGTGCGAAAAACGTTGACACTGAAGTGTTTATTAGTAGTGTTAACACTAACGAACGAATGAAAACTAGACATAACAAAGAGAGTCACAATATTCTACTTCAGACTAGGTACAATACAAAATATAACTATTTCTACACTAAACATCTGTAGAATGCAATGACTCAGTACAAATCACTAATATACAAGCTAAGACCGTGTCCGAAGGGACATATTCGTTATTTTGTAATTTGTCATTTCGTAAGTTTCAATCCGGACTTTGTCGACAGTCACTTGTTTAGCACTCGCGGCAAAACATTCTTACATTAACAGTGATTATTTGTTTTATATAAATCAAATGCTTAAAATGGACGTAATAATTCTATAATCATCACTGGAATGCTGCTAATATTTTAATAAACAAGCATTTAATATAACATCCAATAACGACTTAAAATAAAACATGTGTTGCGAAATATATGAAGAAAGCAAAACACTTACTTGCTTTTAAAAACATGCTTAGTGTAATTTATGAACAGTTATTTGCTTTAAAAGACTTTCTAAGTACGCATTCGCGTATGTGTTTTGAATTTCTAAACTTACATGGCTCTGATTTTGTAATTTTATATTTTTACTAACATCCGCTATATACAAGATACGAAATACGTCACAATGTTTGTATACAAAATCGGGTCACGTGATCATTTTGTCAACACAATCTGCCTTTTCGATTACGGCCTACATTTACAATACAAAAATTAATGCATTTAGAACTATGCAGTAGGTGCTTATCTGCCATACAGAATCACGTCTTCTGTATTTGCAGTTTTCCATTAATGATTTAATTCTTACTTCTAGCGAATGGAAAAAGGCAGCAACCTGTCATGTTTACTTTTGTTACTAACATAAGCTTGTATCAAAAACCATATTGAAGCAGTTCGTACTTCAAAGTCGACATTTTCTATCAGAGAAACTTATTATTTGTTAACAAATATAATCGTTAACATATGCTCACGCACGCGTTTGTCATATTGTTTTATAATTACATTACTGTAACAGTTTCCCGCCAACAACACCGACTGCTCTGTACTGATTGGTCGTAGCCTCAAATTTTTTTCTAAAGATTTAAAATACAACTATTTTTTTGAATGATTAAGGAAATTCCACCAACGCACACGACCTGATAAGTTAGACTGGGAACCAAAATATAATAAAACACATACGTTTCTTCTGCACACATCTTAGCGCATAATATAATGCTTAAATATTTATAATGTTAATCTAGTTTTACTTCAAACATCGCAGCGTACGCTGCAATACGCTATGCAGTTGTGTTTAAACGCAGTCGAATCAATAAATTTCTCTGTTCATAGTGTACTGTTGTCACCGTGAATAACAGAAATATTATTAACAATTTTGACTGTGTCAAAAGTTTTCGTGTTTTCTGGAATGTTTGTTGTCTCCTAGCCTACAAATGGTTAATGGCAACAATTTACGAACACTATGTAAAAATTTGAATGATTTGTGATACTTGTGTGTTAACTTTGTGACATATTTACATAATTATAATTTACTTTTCCTAACAGTAGTTATGTTCTGTGTGATCCGTGTTGTGTTGAATGAATAAATACTTTTTCGTAAACGACCACTCATTTTGTTTTCACAATTATATTATATTAAAAAAATATTTTTTATAACAGGTACGATCATCTTAACAAGGAGTGTTAATTCATATAGCAAGTGTAGATTCGTTTCTTTTACTGTAGATATTTTCTCCTTTTTAGTAGCACTCCCCTACCACTTAACAATGTTAATAGTAATATGTCAGTATAATACTAGCAGTATGCAGTGTATCATATTTTCAAAACCGGTTTTCTTCGGATATTTAAAAATGATTTAAGAAGTTTCTGGTGCCTAAATTCTGCGACAGGCGCGAGTCGGCCTAACACGATTCCCATTTTCTGCTACTTTCTGTTATAATCAGGGCACAGCAGGAGGTATACAAGTTCCTATTGTATAAGGAAATAAAGAACGCATCCATTCATACCCACACGTTACCTAAAGTGCTAATAGAAACTTGTAAATGGCAGGCAAAATAACTCGAAGGGGACAGGGGTAAAAATGCAACCAAATTTTACATGTAGGCTGTTTTTGGTGCATCCACAACGTACGACGATTGTTTCTTTTTCCAATGAAAACTGCATTGGTTTAGGTTTTTCACGCACGAGTACTATTGATGTACGTAAAATGATATGAGTAACGGCACTGCTTATGTATGGAAAACAAGGTAATGTATTCACATGTATGTACGACGGACATTTACGCCACTCATTAAAATATTGGCATATTATTTATACAAGGGCGCAGCTAAGAATGTAAAATCATAGAGGGCCTACAGATTTGGAACCACAAAATGCTGTATACATTCTTCATGCCCAAGGAAGATCACATATTCCTTGAATGAAAATTAAATAAATGTTGTTTTGGTTTCAAATTTTATTTTCATTTCGGTGGGGAAAATGTCCCGATATACAATAAATCACCCCCATCCTCCACCATCACGGCTACGCCACTGTTTTTTAATGCGTTTTTTAATGAGCATAGTAATCAGTCTTGTGCTCTCCGTAATTAAACACGCTTTTACGGTTATACGACCAAAAGAAGACAGAACTGGTACAATATTAAACCTGAGGCTTTCATGTGTACCTGTTAACATTACTCACGCCATACAGGTCAAATTCTCTACTTTAGAAACCAATCCATATTATTAGCAAACAACCAATGCTCGTCGATTGTACTATGCTGACACTGCGTATTATTACTTTTAGACAAAGATATTCTGGAAATAAACATTTTCTAACAATAAAATAAGTTATAACAGCCATAATGTGTCACATAAATAAATTCGTTACTCGTTTGAGATTTTAACTCTAAAACCTACAAACATGTGGCACAAACCTGAGAACTAACTCACTTAGCTAAAGAAACAATTTACTGTACACACGTGTGATAAGGTATATATAGAAAAACATAAATCCACAGTTATTGTGTATTTTATAAAGTGGTCTTTATTGGTTTATTATGACCGTGTGAGTAATATGCAATGTTTCCCGTTACTTATACGTACATTAAGTTTCATTTTGTTCATTCATATGTTTTACAGAACTTGTAATATTTTCGTAAACGGATATATACGAATTGAGATAGGAACTCGGGTGTCGGTCATATTGTCTGCCCCAGCTTGTGGGTATAACAGACATTCAAAACACGTTCTACTGTTGCCGAGTTGGGGACTGGTGAGAGAGAGATGGAGTATGAGTGAGAGAGAACATAGATGACAATGTGGCAACGCTGCCGACATTCCCCACGCACACGCCACGAAAATGGACTAGCGCGACGTGGTGCTCATCCGTCGAACTACAGATTCTTACCTGCTGGATTGGTCAGAAAATTTAAACTGGGGAAGTCCACTCTAGGTATATATTTACTCAATGATGATACCCACTTCGTGGTGAAAATTTATCACCTGTGTGACCTAATAATATGTTACCGTCTAAAACAGGCAAGTGGGTCCTGGGGAAGGTAAAAAGCAATGTATAAATTACTTCTGCTTCTGAGAGTAAAAGTTAATGATGTGTTATATCATAGGGGATTTTAACTGGAAATAATAGGGTCTCTGCGCATTTGTTCGGTTTGTCTGAGGTTTTATTAACGCACCTTTACACGGTTTAAACTAAAAAACGGAGCTGTGGCTTCGCTTTTTTAATTTTACGTTACTGCTTTGCTATTTTTATTTTTTATTTAGTAATTTTACTGAAATTAAAGTTTTTGATGGTTTATTTTAAAGACATTTGTGTGGTTACTAAAAGCAAGGTTACCCACTTGCCCCACACTCTCTCTTATCACCACCAACATTTGCCTTGTAAAAAGTGTGTGCCGGCTGTGCAAAGGGTCCGGTATCACGTCACTATAGTCCGTTTACGGTTACTTACTACCAACTTTCATGAAGCCCAGTTAAACTTCTATTTCCAGTATCTTCTTCTGCCTCATACAATCAAAATTTATACAATTTCACCAGAAGGGGCCAACTCATCGCTTTCGTGCGTACTCACTGTTTTTAACACTTTGCTAAGAACTATTTCTCAATAGGCATTACCAAAACACATACTCTCTTCGTTTTTATTCGTATAGTTATATTATTATATTTTGAAGATAAAATACAATAAAAGTAAAATTTTACCAAAAATAAGGCACTTTTAGGATCACAAGTGTGTAAATAAAACTGTTGTGATGATACACGACATATTTATGAGACAACCAAACACGCCAAACATGGGGTGTTCTTTTTTCAAAGTTTGATTTAAAAAGTGTGAAGAAATCGCGAATAGACTAGTATATGCTTAATGACACATTCTTAACTCCTCACCATATCGAGTTTCCAGGAATTGCTACACGCAAATACCGGCATGGTTCTTTAATGCAGAAAACACGACTGACTCCCTTATCCTCCCTTGAATAACCGCATGAACGAACGATTTCGTCTCTAATGACTTCGCAGTAGACGAAACGTTTAACCGTAACTAGTAAACTTCCCCTTCATACGGACCGCCCCCGCGGTCTGGTGTCAGTGTTCCTTTAAAGACTGCAGAATCTAAGTTCCGTCCTGGATTGCACGTAATGTATCTTACTGTGCGCTCATCTATGAATTAAAAAACAAATACAAATTGTGAACCACTCGAAACAGCTATTTTTGATAAAAACAATCAAGACACTGGATTAAATTACCTGATACAATGTTCTATATGTGCAGAGTGGTCCGCCTGACATGGACACCGCAATAATTTCCGGAATGGTTGCAGATCACGAAATGCGGTTTCAGCTAAATTAAATTACGTACGGAGGCAAATAATTTGCCGCAAGATGACTATTCGTAACACGTGAATGAACCAAAATAATTAAAACTCATATGAAGGGCTGAGAAACCAAGGGGTACAAGTGACATTTTGTGATAAATTGAGTTATATACAGACACAGGTTCCTCAGTACGTTAACATGTTTGTGGCCAAAGGATATAACTGTAACCCCATCCGTTGCTGCGATCTAGCGGCAGAACCGCAAACCACTTTGAGCAACACCAGTTTTACAAAGAAGTCAAGGGATACAATTCACTTGTACTCCTTGTCTTCTGAATGAAAGCTGATGGATTCGTTCCAGCGATGTGTGTGTGTTTCTACGATACACGCAAAGAGGTCAGAAGAGAGTATTCCTCGCCTGTTTGGTGAGTTCTACAATTTATTATATAAAATACTTTTTAATTACTTTATTTAAATAATTGTTAGCAGTTTGATATTACGAAGAATACTAAAAGTGAAGCATTTCTCTGATGGGCGTTTTAGGGTAACTACTTCGTGCCTCAATTTGTTAGACCTACTAATTCGCTATGTGTCAGATATGAGGCTAAATTATTTTGTTATGTTTTCAGACAATACCGATGACGATGCTAATTATAACCCTTATCAAGATGACAGTGCTACAAATAATAGTTCCGAAGAAGGTAGGATATTTAGGACTACAGAAATGTTACTAAAGGGCTAACATTTACTGTTCTTTTTAACTGTTGTGATTCGAACCTTACATTTATTATTTATGTATTTGTATTTCGATTTTAACCTAGTGAGGAAATATTATCACGTAACCCAGTGGCGCAACTTGAACGTAATTTTAACACACCTTCATATTTTCATAAAACCATAAACTACAATACTAAGTATAATTTAAATCTCTTATGGTGTTATATTATTATTTGCACTATATTCCAGGCAACACCAGATCTTTTTGAAATTTTTCAACCAATGTTCTCGAACTCCCATTATTTTGTCCACCATTACAGGATTGTGGTGGGTCAGGGGGCCATGGATCCTGGTGACCCCGCCCTTTAAGTTGCGTCTATGAAACCTAAATACCTAAATAATTTATCTTAAATAAAGCTTCAAATGTTGCACTTTGATAACTTACTCTACACTTGTACTTTTATTGAATCTAGTCTAACCGAATACTAAGTTATAATGTTATGTTTCAGGTGGAGTTCAAGAAGAAGGTCGTTCAGAAGGTGCCCTAGAACCACCTGCAAAGTGGCGAAAATATCATGGTAATAAAAAAACAAGACGGAAGCATGAATTGATAATATATAAATCATCCAAATTGCGTAACGAGGGGAAAAAGTACACAGACAGAAAAGGTCGGGTAAATGAAGAAAAAAAGGGTAAGGTGTATAATCATGAATACCGTTACAAATGCAATGTGAATGTAAGTGAAGCAAGACGCCAAGAATTTTTTTTTATCAGTAATAGAAACCTTGGTAATTGTGAATTGCAATCGTCTTATTTGAATTTCGCTATTGTATTGGACCAGTCACACAGAAAAAAAGCAAATGCAGTTCGTGGTAAATCCTTTTCTTGTCAGTATCACTTGGGGAACACACGTGTTCGCAAAGAGTTCTTTTTAAAGACTCTTGATATTTCCAATAAGCGAATCACTAACATCGCTTCTAAGAAAAAGGGATTTCACACACACGTGCGTTTCACTTCTAAACAAACGAAGCCGCAAAGTTCCTGCTAACAAAATTGTGAAGGAAAAAGTGGGTCTGGTTAAAGAGCACATTACACTATTTCCTGCATATAGCTGCCACTGTTCCAGGCCGCAAGCTCCCAACAGAAAATACCTTAATGTTGACCTAAACCAGAAAAAAATGTATGAATTGTATAGGCTGTTTTATGAAGAACAAGGCAAGGAAACTTAAATTATATCTTATTACAGACATATTTTTAACGCATGCTTCAATCCGAGTTTCCACAAACCACATACAGATACTTGTAATAGTTGTCATAAATTTCAACTGACTATTAAGCATGGAACTCCTGAAGCCAAAAATGCTGCAGTCACAGGAAAGGAACTCCATATTCGCAGGGCAGGAAAGGTTAGAAAGGAAATGGACAAAGCTAAACAGGAATTGAACAATGACGAAGGACATAAAGCTGTATGCGTTGATCTATAAAAGATGCTACCGACACCTGTGCTAACATACACCAAGATATATTTATCGAGGCAGCTTTGGACACACAACTTTTGTGTCCATGACATTATAACTGGCAATGCTTGTATGTATCTCTGGCACGAATGCCAAGCGTCAAGAGGCTGTGAAGAAATCACATTATGTTTGTTTTAGTTCATAAATACATTGCCCCGCACAGTTACCCACTTGATTGTATTTAGTGGCAATTGTGGAGTGCAAAATAAAAGTCACTTGGCAATCAAGTTTTGGCTTTATGTTGTGAATAAGACACACCTCGAACCAGTAGACCACAAATTCCTGTTTCCCGGTCATTCATACAACCACTGTGACCGGGATTTTGCTATGATTCACAATACAAAGAGGAACTGGAAGAGAGGTGTGTTTGTACTAAATGACTGGTCAAATATTATTGTTCAGAGTAACAGGAATTTTTTAGTAAAGAACATGATGGATGATGACTTTCTTCCTCTGGATAAAATACAACCATTCTTTGTAAAGTCTGTTAAAGCATTAGAAATATGCAGTGGCTGTCTGTTGTTTGGTGTAATTGAACCTTTGTCGTAAATATACATAATAGTATCATGAGTATAACCTATGTTCCTCACAGCAATTCTAGTTCTGCTTGGAAGGCAAGGGGTAAAAGTGCCGCTCCTTATCCCAAAAAGGCTGGTAAGATCACATCAGTGAGTATAAATCATAACACAGTTGGTTCCCCTATTAGTTTTGACCCTGAAAAATGAATATATACTTATTTAATTGACCATGACTGTGCCTGGATTTAATTATTTCACTTTAACTTTGAACATCATTATCTTGGTAACTAGCTTCAGACACTTGTATCCCTTGAATTTTCGGCCCTTCATATAATGTTTCTCCTTGAAACATATATTAATTTTAACTGTGTCTAAAAGTACGTGCAAATAGAAATTCAGTGATAGAGCATATGCTATGGAAAGTAACATATAAACACCAAGAAATAATGTGCAAATGTGATTAAGTTACGTGGGCTAGTAGCATAGGTCAGTGGACTTGTACTCATAGCTGTATGCAAGGAACACACGCAGTTACTCATCCTGGCGGGTTTACTTCCTTATAGCAGTATAGCACTGACGTTAATGGGACAAGGGGCCCAGAAAGCGATATTAAACAAAGGAGAGCAGTATAGGGAAGACAGGCAATGTGAGTGCAAATCTGATATGAATATATTAATTTTTTTGGAAACCAACATGATTCAGGAATTTTTTTTCTTCCTATTCTTTAAAGCTGTATTGAGTAACGAGTGTGTATAGATGCACAGCCAAAAATACAACAAACCAACCTAAGGAGAACTGCACTCGAATCTGCATTTATTGTACAAAAGAGCATTGTGATGGTTGAAATGCTTCACATTAGGTCTTTTCACAGCATGTGCTCGATGTGTTTACCATCGACAGCAATACACACCTGTAAAATCACATGTAGCGAGCGATGAACAGCATGAAGTTTTCTTATGTAATGCCTCTACAAGCTGCCACAATGCGTTCCTGCATGTCTTCTGGTATCATAGGAACCGTGTTGTATACCTCATCTTCCAGTGTTCCTTAAAAGAAATATTAATATGTGTGAGGTCGGGGGAGTGAGCTCAACACCTTACACCACCAACACTCCCTAACCACCGGTTTGGAAACGTTTCATTCAACACTTGCCTCGCCACCAAAGAAAAATACGCAGGCAAACCATCACGCAGAAACCACATATCACGATGTATATCGAACGGAATATCTTCCAGAAGTGCTGGCTAGGTCTCTCTGAGGAAATGGGCGTACATACAGGCAGTCATTGTCCCTTGAACGAAGTATGGCCGTATGACGTCTCCAACGATTCTACACCACACGTTCACTTTCCAATGTTGTTGGTGATCCACGTGCTGGACCCAACGCAGATTCTCCGTCTCCCAGTAGTTCATAATTCGTAAATTTACGCGATCATGGTTTCTAGAGGTCGCTTTATTGATAAAAAGTATGTTCTTCAGACAAATGCTGCGATCCTATACAGACACTAGAACAAACCTACAAAACCAAACATGCTGCTGGAAATCACCTACATGTAATGCCTGATGGAGAACCACATGATTTGGATGGAATTTTCGTAGGCGCATCAAATACATAAATTATCTAACTAATTTAACATACTAGCAGTTAACATATGCCATGTAAATGCGAACATCGTAGGCAGTTCGTTCCTGTATGTGAAACCGGCAAACACGTTACATAAATTCATGTATGCTGACGGACCAGGATACAAAATAAATAGACAACCGTGTATGTTAATTTATCTTCCAGGAATAGTAAATCGCTTTGATGAATTATTCATTACGATCATTAACAACACAGTAAACTAATAAACTTTAGGAATGAGGACATTACTATGATATTACCTTTGAAGAAAAAATATTGTTATAAATACACTTGCATTCTTTGCATTACACGGAAACATGGGTTTAGTTTACCGTACACAATACATTCCCAAAATACGTAAACTGAACCCGGCAAACAAACCATCTATAAACAGACATGCAAAATGAAGAAAAGTGCTCAATTCAGTTAAGAAACCTGTATGGTTAACATGTGGTAACGAATTGTTTCTGAAAGATCTAGGATATAGAGTTAACCATGATGGACGATGTTCTTAATGTCGAACAGTTAGTAACCTACGAGGATGCTATAAACAACGTGTTAATACATGTTTACAAACCATTCCGATCGGGACCTTATATGATTCCGTCAGAAATACAGAATCCCATTCAGAACCACGATATTTATACATTGCCGTCGAATCAGCTCTGCATTTCAGGGGAAAATTCACACAGACAGCTAATGGCACTAATAACTAAGTATGGAAATAGGGGGAAAGAGTAAACTTCACTTGATAGAAAGAATTGCTTACCTATTAGTAGAGTTGAATTTGATCAACTATGAGATGTAGGAATCACTTTCACAGTAAAAAAAAAAAACTATATCTTGCAAACCACAAAAATGATGTTAATGCATGCAGTATGGCTTTAATTACTTTAAAAACGAGGAAGTATACGAGTGTTAAGAAAATCAAAATGGAGTTTACAGGTGTCTGGAATGGAACAATAATCGATATACAAAAAGAGTACGATTGTTATTCCTTCAAAAAGTTATGTGAACGGTTTGGATATATAAGTCTGTTCATCTCCACAGGTGAAAATTCGCAATTAATTTATAAATGGTCCCTGTGGGAGGACTGGAGCAAGTAGATACCAAGTAAAGCTGCAATTTAGAATCCAAAAATAATAGCTCAGTAGTTATTGCAAGTTGAGGTGGAGATGGAAAATGGTAGAGAGGGAAATATTGCAGTATAAATAAAGGAGGGGAATTGCTAGATTAATTCAGTTCGCGATGGAGAGGTTTAACCTGTTGATGTAATATGCGAGTTGAATGCCGGGCTACAGTAAAGTCTGGTTCTGAGTGGACGAAACTAGTGCTTTACAAATCCAGATATTCAACAGGGAAGAGCATTGGAATTTTCTTAAAAAATAGTCCATCTTATACTTATGAAAAATATGAGATATGTAATGAAGTCAACCGTCCAGTGTTCAATATATGCCCTTATACCAAATTGCCGAATACTACAACTGAACTAGTGTGTGATGCTAAAAGTAAAGACATAACAAAATATCCATCATACCATCAAATAAAGTGCAATCTACGTAAATAGTATTACGGGAATCATGCAATGTGGACAGAGAAGTGCAGCAATGTAAAGTATATCACAGAAATCCCCAGTGAGAATCGCCATCTAGGCTTACATTGGAGCATGTGGACCTGCAGAGTGTTTCTAAGCAAACCATTTGCTTGCAGTTTTGGTTAATCCGAGATGGCGGTGGAGCTCTGGAACGAAGAGTGCGACTAAGATATCCACTACTATAACTATTTAGAGGAAATTTTTTCCTTCCTGTCTGTATGCATTATCTGTTCTTGTGCAGTCGCCAATACAAATTTAATTATCATGAACAATTGTAATAAAACTATGACTATATAAATCGCTTCCCTAATGTTCTTGTACTCAAAGTTTAAAAATGGTGGAAGATAATGAAGTGACTTGTTCATGTGTACAAAATTAAAAATGTATAACCAATATTAGCAAATTTTTAATATGCATCTTACATTCTTAACTGATTATAGCTTGTTTGAGAAAGATATAGTGTCATTATCAATCTGGTTCTAGTGTAATAAATATGTATTTTCATCCAGCCAACAATTATATGAGTCGTACACTGGGAAAGTCTAATGTCTCCGACGCATACTGTTTCAGCCGGATTCTGTGTGAGTTCACAGAGACGTGAGACGGAATTTACATTTCAAAATCACACATTTACCATTGCGAAATGAAAAAAGTCAGTAACAAATAACTTGTCAAGAATTAAATAAATGCCCTGTTTTTCACATGTGTTCGTCAATATTGCCTGCGAGCATTGAAGATATGTGTTCGTTAAGCCTAAAAGTGAACTTAAGAAACATATTACAAGTTGTCAAGGAGACAATGTAGAAATGAGGAAATTTATTTAAAAAGTGTTTATTGAATTAGCAAACATTAGTTAAAGTGTATGTCATGTCTGTGCAATGTACACTGCAACCAAACTGTATTCCTTGTTAACTGCATAAAAATTGTCTTGTAATTTTTAGTAAAAAAGTAAATAGCTTGAAACTTACTCCAGTTTTATTTGCAAATACCAAATGCAATTATTTTAACTTGAAGTTATCACTAAAAGTTAGATTTCTGGCTTATAGAATGTGACTCACATTTAAAGAAACAGCGTCACGTGATTGTAAGACAAAAAAATGGCTGTAACAATCTAAAGTAACATGAACACATAACTGAAATGAAAAAGTATAACATTTGCTAAATGGTTTTTGACATAAATTTAATTGAAATAAAAAAGCGTAATATATGATTCGTGGAAAACACATCCGATTCCGGGAACTAGTAACACAGATTAAATAAAAGTGTGACATTTGTTTTGTCTCCTGGAAGTAGGAACACAAAATGAAACATCATGATATTCACTTCCCGGGAAAATGGTTGACTATAATTGCAAATTGCAAATGCTTTGCTAGATTTAAAACATACAATGTGGTTTGTACTACACAGAAGTAATCTGTTTCTTTAAAATGTCCATATCAATCAAAACTATTGCTTTCAACTAGGGAAACTCCACGCCCTAGTTGAACATTACAATCTGACATAAACAACAGCTGCTTACCGAATATATAAGGGACCTGCTAATCTATAATTTCTGTAATTCACGTACCAGTTTCCGAGGATAGCAGACATCTCTACTAGTGCTCTGTCATTCATCTGATTGGTCCAATGCCAACATCTACTTTACTGGAACTTCAAACTATGGCAGCCACCAAATCCGCCTGTGTTATCACTGGCGCTAGTTAAAATGTACGTACAAACGAATGGACTCTATATTTGATTCAAACTGACTTAGACTTCAAAATTTTTCGACTTGTGTGGACTGTACACTTTTCTGACATCTCGTGGCCTTTAAAACATTGCTGATGTCTTGTTGACTCTAAATTTTTTTTACTTGTATTAATAATTTTCTGCTTTTGTGGGGACTTTAAACATTTTCTGACATATTGTGGACTTTAAATTTTCTGATGGCTTGTGAGGATTTTAAAATTTTTCGACTTGTGTGAACTTTAAAATTGTTCTGCTCTCATGGGGACTTTAAACATTTTCTTACGTCTTGTGGATTTTAAAATGTTCTGATGTCTTGTGGACTCTGACTTTTCCTACATTTATGTGGACTTTCATTTTCTCTTAGACTCTCGTGGATGATAAAATTTTTTAGCTACTCGAGCACTTTTACTGCTGCTTTCTCTTGGACACTAGCATTTTCTGACCTATTACAGTGTTTGACATTTTCTTAGAAATTAATGGTTTCTTGGAATCTATGCTTTGTGAAACATAACTTTTATAAAGTATTTATTTAATGTTTAAATAATCTGATTATTGACATGTTTTGACTTCTTTTGGTGTGACTTGATTTGTCGTAACTTGATATGGTAGTGTTTAACCTACATACCCATGCATTCACACATTCATATCCACACACACATGCACACACACCCAAGCATTCACACCCATGCATACACCTATGCACACACTTATACATTCACACAAGCATACACATCTAAGCACACACTCATAAATACACACACAGGCATACACACTAATGCACACACCCATACATACATATGCACATCCATGCATACCTATAATTTTTTTGTTTTGTCTTTTTCAGTTATATTTACTGTTTTTCCATATGTCTATAATTTTGTATTTTCTTTTTTTTTTCCAGATCCCTTCCCTGGTTACTGAGGTTCGTGTTGTTGGTGAGTAGAGGACAGTTAGTATGGCCCAATCCCCTATGTGTAAGCGACATCATGCTAGCTCGGACTCAGCTTACCCTCTTTGATTATATGAATCAATTCACATTCAGAGTCTGGTTCGACAGCGCCCATTATATCGTCTCCATTTGACTTTGCCTATGTTCTTCGGGATACTGCATTCAATTGGAGAATACTCGATGCGTGGATTTCTAATGACAAAAGCGAAATGAATGCGGACTTTATTAACTTTTATCAAAGATGCAAACCCTCAGTATTGGCCATTAGCTATGAGAAACCCACGCCATTCAAAATTTATACCTTTGTAGTGGCAAAATTTTATAATAACACATTAACTGAGGAAAACGTTATGGGGAAATTTTACTTTTGTTCTAAAGCTACACCCATCCTACATTTGACCGTTGTTGGTGAAATTACGGAGGAAGATATAGTTCCTCAGATCACAAGTAAGCTTGGCGAGTTTAGTGGTATGGCCAGCTGTTGGAAAATGAAGCTGATATTGCAAATTAATGATCATATTTCGCAATACATCCCATTCACCGCATGTGCCTCTCACACGAAACTACCCAAGTTTATTGCCAACTGGCAAGCATATATAGTCAATGTCAGTCAATCCACTTCGTATACAGTAGCTTACTGGGTTCCGAATATGCAGGGGTTATCGACTCCTATAGTGTTGGGTGAAATCAAACTTTGGAGGAGCTTCGTAAAATTATAGTAACGTCTACTCTGTGGTAGACAAAGAAAGGAATATTGTTGAGGAATATTTTGATAACACTAAGGAAGAGCTTGTTGTACCCATGCACATATCTCTTGTGTATCATGAGCACCATGTAAACATTTTAGCCATTCATGCTTGTGGTAGCACCGCCCACATACACTTTGCAATGATAAAGTGTTTATCATGACTGTTTCACAGTCACTGAGGAAACTTCAAAACAAAACTTCATTTGCGACTGGTGTCTCCAGTATTTCAGAACATAGGAGAAACTTGCAAAACATTATGATTAATGCCAACAACATGATTCTGGGCATAGTTCTTTCCCGACAGAAGACAAAAAGTACCTTGAATTTAAGAATTCCACATAAAACAGCAAATAATGGGTTTTGTTGCGTTCTGTCATACTGAGGCTTATCTTAAACCCATGTCTACTTGCTAATAGCAGAACAACCATTAACAAATATGTACCATATGCTTATAGCATTCTGCTCGTGTTTGCTTACGATGCTAGTTTAACACAGTACCACGAGTTTTTGGGCGAAGACTTCCTGTTCAGGATGGTTGATATATTGGTTGAAATAACAATTGCACTTGTCATTTATTTAATTTCTTGAGCGTATATCTACAGACATTGGCAGAAAATCTGATTTCTGCCTTGTTGAGTATCACCCACTCACAGTTTATAAACAATAAACAGTTTGATTTGGCACAAAGTGGCAAATAAATATATTTGTTACTTTGACGTTAATGGCCTCTACAGTGACACAATGAAATGCAAGCTGCCTATTGGCAATTTCGAATGGGTTGAAGCGAGTGTGTTTTCGACATAGAATTTTGCCAACATGGACAGTGATGAGTATACAAGTTTCTCCTCAACAAGACCAGTTATTGTGGCTCGTCGCCAGCAAAAACGGTTTTCCTTGTTTATCACCTGCGAGGTCAGTGCCACGTTATTCAAGCGTCAAGTTTAACCTCACTCCAAAACTGAAGGATCCTTACATCAACGAAGAAGAATTGTATATAGAAGAATTACGTTGATTGCGATGACAGTGTGTGTAAATAATGTGTAAATAATATGGTTGACGGGTAGTAATAAATAGAGTCTAAAAATGATTGTTTTTTACATTTCATTTTTACCTTGCTTAATTTTCAACAGGGTGGGTCACACTTCTTAATATTCAAAAACTCGCTAACGAGGTTTTTCAATGCAAAAAGAGTGTTGCACTTACATATGTACTAAATAATATAAATAATAATAAGAAAATAGTTAGACAAATTTGAACGTTTGCCGACTAAACAAATATTTTTTGGTATATCTGTTGAGATCCAGTGTGGTGTTTTGTACATAACTATTTATAAGAGTATAGTTCATGGATGTAGAGATAAGGGCGCCGTTTGACATGAATATTTGTAAACATTAAATTGTTGGTTCTATTCAAGAAAAGTATGAAAACAGATTTACCTTCAGAATTATAACCATACATTATCATGCTTCCTAGGATCATAAGAGCAGTAACTTGTAATAGTGCAACTTTAAGATAGGCTCCACCTACAGAAAGCACACGTAAAATATCAAATTTATAACTTTAATAAATTGACAATTCTAACACTTCACATAACAACATGTTACAACTACCGTTCAATATCACAATTAATATTCAATAGAAGAAAGAACTACTGTATGATATAAACATATGAAGATGATGATAAAATACTATATGATAACATAATGGCGAATACATTTAGATTACTATTAAGATCAATAAAATGTTCCATGAAAATAAATATTTTATATGGTCTTGGCTAGTAGCTTCGTATTATGAAGCCACCAAAACTCTTAATTATTGTGTTTTTGAATTTAATATCAAACAATGATCAGGACCTTTGAGCTTTAGCGTTTTTGATAAAATCACTTTCTTGAGAAATCTGAAAATACAAGCTCATTACGTGAAAGAGGTCCATCCAGCAACCGTTTCAAACATAAATGAACATGTCGGCCTTACTTGATGTAACGTAGACACAAGGTCATGAAGATCTGGCTACCATCGAAGCCAAAGGCTCACCACCAAACCATAATTGATGAAAATTGGAGAGCAACACCGGTCCAACTAGTCGCCATCGTAGCTGTAGCAGCCATCAGGAGCGGACAGTATCCACCAGGACTGCAGGACATCCTCTTCCTCCTCAAATAATTTGGCTCGGCAGTACACTAGTAGTAACTGCCTACCTCTTTCATCAAGTCTTCTTATAGAAGTCTCCATTTCGTGGCCTCTCAAACATGTTCCAAAAAGCATTCCAAGCAAACAAAAACTTTTGCCTTGTTACCTTCACCATAACTGCACTTCTTCAAAAATCAATATTATTCTCCATGTACTATAAATTGCACAGATTAACTGTAAAACTTATGAACATTTATCAAATGTGTTGGCTTAGCCTCTCAAACTTAGTTTGTGATGCAATAATACACTCAATAAATATACATTTAACATCGATATTTAAGCAGGGGATCAAAATATGATGATGTAATTTAACATGTGCACTAGATTATGATAAAATGAATATTCAGCTAAATGATAAGTGAGAACCAACTATAAAGGAACTGCTTACACCTGCTGTCTTGGTGAGAGGACGTATGATGTTGGTAATTGTGTAGTGTGATGCTTCGTTACGCATCTGCATACCTGCATAATGGTAGTTATGCTTCTACTTGTTGCGAATTATGCTGTTATGTAAGATTGTGCATTCATTACATGGTTACATCATATTCAATGCAAGTGCATTAACACTTCATCAGCCGACTTGCAACAGTTGACATGAGCAAGTGCATTACATCATCCTAAAGGGAGGCACCGAACAGGTAACATCGATAGCACGTGTAAGTAAATGAATTCCGCCGAAAAGAACCACACTTGGGACTATATAATTCAATGCATCCCTTGGAAATGATCAGTCTCGGAATCTAACATGGTATTTCAAAAAGTATTAAGTATCCTGTCTGGGAAACGAACTCAAAACCAAAAATAAATTAAGTACCCTGCTCGGTAGACCAAAACCAAATAAAAATAAAATATTAGAAATCCAAAATTACGTTAAGTACTCTTCCCAGTAGTCGAACTCAAAATCAAGAATAAATTTCAAATACTCGGTCCGGGAATCGAACCCAGTAGACTCAAAAAATTTCCATGTCTAAATCATATTAATTGCATTACCCAGGAATCAAACTCAAAATTTCCAAAATTATCCCTGTCCGCGAATCGAACCCGGAATTTCCCAAATCTTTCCCAGTTTTGCACTCACCGGGAACCGCACTGGAAATGCATGAGCCAAAAAAGAATTCCGAAATTGCACTCGTTGGGAATTGAACCCCATACCGGAATTCGAATCCCCGTACCGGAAGTGCATTGCACTGGATGTGCGTGTGCATTGTAAGTGAATATGAAACCAGAAGTGCATCGTGAAATCTAGGTCACCATATGTGCTAAAAACAGAAAAGTGCATCAAAATCTAGACCACGCGTGTGCTAAAAATAGAAAAGTAGGTCAAAAGTGCATTCAAAAGTAGGTCACCAATACATTCATATGTAGGTCACGGGGTCAAAGAGCAAGGTTAAAATGTCACAGAGTTAATGCCAATCT